>JAKWIY010003054.1:7662429-10062429 GCA_027704805.1 Solanum corneliomulleri | reverse complement strand
TATTATATATTTATTTTTTATTTTTTTATTATTCTTTTTCTAATTCGAACATTCCTTCTTCACTACTTTTCTTTTCTTTTCTTATTCACGTATCTACCTCTTTTCTTTATTCCATTTTTATTGTTATTATTTTTATTTTATTTTTTTTATCTTTTTTATCTTTTTTCTTTCAATTTATTATCCTCTCCTAACAAGTTTATTATTATTATTTTTATAGAATCTAAAAATAATAATGAAAGACAACACACATAATATAATATAAAATATAATTTAATACATTTCTAAACACAACCAAACAAAAATTCATTCAAATTAGTAAGACATGAAAATAAAAATTTGGATAACTATACATATTATCATTAGAATTATAATAACTACACATATTATCATTAAAAACTAAACATGAAAAATAAGAATTGACTTAGACAATAATTTTACTTAGGCATGAAATAAACTATGAATTATTTAATATGAAATAAACTACGGTTTGTTATAGCAATTTCACACAAGATAAAACTATATAAAGGATCTAAACATAAAGTTGATATTAAATATTTGAACAAACTTCATATAAAACATAACGGTTTAACACATGTGAAATTTGACAACTTTAATATATTGTAATCAGTGCTTGTATAAACATGATATTAAATTATAAAAAAATAATAGAAAATGGTACCTCTTGCGAAAATTCCACCAAAAGAAAACAATTCGAATAAAGAACCGCGAACTTGAAACCACGAAGTGAACCTCAAAACTCAATCTTTGTTTGTGACTTTTTTAAAAAAAAGGTAAAAAGATGAGAATAATATTTTTTTACATGTGTGTTGCCTTCCCTTTTTCTTGATTTCTTTCTCCCGTTCGTTCTTTTTTTTTTCCTCTCTGTTTTCTGATTTTTTTTGCTCGTGTGTGTCTTTTTGCTCCTCCTTTTTGTTTTTTTAATTGCATGTATATAGTAAGTACTAGTAGTAGTGTACGTGTGCTTGTGAGTGGGGGAAGTGGGGAATGGGGGAGTAATGGGGAGTGGGGTCGTGGGTCCCCTTTTCTTTATTTTTTTTTCTTTTTAAATATTAAATACATATATATAAATGATAATTATATAATTATTAATTGTTTTGAGTAAATAAATAAATAAAGCTAAATGGGTAATTAAAACAAAAAAGACATAATTAAGAAATATTAGTTTATTTAAATAATATATATATATATATATATAGATATATATAATATATTCTATATATATATATATATATATATATATATATATATATATATATATATATATATATGTAATATATATATATGTATATATCTTTTTTTTCTTTTTCTTTTTTTTTAACAATTAAAATAAACTTATCTAATAAAAATTATGTTTATGTTGTTTATTTATATCTTTTAAATAAACTTAATGAAAAAATAATAAAAAAGTCAAAATATATTTAATTTAGATTGATAAAATTATTAATGCTCTAAATGTTGCTGTTAAACTTAAATTCGGTAAAAAATTATGTGTCTACACAATCCATTACAATTACATAATCACATCATGCAAGCACACAATTAAGCATATAGAAGACATTACAAAACTACCCAATACATATAATTCGCTATTAAGAGTTTACTATGAAATAGCATAAACCATAACCTACGTCCACCAAAGAATTCGTGATCAAGCAAGCTACTCCTCAAAGTCTTTGCTTTTTTCTTCGTTCTCTCTTCTCTCGCTCGTTCGTTCTCCCCTTCTCTCTGTTCTTTCTATTTTTCCTTATTCCAACTCTTTTTCTTTTACCCTAATTATCATATAATTAAGTATAAAAGATGATAAAAATAACCCACTATTTATTTCAAGGTTATCTCCTTCAACCCCCAAGTAATTGAATTATTAACATTAACCCACTAACTTTATAATTATAAGCATGAATAGTCCAAAACGACCCTTAAAAACTTTTAACAGAAATCTGACCCAGTCAGGGTTACGTAGCCTGTGACGGCCTGTCATGACTGTGACGGTCCGTCATGCAGGTCCGTCACAATGTTCAGAGAGTTAATTTCTGTGGAAAGGTTTGTGACGGTCCGTCGTGCCTACGACAGTCCGTCCAGCAATTCCATCACGAAGTTCAGAGAGTCGATCTCAGTACCCAAATTTCAGAATCTAAGTGTTTTGGAACGAGACCCCCTCGACGGTCCGTCGTGCCCATGACGGTTCGTCGTGGGATCCGTCGACCCAGACAGTTATTACCAGAAATAAACTCTACTGCTCAAAACGACTAAACAGGTCGCTACAATATATACCAATTTACCCATCGTTCGTCCTCGAACGATCATAAGAAGGAAAACAAGGGCGAGAAAGAGTACCTGAATCTGCTCAACTGGTCGATTCTTCCATTGAACTTTGATGGATGCAATCTCCCTTGATCTCAACTTGCGGATTTCTCTATCTAGAATAGCAACAGGCTCCTCCTCATAAGACAAATTCTCATCAAGAAGAACTGAATCCCAACGAATAATGTAGTTTCCGTCTCCATGATATCTTTTCAGCATAGACACATGAAATACCGGGTGCACTCCTGACAGTCCTGGAGGTAAGAATAATTCATAAGCTACCTCCCCCACGCGCTTCTGAACTTCAAATGGACCAATATACCTCGGACTAAGCTTACCTCGCTTACCAAACCGCATCACCCCTTTCATGGGTGAAACCTTCAGCAAGACTTGTTCACCCTGCATGAACTCCAAGTCTCTAACCTTTCGATCTGCATATTCCTTTTGCCTACTTTGCACCGCTAAAAGCTTTTCTTGAATGAATTTCACTTTCTCTAATGATTCCCTCAGAAGATCAGTACTCAGGGCCTTACCTCGAATGCATCAAACCAACCAATGGGAGACCTACATCTCCTCCCATACAATGCTTCGAATGGGGCCATATCAATACTTGAGTGATAGCTATTATTGTATGAGAACTCTGCTAAGGGTAAGAAGTTATCCCAATGACCACCAAATTCTATCACACATGCACGAAGCATATCTTCCAACACCTGAATCGTTCGCTCAGACTGACCATCGGTCTGAGGGTGAAATGCAGTACTAAGATCCAACCTAGTACCTAATTCAGCATGCAATGTTCTCCAAAACATAGAAGTGAATTGTGTACCTCTATCTGATATGATGGAAAGTGGAACTCCATGCAATCGAACAATTCTGAGATGTAAAGTTTGGCTAACTTCTCTGCATTGTAAGTCACCTTGACCGGAATGAAGTGAGCAGATTTAGTTAATCTGTCCACAATTGCCCAAATAGAATCAAACTTACCCAATGTCTTTGGAAGACCAACCACGAAATCCATTTCAATTCTTTCCCACTTCCATTCAGGAATGGGCATTCTCTGAAGTGTTCCTCCGGGCCTCTGGTGTTCATACTTTACCTGCTGACAATTCGGGCATTGGGCGACAAAATCAACGATGTCACGCTTCATCCTACTCCACCAAAAATGTTGCTTTAGGTCGCGATACATCTTGGTTGCACCAGGATGTCTAGAATATCCTGAACTATGAGCCTCTGTAAAAATAGTGTGGATCAAATCATAAACACGGGGCACACATACCCTTCCATTAATCCTCAAAACGCCTTCCTCATCAATTATTGCCTTTTTAGCCTCTCCTCGCAACACAATATCCCAAATTCGATTCAGCTTCTCATCAGTAAACTGCTTTCCCTTAATCTTGTCAAGAAAAGAAGATCTTGCCTCCACATAGGCCAAAAATCCTCCTTTTTCTAGTACTTCCAACCTCATAAAGTCATTAGCCAGAGTCTGAACCTCTCTAGCCAATGGGCGTCTAGAAACCTGCAAGTGATCTAGACTTTCCATGCTCCCTGTTTTTCTACTTAAGGCATCTGCCACCACATTAGCTTTTCCTGGGTGATACAATATAGTAACATCATAGTCCTTCAGTAGTTCCATCCATATCCTCTGTCTAAAATTCAAATCTTTCTGAGTAAAGACATACTGTAAACTACGATGATCTGTATAGACTTTCACACTTAACCCCATATAGATAATGTCTCCATTGCTTTAATGCAAACACGACCGCGGCCAACTCCAAATCATGGGTCGGATAGTTACATTCATGCACTTTTAATTGCCTTGAAGCATAAGCAATCACATTTCTCTCTTGCATTAGCACCGCTCCCAACCCAGAATAAGATGCATCACAATAAACAGTGAAATTCTTATCTTCCACTGGCAGGGTAAGAATTGGTGCAGTATTCAACAAGGTCTTGAGTTTCTGAAAGCTTTCTTCACACTCGTCCGACCATACAAATAGAACACTCTGCTTAGTCAAATTTGTCAATTGGGAAGCAATAGAAGAAAATCCCTTGACAAATCGACGGTAGTAGCTAGCTAAACCAACAAAGCTCCTTACTTCTGTAAAATTAATAGGTCTTACCCAACTCCTCACTGCTTCAATCTTAGAAGGATCCACCATTACTCCATCCTTAGAAACCACGTGCCCCAAGAAGGACACTGAATCTAGCCAAAACTCACACTTAGAGAATTTGGCATAAAGTCTTTTCTCCCTCAACACTTCCAACACAATTCTCAAGTGCTCCTCATGTTCTTTCCTGCTCTTGGAGTATATCAGTATATCATCAATGAACAAAATTACAAATAGATCTAGATATGGCTTAAAAATCCCGTTCATCAGACTCATGAAGGCAGCAGGGGCATTCGTAAGTCCAAAAAACATTACTAAGAATTCATAATGCCCATACCTGGTTCGAAAAGCAGTCTTTGGCACATGTGCTGCCCGTATTTTCAATTGATGATAACTAGATCTCAAGTCAATTTTTGAGAAGGTACAAGCACCTTGTAACTGATCGAACAAATCATGAATGCGAGGAAGAGGATACTTGTTCTTAACAGTTACCTTATTCAATTGCCTGTAGTCTATGCACATCCGAAAACTCCCATCCTTCTTCTTCACAAATAAAACTGGAGCACCCTAAGGGGAAGCGCTTGGTCTAATGAAGCCTTTACCTAACAACTCTTGAAGTTGGGCCTTTAACTTCCTTAACTCAGCGGGAGACATTCTATAAGGGGGTATGTAAATGGGGCGAGTACGCGGCTCCAGATCAATGCAAAAGTCAATATCCCTATCCAGTGGCATACCAGGAAGGTCTGCAGGAAACACATCCAGAAACTCACGGACTATCGAAACCGACTCAATTGAAGGTAATTGGGTAGTATCATCCCTGAGGTGTGCCAAGAAATCTAAAAACCCTTTACTAACCATTCTCTTTGCACAAAGAAAGGAGATGATACGAACTGGAGTGGAAGTGTAGTCACCCTCCCACACTAATGGATCTGTCCTAGGCTTGGCCAACGTTACAGTTTTAGCATTACAATCTAAGATTGCAAAATTTGGAGAAAGCCAAGTCATACCAAGAATTACATCGAAATCAACCATTTCTAAGATAACCAAGTCTACATGAGTATTGCTCCCCACAAAAGTCACAAGACAAGACCTATATACCTTTTCAACTATCACAGACTCACACACCGGAGTAGAAACACGAATAGGCATGTCAAGCAATTCACAATGTAAATTAAGACTAGTAGCAAATGAGGAAGATAAATATGAAAATGTAGAGCTAGGATCAAATAATACAGAAGTCATGAAATCACAAACCAAAAGACTACCTGTGATAACAGCATCAGATGTCTCCGCTTCAGACCTCCTAGGGAAAGCATAACAATGGTCCCTATCACCTGTCTGCCCGTTGCCCCTACCATGTTGCGCTGCAGTAGTTCCAGTTTGCCCGCCACCCCGGTTGATTTGGTGACCTCCATTACCTTGGCCACCCCGTCCTCCAGAATAGCGGCCTCTTCCATGACCACCTCTACCTCTGATTATTGGGGGTCGGTAACTCTGTTTTGGACAATACCTCCTAATATGTCAAGTCTCCCCACATCCATAACACTCTCTGGGTTCAAGCACAGGTCTCTGTGAGAATGACGAAGTCTGGGGGTAACCTCCAAACTCAGAGAAATGTTGGCTGGTCTGCGATGGACCCCCAGCTACAGCTTGCAGTGAAGACTGAATAGGTCGGGCTAGGTAACCTCCTGAACCCTACCCTATGAAGTAAGAACCATTAAACTCACCTCCTTTACAAAACTTCTTAGATGTAGATGCCATGGTGAAGTCGTTTGGCTTCACCCCCTCCACTTCTATCACAAAATCTACCACCTCTTGAAAGGATTTTGCTGCAGCAGCTACCTGTAAGGCTGAAATCTCCAAATCTGACCTCAACCCTTTCACGAAACGGCGAATCCGCTCTTGTGGACTGAAGCAAATCTGGGTGGCATACCTGGATAGCGCACGAAACTTAGCCTCATAAGCAGTAACCCGACCTCCTGCCTTGCTCTAGGCTCAGGAACTCATCTCTCCTCCTATCCCTCAAATTTCGGGGTATATACTTCTCCATAAATAAGCTAGAGAATGACGCCCAAGTCATAGATAGTGCCTGTGCTGGTTGACACTCAACATATGACCGCCACCACATTTTGGCATTCCCTTGAAACTGATAGGTCACAAACTCAACACCAAATCGTTCTAATATGCCCATCTTATGTAGCAACTCATGACAATCAACCAGAAAATCATAGGCATCCTCAGATTCAGCACCCTTGAAGACTGGAGGTTTCAACTTCAAAAATTTAGTGAAAAGTTCATGCTGATCAGTCGTCATTATAGGCCCTGTAGTCAATCGAGGAAACGTGCCTATTTCCAATGAGGCATCCATGCGGGGAGCCACAACAGCTGCATGTTGTACTCCCGGAACCTGAGGTGCTGGTGCAGAAAACACTGGAGGTGTCTGGCCTTGATCAGATAACCCGCTAAGATAAGCAAGAACCTAGTTAATCGTCTCTAGGGTAGGTTGGGGTGGTAATTCCTCATTCTGCACTTGATCATTTTCCCCTTCCTCACCCTCTCTTACTACCTCATCAGTTGGTGGAGGAGTCACCGCCCTAGTACTAGCTGGACCAGGTGTTTGTCCTCTACCTCTAGAGGACGTCCTCCCGCGACCTCTACCACGGACTCTTGCCACTGCTCTTCCTCGAGCTACAGCCCCAGTGGCTGGCTCAGATGCACCCTGTGTTGCCGGTGTTGGTGTTGGCAGAGTTATTGCTCTAGCTCTAACCATCTGCGAAATAGAGTGAAGATGGTCAGATACCAATTTGTATCACCTAGATACCAATTGGATCCAAGTAATAGCACGAAAGAAAGAAAGAATGGAATTTTCCTAAAGTCATATAGCCTCTCAAAGAAAAGTAAAGGCGTCCCCCTACCGTTCCTCAAGACTCTACTAGACTCGTTCTTGTGTGATGAGACCAACGAACCTAATGCTCAGATACCAAGTTTTTCACGACCCAAAACGAGCCGCGAGTGGCACCCACATTTATCCTCCTATGTGAGCGAACCAACCATTCTAAACCCCAAATCATTTACCAATAATTGAACCATAATGAACAAAATACAATGCGGAAGACTTAAAACTCATTAATATAACCAATAAATAACTTCTAAAATTTAATACTTATTATTTCCAAAATCTGGAAGTCATCACCACAAGAACATCTATCCTCAAATTACTAAATCTAAGAGTATCTAAGAAGCTAAAATAAGTAAACAGATGGTCCATGTCCGAACTTCAAGGACATCAAGACCCGAATGAGAGAGAATTTAGTCCGATCTAGGAACAATAGCTCACCCTGAAATCTGACGTGATGAATACTGGCTAGAGTTGAGGACGAGTTGAATTCGATGGCACGTTTGCTGCACTCCACAAATAACAAAGAAAAACAAATACAAGTAGGGGTCAGTACAAGGAACACGTACTGAGTAGGTATCATCGGCCAACTCAAAATAGAAAGCAATATATATCAGATAATAACATAAAATCGACTACCATACTCAACAGGTGACAACAACAAGTACCATAACCATTGGCCACAACCCAAGCACATCTATAAGGACTCAAGCCTCCACACCATACTCATTTGGGAAATAGGTTCTTTAAATTTGAGTATATTAACATAATTCAAGATTCATTCTCTTTATCATCCTGGTGTCGGAACGTGACACTCCGATCCCCTCAAAATTCATTTTCTTTATTATCCTGGTGTCGGAACGTGACACTCCGATCCCCTACTACTACGTGTCAGTTCGTGAAACCCGATCCCCTAATTCCTGGTGTCGGTGCGTGACACTCCGATCCCTTAATTCTACGTGTTGGTTCGTGACACCCGATCCCCTAATTAACGTGTCAGTTCGTGACACCCGATCCCCTAATCTCATTCTTTTAGTTCATCAAGCCTTCTTTTATACCAAGGCATCATCATTAAATGAGTGGATTTAAGGTTTAAGATTCACAGCCTCATCTTTCCAATCCATTACAATTACATAATCACATCATGCAAGCACACAATTAAGCATATAGAAGACTTTACAATACTACCCAATACATATCATTCGCTATTAAGAGTTTACTATGAAATA
The DNA here is from genome assembly GCA_027704805.1 of Solanum corneliomulleri. NCBI lineage: Eukaryota > Viridiplantae > Streptophyta > Magnoliopsida > Solanales > Solanaceae > Solanum > Solanum corneliomulleri. The sequence continues at coordinate 10,053,871 of JAKWIY010003054.1, read as the reverse complement.
GCATAAACCATAACCTACCTCCACCGAAGAATTTGTGATCAAAGCTACTCCTAAAGTCTGTGCTTTCCCTTCTCTCTTAAAGTCTGTGCTTTCCTCTTCGTTCCCTCTTCTCTCGCTCTCTCTCGCTCGTTCGTTCTCCCTTTCTCTCTGTTCTTTCTATTTTTCCTTATTCAAACTCTTTTTCTTTTACCCTAATTATCATATAATTAAGTATAAAAGATGATAAAAATAACCCACTATTTATTTCAAGGTTATCTCCTTCAACCCCCAAGTAATTGAATTATTAACATTAACCCACTGACTTTATAATTATAAGCATGAATATTCCAAAACGCGCCTTAAAACTTTTAACAGCAATCCGACCCAGTCAGGGTTACGCAGCCTGTGACAGTCCGTCATGACTGTGACGGTCCGTCCTGCACGTCTGTCACAAAGTTCAGAGAGTTAATTTCTATGGAAAGGTTTGTGACGGTCCGTCGTGCCTACGACGGTCCGTCCTGCAATTCCATAACGATGTTTAGAGAGTCGATCTCAGTACCCAAATTTCAGAATCTAAGTGTTTTGGAACGAGACCCCCTCGACGGTCCGTCGTGCCCATGACGGTCCGTCGTGGGATCCGTCGACCCAGACAGTTATTACCAGAAATAAACTCTACTGCTCAAAACGACTAAACAGGTCGTTACAATTTAATGATTTAATTGTTTATCAATACGGGGGTGAATAACTTCAATTCTGTAATATATAAATAGGTCAATCTGTTATGAATTATTTACTTATATTTTGAACCCTAGATATATAGTATAAGGTACAAATTATTAGACCTAAAATTTCATTAATATTTGCCGTTCTTTATATTACTTTGATACGTATTTGTGAGTTAAAATTCTTACAGTCTACAAGTTAGAAAATATATATCATAATGGACGAATCTTCACTCTTGTATATAAAAATTTATATTTGATTTGTATTTTAGACTTGAAATATTAAATTGTATTGGTTCACTTCTAGTATAAAAAAAATATTGTATTGGTGAATATTTGTTATAAAAAAAGATACGTTCATGTATCCTCAAAAATTTAGACTTTCGTCCACTTCTCATTGTACTTTATAACTACGTAATTATTAGCTTAAGTAGAGCTAGAAAAATCATTTTATTTTATGGAAGATAACTCTATTTATTGATGAAAGTGAAAATAATTCGGAGGATTAAATGATTGAATCAATATATGTCACAATCGGGTCATTCGGTAACCTACTATACTACCTAGATAGGAGAACTCTTACTATCCAATTGAAAACTGGCAATGCAAAAATTAATAACAAGAGATCTTTTTAATATAATAGAAATTAATAAACATGAAACTCGAATATAAGAATCTTTTTTTACAATTAACTAAAAACCCTCCCAAAGAACTAGTCTAAGTAGGTACAAGAGCTACTAAGGTAGTACAATGTATAATGATATAATATACAACTCCCACCATAAGAAAATAGAAGTAGAAGTTGTCGGAGGTTATCATCTAAAAGTATCACCTTTTCTACCCACGTTGTTGTTTACGTTTCTTCAATGCTACTCCATAAATATTCTTAGATCATATGTCTAAAATATGACTCTTTCTGTGGTATGATACAATGACTCAAAAACTAGCTCAAAGGCTCTCTTGGAAATCATTGTTTCCTCTCTTTCTTAAATGTGAAATCATTTAGGGGTGTTTTGGTTATGGTATAACTTGCATCTTATTCATGTATAAAACAGTGTATTAAATTATATAATGTTTGGTTGAAATTTTTGTTTAAGTAGAAATGTCAACATTACTTATACCATGTTTGGTTGAATTTTTGTCGTTCTACATAATTAATACCAACATAACTTATGTGGGAGTATATGTATGAATTTATGTAAGGTAGAAGGTAAAAAAAATTATGTGGGTATTAATAATGCATGTATTAAAATGATAAATTACATATTTACCTTATTAATTTAAATTAGTGGGGTAATTTTAATAATTTATTTAGTTGGTGGTTAAAGAGGTTAATAGTAAAATGAATAGTGGGTCACTTTCACCACTTTTATAATTGGTTATATAAGAATTGGGGTAGTAAATAAACTGTAGAAAAGAAGGGAAAATTGAGGAGAAAATAGTAGAGGGGACTATACACGGAAAGAACAACATTCAGATTGTTAATTTGAAAAAGGAAGAAACTTACCAGTAGAGGAGCCGCACACGATTAGAGGAAACCAAATTCCATCAACGACTTAAGGTGAGAGTATTTCTTTAAAATTTTCTTGTTACATTTACGATGAGTAGGTGCAGGAATGGTGATTAGTTTTGAAAGGAAATTAAGCAGATTCAATAGGGTAATATGGAGATGGGTGGTATCCATTATTACCGCCTTCGTTAGATAATTAGTAATGGGAACTTAGTTGCAGATAAACTTGTTCCCTGGAATTAATTTTAGGACGAGAGAATTAATTATGGAATGGAAGTGCACATACTAGTGGGCAATTATGAGTGAATCATTAGAAGGAATAATGTACTGTTAATTGCATGCAGATATGCGTTGAATGCAAGTAGTGGATTTCATAATGTAGTAAGATTTAATGTTCCTTAGAAATTATGGTTTAATTATTATTGTTATTATATGTGGGAATAGCAAGGATATATATATATATATATATATATATATATATATATATATATATATATATATATATATATATATATATATATATATATATTAAACTACTATATATTTAATAATAATTATAATACTAAAGAATTTGGTGTTAAAGTAGTGGAAAATTGGATGCATTAAGTTTTGTAAATCTAATGTATGCATATGCTATATTTTGCATATGTTATAGTTAGTTGTTGTTGGTCCGTAGCCCTTGGTTCTGTGATCATTGGCATTCATTTTTACATATTGACATCGTGTTTTTACCTTATAAACTTTTTTTAAATATATTGAGATAGGTAGCTAAGTATTAGGTGTATCAAATTATTTAAATTCCATTAAAGTTATGCTAAATGGGGGAAGTTCAATTTACCCTTAGGTTTGAACTTTATGTAATTATTTATAGAATTAGGTGAACTTTTGGGTCTAGACTATATAAAGAATAATATGAGTATTCCTAGACTCGTTAACTTATAAATTATGAACACGTAATTGATATATTGGAAGGGTTCGGAGGCATTGAGGAAAGGAAAGGCATTGGAGAGGTAGCTTTCTTGATTTCAAATCTTCAATGGAGGTAGGTTATGGTTTATTTCTATCTGATAGATAAACTGTAAATAGTGATTGATATGTATTGAGTGATATTGTAAAGTCTCCTATGTACTTGATTGTGTGGTTGAATGTTTTGATTGTGTGGTTTGTGGTTGGTCTAAAATTATGAGAGTGTTGAATTACTAATCTTGAAACCTCTCTATTAAAATGGCGTCTTGAATAAAGAAGACTTGCTGAAATAGAATAATGAGATTATTTGATCGGAGTGTCACGTTCCGACACAGTATTATGGGATCGCAGTGTCTTGTTCTGACACGGTATTATGGGATCGGAGTGTCATGTTCCGATACAATAACATTAAAGGCAAGGAATCTTTAAGTAAATTAATATACTCAATCTCAAGGAACCTATTTTCCAAATGAGTATGGTGTGGAGGCATGAGTCCTCATACGTGTGCCTGATGTTGTGATTGATGGTGTACCTATTATGGTGTTGTTGTTGTCAATGGTTCATGCGTTTGTTGCTTGCCACATGTTAAGTATTGTAGTCGATTTTATATTATTATTCATTATATATTCATTTCTATTTTGAGTTGACCGATGATACCTACTCAGTACGTGTTCCTTGTACTGACCCCTACTTGTATTTTCTTCTTTGTTCTTTTGTGGAGTGCAGCAAGTGTACCATCGACTTCGAATCACCCTCAGCTCTAGTCAGTCTCCAACACATCAGAGTTCAGGGTGAGCTATTATTTCTAGATCGTGCTGGATTCTGTCATTCACGTCTTGACGTCTTTGAATTTCGGACATGGATCGTCTTTTTACTTATTTTGGTTTCTTAAATACTCTTAGACTTGGTAGTTTGAGGATAGATAATCTTGATGTGATGACTTCCAGATTTTAGGAATGATAAGTATTAAACTTTTTAGAAACTTATTTAAATTGGTTGCTTAGTATGTTTTGGAGCTTCCGCATTATTTATATTATTATAGTTGCACTATTGGTACATGTTGGAGTTTAGATGTGTTGGTTCGCCCACCTAAGGAGGTAAGTGTGGGTGCCACTCACGAATAATTTTGGGTCGTGAAAAAATTGGTATTAGAGCGTTAGGTTCGTGGTCTTATCACACAAGGAAAAGTCTAGTAGAGTCTTCAGGAACGGTATGGTTACGCCTTTACTTTTCTTCGAGAGTCTATAGGACATTAGGAAAACTCTATTCTTTCTTTCATTCGTGCTATTACTTGGATCCAATTGGTATCTAGGTGATACAAATTGGTGTCTGACATTCTCACTCTATTTCGCAGATGGTTAGAACTAGAGCAACAACTGTGCCAACACCAACACCGGCAAGACAGGGTGCGTCTGAGCCAATCATTGGGGCTGTAACTCGAAGAGGAGCAGTGGCAAGAGGCCATGGTAGGGGTCACAGAAAGACGCCCATTAGAGGTAGAGGACAAACACCTAGTCCAGCTAGGAATAGAGCAGTGACTCCTGCACCGACTGATGAGGTAGTGAGAGAGGGCGAGGAAGGGGAAAATGAGCAGGTTCTAAATAAGGAAGTACCACCCCAGCCTACCCCAAAGATGATTAACCAGGTTCTTACTTATCTTAGCGGGTTATCTGATCAAGGCCAGACACCTCCAGTGTTTTCTGCACCAACACCTCAGGTCGAGAGAGTACAACATGCAGCTGTTGTGGCTCCCCGCATGGATGCATAATTGGAAATAGGCACATTTCTTCGATTGACTACAGGGTCTATAATGACAAGTGATCAGCATGAACTTTTCATTAAGTTCTTAAAGTTGAAACCTCCAATCTTCAAGGGTGATGAATCTGAAGATGCCTATGATTTTCTGGTTGATTGTCATGAGCTGCTACATAAGATGGACATAGTAGAGCGATTCGGTGTTGAGTTTGTGACCTACCAGTTTCAAGGGGATGCCAAAATGTGGTGGCGGTCGTATGTTTAGTGTCAACTAGCAAGGGCACCACTTATGACTTGGGCATCATTTTCTAGCTTATTTATGGAGAAGTATATTCCCCGAACTTTGAGGGATAGGAGGAGAGATGACTTTCTGAGCCTAGAGCAAGGACGGATGTCTGTTGCTGCTTATGAGTCTAAATTTCGTGCACTATCCAGGCATGCCACTCAACTTTGCTTCAGTCCACAAGAGCGGATTCACCGCTTTATAAAAGGATTGTGATCAGATTTGAAGATTCCAGCCTTACAAGTAGCTGCAGTAGCAAAATCCTTTCAGGAAGTGGTTGATTTTGTGATAGAGGTAGAGGGGGTCAAGCCAGACGACTTCACCACAGCATCGACCTTTAAGAAGTTTTGTAAGGGAGGTGAGTTTAGTGGTTCTTATTCCAGAGGGCAGAGTTCAGGAGGTTATCCAGCCCATCCTATTCAGTCTTCATTGCAGGCTTCAACTGGGGTCCGTCGCAGACCAGTCATCCTTTTTCTGAGTTTGGAGGTTATCTCCAGACTCTGTCATTTTCACAGAGGCCTATACTTGACTCCAGGACTTCTTATGGATATGGAGAGGCTGGACATATTAGGAAATATTGTCAAAAATAGAGTTACAGATCCCCAGTATTTCGAGGTAGAGGTGGTAATGGTAGAGGTCGCCATTCTGCAGGACGTGGTGGCCAAGGTAATCGCAGTCACCAGTTTATTCGGGGTGGCGGGTAAGTTGGAACTACTGCATCGCAGCTTGGTAGGGGCAATGGACAGACAGGTGATAGGGCCCATTGTTATGCTTTCCCCGGGAGGTCTGAAGCAGAGACATATGATGTTGTTATCACAGGTACTCTTTTGGTCTGTGATTGCATGGCTTCTGTATTGTTTGATCCTGGATCCACGTTTCATATGTATCTTCCTCATTTGCTACTGGTCTTGATTTATATTATGATTTGCTTGACATGCCTATTCATGTCTCTACTCCTGTGGGTAAGTCTGTGATAGGTGAGAAGGTGTATAGGTCTTGCCTTGTGACTTTTGTGGGGAGCAATACTTATGTAGATTTGATTATTCTAGAGATGGTTGATTTTGATGTAATTCTCGGTATGACTTGGCTTTCTCCAAATTTTGCAATCTTAGATTGTAATGCTAAAACTGTGACATTGGCCAAGCCTGGGACAGATCCGCTAGTGTGGGAGGGTGACTATATTTCCACCCTAATTCGTATTATCTCTTTTCTTCGTGCTAAGAGGACGGTTAGTAAGGGTTGTTTAGCTTTCTTGGCACATCTCAGGGATGATACTTCCAAAGTACCTTCGATTGAGTCTGTTTCGATAGTCCGTGAGTTTCTTGATGTGTTTCCTGCAAACCTTCCTGGTATGCCACCGGATAGGGATATTGATTTTTGTATTGATCTGTAGTCGGGTACTCGCCCCATGTCCATTCCCCCTTATATAATGGCTCCATCTGAGTTAAGGGAGTTAAAGGCCCAACTTCAGGATTTGTTAGGTAAAGGTTTTATTAGACCGAGTGCATCCCCTTGGGGTGCTCCTGTTTTATTTGTGAAGAAGAAAGAAGGATGTTTTTGTATGTGCATAGACTACAGGAAGCTGAATAAAGCAACTATTAAGAACAAGTATCTCATTCTTCACATTGATGATTCGTTCGATCAGTTACAAGGTGCCTGTGTCTTCTCTAAAACTGATTTGAGATCTGGTTATCTTCAATTTAAAATAAGGGCAACTGATAAGCCAAAGACTACTTTTCGAACCAGGTATGGGCATTATGAATTCTTAGTAATGTCTTTTGGGCTTACGAATGCCCCTACTGCTTTCATGAGCCTGATGAACGGGATTTTTAAGCCATACCTAGACCTTTTTGTCATTGTATTCATTGATGATATATTGATATACTCAAAGAGTAGGAAAGAACGTGAGGAGCATCTGAGAATTGTATTGGAGTTGTTAAGGGAGAAAAGGCTTTATGCCAAATTCTCCAAGTGTGAGTTTTGGCTCGATTCAGTGTCCTTCTTGGGGCACGTGGTTTTTAAGGATGGATTAATGGTGGATCCTTCTAAGATTGAAGCAGTGAAGAGTTGGGTAAGACCTATTAATGTTTCAGAGGTAAGGAGCTTTGTTGGTTTAGCTAGCTACTACCGTCGATTCGTCAAGGGATTTTCTTCTATTGCTTCCCAGCTGGCAAATTTGACTAAGCAGAATGTTCCATTTGTATGGTCGTACGAATGTGAAGAAAGCTTCCAGAAACTCAAAACAATGTTGACTAATGCACCAATTCTTACCTTGCTAGTGGAAGGTAAGAATTTTATTGTTTATTGTGATGCATCTTATTCTAGTTAGGGTGCGGTTTTAATGCATGAGAGGAATGTAATTGCTTATGCTTCGAGGCAATTAAAAGTGCATGAACGTAACTATCCGACCCATGATTTGGAGTTGGCTGCAATTGTATTTGCAATAAAGCAATGGAGACATTATCAATATGTGGTCAAGTGTGTAGTTTATATAGATCATCGTAGTTTACAATATGTCTTTACTCAGAAAGATTTGAATTTGAGGCAGAGGAGGTGGATGGAACCATTGAAAGACTATGATATTACTATTTTGTATCACCCAGGAAAAGTTAATATTGTGGCAGATGCTTTAAGTAGAAAAGCAGGGAACATGGGTAGTTTAGCCCACTTACAGGTTTCTAAACGCCCATTGGCTAGAGAGGTTCAGAATTGGGCTAATGACTTTATGAGGCTGGAAGTACTAGAGAAGGGAGGATTTTTGTCCTGTGTAGAGGCAAGATCTTCTTTTTTTGAGAAGATTAAGGGAAATCAGTTTGCTAATGAGAAGATGAGTCGAATTCGAGATATGGTATTGAGAGGAGAGGCAAAAGAGGCAATAATTGATGAAGAAGGCGTCTTGAGGATTAAAGGAAGGGTATGTGTGCCCCGTGTGGATTATTTGATTCACACTATTCTTACCGAGTCTCATAGTTCAAGGTATTCTATACATACAGGTACAACCAAGATGTATCGTGATCTAAAGTAACATTTTTTGTGGAGTAGAATGAAGCGTACATTGTTGATTTTGTTACCCAATGCCCGAATTGTCAGCAGGTAAAGTATGAACACCAGAGGCCTGGAGGGACACTTCAAAGAATGCCCATTCCTGAATGGAAGTGGGAACGAATTGCAATGGATTTCGTAGTTAGTCTTCCAAAGACGTTGGGTAAGTTTAAATCTATTTGGGTAATTGTTTACAGGTTAACTAAGTTTGCTCACTTCATTCCAGTAAAAATGACTTACAATGCCGAGAAGTTAGTCAAACTCTATGTCTCTGAGAATGTTCGATTGCATGGAGTTCCACTTTCCATGATATCAGATATTGGTACGCAATTTACTTCTATGTTTTGGAGGACATTACATGCTAAATTAGGTACTAGACTGGATCTTAGTACTGCATTTCTCCCTAAGACCGACGGGCAGTCAGAGCGAACAATTCATGTGCTGGAGGATATGCTTCGTGCGTGTGTGATAGATTTTGATGGTCATTGGGATAAATTCTTACCCTTAGCAGAGTTTTTGTATAACAATAGCTATCATTCGAGTATTGATATGGCCCCATTTGAGGCATTGTATGGGAGGAGATGTAGTCCCCATTGGTTGGTTTGATGCATTTGAGGTTAGACCTTGGGGTACTGATCTTCTACGTGAATCATTAGAAAAAGTGAAATTTATTCAAGAAAAGCTTTTAGCAGCTCAGAGTAGGCAGAAGGAATATGCAGATCGAAAAAGTTAGAGACTTGAATTTTATGAAGGGTGAAAAAGTCTTGCTGAATGTTTCACCCATGAAGGGTGTGATGTGGTTTGGTAAGAGATGTAAGCTAAGTCTGAGGTATATTGGACCATTTGAAGTACATAAGCGAGTGGGGGAGGTGGCCTATGAATTAGCCTTGCCTCCAGATGTAACGACCTGTTTAGTCGTTTTGAGCAGCAGATTTTATTTCTGGAAAAACTGGCTGAGACGACGGATCCCACGATGGACCGTCATGGGCACGACGGACCGTCGAGGGGGTCTCGTTCCAAAACACTTAGAATTCTGAAATTTGGGTACTGAAATCGACTCTCTGAACTTCGCGACGACATGGTAGGATGGACCGTCGTGGGCACGATGGACCGTCACAGACCCTTAGTAAAAATTCAGTCTCTGAACTCTGTGACAGAAGCAGCAGGACGGACCGTCGCAGGAACGACGGGCCGTCACAGGCTGCGTTATCCCAGGCTGGGTCGGATTTATGCTAAATGTTTTAAGGGGCGTTTTGGACTATTCCTGCTATAATTATAAATTTAGTGGGCTAATGTTAATAATTTAACTACTTGAGCATTAAAAGAGATAACCTTGAAATAAATAATGGGTTAATTCATCATCTTTTATACTTAATTATATGCTAATTAGGGTAAAAGAAAGAGGGTTAGAATAAGAAAAATAGAAAGAACAAGGAGAGGGAAAGAGAACGATTGAGAGAAGAGGGAAACGAAGAGGAAACAAAGCTTTGGGAAATTGCTTGCTTGATCACGAATCTTCGGTGGAGGTAGGTGATGGTTTATGCTATTCGTAGTAAACTCTTAATAGCGAATGATATGTGTTGGTAGTATTGTAAACCGTTCTATATGCTTTATTGTATGCTTGCATGAATATGATTATCTAATTGTGATGAATAAGCATGATGAAGCTATTGAATCCTGTTTGAAAAACCCTAATCTACTTTGTTAATGATGATTCCTTGGTATAAAAGAAGGCTTGATGAACGAAAGTAGTGAGATAAGGGGAACAGGTGTCACGTTCCGGCACTAGGATAGTAATAGAGGATCGGGTGTCACGTTCCGGCACCAGGATAGAATATGGATCGGAGTGTCACGTTCCGACACCAGCATAGTATGAGGATCGGAGTGTCACCTTCCGGCACCAGGATAGAATATGGATCGGAGTGTCACGTTCCGACACCAGGGTAGTATATGGATCGAGTGTCACGTTCCGACACCAGGATAGTATATGGATCGGGTGTCACGTTCCGGCACCAGGATAGAATATGAATTAGGTGTCACGTTCTGGCACCAGGATAGAATAAGGATCGAGTGTCACGTTCCGACACCAGGATAGTATGATGACGATCAGAGTGTCACGTTCTGACACCAGGATAGTATATGGAGCGGAGTGTCACGTACCGACACCAGAGGAATAAACATAATGAATCTTGAAATATGTTAATATACTCAATTTAATGAACCTAATTCCCAAATAAGTATGGTATTGAGGCTTGAGTCCTCATGGGTGTACTTGGCGTTACTTATTAATGATATTAGTAATTGATGTTGCTACTGATTGAGTATTGTAGTTGATTTATGATATGATCTGATATATACTGTTTTCTATTTTGAGTTGGCCGATGATACCTACTCAGTACTTGTGTTTTGTACTGACCCCTACTTGTATGTTTCTTTCTTTGTTATTTGTGGAGTGCAGCAAACGAGCCATCGTCTTCAACTCAACCGTAACTCTAGCCAGTCTTCATCACACAAGATTTCATGGTGAGCTAATGTTTCTAGCTTGGACTGGATCTTCTTCTTTATGTCTTGATGCCTTCAAGTTCCGGCATGGACTAGCTTTTTATTTATTTTAGCTTCTTAGATACTCTTAGAGTTAGTAATTTGAGGATAGATGTTCTTGTGATGATGACTTCCAGATTTTGGGGATAGTAATTTATAAATCTCAGCAGTTATTTGATTGATTTCGTTAATGAGTTTTAAGTCTTCCGCATTGTATTTTGTTCATTATGTTTGAAATGATGGGGTTTAGATTGATTGGTTCGCTCACATAGGATGGTAAGTGTGGGTGCCACTCGCGGCTCGGTTTTGGGTCGTGACAAACTTGGTATCAGAGCATTAGGTTCGTTGGTCCCATCACACAACAACGAGTCTAGTAGAGTCTTAAGGAACGGTAGGGGGACGCCTTTACTTTTCTTTGAGAGGCTATAAGACTTTAGGAAAATTCCATTCTTTCTTTCTTTCGTGCTATTACTTGGATCCAATTGGTATCTAGGTGATACAAATTGGTATCTGACCATCTTCATTCTATTTCGCAGATGGTTAGAACTAAAGCAACAACTGCGCCAACACCAACATCGACAAGACAAGATGAGTCTGAGCCAGCCATTGGGGCTGTAGCTCAAAGAGGAGTAGTGGCAAAAGGCCGTGGAAGAGGTCGTGGGAGGACGTCCTCTAGAGGAAGAGGACAAGCACCTAGCCCATCTGGTACTAAGGCGGTGACTCCTCCACCGACTGAGGAAGTAGTAAGAGAGGGTGAGGAAGGGGAGGATGAACAAGTGCAGAATGAGGAATTACCACCCAACCTACCCCAGAGATGATTAATTAGGTTCTTGCTTATCTTAGCGGGTTATCTGATCAAGGCCAGACACCTCCAGTGTTTTCTACACCAGCACATCAGGTTCCGGAGGTACAACATGCAGCTACTGTGGCTCCCCGCATAGATGCCTCATTTAAAATAGGCACATTTCCTAGTCTGACTACAGGGCCTATAATGACAAGTGATCAGCATGAACTTTTCAGTAAGTTCTTGAAATTGAAACCTCCAGTCTTCAAGGGTGCTCTATCTGAGGATGCCTACGATTTTCTAGTTGACTGTCATGAGATACTACACAAGATGGGTATAGTAGAACGATTTGGTGTTGAGTTTGTGACCTATCAGTTTCAAGGGAACGCCAAAATGTGGTGGCGGTCACATGTTGAGTGTCAACCAACAGAGGCACCACCTATGACTTGGGCATCATTCTCTAGCTTGTTTATGGAGAAGTATATACCCCGTACTTTGAGGGATAGGAGGAGAGATGAGTTTCTAAGCCTAGAGCAAGGCAGGATGTCGGTTACTGCTTATGAGGCTAGGATTCGTGCACTATCCAGATATGCCACCCAGCTTTGTTTCAGTCCACAAGAGCAGATTCACCGTTTTGTGAAGGGGTTGAGGTCAGAGTTGCGGATTTCAGCCTTACAGGTAGCGGCTACAGCGAAATCCTTTCAGGAAGTGGTCGACTTCGTGATAGAGGTGGAATAAGTGAAGCCAGATAACTTCACCATGGCATCGACATCAAAAAGGTTTCGAAAGGGAGGTGAGTTTAATGGTTCTTACTCCAGAGGGCAAGGCTCAGGAGGTTATCCATCCCGACCCATTCAGTCTTCACTACAGACTATAGTTGGGGTCCACCTTAGACCGGTCAACATTTCTCTGAGGTTGGAGATTATTCCCAGACTTTGTCATTCTCGCAGAGACCTATGCTTGAATCCAGAGACTGTTATGGATGTGGGGAGATTGGACACATTAAGAGGTATTGTCCAAAACAGAGTTACAGACCTCCCATAGTCAGAGGTAGAGGTGGTCATGGAAGAGGCCGTTATTCTGGAGGACGTGGTGGTCGAGGTAATGGTGGTCACCAAAACGGCCAGGGTGACGGGCAAACTGGAGCCACTACAGCACAACATGGTAGGGGCAACGGGCAGACAGGCGATAGGGCCCATTGTTACGCTTTCCCCGGATGGTCTGAAGCGGAGACATCTGATGCTGTTATCACAGGTAATCTTTTGGTTTGTTATTTCATGGCTTCTGTACTATTTGAACCTGGCTCTACATTTTCATATGTATCTTCCTCATTTGCTACTGGTCTTAATTAACCTTGTGAATTACTTGACATGCCTATTCGTGTGTCAACTCCGGTGGGTGAGTCTGTGATAGTTGAAAGGGTATATAGGTCTTGTCTGGTGACTTTTGTGGGAAGCAATACTCATGTAGACTTGGTTATCTTGGAAATAGGTGATTTCGATGTAATTCTGGGTATGACTTGGCTTTCTCCAAATTTTGCAATATTAGATTGTAATGCTAAAACTGTAATGTTGGCAAAGCCTGGGACAGATCCGTTAGTATGGGAGGGCGACTACACTTCCACTCCGGTTCGTATCATCTCCTTTCTTCGTGCTAAGAGAATGGTTAGTAAAGGGTGTTTATCTTTCTTGGCACACCTCAGAGATGATACTACCCAAGTACCTTCAATTGAGTCGGTTTCGATAGTCCGTGAGTTTCTAGATGTGTTCCCTGCAGATCTTCCTGGTATGCCACCGGATAGAGATATTGACTTTTGCATTGATCTAGAACCAGGTACTCGCCCCATTTCTATACCCCCTTATAGAATGGCTCCCGCAGAGTTAATGGAGTTAAAGGCTCAACTTCAAGAATTGTTAGGAAAAGGCTTCATTAGACCAAGTGCATCCCCTTGGGGTGCTCCTGTTTTGTTTGTGAAGAAGAAGGATGGGAGGTTTCGAATGTGCATAGATTACAGACAACTGAATAAGGTAACTATTAAGAACAAGTATCCTCTTCCTCGCATCTATGACTTGATCGATCTGTTACTAGGTGCTTGTACCTTCTCAAAAATCAATTTGAGATTTGGCTACCATCAATTGAAAATACGGGCAACGGATGTGCCCAAGATTGCTTTTCGGACCAGGTATAGGCATTATGAGTTCTTAGTGATGTCTTTTGGGCTTACGAATGCCCTTGCTGCTTTCATGAGCTTAATGAATGGGATTTTTAAGCCATATCTGAATCTCTTTGTCATTGTATTAATTGATGATATACTGGTGTACTCAAATAGTAAGGGAGAACATGAGGAGCACTTGAGAATTGTATTGGAAATGTTGAGGGAGAAAAAGCTTTACGCCAAATTCTCCAAGTGTGAGTTTTGGCTAGATTCAGTGTCCTTCTTGGGGCATGTGGTTTCTAAGGATGGAGTGATGGTGGATCCATCTAAGATTGAAGCAGTGAAGAATTGGGAGAGACCTACTAATGTTACAGAGATAAGGAGTTTTGTTGGTCTAGCTAGCTACTACCGTCGATTTGTCAAGGGAATCTCTTCTATTGCTTCCCAGTTGACAAATTTGACTAAGCAGAATGTCCCATTGGTTTGGTTGGATGAGTGTGAAGAAGCTTTCAGAAGCTCAAGACCTTATTGACTACTGCACCAATTCTTACCTTGCCAGTGGAAGGCAAGAATTTCATTGTTTATTGTGATGCATCCTATTCTGGTTTGGGTGCAGTGCTAATGCAAGAGAAGAGTGTAATTGCTTATGCTTCAAGGTAATTAAAGGTGCATGAACGTAATTATCCGACCCATGATTTGGAGTTGGCTGCGGTAGTGTTTGCATTAAAGCAATGGAGGATTTATATGGGGTGAAGTGTGAAGTCTATACGGATCATCGTAGCCTACAGTATGTTTTTACTCAGAAGGATTTGAACTTGAGACAGAGGAGATGGATGGAACTACTGAAGGACTACGATATCACAATCTTGTATCATCCGGGAAAAGCTAATGTTGTGGCAGATGCTTTAAGTAGAAAGGCAGGAAGCATGGGAAGTCTAGCTCACTTGCAAGTTTCTAGACGCCCATTGGCTAGAGAAGTTCAGATTCTGGCTAATGACCTTATGAGGTTAGAAGTAAATGAGAAGGGAGGATTTTTGGCTTGTGTGGAGGCAAGATCTTCCTTCCTTCACAAGATTAATGGAAAGCAGTTTAATGATGAGAAATTGATCCGGATCCGAGATAAAGTGTTGCGAGGAGAGGCTAAGGAAGCACAAATCGATGAGGAAGGTGTTTTGAGAATTAAGGGAAGGGTATGTGTACCCCGCGTCGATGATTTGATCCACACTATTCTTACAGAGGCTCATAGTTCAAGGTATTCTATACATCCGGGTGCAACCAAGATGTATCATGACCTAAAGCAACATTTTTGGTGGAGTAGAATGAAGCGTGACATTGTGGAGTTTGTTGCCAAATGTCCGAATTGTCAGCAAGTAAAATATGAACACTAGAGGCCCGAAGGAACACTTCAGAGAATGCCCATTCCGGAATGGAAGTGGGAGAGAGTCGCAATGGACTTCGTGGTTGGTCTTCCAAAGACAATGGGTAAGTATGACTCTATTTGGGTAATTGTTGATAGGTTAACTAAGTCTGCTCACTTCATTCCGGTCTAGGTGACTTACAATTCAGAGAAGTTAGCCAAACTTTACATCTCGGAAGTGGTGCGATTGCATGGAGTTCCACTTTCCATTATATCAGATAGGGGTACGCAGTTTACTTCTATGTTTTGGAAAACAATGCATACTGAATTGGGTACTAGGTTGGATCTGAGTACCGCATTTCACCCTCAGACCGATGGTCAGTCTGAGCGAACGATTCAAGTGTTGGAGGATATGCTTCGTGCATGTGTGATAGAATTTGGTGGCCATTGGGATAGCTTCTTACCTTTAGCAGAATTTTCTTACAACAATAGCTATCACTCAAGCATTGGTATGGCCCCATTTGAGGAACTGTATGGGAGGAGATGTAGGTCTGCCATTGGTTGGTTTTATGCATTTGAGGTTAGACCTTGGGGTACTGACCTTCTGAGGGAATCGTTAGATAAAGTGAAATGCATCCAAGAAAAGCTTTTAGCGGCTCAAAGTAGGCAAAAGGAATATGCGGATCGAAAGGTTAGACACTTAGAGTTCATGGAGGGTGAACAAGTCTTGCTGAAGGTTTCACCCATGAAAGGGGTGATGCGGTTTGGTAAAAGAGGTAATCTAAGCCCAAGGTATATTGGACCATTCGAAGTACTTAAGCGAGTAGGGGAGGTAGCTTATGAATTAGCTTTGCCCCCAGGACTGTCAGGAGTGCATCCGGTATTTCATGTGTCTATGTTGAAAAGATACCATGGGGATGTAAACTACATTATTCATTGGGATTCAATTCTGCTTGTTGGGAATTTGTCTTATGAGGAGGATCCTGTTTCTATTTTAGATAGAGAAGTCCGCAAGTTGAGATCAAGGGAGATTACATCCGTCAAGGTTCAATGGAAGAATCGACCAGTTGAAGAGTCCACTTGGGAGAAGGAGGCTGATATGCGAGAAAGATACCCACACCTATTCACAGATTCAGGTACTCCTTTTCGCCCTTGTTTCTCTTCTTGTGATCGTTCGAGGACGAACGATGGGTAAATTGGTATCTATTGTAACGACCTATTTAGTCGTTTTGAGCAGAAGATTTTATTTTTGGAAAAACTGGCTGAGACGACGGATCTCACGACAGACCGTCATGGGCACGACGGACCGTCGAGGGGGTCTCGTTCCAAAACACTTAGAATTCTGAAATTTGGGTACTGAAATCGACTCTCTGAACTTCGCGATGACATGGCAGGACGGATCGTCGTGGGCACGACGGACCGTCACAGACCCTTAGTAAAAATTCAGTCTCTGAACTCTGTGACGGAAGAAGCAGGACGGACCGTCGCAGGCACGACGGGCCGTCACAGGCTGCGTAATCCCAGGCTGGGTCAGATTTCTGCTAAATGTTTTAAGGGGCGTTTTGGACTATTCCTGCTATAATTATAAATTTAGTGGGCTAATGTTAATAATTTAACTACTTGAGGGTTAAAAGAGATAACCTTGAAATAAATAATGGGTTAATTCATCATCTTTTATACTTAATTATATGCTAATTAGGGTAAAAGAAAGAGGGTTTGAATAAGAAAAATAGAAAGAACAAGGAGAGGGAAAGCGAACGATCGAGAGAAGAGGGAAACGAAGAGGAAACAAAGCTTTGGGAAATTGCTTGCTTGATCACGAATCTTCGGTGGAGGTAGGTTATGGTTTATGCTATTCGTAGTAAACTCTTAATAGCGAATGATATGTGTTGGTAGTATTGTAAAACCTTCTATATGCTTGATTGTATGCTTGCATGAATATGATTATCTAATTGTGATTAATAAGCATGATGAAGCTATTGAATCCTAAATCTTGAAAAACCCTAATCTTCTTTGTTAATGATGATGCCTTGGTATAAAAGAAGGCTTGATGAACGTAAGTAGTGAGATTAGGGGATCATGTGTCACGTTCCGGCACCAGGATAGTTATAGAGGATCGGGTGTCATGTTCCGGCACCAGGATAGAATATGGATCGGAGTGTCACGTTCTGACACCAGGATAGTATGAGGATCGGAGTGTCACGTTCCGGCACCAGGATAGAATATGGATCGGAGTGTCACATTCCGACACAGGGTAGTATATGGATCGAATGTCACGTTCCGACACCAGGATAGTATATGGATTGGGTGTCACGTTCCGACACCAGGATAGAATATGGATCGGGTGTCACGTTCCGGCACCAGGATAGATTATGGATCGGAGTGTCACGTTCCGACACCAGGATAGTATGATGAGGATCGGAGTGTCACGTTCCGACACCAGGATAGTATATGCAGCGGAGTGTCACGTACCGAGCGAGAGGAATAAAGATAATGAATCTTGAAATATGTTAATATACTCAATTTAATGAACCTAATTCCCAAATAAGTATGGTATTGAGGCTTGAGTCCTCATGGGTGTACTTGGCGTTACTTATTAATGATATTAGTACTTGATGTGGCTACAGATTGTGTATTGTAGTTTATTTATGATATGATCTGATATATACTGTTTTCTATTTTGAGTTGGCCTATGATACCTACTCAGTACTTGTGTTTTGTACTGACCCCTACTTGTATGTTTATTTCTTTGTTATTTGTGAAGTGCAGCAAACGTGCCATCATCTTCAACTCAACCGCAACTTTAGCCAATCTTCATCACACCAGATTTCAGGGTGAGCTAATGCTTCTAGCTTGGACTGGATCTTCTTCTTCATGTCTTGATGCCTTGATGTTCCGGCATGGACTAGATTTTTATTAATTTTAGCTTCTTAGATACTCTTAGAGTTAGTAATTTGAGGATAGATGTTCTTGTGATGATGACTTCCAGATTTTGGGGATAGTAATTTATAAATCCTAGCAGCTATTTGATTGATTCCGTTAATGAGTTTTAAGTCTTCCGCATTGTATTTTGTTCATTATGTTTGAAATGATGGGGTTTAGATTGATTGGTTCGCTCACATAGGAGGGTAAGTGTGGGTGCCACTCGCGGCTCGGTTTTGGGTCGTGACACCAGAACTGTCACGAGTGCACCCGGTATTTCATGTGTCTATGCTGAAAAAATACCATGGTGATGGATTATTCGTTCGGATTCTGGTCTTTTTGATGAGAATAGATAGGGAGGTCCGCAAGTTGAGATCAAAGGATATTGCATCTATCAAGGTTCAGTGGAAGAATCGGCCAGCTGAAGAGTCCACTTGGGAGAGTGAGGTTCATATGCAAGAAAGATATCCACATCTTTTTACAGATTCACGTACTCTTTCTCGCCCTCGCCTTTCTTCCTATGATAGTTCGAGGACAAACGATGGGTAAATTGGTATCTATTGTAGACACCATTTTCGGTCGTTTTGAGCACTAGAACTTTTTTTATGTCTGAAAATACTTTTCTATAGATTTAAATGGGTGTTTTGGACTATTCATAATTATAATTATTAAATTAGTGGGGTAATTTTAATAATTTATTTAGTTGGTGGTTAAGGAGGTTAATACTAAAATATATAGTAGGTCACTTTCACCACATTTATAATTGGTTTTATAAGAATTAAGGTAGTAAATAAACTATAGAAAAGAAGGAAAAATTGAGGAGAAAATAGTAGTGGGGACTATACACGGAAAGAACAACATTCAGATTGTTAATTTGAAAAAGGAAGAAATTTTACCTGTAGAGGACCGCACACGATTAGAGGAAAACAAATTCCATCAACGACTTAAGGTGAGAGTTTTTCTTTAAAATTTTCTTGTTACATGTCCTATGCGTAGGTGCAGGAGTGGTGATTAGTTTTGAAAGGAAATTAAGCAGATTCAATAGGGTAATATGGAGATGGGTGGTATCGATTATTGCCGCCTTCGTTGGATAATTAGTAATGGAAACTTAGTTGCAGATAAACTTGTTCCCTGAAATTAATTTTAGAACGAGAGAATTAATTATGGAATGAAAGTGCACATAGTAGTGCAATTTGTTCTACAATTAAGGCAAAGGGACACACATACATTCCAGTTAATAATAAGAATATTGAAAAAATAATAATGACCACATGATGGGGCAATTATGAGTGAATCATTAGAAGGAATAATGTATTGTTAATTGCATGTTGATATGCGTTGATATGCTAGTAGTGGATTGCATAATGTAGTAAGATTTTAATGTTCCTTAGAATATTATAATTATAATTATTATTGTTATTATATGTGGGCATAGAAAGGATATATATATATATATATATATATATATATATATATAACTACTATTTATTTTAATAATAATTATAATACTAAAGAATTTGGGGTTAAAGTAGTGGAAAATTGGATGCACTAAGTTCTGTATATCTAATGTATGCATATGCTATAGTTTGCATATGTTATAGTTGAGATGTTGTTGGTCCGTAGCCACTGGTTCTGTTACCATTGGCATTCATGTTTTACATATTGATATCGTGTTTTTACCTTATAAACTATTTTTTTTAATATATTGAGATAGGCAGCTAAGTATTTGGTATATCGAATTATTTAAATTCCATTAAAGTTATGCTAAATGGGGGAAGTTAAATTTACCCTTAGTTTGAACTTTATGAAATTATTTGTAGAATTAGGTGAACTTTTGGGTCTAGACTAGATAAAGAATAATATGAGTATTCCTAGACTCGTTAACTTATAAATTATGCACACATAATTGATAGATTGGAAGGGTTCGGAGGCATTGAAGAAAGGAAAGGCATTGGAGAGGTAGCTTGCTTGATTTCGGTTTTTTTGTGGAGGTATATTATTATTGTTGCACTATTGGTACATGTTGGGGTTTAGATGTGTTGGTTCTCCCACCTAAGAAGGTAAGTGTGGGTGCCACTCATTAATCATTTTGGGTCGTGACAAATTTGGTATCAGAGCGTTAGGTTCGTGGTGTCATCACACAAGGAAAAGTCTAGTAGAGTCTTGAGGTACGGTATGAGGACGCCTTTACTTTTCTTGGAGAGGCTATAGGACTTTAGGAAAACTCTATTCTTTCTTTCTTTCGTGCTATTACTTGGATCCAATTGGTATCTAGGTGATACAAATTGGTATCTGACATTCTCACTCTATTTCGCAAATTGGTTATTACTAGAGCAACAACTGTGCCAACACCAACACCGGCAAGACAAGGTGCGTCTGAGCCAATCACTGGGGCTGTAACTTGAGGAAGAGCAGTGGCAAGAGGCCGTGGTAGGGGTCACGGAAGGACGCCCACTAGGGGTAGAGGACAAACACCTGGTCGAGCTAGGAATAGAGCAGTGACTCCTTCACCGACTGAGGAGGTAGTGAGAGAGGGCGAGGAAGTGGAAAATGAGCAGGTTCAGGATAAGGAAGTACCACCCCAGCCTACCCCAGAGATGATTAAGCAGGTTCTTACTTATCTTAGCGGGTTATCTAATCAGGGCCAGACACCTCCAGTGTTTTCTGCACCAACTGTGGCTCCCCGCATACATGCATCATTGGAAGTAGGCATGTTTTCTCGATTGACTACAGGGTATATAATGACAAGTGATCAGCATGAACTTTTCATTAAGTTCTTAAAGTTGAAACCTACAATCTTCAAGGGTGCTGAATCTTCAAGGGTGCTAAAACCTTCAAGGGACCGTCTTTTTACTTATTTTGGTTTCTTACATACTCTTAGACGTGGCAGTTTGAGGATAGATGTTCTTGATGTGATGACTTCCAGATTTTTGGAATGATAAGTATTAAACTTTTTAGAAACTTATTTAAATTGGTTGCTTAGTATCTTTTGGAGCTTCCGCATTATTTATATTATTATAGTTTCACTATTGGTACATGTTGGGGTTTAGATGTGTTGGTTCGCCCACCTAAGGAGGTAAGTGTGGGTGCCACTCACGAATCATTTTGCGTCGTGACAATACAAGTTTGTTGTTTTTATTTCTTTTTTATATTTAGACCATTTTTGCTTCTTTATTTTTTTTAATTGGAAACTTTATTGTTTCCTATCAACATGTGTTGTTTTTATTTCTTATTATAAGTTTGTTGTTTTTATTTCTTTTTTATATTTGACCATATTTATTTCTTTTATTTTTTGAATAGGAAACTTTATTGTTTTCTATCAACATGTGTTGTTTTTATTTATTGTTACATATAGATTATTTTCATTTCTTTTTATATACTTACCCTTTGATTGATTTATTCAAATATAAATATTTGGTAAATATTAGAAATTGATTGTATATTTTTTAACGGTGCATATGCTAATCAAACATTTGCATTATATATTATTCCAAATATTTCACATTTTATTAGTATGTATTATTATTTGTAAATAATCATATATTTATATAAAAGAGAACCCTAGGCCCGCCTACGTGGCGCCACCACAAGCAAGAATTTCCTGTTAAAATTTATTTATATTCAAAACTAGTCTTCCTCTTTCATGAAAAGATTTGATATTTATGAAAAGTTGTGACTGTAATGAAGAGTTGGAACTTTTATGAAAAGTTGTGACTTTAATGAAGAGTTGTGACTTTTATGAAAAGTTGTGACTTTAATGAAGAGTTGTGACTTTTATCAAATATTGTGACTTTTATGAAAAGTTGTGACTTTTATGAAGACTTGCGACTTTTATCAAAAGTTTTCCCAAAACTAACCCTCCTCTTTCATGAAAAGATGTCACTTTTATGAAAATTTACGACTTTAATGAAGAATTGCGACTTTTATCAAAAGTTGCGACTTTTCTGAAAAATTGCGACTTTAATGAAGAGTTGCAACTTTTATAAAAAGTTGCGACTTTATGAAAAGTTGTGGCTTTTATAAAAGGTTTTGAACTTTCCGAAGGGTTGAAACTTTTCCAAATAGTTGTTACCTTTCTGATAAGGAAAAATGAACATTTGTTCACACTACCCTTTGTTGTATATATATAGAGGGATTTCCTCTAATTTTAAAACAACCAAAATTGTGATTTTCCTCTTCAACTTCCACAAAATTAAATATTCGTGTACTTTGCTAATGTAATTCTTTAAACATCTGGTATTAAAGAGAAATACTTTTTTTAAGGGTTCAATGTGCATTCAGTGGACTCAATTGTTTCCTTTCTATTTCATTCTATTTTACATATGCTGGTGTAGTTTTCTTACACTCATTAATTTATTCTTATGATATTAATTGTTGTTTTTAAGTACATGTTTTAAACTCTGTTCTTTATGATTCTGCAATGTTATTGTCTCCGGTGAAATTGAACATATACACATATAATATGTATATTCATTGTGCAAAAAAAGTTATTGTACTCAGTTCCAAGAATTCATGTTTTGATATTCTATATCAAATTCTATAACTTAAAAGTACTATAGATAAGCTTACATATTATCTATGTTTACATAGATATGAAAATTCTCACTTATCAATTGAAGAAAATCATTATGCAAGTTCAAAAGTTATAATTTATTTCATGTTCAAGCTTAATTTCTATTTTTTTAATACGTTAATAATTTTTTGAATTTTCTCCTAAGACATATAATCACAATTCTATAATCTATTGAACTTAAATATTTATTTGTATTATGAAATACCTTTGTAAATACTCTTATTTTCTTATTTATTTTCCTTTTAATGTTGATTAAAAAATTAATGATTCATTATTTCATGAATAATTCATTCATTAAAGGTTCTTGAGTTATTTGATAATGATAAATAATCAAATTTATGTTTGAAAATTGTAAATAGTTTTTAAGAACCTATTTTCCATTATTTTTAATGTATGGATATTATTAAAAAAAATCATTTGCAAGATCAATGCAATCATTATTTATGACCGCACGAAACGCAGACAAATTACCTAGTATATATTAATAACTTACAACAAGTTTAATATTCAATAATAAATAATTCATGTATTGTAATCTCTAAACCCTACATAACTAAACCTTTTATAGTTAATACCTGCATAATCAAACCCTGTATAACTAATACCTGCATAACTAAATCCTGCATAACTAATGCTTGCATTACTAAATTCTGCATAGCTTATACCTGCATAACTCTAACCACTGACAAAACAGCCCCTTACTCTTAGGGCCGGAGCTCTTAGTTCGCATATAATCTTGTTAAGAAAATAAACTTCACTCTTACTCTTACTCAGTTCATCACTCAAGTCTTGAAACAAGTTCAAAAAATAATTTTAAAATACTTTTGAAATGACTCTAAGAACTCTATAGACTTGGCTCTTCACTCATCTTTATGGATAATTTCTATATGTTTAGAACTCATTAAGCGAAGTTAGAATCAATCGGAAGTGTTAGTACACTTTGCAAGGACTAAAACGGGCTAAACTGTGAAAATGGGTTGGGGCAAACATCCCAATCACAGTGTTGGAGCAGCGCACTAGCCCTAAAGTTCAGAGACCCATTTCAAGCGCACTGGTGGCGCGCCTCCCAGCCTCTCTGGCGCATCTGGGGCGTGCTGCAGCAACTCCTCCTTTGGTTTTCCTGGCAACTTTTTCAACTACTTTTCTGACCTTAATTCGATTAATTTCTATTCTTTTTATCAATCTATCTTAGATCCAATTACCCAAAACATGTACACAATAATCTAACTCAAAACCTAATAATCAACAGAATTATCTCAAGAAACTTACCGATCTCAGGTCAATTCAAGAACGAAAGCAAATTCAAGAACACACATCAAGAACATCAAACTTTAAACTTTTTAGGATGTTGTTTACGCTGAACTAAACATATTTTGTATGTGGGTGAATGAAATCAACGCTCCGTGAACTAACGTACCTCTTAGGGATAAATCCTTGGTGTAATCCACAACCAAAATCTCAAGAACTTGAAGAATCTTGACATTTTCTTCTCTTTTCTCCTCTTGAGTTCTTTTCTCTACAACTCTAGCGGGGAATTTGAGTGCGTAAACTGAAAAAATTCAGTTTAGACCCCTACTTAATTACAAAAAATAAAATAATTAATTGGGTATTGAAAAGACCAAAATACTCCTTTTAAGTTCAGATAATTTTCCTTATCTAGACAACCCAACTTCAAACAGGCATATCTCCCTCATACAAGTTTGAAAATTAGGAAACTCAGTGGCTTTGGAAAGAGGATTTTAAGACATTTTATTTGATATTGTATTTGCTACCTAATACTTCATGTACTAAAATTTCTTATCCTTTGAAGTTCTATATTTGCATGGGCGTAAATATTACCATTTGGAAGAGGTGAAATTTTCTCAAACAAAACAAAGAACTTTTAAAATGAAAAGTAAGCTACACGCAATCTTGCATTCTACAAATTTGACCAAAGTTCAAACTTCAAATCAAGCATAATTTTTCTCAAATTCTCTTCTTTTTGATAGAAATCTTAACTTTTTTTTCTAGTAGGATACTTTTTTAATGACTAAGTGCAGTTTTTATGAAGTACTTTAATAAGTTGTTTAAATAGCATAATTTTTACAGTATTTTTGTCATATACAATTTAAAAGTCACTTCCGCCTTAATCCGAATATCCACATTCCTAAATCATCAACAATTACATGCATATAATATTTGAAATAGAAAGCTTAGTGTAATAATCACAAACCAAAAACAATTAAACATTTCATGTGCTTTGAGCTTAACACATTAACAAGGAAAGTATAAAATATCTAAGATTAAACGATTATAGATCAAAGAGAACAAGAGTCCTACGGCCATTTAGCAGTCACTGTATAACAAACTTAGTTTTTTTGAGACAGAAATATGGAACTAAGTAATACTATATTTTAGTTACTTGGTGCCTCAACCATCCGACATGAGAGACGCACCAGCTGCAGCACCGATAGGAACAACCCCTGTTAAGACACCAGGTTTTGAAAAATGAAGGAGCCTGAAAACAAAAAAAATCATTTTTATGTTCAATATTTGATCATTGTAAAAAGTGATAAAATACATTATACCAGGTACAACTAGCCAATTATTATTATGGACAACAAACCAATATAAAGATGCTTACGGTTCAAGATATTCACAGAAGGACGATACAGACGCAACAACTTCTTTATAATTTGTAGATGAAGTTGGTGCGGTCACTTCAACTAGATGTATGCCCGGAGTAACTGGCACTGCATCATCGGTAGCATGAAGTTTCAACATCTTATTAATGGATGAAACTGTTATAGTTATCAGGGCATCTCTTTGGAAATGAAATGCAAAACCGACTCTCAGATGCTCGTGGTCTAGCTTGTAGCGAATATTTTTAAAGAAGATTAGTGCATTCTTGGTAATTTTGCTTTCTTGCACTGGTCTCAGAAGGAATGAGATTTTTTCAGCGCCAGAACCTCTCATCGGACCACCAACATACCTAACAGTCCTATTGTTGATCACATAAAAAATGTTAGGCTTCACGTATCCTCAGAGACAGGCGCAAAATGAACCAAATATCTTTCCATGTGTCTTCTGGCTTCTCAAGATCATATACAAGCCGTATTTCTGATTCTACTGACCCTGAGAATCGTAAGAAACAGACCACATGGTCAATATAACCCACAGACAAAATAAGCAGGAAAGGGGAAAAGGAAAATAATGGGTGAAGCCATAAATGATTTTTAGACATTATTTTACCAATTACATTTGAATGATCATAATTTGTTTTTTATCCTTGTCTAACCAAGAGGAGAAATTAGTCTTAACCAAATATGTGAATTGTGATCATATATAGACAACTGCGAAGACAGTTATATATGTCAAAACTCTTAGGCGAGCAAACTTCCATATGAATGCATTGATGGTTGCAAACATTTGTCTCAATAACATCAGTACATACCCGACCATTGAGTTAATCTTTAGTATCTAACAGTTCAACGAGAAATCTCACTTACCTAAGTTTGGAAAACTTTTGAGTCACAATTCATGGATCCTTAAGCCTTTTTTACGCACACCACAAAGCCCTTAAATAAGTATTTCAAGGGCTTCGACATGCTGCAAGTATGATTAGCAGTATCAATATCTTTTCAAAATGATGCAGGGCCAGTTTTTAGAAGTAACATACCTTACCTTACTAATTATAAAAGAAGAAAAGAGAGAGATAGGGGGAACTTAGTTGAGTCTCAATAATTCCTTGAACAACGCACTCCATTTCTTACTTCAATTTATTCTAACACACGTGTAACAAATTCTTTATAACACACATGTGAATTAAAAAAGAAATTAAGTTGAACTGAAGAGTAAAAAAAAGAAAAATTTGATACCTAACCGAAATCATAAAATAGTAAACACTCTTCATATGAGAAGTGCATTACTTGAAAATATTGGCTTATAAGTACTTTTGATGTTTCCCAAACGAGTAAGTAAGTTTAATGTTCTTACAAGTAAATCACTTGCAAGTCAGTTTTTTGTTTATCAAACTCTTGCTTGCAGTCAAATAGACGATTTAATAATTAATATAAAAGAAAGTTATACAATCAAATACACCATTCTTGGAACATAGAATAGTTCAAGCGAAGTAATTGATTTACCATATTAACGTTGACATTAATGGATTTTCATATGAATTTACTTTTGGATGGAATGTTTGATCCAATATACACAATAAACTATCAGACTTGATCCTATCATTAGCTATAACAACATCAAACTTAGTAAGTTCCTTCAAGAAATTAGGTGGTAATGTTGGAATGCTATCAGGTTCTATCAATTAAGTCACTGTACACATAGTTTAACCCCTTGTTTGGCAAATGTATTTCTACATACGTATAGCAGCTTATGTACACTCTATCCTCTATAGACTCGACTAGTAAAATTTCACTGACATGTCTCAAAATTTGCTAATACTAATGCATGATTTGAGTCGAAAGGGTCAAACACCTTGCTTTTATCTTAAAGTAAAATTATATACTAAGCTCAAAAATCCACACACACAAGCCACCAGGCAACCAACAAACAAGAGAAAGAAAAAATACAGAGACGTGAAAGAACAAGTATCCATCAAAATCGATTGTTTATGCAATGATTCATTCAAATAGTAAATATATAAGTAAAGAAACAAAACTTACGGTTATCATCGATATTCCACTTAACAAGCTCGGTAAAAATTCATAGAATGACTGCAAAAAAAGTGGAGGAAAAGAAGAGAAGAAAACTGAGTATAGATTTTAAAGAATTTTCTTTATTTTCTCAATAATATTCAAAAATAAATATATTTTAAAGAATTTCCTTATTTTCTCCTATTATATTTCTTAAAATATAATTTCAATTAAGTAGACATTTGACCATAAAGAATTTTCCTTATTTTCTCCACATAAAATCTTCACAAAAAATTTATTTCTGTATTATTATTATTTATTATATTTCTTAAAATATCTATTTTATATGGTTTATTCTTCTTTCTAAAAAGAAGATATTGTAATTACATGACAGCCGGTATAGATACTAAAAGATAGGACTATTTAAAATAGAATTATAATTGATAAGCTAATCTTGAACTTGGTTAATTGGCTTATTAGTGTTGAATTATCATATTAATAGTTGGCAATTGGTTTAAAATTTTGTATTTAATGATTTAATGGTTTATCAATACGGGGGTGAATAACTTCAATTCTGTAATACATAAACAGGTCAATTTGTTATGAATTACTTACTTATATTTTGAACCCTAGATATATAGTATAAGGTACAAATTATTAGACCTAAAATTTCATTAATATTTTGCCATTCTTTATATTACTTGATACGTATTTGTGAGTTAAAATTCTTACAGGTCTACAAGTTAGAAAATATATATCATAATGGACGAATCTTCACTTCTTGCATATAAAATTTTTTATTTGATTTGTATTTTAGACTTGAAATATTAATTTGTATTGGTTCACTTCTTGTATAAAAAAAATATTGAATTGGTGAATATTTGTTTTTAAAAAAATATACGTTCATGTATCCTCAAAAATTTAAACTTTCATCCATTTCTCATTGTAATTTATAAGTAAAGAATTATTAGCTTAAGTAGAGCTAGAAAAATCATTTTATTCTATGGAAGATAACTCTATTGATTGATGAAAGTTAAAATAATTCGGAGGATTAAATGATTGAGTCAATATATGTCACAATCGGGTGATTCGGTAACCTACTATAACATCTAGATAGGAGATCTCTTACTATCCAATTGAAAACAGGCAATGCAAAAATTAATAACAAGAGATCTTTTTAATATAATACAAATTAATAAACATGAAACTCAGATATAAGAATTTTTTTTTACAATTAACTAAAAACCCTCCCAAAGAACTAGTCTAAATAGGTACAAGAGCTAATAAGGTAGTACAATGTATAATGATATAATATACAACTCCCACCATAAGAAAATAGAAGTAGAAGTTGTCGGAGGTTATCATCTAAAAAGTATCACCTTCTCTACCCACGTTGGTTATCGTTTCTCAATGCTACTCCCTAAATATTCTTAGATCATATGTCTAAAATATGACTCTTTCTGTGGTATGATACAATGACTCAAAAACTAGCTCAAAGTCTCTCTTGGAAATCGTTGTTTCCTCTCTTTCTTAAATGTGAAAGCATTTAGCGGTTGTTTGATTATGGTATAACTTGCCTCTTATTCATGTATAAAATAGTGTATTAAGTTATACAATGTTTGGTTGAAATTTTTGTTTAAGTAGAAATGTCAACATTACTTGTTTCATGTTTGGTTACATTTTTGTCGTTCTACATAATTCATACCAACATAACTTATGTGGGAGTATATGTTTAAATTTATGTAGGGCAGAAGGTAAAAAATATTATGTGGGTATTAATAATGCATGTATTAAAATGATAAAATACATATTTACCCTATTAATTTAGTTTATTATTTTTAATTGAATTGTTTTCCTATATACAAAATTGTTTTTTTTTTAATATTTAGACCTTTTTTGCTTCTTTATTTTTTTTAATTGGAAACTTTATTGTTACCTATCATGTGTTGTTTTTTATTCTTATTATAAGTTTGTTGTTTTTATTTCTTTTTTATATTTCAACCATATTTATTTCTTTTATTTTTTTAATTGGAAACATTATTGTTTCCTATCAACATGTGTTGTTTTTATTTCTTATTACATATAGATTATTTTCATTTCTTTTTATATACTAACTGTTTGATTGATTTATACAAATATAAATATTTGGTAAATATTAAAAATTGATTGTATATTTTTTAAAGGTACATATGCTAATCAAATATTTGCATTACATATTATTCAAAATATTTCACATTTTATTAGTATGTATTATTATTTGTAAATAATCATATATTTATATAAAAGAGAACCCTAGGCCCGCCTACGTGGCGCCACCACAAGTAAGAATTTCCTGTTAAATTTATTTATATTCAAAATCATTCTTCCTCTTTCATGAAAAGATGTGATGTTTAAGAAAAGTTGTGACTGTAATGAAGAGTTGGAACTTTTATGAAAAGTTGTGACTTTAATGAAGAGTTGTGACTTTTATCAAATGTTGTGACTTTTATGAAAAGTTGTGATTTTTATGAAGAGTTGCGACTTTTATCAAAAGTTTTCCCAAACTAACCCTCCTCTTTCATGAAAAGATGTGACTTTTATGAAAAGTTACGACTTTAATTAAGAATTGCGACTTTTATCAAAAGTTGTGACTTTTCTGAAAAATTGCGACTTTAATGAAGACTTGCAACTTTTATGAAAAGTTTTGACTTTTATGAAAAAAGGTTGCGACTTTATGAAAAGTTGTGGATTTTATAATAGGTTGTGAACTTTCCGAAGGGTTGAAACTTTTCCAAATAGTTGTTACCTTTCTGATAAGGCACAATGAACATTTGTTCACACTACCCTTTGTTGTATATAAATAGAGAGATTTCCTCTAATTTTAAAACAACCAAAATTGTGATTTTCTTCTTGAACTTCAAAAAAATTAAATATTCGTGTATTTTGCTAATGTAACTTTTAAATATCTGGTATTAAAGAGAAATAATTTTTTGAGGGTTCAATGTGCATTCAGTGGACTCAATTGTTTCCTTTCTATTTCATTCTATTTTACATATGCTGGTGTAGTTTTCTTACACTCATTAATTTATTCTTATGATATTAATTGTTGTTTTTAAGTAAACGTTTTAAACTCTGTTCTTTATGATTCTGCAATGTTATTGTCTCCGGTGATATTGAAAACATACACATATAATATGGATATTCATTGTGCAAAAAAAATGATTGTACTCAGTTACAAGAATTCATGTTTTGATATTCTATATCAAATTCTATGACTTAAAAGTACAATATATATGCTTACATATTATCTATGTTTGCATAGATATGAAAATTCTCAGTTATGAATTGAAGAAAATCATTATGCAAGTCCAAAAGTTATAATTTCATGTTCAAACTTAATTTCTAATTTTTTTAATACGTTAACAATTTTTTGAATTTTCTCCTAAGACATATAATCACAATTCTATAATTTATGCCACTTAAATATTTATATTTATTATGAAATACCTTTGTATATACTCTTATTTTCTTATTTATTTTCCTTTTAACGTTGATTAAAGAACCAATTATTCATTATTTCATGAATAATTCATTCATTAATGGTTCTTGAGTTATTTGATAATGATAAATAATCAAATTTATGTTTGAATATTGTAAATAGTTTTTAAGAACTTATTTTCCATTATTTTTAATGTATGGATATTATTAAAAAAAATCATTTGCAAGATCAATGCAATCATTATTTTTGACCGCACAAAGTGCAAGCAAATTACCTAGTATATATTAATAATTTACAACAAGTTTAATATTCAATAATAAATATTTAATGTATTGTAATCTCTAAACCCTACATAACTAAACCTTGTATAGCTAATACCTTCATAATCAAACCCTGTATAATTAATACCTGCATAACTAAATCCTGCATAGCTAATACCTGCATAACTAAATTCTGCATAGCTAATACTTGCATAACTCTAACCACTAACCAAACAGCCCTTTACTCTTAGGGCCGGAGCACTTAGTTCGCATATAATTTTTAAAGAAAATGAACTTCACTCTTACTCTTACTCAATTCATCGCTCAAGTCTAGAAACAAGTTCAAAAAACAGTTTTAAAATACTTTTGAAAGGACTCTAAGAACTCTATAGACTTGGCTCTTCACTCATCTTTATGGATAATTTCTATATGTTTAGAACTCATTCAGCGAAGTTAGAATCAATCGGAAGTGTTATTACACTTTGCAAGGACTAAAACGGGCTAAACTGTGAAAATGGGTTGGGGCAAACATCTCAAGCACAATGTTGGAGAAGTGCACTAGCCCTAAAGTTCAGAGACCCATTTCAAGCGCACTGGTGGCGCGCCTCCCAGTCTCTCTGGCGCATCTGGGGCGTGCTGCAGCAACTCCTCCTTAGGCTTTCCTTGCAACTTTTTCAACCATTTTTCTGACCTTAATTCGATTAATTTCTATTCTTTTTCTCAATCTTTCTTAGATCCAATTATCCAAAACATGTGCACAATAATCTAACTCAAAACAACTCTAATAATCAACACAATTATCTCAAGAAACTTACCGATCTCAGACCAATTCAAGAACGAAAGCAAATTCAAGAACACACATCAAGAACATCAAACTCTAAACTTTTAAAGATGTTGTTTACGCTGAACTAGACATATTTTGTATGTGGGTGAACGAATTCAACGCTCCGTGAACTCATGTACCTCTTAGGGATAAATCCTTGGTGTAATCCACAACCAAAATCTCACGAACTTGAAGAATCTTGACATTTTCTTTTCTTTTGTCCTCTTGAGTTCTTTTCTCTACAACTCTGGCGGGGAATTTTTAGTGCGTAAACTGAACAAATTCAGTTTAGACCCCTACTTAATTACAAAAAATAAATAGCTAATTGGGTATTGAAAAGACCAAAATTCTCCTTTTAAGTTCAGATAATTTTCCTTATCTAGACAACCCAACTCCAAACGGGCATATCTCCCTCATACAAGTTTGGAAATTAGCAAACTTAGTGGTTTTGGAAAGAGGATTTTAATACATTTTATTTGATATTGTATTTGCTACCTAATACTTCATGTACTAAATTTCTTGTCCTTTGAAGTTTGATATTTGCATGTGCGTGAATATTACCATTTGGAAGAGGTGAAATTTTCACAAACAAAACAAAGAACTTTTAAAATGAAAAGTAAGCTACACGCAATCTTCCATTCTTCAAATTTGATCAAAGTTCAAACTTCAAATCAAGCATAATTTTGCTCAAATTCTCTTCTTTTTGATAGAAATCTTAACCTTTTTTCTCTAATAGGATACTTTTGAATGACTAAGTACAGTTTTTGTGAAGTACTTTAGTAAGTTGTTTAATTAGCATAATTTTTATAGTATTTTTGTCATATACAATTTAAAAGTCACTTCCGCCTTAATCCGAATATCCACATTCCTAAATCATCAACAATTACATACATATAATATTTGAAACAGAAAGCTTATTGTAATAATCACATACCAAAAACATTTAAACATTTCATGTGCTTTGAGCTTAACACATCAACAAGGAAAGTATAAAATATCTAATAGAAAATGATTATAGATCAAAGAGAACAAGAGTCCTCCATCCATTTAGCAGTCACTTTATAACAAACTTAGTTTTTTTTTAGACAAAAATATGGCACTGACAAATACAATATTTTAGTTACTTGGTGCCTCAACCAGCAGACATGAGAGACGCAGCACCAACAACAGCGGTAGGAACAACCCCTGTTGAGACACCAGGTTTTGACAAATGAAGGAGTCTGAAAACAAAAAAAATCATTTTTATGTTCAACATTTGATCATTGAAAAAAGTGATAAAATATATTATACCAGGTACAACTAGCCAATTATTATAATAGACAACAATCCAATATAAAGATGCTTACGGTGCAAAGTATTCACAGAAGGACGATACAGACGCACCAACTTCATTATAATTTGTAGATGAAGTTGGTGCGGTCACTTCAACTAGATGTATGCCCGGAGTCACAGGCACTTCATCATCAATAGCATGAAGTTTCAACATCTTATTGATGGATGAAACTGTTACAGTTATCAGGGCATCTCTTTGGAAATGAAATGCAAAACCCACTCTCAGTTGCTCGTGGTCTAGCTTGTAACCAATATTTTTAAAGAAGATTAGTGCATTATTGGTTATTTGTCTTTCTTGCACTGGTCTAACCAAGAATGAGCTTTTTTCAGCGCCAGAACCTCTCATCGGACCACCAACATGCCTAACAGTCCTATTGTTGATCACATTAAAAATGTTAGGCTTCACGTATCCTAAGAGACAGGCGCACAACAAACCAAATCTCTTACCATGTGTCTTCTGGCTTCTCAAGCTCACATACAAGCCGTATTTCTGGTTCTACTGACCCTGAGAATGGTAAGCAACAGACCACATGGTTAATATAACCCACAGACAAAACAAGCAGGAAAGGGGAAAAGGAAAATAATGGGAGAAGCCATAAATGATTTTTAGACATTATTTTACCAATTACATTTGAATGATCATAATTTGTTTTTTATTTTTGTCTAACCCAGAGGAGAAATTAGTCTTAACCAAATATGTGAATTGTGATCATATGTAGACAACTGCGAAGACAATTATACATGTCAAAACACTAAGGCGAGCAAACCTCCATACGAATGCATTGATGGTTGCAAACATTTGTCTCAATCACATCAATACATACCTGACCATTGAGTTAATCCTTAGTATCTAACAGTTCAACGAGAAATCTCACTTACCTAAGTTTGGAACACTTTTGAGGCACAATTCATCGATCCTTAAGCCTTGTTTACGCACACCACAAAGCCCTTGAAGAAGAATTTTCAAGGGCTTCGACATGCTGCAAGTATGATTAGCAGTATCAATATCTTTTCTAAATGTTGCAGGGCCAGTTTTTAGAAATAACATACCTTACCTTACTAATTATAAAAGAAGAAAAGAGAGAGATAGGGGGAACTTACTTGAGTCTTAATAATTCCTTGAATAACACACTCCATTTCTCACTTCAATTTATTCTAACACACGTGCAACAAATTCTTTATAACACACCTCTGAATTAAAAAAGAAATTAAGTTGAACTAAAGAGTAAAAAAAGAAAAATTTGATACCTAACCGAAATCATAACAGAGTGAACACTCTTCATATGAGAAGTGCATTACTTGAAAATATTGGCTT
The DNA here is from genome assembly GCA_027704805.1 of Solanum corneliomulleri. Lineage (NCBI taxonomy): Eukaryota > Viridiplantae > Streptophyta > Magnoliopsida > Solanales > Solanaceae > Solanum > Solanum corneliomulleri. The sequence goes on along the minus strand of JAKWIY010003054.1, from coordinate 10,019,443 downwards.
ATGAGTACTTTTGATGTTTGCCAAACGAGTAAATAAGTTTAATGTTCTTATAAGTAAACCACTTACAAGTCGGTTTTTTTTTATCAAACTCTTGCTTGCAGTCAAATAGACGATTTAATAATTAATATAAAAGAAAGTTATACAATCAAATACATCATACTTGGATCATAGAATAGTTCAAGCGAAGTAATTGATTTACCATATTAGCATTGATATTAATGGATTTTCATATGAATTTACTTTTGGATGGAATGTTTGATCTAATATGCACAATAAACTATCAGACTTGATCCTATCATTAGCTATAACAACATCAAACTTACTAAGTTCCTTCAAGAAATTAGGTGGTAATGTTTGAATGCTATCAGGTTCTATCAATTAAGTCAGTGTACACATAGTTGAACCCCTTGTTTGGCAAATGTATTTCTACATACGTATAGCAGCTTATGTACACTCTATCCTCTCTAGACTCGACTAGTAAAATTTCACTGACATGTTCTCAAAATTTGCTAATACTAATGCATGATTTGAGTCCAAAGGGTCAATCACCTTGCTTTTATCTTAAAGTAAAATTATATACTTAGCTCAAAAATCCACACACACAAGCCACCAGGCAACCAAAAAACAAGAGAAAGAAAAAATACAGAGACATGAAAGAACAAGTATCCATCAAAATCGATTGTTTATGCAATGATTCCTTCAAATAGTAAATATATATGTAACGACCTGTTTAGTCGTTTTGAGCAGCAGATTTTATTTCTGGAAAAACTTGCTGAGACGACGGACCCCACGACGGACCGTCATGGGCACGATGGACCGTCGAGGGGGTCTCGTTTCAAAACACTTAGAAATTCTGAAATTTGGGTACTGAAAGCGACTCTCTGAACTTCGTGACGACATGGCAGGACGTACCGTCGTGGGCACGACGGACCGTCCCAGACTCTTCAAGGAAATTTAGTCTCTGAAGTCTGTGAAGGAAGCAGCAGGACGAACTGTCGCAGGCACGACGGGCCGTCACAGGCTGCGTAATCCCAGGCTGGGTTGCATTTCTATTAAGTGTTTTAAGGGGCGTTTTGGACTATTCCTGCTTTAATTATAAAGTTAGTGGGTTAATGTTAATAAGTTTAATTACTTGGTGGTTAAAAGAGGTAACCTTGAGTTAATTAGTGGGATATTATTTCCATCTTGTATGCTTAATTATATGCTAATTAGGGTAAAAGAAAGAGGGTTTTAATAAGAAAAATAGAAAGAACAAAGAGAGAGAGGATCGAACGAGAAAGAGGAGAAACGAAGAGGAAACAAAGCTTTGGGGAATTTGCTTGCTTGATCAAAATTCTTCGGTGGAGGTAGGTTATGGTTTTTATACTATTCGTAGTATACTCTTAATAGCGAATGATATGTGTTGGTAATGATATGTGTTGGTAATATTATCTCATCTTCTATATGCTTAACTGTATGCTTGCATGAATGTGATTATATGATTGTGATAACATAAGCATGATGAAGCTATTGAATCATAAATCTTGAAAAACCCTAATTTACATTGTTAATGATGATGCCTTGGTATAAGAGAAGGCTTGATGAACTAAAGTAATGAGATTGATGATGCCTTGGTATAAGAGAAGGCTTGATGAACTAAAGTAATGAGATTGATGATGCATTGGTATAAAACAAGGATTGATGAATTGATAGAATGAGACTAGTGGAGCGGGTGTCACGAACCGACACATAGAATTAGGGGATCGGAGCGTCACATTCCGACACATAGAATTAGGGGATCGGGTGTCACGAACCGACACGTAGAATTAGGGGATCGGGTGTCACGAACCGACACGTAGAATTAGGGAATCGGGTGTCACGAACCGACACGTAGAATTAGGGGATCGGAGTGTCACGTTCCGACACATATTAGTAGGGGATCGGAGTGTCACGTTCCGACACATAGTAGTAGGGGAGAGGAGTGTCGCGTACCGACACAAGAGGAATAAAGATGATGAATCTTGAAAGATGTTAGTATACTCAATCTAATGAACATAATTCCCAAAAGAGTATGGTATTGAGGCTTGAGTCCTCATGTGTGAACTTAGCGGTACTTATTAATGATTATAGTACTTGTTGTTGCTACATGTTGAGTATGTAGTTGATTTTATAATATTACTTGATATATATTGTTTTCTATTTTGAGTGGGCCGATGATACCTACTCAGTACCCGTGTTTTGTACTGACCCCTACTTGTATGTTTCTTTCTTTGTTATTTGTGGAGTGCAGCAAAAGTGTCGTCGTCTTCAACTCAACCGCAATTCTAGCCAGTCTTCATTACACCGGATTTTCAGGGTGAGCAAATGCTTCTAGCTTGGACTGGATCTTCTTCTTCATGTCTTGATGCCTTGAAGTTCCGGCATGGACTAGCTTTTACTTGTTTTAGCTTCTTAGAATACTCTTAGTTTAGTAATTTGATCATAGATGTTCTTGTGATGATGACTTCCAGATTTTGGGGAACAATAGATATTGAATTTTAGAAGTTATTGAATTGGTTTTTATTAATGAGTTTAAGTCTTCCGCATTACTTTCTGTTGATATTTTTTTGAAATGTTGGGGTTTAGATTGGTTGGTTCGCTCACATAGGAGGGTAAGTGTGGGTGCCAGTCGCGGCTCGGTTTTGGGTCGTGACAAACTTGGTATCAGAGCATTAGGTTCGTTGGTCTCATCACACAAGAACGAGTCTTGTAGAGTCTTAAGGAATGATAGGGGGACGCCTTTACTTTTCTTTAATAGGCTATAAGACTTCAGGAAAATTCCATTCTTTCTTTCTTTCGTGCTATTACTTGGATCCAATTGGTATCTAGGTGATACAAATTGGTATCTGACAATCTTCACTCTATTTCCCAGATGGTTAGAACTAGAGCAACGACTGCGCCAACACCGACACCGGCAAGACAAGAAGCGTCTGAGCCAGCCACTAGGGCTGTAGCTCGAAGAGGAGTAGTGGCAAGAAGCCGTGGAAGAGGTCATGGGAGGACGTCCTCTAGAGGAAGAGGACAAGAACCTAGCCCATCTGGTACTAGGGCGGTGACTCCTCCACCAACTGAGGAAGTGGTAAGAGAGGGTGATGAAGGGGAGAATGAACAAGCGCAGAATGAAGAATTGCCACCCAAACCTACCCCAGAGATGATCAATCAGGTTCTTGCTTATCTTAACGGGTTATCTGATCAGGGCCAGGCACCTCCAGTGTTTTCTGCACCAACACCTCCGGTTCCGGAGGTACAACATGCAGCTACTATGGCTCCCCGCATGGATGCCTCATTGGAAATAGGCATGTTTCCTCGTCTGACTACAGGGCCTATAATGACAGATGATCAGCATGAACTTTTCAGTAAGTTCTTGAAATTGAAACCTCAAGTCTTCAAGGGTGCTGAATCTGAGGATGCCTATGATTTTCTGGTTGACTGTCATGAGCTACTACACAAGATGGGTATAGTAGAACGGTTTGGTGTTGAATTTGTGACTTATTAGTTTCAAGGGAACGCCAAAATGTGGTGGCGGTCACATGTTGAGTGTCAACCAACAGAGGCACCACCTATGACTTGGGCATCATTCTCTAGCTTGTTTATGGAGAAGTATATCCCCCGGACTTTGAGGGATAGGAAAAGAGATGAGTTCTTGAGCTTAGAGCAAGGCAGAATGTCAGTTACTGCATAAGAGGCTAAGTTTCGTGCATTATCCAGGTATGCCACCCAACTTTGTTTCAGTCCACAAGAGTGGATTCGCCGTTTTGTGAAGGGGTTGAGGTCAGAATTGCGGATTTCAGCCTTACAGGTAGCGGCTACGACAAAATCCTTTCAGGAAGTGGTAGACTTCGTGATAGAGGTGGAAGGAGTGAAACCAGATGACTTCACCATGGCATCAACATCAAAAAGGTTTCGAAAGGGAGGTGAGTTTAATGGTTCTTACTCTAGAGGACAGGGTTCAGGAGGTTAATCAGTTCGACCAATTCAGTCTTCACTACACACTGTAGTAGGGGGTCCACCTCAGACCGGTCAACACTTCTCTGAGAGACCTATGCTTGACTCTAGAGAGTGTTATGGATGTGGGGAGACTGGACATATTAGGAAGAATTGTCCAAAACAGAGTTATAGACCCCCAATAGCTAGAGGTAGAGGTGGTCATGGTAGAGGCCGTTATTCTGGAGGACGTGGTGGTCGAGGTAATGGTGGTCACAAAAACGGCCGGGTTGATGGGCAAACTGGAGCCACTAAATCACAACATGGTAGGGGCAACGGGCAGACAGGTGATAGGGCCCATTGTTACGCTTTCCCTGGGAGATCTGAAGCGGAGACATCTGATGGCATCATCACAGGTAATCTTTTGGTTTGTGATTGCAAGGATTCTGTATTGTTTGATCCTGGATCCACATTTTCTTATGTATCATCCTCATTTGCTAATGGTCTTAATTTACATTGTGAATTGCTTGACATGCCTATTCGTGTTTCTACTCCGGTGGGTGAGTCTGTGATAGTTGAAAAGGTATAGAGGTCTTGTTTGGTGAATTTTGTAGGGAGCAATACTCATGTAGATTTGGTTATCTTAGAAATGGTTGACTTCGATGTAATTCTGGGTATGACTTGGCTTTCTCCGAATTTTGCGATCTTGGATTGTAATGCTAAAACTATGACGTTAGCCAAGCCTGGGACAGACCCGTTAGTGTGGGAGGGTGACTACACTTCCACTCCGGTGCGTATCATCTCTTTTCTGCGTGCTAAAAAAATGGTTAGTAAAGGGTGTTTAGCTTTCTTGGAACATCTCAGGGATGACACTACCCAAGTACCTTCAATTGAGTCGGTTTCGATAGTCCGTGAGTTTCTGGATGTGTTCCCTGCAGATCTTCCTGGTATGCCACCGGATAGGGATATTGACTTCTGCATCGATCTGGAACCGGGTACTTGCCCCATTTCTATACCCCCTTATAGAATGGCTCCCGCAGAGTTAAGAGAGTTAAAGGCCCAACTTCAAGAGTTGTTGAGCAAAGGCTTCATTAGACCAAGTGCATCTCCTTGGGGTGCTCCGGTGTTATTTGTGAAGAAGAAGGATGGAAGTTTTCGGATTTGCATAGACTACCGGCAGTTGAACAAGGTAACAGTTAAGAACAAGTATCCTCTTCCTCGCATTGATGATTTGTTCGATCAGTTACAAGGTGCTTGTACCTTCTCAAAAATCGATTTGAGATCTGGTTATCATCAATTGAAAATACGGGCAACGGATGTGCCTAAGACTGCTTTTCGGACCAGATATGGGCATTATGAGTTCTTAGTAATGTCTTTTGGGCTTACGAATGCCCCTGCTGCTTTCATGAGCTTGATAAATGGGATTTTTAAGCCATATTTTGATCTCTTTGTCATCGTATTCATTGATGATATATTGGTATACTCAAAGAGTAAGGAAGAACATGAGGAACACTTGAGAATTGAATTGGAAATGTTGAGGGAGAAAAAGCTTTATGCCAAGTTCTCTAAGTGTGAGTTTTGGCTAGATGCAGTGTCCTTCTTGGGGCATGTAGTTTCTAAAGATGGGGTGATGGTGGATCCATCTAAGATTGAAGGAGTGAAGAATTGGGAGAGACCTACTAATGTTACAGAGATAACGAGCTTTGTTGGTCTAGCTAACTACTACCGCCGATTTGTCAAGGGGTTCTCTTCTATTGCTTCCCTATTGAAAAGCTTGACTAAGCAGAATGTTCCATTTGTATGGTCGGACGAGTGCGAAGAAAGCTTTCAGAAGCTCAAGACCTTGTTGACTACTGCACCCATTCTCACCTTGCCAGTGGAAGGTAAGAATTTCATTGTCTATTGTGATGCATCCTATTCGGGTTTGGGTGCAGTGCTAATGCAAGAAAAGAATGTAATTGCTTATGCTTCAAGGCAATTAAAAGTGCATGAACGCAAATATCCGACCCAAGATTTGGAATTGGCTGCGGTAGTGTTTGCATTAAAGCAATGGAGGCACTATTTATATGGGGTTAAGTGTGAGGTCTATACGGATCATCGTAGCCTACAGTATGTTTTTACTCAAAAGGATTTGAACTTGAGACAGAGGAGATGGATGGAACTACTGAAGGACTACGATATCACAATCTTGTATCCTTCGGGAAAAGCTAATGTCGTGGCAGATGCTTTAAGCAGAAAGGCAGGAAGCATGGGAAGTCTAGCTCACTTGCAAGTTTCTAGACGCCCATTGGCTAGAGAAGTTCAGATTCTGGCTAATGACCTTATAAGATTAGAAGTAAATGAGAAGGGAGGATTTTTGGCTTGTGTGGAGGCAAGATCTTCCTTCCTTGAAAAGATTAAGGGAAAATAGTTTAATGATGAGAAATTGATCCGGATCCGAGATAAAGTGTTACGAGGAGAGGCTAAGTAAGCAACAATCGATGAGGAAGGTGTGTTGATAATTAAGGGAAGGGTATGTGTACCCCGCGTCGATGATTTGATCAACACTATTCTGACAGAGGCTCATAGTTCAAGGTATTCTATACACCCTGGTGCAACCAAGATGTATCGTGACCTAAAGCAACACCTTTGGTGGAGTATAATGAAGCCTGATATTGTTGATTTTATTGCCAAATGTCCAAACTGTCAACAAGTAAAGTATGAACACTAGAGGCCCGGAGGAACACTTCAGAGAATGCCCATTCCAGAATTGAAGTGGGAGAGAATTGCAATGGACTTCGTGGTTGGTCTTCCCAAGACGATGGGTAAGTATGACTCCATTTGGGTGATTGTTGATAGGTTAACTAAGTCTGCTCACTTCATTCCGGTCAAGGTGACTTACAATGCAGAGAAGTTAGCCAAACTTTACATCTCGGAAGTAGTTTGATTGCATGGGGTTCCACTCTCCATCATATCAGATAGAGGTACACAGTTTACTTCTAAGTTTTGGAAAAAATTGCATGCGGAGTTGGGTACTAGGTTGGACCTTAGTACTGCGTTCCATCCTCAGACCGATGGTCAGTCTGAACGAACGATTCAAGTGTTGGAGGATATGCTTTGTGCTTGTGTGATAGAATTTGGTGGCCATTGGGATAGCTTCTTACCCTTAGCGGAGTTTTCATACAATAATAGCTATCACTCAAGTATTGATATGGCTCCATTTGAAGAACTGTATGGGAGAAGATGTAGGTCTCCCATTGGTTGGTTTGATGCATTTGAGGTTAGACCTTGGGGTACTGATCTGTTGAGGGATTCAATAGAGAAGGTGAAATCTATTCAAGAAAAGCTTTTAGCGGCTCAAAGTAGGCAAAAGGAATATGCGGATCGAAAGGTTAGAGACTTGGAGTTCATGGAGGGTGAACAGGTCTTGTTGAAGGTTTCTCCCATGAAAGGGGTGATGCGGTTTGGTAAAAGAGGTAAGCTTAGTCCAAGGTATATTGGACCATTTGAAGTACTTAAGCGAGTAGGGGAGGTGGCTTATGAATTAGCCTTGCCTCCAGGGCTGTCTGGAGTGCATCCGGTATTTCATGTGTCTATGTTGAAAAGATACCATGGGGATGGAAACTACATCATTCGTTGGGATTCAGTCCTGCTTGATGAGAATTTGTCTTATGAGGAGGAACCTGTTGCTATTTTAGATAGAGAAGTCTGCAAGTTGAGGTCGAGGGAGATTGAATCCATCAAAGTTCAATGGAAGAATCGACCAGTTGAAGAAGCCACTTGGGAGAAGGAGGCTGATATGCGAGAAAGATACCCACACCTGTTTACAAATTTAGGTACTCCTTCTCGCCCTTGTTTTTCTTCTTGTGATCGTTCGAGGACGAACGATGGGTAAATTGGTATCTATTGTAACGACCTGTTTAGTCTTTTTGAGCAGCAGATTTTATTTCAGGAAAAACTGGCTGAGACGACGGACCCCACGACGGACCGTCATCGGCACGACGGACCGTCGAGGGGGTCTAGTTTCAAAACACTTAGAAATTCTGAAATTTGGGTACTGAAATCGACTCTCTGAACTTCGTGACGATATGGCAGGACGGACCGTCGTGGGCACGACGGACCGTCACAGACTCTTCAAGGAAATTTATTCTCTGAAGTCTGTGACGGAAGCAGCAGAACGGACCGTCGCAGGCACGACGGGCCGTCATAGGCTGCGTAATCCCAGGCTGGGTCGGATTTCTAGTAAGTGTTTTAAGGGGCGTTTTGGACTATTCCTGCTTTAATTATAAAGTTAGTGGGTTAATGTTAATAAGTCTAATTACTTGGGGGTTAAAAGAGGTAACCTTGAGTTAATTAGTGGGTTATTATTGCCATCTTTTATACTTAATTATATGCTAATTAGGGTAAAAGAAAGAGGGTTTGAATAAGAAAAATAGAATGAACAAAGAGAGAGAGAGAGGATTGAACGAGAAAGAGGAGAAACGAAGAGGAAACAAAGCTTTGGGGAATTTGCTTGCTTGATCAAAATTCTTCGGTGGAGGTAGGTTATGGTTTTTATACTATTCGTAGTAGACTCTTAATAGCGAATGATATGTGTTGGTAATATTATCTCATCTTCTATATGCTTTATTGTATGCTTGCATGAATGTGATTATATGATTGTGATAAAATAAGCATGATGAAGCTATTGAATCATAAATCTTGAAAAACCCTAATTTACTTTGTTAATGATGATGCCTTGGTATAAGAGAAGGCTAGATGAACTAAAGTAATGAGATTGATGATGCCTTGGTATAAGAGAAGGCTTGATGAACTAAAGTAATGAGATTGATGATGCCTTGGTATAAAAGAAGGATTGATGAATTGATAGAATGAGACTAGTGGAGCGGGTGTCACGAACTGACACGTAGAATTAGGGGATCGGAGTGTCACATTCTGACACATAGAATTAGGGGATCGGGTGTCAAGAACTGACACGTAGAATTAGGGGATCGGGTGTCACGATCCGACACGTAGAATTAGGGGATCGGGTGTCACGAACCGACACGTACAATTAGGGGATCGTAGTGTCACGTTCCGACACATAGTAGTAGGGGATCGGAGTGTCACGTTCCGACACATAGTAGTAGGGGAGCGGAGTGTCGCGTACCGACACAAGAGGAATAAAGATGATGAATCTTGAAAGATGTTAGTATACTCAATCTAATGAACATATTTCCCAAATGAGTATGGTATTGAGGCTTGAGTCCTCATGTGTGAACTTGGCGGTACTTATTAATGATTATAGTACTTGTTGTTGCTACATGTTGAGTATTGTAGTTGATTTTATAATATGACTTGATATATATTGTTTTCTATTTTGAGTTGTCCGATGATACCTACTCAGTACCCGTGTTTTGTACTGACCCCTACTTGTATGTTTCTTTCTTTGTTATTTGTGGAGTGCAGCAAAAGTGTCGTCGTCTTCAACTCAACCGCAATTCTAGCCATTCTTCATTACATCGGATTTTCAGGGCGAGCTAATGCTTCTAGCTTGGACTGGATCTACTTCTTCATGTCTTGATGCCTTGAAGTTCCGGCATGGACTAGCTTTTACTTGTTTTAGCTTCTTAGAATACTCTTAGTTTAGTAATTTGATCATAGATGTTCTTGTGGTGATGACTTCCAGATTTTGGGGAACAATAGATGTTGAATTTTAGAAGTTATTGAATTGGTTTTTATTAATGAGTTTAAGTCTTCCGCATTACTTTCTGTTGATATTATATTGAAATGTTGGGGTTTAGATTGGTTGGTTCGCTCACATAGGAGGGTAAGTGTGGTGCCAGTCGCGGCTCGGTTTTGGGTAGTGACAATATAAGTAAAGAAACAAAACTTATGGTTATCATCTATATTCCACTTAACAATCTCAGCAAAAATTCAGAGAATGACTGCAAAAAAAAAATAGAGGAAAAGAAGAGAAGAAAACTGAGTATAGATTTTAAAGAATTTTCTTTATTTTATCTATAATACTCAAAAATAAATATATTTTAAAGAGTTTTCTAATTTTCTCTATTTAAATCTTCAAAAATAAATATATATTTATTATTATATTTATTAAAATATAATTTCAATTAAGTAGACATTTGACCATAAAGAATTTTCCTTATTGTTTCCACATAAAGTCTTCACGAAAAAGTTATTTCTGTATTATTATTATTTATTATATTTATTAAAATATCTCTTTTATATAGTTTATTCTTCTTTCTAAAAAGAAGATATTGTAATTACATGACACCCGGTATAGATACTAAAAGAGAGGACTATTTAAAATAGAATTATAATTGATAAGCTAATCTTGAACTTGGTTAATTGGCTTATTAGTGTTGAATTATCGTATTAATAGTTGGCAATTGGTTTAAAATTTTATATTTAATGATTTAATGGTTTATCAATACGGGGGTGAATAACTTCAATTCTGTAATACATAAACATGTCAATCTGTTATGAATTATTTACTTATATTTTGAACCCTAGATATATAGTATAAGGTACAAATTATTAGACCTAAAATCTCATTAATATTTTGCCGTTCTTTATATTACTTGACACGTATTTGTGAGTTAAAATTTGTACAGGTCTACAAGTTAGAAAATATATATCATAATGGACGAATCTTCACTTCTTGTATCTAAAAATTTATATTTGATTTGTATTTTAGACTTGAAATATTAAATTGTATTGGTTCACTTCTTGTATAAAAAACATATTGTACTGGTGAATATTTGTTTTTTAAAAAATATACGTTCATGTATCCTCAAAAATTTAGACTTTCATCCATTTCTCATTGTAATTTATAACTACGGAATTATTAGCTTAAGTAGAGCTAGAAAAATCATTTTATTCTATGGAAGATAACTCTATTGATTGATGAAAGTGAAAATAATTCGGAGGATTAAATGATTGAGTCAATATATGTCACAATCGGGTCATTCGGTAACCTACTATAACACCTAGATAGGAGAACTCTTACTATCCAATTGAAAACAGGCAATGCAAAAATTAATAACAAGAGATCTTTTTAATATAATACAAATTAATAAACATGAAACTCGAATATAAGAATCTTTTTTTACAATTAACTAAAAACCCTCCCAAAGAACTAGTCTAAATAGGTACAAGAGCTACGAAGGTAGTACAATGTATAATGATATAATATACAACTCCACCATAAGAAAATAGAAGTAGAAGTTGTTAGAGGTTATCATCTAAAAAGTATCACCTTTTCTACCGACGTTGGTTATCGTTTCTCAATGCTACTCCCTAAATATTCTTAGATCATATGTCTAAAATATGACTCTTTCTGTGGTATGATACAATGACTCAAAAACTAGCTCAAAGGCTCTCTTGGAAATCGTTGTTTCCTCTCTTTCTTAAATGTGAAAGCATTCAGGGGTCGTTTGGTTAAGGTATAACTTGCCTCTTATTCATGTATAAAACAGTGTATTAAGTTATACCATGTTTGGTTGAAGTTTTTGTTTAAGTAGAAATGTCAACATTACTTATACAATGTTTGGTTGCATTTTTGTCGTTCTACATAATTAATACCAACATAACTTATGTGGGAGTATATGTATAAATTTATGTAGGGTAGAAGGTAAAAAATATTATGAGGGTATTAATAATGCATGCATTTAAATGATAAATTACATATTTACCCTATTAATTTATTTTATTATTTTTGATTGAATTGTTTTCCTATATTCAAGTTTGTTGTTTTTATTTCTTTTTTATATTTAGACATTTTTTGCTTCTTTATTTTTTTTAATTAGAAATTTATTGTTTCCTATCAACATGTGTTGTTTTTAATTCTTATTATAAGTTTGTTGTTTTTATTTCTTTTTTATATTTCGACCATATTTATTTCTTTTATTTTTTTAATTGGAAACTTTATTGTTTCCTATCAACAAGTGTTGTTTTTATTTCTTATTACATATAGATTACTTTCATTTCATTTTATATACTTACCGTTTGATTGATTTATACAAATATAAATATTTGGTAAATATTAGAAACTTGATTGTATATTTTTAACGGTACATATGCTTATAATATATTTGCATTATATAATATTCCAAATATTTCACATTTTATTAGTATGTATTATTATTTGTAAATAATAATATATTTATATAAAAGAGAACCCTAGGCCCGCCTACGTGGCGCCACCACAAGCAAGAATTTCCTGTTAAATTTATTTATATTCAAAATTAGTCTTCCTCTTTCATGAAAAGATGTGATGTTTATGAAAAGTTGTGATTGTAATGAAGAGTTGGAACTTTTATGAAAAGTTGCGACTTTAATGAAGAGTTGTGACTATTATCAAATGTTGTGACTTTTATGAAAAGTTGTGATTTTTATGAAGAGTTGCAACTTTTATCAAAAGTTTTCCCAAAACTAACCCTCCTCTTTCATGAAAAGATGTGACTTTTATGAAAAGTTACGACTTTAATTAAGAATTGCGACTTTTATCAAAAGTTGTGACTTTTTTGAAAAATTGCGACTTTAATGAAGATTTGCAACTTTTATGAAAAGTTTTGACTTTTATGAAAAGTTGTGGCTTTTATAAAAGGTTGTGAACTTTCCGAAGGGTTGAAACTTTTCCAAATAGTTTTTACCTTTCTGATAAGGCACAATGAACAATTGTTCATACTACCCTTTGTTGTATATAAATAGAGGGATTTCCTCTATTTTTAAAACAACCAAAATTGTGATTTTCTTCTTCAACTTCCGCAAAATTAAATATTTGTGTAGTTTGCTAATGTAATTCTTTAAACATCTGGTATTAAAGAGAAATATATTTTTAAGGGTTCAATGTGCATTCAGTGGACTCAATTGTTTCCATTCTATTTCATTCTACTTTACATATGCTGGTGTAGTTTCTTACACTCATTAATTTATTCTTATGTTATTAATTGTTGTATTTAGGTACATGTTTTAAACTCTGTTCTTTATGATTCTGCAACGTTATTGTATCCGGTGATCTTGAGCATATACACATATAATATGTATATTCATTGTGCAAAAAAAATTATTGTACTCAGCTCCAAGAATTCATGTTTTGATATTCTATATCAAATTCTATAACTTAAAAGTACTATATATAAGCTTACATATTATCTATGTTTGCATAGATATGAAAATTCTCACTTATCAATTGAAGAAAATCATTATGCAAGTTCAAAAGTTATTATTTATTTCATGTTCAGGCTTAATTTCTATTTTTTTAATACGTTAACAATTTTTTAAATTTTCTCCTAAGACATATAATCACAATTCTATAATCTATGCAACTTAAATATTTATTTTTATTATGAAATACCTTTGTATATACTCTTATTTTCGTATTTATTTTCCTTTTAATGATGATTAAAGAACCAATGATTCATTATTTCATGAATAATTCATTCATTAAAGGTTCTTGAGTTATTTGATAATGATAAATAATCAAATTTATGTTTGAAAATTGTAAATTGTTTTTAAGAACCTATTTTCCATTATTTTTAATATATGGATATTATTAAAAAATCATTTGCAAGATCAATGCATTCATTATTTATGACCGCACGAAGCGCGGACAAATTACCTAGTATATATTAATAATTTACAACAAGTTTAATATTCAATAATAAATAATTCATGTATTGTAATCTCTAAACCCTACATAACAAAACCTTGTATAGCTAATACCTGCATAATCAAACCCTGTATAACTAATACCTGCATAACTAAATCCTGCATAGCTAATACCTGCATAACTAAATTCTGCATAGCTAATACCTGCATAACTCTAACCACTAACCAAGCAGTCCCTTACTCTTAGGGCGGGAGCACTTAGTTCACATATAATCTTTTAAAGAAAATAAACTTCACTCTTACTCTTACTCAATTCATCGCTCAAGTCTTGAAACAAGTTCAAAAAACAATTTTAAAATACTTTTGAAATGACTCTAAGAACTCTATAGACTTGGCTCTTCACTCATCTTTATGGATAATTTCTATATGTTTAGAACTCATTCAGCGAAGTTAGAATCAATCGGAAGTGTTAGTACACTTTGCAAGGACTAAAACGGGCTAAACTGTAAAAATCGGTTGGGGCAAACATCCCAAGCACAATGTTGGAGCAGCGCGCTAGCCCTAAAGTTCAAAGACCCATTTCAAGCGCACTGGTGGCGCGCCTCCCAGCCTCTCTGGTGCGTCTGGGGCGTGATGCACCAACTCCTCCTTAGGCTTTCCTGGAAAAAACTTCAACTATTTTTCTGACCTTAATTGTCACTACCCAAAACCGAGCCGCGACTGGCACCCACATTTACCCTCCTATGTGAGCGAACCAACCAATCTAACTCTTAACATTTCAATATAATATCGACAGAAAGTAATGCGGAAGACTTAAACATTATTAAAAACCAATTCATTAACTTCTAAAATTCAACATCTATTATTCCCCAAAATCTGGAAGTCATCACCACAAGAACATCTATAATCAAATTACTAACTAAAAATGTCTAAGAAGCTAAAAATACATAAGAAGCTAGTCCATGCCGGAAGTTCAAGGCATCAAGACTTGAAGAAGAAGATCCAGTCCAAGCTAGAAGCATTATCTCACCCTGAATTTTCGATGTAGTAAAGACTGGCTTGAATTACTGTTGAGTCGAAGACGACGGCACGTTTGCTGCACTCCACAAATAACAAAGAAGAAAACATAAAAGTAGGGGTCAGTACAAAACACGGGTACTGAGTAGATATCATCGGCCAACTCGAAATAGAAAACAATATATATTAAGCAATATCATAAAATCGACTATGATACTCAACATGTAGCAACGACAAGTACTATATCATTAACAATTACCGTCAAGTTCACACATGAGGACTCAAGCCTCAATACCATACTCATTTGGGAATTGGATTCATTAAATTGAGTATATTAGCATCTTTCAAGATTCATTATATTTATTCCCCTCGTGTCGGTACGTGACACTCCGCTCCATATACTATCCTGGTGTCGGAACGTGACACTCCGATCCTCATTCTATCCTGGTACCGGAACGTGGCACCCGATCCATATACTATCCTGGTGTCGGAACGTGAAACTCCGATCCTCATTCTATCCTGGTACCGGAACGTGGCACCCGATCCATATACTATCCTGGTGTCGGAACGTGACACTCCGATCCTCATTCTATCCTGGTACCGGAACGTGGCACCCGATCCTCTATCTCTATCCTGGTACTGGAACGTGGCACCCGATCCCCTAATCTCACCACTTTCGTTCATCAAGCCTTCTTTTATACCAAGGCATCATCATTAACAAAGTAGATTAGGGTTTCTTTTCAAGATTTGGGATTCAATAGCTTCATCATGCTTATTTATTCACAATTTCATAATCATATTCATGCAAGCATACAATTAAGCATATAGAAGGGTTTACAATACTACTAACACATATCATTCGCTATTAAGAGTTTACTACGAATAGTGTGAAAACCATAACCTACCTCCACCGAAGATTAGTGATCAAGCAAGCAAATTCCCAAGCTTTGTGTTTTTCCTCTTCTTTTCACCTTCTCGTTCGATTCTATCCTCTCTCTTGCTCTTTCTATTTTTCTTATTCAAACCCTCTTTCTTTTACCCTAATTAGCATGTAATTAAGAATAAAAGATGGCAATAATAACCCACTAATTAACTTAAGGTTACCTCTTTTAACCCCCAAGTAATTAGACTTATTAAACTTAACCCTCTAACTTTATAATTAAAGTAGGAATAGTCCAAAACGTCCCTTAAAACGTGTAAAGAAATCCGACCCAGACTGGGATTACGCAACCTGTGACGGCCCGTCGTGCCTGCGACGTTCCGTCCTGCAGGTCGTCGCAAGGTTCAGAGACTGGATTTCTACTGAAGAATCTGTGACGGTCCGTCACACTTGTGGCGGTCCATCCTGCCATTCCCTTACGAAGTTCAGAGAGTCGATTTTCAGTACCCAATTTCAGAATTTCTAAGTGTTTTGAAACGAGACCCTGCGACGGTCCGTCGTGCCCATGACGGTTCGTCGTTTCATCCAATTTTCCAGAAATAAAATATGCTGCTCAAAACGACTAAACAGGTCGTTACAATAGATACCAATTTACCCATCGTTCGTCCTCGAACGATCATAGGAATAAAAACAAGGGCGAGAAGGAGAACCTGAATCTTTAAACAGATGTGGGTATCTTTCTTGCATATCTGCCTCCTTCTCCCAAGTGGCTTCTTCAACCGGTCGATTCTTCCATTGCACCTTGATGGATGCAATCTCCCTTGACCTCAACTTGCGAACTTCTCTATCTAAAATCGTAACAGGCTCCTCCTCATAAGACAGATTTTCATCAAGCAAAACTGAATCCCAACGAATGAAGTAGTTTCCATCCCCATGGTATATTTTCCACATAGACACATGAAATACCGGATGCACTCCGGACAGCCCTGGAGGCAAGGCTAACTCATAAGCCACCTCCCTTACTCGCTTAAGTATTTCAAAGGGACCAATGTACCTTGGGCTTAGCTTGCCTCTTTTACCAAACCGCATCACCCCTTTCATGGGCGAAACCTTCAACAAGACGTGCTCCCCCTCCATGAATTCTAAGTCTCTAACCTTTCGATCTGCATATTCTTTTTGCCTACTTTGCGCCGCTAGAAGCTTTTCTTGAATAGATTTCACTTTCTCTATCGAATCCCTCAAAAGGTCAGTACCCCAAGGTCTAACCTCAAATGCATCGAACCACCAAATGGGAGACCTACATCTCCTACCATACAATGCTTCAAATGGGGCCATATCAATACTTGAGTGATAGCTATAGTTGTATGAGA
Organism: Solanum corneliomulleri; assembly: GCA_027704805.1. Lineage (NCBI taxonomy): Eukaryota > Viridiplantae > Streptophyta > Magnoliopsida > Solanales > Solanaceae > Solanum > Solanum corneliomulleri. The sequence goes on along the minus strand of JAKWIY010003054.1, from coordinate 10,002,643 downwards.
ACTCCGCTAAAGGTAAGAAGTTATCCCAATTACCACCAAATTCTATCACACATGCACGAAGCATATCCTCCAACACTTGAATCGTTCGCTCAGACTGACCATCGGTCTGAGGATGGAATGCGGTACTAAGGTCCAACCTAGTACCCAATTCCGCATGCAATGTTTTCCAAAACTTAGAAGTAAACTGCGTACCTCTATCTGATATGATGGAGAGTGGAACCCCATGCAACCGAACAATCTCCGAGATATAGATTTTGGCTAACTTCTCGGCATTGTAAGTCACCTTAACCGGAATAAAATGAGCAGACTTATTTAACCTATCAACAATCACCCAAATAGAGTCGTACTTACCCATTGTCTTTGGAAGACCAACCACGAAGTCCATTGCGATTCTCTCCCATTTCCATTCAGGAATGGGCATTCTCTGAAGTGTTCCTCCGAGCCTTTGGTGTTCATACTTTACTTGTTGACAGTTTGGACATTTGGCAATAAAATCAACAATATCACGCTTCATTCTACTCCACCAAAAGTGTTGCTTTAGGTCATGGTACATCTTGGTTGCACCCGGATGTATAGAATACCTTGAACTATGAGCTTTTGTCAGAATAGTGTTGATCAAATTATCGACGCGGGGTACACATACCCTTCCCTTAATCCTCAACACACCTTCCTCGTCAATTGTTGCTTCTTTAGCCTCTCCTTGCAATACTTTATCTCGAATCCGGATCAACTTCTCATCATTAAACTGCTTCCCCTTAATCTTGTCAAGGAAGGAAGATCTTGCCTCCACACAAGCCAACAATCCTCCCTTCTCATTTACTTCTAACCTCATAAGGTCATTAGCCAGAATCTGAACTTCTCTAGCCAATGGGCGTCTAGAAGCTTGCAAGTGAGCTAGACTTCCCATGCTTCCCGCCTTTCTACTTAAAGCATCCGCCACAACATTCGCCTTTCCCGGATGATACAAAATAGTGATATCGTAGTCCTTCAGTAGTTCCATCCATCTCCTCTGTCTCAAGTTCAAATCCTTCTGAGTGAAGACATACTGTAGGCTACGATGATCCGTGTATACTTCACACTCAACCCCATATAGATAGTGTCTCCATTGCTTTAATGCAAACACTACCGCAGCCAATTCCAAATCATGGGTCGGATAATTACGTTCATGCACCTTTAATTGTCTTGAAGCATAAGCAATCACATTCTTCTCTTGCATTAGCACTGCACCCAACCCAGAATAGGATGCATCACAATAAACAATGAAGTTCTTACCCTCTACTGGCAAGGTAAGGATAGGTGCGGTAGTCAACAAAGTCTTGAGTTTCTGAAAGCTTTCCTCGCACTCATCCAACCATACAAATGGAACATTCTGCTTAGTCAAGTTCGTCAATTGGGAAGCAATGGAAGAGAACCCCTTGACAAATCGACGGTAGTAGCTAGCTAACCCAACAAAACTCCGTATTTCTGACACATTAGTGGGTCTTACCCAATTCTTCACTGTCTCAATCTTAGAAGGATCCACCATCACTCCATCCTTAGAAACCACGTGCCCCAAGAAGGACACTGCATCTAGCCAAAACTCACACTTAGAGAACTTGGCATAAAGCTTTTTCTCCCTCAACATTTCCAATACCATTCTCAAATGCTCCTCATGTTCCTCCGTACTTTTAGAGTATATCAGTATATCATCAATAAATACGATCACAAAGAGATCCAAATATGGCTTAAAAATCCCGTTCATCAAGCTCATGAAAGCAGCGGGGGCATTCGTAAGACCAAAAGACATCACTACAAATTCGTAATGCCCATACCTGGTTCGAAAAGCAGTCTTTGGCACGTCCGCTGTCCGTATTTTCAATTGATGATAACCGGATCTCAAGTCAATCTTAGAGAAGACACAAGCACCTTGTAACTGATCGAACAAGTCATCAATGCGGGGAAGAGGATACTTGTTCTTAATAGTTACCTTGTTCAACTGCCGGTAGTCTATGCACATCCGAAAACTCCCATCCTTCTTCTTCACAAACAAAACTGGAGCACCCCAAGGAGATGCACTTGGTCTAATGAAGCCTTTGCTCAACAACTCTTGAAGTTGGGCCTTTAACTCTCTTAACTCTGCGGGAGCCATTCTATAAGGGGGTATAGAAATGGGGCGAGTACCCGGTTCAAGATCAATACAGAAGTCAATATCCCTATCTGGTGGCATACCAGGAAGATCTGCAGGGAACACATCCACAAACTCACGGACTACCAAAATCGACTCAATCGGGGGTACTTGAGTAGTGTCATCCTTGAGATGGGCCAAGAAAGCTAAGCACCCTTTACTAACCATTTTCTTAGCACGAAGAAAGGAGATGATACTCACCGGATTGGAAGTGTAGTCACCCTCCCACACTAACGGATCTATCCCAGGCTTGGCAAACGTCACCGTCTTAGCATTACAATCCAAGATCGCAAATTGCGGAGAAAGCCAAGTCATACCCAGAATTACATCAACTTCAACCATTTCTAAGATAACCAAATCTACATAAGTGTTGCTCCCCACAAAGTTCACCAAACAAGACCTATATACCTTTTCAACTACCACAGACTCACCCACAGACAGCATCAGATGCCTCCGCTTCAGACCGCCCAGGGAAAGCGTAACAATGGGCCCTATCGTTTGCCTGTTTGTTGCCCCTACCATGTTGTGATGTAGTGGCTCCAGTTTGCCCATCACCCCGGCCGTTTTGGTGACCACCATTACCTCGACCCCCGCGTCCTCCAGAATGACTGCCTCTTCCATAACCACCTCTACCTCTAGCTATTGGGGGTCGATAACTCTGTTTTGGACAATATCTCTTAATATGTCCAATCTCCCCACATCCATAGCACTCTCTGGATTCATGCATAGGTCTCTCAGGGAAGTGTTGACCGGTCTGAGGTGGACCCCCAACTACAGTCTGTAGTGAAGACTGAATCGGTCGGACTGAGTAACCTCTGGAACCCTGTCCTCTAGAATAGGAACCATTAAACTCACCTCACTTTCGAAACCTTTTTGATGTCGACGCCATGGTGAAGTCATCTGGCTTTACCCCTTCCACCTCTATTACGAAGTCTACCACTTCTTGAAAGGATTTCGCCGTAGCCGCTACCTGTAAGGCTGAAATCCGCAACTCTGACCTCAACCCCTTCACAAAACGGCGAATCCGCTCTTGTGGACTAAAGCAAAGTTGGGTGGCATATCTGGATAGTGCGCGAAACCTAGCTTCATAAGCAGTAACCGACATCCTACCTTGTTCTAGGCTCAAGAACTCATCTGTTTTCCTATCCCTCAAAGTCCGTGGGATATACTTCTCCATAAACAAGCTAGAGAATGATGCCCAAGTCATAGGTATTGCCTCTGTCGGTTGACACTCAACATGTGATCGCCGCCACATTTTGGCGTTCCCTTGAAACTGATAAGTCACAAACTCAACACCAAACCGTTCTACTATACCCATTTTGTGTAGTAGCTCATGACAATCAACCAGAAAATCGTAGGCATCCTCAGATTCATCACCCTTGAAGACTGGAGGTTTCAATTTTAAGAACTTACTGAAAAGTTCATGCTGATCATTTGTCATTATGGGCCCCGTAGTCAGACGAGGAAACGTGCCTATCTCCAATGAGGCATCCATGCGGGGAGCCCTAGCAGTGGCATGTCGCACCTCTGAAACCGGAGGTGTTGGTGCAGAAAACACTGGAGGTGCCTGACCCTGATCAGATAACCCGCTAAGATAAGCAAGAACCTGATTGATCATCTCTGGGGTAGGTTGGGGTGGCAATTCCTCATTTTGCTCTTGTTCATTTTCCCCTTACTCACCCTCTCTTACTACCTCCTCAGTCGGTGGAGGAGTCACCGCCCTAGCATCAGATGGACTAGGTGCTCGCCCTCTTCCTCTAGAGGACGTCCTCCCACGACCTCTACCACGGCCTCTTGCCGCTAGTCTCCCTCGAGCCACAGCCCCAGTGGCTGGCTCAGACGTTTTTTGTCTTGCCGGTGTTGGTGTTGGTGCAGCCGTTGCTCTAGTTCTAACCATCTGCGAAAAGAGTGAAGATGGTCAGATACCAATTTGTATCACCTAGATACCAATTGGATTCAAGTAATAGCACGAAAGAAAGAAAGAAAGAAAGAAAGAAAGAATGGAATTTTCCTAAAGTCTTATAGCCTCTCAAAGAAAAGTAAAGGTGTCCCCCTACCGTTTCCTTAAGACTCTACTAGACTCATTCTTCTGTGATGAGACCAACAAACCTAATGCTCTGATACCAAGTTTGTCACGACCCAAAACCGAGCCGCGACTGGCACCCTCATTTACCCTCCTATGTGAGCGAACCAACCAATCTAACCCTTAACATTTCAATATAATATCGACAGAAAGTAATGCGGAAGACTTAAACTCATTAATAAAAACCAATTCATTAACTTCTAAAATTCAACATCTATTATTCCCCAAAATCTGGAAGTCATCACCACAAGAACATCTATAATCAAATTACTAACTAAAAATGTCTAAGAAGATAAAAATACATAAGAAGCTAGTCCATGCCGGAAGTTCAAGGCATCAAGACGACTTGAAGAAGAAGATCCAGTCCAAGCTAGAAGAATTAGCTCACCCTGAATTTCCGATGTAGTAAAGACTGGCTTGAATTACTGTTGAGTCGAAGACGACGGCACGTTTGCTACACTCCACAAATAACAAAGAAGAAAACATAAAAGTAGGGGTCAGTACAAAACACGGGTACTGAGTAGATATCATCGGCCAACTCGAAATAGAAAACAATATATATTAAGCAATATCATAAAATCAACTATGATACTCAACATGTAGCAACGACAAGTACTATATCATTAAAAATTACCGTCAAGTTCACACATGAGGACTCAAGCCTCAATACCATACTCATTTGGGAATTAGATTCATTAAATTGAGTATATTAGCATCTTTCAAGATTCATTATATTTATTCCCCTCCTGTCGTTACGTGACACTCCGCTCTATATACTATCCTGGTGTCGGAACGTGACACTCCGATCCTCATTCTATCCTGGTACCGGAACGTGGCACCCGATCTATATACTATCCTGGTGTCGGAACGTGACACTCCGATCCTCATTCTATCCTGGTACCGGAACGTGGCACCCGATCCATATACTATCCTGCTGTCGGAATGTGACACTCCGATCCTCATTCTATCCTGGTACCGGAACGTGGCACCCGATCCTCTATCTCTATCCTGGTCCGGAACGTGGCACCCGATCCCCTAATCTCACCACTTTCGTTCATCAAGCCTTCTTTTATACCAAGGCATCATCATTAACAAAGTAGATTAGGGTTTCTTTTCAAGATTTGGGATTCAATAGCTTCATCATGCTTATTTATTCACAATTTCATAATCATATTCATGCAAGCATACAATTAAGCATATAGAAGGGTTTACAATACTACTAACACATATCATTCGCTATTAAGAGTTTACTACGAATAGTGTGAAAACCATAACCTACCTCCACCGAAGATTAGTGATCATGCAAGCAAATTCCCAAGCTTTGTGTTTTTCCTCTTCTTTTCACCTTCTCGTTCGATTCTATCCTCTCTCTTGCTCTTTCTATTTTTCTTATTCAAACCCTCTTTCTTTTACCCTAATTAGCATGTAATTAAGAATAAAAGATGGCAATAATAACCCACTAATTAACTTAAGGTTACCTCTTTTAACCCCCAAGTAATTAGACTTATTAACCTTAACCCTCTAACTTTATAATTAAAGTAGGAATAGTCCAAAACGTCCCTTAAAACGTGTAAAGAAATCCGACCCAGACAGGGATTACGCAACCTGTGACGGCCCGTCGTGCCTGCGACGGTCCGTCCTGCAGGTCGTCGCAAGGTTCAGAGACTGGATTTCTACTGAAGAATCTGTGACGGTCCGTCACACCTGTGACGGTCCGTCCTGCCATTCCGTTACGAAGTTCAGAGAGTCGATTTTCAGTACCCAATTTCAGAATTTCTAAGTGTTTTGAAACGAGACCCTGCGACGGTCCGTCGTGCCCATGACGGTCCGTCGTGGGGTCCGTCGTTTCAGCCAATTTTCCAGAAATAAAATCTGCTGCTCAAAACGACTAAACAGGTCGTTACATTAATTCGATTAATTTCTATTCTTTTTATCAATCTTTCTTAGATCCAATTACCCAAAACATGTACACAATAATCTAACTCAAAACAACTCTAATAATCAACACAATTATCTCAAGAAACTTACCGATCTCAGGCCAATTCAAGAACGAAAGCGAATTCAAGAACACACATCAAGAACATCAAACTTTTAACTTTTTAGGATGTTGTTTACGCTGAACTAAACATATTTTGTATGTGGGTGAACGAACTCAACGCTCCGTGAACTCACGTACCTCTTAGGGATAAATCCTCTGTGTAATCCACAAGCAAAATCTCAAGAGCTTGAAGAATCTTGACATTTTCTTCTCTTTTCTCCTCTTGAGTTCTTTTCTCTGAAACTATAGCGGGGAATTTTAAGTGCGTAAACTGAACAAATTCAGTTTACAACCCTACTTAATTACAAAAAAATAAATAATTAATTGGGTATTGAAAAGACCAAAATACTCCTTTTAAGTTCAGATAATTTTCCTTATCTAGACAACCCAACTTCAAACGGGCATATCTCCCTCATACAAGTTTGAAAATTAGAAAACTCAGTGGCTTTGGAAAGAGGATTTTAAGACATTTTATTTGATATTGTATTTGCTACCTAATACTTCATGTACTAAAATTTCTTGTCCTTTGAAGTTTGATATTTGCATGTGCGTGAATATTACCGGTGAAATTTTCACAAACAAAACAAAGATCTTTTAAAATGAAAAGTAAGGTACACGCAATCTTGCATTCTACAAATTTGATCAAAATTCAAACTTCAAATCAAGCATAATTTTTCTCAAATTCTCTTCTTTTTGATAGAAGTGTTAACATTTTTTTTCTAGTAGGATACTTTTTAATGACTAAGTACAGTTTTTGTGAAGTACTTTAATTAGTTGTTTAATTAGCATAATTTTTACAGTATTTTTGTCATATACAATTTAAAAGTCACTTCCGCCTTAATCCGAATATCCACATTCCTAAATCATCAACAATTACATACATATATTATTTGAAACAGAAAGCTTACTGTAATAATCACAGACCAAAAACATTTAAACATTTCATGTGCTTTGAGCTTAACACATCATCAAGGGAAGTATAAAATATCTTAGAGAAAACGATTATAGATCAAAGAGAACAAGAGTCCTCCATCCATTTAGCAGTCACTGTATAACAAACTTAGTTTTTTTGAGACAGAAATATGGCACTGAGTAATACTATATTTTAGTTACTTGGTGCCTCAACCATCCGACATAAGAGACGCAGCAGCTGCAGCTGCGGTAGGAACAACCCCTGTTGAGACACCAGGTTTAGACAAATGAAGGAGCCTGAAAATAAAAAAAAATCATTTTTATGTTCAACATTTGATCATTGAAAAAAGTGATAAAATATATTATACCAGGTATAACTAGCCAATTATTATTATGGACAACAAACCAATATAAAGATGCTTACGTTGCAAGATATTCACAGCAGGACGATACAGACGCAACAACTTCATTATAATTTCTAGATGAAGTTTGTGCGGTCACTTCAACTAGATGTATGCCCGAAGTCACGGGCACTGCATCATCGATAGCATGAAGTTTCAACATCTTATTGATGGATGAAACTATTACAGTTATCAGGGCATCTCATTGGAAATGAAATGCAAAACCGACTCTCAGATGCTCGCGGTCTAGTTGTAGCCAATATTTTTAAAGAAGATTAGTGCATTCTTGGTTATTTTTCTTTCTTGCACTGGTCTCACCAAGAATGAGCTTTTTTTAGCGCCAGAACCTCTCATCGGACCACCAACATGCCTAACAGTCCAATTGTTGATCACATAAAAAATGTGAGGCTTCAGGTATCCTCAGAGACAGGCACACAACTAACCAAATCTCTTACCATGTGTCTTCTGGCTTCTCAAGATCACATACAAGCCGTATTTCTGATTCTACTGACCCTGAGAATGGTAATCAACAGACCACATGGTCAATATAACCCACAGACAAAACAAGCAGGAAAGGGGAAAAGGAAAATAATGGGAGAAGCCATAAATGATTTTTAGACATTATTTTACCAATTACATTTGAATGATCATAATTTGTTTTTTATTCTTGTCTAACCAAGAGGAGAAATTAGTCTAACCAAATATGTGAATTGTGATCATATGTAGACAACTGCGAAGACAATTATATTTGTCAAAACTCTAAGGCGAGAAAACCTCCATACGAATGCATTGATGGTTGAAAACATTTGTCTCAATCACACCAGTACATACCTGACCATTGAGTTAATCCTTAGTATCTAACAGTTCAACGAGAAATCTCACTTACCTAAGTTTGGAACACTTTTGAGGCACAATTCATGGATCCTTAAGCCTTGTTTACGCACACCACAAAGCCCTTAAAGCAGAAGTTCAAGGGCTTCGACATGCTGCAAGTATGATTAGCAGTATCAATATCTTTTCAAAATGCTGCAGGGCTAGCTTTTTGAAGTAACATACCTTACCTTCAATACCTTAGGGGGAACTTACTTGAGTCTCAATAATTCCTTGAACAACACACTCCATTTCTCACTTCAATTTATTCTAACACACGTGCAAAAAATTCTTTATAACCGAAATCATAACCGAGTGAATACTCTTCATATGAGAAGTGCATTACTTGAAAATATTGGCTTATAAGTAATTTTGATGTTTGCCAAACGAGTAAATAAGTTTAATGTTCTTATAAGTAAACCACTTACAAGTCAGTTTTTTGTTAAACAAACTCTTGCTTGCAGTCAAATAGACGATTTAATAATTAATATAAAAGAAAGTTATACAATCAAATACATCATACTTGGTACATAGAATAGTTCAAACGAAGTAATTGATTTATCATATTAGCGTTAACATTAATGGATTTTCATATCAATTTTTTACTTTTGGATTGAATGTTTGATCCAATATGCACAATAAACTATCAGACTTGATCCTATCATTAGCTATAACAACATCAAACTTACTAAGTTCCTTCAAGAAATTAGGTGGTAATGTTGGAATGCTATCAGGTTCTATCAATTAAGTCACTGTACACATAGTTGAACCCCTTGTTTGGCAAATGTATTTCTACATACGTATAGCAGCTTATGTACACTCTATCTTCTCTAGACAGAACTAGTAAAATTTAACTGACATGTTCTCAAGATTTGCTAATACTAATGCATGATTTGAGTCCAAAGGATCAAACACCTTCCTTTTATCTTAATGTAAAATTATATACTTATCTCAAAAATCCACACACACAAGCCACCAGGCAACTAACAAACAAGAGAAAGAAAAAATACAGAGACATGAAAGAACAAGTATCCATCAAATTTGATTGTTTATGCAATGATTCATTCAAATAGTAAATATATAAGTAAAGAAACAAAACCTACGGTTATCATCGATATTCCACTAAACAAGCTCAGCAAGAATTCAGAGAATGACTGCAAAAAAAATGGAGGAAAAGAAGAGAAGAAAACTGAGTATAGATTTTAAAGAATTTTCTTTATTTTCTCTATAATACTCAAAAATAAATATATTTTAAAGAATTTCCTAATTTTATCTATTCAAATCTTCAAAAATAAATATATATTTATTATTATATTTCTTAAAATATAATTTCAATTAAGTAGACATTTGACCATAAAGAATTTTCCTTATTTTTTCCACATAAAATCTTCACAAAAAAGTTATTTATGTATTATTATTATTTATTATATTTCTTAAAATATCTTTTTTATATGGTTTATTCTTCTTTCTAAAAAGAAGAATTGTAATTACATGACAGCCGGTATAGATACTAAAAGATAGGACAATTTAAAATAGAATTATAATTGATAAGCTAATCTTGAACTTGGTTAATTGGCTTATTAGTGTTGAATTATCGTATTAATAGTTGGCAATTGGTTTAAAATTTTATATTTAATAATTTAATGGTTTATCAATACGGGGGTGAATAACTTCAATTCTGTAATACATAAACAGGTCAATCTGCTATGAATTATTAACTTATATTTTGAACCCTAGATATATAGTAAAAGGTACAAATTATTAGATCTAAAATTATTTGTGGAGTTAAAATTCATACAGCTCTAAAAGTTAGAAAATATATATCATAATGGACGAATCTTCACTTCGTGTATCTAAAAATTTATATTTGATTTGTATTTTAGACTTGAAATATTAAACTGTATTGGTTCACTTCTTGTATAAAAAACATATTGTACTGGTGAATATTTGTTTTTTAAAAAATATACGTTCATGTATCCTCAAAAATTTAGACTTTCATCCATTTCTCATTGTAATTTCTAACTACGGAATTATTAGCTTAAGTAGAGCTAGAAAAATCATTTTATTCTATGGAAGATAACTCAATTGATTGATGAAAGTGAAAATAATTCGGAGGATTAAATGATTGAGTCAATATATGTCACAATCAGGTCATTCGGTAACCTACTATAACACCTAGATAGGAGAACTCTTACTATCCAATTGAAAACAGGCAATGCAAAAATTAATAACAAGAGATCTTTTTAATATAATACAAATTAATAAACATGAAACTCGAATATAAGAATCTTATTTACAATTGACTAAAAACCCTCCCAAAGAACTAGTCTAAATAGGTAGAAGAGCTACTAAGGTAGTACAATGTATAATGATATAATATACAACTCCCACCATAAGAAAATAGAAGTAGAAGTTGTCGGAGGTTATCATCTAAAAAGTATCACCTTTTCTACCCACGTTGGTTATTGTTTCTCAATGCTACTCCCTAAATATTCTTAGATCATATGTCTAAAATATGACTCTTTCTGTGGTATGATACAATGACTCAAAAACTAGCTCAAAGGCTCTCTTGGAAATCGTTGTTTCCTCTCTTTCTTAAATGTGAAAGCATTTAGGGGTCGTTTGGTTATGGTATAACTTGCATCTTATTCATATATAAAACATTGTATTAAGTTATACAATGTTTGGTTGAAATTTTTGTTTAAGTAGAAATGTCAACATTACTTATACCATGTTTGGTTGCATTTTTGTCGTTCTACAGAATTAATACCAACATAACTTATGTGGGAGTATATGTGTAAATTTATGTAGGGTAGAAGGTAAAAAAAATAATGTGGGTATTAATAATGCATGTATTAAAATTATAAATTACATATTTACCCTATTAATTTATTTTATTATTTTTAATTGAAAACTTTATTGTTTTCCTATATACATGTAACGACTATTTTCGGTCGTTTTGAGCACTAGAACTTTTTATGTCTGAAAATAATTTCCTATAGATTTAAATGGGTGTTTTGGACTATTCATAATTATAATTATTAAATTAGTGGGGTAATTTTAATAATTTATTTAGTTGGTGGTAAAAGAGGTTAATAGTAAAATAAATAGTTGTCACTTTCACCGCATTTATAATTGGTTATATAAGAATTAGGGTAGTAAATAAACTGCAGAAAAGAAGGAAAAATTGAGGAGAAAATAGTAGTGGCGACTATACACGGAAAGAACAACATTCAGATTGTTAATTTGAAAAAGGAAGAAAATTACCTGTATAGGAGCCACACACGATTAGAGGAAAACAAATTCCATCAACAACTTAAGGTGAGAGTTTTTCTTTAAATTTTTCTTGTTACATGTACTATGCGTAGGTGCATAAATGGTGATTAGTTTTGAAAGGAAATTAAGTAGATCCAATAGGGTAATATGGAGATGGGTGGTATCGATTATTGCCGCCTTCGTTAGATAATTAGTAATGGAAACTTAGTTGCAGATAAACTTGTTCCCTGGAATTAATTTTAGCACGAGAGAATTAATTATGGAATGGAAGTGCACATATTAGTGCAATTTGTTATGCAATTAAGGCAAAGGGACACACATACATTCCAATAAATAATAAGAATATAGTAAAAATAATAATGACCACATGATGGGGCAATTATGAGTGAATCATTAGAAGGAATAATGTATTGTTAATTGCACGTTGATATGCAAGTAGTGGATTGCATAATGTAGTATGATTTTAATGTTCCTTAGAATATTATAATTATAATTATTATTGTTATTATATGTGGGCATAGCAAGGATATATATATTTATATATATATATAACTACTATATATTTTAATAATAATTATAATACTAAAGAATTTTGTGTTAAAGTAGTGGAACATTGGATGCACTAAGTTCTGTAAATCTAATGTATGCATATGCTATAGTTTGCATATGTTATTGTTGAGTTGCTGTTGGTCCGTACCAATGGTTCTGTGACCATTGGCATTCATTTTTACATATTGATATCGTGTTTTTACCTTATAAACTATTTTTTTAATATATTGAGATAGGTACCTAAGTATTAGGTGTATCGAATTATTTAAATTCCATTAAAGTTATGCTAAATGAGGGAAGTTAAATTTACCCTTAGGTTTGAACTTTATGAAATTATTTATAGAATTAGGTGAACTTTTGGGTATAGTCTAGATAAAGAATAATATGAGTATTCCTAGACTCGTTAACTTATAAATTATGCACACATAATTGATAGATTGGAAGGGTTCGGAGGCATTGAGGAAAGGAAAGGCATTGGAGAGGTAGCTTGTTTGATTTCGGTTCTTCGGTGGAGGTAGGTTATGGTTTATTTCTATGTGATAGATAAATTGTAAATAGCGATTGATATGTATTGAGTGATATTGTAAAGTCTCCTATGTACTTGATTGTGTGGTTGTATGTTTTGATTGTGTGGTTTGTGGTTGGCCTAAAATTATGAGAGTGTTGAATTTCTAATCTTGAACCCTCTCTATTAAAATGACGCCTTGAATAAAGAAGGCTTGCTGAAATAAAATAATGAGATAATTGGATCGGAGTGTCACGTTCTAACACAGTATTATTGGATCAGAGTGTCACGTTCCGACACAGTATTATGGGATCGGAGTGTCAAGTTCCGACACAATAACAATAATGGCAAGGAATCTTAAGTAACTTAATATACTTAATCTCCAGGAACCTATTTTCCAAATGACTGTGGTGTGGAGGCATGATTCCTCATACATGTGCTTGATGTTGTGATTGATGGTGTACCTATTATGGTGTTGTTGTTGTCAATGGTTCATGTGCTTGTTGCTTGCCACATGTTAAGTATTGTAGTCGATTTTATATTATTATTCATTATATATTGATTTCTATTTTGAGTTGATCGATGATACCTACTCAGTACGGGTTCCTTGTACTGACCCCTTGTATTTTCTTCTTTGTTCTTTTGTGGAGTGCAGCAAGTGTACCATCGACTTCGACTCGCCCTCAGCTCTAGTCAGTCTCCAACACATCAGAGTTCAGGGTGAGCTATTATATCTAGCTCGTGCTGGATTCTCTCACTCACATCTTGGCGTCTTTGAATTTCGGACATGGACCTTCTTTTTACTTATTTTGGTTTCTTAAATACACTTAGACTTGGTAGTTTAAGGATAGATGTTCTTTATTTGATGACTTCCAGATTTTGGGGATGATAAGTATTAAACTTTTTAGAAACTTATTTAAATTGGTTGCTTAGTATGTTTTGGAGCTTCCGCATTATTTATATTATTATAGTTGCACTATTGGTACATGTTGGGGTTTAGATGTGTTGGTTCGCCCACCTAAGGAGGTAAGTGTGGGTGCCACTCACGAATCATTTTGGGTCGTGACAATACAAGTTTGTTGTTTTTATTTCTTTTTTATATTTAGACTCTTTTTGCTTCTTTATTTTTTTTAATTGAAAGCTTTATTGTTTCCTATCAATATGTGTTGTTTTTATTTCTTATTACATATAGATTTTCATTACTTTTTATATACCTACCGTTTGATTGATTTATACAAATAAAAATTTTTGGTAAATATTAAAAATTGATTGTATATTTTTTAACGGTACATATGCTAATCAAATATTTGCATTATATATTATTCCAAATATTTCACATTTTATTAGTATGTATTATTATTTGTGAATAATCATATATTTCTTTAAAAAAAAAAAAAAAAGAACCCTAGGCCAGCCTACGTGGCGCCACCACAAGCAAGAATTTCCTGTTAAATTTATTTATATTCAAAATTAGTCTTCCTCTTTCATGAAAAGATGTGATGTTTATGAAAAGTTTGACTGAAATGAAGAGTTGGAACTTTTATGAAAACTTGTGACTTTAATGAAGAGTTGTGACTTTTATCAAATGTTGTGACTTTTATGAAAAGTTGTGACTTTTATGAAGAGTTGCGACTTTTATCAAAAGTTTTCCCAAAACTAACCCTCCTCTTTCATAAAAAGATGTGACTTTTATGAAAAGTTACGACTTTAATTAAGAATTGCGACTTTTATAAAAAGTTTTGAATTTTCTGAAAAAATTGCGACTTTAATGAAGAGTTGCAACTTTTATGAAAAGTTTTGACTTTTATGAAAAGTTGCGACTTTATGAAAAGTTGTGGATTTTATAAAAGGTTGTGAACTTTACGAAGGGGTGAAACTTTTCCAAATTGTTGTTACCTTTCTGATAAGGCACAATGAACATTTGTTCACACTACCCTTTGTTGTATATAAATAGAGGGATTTCCTCTAATTTTAAAACAACCAAAATTGTGATTTTCTTATTCAACTTCCGCAAAATTAAATATTTGTGTACTTTGCTAATGTAATTCTTTAAACATATGGTATTAAAGAGAAATAATTTTTTTAAGGGTTCAATGTGCATTCAGTGGACTCAATTTTTTCCTTTCTATTTCATTCTATTTTACATATGCTGGTGTAGTTTTCTTACACTCGGTAATTTATTCTTATGATATTAATTGTTGTTTTTAAGTACATGTTTTAAACTCTGTTCTTTATGATTCTGCAATGTTATTGTCTCCGGTGATTTTAAACATATACACATATAATATGTATATTCATTGTGCAAAAAAAAATTATTGTATTCAGTTCCAAGAATTCATGTTTTGATATTCTATATCAAATTCTATAACTTAAAAGTACTATTTATAAGCCTACATATTATCTATGTTTGCATAGATATGAAAATTCTCACTTATCAATTGAAGAAAATCATTATGCAAGTTCAAAAGTTATAATTTATTTCATGTTCAAGCTTAATTTCTATTTTTTTTAATACGTTAACAATTTTTTGAATTTTCTCCTAAGACATATAATCACAATTTTATAATCTATGCAACTTAAATGTTTATTTCTATTATGAAATACCTTTGTATATACTCTTATTTTCTTATTTATTTTCCTTTTAATGTTTATTAAAGAACCAATGATTCATTATTTCATGAATAATTCATTCATTAATGGTTCTTGAGTTATTTGATAATGATAAATAATCAAATTTATGTTTGAAAATTCTAAATAGTATTTAAGAACGTATTTTCCATTATTTTTAATGTATGGATATTATTAAAAAAAATCATTTGCAAGATCAATGCAATCATTATTTATGACCGCACAAAGCGCAGACAAATTACCTAGTATATATTAATAATTTACAACAAGTTTAATATTCAATAATAAATAATTCATGTATTGTAATCTCTAAACCCTACATAACTAAACCTTGTATAGCTAATACCTGCATAATAAAACCTTGTATAACTAATACCTGCATAACTAAATCCTGCATAGCTAATACCTACATAACTAAATTCTGCATAGCTAATACCTGCATAACTCTAACCACTAACCAAACAGCCCCTTACTCTAAGGCCGGAGCACTTAGTTCGCATATAATCTTTTAAAGAAAATAAACTTCACTCTTACTCTTACTCTTACTCAATTTATCTCTCAAGTCTTGAAACAAGTTCAAAAATCAATTTTAAAATACTTTTGAAATGACTCTAAGAACTCTATAGACTTGGCTCTTCACTCATCTTTATGGATAATTTCTATATGTTTAGAACTCATTCAGCAAAGTTAGAATCAATCGGAAGTGTTAGTACACTTTGCAAGGACTAAAACAGGCTAAACTGTGAAAATGGGTTGGGGCAAAAATCCCAAGCACAGTGTTGGAGCAGCGCGCTAGCCCTAAAGTTCAGAGACCCATTTCAAGCGCACTGGTGGCGCGCCTCCCAGCCTCTCTGGCGCATCTGGGGCGTGCTGCAGCAACTCCTTCTTAGGCTTTCCTGGCAAATTTTTCAGCTATTTTTGTGACCTTAATTCGATTAATTTCTATTCTTTTTCTCAACCTTTCTTAGATTTAATTACCCAAAACATGTACACAATAATCTAACTCAAAACAACTCTAATAATCAACACAATTATCTCAAGAAACTTACCGATCTCAGGCCAATTCAAGAACGAAAGAAAATTCAAGAACACACATCAAGAACATCAAACTTTAAACTTTTTAGGATGTTGTTTACGCTGAACTAAACATATTTTGTATGTGGGTGAACGAAATCAACGCTCCGTAACTTACGTACCTCTTAGGGATAAATCCTTGGTGTAATCCACAACCAAAATCTCACGAACTTGAAGAATCTTAACATTTTCTTCTCTTTTCTCCTCTTGAGTTCTTTTCTCTACAACTCTAGCGGGGAATTTTGAGTGCATAAACTTAACAAATTCAGTTTAGACCCCTACTTAAATACAAAAAATTAAATAATTAATTGGGTATTGAAAAGACCAAAATACTCCTTTTAAGTTCAGATAATTTTCCTTATCTAGACTACCCAACTTCAAACGGGCATATCTCCCTCATACAAGTTTGAAAATTAGCAAACTCAGCGGCTTTGGAAAGAGAATTTTAAGATATTTTATTCGATATTGTATTTGCTACCTAATACTTCATGTACTAAAATTTCTTGTCCTTTTTAGTTTGATATTTGCATGTGCGTGAATATTACCATTTGGAAGAGGTGAAATTTTAACAAACATAACAAAGAACTTTTAAAATGAAAAGTAAGGTACGCGCAATCTTGCATTCACAAATTTGATCAAAGTTCAAACTTCAAATCAAGCATAATTTTTCTCAAATTCTCTTCTTTTTGATTTAAATGTTAACTTTTTTTTTCTAGTAGGATACTTTGTAATGACTAAGTACAGTTTTTGTGAAGTACTTTAATTAGTTGTTTAATTAGCATAATTTTTACAGTATTTTTGTCATATACAATTTAAAAGTCACTTCCGCCTTAATCCGAATATCCACATTCCTAAATCATCAACAATTACATACATATAATATTTGAAACAGAAAGCTTACTGTAATAATCACAGACCAAAAACATTTAAACATTTCATGTGCTTTGAGCTTAACACATCAACAAGGAAAGTATAAAATATCTAAGCAAAAACATTATAGATCAAAGAGAACAAGAGTCCTCCAGCTATTTAGCAGTCACTGTATAACAAAAATAGTTTTATTAAGACAGAAATATGGCACTGAGTAATACTATATTTTAGTTACTTGTTGCCTCAACCATCCGACCTGAGAGACGCAGCAGCTGCAGTAGCGGTAGGAACAACCCCAGTTGAGACACAAGGTTTTGACAAATTAAGGAGCCTGAAAACAAAAAAAAATCATTTTTATGTTCAACATTTGATCATTGAAAAAAGTGATAAAATATATTAAACCAGGTACAACTACCCAATTATTATTATGGACAACAAACCAATATAAATATGCTTATGGTGAAATATAATCACAGAAGGACGATACAGACGCAACAACTTCATTATAATTTGTAGATGAAGTTGGTGCGGCCACTTCAACTAGATGTATGCCCGGAGTCATGGGAACTGAATCATCGATAGCATGAAGTTCACATCTTATTGATGGATGAAACTGTTACAGTTATCAGGGCATCTCTTTGGAAATGAAATGCAAAACAAAATCTGAGATGCTCCTGGTCTAGCTTGTAGCGAATATTTTTAAAGAAGATTAGTGCATTCTTGGTTATTTTGCTTTCTTGCACTGGTCTCACCAAGAATGAGCTTTTTCAGCGCCAGAACCTCTCATCAGACCACCAACATGCCTAACAGTCCTATTGTTGATCACATAAAAAAGGTTAGGCTTCACGTATCCTCAGAGACAGGCGCACAACGAACCAAATCTCTTACCATGTGTCTTCAGACATACAAGCCGTATTTCTGATTCTACTGACCCTGAGAATGGTAAGCAACAGAACACATGGTCAATATAACCCACAAACAAAACAAGCAGGAAAGGGGAAAAGGAAAATAATGGGAGAAGCCATAAATGATTTTTAGACATTATTTTACCAATTACATTTGAATGATCATAATTTGTTTTTTATTCTTGTCTAACAAAGAGGAGAAATTAGTATTAACCAAATATGTGAATTGTGATCATATGTAGACAACTGCGAAGACAGTTATATATGTCAAAACTCTAAGGCGAGCAAACCTCCACACGAATGCATTGATGGCTGCAAACATTTGTCTCAATTACATGAGTGCATACCTGACCATTGAGTTAATCCTTAGTATCTAACAGTTCAACGAGAAATCTCACTTACCTAAGTTTGGAACACTTTTGAGGCACAATTCATGGATCCTTAAGCCTTGTTTACGCACACCACAAAGCCCTTGAAGCAGAATTTCAAGGGCTTCGACATGCTGCAAGTATGATTAGCAGTATCAATATCATTTCAAAATGTTGCAGGGCCAGTTTTTAGAAGTAACATACCTTACCATACTTATTATAAAAGAAGAAAAGAGAGAGATAGGGGGAACTTACTTGAGTATCAATAATTCCTTGAACAACACACTCCATTTCTCACTTAAATTTATTCTAACACACGTGCAAAAGATTCTTTTTAACACACTTGTGAATTAAAAAAGAAATTAAGTTGAATTGAAGAGTAAAAAAACAAAAAAATATTGGCTTATAAGGACTTTTGATGTTTGCCAAACGAGTAAATAAGTTTAATGTTCTTATAAGTAAACCACTTACAAGTCAGTTTTTTGTTTATCAAACTCTTGCTCGCATCAAATAGATGATTTAATAATTAATATAAAAGAAAGTTATACAATGAAATACATCATACTTGGAACATAGATAGTTCAAGTGAAGTAATTGATTTACCATATTAGCATTGACATTAATGGATTTTCATATGAATTTACTTTTGGATGGAATGTTTGATCCAATATGCACAATAAACTATCAGACTTGATCCTATCATTAGCTATAACAACATCAAACTTACTAAGTTCCTTCAAGAAATGAGGTGGTAATGTTGGAATGCTATCAGTTCTATCAATTAAGCCACTGTACACATAGTTAAACCCCTTGTTTGGCAAATGTATTTCTACATACGTATAGTAGCTTATGTACACTCTATCCTTTCTAGACTCGACTAGTAAAATTTCACTGACATGTTCTCAAAATATGCTAATACTAATGCATGATTTGAGTCAAAAGGATCAAACACCTTCCTTTTATCTTAAAGTAAAATTATATACTTAACTCAAAAATCCACACACAAAAGCCAACAGGCGACCAACAAACAAGGGAAAGAAAAAATACAGAGACATGAAAGAACAAGTATCCATCAAAATCGATCGTTTATGCAATGATTCATTCAAATAGTAAATATATAAGTAAAGAAACAAAACTTACGGTTATCATTGATGTTCCACTTAACAAGCTCAGCAAAAATTCAGAGTATGACTGCAAAAAAAATGGAGGAAAAGAAGAGAATAAAACTCAGTATAGATTTTAAAGAATTTTTTTTATTTTCTCTATAATATTCAAAAATAAATATATTTTAAAGAATTTCCTTATTTTCTCTATTCAAATCTTCAAAAATAAATATATATTTATTATTATATTTCTTAAAATGTCATTTCAATTAAGTAGACACTTGACCATAAACAATTTTCCTTATTTTCTCCACATAAAATCTTCACAAAAAAGTTATTTCTGTATTATTCTTATTTATTATATTTCTTAAAATATCTCTTTTATATGGTTTATTCTTCTTTCTAAAAAGAAGATATTGTAATTACATGACAACCGGTATAGATACTAAAAGATAGGACTATTTACAATAGAATTATAATTGATAAGGTAATCTTGAACTTGGTTAATTGGCTTATTAGTGTTGAATTATCGTATTAATAGTTGGCAATTGGTTTCAAATTTTATATTTAATGATTTATCAATACGGGGGTGAATAACTTCAATTCTGTGATACATAAACAAGTCAATCTGTTATGAATTATTTACTTATATTTTGAACCCTAGATATATAGTATAAGGTAAAAATTATTAGACCTAAAATTTCATAAATATTTTGCCGATCTTTATATTTCTTGATACGTATTTGTGAGTTAAAATTCTTACAGGTCTACAAGTTAGAAAATATATATCATAATGGACGAATCTTCACTTCTTGTATATAAAAATTTATAATTGATTTGTATTTTAGACTTGAAATATTAAATTGTATTGGTTCACTTCTTGTATAAAAAAATATTGTATTGGTGAATATTTGTTTCAAAAAAAAATATACGTTCATGTATCCTCAAAAAATTAGACTTTCATCCATTTCTCATTGTAATTTATAACTAGAGAATTATTAGATTAAGTAGAGCTAGAAAAATCATTTTATTCTATGGAAGAACACTCTATTGATTGATGAAAGTGAAAATTATTCGGAGGATTAAATGATAGAGTCAATATATGTCACAATCGGGTCATTCGGTAACCTACTATAACATCTAGATAGGAGAACTCTTACTATCCAATTGAAAACAGGCAATCCAAAAATTAATAACAAGAGATCTTTTTAATATAATACAAATTAATAAACATGAAACTCGAATATAAGAATCTTATTTACAATTGACTAAAACCCCTCCCAAAGAACTAGTCTAAATAGGTAGAAGATCTACTAAGGTAGTACAATGTATAATGATATAATATACAACTCCCACCATAAGGAAATAGAAGTAGAAGTTGTCGGAGGTTATCATCTAAAAAGTATCACCTTTTCTACCCACGTTGGTTATTGTTTCTCAATGCTACTCCCTAAATATTCTTAGATCATATGTCTAAAATATGACTCTTTCTGTGGTATGATACAATGACTCAAAAACTAGCTCAAAGGCTCTCTTGAAAATCGTTGTTTCCTCTCTTTCTTAAATGTGAAAGCATTTAGGGGTCGTTTGGTTATGGTATAACTTGCATCTTATTCATGTATAAAACATTGTATTAAGTTATACAATGTTTGGTTGAAATTTTTGTTTAAGTAGAAATGTCAATATTACTTATACCATGTTTGGTTGCATTTTTGTCGTTCTACAGAATTAATACCAACATAACTTATGTGGGAGTATATGTGTAAATTTATGTAGGGTAGAAGGTAAAAAAAATAATGTAGGTATTAATA
The DNA here is from genome assembly GCA_027704805.1 of Solanum corneliomulleri. Taxonomy (NCBI): domain Eukaryota; kingdom Viridiplantae; phylum Streptophyta; class Magnoliopsida; order Solanales; family Solanaceae; genus Solanum; species Solanum corneliomulleri. The sequence goes on along the minus strand of JAKWIY010003054.1, from coordinate 9,981,086 downwards.
ATGCATGTATTAAAATTATAAATTACATATTTACCCTATTAATTTATTTTATTATTTTTAATTGAAAACTTTATTGTTTTCCTATATACATGTAACGACCATTTTCGGTCGTTTTGAGCACTAGAACTTTTTATGTCTGAAAATACTTTCCTATAGATTTAAATGGGTGTTTTGTACTATTCATAATTATAATTATTAAATTAGTGGGGTAATTTTAATAATTTATTTAGTTGGTGGTTAAAGAGGTTAATAGGAAAATAAATAGTGGGTCACTTTCACCACTTTTATAATTGGTTATATAAGAATTAGGGTAGTAAATAAACTTTAGAAAAGAAGGAAAAATTGAGGAGAAAATAGTAGTGGCGAATATACACGGAAAGAACAACATTCAGATTGTTAATTTGAAAAAGGAAGAAACTTACCTGTAGAGGAGCCGCACACGATTAGAGGAAAACAAATTTTATCAACGACTTAATGTGAGAGTTTTTCTTTAAAATTTTCTTGTTACATGTACTATGCGTAGGTGCAGGAATGGTGATTAGTTTTGAAAGGAAATTAAGTAGATCCAATATGGTAATATGGAGGTGGGTGGTATCGATTATTGCCGCCTTCGTTAGATAATTAGTAATGGAAACTTAGTTGCAGATAAACTTGTTCCCTGGAATTAATTTTAGGACGAGAGAATTAATTATGGAATGGAAGTTCACATATTAGTGCAATTTGTTATGCAATTAAGGCTAAGGGATACACATACATTCCAGTTAATAATAAGAATATAGTAAAAATAATAATGACCACATGATGGGGCAATTATGAGTGAATCATTAGAAGGAATAATGTACTGTTAATTGCATGTTAATATGCGTTCATATGCAAGTAGTGGATTGCATAATGTAGTAAGATTTTAATGTTCCTTAGAATATTATTGTTATTATATATGGGCATAGCAAGGATATATAATATATATATATAATATATATTATATATATATATATTATATATATATATATATATATATATATCTATATATTTGTTTATTTAACTACTATATATTTTAATAATAATAATACTAAAGAATTTGGTGTTAAAGTAGTGGAAAATTGGATGCACTAAGTTCTGTAAATTTAATGTATGCATATGCTATAGTTTGCATATGTTATATAAATTTTACATATTGATATCGTGTTTTTACCTTATAAACTATTTTTTTTAATATATTGAGATAGGTAGCTAAGTATTAGGTGTATCGAATTATTTAAATTCTATTAAAGTTATGCTAAATGGGGGAATTTAAATTTACCCTTAGGTTTGAACTTTATGAAATTATTTATAGAATTAGGTGAACTTTTGGGTCTAGACTAGATAAAGAATAATATGAGTATTCCTAGACTTGTTAACTTAAAAATTATGCAGACATAATTGATAGATTGGAAGGGTTCGGAGGCATTGAGGAAAGGAAAGGCATTGGAGAGGTAGCTTGCTTGATTTCGGTTCCTTGGTGGAGGTAGTTTATGGTTTATTTCTATGTGATAGATAAACTGTAAATAGCGATTGATATGTATTAAGTGATATTGTAAAGTCTCCTATGTACTTGATTGTGTGGTTGTATGTTTTGATTGCGTGGTTTGTGGTTGGCCTAAAATTATGAGAGTGTTGAATTTCTAATCTTGAACCTTCTCTATTAAAATGACGCCTTGAATAAAGAAGGCTTGCTGAAATAAAATAATGAGATAATTGGATCGGAGTGTCACATTCCGAAACAGTATTATGGGATCGGAGTGTCACGTTCTGACACGGTATTATGGGATAGGAGTGTCATGTTCCGACACAATAACATTAAAGTCAAGGAATCTTGAAGTAACTAAATATACTTAATCTCAAGGAACCTATTTTCCAAATGAGTATGGTGTGGAGGCATGAGTCCTCATATGTGTGCTTGATGTTGTGATTGATGGTGTACCTATTATGGTGTTGTTGTTGTCAATGGTTCATGTGTTTGTTGCTTGCCACATGTTAAGTATTGTAGTCGATTTTATATTATTATTCATGATATATTGATTTCTATTTAGAGTTGACCGATGATACCTACTCAGTACGTGTTCCTTGTACTGACTCTTACTTGTATTTTCTTCTTTGTTCTTTTGTGGAGTGAAGCAAGTGTACCATCCACTTCGACTCACCCTCAGCTCTAGTAAGTCTCCAACACATCAGAGTTAAGGCTGAGCTATTATTTCTAGCTCGTGCTGGATTCTCTCATTCAAGTCTTGACGTCTTTGAATTTAGGACATGGACCATCTTTTTACTTATTTTGGTTTCTTAAATACTCTTAGACTTGGTAGTTTGCGGATGGATGTTCTTGATGTGATGACTTCCAGATTTATGGAATGATAAGTATTAAATAGAGACTTATTTAAATTGGTTGCTTAGTATCTTTAGGAGCTTTCGCATTATTTATATTATTATAGTTTCACTATTGGTACATGTTGGGGTTCAGATGTGTTGGTTCGCCTACCTAAGGAGGTAAGTGTGGGTGCCACTAACGAATCATTTTGGGTCGTGACAAAATTGGTATTAGAGCGTTCGGTTCGTGGTCTCATCACACAAGGACAAGTCTAGTAGAGTCTTGAGGAACGGTATGGGGACGCCTTTACTTTCTTCGAGAGGCTATAGGACTTTAGTAAAACTCTATTCTTTCTTTATTTCGTGTTATTACTTAGATCCAATTGGTATTTAGGTGATACAAATTGGTATCTGGCATTCTCACTCTATTTCGCAGATGGTTAAAACTAGAGCAACAACTGGCCAACACCGACACCGGCAAGACAGGGTGCGTCTGAGCCAATCATTGGTGTTGTAACTCAAGGAGGAGCAGTGGCAAGAGGCCGTGGTAGGGGTCGTAGGAAGACGCCCACTAGAGGTAGAGGACAAAACACTGGTCCTGCTAGGAATAGAGCAATGACTATATATATATATATATATATATATATATATATATATATATATATATATATATATATATATATATATATATATTACTACTATATATTTTAATAATAATTATAATACTAAAGAATTTGGTGTTAAAGTAGTGGAAAATTGGATGCACTAAGTTCTGTAAATCTAATGTATGCATATGCTATAGTTGAGTTGTTGTTGGTCCGTAGCCACTGTTTCTGTGACTATTGGCATTCATTTTTACATATTGATATCGTGTTTTTACCTTATAAACTATTTTTTTTAATATATTGAGATAGGTAGCTAAGTATTAGGTGTATCGAATTATTTAAATTCCATTAAAGTTATGCTAAATGGGGGAAGGTAAATTTACCCTTAGGTTTGAACTTTATGAAATTATTTATAGAATTAGGTGAACTTTTGGGTCTAGACTAGATAGAGAATAATATGAGTATTCCTAGACTTGTTAACTTATAAATTATGCACACATAATTGATAGATTGGAAGGGTTCGGAGGCATTGAGGAAAGGAAAGGCATTGGAGAGGTAGCTTGCTTGATTTCGGTTCTTCGGTGGAGGAAGGTTATGGTTTATTTCTATGTGATAGATAAACTCTAAATAGCGATTGATATGTATTGAGTGATATTGTAAAGTCTCCTATGTACTTGATTTTGCAGTTGTGTGTTTTGATTGTGTGGTTTGTGGTTGGCCTAAAATTATGAGATTGTTGAATTTCTAATCTTGAACCCTCTCTATCAAAATGAAGCCTTGAATAAAGAAGGCTTGCTGAAATAAAATAATGAGATAATTGGATCGGAGTGTCACGTTCCGACACAGTATTATGGGATCGGAGTGTCACGTTCGGACATGGTATTATGGGATCGGAGTGTCACGTTCCGACATGGTATTATGGGATCGGAGTGTCACGTTCCGACACAATTACATTAAAGGCAAGGAATCTTGAAGTAACTTAATATAATTAATCGCAAGGAACCTATTTTCCAAATGAGTATGGTGTGGAGGCATGAGTCCTCATACGTGTGCTTGATGTTGTGATTGATGGTGTACCTATTATGGTATTATTGTTGTCAATGGTTCATGTGTTTGTTGCTTGCCACCTGTTAAGTATTGTAGTCTATTTTATATTATTATTCATTATATATTGATTTCTATTTTGAGTTGACCGATGATACCTACTCAGTACGTGTTTCTTGTACTGACCCCTACTTGTATTTTCTTCTTTGTTCTTTTGTGGAGTGCAACAAGTGTATTATCGACTTCGACTCGCCCTCAGCTCTAGTCAGTCTCCAACACATCAGAGTTCAGGGTGAGCTATTATTTCTAGCTCTTGCTGGATTCTCTCATTCACGTCTTGACGTCTTTGAATTTCGGACATGAACCGTCTTTACTTATTTTGGTTTCTTAAATACTCTTAGACTTGGTAGTTTGAGGATAGATGTTCTTGTTGTGATGACTTCCAGATTTTGGGAATGATAAGTACTAAACTTTTTAGAAACTTATTTAAATTGGTTGCTTAGTATCTTTTGGAGCTTTGCATTATTTATATTATTATAGTTGCACTATTGGTACGTGTTGGGGTTTAGATGTGTTGGTTCGCCCACCTAAGGAGGTAAGTGTGGGTGCCACTCACGAATCATTTTGGGTCGTGACTATACAAGTTTGTTGTTTTTATTTCTTTTTTATATTTTGACCATTTTTGCTTCTTTATTTTTTTTAGGGAAAATACCCAAGTACCCCCTCAACCTATGCCCGAAATCCCAGAGACACACTTATACTATACTAAGGTCCTATTACCCCCCTGAACTTATTTTATATGTAATTTTCTACCCCTTTTTAGCCTACGTGGCACTAGTTCGAAAAAAAGTCAACCATCGTTGGGCCCACAAGATAGTGCCACGTAAGCTAAAAAGGGGTAAAAAATTATTAATAAAATAAGTTCAGGGGGGTAATAGGACCTTAGTATAGTATAAGTGTGTCTCAGAGATTTCGGGCATAGGTTGAGGGGGTACTTGGGCATTATCCCTTTTTTTTAATTGGAAACTTTATTGTTTCCTATCAACATGTACTGTTTTTATTTCTTATTATAAGTTTGTTGTTTTTATTTCTTTTTTATATTTCGACCATATTTATTTCTTTTATTTTTTTAATTGGAAACTTTATTGTTTCCTATCAACTTGTGTTTTTTTTTATTTCTTATTACATATAGATTATTTTCATTTCTTTTTATATACTTACCGTTTGATTGATTTATACAAATATAAATATTTGGTAAATATTAGAAATTGATTGTATATTTTTTAACGGTACATATGCTAATCAAATATTTGCATTATATATTATTCCAAATATTTAATATTATTAGTATGTATTATTATTTGTAAATAATCATATATTTATATAAAAGAGAACCCTATGCCCGCCTACGTGGCACCACAACAAGCAAGAATTTCCTGTTAAATTATTTATATTCGAAACTAGTCTTCCTCTTTAATGAAAAAATGTGATGTTTATGAAAAGTTGTGACTGTAATGAAGAGTTGGAACTTTTATGAAAACTTGTGACTTTAATGAAGAGTTGTGACTTTTATCAAATGTTGTGACTTTTATGAAAAGTTGTGACTTTTATGAAGAGTTGCGACTTTTATCAAAAGTTTTTCCAAAACTAACCCTCCTCTTTCATGAAAAGATGTGACTTTTATGAAAAGTTACGACTTTAATGAAGCATTGCCACTTTTATCAAAAGTTGTGACATTTCTAAAAAATTGCGTCTTTAATGAAGAGTTGCAACTTTTATGAAAAGTTTTGACTCTTATGAAAAGTTGCGACTTTATGAAAAGTTGTGGCTTTTATAAAAGGTTGTGAACTTTCCGAAGGGTTGAAACTTTTCCAAATAGTTGTTACCTTTCTGATAAGGCACAACGACCATTTGTTCACACTACCCTTTGTTGTATATAAATAGAGGGATTTCCTCTAATTTTAAAACAACCAAAATTGTGATTTTCTTCTTCAACTTCCGCAAAATTAAATATTTGTGTACTTTGCTAATGTAATTCTTTAAACATCTGGTATTAAGGAGAAATAATTTTTTTAAGGGTTCAATGTGCATTCGGTGGACTCAATTTTTTCCTTTCTATTTCATTCTATTTTACATATGCTGGTGCAGTTTTCTTACACTCAATAATTTATTCATATGATATTTATTGTTTTTTTAAGTACATGTTTTAAACTCTGTTCTTTATGATTCTTCAATGTTATTGTCTCCGGTGATATTGAACATTTTACATATAATATGTATATTCATTGTGCGAAAAAAATTATTGTACTCAGTTCCAAGAATTCATGTTTTCATATTCCATATCAAATTCTATAACTTAAAAGTACTATATATAAACTTACATATTATTTATGTTTTAAAATGAAAAGTAAGCTACACGCAATCTTGCATTCTACAAATTTTATCAAAGGTCAAACTTCAAATCAAGCATAACTTTTACAGTATTTTTGTCATATACAATTTAAAAGTCACTTCCGCCTTAATCCGAATATCCACATTCCTAAATCATCATCAATGACATACATATAATATTTGAAACAGAAAGCTTAGTGTAATAATCACAGACCAAAAACATTTAAACATTTCATGTTCTTTGAGCTTAACACGTTAACAAGGAAAGTATAAAATATCTAGGAGAAAACGATTATAGATCAAAGAGAACAAGAGTCCTCCAGCCATTTAGAAGTCACCGTATAACAAACTTAGTTTTTTTGAGAAAGAAATATGGCACTGAGTAATACTATATTTTAGTTACTTGGTGCCTCAACCATCCGACATGAGAGACGCAGCAGCTGCAGCAGCGGTAGGAACAACCCATGTTGAGACACCAGGTTTTCACAAATGAAGGAGCCTGAAAACAAAAATAATCATTTTTATGTTCAACATTTGATCATTGAAAGAAGTGATAAAATATATTATACCAGGTACAACTAGCACATTATTATTATGGACAACAAATCAATATAAAGATGCTTACGGTACAAGATATTCACAGAAGGACGATACAGACGCAACAACTTCATTATAATTTGTAGATGAAGTTGGTGCAGTCACTTCAACTAGATGTATGCACAGAGTCACGGGCACTGCATTATCGATAGCATGAAGTTTCAACATCTTATTAATGGATGAAACTGTTACAGTTATCAGGGCATCTCTTTGGAAATGAAATGCAAAACCGACTCTCAGATGCTCGTGGTCTAGCTTGTAGCCAATATTTTTAAAGAAGATTAGTGCATTCTTGGTTATTTTGCTTTCTTGCACTGGTATCACCAAGAATGAGCTTTTTTCAGCGCCAGAACCTCTCATCGGACCACCAACATGGCTAACAGTCCTATTGTTGATCACATCAAAAATAGTAAGATTCACGTATCCTCAGAGACAGGCGCACAACAAACCAAATCTCTTACCATGTGTCTTCTGGCTTCTCAGGATCACCTACAAGTCGTATTTCTTATTCTAGTGACCCTGAGAATGGTAAGCAACAGACCACATGGTCAATATAACCCACAGACAAAACAAGCAGGAAATGGGAAAAGGAAAATAATGGGAGAAGCCATAAATGATTAAGGCTAGCAAACCTCCATACGAATGCATTGATGGTTGCAAACATATGTCTCAATCATATCAGTACATACCTGACCATTGAGTTAATCCTTAGTATCTAACAGTCCAACGAGAAATCTCACTAAGTTTGGAAAACTTTTGAGGCACAATTCATGGATCCTTAAGCCTTGTTTACGCACACCACAAAGCCCTTGAAGCAGAATTTCAAGGGCTTCGACATGCTGCTAGTATGATTAGCAGTATCAATATCTTTTAAAAATGTTACAGGGCCAGTTTTTAGAAGTAACATACCTTACCTTACTAATTATAAAAAAAGAAAAGAGAGAGATAAGGGGAACTTACTTGAGTCTCAATAATTCCTTGAACAAAACACTCCATTTCTCACTTCAATTTATTCTAACACACGTGCAACAAATTCTTTATAACACACCTTTGAATTAAAAAAGAAATTAAGTTGAACTGGAGAGTAAAAAAAGAAAAATCTGATACCTAACCGAAATCATAACAGGGTGAACACTCTTCATATGAGAAGTGCATTACTTGAAAAAATTGGCTTATAAGTACTTTTGATATTTGTCAAACGAGTAAATCAGTTTAATGTTCTTATAAGTAAACCACTTACAAGTCAGTTTTTTGTGTATCAAACTATTTCTTCAAATAGACGATTTAATAATTAATATAAAAGAAAGTTATACAATCAAATACATCATACTTGGAACATAGAATAGTTCAAGCGAAGTAATTGATTTACCGTATTAGCATTGACATTAATGGATTTTCATATGAATTTACTTTTGGATGGAATGTTTGATCCAATATGCACAATAAACTATCAGACTTGATCCTATCATTAGCTATAACAACATCAAACTTACTAAGTTCCTTCAAGAAATTAGGTGGTAATGTTGGAATGCTATCAGGTTCTATCAATTAAGTCACTGTGCACATAGTTGAACCCCTTGTTTCACAAATGTATTTCTACATACGTATAAAAGCTTATATACACTCTATCCTCTCTAGACTCGACTAGTAAAATTTCACTGACATGTTTTCAAAATTTGCTAATACTAATGCATGATTTGAGTCCAAAGGATCAAACACCTTCCTTTTATCTTAAAGTAAAATTACATACTTAACTCAAAAATCCACACACTCGAGCCACCAAGCAACCAACAAACAAGAGAAAAAAAAATACAGAGACATGAAAGAACAAGTATCCATCAAAATCGATTGTTTATGCAATGATTCATTCAAATAGTAAATATATAAGTAAAGAAACAAAACTTACGGTTATCATCGATGTTCCACTTAACAAGCTCAGCAAAAGAGAATGACTTTAAAAAAAATGGAGGAAAATAATAGAAGAAAACTTAGTGTAAATTTTAAAGAATTTTCTTTATTTTCTCTATAATATTCAAAAATAAATATATTTTAAAGAATTTCCTTATTTTCTCTATTCAAATCTTCAAAAATAAATATATATTTATTATTATATTTCTTAAAATATAATTTCAATTTTGTAGACATTTGACCATAAAGAATTTTCCTTATTTTCTCCACATAAAATCTTCACAAAAAAGTTATTTCTGTATTATTATTATTTATTTTATTTTCTTTAAATATCTCTTTGATATGGTCTATTATTCTTTCTAAAAAGAAGATATTGTAATTACATGACAACCGGTATCGATACTAAAAGATAGGACTATTTAAAATAAAATTATAATTGATAAGCTAGTATCGAACTTGGTTAATTGGCTTATTAGTGTTGAATTATCGTATTAATAGTTGGCAATTGGTTTAAAATTTTATATTTAATGATTTAATGGTTTATCAATACGGGGGTGAATAACTTCAATTCTATAATACATAAACAGGTCAATCTGTTATGAATTATTTACTTATATGTTGAACCCTAGATATATAGTATAAGGTACAAATTATTAGACCTAAAATTTCATTAATATTTTGCCGTTCTTTATATAACTTGATACGTATTTGTGAGTTAAAATTCTTACAGGTCTACAAGTTAGATCTATATCATAAAGGACGAATCTTCACTTCTTGTATATAAAAGTTTATATTTGATTTGTATTTTAGACTTGAAATATTAAATTGTATTGGTTCACTTATTGTATAAAAAAATTATTGTAATGGTGAATATTTGTTTTAAAAAAATATACGTTCATGTATCCTCAAAAATTTAGACTTTCATCCATTTCTAATTGTAATTTATAACTACGGAATTATTATCTTAAGTAGAGCTAGAAAAAACATTTTATTCTATGGAAGATAACTCTATTGATTGATGAAAGTGAAAATAATTCTGAGGATTAAATTATTGAGTCAATATATGTCACAATCGAGTCATTCGGTAATCTACTATAACACCTAGATAGGAGAACTCTTACTATCCAATTGAAAACAGGCAATGCAAAAATTAATAACAAGAGATCTTTTTAATATAATACAAATTAATAAACATGAAACTCGAATATAAGAATTTTTTTTTACAATTAACTAAAAACCCTCCCAAAGAACTAGTCTAAATAGGTACAAGAGCTACTAAGGTAGTACAATGTATAATGATATAATATACAACTCCCACCATAAGAAAATAGAAGTAGAAGTTGTCGGAGGTTATCATCTAAAAAGTATCACCTTTTCTACCCACGTTGGTTATCGTTTCTCAATGCTACTCCCTAAATATTATTAGATCATATGTATAAAATATGACTCTTTCTGTGGTATGATACAATGACTCAAAAACTAGCTCAAAGGCTCTCTTGAAAATCGTTGTTTCCTCTCTTTCTTAAATGTGAAAACATTTAGGGGTCGTTTGGTTATGGTATAACTTGCCTCTTATTCATGTATAAAACAGTGTATTAAGTTATACAATGTTTGGTTGAAGTTTTTGTTTAAGTAGAAATGTCAATATTACTTATACCATGTTTGGTTGCATTTTTGTCGTTCTACATAATTAATACCAACATAACTTATGTGGGAGTATATGTATAAATTTATGTAGGGTAGAAGGTAAAAAAAATTATGTGGGTATTAATAATGCATGTATTAAAATGATAAATTACATATTTACCCTATTAATTTATTTTATTATTTTTAATTGAATTGTTTTCCTACATACAAGTTTGTTCTTTTTACTTCTTTTTTATATTTAGACCTTTTTTGCTTCTTTATTTTTTTTAATTAGAAAATTTATTGTTTCCTATCAACATGTGTTGTTTTTATTTCTTATTATAAGTTTGTTGTTTTTATTTGTTTTATTTTTTTAATTGGAAACTTTATTGTTTCCAATCAACATGTGTTGTTTTTATTTCTTATTACATATAGATTATTTTCATTTCTTTTTATATACTTACCGTTTGATTGATTTATACAAATATAAATATTTGGTAAACATTGAAAATTGATTGATATTTTTTAACAGTACATATGCTAATCAAATATTTGCATTATATATTATTCCAAATATTTCACATTTTATTAGTATGTATTATTATTTGTAAATAATCATATATTTATATAAAAGAGAACCCTAGGCCCGCCTACGTGGCGCCACCACAAGCAAGAATTTCCTGTTAAATTTATTTATATTCAAAACTAGTCTTCCTCTTTCATGAAAAGATGTGATGTTTAAGAAAAGTTGTGACTGTAATGAAGAGTTAGAACTTTTATGAAAAGTTGTGACTTTAATGAAGAGTTGTGACTTTTATCAAATGTTGTGTCTTTTATGAAAAGTTGTGACTTTTATGAAGAGTTGCGACTTTTATCAAAAGTTTTTCCAAAACTAACCCTCCTCTTTCATGAAAAGATGTGACTTTTATGAAAAGTTACGACTTTAATGAAGAATTGCGACTTTTATCAAAAGTTGTGACTTTTCTAAAAAAATTGCGACTTTAATGAAGAGTTGCAACTTTTATGAAAAGTTTTGACTCTTATGAAAAGTTGCGACTTTATGAAAAGTTGTGGCTTTTATAAAAGGTTTTGAACTTTTCGAAGGTTTGAAACTTTTCCAAATAGTTGTTACCTTTCTGATAAGGCACAACGACCATTTGTTCACACTACCCTTTGTTGTATATAAATAGAGGGATTTCCTCTAATTTTAAAACAACCAAAATTGTGATTTTCTTCTTCAACTTTCGCAAAATTAAATATTTGTGTACTTTGCTAATGTAATTATTTAAACATCTGGTATTAAAGAGAAATAATTTTTTTAAGGGTTCAATGTGCATTCAGTGGACTCAATTTTTTTCTTTCTTTTTCATTCTATTTTACATATGCTAGTGTAGTTTTCTTACACTCATTAATTTATTCTTATGATATAAATTGTTGTTTTTAAGTACATGTTTTAAACTCTGTTCTTTATGATTCTGCAATGTTATTGTCTCCGGTGATATTGAACGTATACACATATAATATGCATATTCATTGTGCAAAAAAAATTGTTGTACTCAGTTTCAAGAATTCATGTTTTGATATTCTATATGAAATTCTATAACTTAAAAGTACTATATATAAGCTTACATATTATCTATGTTTGCATAGATATGAAAATTCTCACTTATCAATTGAAGAAAATCATTATGCAAGTTCAAAAGTTATAATTTATTTCATGTTCAAGCTTAATTTCTAATTTTTTTTAATACGTTAACAATTTTTTTGAATTTTCTCCTAAGACATATAATCACAATTCTATAATCTATGCAACTTAAATATTTATTTTATTATGAAATACCTTTGTATATACTCTTATTTTCTTATTGATTTTCCTTATAATGTTTATTAAAGAACCAATGATTAATTATTTCATGAATAATTCATTCATTAAAGGTTCTTGAGTTATTTGATAATGATAAATAATCAAATTTATGTTTGAAAATTGTAAATTGTTAGAACCTATTTTCCATTATTTTTAATGTATGGAAATTATTTTAAAAAATCATTCGCAAGATCAATGCAATCATTATTTATGACCGCACGAAGCGCGGACAAATTACCTAGTATATATTAATAATTTACAACAAGTTTAATATTCAATAATAAATAATTCATGTATTGTAATCTCTAAACCCTACATAACTAAACCTTGTATAGCTAATACATTCATAATCAAACCATGTATAACTAATACCTGCATAACTAAATCCTGCATAGCTAATACCTGCATAACTAAATTCTACATAGCTAATACCTGCACAACTCTAACCACTAACCAAACAGCCCCTTCACTCTTACTCTTACTCAATTCATCACTCAAGTCTTGAAACAAGTTCAAAAAACAATTTTAAAATACTTTTGAAATGACTCTAAGAACTCTATAGCCTTGGCTCTTCACTCGTCATTATGGATAATTTCTATATTTTTAGAACTCATTCACCGAAGTTAGAATCAATCGGAAGTGTTAGTACACTTTGCAAGGACTAAAACGGGCTAAACTATGAAAATGGGTTGGGGCAAACATCCCAAGCACAGTGTTGGAGCAGAGCGCTAGCCCTAAAGTTCAGAGACCCATTTCAAGCGCACTGGTGGCGCGCCTCCCAACCTCTCTGGCGCATCTGGGGCATGCTGCAGCAACTCCTCCTTAGGCTTTCCTGGCAAATTTTTCAACTATTTTTCTGACCTTTATTCGATTAATTTCTATTCTTTTTCTCAATCTTTCTTAGATTCAATTACCCAAAACATGTACACAATAATCTAAGTCAAAACAACTCTAATAATCAACACAATTATCTCAAGAACTTACCGATCTCAGGCCAATTCAAGAACGGAAGCAAATTCAAGAACACACATCAAGAACATCAAACTTTAAACTTTTTAGGATGTTGTTTACGCTGAACTAAACATATTTTGTATGTGGGTGAACGAAATCAATGCTCCGTGAACTCACGTACCTCTTAGGGATAAATCCTTGGTGTAATCCACAACCAAAATCTCAAGAACTTGAAGAATCTTGACATTTTCTTCGCTTTTCTCCTCTTGAGTTCTTTTCTCTACAACTCTAGCGAGGAATTTTGAGTGCGTAAACTGAACAAATTCAGTTTAGACCCCTACATAATTACAAAAAAATAAATAATTAATTGGGTATTGAAAAGACCAAAATACTCCTTTTAAGTTCAGATAATTTTCCTCATCTAGACAACCCAACTTCAAACGGGCATATCTCCCTCATACAAGTTTGAAAATTAGCAAAATCAGTGGCTTTGGAAAGAGTATTTTAAGACATTTTATTTGATATTGTATTTGCTACCTAATACTTCATGTACTAAAATTTCTTGTCCTTTGAAGTTTAATAAATGCATGTGTGTGAATATTACCATTTGGAAGAGGTGAAATTTTCACAAACAAAACAAAGAACTTTTAAAATGAAAAGTAAGCTACACAATCTTGCATTCCACAAATTTGATCAAAGTTCAAACTTCAAATCAAGCATAACTTTTCTCAAATTCTCTTCTTTTTGATAGAAATCTTAACCTTTTTTTCTAGTAGGATACTTTTTAATGACTAAGTACAGTTTTTGTGAAGTACTTAAATAAGTTGTTAAATTAGCATAATTTTTACAGTATTTTTGTCATATACAACTTAAAAGTCACTTCCGCCTTAATCTGAATATCCACATTCCTAAATAATCAACAATTACATACATATAATATTTGAAACAGAAAGCTTACTGTAATAATCACAGACCAAAAACATTTAAACATTTCATGTGCTTTGAGCTTAACACATCAACAAGGAAATTATAAAATATCTAAGAGAAAACGATTATAGATCAAAGAGAACAAGAGTCCTCCAGCCATTTAGCAGTCACTGTATAACAAACTTAGTTTTTTTGAGACAGAAATATGGCACTAAGTAACACTATATTTTAGTTACTTGGGACATGGGAGACGCAGCAGCGGTAGGAACAACCCCTGTTGAGACACCAGGTCTTGACAAATGAAGGAGCCTGAAAACAAAAAAAATCATTTTTATGTTCAACATTGATCATTGAAAAAAGTGATAAAATGTATTATACCAGGTACAACAAACCAATTATTATTATGGACAACAGACCAATATAAAGATGCTTACGGTGCAAGATATTCACAGAAGGACGATACAGACGCAACAACTTCATTATAATTTGTAGATGAAGTTGGTGCGGTCACTTCAACTAGATGTATGCCCGGAGTCACGGGCACAGCATCATCGATAGCATGAAGTTTCAACATCTTATTGATGTATGAAATTGTTACCGTTATTAGGGCATCTCTTTGGAAATGAAATGCAAAACCGACTCTCAGATGTTCGTGGTCTAGGTTGTAGCCAATATTTTTAAATTAGATTAGTGCATTCTGTGTTATTTTGCTTTCTTTCAGTTGTCTCACCAAGAATGAGCTATTTTCAGCGCCAAAACCTCTCACCGTACCACCAACATGCCTAACAGTCCTATTGTTGATCACATAAAAAATGTTTGGCTTCACGTATCCTCAGAGACAGGCGCACAACGAACCAAATCTCTTACCATGTGTCTTCTGGCTTCTCAAGATCACATACAAGCCGTATTTCTGATTCTACTGACCCTGAGAATGGTAAGCAACAGACCACATGGTCAATATAACCCACAGACAAAACAAAATGGAAAGGGGAAAAGGAAAATAATGGGAGAAGCCGTAAATGATTTTTAGACATTATTTTACCAATTACATTTGAATGATCATAATTTGTTTTTTATTCTTGTCTAACCAAGAGGAGAAATTAGTCTTAACCAAATATGTGAATTGTGATCATATGTAGACAAATGCGAAGATTAGTTATATATGTCAAAACTCTAAGGCGAGCAAACCTCCATACGAATGCATTGATGGTTGCAAACATTTGTCTCAATCACATCAGTACATATGCTGGTGTATTTTACATATGCTGGTGTAGTTTTCTTACACTCATTAATTTATTCTTATGATATTAATTGTTGTTTTTAAGTACATGTTTTAAACTGTGTTCTTTATGATTCTGCAATGTTATTGTCTCCAGTGATATTGAACATATACACATACAATATGTATATTCATTGTGCAAAAAAGATTATTGTACTTAGTTCCAAGAATTCATGTTTTGATATTCTATATCAAATTCTATGACTTAAAAGTACTATATATAAGCTTACATATAATCTATGTTTGCATAGATATGAAAATTATCACTTATCAATTGAAGAAAATCATTATGCAAGCTCAAAAGTTATAATTTACTTCATGTTCAAGCTTAATTTCTATTTTTTTAATACGTTAACAATTTTTTTGAATTTTCTCCTACGACATATAATCACAATTCTATAATCTATGCAACTTAAATATTTATTTTTATTATGAAATACCTTTGTATATACTCTTATTCTCTTATTTATTTTCCTTTTAATGTTGATTAAAGAACCAATTATTCATTATTTCATGAATTATTCATTCATTAAAGGTTATTGAGTTTTTTGATAATGATAAATAATCAAATTTATGTTTGAAAATTGTAAATAGTTTTTAAGAACCTATTTTCCATTATTTTTAATGTATGGATATTATTAAAAAAATCATTTGCAAGATCAATGCAATCATTATTTATGACCGCACGAAGCGCAGACAAATTACCTAGTATATATTAATAATTTACAACAAGTTTAATATTCAATAATAAATAATTCATGTATTGTAATCTCTAAACCCTACATAACTAAACCTTGTATAGCTAATACCTGCATAATCAAATCCTATATAACTAATACCTGCATAACTAAATCCTGCATAGCTAATACCTGCATAACTAAATTCTGCATAGCTAATACCTGCATAACTCTAACCACTAACCAAACAGCCCCTTACTCTTAGGGCCGGAGCACTTAGTTCGCATATAATCTTTTAAAGAAAATAAACTTCACTCTTACTCTTACTCAATTCATCGCTCAAGTCTTGAAACAAGTTCAAAAAACAATTTTAAAATACTTTTGAAATGACTCTAAGAACTCTATAGACTTGGCTCTTCACTCATCTTTATGGATAATTTCTATATGTTTAGAATTCATTCATCGAAGTTAGAATCAATCGGAAGTGTTAGTACACTTTGCAAGGACTAAAACGGGCTAAACTGTGAAAATGGGTTGGGGTAAACATCCCAAGCACAGTGTTGGAGCAGCGCGCTAGCCCTAAAGTTCAGAGACCCATTTCAAGCGCACTGGTGGCGCGCCTCCCAGTCTCTCTGGCGCATCTGGGGCATGCTGCAGCAACTCCTCCTTAGGCTTTCCTGGCAAATTTTTCAACTATTTTTCTTTCATACCTTAATTCGATTAATTTCTATTCTTTTTCTCAATCTTTCTTAGATCCAATTACTCAAAACATGTACACAATAATCTAAGTCAAAACAACTCTAGTAATCAACACAATTATCTCAAGAAACTTATCGATCTCAGGCCAATTCGAGAACGAAAGCAAATTCAAGAACACACATCAAGAACATCAAACTTTAAACTTTTTAGGATGTTGTTTACGCTGAACTAAACATATTTTGTATGTGGGTGAACGAAATCAACGCTCTGTGTACTCACGTACCTCTTAGGGATAAATCCTTGGTGTAATCCACAACAAAAATCTCAAGAACTTGAAGAATCTTGACATTTTCTTCTCTTTTCTCCTCTTGAGTTCTTTTCTCTACAACTCTAGCGGGGAATTTTGAGTGCATATACTGAACAAATTTAGTTTAGACCCCTACTTATTTACAAAAAATTTAATAGTTAATTGGGTATTGAAAAGACCAAAATACTCCTTTTAAGTTCAGATAATTTTTCTTATCGAGACAACCCAACTTCAAACGGGCATATCTCACTCATACTAGTTTAAAAATATGCAAACTCAGTGGCTTTGGAAAGGATTTTAAGACTTTTTATTTGATATTGTATTTGCTACCTAATACTTCATGTAAATTGCTTGTCCTTTTGAAGTTTGATATTTGCATGTGCGTGAATATTAACATTTGGAAGAGGTGAAATTTTCACAAACAAAACAAAGAACTTTTAAAATGAAAAGTAAGCTACACAATCTTGCATTCTACAAATTTGATCAAAGTTCAAACTTCAAATCAAGCATAACTTTTCTCAAATTCTCTTCTTTTTGATAGAAATCTTAACCTTTTTTTCTAGTAGGATACTTTTTAATGACTAAGTACAGTTTTTGTGATGTACTTTAATAAGTTGTTAAATTAGCATAATTTTTACAGTATTTTTGTCATATACAATTTAAAAGTCACTTCCGCCTTAATCCGAATATCCACATTCCTAAATTATCAACAATTACATACATATAATATTTGAAACAGAAAGCTTACTGTAATAATCACAGACCAAAAACATTTAAACATTTCATGTGCTTTGAGCTTAACACATCAACAAAGAAAGTATAAAATATCTAAGAGAAAACGATTATAGATCAAAGAGAACAAGAGTCCTCCAGCCATTTAGCAGTCATTGTATAACAAACTTAGTTTTTTTGAGACAGAAAAATGGCACTGAGTAATACTATATTTTAGTTACTTGGTGCCTCAACCATCCGACATGAGAGACGCAGCAGCTGCAGCAGCGGTAGGAACAACCCCAGTTGAGACACAAGGTTTTGACAAATGAAGGAGCCTGAAAACAAAAAAAAAATCATTTTTATGTTCAACATTTGATCATTGAAAAAAGTGATAAAATATATTATACCAGGTACAACTAGCCAATTATTATTATAGACAACAAACCAATATAAATATACTTACGGTGCAAGATATTCACAGAAGGACGATACAGACGCAACAACTTCATTATAATTTGTAGATGAAGTTGGTGCGGTCACTTCAACTAGATGTATGCCCAGAGTCATGGGCACTGCATCATCGATAGCATGAAGTTTCATCATCTTATTGATGGATGAAACTGTTACAGTTATCAGGGCATCTCTTTGGAAATGAAATGCAAAACCGACTCTCAGATGCTCGTGGTCTAGCTTGTAGCCAATATTTTTAAAGAAGATTAGTGCATTCTTGGTTATTTTGTTTTCTTGCACTGGTCTCACCAAGAATGAGCTTTTTTCAGCGCCACAACCTCTCATCGGACCACCAACATGCCTAACAGTCCTATTGTTGATCACATAAAAAATGATAGGCTTCAAGTATCCTCAGAGACAGGCGCACAACGAACCAAATCTCTTACCATGTGTCTTCTGGCTTCTCAAGATCACATACAAGCCGTATTTCTGATTCTACTGACCCTGAGAATGGTAAGCAACAGACCACATGGTCAATATAACCCACAGCCAAAACAAGTAGGAAAGGGGAAAAGGAAAATAATGGGACAAGCCATAAATGATTTTTAGACATTTTTTTACCAATTACATTTGAATGATCATAATTTATTTTTTATTCTTGTCTAACCAAGAGGAGAAATTAGTCTTAACCAAATATGTGAATTGTGATCATATGTAGACAACTGCGAAGACAGTCATATATGTCAAAATTCTATGGCGAGCAAACCTCCATACGAATGCATTGATGGTTGCAAACATTTTTCTCAATCACATCAGTACATACCTCTCTAGCAGCTTATGTACACTCTATCCTCTCTAGACTCGACTAGTAAAATTTCACTGACATGTTCTCAAAATTTGCTAATACTAATGCATGATTTGAGTCTAAAGGATCAAACACCTTCCTTTTATCTTTAAGTGAAATTATATACTTAACTCAAAAATCCACACACTCAAGCCACCAGGCAACCAACAAACAAGAGAAAGAAAAAATACAGAGACATGAAAGAACAAGTATCCATCAAAATCGATTGTTTATGCAATGATTCATTCAAATAGTAAATATGCAAGTAAAGAAACAAAACTTACGGTTATCATTGATATTCCACTTAACAAGCTCAGCAAAAATTCAGAGAATGACTTTAAAAAAATGGAGGAAAAGAAGAGAAGAAAACTTAGTATAGATTTTAAAGAATTTTCTTTATTATCTCTATAATATTCAAAAATAAATATA
Source organism: Solanum corneliomulleri (assembly GCA_027704805.1). Classification (NCBI taxonomy): domain Eukaryota; kingdom Viridiplantae; phylum Streptophyta; class Magnoliopsida; order Solanales; family Solanaceae; genus Solanum; species Solanum corneliomulleri. The sequence goes on along the minus strand of JAKWIY010003054.1, from coordinate 9,961,434 downwards.
TTTTAAAGAATTTACTTATTTTCTCTATTCAAATCTTCAAAAATAAATATATATTTATTATTATACTTCTTAAAATATAATTTCAATTAAGTATACATTTGACCATAAAGAATTTTCCTCATTTTCTCCACATAAAATCTTCACAAAAAAGTTATTTCTGTATTATTATTATTTATTATATTTCTTAAAATATCTCTTTTATATGGTTTATTCTTCTTTCTAAAAAAAAGATATTGTAATTACATGACAGCCGGTATAGATACTAAAAGATAGAACTATTTAAAATAGAATTATAATTGATAAGCTAATCTTGAACTTGGTTAATTGGCTACTTATTGTTGAATTATCGTATTAATAGTTGGAAATTGGTTTAAAATTTTATATTTAATGATTTAATGATTTATCAACGGGGGTGAATAACTTCAATTCTGTAATACATAAACAGGTCAATCTGTTATGAATTATTTACTTATATTTTGAACCATAGATATATAGTATAAGCTACAAATTATTAGACCTAAACTTTCATTAATATTTTGCCGTTCTTTATATTACTTGATACGTATTTGTGAGTTAAAATTCTTACAGGTCTACAAGTTAGAAAATATATATCATAATGGACGAATCTTCACTTCTTGTATATAAAAATTTATATTTGATTTGTATTTTAGACTTGAAATATTAAATTGTATTGGTTCACTTCTTGTATAAAAAAATATATGTTCATGTATCCTCAAAAATTTAGACTTTCATCCATTTCTCATTGTAATTTATAACTACGGAATTATTAGCTTAAGTAGAGCTAGAAAAATCATTTTATTCTATGGATGATAACTCTATTGATTGATGAAAGTGAAAATAATTCGGAGGATTAAATGATTGAGTCAATTTATGTCACAATCGAGTGATTCGGTAACCTACTATAACACCTAGATAGGAGAACTCTTACTATCCAATTAAAAACAGGCAATGCAAAAATTAATAACAAGAGATCTTTTAAATATAATACAAATTAATAAACATGAAACTCGAATATAAGAATCTTTTTTTACAATTAACTAAAAACCCTCCCAAAGAACTAGTCTAAATAGGTACAAGAGCTACTAAGGTAGTACAATGTATAATGATATAATATACAACTCCCACCATAAGAAAATAGAAGTAGAAGTTGTTGGAGGGTATCATCTAACAAGTATCACCTTTTCTACCCACGTTGGTTATCGTTTCTCAATGCTACTCCCTAAATATTCTTAGACCATATGCCTAAAATATGACTCTTTCTGTGGTATCATACAATGACTCAAAAACTAGCTCAAAGGCTCTCTTGTAAATCGTTGTTTCCTCTCTTTCTTTAATGTGAAAGCATTTAGGGGTCGTTTGGTTATGGTATAACTTGCATCTTATTCATGTATAAAACAGTGTATTAAGTTATACAATGTTTGGTTGAAATTTTTGTTTAAGTAGAAATGTCAACATTAGTTATACCATGTTTTGTTGCATTTTTGTCGTTCTACATAATTATTACCAACATAACTTATGTGGGAGTATATGTATAAATTTATGTAGGGTAGAAGATAAAAAAAAAATTATGTGGGTATTAATAATGCATATATTAAAATGATAAATTACATATTTACCCTATTAATTTTTTTTATTAATTTTAGTTGAAAACTTTATTGTTTTCCTATATACATGTAACGACCATTTTCTGTCGTTTTGAACACTTGAACTTTTTATGTCTGAAAATACTTTCCTATAGATTTAAATGGGTGTTTTGGACTATTCATAATTATAATTATTAAATTACTGGGGTAATTTTAATAATTTATTTTGTTGGTGGTTAAAGAGGTTAATAGTAAAATAAATAGTGGGTCACTTTCACCACTTTTATAATTGGTTATAGAAGAATTAGGGTAGTAAATAAACTGTATAAAAGAAGGAAAAATTAAGGAGAAAATGGTAGTGGCGACTATACACGGAAAGAACAACATTCAGATTGTTAATTTGAAAAAGGAAGAAACTTACCTGTAGAGGAGCCGCACACGATTAGAGGAAAACAAATTCCATCAACGAGCAATATGGAGGTGGCGGTATCGATTATTGCCGCCTTTGTTAGATAATTAGTAATGAAAACTTAGTTACAGATAAAATTGTTCCCTGGAATTAATTTTAGGAAGAGAGAATTAATTATGGACTGAAGTGCACATATCAGTGCAATTTGTTATGCAATTAAGGCAAAGGGACACACATACATTCCAGTTAATAATAACAATATTGTAAAAATAATAATGACCACATGATGGGGCAATTATGAGTGAATCATTAGAAGGAATAATGTACTGTTAATTGCATGCTGATATGTGTTGATATGCAAGTAGTGGATTGCATAATGTAGTAAGTTTTTAATGTTCCTTAGAATATCATAATTATAATTATTATTTTATTATATGTGGGCATAGCGAGGATATATATATATATATATATATATATATATATATATATATATATATATATATATATATATATATATATATATATATATATTTAACTACTATATATTTTAATAATAATTATAATACTAAAGAATTTGGTTATAAAGTAGTGGAAAATTGGATGCACTAAATACTGTAAATCTAATGTATGCATATGCTATAGTTTGCATATGTTATAGTTGAGTTGCTGTTGGTCCGTAGCCACTGGTTCTGTGACCATTGGCATTCATTTTTACATATAGATATCGTGTTTTTACCTTATAAACTATTTTTTAATATATTGAGATAGGTAGCTAAGTATTAGGTGTATCGAATTACTTAAATTCCATTAAAGTTATGCTAAATGGGGGAAGTTAAATTTACCCTTAGGTTTGAACTTTATGAAATTATTTATAGAATTAGGTGAACTTTTGGGTCTAGACTAGATAAAGAATAATATGAGTATTCCTAGACTCGTTAACTTATAAATTATGCACACATAATTGATAGATTGGAAGGGTTCGGAGGCATTGAGAAAAGGAAAGGCATTGGAGAGGTAGCTTGCTTTATTTTGGTTCTTCGGTGGAGGTAGGTTATGGTTTATTTCTATGTGATAGATAAACTGTAAATAGCGATTGATATGTATTGAGTGATATTGTAAAGTCTCCTATGTACTTAATTGTGTGGTTGTATGTTTTGATTGTGTGGTTTGTGGTTGGCCTAAAATTATGAGAGTGTTGAATTTCTAATCTTGAACCCTCTCTATTAATGTGACGCCTTGAATAAAGAGGGCTTGCTGAAATAAAATAATGATATAATTGGATCGGAGTGTCACGTTCCGACACAGTATTATGGGATCGGAGTGTCACGTTCCGACATGGTATTATGGGATCGGAGTGTCACGTTCCGACACAATAACATTAAAGGTCTTAATATACTTAATCTCAAGGAACCTATTTTCCAAATGAGTATGGTGTGGAGGCATGAGTCCTCATACGTGTGCTTGATGTTGTGATTGATGGTGTACCTATTATGGTGTTGTTGTTGCCAATGGTTCATGTGTTTGTTGCTTGCCACATGTTAAGTATTGTAGTGGATTTTATATTATTATTCATTATATATTGATTTCTATTTTGAGTTGACCGATGATACCTACTCAGTACGTGTTCCTTGTAGTGACCCCTACTTGTATTTTCTTCTTTGTTCTTTTGTGGAGTGCAGCAAGTGTACCATCGACTTCGACTCGCCCTCAGATCTAGTCTGTCTCCAACACATCAGAGTTCAGGTTGAGCTATTATTTCTAGCTCGTGCTGGATTCTCTCATTCACGTCTTGACGTCTTTGAATTTCGGACATGGATCGTCTTTTTACTTATTTTGGTTTCTTAAATACTCTTAGACTTGGTAGTTTGAGGATAGATGTTCTTGATGTGATGACTTCCAGATTTTGGGAATGATAAGTATTAAACTTTTTAGAAACTTATTTAAATTGGTTGCTGAGTATCTTTTGGAGCTTCCGCATTATTTATATTATTATAGTTGCACTATTGGTACATGTTGGGGTTTAGATGTGTTGGTTCGCCCACCTAAGGAGGTAAGTGTGGGTGCCACTCACGAATCATTTTGGGTCGTGACAAAATTGGTATCAGAGCGTTAGGTTCGTGGTCTCATCACACAAGGACAAGTCTAGTAGAGTCTTGAGGAACGGTATGGGGACGCCTTTAATTTTCTTCGAGAGGCTATAGGACTTTAGGAAAACTCTGTTCTTTCTTTCTTTTGTGCTATTACTTGGATCCAAATGGTATCTAGGTGATACAAATTGGTATCTGACATTCTCAATCTATTTCGCAGATGGTTAGAACTAGAGCAACAACTGTGCCAACACCAACACTGGCAAGACAGGGTGCATCTGAGCCAATTATTGGGGCTGTAACTCGAGGAGGAGCAGTGGCATGAGGCCGTGGTAGGGGTCGCAGAAGGACGCCCACTAGAGGTAGAGGACAAACACCTGGTCCAGCTAGGAATAGAGCAGTGACTCCTTCACCGACTGATGAGGTAGTGAGAGAGGGAGAGGAGGGGAAAATGAGCAGGTTCAGGATAAGGAAGTACCACCCCAGCCTACCCCAGAGGTGATTAACCAGGTTCTTACTTATCTTAGCGGGTTATCTGATCAGGGCAAGACACCTTCATTGTTTTCAGCACCAGCACCTCAGGTCCAGTGAGTATAACATGCAGCTGTTGTGGCTCCCCGCATGGATTCATCATTGGAAGTAGGCACGTTTCCTCGATTGACTACAGGGTCTATAATGACAAGTGATCAGCATGAACTTTTCATTGAGTTCTTAAAGTTGAAACCTCCAATCTTCAAGGGTGTTGAATCTGAAGATGCCTATGATTTTCTGGTTGATTGTCATGAGCTGCTACGTAAGATGGACATAATAGAGCGATTCAGTGTTGAGTTTGTGACCTACCAGTTTCAGGGGGATGCCAAAATGTGGTGGCGGTCGTATGTTGAGTGTCAACCAGCAAAGGCACCACCTATGACTTGGGCATCATTTTCTAGCATATTTATGGAGAAGTATATACCCCGGAATTTGAGGGATAGGAGGAGAGATGACTTCCTGAGCCTAGAGCAAGGAAGGATGTTTGTTGCTGCTTATGAGTTCAAATTTCGTGCACTATCCAGGTATGCCACTCAACTTTGCTTCAGCCCACAAGAGTGGATTCGCCGCTTTGTGAAAGGATTGAGGTCAGATTTGCAGATTTCAGCCTTACATGTAGCTGCTGTAGCAAAAAATCCTTCCAGAAAGTGGTTGATTTTGTGATAGAGGTAGAGGGGGTGAAGCCAGACGACTTCACCACAGCATCGACATTTAAGAAGTTTCGTAAGGGAGGTGAGTTTAGTGGTTCTTACTCCAGAGGGCAGAGTTCAAGAGGTTATCTAGCCTGTCCTATTCAGTCTTCATTGCAGGCTTCAGCTGGGGGTCCGTGCAGACCAGTCAACCTTTTTCTGAGTTTGGAGGTTATCTCCAGAGTTTGTCATTTTCACAGAGACCTATACTTGACTCCAGGACTTGTTATGGATGTGGAGAGGCTGGACATATTAGGAAATATTGTCCAAAACAGAGTTACAGATCCCCTGTAGTTAGAGGTAAAGGTGGTCATGGTAGAGGTTGCCATTCTGGAGGACGTGGTGGCCAAGGTAATGGCGGTCACATGTTTAGTCGGGGTGGCGGGCAAGTTGGAACCACTGCATCGCAGCTTGGTAGGGGCAATGGACAGACAGGTGATAGGGCCCATTGTTATGCTTTCCCCGGGAGGTCTGAAGTAGAGACATCTGATGTTGTTATCACAGGTACTCTTTTGGTCTGTGATTGCATGACTTCTGTATTATTTGATCCTGGATCCACGTTTTCATATGTATCTTCCTCATTTGCTACTGGTCTTGATTTATATTGTGATTTGCTTGACATGCCTATTCGTGTCTCTACTCCTGTGGGTGAGTCAGTGATAGTTGAGAAGGTGTATAGGTCTTGCCTTGTGACTTTTGTGAGGAGCAATACTTATGTAGATTTGATTATTCTAGAGATGGTTGATTTTGATGTAATTATGGGTATGACTTGGCTTTCTCCAAGTTTTGCAATCTTAGGTTGTAATGCTAAAATTGTGACATTGGCCAAGCCTGGGACAGATCCGCTAGTGTGGGAGGGTGACTATATTTCCACCCCAGTTCATATTATCTCTTTTCTTTGTGCTAAGAGGATGGCTAGTAAGGTTTGTTTAACTTTCTTGGCACATCTCAGGGATGATACTTCCAAAGTGCCTTCGATTGAGTCTGTTTCAATAGTCCGTGAGTTTCTGGATGTGTTTCCTGCAGACCTTCCTGGTATGCCACCGGATAGGGATATTGATTTTTGTATTGATCTGGAGCCGGGTACTCGCCCCATTTCCATTCCCCCTTATAGAATGGCTCCACTTGAGTTAAATGAGTTAAAGGCCCAACTTCAAGAGTTGTTAGGTAAAGGTTTTATTAGACCGAGTGCATCCCCTTGGGGTGCTCCTGTTTTATTTGTGAAGAAGAAAGATGAAAGTTTTCGGATGTGCATAGACTACAGGTAGCTGAATAAGGTAACTATTAATAAAAAGTATCCCATTCCTTGCATTGATGATTTGTTCGATCAGTTACAAGGTGCTTGTGTCTTCTCTAAAATTGATTTGAGATCTGGTTATCATCAATTGAAAATACGGGCAACAGATGTGACAAAGACTGCTTTTCGAACTAGGTATGGGCATTATGAATTCTTAGTAATGTCTTTTGAGCTTACGAATGCCCCTGCTGCTTTCATGAGCCTAATGAACGGGATTTTTAAGCCATATCTGGAACTCTTTGTTATTGTATTCATTGATGATAGATTGATATACTCAAAGAGTAGGAAAAAAACATGAGGAGCATTTGAGAATTGTATTGGAGTTGTTAAGGGAGAAAAGGCTTTATGCCAAATTCTCCAAGTGTGAGTTTTGGCTCGATTCAGTGTCCTTCTTGGGGCACGTGGTTTCTAAGGATGGAGTAATGGTGGATCCTTCTAAGATTGAAGCAGTGAAGAGTTGGGTAAGACCTACTAATGTTTCAGAGGTAAGGAGCTTTGTTGGTTTAGCTAGCTACTACCGTCGATTCGTCAAGGGATTTTCTTCTATTGCTTCCCAGCTGATAAATTTGACTAAGCAGAATGTTCCATTTGTATGGTCGGACGAATGTGAAGAAAGCTTCCAGAAACTCAAAACCTTGTTGACTACTGCACCAATTCTTACCTTGTCAGTGGAAGGTAAGAATTTTATTGTTTATTGTGATGCATCTTATTCTGGTTTGGGTGCGGTGCTAATGCAGGAGAGGAATGTAATTGCTTATGCTTCGAGGCAATTAAAAATTCATGAACGTAACTATCTGACCCATGATTTGGAGTTGGCTGCAGTTGTATTTGTATTAAAGCAATGGAGACATTATCTATATGGGGTCAAGTGTGAAGTTTATACAGATCATCGTAGTTTACAGTATGTCTTTACTCAGAAAGATTTGAATTTGAGGTAGAGGAGGTGGATGGAACTATTGAAAGACTATGATATTACTATTTTGTATCACCCAGGAAAAGCTAATATTGTGGCAGATGCTTTAAATAGAAAAGCAGGGAGTATGGGTAGTTTAGCCCACTTACAGGTTTCTAGACTCCCATTGGCTACAGAGGTTCAGACTTTGGCTAATGACTTTATGAGGCTGGAAGTACTAGAGAAGTGAGGATTTTTGGCCTGTGTGGAGGCAAGATCTTCTTTTTTTGAGAAGATTAAGGGAAATCAGTTTGCTGATGAGAAGCTGAGCCGAATTCGAGATATGGTATTGAGAGGAGAGACTAAAGAGGCAGTAATTGATGAAGAAGGCATCTTGAGCATTAAAGAAAGGGTATGTGTGCCCCGTGTGGATGATTTGATTCACACTATTCTTACCGATTCTCATAGTTCAAGGTATTCTATACATCCTGGTGCAACCAAGATGTATCGTGATCTAAAGCAACATTTTTGGTGGAGTAGAATGAAGTGTGACATTGTTGATTTTGTTACCCAATGCCCGAATTGTCAGCAGGTAAACTATGAACACCGGAGGCCTGGAGTGACACTTCAGAGAATGTCCATTCCTGAATGGAAGTGGGAAAGAATTACAATGGATTTCGTTGTTAGTATTCCAAAGACATTGGGTAAGTTTTATTCTATTTGGGTAATTGTTAACAGGTTAACTAAGTCTGCTCACTTCATTCCGGTAAAGATGACTTACAATGCCGAGAAGTTAGCCAAACTCTATGTATCCGAGATTGTTCGATTGCATGGAAATCCACTTTCCATAATATCAGATAGAGGTACGCAATTTACTTCTATGTTTTGGAGGACATTACATGTTGAATTAGGTACTAGACTGGATCTTAGTACTGCATTTCACCCTCAAACCGATGGGAAGTCAGAGCAAACAATTCAAGTGCTGGAGGATATGCTTCGTGCGTGTGTGATAGATTTTGGTGGTCATTGGGATAAATTCTTACCCTTAGCAGAGTTTTCGTATAACAATAGCTATCATTCGAGTATTGATATGGCCCCATTTAAGGCATTGTATGGAAGGAGATGTAGGTCCCCCATTGGTTGGTTTGATGCATTTGAGGTTAGACCTTGGGGTATTGATATTCTGAGGGAATAATTAGAGAAAGTGAAATTAATTCAAGAAAAGCTTTTAGCACGTCAGAGTAGGCAGAAGGAATATGCAGATCGAAAGGTTAGAGACTCGGATTTTATGGAGGGTGAACAAGTCTTGCTGAAGGTTTCACCCATGAAGGGTGATATGAGGTTTGGTAAGAGAGGTAAGCGAAGTCCGAGGTATATTGGACCATTTGAAGTAATTAAGCGCGTGGGGGAGGTGGCCTATGAATTAGCCTTGCCTCCAGGACTGCCAGGAGTGCACCCGGTATTTCATGTGTCTATGCTGAAAAAATACCATGGTGATGGAAACTACATTATTCGTTCGGATTCAGATCTTCTTGATGAGAATCTATCTTATGAGGAGGAGCCTCTTGCTATTCTAGATAGGGAGGTCGGCAAGTTGAGATCAAAGGATATTGCATCTATCAAGGTTCAGTGGAAGAATCGGCCAGCTGAAGAGTCCACTTGAGAGAGTGAGGTTGATATGCAAGAAAGATATCCACATCATTTTACAGATTCAGGTACTCTTTCTCGCCCTCGCCTTTCTTCCTATGATAGTTCGAGGATAAACGATGGGTAAATTGGAATCTATTGTAACGACCATTTTTAGTCGTTTTGAGAACTAGAACTTTTTAAGTCTGAAAATACTTTCCTATAGATTTAAATGGGTGTTTTGGACTATTCATAATTATAATAATTAAATTACTGGGTAATTTTAATTTATTTAGTTGGTGGTTAAAGAGGTTAATAGTAACATAAATAGTGTGTCACTTTCACCACTTTTATAATTGGTTATATAAGAATTAGGGTAGTAAATAAACTGTAGAAAAGAAGGAAAAATTGAGGAGAAAATAGTACTGGCGACTATACACGGAAAGAACACATTCAGATTGTTAATTGCATGTTGATATGCGTTGATATGCAAGAAGTGGATTGCATAATGTAGTAAGATTTTAATGTCCCTTAGAATATTATAATTATAATTGTTATTGTTAATATATGTGGGCATAGCAAGGATATATATATATATATATATATATATATATATATATATATATATATATATATATATATTTAACTACTATATATTTTAATAATAATTATAATACGAAAGAATTTGGTGTTAAAGTAGTGGAAAATTGGATGCACTAAGTTCTGTAAATCTAATGTATACATATGCTATAGTTTGCATATGTTATAGTTGAGTTGTTGTTGGTCCGTAGCCACTGGTTCTGTGACCATTGGCATTCATTTTTACATATTGATATCGTGTTCTTACCTTATAAACTATTTTATTAATATATTGAGATAGGTATCTAAGTATTAGGTGTATCGAATTATTTAAATTCATTAAAGTTATGCTAAATGGGGGAAGTTAAATTTACCCTTAGGTTTGAACTTTATGAAATTATTTATAGAATTAGGTGAACTTTTGGGTCTAGACTAGATAAAGAATAATATGAGTATTCCTAGACTCGTTTACTTATAAATTATGCACACATAATTGATAGATTGGAAGGGTTCGAAGGCATTGAGGAAAGGAAAGGCATTGGAGAGGTAGCTTGCTTAATTTCGGTTCTTCGGTGGAGGTAGGTTATGGTTTATTTCTATGTGATAGATAAACTGTAAATAGCGATTGATATGTATTGAGTGATACTGTAAAGTCTCCTATGTACTTGATTGTGTGGTTGTATGTTTTGATTGTGTGGTTTGTGGATGGCCTAAAATTATGAGAGTGTTGAATTTCTAATCTTGAACCCTCTCTATTAAAATGACGCCTTGAATAAAGAAGGCTTGCTGAAATAAAATAATGAGATAATTGGATCGGAGTGTCACGTTCCGACACAGTATTATGGGATCGGAGTGTCACGTTCCGACACAATAACATTAAAGGCAAGGAATCTTGAAGTAACTTAATATACTTAATCTCAAAGAACCTATTTTCCAAATGAGTATGGTGTGGAGGCATGAGTCCTCATACGTGTGCTTGATGTTGTGATTGATGGTGTACCTATTATGGTGTTGTTGTTGTCAATGGTTCATGTGTTTGTTGCTTGCCACATGTTAAGTATTGTAGTCGATTTTATATTATTATTCATTATATATTGACTTCTATTTTGAGTTGACCGATGATACCTATTAGGTACGTGTTCCTTGTACTGACCCCTACTTATATTTCTTCTTTGTTCTTTTGTGGAGTAAAGCAAGTGTACCATCGACTTCGACTCGCCCTCAGCTCTAGTCAGTCTCCCACACATCAGAGTTCGGGGTGAGCTATTATTTCTAGCTCGTCATGGATTCTCTAATTCACGTCTTGACGTCTTTGAATTTCGGACATGTACCGTCTTTTTACTTATTTTTGTTTCTTAAAAACTCTTAGACTTGGTAGTTTGAGGATAGATGTTCTTGATTGATGACTTCCAGATTTTGGGGATGATAAGTATTAAACTTTTTAGAAACTTATTTAAATTGGTTGCTTAGTATCTTTTAGAGCTTCCGCATTATTTATATTATTATAGTTGCACAATTGGTACATGTTAGGGTTTAGATGTGTTAGGTTTGCCCACCTAAGGAGGTAAGTATCGGTGCCATTCACGTTTGTTGTTTTTATTTCTTTTTTATATTTAGACCATTTTTGCTTCTTTATTTTTTTTAATTGGAAACTTTATTACACATAGATTATTTTCATTTCTTTTTATATACTTACCGTTTGATTGATTTATACAAATATAAATATTTGGTAAATATTAGAAATTCATTGTATATTTTTTAACGGTACATATGCTAATCAAAAATTTGCATTATACATTATTCCAAATATTTCACATTTTATTAGTATGTATTATTATTTGTAAATAATCATATATTTATATAAACGAGAATCCTAGGCCCGCCTACGTGGCACCACCACAAGCAAGAATTTCCTGTTAAATTTATTTATATTCAAAACTATTCTTCCTGTTTCATGAAAAGATGTGATGTTTATGAAAAGTTGTGACTGTAATTAAGAGTTGGAACTTAAATGAAAAGTTGTGACTTTAATGAAGAGTTGTGACTTTTATCAAATGTTGTGACTTTTATGAAAAGTTATGACTTTTATGAAGAGTTGCGACTTTTATCAAAAGTTTTCCCAAAACTAACCGTCCTCTTTCATGAAAAGATGTGACTTTTATGAAAAGTTACGACTTTAATGAAGAATTGCGACTTTTATCAAAAGTTGTGACTTTTCTGAAAAACTGCGACTTTAATGAAGAGTTGCGACTTTTATGAAAAGTTTTGACTTTTATGAAAAGTTGAGACTTTATGAAAAGTTGTGACTTTTATAAAAGGTTGTGAACTTTCCGAAGGGTTGAAACTTTTCCAAATAGTTGTTACCTTTCTAATAAGGCACAATGAACATTTGTTCCACTACCCTTTGTTGTATATATATAGAGGGATTTCCTCAAATATTAAAACAACCAAAATTGTGATTTTCTTCTTCAACTTCCACAAAATTAGATATTCGTGTACTTTGCTAATGTAATTCTTTAAACATCTGGTATTAAAGAGAAATAATTTTTTTAAGGGTTCAATGTGCATTCAGTGGACTCAATTTTTTCTTTTCTATTTCATTCTATTTTACATATGCTGGTGTAGTTTTCTTACACTCATTAATTTATTCTTATGATATTAATTGTTGTTTTTAAGTACATGTTTTAAACTCTGTTCTTTATGATTCTGCGATGTTAATGTCTCCGGTGATATTGAACATATACACATATAATACGTATATTCATTGTGCAAAAAAAAATTATTGTACTCATTTCCAAGAATTCATGTTTTGATATTCTATATCAAATTCTATAACTTAAAAGTACTATATATAAGCTTACATATTATATATGTTTGCATAGATATGAAAATTCTCACTTATCAATTGAAGAAAATCATTATGCAAGTTCTAAAGTTATAATTTATTTCATATTCAAGCTTAATTTCTATTTTTTTAATACGTTAACAATTTTTTGAATTTTCTCCTAAGACATATAATCACAATTCTATAATCTATGCTACTTAAATATTTATTTTTATTATGAAATACCTTTGTATATACTCTTATTTTCTTATTTATTTTCCTTTTAATGTTGATTAAAGAACCAATGATTCATTATTTCATGAATAATTCATTCATTAAAGGTTCTTGAGTTATTTGATAATGATAAATAATCAAATTTATGTTTGAAAAATGTAAATAGTTTTTAAGAACCTATTTTCCATTATTTTTAATGTATGGATATTATTTAAAAAAATCATTTGCAAGATCAATGCAATCATTATTTATGACAGCACAAAGCGCAGACAAATTACCTAGTATATATTAATAATTTACAACAAGTTTAATATTCAATAATAAATAATTCATGTATTGTAATCTCTAAACCCTACATAACTAAACCTTGTATAGCTAATACCTGCATAATCAAACCCTATATAACTAATACCTGCATAACTAAATCCTGCATAGCTAATACCTGCAAAACTAAATTCTGCATAGCTAATACCTGCATAACTCTAACCACTAACCAAACAGCCCTTACTCTTAGGGCCGGAGCAATTAGTTCGCATATAAACTTTTAAAGAAAATAAACTTCACTCTTACTCTTACTCAATTCATCGCTAAAGTCTTGAAACAAGTTCAAAAAAACAATTTTGAAATGACTTTAAGAACTCTATAGACTTGGCTCTTCACTCATCTTTATAGATAATTTCTATATGTTTAGAACTCATTAAGCGAAGTTAGAATCAATCGGAAGTGTTAGTACACTTTGCAAGGACTAAAACGGGCTAAACTGTGAAAATGGGTTGGGGAAAACATCCTAAGCACAGTGTTGGAGCAGCGCTAGCCCTAAAGTTCAGACACCCATTTCAAGCGCACTGGTGGCGCACCTCCCAGCCTCTCTGGCGCATCTTGGGCGTGCTGCAGCAATTCCTCCTTAGGCTTTCCTGGCAAATTTTTCAACTATTTTTCTGACCTTAATTCGATTAATTTCTATACTTTTTCTCAATCTTTCTCAGATCCAATTACCCAAAACATGTACACAATAATCTAACTCAAAAATACTCTAATAATCAACACAATTATCTCAAGAAACTTACCGATCTCAGGCCAATTCAAGAACGAAAGCAAATTTCAAAAACACACATCAAGAACATCAAACTTTAAACTTTTTAGGATGTTGTTTACGCTGAACTAAACATATTTTGAATATGGGTGAACGAAATCAACGCTCCGTGAACTCACGTACCTCTTAGAGATAAATCCTTAGTGTAATCCACGACCAAAATCTCAAGAACTTGAAGAATCTTGACATTTTCTTCTCTTTTCTCCTCTTGAGTTCTTTTCTCTACAACTCTAGCAGGGAATTTTGAGTGCGTAAACTGAACAAATTCAGTTTAGACCCCTACTTAATTACAAAAAATTAAATAATTAATTGGGTATTGAAAAGACCAAACTACTCCTTTTAAGTTCAGATTATTTTCCTTATCTAGACAACCCAACTTCAAACAGGCATATCTCCCTCATACAAGTTTGAAAATTAGCCAACTCAGTGGCTTTGGAAAGAGGATTTTAAGACATTTTATTTGATATTGTATTTTCTACCTAATACTTCATGTACTAAAATTTCTTGTCCTGTGATATTTGCATGTGCGTGAATATTACCATTTGGAAGAGGTGAAATTTTCACAAACAAAACAAAGAACTTTTAAAATGAACGAAAAAGGGCCTAAAATACCCTTGAAGTATTGAAAATGGTACAAAATTACCCTCCATCCACCTATTGGCTCCAAAATTCCCTTTTCATCCACCTATTGGCTCCAAAATACCCTTGTCATCCACCTTTGGGTTCAAAATTGACCACTTTTTTAATTGTTTTAAAATTAAACTCTTTAAATATTTTTTAAAATACTTGGCGTTCAACTATTGATTATAATTTTAATTTATTAATATAATTTATAAACCTAACCACTACCCACTCATTACTAACTAAACCTCACTCAATTAATAATCCAATTTTAATATCAAAATCGTCATAAACACTACTAAAACACGATGAAATTATAGATTCCTGAAAATGACATCAAAAGTTATTCGAGTCTGAATGCTCCAATTAAATAGGTTGAGCCGGTTATTTAGGATGAGACTTTCAATAGGATTCTCTTTCAAGATTGAATTAGAAATTTATGATTAAAGGTAAAGAAGTAATACATCCCGAATTAATTCAGACTTTTAAGTTTATCGGTGATTTTTATTTAGCCACTTGAATGTATGATAATTTACTTCTATAATTTTTAAAAACACTCAATTGGCAATAGCTTGCATAGATAATGTGACGGGTTTATTAAGAGGAATTTAATTAGTAATGGATGGGTAATAGATTGATTTATAAATTATACTAATAAGTTAAATTATAACAAATAGTTGAGCACCACGTATTTTAAAAAATATTTAAATAGTTTAAATATAAAACCGTTAAATAAGTGGTCAATTTTGAATCAAAAGGTGGATGACAAGGGTATTTTGGACCCAATAGGTGGGTGGGAAGGGTATTTTGGAGCCAATAGGTGGATGGAGGGTAATTTTGTACCATTTTTAATACTTTGAGGGTATTTTAGGCCCTTTTTCGTAAAATGAAAAGTAAGCTACACGCAATCTTGCATTCTAAAAATTTGATCAAACTTCAAACTTCAAATCAAGCATAATTTTTCGCAAATTCTCTTCTTTTTGATAGAAATCTTAAACTTTTTTTTCTAGTAGGATACTTTTTAAAGACTAAGTACAGTTTTTGTGAAGTACTTCAATAAGTTGTTTAATTAGCATAATTTTTACATTATTTTTGTCATATACAATTTAAAAGTCACTTCCGCCTTAATCCGAATATCCACATTCCTAAATTATCAACAATTACATACATATAATATTTGAAACAGAAAGCTTACTGTAATAATCACAGACCAAAAACATTTAAACATTTCATGTGCTTTGAGCTTAACACATCAACAAAGAAAGTATAAAATATCTAAGAGAAAACGATTATAGATCAAAGAGAACAAGAGTCCTCCAGCCATTTAGCAGTCACTGTATAACAAACTTAGTTTTTTTGAGACAGAAATATGGCAGTGAGTAATACGTGAACAAACTCAACGGTCCGTGAACTCACATACCTCTTAGGGATTAATCCTTGGCGAAATCTGCAACCAAAATCTCTAGAACTTGAAGAATCTTGACATTCTTCTCCTTTCTCCTCTTGAGTTCTTTTCTCTACAACTCTAGCGGGGAACTATTAGTGTATAAACTGAACAAATTCAATTTAGACCTCTACTTAATTACTAAAAATTAAATAACTTAATTGGGTAATGAAAAAGACCAAAATACCCCTTTTAAATTCAGGTAATTTTCCTTATCTAGACAACTCAACTTCAAATGGGCATATCTCCTTCATACGAGTTCAAAAATTAGCAAACTCAATGGTTTTGGAAAGAGAATTTTAAGACCTTTTATTTGATATTGTATTTGCTACCTAATACTTCTTGTACTAAAAGTTCTTGCCGTTTGAAGTTTTCTCTTTGCATGTGCATGAATATTACCATTTGGAGGAGGTAAAATTTTCACAAACAAAACGAAGAACTTTTAAAATGAAAAGTAAGCTACACGTAGAAATCTTGCATTCTACAAATTTGATCACAGTTCAAACTTCAAATCAAGCATAATTTTTCTCAAAATTCTTTATTTTTGATAGAAATCTTAACCTTTTTTTAGTAGGATACTTTTGAATGACTAAGTACAGTTTTTGTGAAGTATTTTAATAAGTTGTTTAATTTGCTTAATGTTTAAAGTATTTTTGTGATAGACAATTTAAAAGTCACTTTCACCTTAATTCGAATATCCATATTCCTAAATCATCGATAGTTACATACATATAATATTTGAAACAGATAGCTTACTGTAATAATCACAGACCAAAAACATTTAAACATTTCATGTGCGCTTAATACATCAACAAGGAAAGTATAAAATGCCTAAGAGAAAACTATTATAGATCAAAGAGAGCAAGAGTCCTCCAGCCATTTAGCAGTTACTGGGATAACAAACTTAGTTTTTTTGTTCCAATTTTTTGAGACAGAAATATGGGGCACTGAGTAATACTACATTTTAGTTACTTGGTGTCTCAACCATCCGAGATGAGAGACCAGCAGCTGCAGCAGCGGTAGGAACAACCCTTGTTGAGACATCAGGTTTTGACAAATGAATGAGCCTGAAAACAATAAAACTCATTTTTGTGTTCAACATATGATCATTGAAGAAAGTGATAAAATATATTATACCAGAGACAACTAGCCAATTATTATTACGGACAACAAACCAATATAAAAATGCTTACGCTTCAAGATATTCACAGAAGATGATATTCACTAAAGACGAAAAAGACGACACAGACGTAACAACTTCATTATAATTTGTAGATGAAGCTGGTGCGGTCACAAAGAATTTTTATTATTATATTTTTTAAATATATCTTAGGTGTTTGACCATAAAGAAATTTCCTTATTTTCTCCACATAAAATCTTCACAAAAAAATTATTTCTTTATTATTATTATTTGTTATAGTTCTTAAAATATCTCTTCTATATTTAATGGTTTATCGATACGGGGATGAATAACTTCAATTCTTTATTAGAAAAACCTATCAATCTGTTAAGAATTATTTACTATATTTTTAATCCTAGGTATATAGTATAAGGTGATATTTTTAGGTATACATTATATGTATATTTGAAGTGTATTTTAGTCTTGAAATATTAAAATATTTTATTGGTGAATATTTGTTTTTAAAAAAACATATGTTCATGCACCCTCAAAATTTAGATTTTCATCCATTTCTCATTGTAATTTATAATTACAGAATTATTAGCTTAAGTGGAGCTAGAAAAATTATTTTATTCTATGGAATATAACTATATTGATTGGTGAAAGTGAAAATAATTTGGAGGATGAAATGATTGAGTCAATATATGTCACAATCGGGTCATTCGGTCACCTACTATAACACCTAGATAGGAGAACTCTTACTATCCAATTTAAAACAGGCAATGCGGAAATGAATAACAAGAGATTTTTTTAATATAATACAAATTAATAAACATGGAACTCGAATATAAGAATCTTTTTTTACAATTAACTAAAAACCCTCCCAAAGAACTAGTCTAAATAGGTACAAGAGCTACTAAGGTAGTACAATGTATAATGATATAATACACAACTCTCACCATAAGAAAATAGAAGTAGAAGTTGCCGGAGGTTATCATTTCTTCACCTCAGAAACATTATTGAATCCTGCAACTAGACTACCCCAAATGGCATACAAGAGAGTAATATCAGTACAAACAACACATATTGTTAGGATCATTAGTCAAACTAAACTAATCACATGATATCATGCACATAATCAAGAACAATAACTTTAAAATGCCATTAGGATCCACACACTTCACCGAAGTCACCCACCTCCTTCTGTTGTCGACTCTACTATATAAGCCCTTCCATCATCATATTAAATCATAGTCTAACTCTTATATCACATAGAGATTTCCACCAATACAAGACCACCACTAACTCTGATAATCAATCTATTATTCCCCTCAAGCTCTCATGCCAACAACTTGCCTAACGACATCTAAATTAAATGAGATATAAACATGCAATACAGTTTAGCAAAACAGATATACATTTATATCTATAAGTATAAAATAGCCCACACCTCCAAAGATCACTAAAATTACCATTACGATGTTTAGTATCTCATCCTTGTCTACACAAGAGCAACCCCAACATCTAAATACGCCAACCCGATCCCTCATGACAAGTATGTAAAAATATGAATTGTGATAATTTGGTCGACACACAGTACCAACATGTAACAATCATGTCATGAAAAAGTAAGCTCGAATCTCTCATCGAACCTAATTCACAAAAAAAAATGTTAATGCACATGTGTGGCATCCTATCCAATCATTAGTATATCAACATGGCACCTTGTAACACCCACAAGTTCTAAGTAAAAAAAATTTAGTGCGAGATTAATGAAATACCAGAAGAAATAGTCCTAGGTCGCCCGTTTTTCTCTCCAAGAACGAAGTTTGCAGAAAAATAACGTTTAGCAGCTCCGCCATAGAGGAAATAATCCCACCGAGGCGGGTTGCACGACACAGAGACTCAAAATATATGTTCCAAGTCTCCATCTTACAACACACCCTCAAACATTGACGTTGTAAAACCATCATTTCACACGCTAAGATCAATTAAAGGAGTTCGACCCGCCTGAATTCGATTTTGTAAAGTCGTACGTGCTCCTGATCATCTTGAATATCACTCAAATCATTAAATTCATAAAAATATTCTCCATCCATTACCAAATTATCGTAGACCTCACCTGACTTAGATTCCGTCCAAGTCTAGCCTATGCTGAAAAAATTTCCAAGTTACTACTCAAAAGCTTTCTTGCCCAAATTCTTCCATATTGGTTTATTTATAATGACGGGAACATGTCGTCACAATAACTCATTTTATAAATAATATTGGTTAAGAGCATATATTTATTGATTAATACATTTTTTAAGATAATATATCTTAAATATTTAACTTAATTTTATTTATAAAGTTTCTTATTTGTCTAATATAAAATTTTAGTATTTAAATATTATTTTTAATAATTAATATAATATTATAATCGCATTGTACATTCAAACAATACATATGTAATTATAATGTAACAAACAAACATGCAAGTGTTACTCTAATTACTCCATCCGTCCAATAATAGTTGTCCACTATATTATGTTCAACAATATTTGTCCAGCTTAGAAAATCAAGAGATAAATTACACTTCGTGTCTATTTTATTTTTACTATTAAATAATTTTTATCATCTAGCACATTTCTCAAAGTATTAAATTTAATAAAGTCAAATAATAATATAATAATATTACACATGTTATTCTTTGTTTCTTAATAGTTATACCAAATAAATATTGGATAATTATTGTTGGACAGATGAAATATGAGATAACTTTCCAACAAACCTTTATAATTAAGTGACTTTAGAAGTAAAAATTAAAGTTGAGTAAGTTTGAAAGTAAAACACGTATTGTGATATTAATTGTTATTTTTTGGTGACCAACTTTCACATACATCATATTTATATGTTATACCTATAGTTTGTATAATTGTATTTCATAACAAACTTTATATTTGTTATAACTATTAATATGTATATTTCGCTATACATATACAAAAGAAAGAATTGTATAATTTATTTTGGTATTCATATACAACAGAAATAATTGTATAATCTGTTTCGGTATATATAAAAGAATCAATTGTATAATCTGTGTTTGTATAAAGCGAGAAAAGAGAAAAAGACAAGAAAATTGGGGAGGAGAAATCATTAGTGTATTTGACGAAAATATATGTATTTGTATATGCAATTTTCTTTCACTTTATACAAACACGATGTATATATTTGTGTTTGTATAAAAGCGAGAGAGTCGAGTGAGAGACTGGCGAGAAACCTAGGGAGAGATACAAATGACAACAATTTGTTACAGGTCACAATTAAATCAAATTGTGGTTATCACGTTTAATTTGAATTAATAATAATTTGTTATAATATAGTTTTTTTTTTTTTTGGCTTATAAATTCAACAAAACTTAAAAAGACAAATTTGTTCGAAAAAAATTAAAAGAAGTCTGTTTATTCTTTCTCTTCACATACTTCCGCCGTCCTCCGCCGTTCTCCGCCGTTCTCCGCCTCTGTATGTTTTTTCTTGATAATTGGTATACCAGTTGATAATGATGTTAAAGTTTTGCGTTAAAGTTCCCATCTTTCATTGACTTTATGATGAATGAATGAATGAATGTGCATATAGAACATACAAATAATAGGGATTTCACTTTATATGCTTTTGTTTTGTTGTTCTGAGCTACTTTAGTTTTCAAGCTTTCTGGGCATAATTATGGATGACTCAAACAGTTAGGCTTCTAAATTGATTTGCATTTTTTATCTTCGACAAACTGATTGGTTACTTTCATTTTTAGGTGTTCTCTTCTCGAGGAGTGAGATCTTTTTATTCTGTTCACCTATGTTGTTCTGACTCTTAAAAATGTCAATGGGTGGATGTTGGATTCTCCAAACCTAGTGTATTTTTGGAGAATCCGACAGCGGTGCAACATCCAAAATGAAGAGTCTGCACAACTTAGGTTTCTCTTTGAAGGAAACTTTTTGTATATCTCTGTTGAAAGTTTGGTTTTTCTTTCATGAGGGTCTTTGTTATGCATTTGAATCGGATTGCTTAGAAAATATATGGAGTGGGAATATGTGATCAAGAAAGTGTTTTTAGTGTCGTACTATAACAAGATTCATAAATTTCTATGGAAGGAAATGGCGTTGGGTTTAATTAGGATCCTAGATACAGTAAAACGTGATTTGTCGAATGAGCCAAAGATTGGGAAGTAGGGTGCCCATACATCATGGTGAACCAGTAGAGAGCAGAGAGCTTATTATAGAACTCCTTCCTTTACCCCGAAATTTTTCTTATCACAGTTTATAGTTTGACGTCTACCAAACAATGATATTGATTGTGCCCTTTTATGCAAGAGGAGAAGTTGGCTAAGGCAATGGAAGAAAACAAGAGGAAGAAGAAGAGAGCTCATGTGCTAACTAGAAGAAGAGATGAACAACATCTCTCTAATTATAAAGGTAATCGACATATAAAAGTCAATTTGAATTTTACTGTGATTATGAAATTGCTGCAATCTTTTTTTGGTTTTTGATTAGTTTTGATGAATCAGATAATGTGGATGGAGAAAAAGAGAACAAATCTGCAAAGAGGAAGAAAAGGAAAGATGTCAGACTTGATGAAACTGAAAGTTTGGAAATTGATCAATCTAATGAAAGAGAGGATGCACTTGGTCAAGAAAATAATGTATCCGCTATGAAAAGGAAATCCAGAAAGAAGAAGAAAAAAAGTGAGAAGAAAGTACAGAGGAATGAGACTGTTGATCATTATGTTGAGGCTAACAATGATTCAGATCAGAAAAGTGGTACGGAGAGATTTTCTAGTGTCGCAGTTGTTTCTCTCTCTCTCTCTCTCGTATTTCCTTTTACTGTAAGTTTA
Source organism: Solanum corneliomulleri (assembly GCA_027704805.1). NCBI lineage: Eukaryota > Viridiplantae > Streptophyta > Magnoliopsida > Solanales > Solanaceae > Solanum > Solanum corneliomulleri. The sequence goes on along the minus strand of JAKWIY010003054.1, from coordinate 9,939,521 downwards.
AAAGAGCTAAGAGTTCAGGAAGACACCTCTTAAAGTGACATCTCCATTTTTGTGCAGAGACAAAGGAGAAAAGGAATTAATTTTACTGGACTGATTTTTTCTAACTGTTAAACAGACATGATATTGTCAGTGCCATATTGCTTACCCCTAGGAAAGCCAAATGATGTTGTCGAAATTGCAGAGAAGGATCATTCACTCACAATAATGCCGGACAACTTGGTGGAAAAGAGAGGACAAGCAGGAGATGAAGAGATTGATGAACTATCTTCTGGCGATGAGGATTGCTCGAAAGGAATGAGAAGTAAGAACCTATATATACCTGAAAAATTGCCACTTACCTGTTGCTTGTCTCCAGTTCTACATTTGAGATTGGAAGTTGGATTTTCCTTCTCAATTATCTCAAGGAGAAACTCTAATCATTTGTTGCAGTTGCGAAGTTATTCTGCTGTTGTATATTTTTTCAGGGGAATGTTGATATGGCCACTTACTCCAGTAATGTTATATTGTTTTGCTTCCTTATTAAGAAGAGATCTCCTTTATTGCAGAGTGGGTACTCGATTATTACCAGAGTAGGCCTGGGTTGAAGGTGTTGCAAGAAAGAATTGATGAGTTTATTACTTCTTATGAGGCAAAAAAGGAACAGGTACATCATTTCTCCAGAACGTTCTTTTGCTGTTAATGATTTTGTTGAAGTACTTGGAGGAATGCTAGGATGTTTATGAGCTCTATTATGTCTAGAGCTGGTTAATGCTTCAGTTTCTAGAAAGAAAATGGACAACTTTTGCAGAATTTTGCTCATATCATGAATAAAGTTTCATAGTAATCTTGAAATGTTTCGACTGACAGAGAATGATGCATTATGTAAAAAATGTTAATGCCCTGAACCAATCATGTTCTATCCATCTGATGGTTGGATTTTATTTTCATTATATGTGGTTAACATGTATGTTTTCTTGTTTGATGAACTGGAGAGTAGTCTCTTCTTATTTTTTCTTTCATATCTGGCTTATTCTGTTCATACAGGAAAGGAAAGAAAAAGAAGCCCTTGCTGCAGAAGATGGCTGGACTGTTGTCGTACATCATAAAGGAAGGAAAAAGACAACTGATTCTGAAACTGGAATTGCAGTTGGTTCTGTTTCCCAAGCTGCAGTCATGGATAATATGGACAAAAAGAAAAAGAAAGATGTGGGTTTAGATTTCTACCGGTTTCAGAAAAGAGAAGCTAAGAGAAATGGTATGCTCATTGTATTTTTTATTTTCTTTATACTCCCTTTCTCCATTTTCATCTACTTCCTATCCTTGGTCACTTTTTTCATACAAGGGGAAGTGCAAGATTCTCAAATGTTACATCTCATTAAAAAACTTATGGGTGAACAAGTATACCGTTATTTCTTATCTTACCTTGCCCCGTTGAAAACTATCTGGGATGAAGAGGGTTATCCTTTTCAAAGTGTTAATTGGCCTATTATAGTTAGGGTGTGTTTGGTATGAAGGAAAATGTTTTTGACTTCCAAGTAAGTTTCTTAATTATTTTCTCGTGTTTGGTGAATAAGCAGAAAGTCCCAAAAACATTTGTATATAATCTAGTCAAAAACTATTGTGGTTGCATGGTCATCTAGAGGTGTGGAGGTGGTTGGGATGGGGGCTATGGCGTTAGGAGTGGGGTGGGGTGGGGTGTGTTGGAGAGTGTTGGTGTGTAAATACCACGTATGAAACTTATTTTCCCTACTTTCACTAGGGAGGTCATTTTCCTCATTTTTAAGGACTTGTTTTCCTAGAAAAGTGTTATCCAAAAATTTTGACCAACCAAACATGAGAAAAGTGGAAAACGTTTTCTTCCATTTGAACACAAACTATGTTGTTTATTATTTGATTCTTGGAAGAGAAGTATGGTTTTAGTAATTTGATCTGCATGTGTATTTGCACTGTTTCCACAAATGCCTCATTCTGTATCGTTGAATGAATTGTTTGGTATCTAAATAAGTGAAAAGAGGGAGGTTCATCTTTATCAATATATTGAATGCTTCAAAAGTGCTTGTCATGGCATATGGTCAAGTTTGAGCCTGAGACAACCTCTTGGAGTACATCAATAATTGGGACTTGAAGCCGCCTAAGAAAAACCTTGGATTTAATTTGGTGTCAAAGAGTTATATCTTATATATGCTTGTTCTTGAAATCGTTTCTTTTCAAGGATGAGTGGAATCTGTCTTAATCTTCCGTCAAGGTACTCTTCTTCTCTTACATCCATATACCTGCGATCTGAAACCTAGTGGTAGATCTGAAAATTGGCACAATCTCTCTCCTTTCTCAAGCCCCAACTTACTCTTTTTCCTCCATGCACCCAATAGTCTGAAGTTTCTTGTCCCCTTCTTTGTTTTCCATGTTTTTCTGGTTGACTCTCTTCTAGTTGTCATTGTCTTATCTCCCAAATATTAAAACCTTTTTTTTTCTGGTTGAGAATTGATACTGGGCTGGCAACTTTGTTTTAGGGAAGAAATCATCATCTTTTGTTTTAGGGTTTGAATGAGAAATAATATTTGGATCCATATAAGTGGGAGGAGAACTGAGAATTGACCATTTAACATCTCTCAGTTGCCCTTTTCCCTCTTTCTTTATTTTGTGTTGGCAAAAGATGTAGATTACTCCTCCAACTCTTGAACTGATATCATACAGAGTTTCTTTTTTATTTCCCTTGCTTTTTCCAGCCAAATGTTAATACGGACTACGTACAAGCTGAAGCTAGTTTGTAATCAAAATTTTAAAAACAAATAGGAGAAACAAGAATAATTGGTGTAGAGAAGCTGCTTAGTTACCAGTTTCAAAAAAGAAAAAGAAGAAGCTGGTTTTGTACGAAGTAAAAAAAAGACCGTCAGAATTAGTACATCCAATTATGTGAATCTGGTTATCAAGTGGTTGATGGGGGTGCGTAGAGGGGGAAGCGCTAAGGTGCATCTTGGTTTACGGTCTGCAGGTAACTATTAGGTCTTTGTTACAAGTCACACGAGTTTGGAAGACAATAGATGTTGGTGTTACTTGAATTATGTGTTAAGTAATTTACTCCCACTTGTATATTTGTGTAAAATTTCCATCAATAATCCATGTTAGCTTAGATTTCTCCTAGAAGTCTCTGCATTGACAGTTCTGTAGCATTCGAGCAGGCCATTCACTTTATGCAATTGATTTCTTCTTGTTTTTCTACTAGCAACTGAATCTCAATATGCTTGCTTGCTTGTTATTACTCTCAGATGACCGCTAACATGCTTGTTACATGCAGAGATCATGGTGCTGCAGACCAAATTTGAGCAGGACAAGAAACGGATACAGCAGTTGAGAGCTGCAAGAAAATTTCGACCTTACTAAACTAATACTACTTCTTGAAGGGAGTTGTTATAAGCTAGAAAAGAGAGGATCGGAAGGTTTAGGGAAAAAGGGGTTCCAATGAAAACCACATTACATTAACTTGAGAACGTATTCATTTACTATGGTTTAGTTTCCGAGCTCATCAATTATTTTATCAGGTAACTCCATCCATAAAAAATGCACATGAATTTTGTCATAGAGGCAGGCGACTTGGCGATTAATATGATAGACTGTAGATGTCATCGCATCTATATATGGATATCGAAATATGTATTCAAAATGTCTACTGAAAGTGTATGGTTTTTCTTGTTAATGGTGGAAGCTGTCAAATGTTTGTAAATCTTTTTCTTCCCTTTATATCCTATTTTTTCAGCTAAGCTTGCATTGATTTTAAAGCCCGTTTGAATTGGCTTAAAAAAAGTAATTTTTAAAAAGAATTTTTTGAAAGTGATGAAATTTATTTTTAAAATAAGTAATTATGTGTTTGTATAAATGTGTTGTAGTTGAAAAAGAAGTTGTTGATGTGTTTGGCTAAATAAGTTTTGTTTAACACTTTTTTAAATTAAATTGTTCGAAACACCCTTAAAGCGGTTAACATGATAAAAGTTGATTAATTTAAGATTTTTATCCTTAAAAAAAATTAAAACAAAATTAATTTATATTTTACATTTATAAGTAATAATATTTCCTATTATTTACATATTTCTTTATCATCACAAATTAATAATAATAATAATAATAATAATAATAATAATAATAATAATAATAATAATAATATAATAGGATGATGATGATGATGATATTAATAATAATAATAATAATAAGAATAATAATAATAATAATAATAATAATAATAATAATAATAACAACAATATAATATTATTATAATTATTATTATTATAATAAAAAAATTATTATTATTATTACAACAATAACAAATTACTTTTAATTTTTTTAAAAAAAACATTCATCACCTAACTTTTAGTTTTTGACTTAAAATAAGTCACTTTTGACTTTTAATAAGTCACTTTGATAATTATCAAATACTCAAATAAATAACAAACTGACTCTTAAATTAGTTTGATCAGCTTTTAAGTCCATTCAAACAGGCTCTAAGGAATGTTTTCATTCATCTTTCTTTTTGCAGTTGAGGTGTGACATCTAATTTCAATAAAAATAGTCATTATGTTTTAATCAAAGAGATAAATTCAATCCAACTATTAAATAGAAAAGATTAAAATTTGCTATGAGTATTAGATTAACCGCTATCATATTGATAATTCAATCCAACTATTACATAGAAAAGAATAAAATTTGCTATGAGTATTAGATTAACCGGTACTATATTGATAATTCAATCCAACTATTAAATAGAAAAGATTAAAATCTGCTATGAGTATTAGAGTAACTGCTACCATATTGATAACCCGGTGATAAAACTAAAATGTGTACTCAATATTTGATAAATTAATAGCATTTTATTTATGTAAGTTGTCGTTTTTAAAAAGATATCTACCCTTATTGCCAAGGCTATAAGTCTATAAATATAGTGAATAACTGGTAGTCAAGTGGTGGTCATTCACTGGATAAGAGGTGATGTTTCGAATACAGACCTCACTGTCCGCTGGAAAAAAATTCCGACTTTCAGCATGTTTTATTTATTTTTAAGGGTATTATAGTCCTAAAAATCTTTAGGAAGTTATATCAATTACCTTAAACGTGTAGAAAAATCAATTTTCATAATCAAACCCTCTCTTTCACTTTTAAATTTCTACGTTCAAGAACTTCAAGAAATGCCAAGGTTAGAGTTCATCATCCAAGATTTTCCTTCAAGTTTCTTCTAGAATATTGTTCTTCCAATTAAGAAGGCTATCAAAGTGTTGGACCTGTTCGTCCTCATACCCTACATCTCAATTCAGTCGGAAATCATTACGTCTAATGGATCCATTCATACTTTTGATATTGAATTCAATTCTTTAACTGTTGAGGTTTTGATTCTTCTACTTTGTGAATCTTATAGGGTTGTTTAGGCTTAGTATCATATGAACCCTATTGATTTAATATAGTTATGTTTCAAAAGGAATTGTATGAAAGTTCTCATGTATTGATTTTTGGTTTGAGAAACAAGTAAAATTCAGGAGAAATTTTCCAATTCTAAACTAATTTAGGGCCGTAGTTTCAACTTGAAAATTTGCCAGGGACAATGGGGAGGGCTTGAGATAGCGCGCCAACAGTGCGCCCAGACCTGGCCCAGTACTCCAAGCCCTGGGGCGGCGCGCCAATAGTGCGCCCTAAGTTAGCTTCTGAAATTTGAGGCCTGGCGCCCCGTGCTATCAGTGAGTCAGGAGTCTCCTAGGCCGATCCCTTCTTTGTTTCATTCGGACGTGTTCCTTTAAGTTGTGGCTACGCCCCCCTTCTCTATAGAAGTTCCTATAGGCTTCATCTATCTTTGAAAATTTCTGCGTAACCTAATCACAGAGTTTAAGAAGAAAATTCAAGAGATTTTATGGAGTTATTGTCGAGAACCCTTTTCAACCAATAATGATCTTAAACAAATATTTCGAAAAGCAGAGATAAGTTTTGAGAAGAGTTCCATACATGATTGAGAAAAAATATAAGGGAACTAAGTATTTCCAAATGTAACATTTTTTACATTGAGAAAGAGAAACTTTGATTTCTAAAAAGAGTTTGAGTTCAGAATATTTCAATGCAGATGCTTTTTTAATATGATACATTGACCAAATTATCTCAAATTATAGAAAGAGTATGTTATGCATTTGAAAATGAACATATATATTATAGGGAGTAGTATTGAGCACTGATATGAGAATGAGTTCAGAAAACTCAAAATCCTCATAAACCATGTCTTGCCAACATGGGTAAAGCCTAAAGGTTCATACATTTTAGATGAATTTGTATTGCTTGGTGGATTCACTTATTAAAGAGGTTGTACACCCTGACACTATATAGGACAATTCTGACAACGCGAGCGATACAATGTATCATTATATAGCTCATAGTGATGATTGTCAGTTACAAAATCTCCCAAACAAAGTTAAAAATGTATTTTTATTTTATCACTTAATATGTTAAGTACAAAAGATGAGTAAGTATTTTTGTAAAGTTTTAATGATCTCACTCATTTATTTTTTTTACATTTAGTTGAGTAAATCTATATCTATTGCGGTCCTTTCATATAGTTATTTTTTATTCACCTATATTACATACTCGTACATTCAATTTATTGATGTCATTAGACATGCATCCTATTGTGATGCAGATACAAGGTTCAGGATCATCAACAGGCTTTCGTTGAGATCACTTTGCACTTCAGATATCTTGATAAACCTCCTTGCATTCCAGGGACTTCACATTTATTTTGTGGTCAGGTGTCTTGAGTTATCGTGAGTCTTGTCTTGACATTCATCTTGAGTAATAGAGACTTTATAGATAGTTAGAGTTGACGAGTTTCTCATATGTTCCTTTCTATTTGGAGATCTTGAAAATTATTACTTATACGGTTATACCTTATTAAGTATTTTCAGACATTTAATTGAGTTAATTTTAATTATGCATTTAAAGTTTTCTATCTTCTTGAGTAGATCTTATGCTAAGTAGTGAGCCATATCAAGAATTTGCTTGGGGACCAACAACGATTCTCAAGTGTCAATCACATTCAGAGTGTATGTGTTAACCAATCTGTGTTATCAAAACTAGAAATTACTGATTGTAATAAATTGTTTAGAAACCTGAAGTAACTGAAATTTATAGAATCAGTAAGCAAGATGAACAGAAATTTATTTCACAAAATACTGAAAAAGAACGTATCAGAATCTGTAACAATCTGTTAGTTTAGAAGAATATCAAGTCCACTGAACTCACAGTGTCCCCTTAAGGAAATTATTCCCCTCTAGTATCCGAGGTTTGATTTGAAATATAACCTCCCCGGGTAAAATGATCTTAATCAGCAGAGTATGAATACCAAAAACTCTACTGTCAGCGAATCAATCCACAACAGTAAAGTACACGAATAAAATGTGTTTAGAAGAAGAAGGGAGATCAGAAATTTTGTTGAAAAATATTCTGAAGACTGAGTGGTATTTATAGGCAAGAAGAATATGTTCTGAAAGGTTGCAACCCTTTCAGAATTGACACGACCATTAATGAAAGTTTGCAACCTTTCTAATGGTATTGACTGTTCCTGAAAGTTGCAACCTTTCAGAACAGTCATGGCGAAAATTTTAAATAAAATGAAAAAATAAAATGGGTCACGCGCGCGGATCCGAGTCAGATCGGGTTAACTAAAAGTTGAAAACATTTCGGTTAACTTCTGTTATCAACTAATTAATTGAAAATATTTTTTTTGGTCATTTAATTAAAGTCGAAGCCGAAGTGAGCAACGATGACGACGGCGCGAGGGAGGTCCCTCTTTCCAACCCTTTTAACAATTAATAGGAGTGTTTATGTATTTAATCTCTCCTATTTTCCTTTCCATTACCGATGAGGGACAATTGCCTTTTCAACGTAACAAGACTTTTCAAGTTCCCAACTGTTCAAGTTCTCAACTTTTCAAATTCCTCTCCTTCTCTCTATTTTCCATCAATTCTTGCTACATACCAAGAGTATGCTCGGATCGCGACAACTATTGTAGCATTATGACTACTCCAAGTCATAAATGCTTGTAAAAGGACATTGATAATAATGTAAAAATACACACAAAGAAATAAGCACTACTTCATATTTCTTATATCTCTTTTCTTTGTTCTTGTCATATTATTCCATCTATTCTTCTCTAGGTTTGCTATTCAAGTTATAATATATTAACTTTATTTTATAACTTAATTAACGCTATATAGTAGATTATCAATATAAATTGACCTAAAAGGTATCTAAAATTTGGCCTTACTTAAGATCATAATATTAAGGAAATCTAAAGCTATTTGGCTGGTCAATATATGGCTGAAATTTGACCATGTCAAGATCACAACGTCAATAAAAAACTATCCAAAATTTGACCTTTCTAAAACAACTTCAATAATAAGTGTGATGTTTGGCTTTGACAAGAACACACTTCAAATAAAGATTGTCCAAAATTTTCTAAATTGCAGATGTAAATTTTTGTAACTTTAGTATTCTGTATTTGAAGTGGTCCCAAAGGGTGTATTCCAAAAATACAATTAACTCTGTCCACAACTGGTAAAATAATGATCTTAAAATTTAATATTTATGCTCTTCTATTGAAAATATACGTTTTTGTATGAATATTCTTTATTTTGAAATGATCTTTAATTTTTGTCTTATTATTCAGTGAATAAAAGTTCACTTTGATAAAAATATTTTTAATTATGACGTAATTTCACAAGACATAGTATATAAAAATGTTTGCCTTGTCTAACATTAACTTTAGAATTTTTTTTACCTAGTTAAGAAAAACTTAATTGAATAAGTTATATCTCATAAAGTATAACTTTGTTAATTCTATAATGAACTTATGAAACTTATGCGTATATCAATATAAGCTCATTAGGAATTAAATTATGCCCGGTAAAACATAGCCTATACTATATGAACCGAATAAGATAAACTTATGCTTCAACGTAAATGACATAGTTTTTAGGTTGAATTTGAACCTATGCATCTAATGTCATAAATTGGATATAAATTATGAAGCATAATTTCTTATGTTTTATAAAACCTATTCTGTGTTATATTTATTTCGCCCCGCAGATTTTTTCTTTTTTCTTATAAATTAATTTTTTACCACTTCAAAATACTTGGAACAAAATTAAAGAGCATGAATTTAAGGGAAAAAGGTACTAAAAATGACCCAAAATTCCCATATTGAATAAAATTCTGAAAATATCAAAAGAACCCAAGATTTTGGTTTACCTTATACCCTCTCATTCTCTCAGTGTAGAACAATTTTTGAAAACCCCCAAATCTTCTCTTATCTTCTCTCAAAGTTGCTCTACAATGCTAAATCCGTAAAAAGTCTCCAGCTTCAGTATCAAAACCAGATATATTGTTAATCTTCAGTGTTGGGTTCAGGTTCTTTCCAAGTTTCATGGAACAGCTCATGTGTATATTGTAGAAAAATGGCATCTTTACCTCTTGTTTCAAATGACAGATTATTAGTTACTCACAAGAAATGGAAACCCCATACTGGAAATTCTGAATCATTAAGAAGTTTCAAGAATCAATATTGCTCATTACCCAATTCTTGTTTTACCTCAAGATTTTGTATATCTCAGTCTAGGTACAAGAAATGGATGCTTCATTTTGGGAATTCTGACCCTTTTAGGAGATTAAAGAATCAATCTTGCTCACTATCCAGTTCTTGTTTTACCTCAAGTTCTGTTCCTTTATTGGGATTGAATTATAGGTTTTGTAAATCTCAAAGTAGATTACTGCATTGTAGTACTGGGGTTAGGTCAATGGTAAATGAGAAGGGAGATATCGAAACCCATTTGAACAAAACAGGAAGTAATAATATTCGTGGGAAGTTTTCGTTGAGATTGAGACCAAGGATAAGATTACTGTCAAGAAGGTTGAAAAGGGTATCTGTTATATGTATGTTAAATGATTTTGGGAAGTTTCTGAGGAAGAACTCAAGAAGAGTGGCACTGTCAACTTCAATTTCTGTGATATTGGGCTTGTGTTATTTGTTTCTAAGATTGACAGCAACTCCTTCTCCAAAGGTTGTTCCATATTCAGACTTGATTACCAGCCTTCAGGGAGGATCTGTGTCAAAGGTTCAATTTGAGGAAGGCACACGCCGTATTTACTACAATACGAACTTGTGGAGTCTTAAAAATGCTCAGACAGGGGAAGATAATTCCTTAGTTCCCGATGAAAGCACGACCATCACTGAGGAAAGCAAAGATATAGATAGCAACAAAGGTGGCAAGAATGTCTTCAGTAAAATATCAAAAGCCCAAGGTTCTACCCCCGTATGGCAGTTTAGTACAAGGAAGATTGATCATGATGAAGGATATCTTCTTAGTCTAATGAGGGAAAAGGGAACAGCGTATGGCTCAGCGCCACAATCAGCACTTATGTCAATTAGGAGCTTATTAATTACTATGTTATCCTTATGGATTCCTTTGACTCCTATAATGTGGCTTCTCTATCGTCAACTTTCTGCTGCCAATAGCCCTGCAAGAAAAAGAAAGCCAAGTAACCAGGTGGTTGGCTTTAATGATGTGGAGGGTGTGGATGCTGCAAAAGTTGAACTTATGGAGGTAAGTAATCATTATTATGAACTGCTTATTAACTTTTAATTGGTATAAGTTTTGAAATTTCAGTGATAGTGAGTTTATCATCTGTCAACTGGTAGTAGTCATTTGTTGCTTCAGTTGATGAATTGTGATGCATTCAAACAGGAGATGCTTAGTTAATACTTTGATTAAACAATAACATAGCCAGTGTGATCCAAAATGTGGTGTTTGTGGAGGGTGGGGGTTGTATGCAGACCTTATCCCTACCTTTGGTGGGGTAGAGAGGTTGCTGCTGATAGACACTCGGCTCAAGAACAATTTTATAACAGATTTGAGAAATACAAGAGTAAAGAAGCTGTGGTGAAAATATTGTAGCAAAGAAAAATACCGACTACAAAAATAGTAAATATAACCAAAGTAATAACAAATACAGCTGTAGTACTAAAATTGAAGAATCAGATAATGATAGAATGATAACAATAATAATACTGGTAAGGACAAGAGGGAGAAAATAAGGTGCTCCAAACATATAACCATGCTCTCCCACAGAAAAGAGAGAAATTGCTTGGCTACCTACTAACCTTCTACACTAATCCTTTATCTCCATGCTCTTCGACTCTGAAGAAAAAAACACCTATTTTTTTCATCCAGCAAGCAATTATTGTAGTTTTAGAAGAAAGGGAACCTAGACGTTTGTGACTATTAGGCTTACATTTGAAACATTTAGTTTCTGATGAAATGGCTCACCTCAAACAGAATCGGCTTCCCTCTTTGTTCAACTATAAATCCTTATGATCAAGTGACACATTTCCAGTAAGAGCGTTCTTAATTGAATTCACGTATGAAATATTGGGTACATTCTTTAATGAAGAGTTGATTGACTATGTATTGGATGTAAATGTTGGTCCATCTTAACATGGTTATACAAGGGTTTTCAGTTTCATTTCATTTTGGGTAACTAACATATGGGCTTCGCCAGATTCTTTCGTTGACTGAATAAGAAATTTAGAAGATCTACTTTTAAGGCTTCGTACATGCCTAAACAACAACCTAGTTCTTTCAGACCATATTGTCCAAAAATAAACAACGACAATGTTTTCACGGCTGCTTATTGTCTGTAATAACCAACACATAATTGTTTTCTTCACTCTCCTTTATAACACGAGTGATTTGTTAAATGGTGAGAATATAATGGTCCAGTAGACTTGAAGTGTTATGTATCAGTTCTATACTTCTTGCACAAGTAGCACCAACTCATGGAAATCCTTCTCTCCTTCTCAAGTGTCCTGCTGCTGAGATATAATTACTCTCTTCAGTGTTTGTTTCCTACATTCTGCCGTACCTTCCTCTTGGACTTAACTTTAGTGAAGCTTAAAACCATTTTGAACAAGAAACTCATAACAGTCAAGGAGAAAAATGTAAGCACGATGGATTTAAAACAATAACTAGAAATTGAAGTTCCTGGCTTAGGAAATAACAACAAACTTGATAGCTTTCACTTTTTTGCTGCTTTATATGATGAGAAAAGTATACCTGCATATATTCCTTAAAATTCAGCCATACTATGACTAAAAATTATTACATGTTGCTAATGTACCACATTGACAGACCTTCTCTCTCTCTTCCAACCTTTTCTTTGGTCTTGAAAGTATGTGAGTAACTTTTAAGATGATTTAGATACAATAACCTGTTAGGTTTCCTTATAAAAAAGAAAGAAAGATAGTCTATTAGGCTAAAGACTGTTGAATTTATTTCCTAAGATAAGGTGTCCAATTATTCCTCTTTCCATAGAAGTCAAGGAGGGTTTTGTGTAGTTCATATGTACAAGTTAGTAAAGGATCTGTCTTATTTCACCTAGTGCCATTCCATGTTGGACTGACAATCCCTTTTCTTGTTTCTAGATAGTGTTGTGCCTGCGAGGAGCTATAAACTTCAGTAAGCTAGGGGCAAAGTTACCAAGAGGTGTACTGCTTGTAGGTCCACCAGGGACAGGAAAAACCTTACTAGCTCGTGCTGTGGCAGGAGAAGCTGGAGTACCCTTCTTTTCTGTTTCTGCTAGTGAATTTGTTGAAATGTTTGTTGGAAGAGGAGCTGCTCGCATTAGAGACCTTTTCAGTGTAGCAAGAAAGAATGCTCCTTCAATCATTTTCATTGATGAACTTGATGCTGTCGGAGGAAAGCGTGGCAGGAGTTTCAATGATGAGAGAGACCAAACCTTGAATCAGGTAAAATAGAGACTGAGAGCTCTGTCTCCTCTTTGATGGAGTCTCTTATTTATCTGAAGGCATCTTGATTGAGTCATAAGTTTGCTGATATCCTTCTGGTATTTGTGCATTGTTTACTTGTGGATGATTAGTATTAACATTTGAGAAACTTGATCCTCTGACCTCAGCTTATTATATATCTACTTCTGTGAAAAGGCTTATTTGGCAGCTGCCATATTTTTTCCATTAATGTTCATATTAGGTCTTTCAATGCCAGTTATGTGATATATATTTGCTGCTTTGTGAGAACAGGTTATGTAAGTTCATATAGAGTCAGGAGCCAAAAGGGAAACAAAATTGACCAAAAATTTCAATAGGGCAAACAATTTATGGAGGAAACCAAAAGGGTAAAGGCGCAGGGGCCCAAGTGCCTTCCCTTTATGCCGTTAACGGCATTAACCGACAAAAAGAGGAAGACATATGACAGTATGTGCCTTGCATTCAAAAAAGAAAGGCGACTGACATTTTGCGCCTTACGGGTGCTATCAGACGCCTTTTCTCATCTAATTAATGAAATGTGAATCGTAATTTTATAGACAAACGGTTAACTTACTATTTGACCGGGAACATTCTAAATTTAATTTAGAGTTATGTTTCAAATTTGAAAAACAACTTATAGTATGTTTTCTAATTGACTTTAAAATAATAGCACATTCAAATCTAAATATTTTTTTCGATATAATAAAAAGTGTAACCAATTACTATAAAATTTTATGTTATTGGATCCGTGCACGACACGGGCTACCGAAACAAGTATAAATTGTAAGTATGAGAAAGTTAAGGCTCTGTAAAAATTAATTGGAAAGAATGTTAAGAACAAATACGGCAAAGTTTTTAAAATACCATATAATTTAAATAACAATTAAAACAAACATTACATTGTATTTAGACTAATAATACAGTACAACCATCCAAACAAGGTGAAAATTACAAGAATGGAAATGGAAAGAATGTTAAAATAACTATAACTATAATAAAAAAGAATGTTGAAATAAATAAAGAATGAAAAAGGAATCTTAAAGCAACTCAAGAATGAGAAATAATTAGATGAAAAAGGGGTTTGACAGCACCTGTAAGGTGCAAAATATCAGGCACCTTTTTTTTAATGTAAGGCAAAAGACATCATGTGCCTTCCTCTTTTCATCGGTTGACGCCGTTAACGGCGTATAGGGGATGGCACGTGGGCCCCTGCGCCTTTAGCGTTTTGGTTTCCTGAATAAATTGTTTGCCCTTTTAGGAACTTTTAGACAATTTTGTTGCCCTTTTGGCTCCGTACTCAGTTGATACATATAGTTCTTAAAACGGAAAATTTCTTAGAGTTGCACTGCAAATTCTCATTCTGGATTTAATAAATGTTGTAGCCCTTGTTATTGCTAAAAGAATTGTCAAGACATAAACTGATTGCAAATGAATTTTCTTCTCTTCTAAAATGCTTCTATTTTACCTTGAAGTTGATGATCCTCCTATATCTTAATAGTGTCAAAATTTTGTACGTGGATCAACGGCCTCAACCACTTCATTCATCATCCCAGCAATCTGTACAACATAGGATTCTCTCTTTACACCAAAAATATAAATGGAGCGTTTTAACTTTCCTGCTGCTCTGATATAATATCCTAGTTTTTTCACCATAAATAATCCCAAAAAGACACAATGATGTTGTTCTCAAAGCTACTTTCCTTTTCCTACCTATCTTCTGTAGCCTCTAATATGCTATGCTTCATTGAAATGTAGGGGGACATGTTTTGCCGTGGTCCACCTCTTCATGGAGTTCTAGTTCTGCATTTGGACTTTAAGAGTTCATAAAAACCAGAAGTTTTTAAGAGTTTAGTTTCCATTTTGTCTTTTACTTGACTAATTACTCCTTGTGTCCCAAAAGTTGATCTACTTTAGGTTATTTGGGTCAAACTGATAATTCTTATTCCATTTAATTGAATTTTATGTTTTATGCATTAGTTTTTCTCATTTTGGACAGGATGAAATTGACTAACAAAGTGATTGTTAGCCATACAATACTAAATACTGTATTTTTTTTTGGCTATTCTTCAAATACAAGATCGGTCTAATTTTTGGGATAGAATCAGTTAGGACGTAGGAGTAAGGAGTTGAAACATTGTGCTCTAGAATTGATACTAATATATGTTGGTTAAAATATGCATTTTTTTGTCCTAATGGTTAAAATATGCATTTTTTTTGTCCTAAAACCCCTTTTGCTTTTTAGTTGCTTACAGAGATGGATGGCTTTGAATCGGACTTGAATATCATTGTAGTTGCTGCTACTAATAGACCAGAAGCTCTAGATCCAGCACTATGTCGGCCTGGACGTTTCTCCAGGAAAATCTTAGTGGGAGAACCTGATGAAGATGGAAGGAGAAAGATCCTGGCTGTACACTTGAGAGAAGTTCCCCTTGAGGAGGACCTCGAGCTTGTATGTAACCTGGTTGCATCTCTTACCCAGGGCCTTGTAGGTGCTGACCTTGCCAACATTGTCAATGAAGCTGCTTTGCTTGCTGCTCGGAGAGGTTAGATCAAGACATATTGCACTGATTACCACTGTTTTGTTGCACTCACACGTGCTTAGCCTCTTCATGGTTGATATTAGTAGCTAGCTATTTATTTGTGTTATTTGCGAATGTGTAAAATTGGTAGCTAGCTAATTATTTGTGTTACCGTAAAAATGTACCAAGTGTCCTTAAAAGTAAAACAAAATAAAAAGAACTAAAAAGGAGGGCGAGAAAGGGAATGAAAGTTAGTAGTGTTGTTTGATGAGTATTTAGTTCATCGACTTGCTTCACTGGGTAGCTACTTATGATTGGGAGAATGTGTTATATCACATGTCTTGAAGCAAATACCCATCACAAATAGAGTAGCATGTGATTTGCTTTTTGATGAAAACTTAGTTACGAGGGGCTTATATTTTGTCTGGATATGAGGAAAATGATATTTAAATGTTGGGATGATTATCCGGTGAATACTTGCATGTCCTTTTATTCTATCAATTTTCACTCACTTGCCCACCCCTTATCAGAGCTCCTAATTAGCAGGTCTGTGATGTTTCTCTATTACAACCAAGCACTTCTTCCTATACAATTTTGCTATTGTTTCCATTTACTTAGTGCATGTGTAAAGCCTTCTTTCTCTCCTCTGCTTACCTATCTTTTTATGCTCTTTTATGAGATAGTGAAATGTTTCCTTTTACCATGATAGAAATGACAAAATCGTCAGATGTTTATTGTATTTTGGTTATCACAGTATGTTGTTGTTCTTGGTCCTTTCTTGTAGGATTTGCACTGCCCCCTTGTTAGTTGTTATGTTTTTCCCACTGTTTTCTTCTTCCTTGTACTTGTATCTGCTGCACTTGAGCCTAGTCTTTCGTAAACAGTGTCTTTACCTCCATGACTTAGTGGTAAGGTTTGCGTACACTCTACCCTCTCCAGACCCCATTTGTGGGATTTCACTGTGTATGTTGTTGTTGATAGAAAAACAAAATCGCATCTGTTTTACAAACCCAAGAATGAATAGCTGAAGCCATCGACATAACAATATTACATTTATATGCATGTTTTACAGGGGCTGATTGTGTGTCAAGGGAAGATATAATGGAAGCCATAGAAAGAGCAAAATTTGGGATTAATGATAAGCAGTACACCCAAAGTGCAATAGGTAAGGAACTGGAGAAACTGTTTCCTTGGGTTCCTTCTTTCATTAGGAAGAACAGTACAAGAAGTGATGCATTTCAAGGACCTCTGGGGTATCAAGCTCTCAGCTGAGATATTAGCCCTCTTGTTTGTATAATGTTTTTTTCCTCCAAATGTTCAAGAATGTAATGCATTGGAAAAAATGCTTGTTGATTATCCATATTGCCAACCTCAACTTGTTTGGGGTTGACATATAGTATAAGAATGTAATGCGAAAACTGAGACATGGAATTCTTTAGGCAATTATTTGAACAAAGATTTTTAGTTTTTTGTATTAATGCCCCTTCTTCCCTTTTTTGGGATGTGTGGGGCTGAACATTGAACCCTCAACATGGTTATTATAGACATAATAAAAATAACTGGCTGATTTTTTGCCCAAGTTTAGACGGAGTGAATAAGTACCTAATGAGATACTTGAGTTGGCCAGAAGCTGGTTTGAATTGTAGTGTTCATGTAAACCGTTGTTATAAAAAGAATTTAAAAGGGTCAATAATGTTCCTACTACTTTCTCCTAATTTTGCTGTTGATAAAATCAAATGGCATTCAGTAGTTTTATAGAATGTAAAGATATTTTTTAATTTAATTTGATGTACTGAATTTTCTTTTGTCATGACATTATTATTGTTGTATTTTTCATCAAAAAATCTAATTTAAAATGTACAAAGCAGTACATTAATTAATTGCTTAAAAATAACTTAGAATATGCCTTAGGGTTGTGATTGTGGGTATTGTAGAAGGGTTGATGAAGTTAAGGTTGTTGTTCTTAGATATGTAGGGGTAGAGGAACCGGACTTGATGAGACAAATGTGCAATGGCTAAGTGAGTTGTTTGATGTCGTTTTAAGGATGGGAAAATGCTTGAAGAATGGAGATGGAGCACAATGATTCTATTGTACAAAAATAAAAGGTGCATTTAAAATTGCAATAACTATTGGGGTATCAAGTGGTTAAGTTACACTATGAAGATTTAAGAGAGAGTAGTAGAAATTTGGGCGAGGAGGGACGTGACTATTATTGAAAATTAGTTTGAATTCATGTCCCGCGCTCAACTATAGAGGCTATTCATTTTGTAAGAAGATAGGTGGAGTAGTATTAGAAAAATATAAGAATTTACATATGTGTTCATCGACATAGAAAAGTCTATTACGACAAAGTCCCAAGGAAGGTTCTATGGAGTTACTTGGAGGATAGGGGTATATGGCGTATACTAGGGTGATCAAGAACATGTATGATGGAGTCAAAACTTGAAGAAAAACTGTGTAAGGAGGCTCATAATACTTCCTAATTTTGATAGGATTTCACCAGACATCAACCGTCGCCCTTTTTTTTTGTCTTAATGATAGATACATTGACGAAACAAATTCAAAGTGAGGTGTCATGATGTATATTTGTTATTTTCAAATTACATAGTTCTAGTCGACAAAACTCGTGGTGATTAAACACTAAGCTGGCTGGAAGTTTGTAGACAAACTCTGGAGTTTAAAGAGTTCAGGTTGAAAAGGCCCAAGACAAAGTTCTTGGAGCTCAACTTCAGTGATTATGTGGAAGTGAGGCTTGATACACATGTACTCCAAAAAAGAGAGAGTTTCAAGTATCTAATTGGGTTTATTATTCAAGTGAATGTGGATATTGATGAGGATGTCACTCATCGTATTGGAGCAAGGTGGATGACATGGGGGTTCATTGATGAAGTCTTATGTGATAAGAAAGTAACACCAATGCTTAAAGGCAAGTTCTATAGAGTAGTCGTTAGGCCAATTTTTTATGGGGAATAGTGTTGACAATCAAGAACACTTACATTTAGAAGATGAAAGTTTCGGAAAATGAAGATGTTGCGATGATTATGTTGGCATCCTAGGAGAGAGACAAATAAAAATAAGAAAATCTAGGTATGGTGGTAGCAATTTTAGTGGAGGACAAGATGCGGAAAGCGAGAGTGCGATGCTGAGATGGTTTGAGTATGTGAAGATGTCCCTGTGTGGAGGTGTGAGAGGTTTGTCACATGTGATTCTAGAAGAGGTATAGGTTGACCAAATATATATTGTGGGAGGGGGAGGTGATTAGATTTGACATGACATAATTTCAGCTTACTGAAGACATGACCGTAGATAGGAGGGTGTGGATGACACATATTAATGTACAATAATTATAGGTGACAATGCGTTGTTCTGTTGTCCATTCATATAAAAAGTCTTGGTATTGCTCTGATGGTTTGCACAACATGTTCTATCAAAAATACTGGAGTTTTGTAGTCAGCAAGACCATCACTTTCTGTAATATGGTCTTTGATCATTCCAACATGCCTGTCCACAATGATACTACCCTCCTCTGCCTCATTCCTAATTGTCCTAATCCTACTACCCTCAAAAGTTACAGACCCATTGGATTGTGTAATACCATCTACAAGCTTATAACCAAGATTATTGTCAATCACATCAAGCCCATCCTGTTCACCATTATTGGACCTAGCCAGGCTAGTTTTCTCTCCAATAGAAGGGCATCATACAATGCCATCATTGTTTAGGAGTACATCACTCATTTTGGAAAGATGAAAGGCTAAAAGTTCAGCATGATCCTCAAAATAGATTTGGTAAAAGCTTTTGAGAGACTTGAGTGGTCATACATCAAAGAAACTCTCAAATTCTTAAACCTTTCCCCAAGCTTACCACCTTCATCATGTCCTGCAGTAGTAGTTCCATAGTATTCCATGTCAATGGAAAGAGAACTAAATTCTTTAAGCCCTCTAGGGGAATCAGACAAGGAGACGTGCATGGAGAGGCTCTCTAGAGATATAGAGGCATCTATATTGGAAGGACACTGGACCCCTATAACCATAACACCATGGGCCCTAAGATATCCCACATTTTCTTTGCTGATGATCTCTGCCTTTTTGCAAAAGCTGACAACAAGAACTGCACCACTATAACTAGGACACTCATTGCAGCTATTGTGGCTACCCACTATTAGACACTAACCGTACCTTCTTTGAGTGCCACCATTCCACCATTTTCTGGAAATCCATTCAAACACAGTGTGGAAATCAGAGGATCACAATATCTAGAAAGTTGAATGAGGACAACTGGATAGAGGAGTGGCACAACTTGAAAGGCAAAGTCTACAACCGTTGTATGGATTGGTACAGCCTCATCCCTTTTTACCTTTGGAACATATGGCTCACGAGAAATAACAACTCCTTCAGACAACAAAAGGCCCAGGCCAACATTTAGCAAATTCTTAATCATGTCTTAGAGCATATCTTGATCATCAACAAGCACACCATTGCCAAGACCCACAGAATCATCGAACAAGTCAAGTGGGATCCCCCAACCTGGGAACATACAAGCTTGACACAGATGCCTTTGTGAAGAACAACCAAGGTCCTAACGTGTCACATCCCGAAAACACACCCTAGAAGTTAGGGTAAATCTCGGATTGCAACCGGCGTACTTGACCTCTCGGAGGTCTTATACAAGCCCTTACATATCATTCATCGCATATACATAATGAAAAGTAGTGCGGAAATAAAAATTTTCACAAAACATTTCATAGTCTTAAAACTCTCTTTCATATAAAATCATAGGAAATACTAAGTCTCAATATCATCAACTTAAGACACGAGAATACTTTGAGACACGGGCCATACACAATACTAATATATAAATACTTAGTCTATTACAATACTTTGAAATCGAAGACATAAAAGACATCTATATATGCCCTAGAGTCAATTAAGGACATACTTCAACTTCACTTGAATGATGCTACGATCCAAGTCTTGCTTCCCAAATGCTCCTCACTTACCAACAACTATAGAGATAGATAAAAGAATGGATTAGTACAACCACATGTACTAAGTATGACATAACCCATGAAAATTATGAAAACGGACATTTTATTAGAAATATGCATCTTTTCATTTAAAAATAATATTATAATCATAAGAAAAACATTTAACAACTAAGAAACACATAGATAACATTTAAGTAATTTAGGACATTTTTCGACAAACATTACAGTGACTTATATTCACTGTACAGTGAATCGTTTCATTGTCACAGGGAGGTGCTTTCTTTTCCCTTTTAACATTTTTCTAGCATGTAGTCTTCTCACTAAAAGATATCCTAAGACTCACTTAAGCAACACAAAGAGAGACCACCCATACAACCTCCCTAAGCATAGCTAAATGACCCTCAAGACTACTTCAAATAAGACACACACACACTTACAAGACATTCAACACATGAACAGGAGATTTCCTCTACCAAATGTGATTCTAAGTCTCACTTGAGTGAGTTGTGAAGAGACCGCCCGTAAAATCCCTAACACACACACTTAAGAGATTTTATAGACTACCTATGATAGAATTGTTCTCACTTAACATAATAACATATAGATAATATGACATTCTCTTACCAAAGGCTATCAAAAGACTTATTTATGTAAATCATGAAGATAACGTCCATGATTGACCTCTTCAAGACTACCTCAATAATCCTTAAGACTACCTAAGTTCAGATCATGTCCACATATTCAACATCTTCCCTAACTAGAGTCATTCTTAAGACTCATCTAGGTAAGATACGAAGTGACCATTCCTATGCTCCTTTCACACCTTAACTAGACAGCGCTTAACTACTCTAGGTAAGTACTTATTCATTTAACATATTTCTTAACATAAGCCATTACATTCATTAGTTCATTTAGGAGACATTCAACACATAAAGGACATTCAAATAATGGTCTTGGGCAAGACATATGAACTCCAACTAACACCTTCAAAGCCTATTGTGCAATGTTTAGATAGCATCCCATACCACCACCTAAACTTCATAGAACTTCTCTAATTCTAATAGGTATTTCGTATGATGAGAATAGGCAATAACTCACATAGACCATGATAGGAAGACATGGAATCTGAAGTTCTAACCTACTCTAATGAGGGTGTTCTACTTGCCAATGGTAGAACTTAGACACATCCCATGTAGGCACATGTCTAAGGAATATGAAGGGAATGCTTTGTAATCTACTCTCATTCTTTAAATATAGGTACTTATCTTACCATACTCACTCGATTCTAGCCTTTGTTCTCGTAGAGTAATTCGCATTAAAGGTTCATATAAAGGTGTTCCATATAAAGTTCATAACACAATCACATTTACCATATCAAAGAAAGGTTCACTAGAGATACCTCACAATGGCGACAAGAAGCTCATCATGACTTTCATAAGGATTAATATTATGTCGTTCTAGCTAATTATCCTTAAGTCTATCATTCCTTTACTTGAAGGATACCATTACGACTTTCGACTTCAACATTCATAACCTTACCATATGGTTCATTTCACACAAAGGACCCTCTTAACTTCATGTAAGGTCTCATGTCATTCATTCATACAAGACTAAGAGGATTTAGCATACTAAGTCAAGACATCACATATTCCCTTTCATACATGCATCAAGTAAGGGACACAAGTCAACCAAGACAAGACACCACATACTTTACTTTAACTTATATTACATGTCATTCTAGAAACACATAGCCATAACCATATTCTCTTTAAGTCATCCAATACACTGTCATATCATCATCACTATGACCATCATAGACTCATATAGTCAATTAGGAATAACATACATCAACCCTAAGACTATATACACAAAGCCATAGTCATAGTCTAACATGATCACCTAAATAACATCAATAAAAGAACACATATACTTTCACATTACTCATCATGTAGGTAGATATTATCATACTTTACATAATCAACTACACAAATAACCACATTGCTTCAAGTAGTTGCCTACAAGGCCATGATCATCATATTACTTGAAATAACCCCGACAAGGCCGCATCAATTGCAACTAAAGCACATAACACCACCACCATAAGTGGACCACACCAATCACCACATAATGAAGTCTAATCAACATAAAGTAAAGGAAATAGGGCATAGTACCACCACTCCATCCTCAATACCTTAATCTAATGCCAAATTATCCAATTTGATATCATAAGACCCTTACCCATGACCATAACCAATACTTCAATGCAATTATATCAATAATCAATGAAACTAGGTCAATTAACTACATATTAGTCAATGTAATACAACCTAGATATAAATTTACTATAATTATTACATCAATCAATATCCCATAGAAAACGACACTAGAATTCATAAACATTAGATCAATATTACTTAACCCATAACTTAGTCAAAAACTAGGATTCATCGAATTCATTGGTTCATAGGTTAATTAAGTTAAAATCATCTAATTAATAACAATTCAATCCATAATCAATGCTTAAAAACCATTAATGCAAGAACTCATAGATAGATCATCAAATTGGACAATTTATCTTTAAAAACCTTAGAGAACATCTTTGAATGTTGGGCTCCTTGATAAAGAGAGTTTCAAGGATCAAAAACCATATCTAAATGAAGCTAATTCTTCAATTTGGTTAAAATATCCACTCAATCCACCAATCCAAGACCTTCATTGAGTTTTGGCTCCAATGGAGTTCTAGGGAAAATTCTAAGGGATTTGGGTTTTGATTTTGAAGAATGAAATCTTCTAAGTGTTTTAGGCTTATAAACATAGCTAAAATACTCAAAAGACCCTTAAAGAACTGCCAATACTCTTATTTGGACGTGGGGATAAATTTACAAGTTCACCCCTCAACTTAACAGTGGCCTGCACGCACGAGACAGTCCCATCGACGGTTGCCCCATCGACGGCTGCCCCATTGACGGCCCGTCCCTTGTCCAATGGACCGTCCTATTGGTCCATGAACTGGACTGATGCTTGTCCTTGTCTTCTCTTCCACACGCCTAAGTTCCATGACGAGGCACCACCAACGGGGCGTCGACTGACCCACTAGGTGTCGGTTGTCATCCGTTAGTTGGGCTGTCTTGGCACCAACTTTGGGTCCTTCCTCAAGGACCCTTTATATGGTCCTTGGGGATGTTTGACCAGATGTTTACAACCCTAACATGATAGCATACGAGTTTAGGACCCCATGCATGAATTTCATCCAAAAAGAATACATAAAACTCGACTAAACATGCTTAGACACACAAGGTTGTTTCAAGGCAAAACTTTCGAACGTCATGGATGTTCTTGGACGTTTGACCTCCAAACTTCACGAAACTTGACATACTACCTATATATTCTATAATAACTCATTTAAGGACCTTATAACTCATCAATCACACTTAAACACATAGAACCACATATGGGGCACATATGTGACTTAGTCGTCGAACGTCTCAGTCGTCCCTTGACGTTTGATTTCTAATGCACCTAAACTCTTAGACACTGCCTCGATACCAATTATAGACCAATTTAGAACCTTAGACCATCATGAAAACCATGTTAGGATCTATTTCACCAAAGTCATTTTCGAGGTCTTATATGGCGACATAGGTGGATTGATTAGAAACCACTTGGGACATTGGGTCATAGGTTTCAGCGAGCACATCCCACACGTTAACCCCCTTACTGCTGAACTTCTATCAATAAGAAGAGGCCTCCAAATTTCTGTGTACCATTGCGTTACCCCCTCGAAATCAACTCCGACTCTATAGAAGCTATAAATATGATTGCTAATAATAAAATAAACACGCTACATGACAATATTGATGATGATTGTAGGTACTTGATGGGGAAGCTGGAAGTCACCAAGGCGAGACAGGTGTATCGGGAACAAAATAGAGCGGCTGACAAGCTAGCGAAAGAGGGGATGAAGGTGGCAACTTTTGATGAACCAAACATTTTGTTAATTCCTTCGGTGTATGCCCAGAAGGAAGTTGAAGAAGACACTACAGGAACTATGTATAATAGGCTAACAAACAATATTCCTAGTTTATTCCAGGGTCAGGATGTGACCTAAGTTGACAAAAACGGTCACGCCGCGTCGGATGCACCTATACATTCCTCCTCTCAATTATTATTATTATTAATATATGAAATCTTATTGATAAAAAAAGCTCATTTTCCTTTAATTTTTATCACCATCTCTTATTACTTGTACCTCATTCATTGTAATTTGGTTATTACTAGCTGCTATTATTGTTAGTGTTTGTTGTTTTTTGTGGTTCCAATAATTTCTTTTTCAGGACTACTTTGATTGTCTTCTTGAATAGAACATCTACTAAAAACAATCTCTCTATCTTAAATCAAATATCTATGAAAATAACCTCTTTATCTCTAAGATAGTGATAAAACTTGCGTAGATGCATTCCTTCCCAAACTCTACTTTGTGAGACTAGTATAGTTGTTTTATATTGATAGTGTAAGAGCTTTTTCTTATATCAATCTGTTTTGACATATTATGATAAAATTTTTATTTTTTTATTTTTTTAAGGTACCAATAGATGTTTTTATATAAAATTTTATACAGTTACCTATTAAATATATGTTGCTGATGGGAGATTAAGCTATAACATATATATATATATATATATATATATATATATATATATATATATATATATATATATGGTGATTTTTTTGTCAACTAATATAGTTAAAACAATTGGAGAAGAATTAAAGTTGTCCTGATCAAACGTTCGACAATTATTCTAAGGTACACACGTATTGTTACACATCCATTATTACTACCTATATATACCTTACCTATTTGCTTTAATTCTCAACATCACTACCAAATTAATATAACAATCTCTATTAATAGTTTATTTTCTACATTCAATATTTTTTATTGTAAGATGAATTCATCTCAGAAAGCCAGTTATCATGCAGGAGAAGCTAGGGGCCAAACTCAGGTTAATTAATTATCTATATATATATATATATATATATATATATATATATATATATATCAACCTCAAAAATGTTTTCTATTATTTGGATTGATTCACTACTAGACATATAAACAAAGATTTTTCTCACTGCGGATTAACGACAAATAGAACATATTTTTTTCCACGTGTTTTCTATGGAATCAACATACTAGGAAAATGCATGATGAAGAGCAGATTCTTACGTGGGGAACTTCTTTTTCTTTCTGTTACACCAATTCAATCCAAATATGTGATAGACTACCATTGGACATTTTTAAATGGAAACCTTTGTGAGAAAATAGTGATGTTTTTGTAGTGATTAATGACATGTCATCTTAATTAGTTCATAAATATATATTTCAGGAGAAAGCTAACCAAATGATGGACAAAGCTAGAGATACTGTCCAATCTGCCCAACAATCCGTTCAGGAGGTTTGTCTATGCTAATATTATACTAAAACTTTTCTTTATATATATTATACATTTTTTTGCATCAAAAAATTAACTCGAACAATATATAATATTACTTGAAACACGTATAGCACGTAGTGAGTTAGTAATAATTACCCTGTGAAGCGTGAAGACACACTTTTGCTACGATTCTGTGCTATTCTTACTTGAATATTTCTTCATAAAGACTGGACAACAGATGAAGGCTAAGGCACAAGGAGCTGCAGATGCAGTGAAAGATACTTTTGGAGCAAACTAATAAATTATTGGAAAAATTCAGTTATAATTAATTTAAGTTGCATAAAGTGTTGGTTATCCAACCTGGGTTTTTTAGTTAATTTTTTATTTATTTTATTTTTCATGTTGAGATAAAGGCATTAATTGCCACAGTTAATTTTTCAGTCAGTTAATGATATGATTTCACGGTTTCAAACTATTTCTTAGAGTTTTTTGTTTTTTCAGAATTCCTCAATTACTATAATTGTTAAAATAGTAACTAAATAAAACTACTATTTTATTTTATAGTTGAGTAAATAAAATTGGGCAACTTTCACATATACCAAACATAAAATTCATATTTATATCCTATAACAAAGTTTGCATAATTACACTTCATAGCAAATATATATATGTAAAATTCGCTATACATATACAATTGAAGTGAATCATATAAAATGAGAAAGAGTTAGAGACTTGGGCAGAGAATTGTATAAAACGAAGTGTATAAAACAAAAAAGTATATAAAACGAATTGTATAATTATAAATGTATAAAACGATTATATACAATTTGAATTTGTATAAAATGAGAAAGAGAGAAAAGCAAAAAGAGACTAGGGAAGAGAATATACAATTGAATCGAATTGTATAAAAATGAGAAAGAAAAAAATTATATACAATTTGAATTTTTATAAAACGAGAAAGAGAAAAAGGCAAAAGAAACTGGGGTAGAGGAGTATTTTTATTGTATAATTATAAGTGTATAGGATGAAAATATATGTATTTGTATGTGTATATACAATTTTCTCCCGCTTTATACAAAGAGAAACACAATTTATACATTTCAATTCTGTTTGTATAAGCGAGGGAGGCGAGGGTGGCGAGCGAGATCTGGGAGAGGGGAGAGAGGGGAACAAAATATATGTATTTATACAATTTCCTCTCGCTTTATACAAATAGAAACAAATTTTATACGCTTGTGTTTGTATAAAAGTGAGAGGAAGCGAGCGGAGATGGAGCGAGAGAGGAGAGTGGCGAGCGCGAGTTTGAGGGAGATAGGTGACTGACAAACAATTTGCTATGGGCACAATTAAGTCAAAAGATGGTTATAGCAATTAATTTAATTTATTAGTTTGTCATTATATAAAGTTTTCCTAATAAAATTTGGTCACTAAAACGACAATATTTGAAGTCTCTTCTGTCTTTTATTGGCTCACAAACTCAGGAAGATTATAGACTCCACTTAATAAAATTTAGGAAACGTACCCAAAATAATAGCAACTAAATAAAAAAGTAACTACTTAACAAAGACTCAATATTAGAAGAGAATCAATATATATTAAAGTTGAATTATTAGAAGAGAATCAATATATATATATAAATGAGGACCATAGAGGAGGTGATGTGGCACCTCTATATGGCCTCCATTTGCATTTTGTTTTTTCATCTTTTTTTTTTAAAAAATAAATAAATTAATATATATCATAAAAAATTACTTAAATTTATTACAAATAAATATTTTATTAATGGTGGGTCATTTATAACAAAAACTCTTCATATTTTTTATTTATTTATCTCACTTATAATGAAAAGAGAAATATAATTTATTTATTTTTGACTTTTTGTTAATTTAAATTATTTATTTTATCGTAAAAATATATTACTTCATTTATACAAATATACAAATAAATACTTTATTAATCTATGAACATTTATAAAAAAAAATCTATATATATTTTTTCTATTTGTTTATCTCACTTCTAATCATGAAATCATAGTATTATTTTTTTTACATTTTAAGTGTTTTTATTTTTATTTTTAAATTTATTCATTAGGAGTTACTACCCATGACTTGCCCCTCTTTAATTTTTACTTTTAATAATATTCATGACTCTCATAATTTTTATATTCATAACCTCCAATTTAAATTTATAAGTTTATATGTCTTATGAAATTCTTTTATTTTGCCTATAAATTTATATTAGTTTCATGAAGATTCACATTCACAATTATTCTTTCTTTTTTCATCATAGAAGTTTGATTTGTAACAAAAAAAGAAGTACATGAAGGTAAGAAATACTTCATTGAAATTTTTATTTTTTATTTCCTCTATTTTTGTCTATATAAATTCGTATTTGATTTGTGAAGGAAACTAACATGTAACAAAATTTTTTTTATATGAAGTTAATTAATATATCATTCTCAAGTCCTTATTTTTTCATTTCCTTTATTTTGTCTATATAGATTAATATTTATTTTTATGAAGATTCACATACAAAGTTATAATTTCTCTTCTTCATAATACTTGTTTGTGAATTAGCTAACATGTAACAAAAAAAAGTATAAGAAGGTAAGATATATTTCATTCTTAAGTCTTTCTTTTTATTTTTATGTACTTAGACATGCTTTCTTAATATATATTTTTATGTTTGTATTATAATTTATCAAGTAAGTATGATTAAAAAAATCTCTTTAATTCTTAACAATGTTTTGTCCGTATGCAATTACTCTTTCTAATAGTTAGTTTTCCATATATAATATAGTTTGATTATAATATTTGTTACATTTCAAGAAATAATTATTATTTAGTATTGTTTTTACTATTGAAAAGATAATATATAAATATATTAAATATGGTTTATATTTCGTTCTTTCTTTTTTTGACATAATTATTTTTAATTCGTATATGCTTTTTTCCCCCCAGTTGGTTGCATATATGAAGAGTTTGACATATGGATTAAAACATGATGACAAATCTCTTTGCAAAGGAAGATGGTACAAGGAAAAAAAATTAAGCATAATTAGAGATAATTTTTTCACTTTGAAATTTATTAGCAACTTAGTTACTTTTGCTAGAGTTTTTAAAATTTTTATTTAAGTAAATAATTTAGCTAAATATATTATATTGTCAATACTAATAATTTGATCCTTTAGTATTCTATTTTCTCTTTGTTATGAAAAAAATAAATATAATTATTTCATTTTAACAACAACAAAATTTTTATGATGATTAGTTTCACTTTTATTATAAATTATAAAAAGTAATTGAAAAATATATTATTATTTTCATGATGTCATTTTTTGCGTATGTAACAATATGTCGTCGTTTTTGTTTTGCTTTGAAATGCATTTATAATTTTTATGTAGTCACCAATTATTATATTTTCTCTGTTCATTTTTTGTATTTTCACACCTTATTTTTATTTTTTTATTTTATAAATAAAATCAACACATAATTAGTAATACATTTAATGGCTAATAAAATTATACATTTGAATTATTTATAACTCATGTCTCTTCATCTTACTTGTAAAGTTTAATCTAAATATGAATCATGACTTCATATGCTTCATTTTTCGTAAAACTTATAAGTATTTAATTAATGTTTAAAAAATTATAATAAGCAAATGTAATAATAAAATAAAAGAAAACAATTTTGTTTTGACGAAATCAGAGTTTGGATAGAACATCACTACTCCTAGAAAAAATAGAGAGCATCTAAAATATTTTCAACCTAATACAATATATTGTTATTTCAACATATTATTCCTTATTCCATTTACTTCACCACGGTGAATATTTTGTTCTAATATATATATATTTTACATGTTTTAAAAAAGTCTATGATATCGCAAATGAGGAGAAATATAAATATTATGTATTCGATACTAACCTAAATATTATATATTTCATATTATTATCTTATAAATATTTCATATAATCGCGCGAAGCGCGAATACTTTCACTAGTTATTAAATATGAATGCAGAATGTAGAAAACAAAAGAGCATTCTTTGATCTGCATGTAAACTGAATAAAACTTGTATCATCAATCATAACAAATCAATTGATTAATCGCAAAGTGAATTAAAAATACAAAAGTGTATTACGCAAGTATTAACGTAAAGGTAGAAGAGAGAATTCAGCATGAATAAAAAAATATAATAAATAAAATATTAGACAATGATTTATAGAGTGAATTAAACTTATTTTTATAATGAATCAAAACAAGTATCCAATAGGAACAAATAAATGAATTAAAAAATTCAAAATGAATTAAATTTTGTATTAAAATTGTATTAAACGGTATTAAATTTGAATAAGAAGAGAGAATTAAGAATGAATGGAAAACGTAACTATGACTGACAAGACAATGATTTGTAGATAGAATTAAACTTGTATCAATAATGGATTAAACAAGTATCCAATAGTAACAAATAAATCAAAAGGTCGTGAAATGAATTAAGTTTGCATTAAAATAGTATTACACAGTACTTAAAATTGAATTAGAAAAGAGAATTAAGAATGAATGGAAAACGTACCTAACGAAAGATATGACAATGATCAATAAATTGATAAGTTATATTAATAATGGATTAAACAAGTATCCAATAGTGACAAATCAATCAAAAAACTTCAAAATGAATTAAATTTGCATTAAAATTGTATTATCTAAGTCAACTTTAATACAGTTGCAAGATCATTTCAATGTTATATATAATTCATTTCAATCTAATATTTCTCCTAAAATCAATTTTAAACTTAACCAAATCCTCTTAAAATTGAGATATAAACTCCAAACGACATTTTTAATCATTTGTAGGAACTACCTATTCAAACTTATCATAAATTTATAAAATTCAAATAATGAATTCAAAATTTGAAGCTTTATAATGACCATCAATGGTGAACTCTTATTTCTGTAATTTTGAATATCTTAAATTTCTGCTTAAAAACGTAATTTTATACAAATTTGCAGTCTTTTTGTTCCTCTTTTCATCTTGTTTTTGAATAAAAATAGTGATATGAAAAAAATTGATTTGAGGAATATAATTATTTAGATAAAAAGTTAAAAGAAAAGAACAAGAATTTTTTTTAAAAAAAAAGAAGAGGAGGAGGAAGATAAATAATTCCAGTGAAAGAGACAAAAAATTAAAAGAGTAAAAGAAGAAGAAGAAAGAGACGAAAAAACAGAAGAGTAAAATGAAAGAAAGAAAGAGTCAAAGAAGCAGAAGAATAGGAAAAAGGGTTGAGAAAGAGGTACAATTTTCTTAATTCCAAAAAAATGTTATATTTAGTTAGAAAAATTATGTTGACATAAATGATAAATATTTTTATAATATAGCATATTTATGTGATTTACCCATCATTAAAAGGTCATTTTCTTTGATTTTTATGGTCTTTTTATGATTCCAGAAGGGTATTCTTGACCTTTTAACCTCAATTAGATTTTTTAAGTCCATCTTATAACCTAATATCATCATTATATGTATATGAACTCTCAAATCCTTAATTCTCCTCCTTTTAATTTCTCATGAAATCCCAGAAAAGGATTTTTCCAATTTCTCATGATCTAAAGACTCCAAGTTCATGATTCTCTTCGAGATACCTAAAGTTTTCAACCCAAGCCTTTTCTCTATACTTCATCTTTTAAGATTTTCATCAAAATTCTCCTAGAACATTATTCTTCTAGGTATGTAAGGCTACTCATTGTGATAGACTAAGTTCGCTCTGATGCTCAATATCTAAATTCAATTATTAAAAGTTTATGTTAAGTCGTCACTATTTAACACCATACATATCTTGTGCAATTTTTTTGTTGTCACTAAATCATAGCTTGATTAGAGACAATAAAATCCATGTCATCAATTATTCATATTATTAGAGACGATATAAATGTCATAATTAAATCTAAATTTTTATAGCTAAAACTTATAATATTTAGCTACGAACTCTAACTTGTCGATATTGTAACGACATATTTTTTTAGATGAAATATTTTCGTATCCAAAAATTAATAAATTTTACGACAAAATATTTTATCATGACTTAGATATATTATCAGTGAAGAAATAATGTGTCACTGATAACTTTAAATTCGTGACTTACACTACAAAATCGTGCTACAAATTACTATGTTGCGTCAGTAAAAGTATGTGTCCATATATTTAAGCATGAAAAGTAAATTTTGTCACTAAAAGTGAATAATTAGTGACGAATTTGATGTCGTAGCTAATAATTTCAGAGCTATATATCATATTTGTTGTAGATATGCATATTTAATTCTACTATTGTTCCAACTTCATTTCACATAAATCCTATTTGTTTATAAAAAAGTTAGGTATGTAAAGGTTTTTACATGAGTTTTTTTCTATACATTTGAGTTTGGAGTTTAAAGGTGAGCCCATGAGCATACTGTTTTAAATGCATGCTTATGAAAATGGTTTTGTAATATTTGGAAATTAAGAAGGAAAATAGTATAATTGATTTTCTGAAAGGTATTTCAGTTAAAAAAGTGAAGAAATAGGTAAAGTTCTCTCAAAGGACTATTAAGTATATTGATATTGATTATATTATGCATAAAATTGAGCACCAAATTAGGTAAGAGTTCATTTTAGATCTGAAGCCTCATTAACTATATAGCCAACATAGGACATGATCATACCGACTTTTCGATGACTCCTCACTGCCTTAAGAAGGCTTATTGGATGGATCCATAGTTATTGTTAGCATCCTATACCACAAAAAGTATACTATTACCCTATGTAACACCTCGGAAATTAGAAGTTGGATTGCAAGGGAAAAAGTTGCAATTTTGGCACATATGCAAAGGTCTATGTATGAGTTCAACCTATAGACCATAGGAAGTTCTACGGGATATAGAAAGGAAGTCATTGGATTGGATTGATATTTTTAAAATGTCAAGTCTCCGATATTTCACCTACGAATATCCAGGACGAGTTATATAGTGACCTACAGGTCATAGGTGGTAAATGTAGCAGTGATCCATACTTGGTGAAATTTCGGGCTCAACTTGAGGAAGAGGTCTACTGACCGTGGAATAGTGGACAAAATTATATGAATAATTCAAGGAAATTAGCTAGATATTTGTGTAATACCTCGAACATGACTTAGGTGAAGCTACATCCTAAAATGGTTGTAATGATGTTATAAGGTCCTAAAATGGTCTATAATGTGGTACTGAGGCAGTGTGTATAGCTTTAGGTGAATTGGAAGTGAAATGTCAAGGGACAACCAAGACGTTCGACGACGAAGTCACCTATATGCCTCTTATGTGGTTTTATGTGTTTATGTGTGATTTATGAGGTTATAACGGCATTATATAATTTATTATAGATTATATAGGTTGTGTGTGAAGTTTCATTAAGTTTGGAGGTCAAACATTCAAGAACGTCCATGACGTTCGAAAGTTTTTCCTTGAAATGACCTTGTGTGTCTATGCGTGTTTCATTGAGTTTTACGCGTTCATTTTAGTTGAAATTCATGTGAGAGGTCCTAAAATTATATACTAGCATGTTTGGGCTGTGAACGTCCGGGCAAACATCCCCTAGGACCATCCAAGGGTCCTTGAGGAAGAACCGATCATGAGTGACCAAGGTTGCCAAAGACAACCCAAACTACAGAGGCAATCGACGCCCAGTGGGTCAGTCGACACCCCATAGGTGAGGAGTCATGGGTGAATACTTAGGCGAGGAGAACGAGAGGGCAAAGACCAGCCTCAGTCCCAAACCACAGACTAACAGGACGGTCAGTTGGTTAAGGGATGGGCCGTGGATTGACAAGCCGTTAGTGGATTGCCTTCCTGCGTAGTTCACTGTAAGTTCAAGGGGTGAAGTTGTAAATTCACTCCACGTCCAAATAAGACTTTGTCCGGCTCTTAAAGGGTCTTTTGGGTATTTTAAACATGTTTATAAGTCTAAAACACTTAGAAGATTTCATTCTTCAAAATCAAAACCCAAATTCCCTTAGAAATTCTCTAGAACTCCATTGGAGCCAAAACTCAAGGAAGGGTTCTTCGTAAAATTGAAGGTTTAGCTTTATTGAGGTACGAGTTTATCCTTGAAACTCTATTCATCAAGGATCCCAACTTCCAAAGAAGTTTTCTAAAGTTTTCAAAGATGAATTATCCAATTGCATGATATATCCATGGGTTCTTGCATTAAAGGTTTTAAAGCATTTTATATTGATTGAATTTTTATTAATATGATGATTTTAACTCAATTAACCTATGAACCCATGTAATTTATGAAACCTAGTTTTTACTATTTATGGGTTCAGTGATTTTGACTGAATGCTTATCAATTCTGGTGTAGTTTTCCAATGGGCTAATGATTGATGTAATAATTGTATTGAACTGATATCTAGGTTGTCTTATATTTATGAATCTATATTTAATTGAAATAGTTTCATTGATTATCATAGTTTTTATATTGAATTGATGTTCATGGCCATGGGTAAGGGCCTTATGGTATTGAATTGGATGATTTCACATTGGATGGAATTGTTGAGAATGGAGTGGTGGTACGCTTCCCTAATTCCCTTCATATAATTTTAATTAGACTTCAATTATGTTGTGATTGGTATGATCCACTTATGCTGGCTGCGTCATGTGCTTTACTTGCAATTGATGTGGCCTTGTTGGCGTTACTTTATGTAACATGATGATCATGGCCTTGTCGGCAACTACTTGAAGTATTATGATGATTTGTGTAGTTGATTATGTAAAGTTGGATAATATCTATCTACATGATAACTTTTGTTGATGCTATTTAGGTGATCATGTTAGACTATGACTTTGGCTTTGTGTGTATAGTCTTAGGGTTGATATATGCTTATTCCTATTTGACTATATGAGTTTATCAAGGTTATATTGATGATGATATGATAGTGTATAGGATGACTTAAAGAGAATATGGTTATGTCTATGTGTTTCTAGAATGACATGTAATATGTGTTAAAGTGAAGTATGTGGTGTCTTATCTTGGTTGACTTGTGCCCCTTACTTGATGCATGTATTAATTATATGTGACCTTCAATGATGTTAAGAGGGTACTTATGTTAAACCTTGAACCTAGTGGTATGATTATGAATTTTGAAGTCGAAAGTCGTAATAGTATCCTTCAAGTAAAGGAATGATAGACTTAAGGTTGGTTAGCTGGAACGACATCCTCAGGAAAGTCATTATGATCTTCTAATCTCCATTGTAAGGTATCCCTAGTGTACCTATTTGGTAGGTTAAATGTGATTGGGTTATGAACTTGATATGGAACCCCTTTATATGAACCTTTAATGTGAATTACTCTATGAGAACAAAGGCTAGTACCGAGTGAGTATGGTAAGGGAAGTATTTCTAGTTAAAGAATGAGACTAGATTACAAAGCATGCCCTTCATATTCCTTAATTATGTGCCTACATGGGATGTGTCTAAGTTCTACCATTGGCAAGTAGAACACCCTCATTAGAGTAGGTTAGAACTTCAGATTCCTTGTCTTCCTATCACGGTCTATGTCATTTATTGCCTATTCTCATCATACGAAATAACTATTAGCATTAGATAAGTTCTATGAAGTTTAGGTGGTGGTTATGGACACTATCTATGCATTGGACAATAGGCTTTGAAGGTGTTAGTTAGAGTCCCTAGTTCTTGTCCAAGACCACAATTTGAATGTCCTTTATGTGATGAATGAGTTTTAAATAAACTAATGAATGTAATGACTTAAGTTAAGAAATCATGTTAAATGAATAAGAACTTACCTAGAGTAGTTAAGGGTTGTCTAGTTAAGGTGTGAAGGGGGCATAGGAATGGTCACTTCGTATCTTACCTAGATAAGTCTTAAGAATGACTCTAGTTAGGGAATATGTTGATTACGTGGACATGATCTAAGCTTTATGTAGTCTTAAGGATTATTTAGGTAGTCTTCAAGAGGATAATCATGGATGTTATCTTCTTGATTTACTTAAGTAAGTATTTTGATAGCCTTTGGAAGGAGAATGTCATATTATCTATGTGTTGATGTGTATGATGTCTTGTATGTATGTGTTGATCTCTTTATAGGTGGTCTTAAGGATCATTTAGGTATGCCTAGAAAGGGTGTATGGTTGGTCTCTCTCTGTCTTACTTAAGTGAGCCTAAGGGTAGATTTTAGTGAGGGAACTACATGCTAGGAAGTGTTTAAATTAAAAGTAAGGCACTTCACTATACAGTGAAGAGTAATAGTGAAATGGGTTCATTGTAATGTGATCTTAAAAATGGGTTAAATTTCTTAAATGTTATCGTATGTGTTTCTAAGGTGTTACATGTTATTCTTGTGAGTATTATATGATATTTAAGTAAAAAAGATGCATATTTCTAATAAATGTCCAATTTTATGATTTTATGCGTTAAGCCATACTTAGTACATATGTTTGTACTAATTTCATACTTTTATCTATCTCTATAGTGGTTGGTAGGTGAGGAGCATTTGTGAAGCAAGACTTGGATCGTATCATCATTCAAGTGAAGTTGACGTATGTCCTCATTTGACCCTAGGGCATAGATGTCTTTTATTTCCTTTATCGAAGAAATATAATAGACTAAGTATTTATATATTTTGAAGTGTGGGCCGTGTCCTATGTATTCTTGTGTCTAAGCTTTGATGAAATTGAGACTTAGTATTTTGTATTATTTCTAATTAAAGATGTTATTAAAGATATTCTAATGTTTTGTGAAATTCATTAATTTTGCACTACTTTTCATTATGTATATCCGATGAACGATACAGAAAGGGCTTATACAAGACCTCTGAGAGGTCAAGTACATCGGTTACATTCCAAGAATGCCATATATTATTTGGTGTGGATTCGGGATGTGACAATTTAGGTTCCAGTAATAGATTATGCAGTTTACCATTACACTTCGTAGGTCCAGACCGTACACCTGTACATCAAATTTTTATTAAGGGTATTTTGATCTTTTCCTACCCATCAATTATTCTTGCATTCTTAGGTCTTTGATTATCAAAGTACTTAGGAATTTGATATACCGTGGTTTCACGGTAATATTAATACTTTTTACTTAAGTTTAGTGTGTCCAAAAGCCTTTTTGTGCTAATTTTTATATAAGTTTCTCCGTATTGGCAGAAAATCTGTCTAAAGATGAATTCGGAGGTTTTTTACGCAAAGAAATGCAGAAGAGACCACCTACGGAGCTTGTGATAGTCCGTCATGCTCGTGACGGTCCGTAGGTGGCATCATAGTGCATCTGCTGAAGGATGATGGGGAAGTCTGACCAAGTGTGGGGTTAGGGAGTGCATGACGGACCATCGTAGCCATGACAGACTGTCCTGTTGGTTCTTCATGAAGTTCAGATAAGTAGTCCCAGTACCTAAATTCTAAGAGTTCAAGTGTTTTGGAACGGAGACCTTCGACAGACCGTTGTGCCTGTGACGATCTATCATATCTGCCATCGAGGGTAATGACGAGAGCTGCAGAAGAAATTGCACAAGGATGGGAGGACAGATTCCATGACGGCCCGTCGTGACCACGATGATCCGTCGCGAGGTCCGTCGACCCAGCCGCGTTTTGACAGACTTCCAGTAAATAGAGTCCTTATTTAGTTCGTTTTATTTATAAATAGTTCGAAAAACATTGTTTTTGAGGTTAGACCCTGGATTATTTTTAGACCTTTTGTTGGACTCTTGATTATTTTTTAGACCTTTTGTGAGATCCTTGATTATTTTGAGATTCTTGTAATTGATTGTTGGTGATTTTTGTTGATTAATCAAGCGACATTTCGGATTTTCCTCTTTCTCATTGAAGTAAGTACATGAATTCTTATACCATATATTTGAATATTGTGATTATGACTATGGGTAACTAAACTCCATAACAAGGGTTGTGGGAACCATAGGCGAATAATGAGGTAAAACCTAACTAAAATAACAATTCTAGAATAGTGTCTTGTATGTATTGATAATTCTTTCGCTTAGAAGTCTTTTTAACGGATGGACAACGTTAGAACTCGCCTTAATGCTACTTGCCGAACCAATGAGGTAGATAATAGGAAAAGAATTATCAACATAGATTTAGTGTAAACTATCTAATAGGCTAGTATCGATTGGGACAAGGTAATAACTTAGTCAAATATCGAATACGATGCTTAATACGAGGTTAAAATAAGGGTTAGTATAGCAACACACGTAGCCGGACCAAGGTGCGGAGTGAAATTTTGTAGATGCCAGACCAAGGATTTAGAAATACATAACTTATCACTTTGCATGCAAGATAGTAGGAAAGAATTGTTATAGTTAGAATTATCAAGTTATGAACCTGTGGGGAACACGTAAACCCTAGTTACTTTGATTAATTGATTAAACTCCAACATTCGAAGCTGTTAGTTGTCTCCTTTAATTTCGCTAGTTATTTTCATTCATTTAGAAATAGAAAACCCCCCTTTTATCACTTTTGCTTTTCAACAAAGTAATTGACTGAACAATAGTAATAATATATTGAAGTTAAGTCTAAACATTTTCCTTGTGGGAACGATCCCAACCTCATTAGTTGGTTATTTACTTGACACGACCGCTTTACTTCTTATTTGAGAAGTAAGTTTGAGCATATCAAATTTTGGCCCCGCTGCCAGGGAAAGTAGCTTTTAGATTACTTTAAACTTATTACTATTGTTTTATTATTTTTGATTCATGCAGAACCATCTTCCTTGTATGCCAAATACACGGAGAGGAAGAGAACCCTTGTTTCCCTACGATCACGAATTAGAGCGTACACTACGCAACATAAATCAAAACTTGGGAATCAATGATGATGATCCAAACCAGAACATCCAAGCTCCAATTGATGTTCATGGTCAGATGTTACCCGATGCTCCAGGTGAACACAAACAGAGGGGACAAAATCCCGCTCCACGGCCCAAAGAATACTAAAGAGGCTATAACAATATAGCAGACTCCGATGGGCCACTTGTCTTGCTCCTTCTACCACCAGGACACACTTTTGTGGTAACTAGTAGCCTGATGCAAATGCTCACTGTCAGAGGTTTGTTTTCAGGGCTACCTTTTGAGGATCCACGTGCCCATATAGCTAAGGTTAGGGTAGTGTGTTAAAGCTATGTAGGGAGGACTGACTTGGACTTGGATGTAATAGGGATCAGAGTGTTTCTTCTCTCACTGACGGGAGAGGCTGCTATATGGTTCATTGAGCTCCGATACAACTCAATTTTCACTTGGAACCAACTAAGGGATGTTTTCTTAGCACGCTACTATCCGGTCTCAAAGAAACTAAACCACAAAGATAGAGTGAACAACTTTTTGGCACTACCAGGAGAGTCAGTTAGTAGTTCTTGGGATAGATTCACCTCGTTCTTGAGAAGTGTCCCAAATCACCGTATAGATGACGAGTCACTGAAGGAATACTTCTATCAAAGACAAGATGATAATAATAAAGCGGTGTTGGACACTATAGCAGGTGGATCATATGGGGAGTGTCCTTATGCTGAGATTGCTGAAAAATTAGAGAAAATCTCCTGGAATAATAAAGCTTGGAGTACTAGGAAGTCAGATACCAGGAGAAATACCTTCGCAGTGCAGTTCACTGACAACCAGCCACAGATGAGATTCGTGAAGAAATGGCTCAGATGACAACTGAGCTTGGGTTGGTACTAAAACATGTCACTGGGGTGCGAAAAGATAAATGCGGTAAACTACTTGTCGAAACGACCTCCACAAAATGATGAGTGCTATTATGAGGAGGATTCCTATGCGGTAAATGAGCAAACAAAGGGTTTCCGATCAAGTGCCCAAGGCTCTAATCAGGAGAATTGGCGCCAAGGTCAAGGGAACCAAGGTCGGAACTATTGTAACTACAACCGTGAGGGTCATTATGTCCGAGATGGAAACTAC
Source organism: Solanum corneliomulleri (assembly GCA_027704805.1). NCBI lineage: Eukaryota > Viridiplantae > Streptophyta > Magnoliopsida > Solanales > Solanaceae > Solanum > Solanum corneliomulleri. Next base: position 9,899,813 of record JAKWIY010003054.1, on the reverse strand, counting down.
AACCGCGAAAACAACTTCAACAGGGGTAACTACAGTAACAGAAATGATAGGAATAGGCCCTATGTCACTCCTCAAAATTGTGAAGTTACTCCTAGGGATGGTGGAGATAGTATGGCGCGAGTTGAGGATATGTTGCACAAAATGATGAGGAGGTTCGATACTAGTGATGAGCACATTAAAGAGTAAAGGAGTGATTTAGTAGGTATTAGGCAAAAAGTCGATACACATGCAATATCGATTAAACAAATCGAGTTGCAAATGGCCTAATTATCTGCTATTGTGAACATACGGGAACCGGGCACTTTTCCTAGCAACACTGTCCAAAATCTGAAAAATGATGCACACTGTATGGAAATCACTACTCGGGGTGGTAAGCAAACCATTGACCCACCTATGCTGTCTAATGAGGAAAAGGTGAGAAAGGATGATGATAAGGTGGTAAAAGGTAGTGGTGAAGCAGAAGATAGCACTGAAAAAGATGCAGAAGTCCCTATGAAGGTAATTCCCATGCCTAGACCACCACCACCCTTCCCTCAGACATTAGTGAAAAAGACCAAGGATGGTAAATATCGGCGTTTTATAACAATGCTGAAGCAGCTTTCTATCAATGTCCCTTTGGTAGAATCCCTAGAACAAATGCCCGGTTATGCCAAGTTTATGAAAGATCTAGTTACAAAGAAAATATCGGTCACTTTCGAGGATGATAATAGAATGCAGCATTGTAGTGCTATTGCTACAAGATCTCTCGTACAAAAGAAAGAAGATCCGGGTGCATTCACTATTCATTGTACAGTCGGGTCATTACATTTTGCGAAAGCATTATGTGATCTGGGAGCAAGCATAAATATCATGCCCCTCTCGATTTACAAGAAGTTGGGTTTGGGTGACCCAAAACCCAGTGCGATGCGGCTACTAATGGCTGATCGAACAGTGAAAAGGCCTATAGGTATTTCCACGATGTGCTAGTAAAAGTGGAGTCGTTCATATTTTCGGCAGATTTTGTTATTCTTGATTGCGAAGTCAATTTTGTAGTGCCTATTATTCTTGGGAGGCCATTCCTTGCTACGGGTAGAGCCTTAGTTGATATGGGAAAGGGGCAGATGAAATTTTGGTTGAACAATGAAGAAGCGACCTTCAACATTTGTAGGTCCATGAGGTAGAGTGGTGAGCTCCAATCGGTATCTGCCATATCTCACAAAGAAAATATGAAGAAGGAGAATGAACAAAAAAGTAAAAAACGAGAGTTTATGGTTGGGGATTTGGTGCTTTTAGACAGTTCTAGGTTGACTTGGCTTCCGGGGAAGCTCAAGTCCAAACGTACTGGCCTTTACTTGATTACCCAAGTATTCCCTCATGGAGCAGTTGAGTTAAAAACCAAGGAGGGAGTGCGGTTTAAGGTGAATAGATAATGAATAAAACTCTATTTTGAGCATACTGCATCACTGAATTAAGTGATACAGGCATACCATCTTGATGAAGGCTGAGTAATCAAGTGTCCTCAATCGTGCCGCAATGTTAAATCAGGCGCTTGTTGGGAGGCAACCCAATACGTGTAGCTTTTTTTTCCTTTTTAGTAATGGTAGCATTTTCTACTAATGGGTTTTAAATTTGTAAGCACATCACCAGGAAATTCTGCAGAAAATTACTCTGCATCAGTCACTAACGGATACAGTGACAGACCATTGCGCCCGTGACGGATCGTCGCATGAATCCATCGTGCCAGGTACGTCTTTCTGTTATTTTCAAATTAGGGCACACGTGACGGAACAATGACGTACCATCACAACCTAGATGGACCGTCGTCGCAGAATCATCGCGTCATTAATGAAGGGTACCCGACCCGACCCGATTGTTTTTTTTAAATTCAATATTTAAAACCCCCAACCCCTTCATTTGACCCCATTACTTCACTCTTTCTCCCATTCCCCCCCCTTTTCAACTTCCAAAGATCATAACCCCTCCCTCTTACAACCGATCATCTTCCCCAAATTCTCCAAATTCCTAAAATTCATCATCTACTAGTCGGAGCTGCTTCTGTGGGTCTCTACATGATCACCAAGTACTTTCTCTCTTGTTTTTTTTTTTTTCAAATTCTCAGGTATGTATCTCTAATTTCTACTCATTTATATTGCATTTTTTATTTGTCAATTAGTATTAGCCTAGTTCTTCTCGATATGTTCATTCTTTAATAAAATTCTGTCTGACCTAGGTTGAAAATCCTCGAAATTACCGTGTTAAAACCCTAGAAAGATGTGCTTTAGCATTGCTAGTTAACTAGGTATTTGGGTTAGACAAATGTAGGTTAAAACACTACCAATTCGATTTGGGTCATGGGGGATTAATGGGGCATCCCTAATTCTTTCACTGAGTTAGAAAATGAGACCTCGATAACGGACCGTCGTACCCATGTCGGACCGTCATTGGGTCCGTTCCAATAGCCATAACACCCCACTGTCCAATTTTCTCCAAGTGTCCACCAACAACCACATGCGACGGACCGTCGTTCCCACGATGGTCCGTCCTGCACAACCATTCTGGTTGTCAGAGACCCTATTCCTAAGGGTCTCTCTCTATTTTTCTAAGTGTCCTCAAACGAACAACTACGACGGACCGCCGTACCCACGATAGTCCGTCTTGCACAACCGTTCTGGTTGTTAGAGACCCTTTTCCTAAGGGTCTCTTTCTATTTTTCAAAGTGTTTAGAAACGGACAACTACGACGGACCGTCATACCCACGATGATCCGTCCTGCATGACCGTTATGATGGTCAGAGACCCTTCTCCTAAGGGTCTCCATATTTTTTTCAAGTGCCCTCTGACTGAAACCTACGATGGACCTTCAAACCTTTGACGGTCCCTCCTGCACTTATCGTCAAACTTGTCAGAGAATCTCCTTTAGGTTTCTCCTTATAAACAAAATCTAAGTAAGACACGACGGACCCCATGACGGTCCGTCATACTCACGATGAGACGTCACCTGGACCATCGTGTTTCACTGTAAATATAGAAATGTCATTACTTTTTAACTCTTTTATTTATTTTGTGTGGTTTTGCTTGTTTTGTTTGCTCCTTCTAGTACTAATATTGATTCTTTGCAGTTACTATCTATTATGGCACCAAAACAAGATCGAGTCTACGCATGCGTGCGTTCGAAGTCTGTCACCCATTCTGGCCGACTGATCATTGTCTCTGATGATGAGCGTGACCCCGAGTACGTGCCCCCAGGCACTTCCACCCCAGCTCGAGCTGCACGTGCTGCCAGAGCCACACCCAAAAAGGTGGCGTCCGGCGTAGTCACTGCCTCCAGTCTGATGAGGAGTGCACACTGACCGGCACACCTTCTGGGTCAGCTACTAATGAAGAAGGAGCGTTTGGATCCTTAGGAGTTTCGTGGTCGGAGGAAGCCTCCGGATCTGCTGAGGTTACTGCACCCGCCACCGCTGCAGAGTCTGCCTCGTCTAATGAGGCTGAGAGTTCGGAATCCACACCTGGTTCACCGACTCGTGCTCTCACCCTGGTGACCGACCAGCCCAATCGGTGGTGTGTCGATGGGCAGTATCAAGTCTATTCCGATGCAAAATTCTTGAATGACAAAGGAGTCATGACTCGGACACTTACATTGGAGCGGCAAATCCTTATGGCGACGATGCCAGAGATCCACAATCTCTTCACCAGACATCGACTTGAGTGGACAGCGCGTCCGTTGGGACGTTATAGTGAAGAGCTGGTCCGAGAGTTCTATGCCTCCTACGTAACAACTCTCCGATCATAAATTGATAGGCGGGCTGCCCCCCGCCAAACAGTCTCCACTAGAGTAGGTCCGAGTACGTGGCATTCAGGTTGATATCTCCCTGCCTGCCATCCGCCAGTTTCTATACGGCGACAATGTTGATGCTAATCGGACCCCTCTCACTGTCGAGTTTGAGTACCGATGGCAGATTGTTAAAGATTACCAATTCTTGCGTGAGCCAACTGAGAGAGATTACCAAGAGGTGGATGGCCTTGCACTTTTCCGTTGATGGAGAGGGTGCCGACTGGGTGACCGAGCCAAAGGGGCCATCAAGAAGGCCAACCTGACTTTCACGACGAAGTTTTTGTGGTTGATTGTCTGCTACTGCCTTTCCCCCATAGCCGCTGATAATATCGTCACATGGGATCCAGCAGTAGTGATGGCGGTGATGATAGCCGGGTTTGAGGTGGATTTTACGTGGCTTCTACAGGCGGTCATGCACGAGAGGGCTTTTAAGGTCACGACTACTTATTCTTTCCCGTGCATGATATTTTCTCTATGCAAGTCCGCAGGTGTGCCTATATGGCACGTTGATCAGCTCAAGACCCCTCTGGGCACTGTTGATAGCGGCCTCAACAGGGATGAGGCAAATGAGTTGTCTCCACGTAGAGGGCCCCGTACAGAGTTGCCTCTACTTGGTAACAATCTGGCTGATATGGTAGCATAGGCACGCACGGCTACGCAGACGGCTTCCACTGGCACTAACCCGGTCGAGTCTATCCCGCGTAGTAGCATTGCATCAAGCTCCTCTCACTCAGCCCCTTTACCCGCTCTAGTCCCGCTTGCTAGGGTCCAAAAATTAGAGGCGCAAATGGCTAAACTTATGCATCATATCCAGCCTTGGATGAAGAGGTCTATTGCTAAGGCAAAAGAGCGCTAGGAGCGGAAAATGGTCCAGCACAAAGAGCGGAAGATCGCTGAGGTTCATCAGTGCTTGGACACTTTTAAGTTGCGGGTGCTAGCTCGTACAGCCCCTCCGGTTGATGTGTCGACCCTTCAGGCTGTGGTCGACAGTCTTCGCGCAGAGATTGATATGATTATAGAGGCTGGGGTGACTTAGTCTGAGGGCCCTTCTGCAGAGCCTGCTGAAGACACAGTGATGGCGTTCCTATTCGCCACTTTAGAGATTCCACAACCTCCCCCTCGAGAGCATGCCAAGAGGCGTAGGGGTTAAGAGGAGGATGAAGCTTGAGCACATAAGAAGGAGCGCCGTGAGATGGAGGCTGCGACGAGAGTCTCGCTTGCTGAGAAGGAGACGTGTCAAATGAGAGCAGGAGAGTTAGCTACTGGGGCGTCTAGCTCCAGAATTGTGGAGATAGAGGAAGGCACTGCTGATAGTGATGTTGATGCTGAGGACACCACTGAGGGTGTCCAGATTACAAGGTAGTGGGTTCCGAGGAACCGGACCCACCAGCGTGCTGATCGTCGGTGCTTCGCGCCCCAGGTTTGCTTCACCTACCACTCTTGTATTTCAATTTTTTATGCATTGGGGACAATTGCATGTCTTTTTGTTGGGGGTGGGGTAAATGGAAAGTGAGTGCTAGGGTGAAGTCTGAGTAGTCCAATTCACTATCCTCTTTTGGAGTTTTCTTGCCTGTGTTCTTTTGCCCCAAGAGATTTATTACTTTTTCTGTTGATCCGGCATGTCTAAATCTTGTGTACATAATTTAATTCTGAAGCATGATGGCTAAAATGATATCCTGAGAAAATGAAAAATGATGCATGACTAGGCATAGTAATTGATAAATGGGTGGATCTAAGCATGACATAGAGGTACACCACTGCATGACCATAAGTCTAAAATTTGAACTAGGTATCTGATAATCTGGTAGAGCAATGAGATGCCAAGTGAGTGTGAGGAAGATTTGAATAGTCCACTATTTGTACTGAGCTAGAACTTGCCTGGTTAGTCTTGCTAAAAGTAAGTTGTAATAACAATTAGGAAAGGATCACAGGCCCTTATTCAATATAGCCCATTTTAGCCTAAATAAAAGAAGACCATATGAAATTTATCCTTCTTTGATTCAAATGATTTGAGCTTAAACTAGACCTTTCTTTTTCACCCTAACTGATCTTTTCTGAGAATAATGTGTTGGACCTAGTCCCTCCATGGACATGTGCACCTCAACTTATGCCAAAAGCATAAGTTGAGGGTGGCTAATGCAGTAAACAACCCTTGTTATGGCCCTGACCCAACTTTGGGTATTGTGTACTTTGACTCATGGCAAAGCCATGAGTTGAGGGTGGCTATTATGAGGAATGCTCTGGAAAGTGGGGTTGAAAGAACAAAGAGAGAGAAAGAACAAAAGTAAAGTGACTCAAGAATTAGTTGAAAAAAAGTAAATAATAAATAAATAAATATATACATATACAAGAAATACAAGCAAGAAAAGAAGAGAGTCACTTATACAAATGAAGAAGTAAGGGAAAATACCAAGGTGAAAGAATATGAGAAACTGGGCAAAATAAAATGATAGAAAATGGTATGTTTAGCCGATAGGTCAAGGAGGGAAAAAAAGTCACTAAAGTATACCTAAATATATCCTACCTGACCCTGAGCCTATGTTACAAGCTAAGAAAGTGCTATCGTGATCCTAAGAGTTGTATAGCGAACTTAAAGAAGTGAAAATAAGGGCAAGCTTATGGCAATATGTATGAATGAGTGTGAATTTGTTCAGAGTTGTGAAAAGTAATCCTTATACTCAAACTGAAATCATTGTGTGAAAAATGAGGATTTTGTTTTGAAGTGAGGACACTAGTTGCAATACCGGAAATATTAGCACCTCGGTGAGAAATTGAAGAGGATAGGTGTTAGTGCATGGTGAGTCTGTGTCATGGACTGATTCCACATAATTCCAACCTAATAGTGATAGCATGCATAAATATGATGAGATTGATCGGGATCGACAGCCAAATGATTGTGAAGGATAAAACATGGATTTATATTGTACAAAGTTTTTGTATGGTGTCATAGTGCGTCGCTTGAGTAAAAAAAATGAATTTAAGTTGAAGGTGTTGATATACCATGGTTTCACGGTATTGTTAATACTTTTTCCTTAAGTTTAGTGTGTCCAAAAGCCTTTTTGTGCTAATTTTTATATAAGTTTCTCCTTATTTGCGGGATATCTGTCCAAAGATGAATGCGGAGGTTTTTGAGCGAGAAATGCAGAAGAGACCACCTACGAAGCTTGTGACGGTCCTTCATGCTCGTGACGGTCTGTAGGTGGCATGGTAGTGCAGCTGCTGAAGGAAGATGGGGAAGTCTGACCTAGTGTGGGGTTACGGAGTGCGTGATGGACCGTCGTTGCCATGACGGTCCGTCATGCTGGCTCATCATGAAGTTCAGATAGGTAGTCCTAGTACCCAAATTCCAGATGTTCAAGTGTTTTGGAACGGAGACTTCGACGGACCGTTGTGCCTATGACGATCCATCATATCTGCCTTCAAGGGTAATGAAGAGAGCAACAGAAGAAAATGCACAAGTATGGGATGACGAAGTCCATGACGGCCCGTCATGACCATGATGATCTGTCGCGAGGTCCGTCGACCCAGCCGCGTTTTGACAGATTTCCAGTAAATAGATTCTTTATTTAGTTAGGTTTTTATTTTTTATAAAAAGTTCAAAAAACCTCATTTTTGAGGTTAGACCCTGGATTATTTTTAGACCTTTTGTTGGACTCTTGATTATTTTTAGACCTTTTGTGAGATCCTTGATTATTTTGAGATTCTTGTAATTGATTGTTGGTGATTTTTGTTGAATAATAAAGGGAACTTTCGGATTTTACTCTTTCTGATTGAAGTAAGTACATGAATTCTTATACTAGATATTTGAATATTGCGATTATGACTATGGGTAACTAAACTCCATAACTAGGGTTGTGGGAACCATAGGCGAATAATGAGGTAAAACCTAACTAAAATAACAATTCTAGAAGAGTGTCTTGCATGTATTGATAATTCTTTCGCTTAAAAGTCTTTTAATGGATCGCCAACGTTAGAAATCGCCTTAATGCTACTTGCCGGACCAAGGAGATAGATAATAGGAAAAGAATTATCAACATAGATTTAGTGTATACTATCTAATGTGCTAGTATTGATTGGTACGAGGTAATAACTTAGTCAAATATCGAATACGATGCTTAATACGAGGTAAAGATAAGGGTTAGTATAGCAACACACGTAGCCGGACCAAGGGTGCGGAGTGAAATTTTCTAGATGCCGGACCAAGGATTGAGAAATACGTAACTTATCACTTTGCATGCAAGATAGTAGGAAAGAATTGTTATAGTTAGAATTATCAAGTTATGAACCTGTGGGAAACACGTAAACCCTAGTTACTTTGATTAATTGATTAAACTCCAACATTCGAAGCTGTTAGTTGTCTCCTTTAATTTCGCTAGTTATGTTCATTTATTTAGAAATAGAAAGCCCCCCTTTTATCATTTTTGCTTTCCAAGGAAGTAATTGGTTGAACAATAGTAATAATAGATTGAAGTTAAGTCTAAACTATTTTCTCATGGGAACGATCCCAACCTCATTAGTTGGGTTATTTACTTGATACGATCGCTTCTTATTTGAGAAGTAAGTTTGAGCGTATCAGAATTCATCATTGAATCCCTTTAATCCATTGGATCTCCAAAAAAATTCCAATCTCTTAAATTGATTTCACCTAATTCTATTATAGTTCCATGAAAATCCCCATGGTTCTTTATATTATGATTCAATTGTTTATATTCAATATTGTTATGCATGATTTGATCAAATTACATGATTTTCAATTGATTGCATATGGACCTATTTCTGTGCCTACTTTATGAACATGAATTATGAAAAAAATATTATGAACTAATGAACTAATGAACTATGATTATCAATTTGATTAAGGATTTATGCATGTTTTATGAAAAGAATGATTTATGACTAAATGATGCTTTTAAAAATAAAGTATCAATAATTTGTGAAAAGTTTTCTCACAATTGAAAGAAATTGCAATTTAGATTCTTAGAAAGGTAATGTCTAAGCTGAGAGTTTTATGAAATAATGGTTTGAAAGGAGCTATTTTATTATAACTTGTGATTGGATTGATAGTCTTAATAGTTGCCACTATAAGTATTTTGATATGATTATGATTATGTATTTATCTTTGGACTTTACTTAGCACTGAGAGGACATTGAGATGAAGACTCTCCCATTAGTAGAGCCAAGTCTCTAGAAATAATCTCCTTGTGTCAAACTATGTCTCCCCAAATGATTGTCTTAAATGACCTAGATAGTAGATCCACCTTAGTAATATGAATGATGTAGATTTCTATGTTGGCAAGTAGACTTCCCTTTTCGGTGTGAGGGTCATGTAAGATTCAATTTTATAACTCACATGGTGTTATTGTGAGTTAATGGTAAACACTCCACAAATTAACTATGTTTTTTCCTCAAAGTATTTTATGGAATATTTGTTTATGATTTTAAGATGCATTGAACTTTTATACATTTATAAATTTGACTTTCAAACATTCTCATGTCTTCACTCGGTCTTACATATTACGTTTCTAAATCATTTATGATATCATGTTTATGTTTATGAAATTTTCCCCAAACTTAGTTTTGTCATAATAATAATGCATATTTGTGCCTATATTGTCACATAATATAGGATATGTCAACTCGTGATTATATTGGATTACTCTACAACATTTTAAATTGGCGAGTCCTATTCGTTCGAGAACAAGACCATTTATGATATATTTGTTTAATAATCTTGAAGTTTTAGACTTGTACATGATGTATGAGTTACATACCAACAACTTTTATGATGTTTAGAAAGGCTATCTCAGATACAATTTAGTATTCCACACTTATGTTTAGATTTCTTTAATTTATATGAGAATAATGTTTCCTATTTTATCTCTTGTTTTATTTTCTTTACGTCATGCTTATGTCAAGTGTCTTTCTTAGGGTCTCTTGAGGTTCTATTCACCATGTCACACCTAGGGAACACTTTGGTTCGTGACAAACTTGGTGTCATAGCCAAGTTTTAGAAAATATCGTAGGACGTCTAACAAGACAGATGAGTAGCGTATAATTATTCATAAGTGTGAAGTGTGTCAATTTATAAATAGGATTTTACAATGCATTTAGGAAACACCACTTCTTTCACTACTCTTAAGTCGTGCCACAGAGTTTATCTCTATAAATGTCTTTCTCCTAACTCATGTCTGATTCTTTTTCAAAAGAGCTAATACAAAAAGGAATATGGGGCCCGAGGTTGCTCATGTGTTGTTCGATCCATTGGCCAAGCAAGTTCCTTATGCCAAATTCTTATACACTTTCTATATGTTAGCTCAATCTATGACAGCCTAAGACAATAGAAATATTGTTTCTTCCATGAACATAGTTGTGGATACGACAACAACAAGGGCGAGGGAATTTACTAGGATTAATTCATACATTTTCATGGGTCAAAAAATTGATGAGGATCCTCAAGAGGTTTTTTTCATGAGAATTATAAGATAGTAGAGACTCCGAGAGTGTCACTGGTGGAAAAGGCAGACTAGGTGTCTTAATAAATTAAGGATATTTCTTAAGTCTTGTTCAACTAATGGAAGGAAGAGAGGAGTATTGATGATGTTCCTCTTGATTGAAAGAAATTCAAAGTAGTTTCTTTAGTATCATTTCATTCCTCTTGATATGAGAGAGGAAATTTTTCTTGACTTCATTAATCTCCATCAAGAGAGTATCAATATCAAAGAATATGTATTGAACTTCACTCAATTGTCTGACAATGCTCCTACTATGGTTGCCAACTATAGGGAAAGGATGAGTATGTTTGTGTTAAAAATATCTGAAATGGTAGTCAAATATGTTCGTACTGCCACGTTGATTAAGGATATGAATATTTACCGCTTGATGATATATGCTAAAAATTTGAAGAGTAGAATCTTAGGGATATATCTAGAGAATCGAAAAGGCTAAGGACCAACGATGATGGTTTTTTCTCATTCTAAGTCTAGCGTACATGATCATCCTCAATTCAAGAAAAAAATATCCGATCAATCTTCTTCTAATATTTCGGATCCAATGTTCAACAAATATAGGGTGTCTAACCCTAACCCTCAGAGAGGTGGGGAAATGGATCTCAGTTCCCGCTTGCAAAAAGTGTGGCGAAAGTCACGTGCGAAAATGCTTAGATGGTACAGATGGTTGCTTTGTTTATGATAAGAGTTGTCACAAGATGAAAGGTTTTCCATTTATTACTACTAAGGTAGAGATGGTAAGCAATATCAAACTAGTTGTTCTGGTTTGTCTACTCCTAATCTGAAAAATCTTATGCTTTTCAACCTCGACATAATTATGATGGTTCTTAGGATGTTGTAATCGCTGTGTTGAAAGTGTTTCTTTCTTATATACTTTATTTGCTTGATCCAAATGTTACCATATCATTTTTACTCTATATATGGTTATGAGATTTTATATGTGTCCTGATATTCTTTTAGAACCTTTTTCATTCTCTATGCATGTTGGTTATTTTATTATTGCTTAATAATTCTATATAAATTGCCCTGTTTTTGTTTCTCATAGAGTCATTTACGTTAAATTGGTATACCTTGATACAGTAGATCTTAATTCCATTATTGGAATGAGTTGACTTCATTCTTGTTATGCTTCCATTGATTGTGGGACTCGATTGGTCACATTTCAGGTTTCGGACAAACCTTTTTTTAACAAAAATGGGGAAATTCAGCGCATAAGGGTCAATTCATATCTTGCATAAAGGGTAGAAGAAATAATTTCTAAGGATTTCATATATCATCTTGTTAAGGTTAGGGATATAGATTCAAAAAATTCAACTCATGAGTCATTTACCATTGTAAAAAATTTTTGGAAGTGTTTTCCGATGATTAATATAGTATTTCTCCTAAAAGGGAATTGGACTTAGGTATTGACCTTCTCCCAGATACATAACTCATATCTATTCCTCCTTACCTTATGGCTTCTATAGAACTTAAGGAATTAAAATATTAATTGAAGGACTTGTTAGATAAGAGTTTTACTATACCGAGTATCTCCCCATATGGTTCACCAGAGCTTTTTTATACAAAAGAAGGATGGTTCACGTTGTATGTGCATTGACCATAAACAATTGAATAACGCTAACATACAGAATAAGTATCCTATTTCAAGGATTGATAACTTATTTGACCAACTTCAAGGTGGAAGTTTTTTTTTTTTTTTAAGTATTGATCTCCGGTCAGGTTATCTATGTCTAACAAAGAGTAAAGGAAAGTGACACTCCGAATATGGATTTCAAAACTTCGCATGGTCACTATATATTCTTGGTGATGTCTTTTTGTTTGACTAGTTCCCTAACAATTTTCATGGATTGAATGAATAGGATCTTTAAGTAATATCTTGACATGTTTGTGATTGTGTTTATTGATGATATTCCATTTTAGTCTCTAAGTTTAGTGAATGTGATTTTTGATTGAGGTCCGTTACTTTTCTTGGACATATTGTCTCCTGTAAAGTTATAAAAGTTGATCCTAAGAAGTCCGAGGTGGTGAAGAATTTTCCTAGACTTTTGTCTACTCCATATATAAAGGGTATCTTGGGTTTGACCGGTTACTATAAAAGGTCCGTGGAAGTTTTTTTCTCCATTGTTGTGTCATTGATGACATTGACCCAAAATAAGGTGAAATTCATATGGTCGGAAGATGTTGAGAAGAGTTTCGTAGAGTTAAAGGATAAATCACATAAGCCCCTATTTTGACATTTTGAGGGATGATTAGATGGTTTTTTTGGTTTATTGTGATGCTTCACAAATTGTTCTTGGTTATATTTTGGTGCAACATGGAAAATTTATTCTTATGATTCAAGGAAAATGAAGGTGTATGAAAAAAAATTGCCCGACTTATAATATGAAATTAGGGGTTAGTGTTTGCTTAAGATTTGGAGACATTACCTGTATTGTGTTCATGTGGACATGTATACTAACCACAAGATCTTGCAGTATGTGTTCACCTTAAACGATATGAATCTTTCACAAATAAGGTGAATTGAGTTATTAAAAGATTACGTCATAAGTATCCTTTATCATCTTGGAAAGTTAATGTGATTGCAGATGCTCTTAATTGACAATTAATGGAAAGTGTTTCTCATGTTTAAGATGGTATACAATTTCTAATTCCCGAAATTAAAATATTTTCCAATTCGATTTTCACTTAGTTGATTCCAGTGAGGGTGGTGTGATTGTTCAGAATTGTTTGGAACCGTCTCTTGTAACAAATGTGAAGGCTAATCAATATCTTGATCCGCTATTGGTTGATTTGAAAAGGTTGATTTCTAAAAAATCCATTAATGGTTTCCCTAAGGGGAAAATGGTTTCCTCCGGTACTATGTCCGATTATGTGCTCCAAATGTAAATGAGTTATGGAATCAAATTTTGATAGAATTTCATAGTTCTTAGTATTCTATTTACCTTGGAGCCACAAAGATGTACCACAATTTGTGAGAAGTTTATTGGTGCAACGGAATGAAGAAGGAGCTTGGGGAATTTATGGCTAAGTGTCTTTATTGCCAACAGTGAACAATATAATTAAGTAATACAATCAAGCAATAGGTTCATGGCATGTTATTGTTCACACATAATCAGTTCATTAGCTTTGATTCACATTTCCCTATTCACATACATGCACATATTCAATGAAACAATAAACTGACATATATCACACAAGAGGAAATCAAACCATCACTTACCTTCAAACCAAGCCTTAATACTTCTAAGATATTAGAGTCTTCCCTTTCCAAAGTTTTTAGATTGTTATTGGTATAGGTAATTAACATAAGGATCAATAAACAAGGCCTAATTTACCCAGAGAATACCAAAATATCAACCCAAGAGCCAAACTCATGATCTTGATGTTCAACTAGGACTTTTCCCATCATTAATCTTCAGCCCAAAACCCTTCCCCACTATAATTAACGAGGATCCTAAGTTCTAGGAATCAAAACAAGGATTAGGGAAGTAATTAACTTACCTTTAGCGAGAGCAATCGTGGTAATCTGTTTTGCAAAAAATAATAATTTTTAAATTTTCCCCCTAGTTAAGTCGCGACTAATCTGCCACAATGGGCCCCATCCTTCAAGAGAGGCCTTGCCCTAGCGACATTAATCCTGCCCCAACAGCTTGCACGTAGACCAAACCTTGGAATTTGAGATCCAGGCTTCCATTTCACAACACACCTTAAACTAAAATGTTCTAAAACAACCCTTTCACGCCAAGATCAGTTTCAGGAGTTCTACTCACTAGAATGTGATTTCCTAAAGCCGTACAGACTACTTAACATCTTAGATATCAAATCAAGTGATAAAACTCACAATTAGATCCCTCATCCATTACCAAATTTCCTGAGATCTCGCCTAACTCAAATTTTATTCTAGTCTGGCCTAGGCTAGAAATTTCCAAGTTATTACTCAAAAGTTTTCTGACCCAAATTCCTTCCCGATTGCCTTTGAGCTACAAATGCTAGAACTGCTCCAACCAGCATACACTGTAGATATCATAGGATTCAAGACCGAGTTTGTCACACTACAGGATGATATAGATACATTAGTTGTTTTTGAATTGTATACACTACATCCTTCCACACTAATGTTAGAGGTAATGTTCTTTTTTCTTTATTTGGTGAGGAAGACCCTTCTAGTGACGCTCCTCGTGCGTCTAGAAAGTTCACACACACTTTTGATGCTACCATTGATAGGACTAAGTAGCAAAACAAACAAAACAAAGAGGAATGTGAAATTAAGCTACATAAGAGAAATCGTTAGGTGATGAAAAATTATGACAACTGAGAGAGGGAGTTGGCAACTGGAGTTTCAGATTCGAGGGCTCTACTGATGGTGCTCTGCAACTTGTTTGAGGGGAGGGGAAATACTGATGGTCCTCCTCCAAATATTTCGGAAGGAACTATTCATGGCTCTTCATAGTTTGATGTACAGGTTCTTGGTGAAGCACCAGGGTCCACATCAACGGACACCCACATGCTTGTATATTTTTCCAGTGCTTTGGTTCCACAATGTTTGTCTTCACCATTCGTTCTTTATGTGCATTGATGTTATTGCACCATAAATAATTAGTGTGCTATAGGGTAAAATTTGTAATGATTGTAAGAGTGAAGTCCAAATAACCCAAACACTTTGCTTATACCCTAGGGTTTTATTTTTTGTTTTCTTTTTCGTTAAGAATTATTTAATTTATGTTGAAATAGAATGTTTAGGATGTAATTTATAAACGTAAAATAGATTTAAAAACATGATGTCAATAGAGCATAAAACTGAGTTCCCTCTTCAAAAATTGACTTATGTGTTATGTTTGTGTAGGATCATTGTATGACATGACAAAAATCAATTGAGTAACTTACTTATACTAAACCTTAAACCAGATACATTGATTATTTGATAAGTGAAGCAATGTGTCATGTATATGTAAAAATATTTTTTAATTTCAAACAAAAACTTTCCTTGTTAGTCTTGGTAAGATGATTTAGTTGTGAATTAGGAAAGAATCATAAACCATAGTTAATATTATGTACAATTAAGCCTTAAAAAACCAATCAAATAAAAATGTTCCTCTCGATCTAAATCATTGAGCCTTAATTTGACCATTCTTTAAATTTACTAGCTAAGTCACCTACGTTATGAAAATTATTATCCTTTATTTTTGCAGTAGTCCCTCTTTTTTGTCACGACTCGAACCTACACCCTGGACGGGGCCGGTAATTGAATACCATTGTTGGTCCCCAAGCGAACCCTCATCTTGGCTGACTACAAGAGAAAGACTCACTTAAGCACACAAACTTGAAAAGTGAAATAAAATTCATGAATTCAACTTTAAAAGCATTGACTCAAATGAACAACTTTTAATAAAATAATATATTCAACAAGCCATAATATAGGCAACTTTAATATTAAAAAAAAATTAAAAATAAATGAAAAATACAAACTCCTTAAATAAATTGACTATCTATGAAGCCTCTAACTTATAAAGATAGAAGTCGGGACAAGACCCACCGCATCATGATTAAACTGAAAAGTAAATGAAATCCTTCGGAAGCAAGGAGGCTCACCATAGCTAACTCAAACTCTCAGATATATCAGCGAAGATCTTATTGATGATCCTGTATACTTGTGTTTGCATCATCAAAACATGCAGGCTAATTGGTTCAATACGTGGAATGTTCGATAATTTAAGAGGAATGCTAAACAACAACATAAGCTTAATACTTGAATAAAAAGGAAACATACTTACCTATTTTCAGCTCAGCTCAAATCAAGAATAAGATACTCAACTCAAAAATTAGATACTCAACTTCAAAGATATGATAATTGACTCAATGAAGCACATATGAACTCAAATACTCAACCTAAGGTACTCAACTAATAATAATTAAACTCTTGATAATAAATAAACTCATTTTGATATAAATCAGTATAAAGCAAGTGCCATATAAACAAAAGTTGTTTAAAACATGCTGTTAACTCAAGATGATAATATCATAAAATACATATCTCAAAGTCTACTTGTGAAATGCATGAATGAAATACCTTACCCCCATTGATACTAAGCAAAAACCCTTGAGGAACCATGTAAGTAGTACTGTGGGAGTTTCTCTAACCGACAACTATCACTTTGAGCCTAAGTGATGATACCTCATTTTACCTCACGTTGCCCAAGGACCATCCTATATCTTGCCATCGGTATAGGACCTTACTTGGCTTAGTGGATCCACTAGATAAACTTACACGATCATCTAAAAAGTATGATTCGTTAATTCCCATAACAGCTTCATGATTTACATGGAGACTTGACTTAATACGAACTTTGATCCCCAAATCGGTGCTCAATGTTGCTCCCAAAACATACTTTAGCTCATACTTTTAATAAAACTTCCTTTCTTTGGGTTGAGATAATTTGATCCCTTAGCTTTAAAAACTCCTTTTTTGGAAATCAATGTTCACCTTTTTGTTCGAAGTTTTTTGAAACTCTTAGTTTCCTCTTAATTTAAATGTGAAAATGTTTACAAACGTTTAGGGAATTGTTAGTTCCCTTATAGCTTTTGAGAAATGAACTCAAATTTTACTCTTATCTTAACTTGAAATTTAACTCTCAGGGAATACTTAGTTCCCTTGAGAATTTAGTTCAACTCTTTACTCTTTCTTTAATTGAACTTTAAACCTTTAAAACAAAGAGAAAACATTTCTGAAAGACATTGAAAAACCTTACAAACTTTACTTTGACTTGCTTTTTAGCTTCTAGACTTGACTCTTAACTTTACTTGAATTTAAGTATGGATTCAAGGTTCATTATGTCATGTGGATAGTTTGATGCTTGGAGGGTTCATGCAGATTTATGAGCATGAACTACTGAAATTAAGAACTCAACGATACTCCTCAACTCAAGATTGTTTGACTTATAGGGTTCATGCGGAGTTATAGACATGAACAATTCGACTTGAAGGTCTAAGTAACTAGATGGAACTCATGTATATGACTCTCTCTTTCTCTCATTTATTTCCTAATCAATGATGGATCTCAAAGAATTCACAATTTAACTTAAGACTTTCTTGAACTCTACTCTTAACTCTTTGTTGAATGTGAATTATGAAGACAATAGTTTTGGTTCATGACATGGAGGATCTCATGATTGCAAGGTAGACTAATGAAGAAATTCTCTTCATCCTCATACTAACTTACTTGAGTCTTGAAACAAGTTACTAGAAATGGTAGAAGATTCATCAAATGAACTCAAAAGTACTTTCTTAGAATGTTTGAAAGAATCCTCAAAAACTTAATTCTCAACTCTACCTTGAATTTGAATTATAAAATAAAGGTTATGATCATATTAGGACTAATTTTAGGTATTTAGAAGTAGCTTAGACTTGTTAGAATTGAAAAGGAGTGAAGGTGCACTTTAAATGAACTCAAACGGAGCTACCGGAGGAAAAATGGACTGGGCAGAAGACTCTGGGGCTATGGGTGGCTTGGAGCGCCAGCCCCTCTGGCAGGCACGCCGCACCAGGCCCCAACCCAAAAAATCCTGCCGAGCACTTTTGCTCGTTTTCTCACCCTAAATCACCTAAAACCGAATAGTTTATTCCCCAAACACTTGGATTATATTACTTAAATTAATTACACTCTATTATAATGGAAACAACACTAAAATTACTCAATTTCATCCTAAGAATTCATCAAAAATTCAAAACAACAAGATTTAGAATAAACCTTATGAACACCTATCAAGAACTCAAATCTTTAAACTTTAAGGAATGAGATTCCGCTGAAAAATTACATGATTGGAGTACGGGTGAAATAAACAAATACTATGGAAGCTTACATACCTCTTAGGGATTATACTCATGGCGAAAAATTCACAACTAGACTCAAGAACGTCGATGAACGCTTTCATCCTTGCCTCTTTTCTCCAATTTTCTCCTCTTTTCGTTTCTTTCCACTTCTTGTACAATCAAATAAAACCCTAGGTACTTATTAGGATTATAAAACTGAACATAAAAGAATTATACCCCTAAATATGACTAAAAACGAGTTAAATCTGATTGGGCAACGAAAGGACCAAAATACACCTCACTATTTTCGGCTAACTTTCCTTAACTTGATAGTCTAACTTCCAAAGGTCATATCTCACTCATCCAAACTCAAAATTTAGCAAAACCGGCGGATTTGGAAAGGTAATTCAAAGATATTTCCAATGATATCTTGTAGTTAACCTAACACATCCTTTAATGAGAGTTATATTCATTTGAAGTTGACCAAAAACTTATATTTAACTTAACTCTCAAAATTTTAGATTTTTGTCATTCCTAGTTTAATTCTTTTTGAAACTCTTGGTGCTAAATCTTGAAAAATGACCTTAAGACTTAAGAAATTTTTAGTTCCTTGGTGAAATATAACTCACTACTTTTAAGGACTCAAGTCTTAGTTCGAAAAAATTTCTGGGGTGTTACACTTTGACATCGTGCACCTCAACTTAGGTTAAAAGACTAAGTTGAAGGTGGATACTGTAGAAATTTTTACTCATTATTTTGTCCCTAGTCCTACTTTGACATTGTGTACCTAACTCGGCTAAAAGCCTAAGTGGAGGGTGGCCACTAGAGAGGAAAACAACAAAAGAAAGGGGGTATAAAAAGAGTTGTGTAGTGAGAAAAGAGAATAAAAGATTAATATGGTGTGATGGAATAAAAATATAAAATAGTGGAAAAACCAAATCAAAGTTCAGACAAAAAAGAAATGTGAAAAACCACACCCCGAAATTCAATGAACAACGAGGAGAAGAGAAAATAAAAAATGTGATTACCTAGATTGGTTGGAATTACTAAAATTGTCGATGTAATCTCAAGGAAGGAATATAGGTGCTTAAATCCCAAATATACTATACCTTACCTTAAGATTACATTACAAGTTAAGAAAGTCCTATATTGATCCTGATCTAACAACTTGAAAGTCGAAGGTGTAGAAAATAACACAAGCCTATGATATTGTGCCTATACTATTTTGAATTCAATTATGAGTATGAGCGTAAATGAGTCCCTAAAATTTAATAATAATACAAATTTTGTGTGAACAAAGTGATTTCTTAGGAGTGAGAGCAAACGTGAAATTATCGAAAAGCCGATATCTTTGTGAATACTATCTCTATATGTGAAAGTTTTTGTTTGTATATATACGTCATAAATTGATCCACATGTGTTGACTTTTTGTTGAATAAATTATTGCACTATGCTAAGAAAAATTGATATTGCAGGGTTGAATGTTGAGAATAATGTCATGTGATTGCTTGAGTTTTTGGATTTATGTTTCATCATGTCATTTAGAGTTAATAGTGTTGCTTGAGGACAAACAATTGCTTTAAGTTTAGGGTGTTGATGCACCGTGGATTTACAGTACTTTTAATGCTTTAAACATGGAGTTTGTGTGTGTCTTAAGCATTTGTTAGTAATGTGATTGTATTTGCAGGATTATAGGTTCTGAAATAGTCGGAGTGAAAATATTTAAATCACCAGTGTTTGAGAGGTGGATGATGCAACCTATGAGTCAAAGGTTTGCTACGAGCCGTAGGAATGAGTCGTGGCTCGAACAATTGAGTTTTGGAGACGATCCTTAAGAACTTCTACGAGCCGTACAAACTAGTCGTAGGAATCTTCATAGATGATGAGTTTGAGTACTGAATGACGCTATGCCCGGACAGGTTGTACCTATAGAAATTATTCACAAGCGAATAACCAGTTGTGATTGACAGAAGGTTCCTATGAACTGTAGGATTTCCTACATGTCATATTAACGAAGTATAGAAACAATTGTCAAGATGATTTTTCCTAGATTTTATTTTTCTAATTTATTTAGTATTTGATGGATATAAATATTAGGTGGTATTTTCGATTTGGGGAGTTAGACAGTTTGATATAATGTGTTCTGATTTTGAGAATTAATTTGCAAAAACTTTGTGCGTTTGATTTCTTGAAGTTTGGTTTAAAATATTGATTTTCGTTCATCAATTCAAGATTCCATATTTCACCTAATCTGATAGTAAGTTCATAATTTATTTTACCAAATATATTATGAATTGTGATCACCCAAGCATGAATATCTAAATCCACAACTAGAGTTGTGTGGAAACATGAGTAATTAACAACATAGACCTAATAATTAAGTAATCCTTGAATATTGTTTATGCATGTATTGTTGATCTCACTGTTTTATTTCTTTTAATGGTCGACAACGTTAGAACTCATGTTATTCCTAATAGCCCGACCAAGGAAGTAATGAATGTAAAAGAGATTTAACAATGAAGATTTAGCATTGATAATCCGCTATCTAATGACCTAACCTAAAGATGTAACGATTATTCTAGGGTAAATGGTAAGGGTTAGTAAAGCATAGACCCGTAGACCAACAAGTTGCGTGGTAAAATTTTCTACTTGGACGACCAAACATTCAGGAGATACCTAACTTAAAAATCTTGCATGTCAAGCTCTAGATTAGAGTTACTATTATAAAATTTACTACGTGAGAAACTACTGGGGAACACATACTCCCTAGTTTAGTCTTTTATTTGTTTAACAATACATTAAATTCCATTACTTGGTTACTTGTTACTATATTCAATCAAAAAGTATTTTGTGTTGCCAAACCCCCCTTTTATGGATATATCTAACTAAAAATACAATCAACAAGTTAATTATATATGTCTAGACATTGTTATGATTGACTCGATCCTAACCTCTGTTTGGGTCTTTATTTTACAACGACCACCTATACTTCTTCGAAAAAGTGCAATTTGGGCCTATCAATAAGGACTATATAGAAGTAGCCTAAGAAAAATCTACAGATTTTTGAGGTTTTTTTGGTATACTAAAGGGAATTACTTGTATTTTCTCCAATATATATGTGGATAATTTATCTTTAAGCAAAGCGATTATTCCTACCTCAAGGCCATCTTCTTCTTTACTTCTACTTCCTATTATATTCCTAATAAAATGAGCCCACAAAAGGAAAGCAAAATACAATTTGTAATATGAAGAAATAATAGATTTATCCTATCACTCTCAGATGAATCAATATTCATATAGTTTAAACTTCTCTATATTACAAAATGTAATATTTATTCTAGAATAGAATAAGATTAAAATGACTGAAAATAATTATTAAAAGAATAGTTTTAATGAATAAAGGACACCAATAGTTTTTTAATCAAGAGGAATTATATTTTAAGAATAGGCTATTTGCATACGTAACTCATTTTTCTTCCCTCTCCAAGTTAGTATTACATTCTAAGTGGAGCCTAATATTTTCATTTTAGCATGTTCTTGGGCTTCAACTTTCAATTCCAAGAACCCCCCAAGCCGTAAGCCTTTAATTTAAAATATTTTATAAATATAATATTCAATCAATTTGATATTATAATTGGATTTAAGATTTATTATATATTAAACAAAGATAACTATTGTACTTTTAGATGTTGAAAAAATAAATAGTCTTGAATATTTAGTATTTAGATCTTAATGCAACATCTTTATATTTGAATTTGTACTGAAATTTTGACTACTTAATCTTAATGAAAAACTAATGACCTTAATCTATTTAGACAGGGATTAGAATTTATGACCAGGCTTCTTATCTAAATTTATATGTTACGATTTATATATATATATATATATACATACATACATATATGTAAATATAAGACATATTATATGTGCATGCGTGTGCTTGCGCACACATGTGTGCCTGCGTGTGTGTGGTGTGTGTGTGGGTGCGTGTCTAATCGTGTATGTGTGTGTATGTACGTGAATGATGTGTGTCTATGCAGGCGTGTGTGTGCACGCTCACCCTTCTTCAGTCTGAATCGATATTATTTCATTCCAAATCCTTCCCAATACCTCCAAGGAAAATCTCTAATTTGGATCCCAAATTGTGTGTATGCATGTGCACGCGTGCGTGTGTGTGTACACTGAGTATATCCAGATTTAGAAATCTTAATCTAAATGAAAAACTAATGAGGACTTAACCTAATTAGACAAGAATTAGAATTTAAGATTGGGCTTCTTTTATAAATGTATATGTGACAAAAAATTCCAAAAAATTATATAACTATGTCTTATATATATATATATATATATATATATATATATATATATATATGTATATATATACTGCATTATAATTGTTGATCTTGTCCTCCACGAAACTATTTTTTTTTTAAAAGTAAATAAATTTGATCAACTCAAATCTCTTCTAAACAATCCCAGTTTTTTGTTAATATAAACTTATTAAGAAATTGTTAATTATGTTTATATATATATATATATATATATATATATATATATATATATATATATATATATATATATATATATATATATATTATCCTTATATATAAGTGAACACGAAAATGACTATCACAACATTAACCAATGGAAAAATAACTTACATACACAATTTTAAGTTTTTTATTGTTCAATTTTCCCTACTTTTTTATTTTTAAAATTATTTAATTCTCTTATGTAACTTGTAATTTAAATCTAGTAGATACATAACTCTCTCTTTCCTCCCCCACGTTTCACCACTCCCTATGTCACTCCTTTTTCTCCCTAATTTCACTCAATTATCTTTTAAGTTACAAATAATTATTCCAAATTGTTTTTCAAAATTTTTATCTCCCAATCAAACAATTTTCGAACATCAGTCTCCACTTTAGAATTTTACGTTCTATCTCACAAATTTTGTCTGATACATCATTCGATTTTTGTTTCAGTTCTTTCTTATTCATACATCGTCTTCTCCGTCTTTTATCCCAAAGTTTGTCATCTTTTTACCTTGATTTTTATTTGGTTCATCATTTTCTGTCTAATACACATGGATTCAAAGAAAAATCAGAAAATATACGATTCTCAGGACAAAGGTTGGGCAGAAAATAGAAGAAAAATTGCATGACCTTTGAACTTGAGGAAGGAGACAAACAAAGATGTTGCGGAATCCTCTAAACCAAAGGTTTATAACCCCACACTCTCTCGCCACCCCCCCCCCAATCAAAAAAAAAAAAAAAAGAACCACCCGTTTGGGAGTTCAACTTCACTTCTTTTATGAAAATAGAAACTAACTTTGTCACAACATACCATCTAGACATAGTAGTATATAAATTGGGACTTAGCCCTTACATCAATAAGAAGTCTAGAAATAATAAAGCAAAAAATGTCTTTCAACATAACAAAAAGAACTAAAAATCTAGAACATAGGTTCTTGTCGAACTGGAGGACTTACCAACTTGGGGAACAAGATCCAAGTGTATTGAGAAATTGCCTTGAAATCTCCTCGAAGGACCGAATCTATTGTTTTTAGGAAAAAGGGGAGAACATATGTGTTAGTACATCAAACGAACTAAGTATGGCTACTATGCATAAAAACCATTGAAATATGTATATAAGGACATTTTAGTCTAAACGTGCTCTTTATCAAGTAAACCCAATATGCACATAAGTTAAGCATCATAATCCAACCTAACATAATATCATCCCAACATGTAGACAACCCAAGCAATACTTATTCAATGCAAGAATTTAATCCGATAACCCTATCCAAAACTAAGTATCAAATTAAGCAACTTACTTTATACATACCTTCATATCTCATATTTCATCATGACTTGCCATATTATAAAGATCATACGTAGCTTAACATACATAAGTCGTAACCAAGATAATAACAAAAGAACACTACTACAACCATCCCTTAGGATCACACAAGTGCAATGTGTAAGAGAAGTCCCATAACCTCCCTCACACTATGTAGAAACCCTTCAAGAAAGCCCTAATGAGAGTTTATACATTTCCGTTATTCATTTACTTTTACATTAGGTAAATAGGTTGCAATAACCGACATTAGACCATGTGAGCTAAATGAAATCCAGTGTTCTACTCCCACACCGAAAATAGAGGGCTAAGACTTGCCTAAGGTGTAACCTTTAGTACATAGCTATATAGGTGGATCCACTAAGATAGAGTCCTATGTGGGCACATAGTTAAGGGTCAAGGAGATCATTTCTAGAAACCCTAACTTGCGAAAAGTGGGGGTTTATATCTCATAAGACAACACATACATTAGGAATACTGACTTGTTAAATGTGAGGAAACCCAAGTGGGGAGCCAAACTAACTAAACCTGATGTAACGCCCCGTATCCAAAACAGACCAAAAATCAAATTTTTAGAAATCTAAAGTGCAATCGACGGTCACTATTAAAGGACCCGTAGTCTGATCTACGGCCCGTACTACGCATCCGTCATTTTCAACTAAGACTCTCCCAAAAACTTAGCCCAGAAAATCGACAAAGTCTCGATCAACTGATAGATCTATGGTTTGTAAGTCAGACTACGGTCCGTGGTTTGTGTCAATGGATTGAGACTCAAGTTACCCAACCGATGACATGGACTACAGATGACCAGCACGGACCGTCATTTGATTTACGGTTTGTAGTTCTGACCGTAGATGAAATTTAGCAGTCATTTAGAGGGGAACGTTGCCGGGTCTATTTCAAATGGTCATAACTCTTAGAACAAAATGAATTATATGTCTCATGACCTATTAAATGATAGATAATTGAATTATCTTTCCATAGCCACCGAGTTTGCTAAAATCCAACCTCCAAGTAAAATGTTATGCCCTTTTAGTAAAGACCTATTGAGAAGACCCAAACGAAGGACCGTCGAATGAATGACGGCCCGTCAATCCAGGTCATTGTTTGGTTCGACAACAGAATTTCTAGGGGTCTTTTGGTCTTTTCCTAGTTCATTTAAACCCTAATACACGTTGTTTAAGCCCTAAATAATCATATTTTAGTTATTTTAAGCCTAGAAACATAACAAGCACTTACCTAAGAAGAAATCAGAAATCAAAACTTAGAAAATTAGAAGCAAGGAAGGAGAAAAAAATCAAGAGCCCTAGTTCAAGAATGGAACAAGGTTCTATCAATTCCATCCACGAAATCTAAATATTTCTCTATGAACTTCATCACCAGTTATGTGGGATTTCACTAGTGGGTTTCTTTATCCCATTAGGTACCTAGTTTTCAGTCGAATTTTTGATTACCATAAAATGATTAGACGTAGGGTTTCTAGAACTTCAATAGAACACCATGAATTAGTTAGTTATATGTTCCAAATCAAATTACTATGGTATTACTCAGATAATTTCATGAATTTCAAAACCCTAGCTATGTATTTCTCCAGTTCTTGAATTACACATGCTAGGTTAGATATTTCAGTTACTTCTGATATACATGTATCAGTTATTAATGCATCATTATCAAATGAATTATTGTATTCTAAGTATGTTAAGTTTTGTGCTATCCAGTATTTATATCAATTCACTCATAATATGTTAATCACTTAATTCCTTGAGAGTAGCATAATAATGAGTTGGACTGAGGTTCACCGTACCCAATAGTCCCAGAAATACTAGCCAAGTAGGTGTAAGTCCCCTCTGTGGGCATCAATTTAATGATCATTCCAGCATGCCTTTATACCTTTGGAAGGGTATATTGGGTTCTCTCAATGAGAAGTATACATAGGCCTCCACATTAGGCTCATGTGGTCTTATTATTTGTTATTAGTTTCTCCCACAATTTTGAAAGACTCTATTACATTGATTATATTTACAGTTCAGTTAGTATTCAGTCTCAACATATTATAAATTTGGTCATTTTATCCAGTTAGCTCAGAATTCGGTATATCATGTTCAGAATGTTATATTTGCTTTGTATTTGTTTAGTTATATTTAATTTTAGCTTTATTCTATCCTACATGCTCAGTTGCTTTCGAATACTGATGCATACTCGTGCACTATATCTTCTCGTGATGTAGGTTTTGGTTCTCAACATCTAGATCACGCTTAGATCGATTCCCGATCTCTGGTGTAGCAGAATCAGTGGTGAGTCCTCATTCTCCGAAGACAATAGTCATGAGTTCATTTTAATATTTTAGTCCTTTAGTTTCAGTTTTTGCTAGACATAGCTGGGGCCTGTCCCAACATTTCTAGTCAGTTCGAGGCTATTTTCAGACTTAGTTTCAACTTAGTATTGAGTTAATATTTCCTTTGTATGAAACTAATCAATTTTTAAATATCTTAGTTATAGACTAAGGGTATTCCCCATCTTTTAATTTTAAATTATGATTTAGCTTCTGCATTCAGCTTGTTATCTTTAGTATGCTCATGATCATGCCAAAAGGGTTAGCTTAGGATCACTTGTGGTCCTAGGTCCCGTGTCCGTGTCTCGAGGGTAGCTCAGGCTGTGAGACATGAGACCCCCATCTCATTTATAAGACCTTTCGATTCTAAGCATTTATTTCCTTTAGTAATCATATTTAGTCATTACATAAGTGTACATTAGACTTTACTAGACTCTTATGTAAACATCTTATCTTAATAGCTCATAGGTGTTCATAAGTTAGAACAATCCTTTAACTTATAAACAATAGTAAGTGAGCAAACCTTTCACTTAAACAATTCATTCTAATCATGAGAACTACCTTTCAATCATATAGAAATCATACCATAACATACATACATACTTCATAGCTAATTGAAGTGTATAGGGTTAAGGATGAGGGGACTTTGTCATCAATACCAAAACAACACATTAGATATAACATCATTACTATCTAAGTAATTCATTTTCATACTTGAGTTCAAGGAGGAACCAACATTCATACCTTCTTTCCCTTCATGGGACTTCATGCTTCAATTACCCAACAATGCATAACCAACACATCATATAAGGTAATTCATGAAGCAATGACATAACTAACATCAATATAAACAACTGATATATTCATCATCTTCAACCAATTCACCATATCAAATCCAAAATTTATGAAATTGGGGAAGAACATGGGTCCAAGGGAATTTCAAGTGAACAACAACTAGTATCCGTCATTATACACCTAAACAACCTTAAATGATCATAATTGATTCATAATTTCGATTTTCAAAAAAGACCGATGTGTAGAGAAAAACCCTAGAGTTTTTGGAGAATTTTGAAAACATATTTGGATGGACCTCTTGGGTGAAGGAATCCCAAGAATGAAAGAAACCATAACTTATTGTAGATCTAGCCATGAAATTGAGTTGAACTTCTTGAGAATTGGTCCTATTCTTGGAGCTTCAAGGTCCTTTAATGGAGGTTTTGCGTAGAGAGAGAATTTATAAAGAGGTGAGAGCGATTGGGTTTTTAAGTTGGGGATTCTTATTCTTGTCTTCCAGTTCAAAATCAGATCCATAAAAAAATAGAGTAAGAACAACTGAAAAGTCAGCACCTTCATTTGTTTTGGATGTCATATTTTTTCCTTCACCTAACCCAGATTAATAACGAAAGCCTGCTTTTGATACAAATTTGTAGGAAATATAGAAGGAGAATACCACCTTTAGAAAATGCTCAAGTTTTATATAGGCTACTTAATTCCACATGAGATTATTACAATCATCAATAACATCTCTATTTATACTAGTAATAATGTAAATCAAAGGAGCACAAATAACTAGATACATGTATCACAAATTACTAGATATATGTATTACAAAATCCTAAAAGACTTCTTGAGAAACTAAGAGACAATATTAAAATATTAGACATCAAGGTGTGAATGCATTAATTCGAACATAATAGAGTGGTTTTTTCAAAAGCACAACATTTACTATGTGCAACTGAAAAAGGACCAAAAAATTCGTTTTAGGTCACAGAACATCAAGGGGCCGTTTTGTTATTGGGTTAGAGTTTTGCATGTATTAGCTATGAAGGGTTTAGCTATGCATGTATTAGTTATGCAGATATTATTTTATGCAGATATTAGTAGTTCAGGGTTTACCTATGTTGGGTTTAATTATACGGGTGTTAGCTATGTAGTTATTAGTTATATAGGTATTATTTAGTTACGTAGAGATTACAATATATGAATTATTAATTATTGGATATTATACTTGTTGTATATTATTAATATATATTATTACAAAATAATAATACATGCTAATAAAATGTGAAATATATTGAATAAAATATCATGCTAAGATTTGATTAGCATATGTATCGTTAAAAAATATTCAATCAATTTCTAACATAAAAAATATATATTTGCATAAATTAATGAAAACTGTAATAAGTATATAACTAGAAATGAAAATGATCTATATACAATAAGAAATAACAAGAACACATGTAGATAGGAAACAATATAGTTCCAATTAAAAAATAAAATAAATTATAAGAAATAAAAATGGTCAATATATAAAAAGAAATAAAAATAATAAACGTATATATCGGAAAATAGTAACGTTTCCAATTAAAAATAAAAAAACAAAAAATAGGGTAAACATGTAATTTATCATTTTAATACATACATAACTAATAACCACACAACGTATTCCACCTTCTTACCCTGCATAACTTTATACGTAGATTCCCTCATAAGTTAAGTTTGTATTAACTATGTAGGACTACAAAAAATGCAACCAAACATGGTATAAGTTATGTTGACTTTTATACCTAATATAAAACTTCTACCAAACATAGTAAAGCTAATTCCACTTTTTATACATGAATAAGATGTCTCTTATACAGTAACAAAATTACCTCTAAGGGTCCAAAATAACTGTAAACAATCTACTTGTTGCATTTAATTGTTTCTCTATAGTATATTCATAGTCAGTCTACTCTTCCTAATCTTAACATCATCGTGAGAATGTTGATCCTCCTAAGAGGGTTTCCAGTAATCCAATGAGACTTCAAAATCTTTTACTAGAACAACACAAGAGACACGAAGTTTTCAATTCTCATTCCCTATCCCTCTACTTCACAAATATGGTCGGTAGGGTACTTGCTAAAAAACATCAACAAACTCTAACCACCACAAGTAAGGAGGCTATGCCAATTATCCCACACACTGGTATGTCGAAACAAAATGGATATATCAAGAGTTAAAAAAGAAAGAACTGAAGGATTAGGATGTCGGTGATTTTACCCGTCCCCTCTCTAGATAGCTGACTATTTTGAGACAGCGGATAGTGGATTTAGTACTTGGTATTCCAATTTACAGTACGGGTGCAGCAAAATACTACTGTATTATATTCTATGAGGAAGTTGGGATCCAAAACAGCATGAAACTATTAGTTTAGAATTGAATAGAAGAGGCATAACAAAATTCAAGAATCCAAAGCAATGGTACCTATGACTACAAAAGTCAATGGTGCGAAAGAACTAAAGAACCTAGAACCTAGAACCTAGTATAGCAAATTAAATTCATCAATATTGGCACTAGAAGAGGGGAAGAGATGTATGTATTGCATATATGCATACGTTGATGGGACCATATCTTTAATAGAATAATAACAAGTAAAGAACAAATGCAAAAAGTAAAGATTGACAATCAACTTTACGTGGAAACGTCCTTGCTCAAGGGAGGAAAACCACGAGATGTTTTCAAGAGGACTTTTCAAAATCACTTCTACTAATCTTGAATAAGCAAGAGTAAAAGTCTGTTACAACAAGACATTAACCTACTACTCTCCACACTAAGTAATACTTGTTGAGCCTGAGAAGATACAACACTGCTTTCTTTACTAATTCCACCTGATTAGTAGACTTGAAGTAAAGGCCTATGTTACTATTAACCCAACCCTTAGAATGATTCACCAGTGTTTGAATTATTTATTCCACAGTTTAAACAAATCCTACAATGTAAGAACAATTACAAGCAAACAAATGCATCAAGTACAAAAAATAAGAAACACACTTCTGTTAGTTCCCTCACTGTTCTTGAAGCTTTGAAATTCTCTCTTTGAGTGAATGATTAAATGAGTTTTTTTATACCATGAAGAGTTATTACCCATCAAACAACCTCATCACTAATGATTGGTGAAGTACTCTTCCGCTTCACTAACTTCCCAATGCCGACAACTTTTCCAATTGTCTAGTACTTTTGACAACTGGACGAGTTTCATACTCTGCATAGGACCAGGTCCCTGCACTTGTGAGGAGATCATCATAATATCTAGGAGCATAAAAACTTATCTCCTCCTTAATGATAACAAAAAACCTGCATAACTTCTCACACATTCATTCAAAATAATCAATGAAGTCCTTAATAAGTAATTTCGCTTTGAATTAGTTCCCCCCTAAATCCCTTAGTCAACCTTTAACAATACTTCCCCCTTTTGACATCATTGAAAAGGAGAGGCAATTAACATATGCAAAGCAAAATATCAACAAGAAAAGAGAAATCAAGACTATTTCCACACAGAACATGTGTACGAAAGCATAAAGAGTACACATGAATAGAAGAAAGAACATAAAGAACATTATAACTAATACTGATAACTATCATTGGTAACATATACAAGGCCATAGAGTATTCAAGATTACAAGAAGGAAAAAAAGAAAAGGATTATTGAGGAAAAATAGAGACATATCTAGGATGGAGGCAGAAGGGGAGATACAGTGTGTCACACTGACCTATCCTCAAGATGTGGACACGGGACCTAGGAAAACAAGTAATCCCAAGAAAATTCGAGTGACATATCATGATCATACTAAAGATAATAAAGTAGTGTCGAAGCTCAATGATAATAAAATGAAAAGATGGGGACTATCCATATACTATAACTGACATATATGAAAAGTGATAAGTTTAATATAGCGAAGATCTTAACTCAATACTAAGATGAAACTAACTATGTATGAAATAAGACTTTAACTGACTAGAAATGCTGGGACAGGACCCAAATAAGTATAGCAAAACTGAAAGTAAAGGACTAAAAATACTAAAAAGAAACTCATGACTATTGTCCTTAGAGAATGAAGACTCACCACTAATTAAGTCAAACTGGAGATTGGGAATCGATCTACACGTGATCTAGATGTTGAGAATCCAAACTAACATTATGAAAAGATATAGCACATATATGCGTCTGTACTTGAAAGGTATTGAACATATAGTATATAATAAAGCTGAAATAATAAATAACTGAAAAAGTACAAAAGTAATTAAACCTAGAGTGCAATTGGAAAGAAAGAGGTGAGGATACTTTCTTTTTATGGCTGCTTTCGCTTCACAAGTAACTCCCTCTATGGACTGACTCCTCCACAAAACATTGATTAAAGCGACTTATTCATTTCTCAACCTTCTAACGTGACGGTCAAGAGTCTTAACTGGTAAATCCTCATAATAAAGACTATCTTTCACAACCACACTCTCTAATGGCACTACAAAGGCTGGATCACCCACACACCTCTTCAAGAGTGAGATGTGGAAGACTGAATGCACTGCTGCTAATTTTGTTGGCAACTCTAACTCATATGCCACCTTTCCAACACTTTTCAAGAACTTGTAAGGGCCTAATTATCTAGGACTGACTTTCTTTTCTTTCCGAATCTCATCACCCTCTTCATAGGTGACAAAAAAACTCAGTTGTCAACTTGGAACTCTAGTTCCCTTCTCCTTACATTTGCATAAGATTTTTTACGACTCTGGGTTGTCTTAAATGTATCTCTAATAAGTTGAACTTTCTCCATATCATAATATACTGAATTTGGTCCTATCAAAGCTGCTTCACCTAATTCAAACCATCTAACAGGAGATCTACTTCTACGCCAATACAGTGCCTCATAAGGGGCCATCTGAATGTTGGAATTGTAGCTATTGTTTTAGGTTAATTTAATAAGAGGAACGTGATCATACCAACCAACCTTTAAATCTATATTACAAGCTGTCGACATATCCTCTAGGGTTTGAATGGTATGCTCTGTTTCTCCATACCTTTGCAGATGAAATGTTGCGGTAACGTTAACCTAAGTACCAAGACCCTTCTGAAATGACTTACAAAAATGAGATGTAAATTGAGGACCTCTATTTGAGAAGATAGATAAAGGAACCTCATTAAAACTCAAAACTTCATTAATATAAAGCTTTGCATAGTCCTGTGTCGAATGTATAGTCCTTACCGCCAAAAAGCGAGAAGACTTAGTCATTTTGTAAACTATTACCCAAATGGAGCCATGTTGTTTGTAAGTATGAGGTAACCTTGTGATGAAATCCATATTGATCACTTCCCACTTCCAAGTAGGATTGTCGATCACTTAAGTCATACCCCCTGAATTCTGATGTTCTACCTTGACTTGCTGGCAATTGGGGAACTTACTCACATAATCTTCTATATCCCTCTTCATTCCATTCCAAAAATAGTCTTCCCGCAAATCGTGGTACATCTTAGTGGCACCTGGATGAATAGAATATCTGGAGTTATGGTCTTCTACAAGAATATGATGTCTCTATGCACCAACATCAAGAACACATAATCTACCCTGGTAGCGAAGTACACCATATACCCCTTGGGAGAAAACCTCAACCTTTTGATTCTTAAGTGCACCCTCAATTTCAAGCATGATTGGATCACTGTCTTGCTTTTCCTTACCCTGCAGTACTAAAGAAGATTCTGCCCCATTCTTAACTATTACACCATTATGTGATATGCTCATAAGGCAAACTCCCAAGTGAGAAAGCCTATGAACATCCTTCGCTAGTTACTTTCTTTCTTCCTAGATATGGGCTACAATACCCATAGCTAATCATCTAAAAGCATCTGATAAAACTTTCCTTTACTAGGATTGTCATGCACACTCATATCATAATCCTTAAGGAACCCAATCTCGAGGTCATTAATTGGATAGTTCTTATCATGAACCTTAAGTTGTCTATAAACATAAGTTATAAACTTATTTTGGTGCATCAATACACAACTTAGGCAAACTCTGGATGCATCGCAATAGATCACATAACCATCTGAACCTTCTGGTAGATTCAAGACAAAAGTTATAGTCAATCTAATTTTCAATTATGAAAAGCTTTTCACACAATCATCTAACCATTGAAACTTGACCATCTTCTGAGTCAACCTAGTCAATGTTGATGCTATGGATGAAAATCCTTCCACAACCTTCTGTAATAACCCGCTAGACCTAATAAACTTCTGATATCTACAGCAGAGGTAGGTCTTGGCCATTGTTTCACTTCTTCTATCTTCTGCAAATCCACTTAAATCCCTTGTTAGATACAATGTGACAAAGGAAAGTAACATATTACAATTAGAAATCACATTTGCTAAAATTAGAGAATAAGCGGCGATATTTGAGAGTCTGCATAAAAACACTCAAATTTGTAACGTTTTCATTATATTCCTAGAGTAAATGAGGATATCATCAATAAAGATGATAACGAATAAGTCTAAGTACTATTTGAAAACTATATTCATCAAATCCATGAAAGCTACAGGAGCATTGGTTAGTCCAAATGAAATAATTACAAATTCATAATGACCATACCGAGTTCTGAAGGTTGTTTTCGAAATGTCACTGAAGAGTCACTGAATGTATATATTATTAATCCGCAGTGTGTCAAATAATAGTATAGAAAAATGTCAAACCCACAAAGATTGGTTTGTGTATTCTACAAATGTTTATTGTTTTAAATACTATTTAAGAAAATAAAAAAAATAGGTTAAGGGTGAATCAATTAAATAATAATACAAAACGTAGATAAAGTACTTTAGTTTTCACAATATATTAAAATGTGTTAGGGATCTTGACTTCACTCAATATTTCTATAAAAAGTAAATTATTTATTTCTAAATTTTTATTTCTCATAAATTATAAATACCTCTGATGATTATATTTATATATTATTTATAACAACCCTAAAATGGATATGCTAAGTAATGCTTGATGTGTTTAGAATGCCTATGATAGAGATACTTTCTCCACCTATCTCTGTAAAAAGTGTGAGAAATTTTTTTGGGCATGCAAACTTTTACCGGAGGTTCATCAAGGATTTTTCAAAGATTTCACATCCTTTGTGAAAGTTGCTTGATAAAGAGTGTGTATTTTATTTTGATGAATCATGTCTTAAGACATTTGGTGAATTGAAGGAAAAGTTGGTGTCTGCACCTATCATCATTTCTTTGGATTGGAGCAAGCCATTTGAGGTGATGTGTGATGCTATTGATTTGCTCTTGGTGTTGTATTTGTACAAAGAAGGGACAAAATCCTTCATCCCACTTACTATGCTAGTAAAGCCCTTAATGAAGCCCAAAATAACTATACCGTGACTGTACAAGAGCTCTTTGCAGTAGTCTTTGCTTTCGAGAAATTTTTCTTCTATTTGCTTGGCACGAGGGTTACGGTGCATACTGATCATTGTACTTTGAGATATTTGATGGCAAAGAAGGATGAAAAACTGAGGTTGATTCGTTGGATATTACTATTGCAAGAATTTGACTTTAAGGTGAAAGATAGAAAATCAACCAAAAATCAAGTTGCTAATCACTTGTCCATATTAAAATATGAATCAATGAGGGAGTTAGATGAAAAGACTGAAATTGATAATACTTTCCCTGATGAGCATGTAATGGCTGCCTCCCAAGGCTTGATTTCATGGTTCGCAGATTTTGCAAATTGTCTGGTTAATGATATCATCCCACTGAACTTGTCCTTTCATCAAAGGAAAAAGTTAATGCATGATGAGAAAAAGTTGTTTTGGGATGAGCCATACTTATGTAGGAGTTGTGCCGATGGCCTTATTCAGCGTTGTGTAACGGAAGTTGAGATGTTGAATGTTTTGGAGGCATGCCATTCTTTGCCTATAGGTGGGCATCATAGTGGTATTCGGACTACTCACAAGATCTTATAATGTGGCTATATTTTCCAACCATTCACCAAGATGCTAATGAGTTCACCAACGCATGTGATAGATGCCAAAG
Source organism: Solanum corneliomulleri (assembly GCA_027704805.1). NCBI lineage: Eukaryota > Viridiplantae > Streptophyta > Magnoliopsida > Solanales > Solanaceae > Solanum > Solanum corneliomulleri. The sequence goes on along the minus strand of JAKWIY010003054.1, from coordinate 9,864,664 downwards.
AGATGATGTCATTTAGAGAAAGCAAGAGCTCCCACTAAATCCCATTCTTGTGATTCAATTGTTTTATGTGTCGGGCAATATTGACTTTATGGTCCCTTTTGTATATTCTCACGAGATGAATTACATACTGGTGGCAGTCGATTATGTGTAAAAATGGTAGAAGATATCCCTTGCGAATAATTAAGGGAAGAGTGTCATCGCGTTCTTGAAAAAGAACATTTTTTCTAGATTTGGCACCCCAATGGCTATTATCAATGATGGGGGATCCCACTTTTTCAACAAGCTGTTTAAGGTATTATTGGAAAAATATGGGGTTCCCATAATGTGGCCACTCCTTACCATCCTCAAATAGTGGGAAAGTTGAGGTGTCAAATAGGGAGATTAAGCAGTTTTTGGCAAAAACGGTGAATGCTAGTAGAACGGATTGGTCAAGGAGGCTTGATAATGCTCTTTGGTCCTACCAGACAACATAAAAGACTCCCATAGGTATGTCCCCACACAAACTTGTATATGGGAAGACTTGTCATTTATGGGTGAATTAGAGCATAAGTCCATGTGGGCAATGAAGAACTTGAAAATGGATTGGAATGAGGCTGCAGAATAGAGGTTACACGGGTTGAATGAGCTTGATGAATTTCGTTTGAAGGCATATGAAAGTTCAGCCTTCTACAAAAAAAATATGAAGAAGTACCATGACCAAAAGATTGAGAAGCACAATTTTTTAGTTTGGGATTTGGTGCTTTTGTTCAATTCTAGGATGCGCTTGTTTCCGGGCAAACTCAAGTCCAAATGGACTGGCCCTATTTGATCACCCAACTATTCCCTCTTGGTGTGGTTGAGTTGGAGAACAAGGAGGGTGTAAGGTTCAATGTGAACGGGCATCAATTCAAAATCTATTTAGGGCATGATGAAACGGTTAATGTAGTGAGGCATATAATCTTGATGAAGTCTGAGTAATTAGGAATCCTCCATCGTGCCGAGACGTTAAATCAAGCGCTGATTGGGAGACAACCCAATATGTATCCTCTAGCCAACTATAGTTTTTTGTGATATTCTAGGCATAGTTACATTATTTTTGCTTTTACTACTTACGTCACATATGAATGTTCTTTGATTTCTCTTTAGAAGTGCTGGATAGAGCGTAGAGTAGGGTTTGTGTCCAAAAAGTGTCCAGAAAACACAAAAAATTAGCTTAATGGGTGTTAAATGTGCAGGGATCAAATCACCAGAAATTTGCAAAAAATTGGTCTTGTGCACCCATCAACGGACCGTTGGTAGGAACCATCGTGCCCAGGTATGTTCTTTAAATTTTTCTAAGTTAGGGAACTATCAAATTAGGGGTCGATGGAGCGTCGACCGACTTACAGTCTATCGACGGGGAATCGTCGATCCCTCACCCACCAAACTGACCCGACCTGTTCGGCTACATATTACAAGTTTTTAAACTTTTTAGTTACCCACCTCTTCACATACCCCCCATAATGGCTTCCCTCCCTATTTCCTCTCATTTTCCCCCACTTCCTCACTCATTAACTCCCATTCCATCATCATATTTCCGCACTTTCCATACCTCCACAAACTCCATTCTCTCCCCAAATCTTCCATCTTCTTCAGTCTCATTGCCGGTCGGTGTTTGTGGTTGGTGTTTCTACTGTTCAACTACAGGCTTTCATACTCCCTCTTCCCACTATAGTTTCCCGGTATGTTCTTCTGATCTGCTAGATTAACTATCATTAATTTTCATGTTAACTTGATGCCTTACCTTGTGGATCTTGAATTTGAGACCCCTTTGCCTGGTAAAAACTTACACCTGAAGTCCTAAGTCCCTATATTCACTGAAATTGAAAGGGATGGGGGTGTCTTGTTAAAAAAGTGTTATGTTTCATGTTGTGTTTCTAACCTAGGATCTTGATAGGCAGTAGAATTGAATGTTCAAACTATAATAATTAATGCCCTAGGAATGATGAAATATTGGGTTAAATGTTAGGGAGCTTAAGGTTTCTAAGGATACTCTGAATTAGTACATTGGGGGAACAAAATGCCTGCCAAATTCTGTCCCTGAAGGTTAGAATGAGGCCCCATCGATGGATTTTTGGTCCTGCGACGGACTATCATTGGGGTCCATCAACTCCAACATCCCTTAATCTAAATGTCCATCGATGGACCCCATTGACAAACCGTCTTCCCTTCCACAGTCCATCCTGCACAATCTTTGACGCTATCAAAACCTTTGTTTCTGATTTTCAAAAAAAAAATATTCGAAGTACCCATCGACGGACTCCACCAACAGACTGTCGTCCCTTCAACGATTCGTCCTGCACAACCGTTCACGCTATCAGAACCTCTTGCTTCTGATTTTCTAAAAAAATATTCTAAGTGCCCGTCGATGGACCATCATCCTTTGGACGGTCCATCTTGCATAATTGTCGACGCTATCAGAACCTATGTTTCTAATTTTCTAAAAGAATATTCTAAATGTCCACCAGCGAACCCCTCTGACAGACCATCGTCCCTTCGACGGTCCATCCTGCACAAGCGTCGATGATGTTAGAACCTTTGGTTATGATTTTTAAAAAAATATTCTAAGTGTCTGTGGACGGACCCTACTGATGGACCGTCGTTCCTTCTACTGTCTGTCCTGAAAAACCATCGATACTATCAGAACCTGTATTTATGATGTTTTCATAATTCTTCTGAGAGTCCCTCGATGGACCCCTATAATAGACCGTCATTCTTTCGACGGACCATCGATCGGTCTGGTAGGCAGTGCTGCACTTTTGCACTGCCATTCCATTATGTGTTTTACTCTTGTGTTTGATTCTTTTTTATATGTTACAGGCTTTTATTAGTACTAATAACTTCTCTTTGCAGGTATATATGGCACCCAAGCAAGATCAGCAAGATCGTGTGTACTCGAGAGGGCGTTCTAAGTCTGTCGCCCCATCGAACCAGATGGTTATCGGCTCAGACGATAAACGTGACCCGCAGTACGTGCACATACACCCTCAATACTACCTGTGCTGCTTGAACCACCTTAGCCACGCCCACGAAGGTGGCGCCTGGAGGAGTCACTGCGTCCTAGTATGAAGAGAAGCACGTACTGACCGGTACATCTTCTAGGTCGGCTGCACATTTTGAGGGGGTGTCTGGCTCCGAGGAGGCTTCCAAATCTTAGGAAGCGTCAAACTCTGTGGAGGCTTATGGGTTTGAGGAGGCTTCTCATTCTCTAATGCCAACGCTCCAACTACTTTGGTCCAGTCTGCCTCGTCTGATAAGGCTGATAGTGATGATTCTACTCCAGCACTGCAGATTGACGTCCCCGCTCTGGTTGCTAATCATCCCAATCGGTGGTGTATGTAGGGTCAATATCAAGTATATGTTGATTCCAAGGTTCCCAACGACAAGGGGGTCATGACCCGGAACCTGACACTCGAGTGACTGGTTCTCACTAGGAGTCTTCCCACTATGTCGGCCATCCATGCTATATTCACAAGACATCGACTGGAGTGGACGGCTCAGAATATGGGCCGCTATAGCAAAGAAATGGTGTGATAGTTCTCCGCCTCCTATGTGGCGACTCTCCGGTCCCAATTGGACAGGCGAGCCACCCCAGCCAAACATGAACCTCTGGAGTACGTCCAAGTCTGCGGTAAGCCTGTTAATATTCTTTAATGTCCATTCATAGGTTTCTCTATGGCGCGGACGTTGATGCCACCAGGACCCCCCTCACTACCGAGTTTGACAATTGGGGGAAATTGACAAGGACGACCAGTTCCAGCGTGAGCCGGATGTGAGAGAGACCACAAAGCGGTGGATAGCATAGAACCTCTCCGTGGATGGTTAGGGTGCTAATTGGGTGCTTGATCCTAAGGGGAGCATAAAAAAGGGAACCTCACCTTAACATCCAAATTCTTATGGCTACTAGTCCGACACTTGCTTTCCTCCACTGCTGCTGATAACATTGTTACTTGGGATCGTCCAAAGCTGATGGCTACCATGGTTGCGGGGTTTAAGGTGGACTGCGCGTGGCTGTTGCGGGCGGTGATGCATTAGAGGGCTTTTAATGCCACTACAACTTACCCCTCTTGTGCATGGTCTTTGAGTTGTGTAGTTCTGTAGGAGTGCCCGTATGGCATATCGATGTGATCAAGACCCCGCCCGACTAAGTGGATATTGGCCTCATTAGGGATGAGGCCAATGACTTGGCTCCCAATAGAGGGCCCTGTCCAGAGGTGCAGCCGCTTGGTAAAAACCTGGCGGCCACCGTATAGCAATTCCAAGCGGCTAGTCTGGTTACATCTGAGTCTACGGACACCACCCCGGTTGAGTCTATCCCGGCTGCTAGCACCGATCTGAGCTCCTCCCGCTTGACTCCATATGCTACACTGGTATCGCTTGCTAGGGTCCAGAAATTAGAGGCCCAAATGGCCACACTTTTGCATCACATCCAGCCTTGGATGCAGAAGTCCATCAGTGAGGCGGAGGAGCGGATAGAGAGAAAGATGGGCCAGCATACTGAGCGATAGATCATGGAGGTCTACCAGTGCTTTGATGCATTTGAGTTCCGGGTTCTCGCCCATCCCCTACAGTCGATTTGACGACTCTCCAGGCTGCTGTGGAGAGTCTGAGAGCAGACTTGGATACTATACTAGAGGCTCGGGTGCCTAAATTTGAGTCCCCTTTTGCAGAGCCTGCTGAGGACACGGTGTTGGCTGCCCTGTTCTCCACTTCTGCTGCGCCACAACCTCCCCCACGAAATAGTGCAAAGAGGCACCGAGTTAGAGATGAGGATGAGTCTCGGGCACGAAATAAAAAGCACAATGAGTTGGAGGCCGCGAGGAGAGCCTCGCTGATTGATGAGGAGGCCTGCCAGTTGAAGGTTCTAAAAGTGGATGCTGGGGCGTCTAGCACCAGAATTGTTAAGGCTGAAAGGAGCACTAGTGATGGTGTTGTTATTGCTGAGGACACCACTGATGGTGTTCCTACTATAGAGGGAGCGAGCTTTAAGAAACCGTACCCGTCAGCATGTTGATCGTCGCCGCTTTGCGGCTCAGGTTTGCTTCACCTATCACCCTATTTTATATACTTTTATGTATTGGGAACAATTTCATGTCTTTTTTTGGGGGTGGAGTAAATGGAAAGTGAGTGCTAGGGTGAAATCTGAGTAGCCCAACTCATGATCCTCTCTTAGGGTTTTCTTGCCTGTGTTCTTTTTGCCCAAGAAACTGGTTATTTTATTGTTCAACCGTCATGTTGGTATATTTTGTACATGGTGTAGAAATGGAACCTGAAGCATGATGGATAAACAAAATGATATCCTGATTTAAAGAAAATGTTGCATGACTAGGGATAGTAACTGATGAATGTTAGCTCTAAGCATGACATTGAGATACGACACGACATGACCCTAAATCTAAAACTCAAACTAGGTGTCTGATAATCTGGTAGAGTAATGAGATGTCAAGTGAGTGTAAGCAAAATTTAAGTAGTCCACCATTGGTACTGAGCTAGAACTTTCCTGGCTAGTCCTGCTAAAAGTAAGTTGTGATAGACAATTAGGAAAGGATCATAGGCCCTTGTTCAAGATATTCAATCTTTAGCCTAGACAACAGAAAACTGAATGAAATTAATCCCTTCTTGATCCAAATGATTTGAGCTTAAAATAGACCTTTCTTTTTCACCCCAACTGATCTTTTCTGGGAACAATGTGTTGGCCCTTGTCCCTTCTTGGACATGTGCACCGCAACTTATGCCAAAAGCAGAAGTTGAGGGCGGATAATGAAGAAAACAACCTTGTCGTGTCCTTGACCCAAACTTGGGTATTATGTACCTTGAGTAATGGCAAAACCATGAGTTGAGGGTCGCTAGTGGAAGAATGCTCTAGAAAGTGGGGTTGAAAGAATAAAGAAAGAGAAAGAACAAAAGAAAAGTGGACCAAGAAACGCTGAAAGGAAAGTGAAAAATTTAATTAAAAAAAATCACTTACACAAAAGGAGAAAGAAAGAAGAAAAGTAAGGCAAAAGAATATTAAAAAATTAAGAAATAGGGCAGAATAAAACGATGAAAAGGTAGGAAACTTAGCCGTTATGTCAAGGAGGGCAATAAGTCACTAAAATATATCCAAATTACCCTAACTTACCCTGATCCTAAGTTATAAGTTAAGAAAGTCCTATCATTATCCTAAGAGTTTATTATGGTGAACTTAAAGCAGTGAAAATAAGGGCAAACCTATGGAAACAAGTATAAATAAGGTGAGAAGTTGTTCTAAGAGCGAGTGTCGAAAAAATATTCTTTATACTCAAACTGAAATCATTGTCTGAAAAATAAGGATGTTGTTTTGAAGTGAGGACATTAGTTGCAATACCGGAAAATTGGTAACTTGGTGACAGATCAAAGAGGATAGGTGTTGGTGTGTGGTGAGTCTGTGTCATGGTCTGATCCACATGAGCAAGCCTAATAGTGATTGCATGCATAAACATAATAAAAATAATCGGGATTGATAGCCAAATGATTGCGAATGCTAAAATGAGGATACTCTTGACCAAAGTTTTTTTGGTGAGTCATAGTGCGTTGCTTAAGGAAAAACAACGAATTTAAGTGGAGGGTGTTGATGTACCGCGGTTTCATGGTACTTTCAATGATTTTTCCTTAAGTTTAGTGTGTGTCTAATGCCTTCTGGTAGTAGTCTTAAGGTATTTTTGTGTTTGTTTGCAGGAAAATTATCGATAATGAAAATGCAGAAGAACTGTGCTGAAATTGCAGAAGTGATGACCTACGGAGCCATCGACGGTCCGTCGACCCCTCGAAGGTCAGTAGGTGGCAACCGTCGTCTGATGATAATGCTGCTGAAGGAATATCAAGGAACTTTAACTAAGTGTGGGGCTACGTAAGCTATCGACGGAACATTATCTCGACAACGGACCGTCCTGCACATCCGTCATTTCTAATAGAAAGTAGCCCCAGTACCCATCTTGAAAAGACTATAAGTGTGGAGAAACGGAAGCCATCGAAGGAGTCATGCACTCAATGGATCATTATCCGTGTCTGTCGATGGTAACAGTGAGTTGGAGAAAAAAACAGCTGAAAAAGATTCTAAGTTTTGAACGACAGGAGGCCTCAACGGTTTGTCGTGGCCTCGAGGGTCCATCAGTCCGATCGTCGACTCAGACACATTTTGGGTAGATTTTCCTTAAATAGATTTCATTTTTATGTTAGGACTTCTTTATTATAAATACTTATAAAAACCTTGTTTTTGGGGTTAGACTCTTCGTTATATTTCTGATTTGTAATATTGGTTGTTGAATATTGGGTTTCGGAAAACTCTTTATTTTTCTGGAATCGTTTAATGCATTATTTTCTCGAATTCAAGTGATTTTATGGATTTTCTTCAATCTAATCAATGTAAGTACATGAATTCTTGTCTAATCAATATGAATTGTGTAAATATGAACATGGGTAACTAAATTCATAACTAGGATTGTGTGAACTATAGGTAAATAACAAGGTAAAAACTAGCTAAATTAACAATTCTAGAATAGTGTCTTGTATTTATTAATAGTTCTTTCATTTAGAAGTCTTTTTAACGAGAGCACACTAGGAATCCCCTTGTTGCTACTTGCCGGACCAAGGAGATAGATAATAAGAAAAGAATTATCAATGTAGATTTAGTATACACTATCTAATAGACTAGTGTCTATTGGTGCGAAGTAACAACTAAGCCATACATCGATTATGATGCTTAATATGAGGTAAAGGTAAGGTTTAGTACATCATACACACGTAGCTAGAACAAGGTACGGAGTGAAATTTCCTAGTTGCCGAACAAAGGAATTAAGGATACATAACTTACCACTTTGTATGCAAGATACTAGGAAAGAACTGTTATAATTAGAATTATCGTGTTATGAACCTGGTGGGAACACTTATGCCCTAGTTACTCTCACTTGATAAATATCAAATATTCATACTGGCTACTTGCTTACTTTGAAATATTTAATTCCTTTTGTTATTTAACCCCCCCCCCCCCCCCCCCCCCCCTTTATTACCTATTTTCAGAAAGGACTTGATTATATAGAAGTAGTTGTAGGTTAAAGTTAAGGCTAAATCATTTTCCTCCCCAGCCTCATAATTGGGTTCATTACTTGATATGACCTCTTATACTTCTTTTCGAGAAGTAAGTTTGAGCGTATGAGGGTACTAGTCATTTACTTCCATTGTCCAATTTACTTTAGGGAAACTATTGCCTTAACCAACACTATGACCATGGGCGCTACATGGAATTTGGTGTTGTAGAGCTTTACACAAATGAAAAGTGCTCTACTTAGCCAAAGTAGAACAATAAAACATGCTAGCATACTAAGTGAAATCACTTGCTAGATTCTACGTGGCAAGCATTGTTTATGGAACTAAGAGATGTTGTATTTGGACTGTCTCCCATGAGAAATGGATATCTCATCTCATGAGACCATGAGTGAATATTTATCAAAGTTAAGTCAATACCTCATGTGGAACCATACATGACTTTTCCTCCTAGTGAAGTCAACACCTTATGAGATCCCAATTACAAATCTTCCTCCAAGGAAAGCCAACACCTCTCATTGTCAAGTTCACTCAGCACTAAGATAAGTTCTTGAAAAGCCATTAGTATATTTTTTTTAGTGCAGGTTTTAGGAGATATAACATCTCATATGCTTAGCTCATAGGTCATAAACGAGAGTACATCAACCTAAATCATGTAAGAAACCCTTTCACATGGACATAGCATATGTAAAGCACCATCTAGTTTCGGGTACACTTAACACACCTTTCAAGGCCCCTCAATTTACTAGATCATCATATATGTGTGTGTGTGTGTATACTTATATGTGAGCAAACCTTTCAAATAACAAATTAAGGGCACACATGTTCATACATTAATGCATAAGTGTATTTATGAGAAATCCTTTCATATAAACACATTAAGACGCTATTCACATTCATAACATAACCATGCATTCATATTCATAGACATAGGAAACCAAACCTAGGAACTATACTATCAAGGCACACATGTGCAATGCATAGAAAAGGTCCTATACCCTTGCCCATACTATTAAACCTATCAAGTCATCCTAGTTAAGGGAATACATAACATGCTTCATAGACATATACCTTATATGCATGTAGATATAAGTGGAGATGAGAATACCTTTCATAAGACACCATGAACCTATACTACTAGTAAGAATGCTTGATGTGTGAGTGTGTGTACATTGGTGAACATGATCACATAATGTCTATCAACAACATATTGAGGCAGCCACACTCTTAGGACCATAATGCACCATAGAGAATAGAGCGCACAACACAATTTAGCATAGGAGACAAGACAACATCTTGTTACTTTCAGGACTCGTGACCTTAGCTATTCACACATTCATATAGGGGTACATAGGTAAGGGATTATTAATCATAACAAATGATCAATAACAGAACCTAAAATTATCCCTATAATGGTTATACACATGCTTAAACAATTTCGATACAACCTAGATGACAACTAGAATAGGAAACTTGGCATAGGCTTCACATTGGGTGATCATCACCAACACAAATTCATAATAAAATTTCCTTTAAGGACATGATCAAATAACATATCTATATTGGCAATAAAATAAACACCGCCACCATATGTGGAGCATACCACACAGTGGCATACAAGGCTTCATCAACTAACACTTATAAAAAAGTAGAGAGGAAGAGTCACTATTACCAATTCATCCACCTTGGATCCTTATTGATCAATACCCATATTTCATCAACAATTCATAGCTAGGGAAGTAGCTACAAGTAACTTTTATATAAATGAAATCCCAAATTCATGTACTATAAAGTCAAGATTACAATGAATACATTACATTCATAAATCTATAGGAAGTAGAGTAATATAGATCACTCACCACCATCAATAATAGTACATAAATAATACACATGTGAGACAATAGATGAAGAGATAATAACCTAAGCTAAAGCATGCTCGTCAGTCTATAGGCTAGAAGAACATAGATCAATCGTTACCAATTCGATTGTATTGAATCACATTGGATAAATTACACCTAATTTATTATTATATTATAATGTAGAAAGTAGCTAAAACAATTCATCGTGATCGAGTCACATAACAACCATCATACCATCAGAACATAACATACTACATTATAGAGTAGCCTTATTCAAACCTTCAAACCTTTATCCTCATGGATCACTCCTCAAGAATTCACCATCAATACACATACTAGGAATTATATATAATCAATTTAACATGCCAGAATCATAATACAATCAACATAAATTCAAGATCACAAAGACCACACATAGGCTAAATCGAGAGTTTTGAAGAGAGCATAGATTCATAATGCAATTGGATTAAAAACATCATATAACCAGTATATAATAAATAATTCATCATAATAATGCTTTTGAAATCGATTTGAGAAAGAACCCATGTCTAGATTGAAGAAGGATAAGTTTAATCATATTTTCTCTTTGAAAACATTGAAAAAAACTCTCTAGATGGAAGGTTAAATAGAGATGAAGGATTACCATACCTCAATTTAGAAGAAAACCTCTAAATATTGGTGAAGAAACCATGGGTATCCAAGATCCAATATGTTCTTGAGCTTCATCTCCAATGGAGGTTTCTAGAGAGAATATTTTGGGAGAGGGAAATCTAATTTTTTAATTGAGGATTGGAAATAGGCTAGTCAGATTTTTGATCATCTAAATATAACAAAAAATAATAAAATAAACCAACTAGATTCAGTTTAGAATGTGAGGTGAATTTTCCATTCACCCCATAAGTAAAATAGTGTGCATGGCAGTTGTTGAAGCCTGCATCGATGACAATAAACGACTCCCAGTAGGTTCATCGACGGAGCCTACTGCAGGCTGTCATTTGGGTATGTGGCTTGAAAACATCCTTGATCCTTCACCAGGATAAGTGTCCATGGACGGTGCATTGGTTGACTGACTAGGCGTCCTTTGGCTCCGTCGATTGACAGTGCCAAGGCAGTGTATTGACAGCCTTTGGGTCTTCCATGAGGGCGTTTTATGGGGCCCTTGGGGATTCATACCCAAAATGTTTCAAACATAAATAAACTTAACATGTCAGGTACCTTCCACATCAGTTTCACCGAACAAAAATACTCGTAACACATCAAAACATGCTAGGCACACTCAAGACACACATGCACGTCGCAAGGGCTAACTTTTGAACATCTTGGACGTTTGCCCTCTAAACTTCATGAAACATAACATAATTCATAAAAAATAATTATTACTCATATTATTAATTTATAAGCCAATGACATACAAATAAGCACATAAAAACATCTAAGGCCTTTTAGTGACTAGTCGTCGAACGTCTTGGTCGTCCTTGACGTTTGACTTTCAAATAACTTCAAATCACTCATTTATACTTTAAAACACTTAATTAACATGTTAACAAGCTTATAGGAACATGTGAGGCTCTAGACGCCCTAACTTATTTTGGGGGTCTTACACTCACGTCTATATGTTTTGTCCTCTTTGTTGGACAAGATTTTTAGCCATGTTCTTCACACTAGTGTTGTCGCACAATAGATGAATATTATATATAAGTACACCAAAATCTTCCAATTTTTGCTTGACCCAAAAAAGTTGCGCATAACATAAAGTAACAACAAGATACTCTTCCTTAGTCGTAGATAAAACTATAGAATTCTTCTTATTAGTTCCACAGAAAATTAGTATTGATCCCAAAAAGTGTGCTAGTTCTAACGTTCTTTTTGGATCCACCAAGAAACCTACATAATCGGCATCACATAGCTATTTAGATCAAAAGGATCGCCTTTTCGGTAGAGGATGACCTGGTCCTGCGTTTCTTTTGGATATCTCAGAATTCGTTTCGTTGCTTTCAAATGTGAATTTTTTGGTGCTTGTTGAAATCTTGTGCACATTCCCACACTGAAGACTATGTCGGATCGGCTAATGTTGAGGAATAGAAGTGATCCAGTGAGTCCCCTATACATAGTTTGATTGACCTATGTACCATCTTCATCTTTGTCAAGCCTTGAATTTGTACTCATAAAAGTATCTAGAACCTTTGCCTTTGACATATCAAACATGATGACAACTCCTTGATATACTTCTCTTCGCCAATTGAAGTACCTTGAGATGATTGTTTTATTTGCAGTCCCAAAAAGGAGTCCAGTTCACCCATCATGCTCATCTCAAACTCACTACTCATCAGCTGAAGAAACTCCTTGTATAGAACATCTGAGGTTGCTCGAAAATGATAAGGTCAACATAGACCTGCATAATAAACAAATTTTTCCTTCTAGACTTAAGAAATAAAATATTGTCAATTTTGTCTCTCTTAAACCCATTTGTCAAAAAGAATTTTGACAAACGTTCATACTGGGAGCTTGCTTTAGACCATACAGGGCTTTGTCCAAGTTTAGTTTATGATCAGGAAGTTCAGTATCTTCTAATCTTAGGGGATAATTAACATATACATCTTCCTTCATATTTCCATTCAAGAAAGCACTCTTGACATCCATTGGAAATAGTTTGAATTCTTAGCGAGTAACAAATGCGATCAAGATTATGATAATTTCCATTTTAATAATAGGAAAGAAGGTCTCATAATAATCAATTCCTCCTCTTAGTTGTATCCTTGCACCACCAGTCTTGATTTATTCCGAGTAATAGTCCAATGCTCATCAAGTTTTTTTGTGAATACCCATTGTGTCTCTATGATAATTCTGTCAATTGGTCTGGGGACCAGGTGCCACACTATGCTTCGTTCAAATTTAAGAAGATCCTCTTGCATAGACATCACCCAATCTAGATCCTTCAAAGCTTCTTTGATGTTCTTTGATTATATGAATGATATGAAAGCTCAATACGAAAAAAAGTTCGTGATTTGGACCTAGTTTGAATTCCTAAAATCAAATTGTCTAATGGATGTGAAGATTGATGTTTCCATCTGGACATTCTGGTAATCTCCCTTCTCTACAACATCAGAATCACCTTTAGCTTCTATAGGAAAACGAGACCCAGTTTTTTGGGATAGGTTGGGGGAACTATGTCCTTCAGAGAGTTCTACATTATTTTGTTCATTTCCTTGAACCTTTTCTTTATCTATTATCAGCTCCTCAAACCATGATCTTCGATGTTTTCACCATTTATTACAGACTCATCAAACTTAACATGCACACTTTCTTCCATACATAGGGTTGTTTTGTTGAAAACTCTATATGCCTTTCTTATAGAAGAGTATCCTACAAAAGAACCTTCATCACTTCTGGCATCAAACTTCCCATGTTCAACATAAAGCATTTCATCCAAATGGTTTAAGATGAGAAATTGAGGGCTTTCTATCATTCAACAACTCATAAGGTGTCTTTATGATTAGGTATTTGATAAGGCATTGTTTATCACATAATAAGTTGTGTTGACTGCCTCAGCCAAGAAATTCATAGCAAGTTGTGAGTCAATCAACATAGTCTTGGATATATCCACCAATGTTATGTTATATTTCTCAACCACTCCACTTTTATGAGGAGTTTTAGGTGCTGAGAAGTTATGATTTAAGCTATGTTCAGCGCAAAACTCTTCAATCTCAGAATTTTTAAACTCTGTGCCATGATCAGATTTGATGCTTACGATCTTGCAATTTAGCTTAGATTGAATGGCTTTGGCAAAGTTAATCAGTTGTCTAGTTGTCTCATTCTTTGTTCTCAAGAATGAAGTTCATGTATACCTGGAAAACATGAATAATGACAAGAATGAATTTCTTACTCCCACTGCTAAGGACTTTGACAGGTCGACATGAGTCCATATGAAGCAGCTCTAAAGGTCTGGATGTGTTGACTTCTTTATTAGCATTGAATGATGATTTAGTACGTTTGCCCTTTGCACATGGATTCAATATTCTATAATTTGTGAACTTCCTTTTAGGGAAACTGTGGACCAGGTCCCTTGCAACAAGTTTGTTCAGCAGAGATGAACTTACATTACCTAGACGTATGTGCCATAGATCATCATCGGTTTGAGCACTTATAAAAGACATATCATCTCCTTCAATGCAATATAGATCAGTAAAATACATGTTTTTGACCCTTATAGCAGACATTACTACCCTCTTTGTTGTACTGTTTGTAATAACACATTTTTTGATCAAGAACTTAACCTCATTTCCTGTATTAAAAATCATATATATGCTCAAAATATTGTAGTTAAGACCATTAACATAGAGCACATTGTTGATTAAATTGGTAGTTGATTTCCCTATCTTTCCAATTCCGAGAATAGAACCTTTCCTTCAACCACCAAATGACACACCACCACCTTAAGTTTGAATTATTACATGCCATGTTCCTAGAGCGTCTACTATCCATGTACCAATACTGACCTCTTCCTCTCCTCTGGACAACAATTACTAATAAATTTTAGGAAGCCACTTCCGACGAATTTTGTAGTAGTTGTTAAATGGCATAATAAGAAACCTTCTTGTCCATGGAGGCAAGGTGTTCTTGGTGAAACGATGGCGAGGAACATGTCCCTTCCGCCTTTTTTTCACATTTCTGCTAGGTCTGACAGACTTAGCACATGGTCTAGGTCCCTATTCTTTCGTTTCTTGATCATTTTTAGATCTACTAAACTTGACATACCTTTATTTAGCTTCTTTCACTTTATCACAATTCTCTTTTAGGTTCCCATTATGTCAACAATGGGTACACAAAATATTATTAGCTACAAACACATATTTTCGATAAGGACTATATGGGGATTCTATTGGTATACATCCCAGCCCTTTCTTCCGATTAAAACTCTATTGATGCACGTTAGGGACAATTTTGGAAGATTCAATCCATTTTAAAGAATGGCTTAACTCTTCTTTAATCCTATAGATCCTTTCTCGTTGAGAATTTGTTTCAAGAGAAGCAACTAACTCAGATTCAGAGATTTTAAGCTTTTTTTCTAGCTCTTCCTCAAAATTACTAAGTTTTCTTTTGTCATATTCTGAGGTGCTAGGCTCCTTTTCAAGAGTAATGTTGCTCGATTCAGACATCCCTATTGTGGCACTCATTTCAGATGCTTGAACTACAAGGGTTGTATTTTCATCTTCACACAAACTTAATTTTTCATTCAACATTAAGTTTCAGTAGTATACTCATCCACAGAACCAATTAGCATAGCAACAAGCATCCTCGAATTATCTGTTGAAAGATTATCTAGATCATCTTTAAGTTCAAATAGAGTTACCTCATTGGAGTTTTCTTCATCATCAGATTTCGCCATCAAGGAGAATATTTAGTAGAAGACACTCTCATCATCTTCAATAGCAAACATTGCGATATTCTAATGATCTTATGCATCTCTTTCTGAATAACTTGATTCATCTCCCCAGACAACAAATGCCTATTTTACCGACTGATCATCATGAGCCTTCCTATGAAAGGTGTCTAGGACAAGGTCCTTCTTGTGATGTTTAGTTTTATGAGATTCGTGCTTTTTACTGGGACAATCACCCATAAAGTTATTAGGTTTACCACATTTATGACACATATCAATAGTTGTAGCAGTTCTGCAGGTTGATGCCTTCTTCTTAAATTCTTCCTACTTTCTTATGATCTTTTGAAACCCTTTAGCCACATATGGCATGTCAGCCTCCCCCTCAGTCATTTCTCTTTGATATGACTTCACTACAATGCACTTCTCATTCTTTCCTTCTTTCGCTAAGGTTACCTACGTCCTGTTCAATTCATATGTTTGCAAATTCCATATTAGATCGTCCATTGGAAGTGTCACTAGATCCTTGGCTTCTATGATTGCATCCACATTGCTTTCCCAGGTTTTTAGAAGTACCTTAAGAATTTTATGTACTTGCTTACAAACTGTAATGAATTTTCCCAATCGTCTGAGCTCATTGGTGATAGAAGTGAAGGGAGAGTTCATCTTAAAGATAGTTTCACCCTCCTTTATCTCAATGTTCTCATATTCAGTGGTGAGCATGTCAACCTTCGACTCTTTAACTAGTTTAGTTCCTTCATGATATGTTTGAAAATAATCCCAAATCTCCTTTGCAGTTTCACATGCAAAGATTCTATTGTACTCGGCACCACCAATCCTACAAACTATAATTTTTTTCTCCTTGAAATTCTTTTCAATCAATTTCTTTCGCCTTCACTATACGCCTTTATAGTCTTGACAACATTGGTGGTAAACTATCAAACCTGTACTTCTTTATGGGGAATATAAGGTCCATCAAGAGAAACATCCCATACATCTGTGCCCTATGCATTGGTGTAGTCATGCATTCGATTATTCTACCATCCATACTACTGACCATTAAAATGAGGTGGCCTAGTAGATGATTTTCGTTCCTCCATATGCGGTGGAGAGCCCATTTCTTCAGGATCTTCCTTTTCCTGGTGTTAACCAATCTAAAATGTAAAGATCTTATACTATTTGTTGGAATGTATGCATCCACTTACTTTGGTTGGACCTAGTCCTCAATACATTAATAACAACAAGTAAAGAACAAATGCAAAAAGTAATGATTGACAATGAACTTTACATAGGAACATACTTTGTGAAGGGAGGAAATCACAAGTTGTTATCAACAGGACTTTTCAAAACCACTTCTACTAATCTTTAACAAGCACGAGAAAAAGTAACAAGAGACTAACCTACTAATCTCAACACTAAGTAATACTTCCTATCACATAGTTAGAGAGGAATCAAATACACATTGCTCTCTATATTAATGCTACCTGATTAATATAGACTTGAAGTTAAGACCTAAGTTACCCTTAATCCAGCCCTTACAACGATTCACCGTGTTTGAGACCTTTTTTGCATAGTTTAAACAAATCATACAATGTAAGAACGATTAAAATCAAACAAATGCAAAAACTACAAAAATCCCTAAACTCACTTCTATCAGTTCCCTTGATGTTCATGAAGATTGAAAATTCTCTCTTTGAATGAATGAGTAAGTGAATTTTTGTTTTTTAATTTATACCATGAATAGACTTTGATTGATGAAGTACTCTGCCACTTCACCAACTTCCTAAAGCCGACAACTTTACATTTTTCTAGCACTTTTGACAACTAAACGAGTTTCATTCTCTGTAGAGGAGTATGTCCTTGCACTCATGAAGAGATCATCCAAACATCTGGGAGCATTAGCAATTATCAATATCTATAATGATTGATGAAGGTCAGTATTGAATATTGTGAGGGTACTCAGTGATGTGGAAGTCCAATTATCTTATTTATTTAATGAAGTCTTCTTGGCCAAATAAAGTGAAATTCGAAAATGTACTTTAAGCTCTAGCCAAATTGGTCAAAAAAGGAAGACATGGAAGTGGTGCTTACAAGAAAGTTGATGTAACACGCATGGATCACTAGGAATAAGGGTACAACACTTTCAAGGAGTGACTTCAAGAATAGGATACATCAATATAAAGATTCTCAAATAATATTTCCTTCTTGATTCTATTGTTTCAGGAAAGAAAGACTAATACATGCAGAATAATAGTCTGTTCAAGCATTTGAAACATATATATATTATGTCTGAAACTTTACGAAACAACTTCAAAACACATTTTATTGAATCATAACAGAATTACAGCCCTCAAGTTTCTTAGTGGAAACTGCACCTCAATATTATTAGATCATGAAAAGTTTCCACCAAAAAACTTGAGAACAAAGATAATTTTGATTTAGTGAAGTAGTAGTGCATTTCGAAACAAATATATTGAAGAAAGGTAGTTACTTCAATAAACAAATATATTGAAGAAAGGTAGTATGGCACATAATGGGAGTACCTATGTCCAATTATACGTAAAAATCAATGATGCATATCAGCAAAGTCTTAAGGTAAATGACATGTTTTAAATACTCCTTAAAAAATCCAATCGACCTAAGGGATAAACAAGAAGATAGAATACAAAAAGAGTAAATATAGAAAAGTGACTCACCCAAGATGGATTTGGTGTGACCCAAATTAGAGGACAAACACGACTGAGGGAAACACCATCATAATATATTTGGATACTTTCATTTTCTAATTAAGTTGAACAGTCAAATGTCCAATTTTTCGATAGTTGCGCTCTGTAACTCTAATTTTGTTTAATCTGGATACTGTTGCTGTATATTACTTCTAGTTTGTATAGTTCACTTGCGAATATACAAATAGAGTTAGCATATATTCAATTTCCGGATTTATACATTTAGAAATTTTCAAAACTTTCTTTGTATATTTTGCTTGCCAATATGTATAACTACGGTAATTTATACAAAAAATTTGAATTTATAAAATTAGGAATAGAATTACATAAATTCTGAATTTATACAACTCAGGCGAATATGAAGATTGAGTGAAACTTTAGCTGCGAATTAAAATCCCACAATCGAACCCATGCTAATCAAAGCTCATTGACTAACCATAAATCATAATTCATGTTCTTGTTAATATTCTCTAGATAATGAGAATAAGTCTTATCTTGACATAGGCCATGTGAGTTTAACATTGAATTTGGTGTTACCCACAGCGAAAAGTATAGTCTTACTTGTCTAACGTACGACCATCATTTGCTACCTTTAAGATGGATCCACTAGCTAAATAACCTATGGGGCACATAGTTCATGTAATAAGGCAATTGTTACTACAAACCCCAACCTTGCTTAACGGGAGATCCTCTAAAATGTATTCACTCGATGCTAAGAATTTGTCCCACAAGGTAGTTTTATTTCATAAATTGTTTCATTAGGATAGATTATTATATCATGCGTTAGAATAAGCTTTCTCCATCTATGTCTGCATATAACGTTAGATTCAATTAGGTGAGAATTTCCTTTAAACTTAGAATTTCCATCACCTCATAAAAATTTTCATATTATGTTCATGATATGTTCATGAGAATATCCTTTTAATCAATACAACAACATCATTGTAGTCATAGACACTTCACTCTCAAAGTGTTCTTAAAGCATTCGTCTTCTAGTCAAGAATATTCTTATACTTTTCCTTCTAGGGACCATAGATCACATTCAATCAAAAAATCTTGAATTCTTTTTTTATACATGGACAATAACATGATTCAATTAACTAAATTAGTATAAGCATATCTGATAATACTTTTCTTCCATCAATCCACCCACATCACAAGGTCATAGATTGGAGGTATGGCATCGTTTCATGGGGGATTTAATTGTAAGAACCATAATAATTAACAAATTAATCATAATTCAAAGTATTTAAATCATTCAATTTTTTTTTGAGAAGCATCCATGACATTGAGTAAAACCGTAGATTTTTGGGGAAAATTCTACCTCTGATATTGAGTTTGGAGGGACTACACGTATTGAACTATCCATGAATGAAGAATACAGTACCTTAGTTATGATTCTCCGAAGAAATTTAGTGAAAATCCTTCTTCTTCAAACCCTAACTTTACTTTATTCTTCTTCTTCCTTGGAGTTATAGAGAGAGAGTGTTTTGGGGGAAAAGTTGTTTTGATGTGCGGTTTTTTAATTATGAAGAAGATGGATAATTTTAGGGGTCTTAAATCAATATATAGCTAGTACAATTTAGTGTGAATCGACGTCAATTTGTATTAGATAAAAATTTAAAACCACAAAGTACCCCTAAAGTAACATCTAAAAGTGGTTTCCAAGCATTACCCATGACTCCTTCACTGACGGGTCATGGTTGGACCCATGACCCATGCTGGTGAAGTGTAGGTTAGGATATGAGACTTGGTTATGTAGGCTCTATCTATGACCCCTCATCCACGAGGCATAAGGGGACCTACTTGGCGTGAGTGACCCCTTAAGGGTCAACGCCAACACATATTTTTGGTGCATTCCTCAAAGAGACATGGCTTGTCGTTGGGGTTTGAACCTTGTCTCTAATCGTAATGTGAATCTCTAGTTTAGCCTACTAGTTTCTGTAGTGTTACAGACTAGAGGCAACTACCC
Source organism: Solanum corneliomulleri (assembly GCA_027704805.1). Taxonomy (NCBI): domain Eukaryota; kingdom Viridiplantae; phylum Streptophyta; class Magnoliopsida; order Solanales; family Solanaceae; genus Solanum; species Solanum corneliomulleri. The sequence continues at coordinate 9,844,651 of JAKWIY010003054.1, read as the reverse complement.
ATGATTATAAGAAGGCAAGAGGTGATTCCCCATGTCCTTAGAACATAACCTATGATATGTTATGAAAATTGATTAGCATTGATTGTTTCATGAGTTTTCCTTCCATTATGAGTAAGACTAGGTGTGGTTACCCATGTTCTGACTATGTTTGAATTGTGGTTAATTCAAGAATTACTCCTTATGTGTTGAAATGATCTATTATGTGATTTTATTATGCTTGATGAACTATGTATGCAAGCTATTAGTTTCTTACATTTTGGTATTAAGACATATTCCTTACCTCATTTCTTATCCATATATATGTTCAAGTCTTTCTGACTCTCATCCTCGTGACTAGGATCTATAATATAAGAAGAGTTTTTGAAGATTGGTGAGTCCTCAATCATATGGGGATTAAGCCATTACTTTCCTTAAGATCCTCTTGTTTGTGTTTTGAACAATGTTGTATGGGATGTGTCGTGAGATTCGGGTGTATTAGATGAATTTTGAGACAATTGTATCATAACTTCACTTTGTTTTATAAAGTTTTGTTATCTAGGAATTATGTTTGAAAATCTTATCAATTTCTACTATGTTGACTATGAAGGTTTAGTGGCTTATATGAAGCCTCTTGAAGTCTTGTATGCCAATTTCTGTTAAAATTCTGAACTCTCCAAATGATGCTACTAACACAAAATGTGCCTACAATAGCTAATAGACCAACAAATATCTCATATGACAACAATTTGTACCTTTGTGGACTAATGACATCTCTTTAATTATGAATGTTTTGAAAAGGGTAAAATTTTTACAAATACTCTCTCGAACACTTCAGAAATAGATAAAAAGCAAAAGAAGAAGAAGAAATAAATAAATAAATAAATAAATAAATAAAGAAAGAAAGAAAGAAAGAAAGAAAGAAGAAGAAGAAGAAGAAGAAGAAGAAGAAGAAGAAGAAGAAAAATAGGTAGAATAAGAATAAGAAGAAGGCGAAAAAGAACGAGAAGAACAATATGAGAAGATGAAAAAGGAAAAGAATAACAAGAAAAATAAAAAGACAAAGAAGACTTGGAGGAGGATGAGGAGGAAGAAGATTGTTGAATACGAAGAAGCAAGAGAAGAAGAAAGGTGTGAATCGACGAAAATGAATCAGACTTGCATTTTGATTTTAATAAAGAAGGATGAATAAATTTGTTTCATGTAATTTTTGTAAATTCAGCTAAATAGATCGTAAGTGCAATTTAAGAGCTGACATTTTGCATATTTTGTCCTATGTTAATTGGTCTGTGGCCCAAATAAAAAATCCCATAACTAAATTTTATTAAAAAAGAAATCTCATCTCTAAAATTTGTTAGTTGATGGATGGGCCAGATTAAACCTAAACTTCTATAAAATATATATATATATATATATATATATATATATATATATATATATATATATATATATATATATAATATATATATATATATATATATATATATATATATATATATATATATATATATATATATATATATATATATATATATATATATAGGAATGTGTTACCCCTGATTTGATAAAGTAGCAAGAATATTGTGCTAGTGATATATTTCAATTTTTAGCATGCAAGGTTGGTAAGTCTGTTGTTGTATACTATAATAACCCTTACCTTCACCTTGAATTATCTCTCGCATCTACTGAGTTAGGCATTAACCCAACTTCAATTGTTTAAGGTTAGACTATTATATAGCAACAAATCCTTAACTTATTAGTTGATGTTTATTATTTTTATCATTCATTACCTCCTTGATTCAGCAAGTAAGAATGAGATTAATTATAACGTTGGCCACAACTTAAAACCATTGTAAATGAGAGAATTAAAATACATGCATAATACATAAACTTTATTAAATAATTCATCATGCTTTCCAAAACCCTAGTTATGAAATATAGCTACTCATTATGTAAGATTCCACAAAATGTACTTGTCAAGAGAAGAGTCTATTAAGTTTTAATAATAGGTATTGGGGGTATATAGGCATCCCAATGCCCAATATTAAATAATATTGGGCATATTATAGAATATTGGCTTATGGGTGCTAGCCAATTTCCATGTATTAAGATATACTTTGTTGTTCAAATGCCCAAATTCAAGCTTGTTTAAGAATCGTACCTGCAATAAAGACCTTATGCTAAAATATTGATTCTCAACTTCACAAATTAGGTATGAGTCATCCAAGCCTCAAGCCTAAGTAAAATAGTACATGATCATTTAAAATGATCATGTAGGATAAGAGTGTCCAAGGATATAGTGAATATCCTTGGGACAAAAAAATTGGCCGCAACACATGTGCAAGCACATGTGCTAATGGGCAAAGAGACTAGCCCAACCGACTTCTGTTAGGGCAATTAGGGGCAGGCGCACATGTTGTTGTCAAGACATGAGGGGCTGAGCTTTCTAATAAACTATAGTCTCTAACTAACTTAGATAACTATCTAACTAACTTAGGACTAACCAAAATAAACTAACTAGTGAACCCGACAACGTAAGACCTAACCGGGTGACACTAACCTAGTAACTAACTCAAGAAACATACTAGTACCTAACACATATGATTGTCCAAAAGGGTTGGTTATGGTCCTAGTGTCACGACCCAAAACAAGCCGCGAGTGGCACCCACACTTATACTCCTATGTGAGCGAACCAACAAATCCAAACCCCAACGTTTAGCAATATTTCACCCATAATGAACAAAATAAAATGCAGAAGACTTAAAACTCATTAATATAACCAATAAATAACTTCTAAAATTTAATACTTATTATTCCCAAAATCTGAAAGTCATCACCACAAGGACATCTATCCTCAAATTACTAAATCTAAGAGTATCTAAGAAGCTAAAATAAGTAAATAGATGGTCCATGTCCGAACTTCAAGGACATCAAGACATGAAGGAAAGAGAATCCAGCCCGATCTAGAAGTAATAGCTCACCCTGAAATCTAATATGCTGAAGACTGGCTAGAGTTGCGGACGAGTCGAAGTCGATGGCCCGTTTGCTGCACTCCACAAATAATAAAGAAGACAAATTACAAGTAGGGGTCAGTACAAGGAACACGTACTGAGTAGGTATCATCGGCCAACTCAAAATAGAAAGCAATATATACTGAATAACAATATAAATCAACCACAATACTTAACAGGTGACAATCAACAAGTACAAGAACCATTGGCAACACCACCAAACACACCTATGTTAACTCAAGCCTCCATACCATACTCATTTGGGAAACAGGTTCTTCGAATTAAAGTATCTTTAACATAATCCAAGATTATTTCTCTTATTTATTATCGTGCCGGAACGTGGAACTCCGATCCCCTAATGCTACGTGTCGGAACGTGACACTCCGATCCACTAATACTATGTGTCAGAACGTGACACTTTGATCCACTAATACTATGTGTCAAAACGTGACACTCCGATCCCCTAATACTATGTGTCGGAATGTGACACTTAGATCCCCTAATAATACGTGTCGGAACGTGACACTTCTATCCAATAATACTATGTGTCGGAACGTGACACTTTGATCCATTTATCTCATTATTTTAGTTAATCAAGCCTTCTTTGTAGCAAGTCGTCATCTTAATAAAGATGTTTGAGATTAAAGATTCAACAGTCTCATCATTCTAACCGCCACAATTATACGATCACAACATACAAACACACAATCAAGAATATGGAAGATTTTACAGAATCACCCAATACATATCAATCGCTATTTAGAGTTTAGTATGATATAGCATAAACCATAACCTACCTCCACCGAAAAATCGTGATCAAACAAGCTACTTCCCCAATGCCCTTTCTCTCTCTCGCTCGTTCCCTCTTATTTTCTTTTTAATTTTTCTCTTCTCCAGATTCTCTTTGTTTTACCCTAATTATCGCATAACCCATTATGATAAAAGTAACCCATTATTTAGTTCCATATTATCTTCTTTAATCCCCAACTAAATAAATTATTAACATAACCCACTAACTTTATAATTATAATCATGAATAGTCCAAAACACCCCTTTTAAAACCTTAGCAGAAATCCGACCCAGGTGGAATTACGCACCCTGTGATGGTTCGTCGTGACTATGACGGTCCGTCCTGCCGGTCCGTCACAAAGTTCAGAGAGTTAATTTCTGTAGAGGGGTTTGTGACGGCCTGTCGTGTCTACGACTGTCGCAGTTCCGTCATGAAGTTCAGAGAGTCGATCTCAGTACCCAGATTTTCAGAGTTGAAGTGTTTTGGAACGAGACCCTCGACGGTCTGTGTGCCCATGACTGTCCGTCGCGGGATCTGTCGACCCAGTCAGTTATTATCAGAAATAAACTCTACTGCTCGAATCGACTAAACAGGTCATTACATAGATACCAATTTACCCATCGTTCGTCCTCGAACGATCACAGGAAGAAAAACAAGGGCGAGAAAGAGTACCTGAGTCTGTAAAGATACGTGGATATTTGTCTTGCATATCAGCCTCATTCTCCCAAGTGGACTCTTCAACTGGCCGATTCTTCCAGTGAACCTTGATAGATGCGATCTCCTTTGATCTCAACTTGCGGACTTCTTTATCTAAAATAGCAACAGGCTCCTCCTCATAAGACAAATTTTCATCAAGAAGAACTGAATCCCAACGAATAATGTAGTTTCCATCCCCATGGTATTTTTTCAGCATAGACACATGAAATACAGGGTGCACTCCTGACAACCCTGGAGGCAATGCCAATTCGTAAGCTACCTCCCCCACGCGTTTTAGAACTTCAAATGGGCCAATATACCTCGGACTAAGCTTACCTCGCTTACCAAACCGCATCACCCCTTTCATGGGTGAAAACTTCAGCAAGACTTGTTCACCCTCCATAAAATCCATGTCTCTAACCTTTCGATCTGCATATTCCTTCTGCCTACACTGAGCTGCTAAAAGCTTTTCTTGAATAAATTTCACTTTCTCCAATGAATCCCTCAAAAGGTCAGTACCCCAAGGTCTAACCTCAAATGCATCAAACCAACCAATGGGAGACCTACATCTCCTCCCATATAGTGCCTCAAATGGGGCCATATCGATGCTTGAGTGATAGCTATTATTGTATGAAAACTCTGCTAAGGGTAAGAAGTTATCCCAATGACCACCAAATTCTATCACACATGCACGAAGCATATCCTCCAACACTTGGATCATTCGCTCAGACTGTCCATCTGTCTGAGGGTGAAATGCAGTACTAAGATCCAACTTAGTACCTAATTCAGCATGCAATGTTCTCCAAAACATAGAAGTAAATTGTGTACCTCTATCTGAATGATGGAAAGTGGAACCCCATGCAATCGAACAATTTCTGAGATATAGAGTTTGGCTAACTTCTCTGCATTGTAAGTCATCTTGACCGGAATGAAGTGAGCAGACTTAGTTAACCTGTCAACAATCACCCAAATAGAATCAAACTTACCTACTGTCTTTTGAAGACCAACCACGAAATCCATTGCAATTCTTTCCCACTTCCATTACGGAATGGGAATTCTCTGAAGTGTTCCTCCGGGCCTCTGGTGTTCATACTTTACCTGCTGACAATTTGGACATTGGGCAACAAAATAAACAATGTCAGGCTTCATTCTACTCCACCAAAAATGTTGCTTTAGGTCACGGTACATCTTGGTTGCACCAGGATGTATAGAATATCCTGAACTATGAGCCTATGTAAGAATAGTGTGGATCAAATCATCCACACGGGGCACACATACCGTTCCCTTAATTCTCAAAACACCTTCCTCATCAATTATTGCCTCTTTAGCCTCTCCTCGCAATACCATATCTTGAATTCGGCTCAGCTTCTCGTCAGTAAACTGCTTTCCCTTAATCTTGTCAAGAAAAGAAGACCTTGCCTCTACACAGGCCAAAAATCCTCCTTTCCCTAGTACTTCCAGCCTCATAAAGTCATTAGCCAGCGCCTGAACCTCTCTAACCAATGGGCATCTAGAAACCTGTAAGTGGGCTAAACTACCCATGCTCTGTGCTTTTCTACTTAGAGCATCTTCCATGACATTAGCTTTTCCTGGGTGGTACAAAATAGTAATATCATAGTTCTTTAGTAGTTCCATCCACCTCCTCTGCCTCAAATTCAAATCTTTCTGGGTAAAGACATACTGTAAGCTACGATGATCTGTGTAAACTTCACACTTGACCCCATATAGATAATGTCTCCATTGCATTAATGCAAATACAACCGCAGGCAACTCCAAATCATGAGTCGGATAATTACGTTCATGCACCTTTAGTTGCCTCGAAGCATAAGCAATTACATTCCTCTCATGCATTAGCACCGCACCCAACCCAGAACAAGATGCATCGCAATAAACAATGAAATTCTTACCTTCCACTGACAAGGTAAGAATAGGTGCAGTAGTCAGCAAGATCTTGAGTTTTTGAAAGCTTTCTTCGAATTCGTCCGACCATACAAATGGAACGTTCTGCTTAGTCAAATTTGTCAGCGGGGAAGCAATAGAAGAAAATCCCTTGACAAATCATCGGTAGTAGCTAGCTAAACCAACAAAGCTCCTTACCTCTGAAACATTAGTAGGTCTTACTCAATTCCTCACCGTTTCAATCTTAGAAGGATCCACCATCACTCCATCCTTAGAAACCACGTGCCCCAAGAAGGACACTGAATCTAGCCAAAACTCACACTTGGAGAATTTGGCATAAAGCCTTTTCTTTCTCAACAACTCCGATACAATTCTCAAATGATCCTCATGTTCCTTCTTGCTCTTTGAGTATATCAGTATATAATCAATAAATACGAATACAAAGAGATCCAGATATGGCTTAAAAATCCCATTCATCAGGCTCATGAAAGCAGCAGGGGCATTCGTAAGACCAAAAGACATTACTACGAATTCATAATGCCTATACCTGGTTCGAAAAGCAGTCCTTGACACATCTGTTGCCTGTATTTTCAATTGATGATAACCGGATCTCAAGTAAATTTTAGAGAAGACATAAGTACCTTGTAACTGATCGAACAAATCATCAATGCGAGAAATGGGATACTTGTTCTTAATAATTACCTTGTTCAACTGCCGGTAGTCTATGCACATCCGAAAACTTCCATCTTTCTTCTTCACAAATAACACAGGAGCACCCCAAGGGGATGCACTTGGTCTAATAAAACCTTTACCTAACAATTCCTGAATTTGGGCCTTCAACTCCCTTAACTCAGCTGGAGCCATCCTATAAGGGGGAATAGAAATAGGGCGAGTATCCGGCTCCAGATGAATACAGAAATCAATATTCCTATCCGGTGGCATACCAGGAAGGTCTGCAGGAAACACATCCGGGAACTCACGGACTATCGAAACAGACTCAATCGAAGGTAGTTGGGAAGTATCATCCCTGAAGATGGGCGAAGAAAGCTAAACAACCCTTACTAACCATCCTCTTAGCACGAAGAAAGGAGATAATATGAACGGGGGTGGAAATGTAGTCACCCTCCTACACTAACGGATCTGTCCCAGGCTTGGCCAATGTCACAGTTTTAGCATTACAATCTAAGATGGCAATATTTGGAGAAAGCCAAGTTATACCCAGAATTATATCAAAATCAACCATTTCTAAAATAATCAAATCTACATGAGTAGTGCTCCCCACAAAAGTCACAAGACAAGACCTATACACCTTCTCAACTATCACAGATTCACCCACAGGAGTAGAGACACGAATAGCCATGTCAAGCAAATCATAATGTAAATCAAGGTCAGTAGCAAATGAGGAAGATACATATGAAAATGTGGATCCAGGATCAAATAATACAGAAGCCATGCAATCACAGACCAAAAGATTACCTGTGATAACAACATCAGATGTCTCTGATTCAGACCTCCCGAGGAAAGCATAACAATGGGCCCTATCACCTGTCTGCCCGTTGCCCCTACCATGTTGCGCTGCAGTAGTTCCAATTTGCCTGCCACCCCGACTGATTTGGTGACCACCATTTCCTTGGCCACCACGTCCTCCAGAATGGAAGCCTCTACCATGACCACCTCTACCTCTAACTATCGGGGGTCTGTAACTCTGTTTTGGACAATACCTCCTAATATGTCCAGTCTCTCCACATCCATAACAATCTCTGGAGTCAAGCATAGGTCTTTGTTAAAATGACGAAGTCTGGGGATAACCTCCAAACTCAGAGAAATGTTGACTGGTCTGCGATGGACCCCCAGCTACAGCCTGCAGTGAAGACTGAATGGGTCAGGCTGGGTAACCTCCTGAACTCTGCCCTCTAGAGTAGGACCCACTAAACTCACTTCCCTTACGGAACTTCTTAGATGTCGACGCCAGGGTGAAGTCGTCTTGCTTCACCCCCTCCACCTCTATCACAAAATCAACCACTTCCTGAAAGGATTTTGCTGCAGCAGCTACCTATAAGGCTGGGATCTTCAAATCTGACCTCAATCCCTTCACAAAACGGCGAATCCGCTCTTGTGGACTGAATAAATCTGGGTGGCATACCTGGATAGTGCACGAAACTTAGCCTCATAAGCAGTAACAGACATCCTACCTTGTTCTAAGCTTAGGAACTCATCTCTCCTCTTGTCCCTCAAAGTCCGGGGTATATACTTCTCCATGAATAAGTTAGAGAATGATGCCCACGTCACAGGTGGTGCCTGTGCTAGTTGGCATTCAACATACGACCGCCACAACATTTTAGCATTTCCCTGAAACTGATAGGTCACAAACTCAACACCAAATCGTTCTACTATGTCCATCTTGTGTAGCTGTTCATGACAATCAACCAGAAAATCATAGGCATCCTTAGATTCAGAACCCTTGAAGACTGGAGGTTTCAACTTCAAGACTTTAGTGAAGAGTTCATGCTGATCACTCGTCATTATAGGACCTGTAGTCAACCGATGAAACGTGCCTACTTACAATGAGGCATCCATGTGGGGAGCCACAGTGGCTATATGTTGTACTCCCAGAACCTGAGGTGCTGGTGCAGAAAATACTGGAGGTGTCTGACCCTAATCAGATAACCTACTAAGATAAGCAAGAACCTGGTTAATCATCTATGGGGTAGGTTGGGGTTGTAATTCCTCATCTTGCACCTGTTCATTTTACCCTTCCTCACCCTCTCTTAGTACCTCGTCGGTCGGTGGAGGAGTCACCGCCCTATTACTAGCTGGACCAGGTGTTTGTCCTCTACCTCTAGAGGACGTCCTCATGCAATCTCTACCATGGCCTCTTGCCACTGCTCCTCCTCGAGCTACAGCCCCAGTGGTTGGCTCAGACGCACCCTGTCTTGTCGGTGTTGGTGTTGGCACAATTGTTGCTCTAGTTCTAACCATCTGCAAAATAGAGTGAGGATGTCAGATACCAATTTGTATCACCTAGAAACCAATTGGATCCAAGTAATAGAACTAAAGAAGGAAAGAATGTAATTTTCCTAAAGTCCTATAGCCTCTCAAAGAAAAGTAAGGGCGTCCCCCTACCGTTCCTCAAGACTCTACTAGACCTGTTCTTGTGTGATGAGACCAACGAACCTAATGCTCTGATACCAAGTTTGTCACGACCCAAAATGAGCCGCGAGTGGCACCCACACTTATACTCCTATGTGAGCGAACCAACAAATCCAAACCCCAACGTTTACCAATATTTCACCCATAACGAACAAAATATAATGCGGAAGACTTAAAACTCATTAATATAACCAATAAATAACTTCTAAAATTTAATACTTATTATTCCCAAAATCTGGAAGTAATCACCACAAGGACATCTATCCTCAAATTACTAAATCTAAGAGTATCTAAGAAGCTAAAATAAGTAAACAGATGGTCCATGTGCGAACTTCAAGGACATCAAGACATGAAGGAAAGAGAATCTAGTCCGATCTAGAAGTAATATCTCACCCTGAAATATGATATGCTGAAGACTGGCTAGAGTGGCGGACGAGTCAAAGTCGATAGCCCGTTTGCTGCACTCCACAAATAACAAAGAAGACAAATTACAAGTAGGGGTCAGTACAAGGAACACGTACTGAGTAGGTATCATCGGCCAACTCAAAATAGAAAGCAATATATACTGAATAACAATATAAATCAACTACAATACCTAATAGGTGACAATCAACAAGTACAAGAACCATTGGCAACACCACCAAACACACCTATGATAACTCAAGCCTCCATACCATACCCATTTGGGAAACAGGTTCTTCGAATTAAAGTATCTTTAACATAATCCAAGATTATTTCTCTTATTTATTATCATGCCGGAACGTGGCACTCCAATCCCCTAATGCTACGTGTCGGAACGTGACACTCCGATCCACTAATACTATGTGTCGGAACGTGACACTCCGATCCACTAATACTATGTGTCGGAACGTGACACTCCGATCCCCTAATACTATGTGTCGGAACGTGACACTCCGATCCCCTAATAATACGTGACACTCCGATCCCCTAATAATACGTGTCGGAACGTGACACTCCGATCCACTAATACTATGTGTCAGAACATGACACTCTGATCCATTTATCTCATTATTTTAGTTCATCAAGCCTTCTTTGTACCAAGTCATCATCTTAATAGAGAAGTTTGAGTTTAAAGATTCAACATTCTCATCATTCTAACCGCCACAATTATACGATCACAACATACAAACACACAATCAAGCATATGGAAGATTTACCAGAATCACCCAATACATATCAATCGCTATTTAGAGTTTAGTATGATATATCATAAACCATAACCTACCTCCACCGAAGAATCGTGATCAAGCAAGCCATTTCCCCAATGCCCTTGCTGTCCTCTTCGTTCTTCTCTCTCTCGCTCGTTCTCTCTTCTTTTCTTTTTAATTTTTCTCTTCTCCAGATTGTCTTTGTTTTACCCTAATTATCACATAACCCATTATGATAAAAGTAACCCATTATTTAGTTCCATATTATCTTCTTTAATCCCCAACTAAATAAATTATTAACATTAACCCACTAACTTTATAATTATAATCATGAATAGTCCAAAACACCCCTTTTAAGACATTAGCAGAAATCCGACCCAGGTGGAATTACGCACCGTGTGACAGTCCGTTGTGACTATGACGGTCCGTCCTGCAGGTCCGTCACATAGTTTAGAGAGTTAATTTCTGTAGAGGGGCTTGTGACGGTCCGTTGTGTCTACGACGGTCCGTCCTGCAGTTCCGTCGTGAAGTTCAGAGAGTCGATCTCAGTACCCAGATTTTCAGAGTTGAAGTGTTTTTGGAACGAGACCCTCGATGGCCCGTCACGGGATCCGTCGACCCAGTCAGTTATTATCAGAAATAAACTCTACTGCTCGAATCAACTAAACAGGTCGTTACACCTAGTGACTTAGGGGCACTTTAGTAATTACCTTAAGTTACTTAATAAATTAAATTCACAACTTAATTAATTAATTTAAATGGTCAAACTGAAATCCTTACACTAGACAAGTAACTAACTAAGAAACATCCTAGTACCTAACCTAGAATGATCCAAAGGGTTGGTTATGGTCCTAACAACTTAGGGGTACTTTAGTAATTGCACTAGATTACCTAATTAATTAAATTAGAAACTTGAATAAGTAACTTAATTGCTCAAAACCTAAATTACTAAGAAATTTCATGATTTCAGTTAAGTCAAGTGTTCTTCTAATTCTAGTTAATTTAGGAGGGGCGTTTTAGTAAATTAACTAATTGACTTATTAATTAATTTAATTAGTATAAGTTAAATTACTAAACATTCAATTCCTAGACATAGAAGCATGATCATTCACTAAGAAATGCACGACTTGAAAGTATTAAAGAAACGCAAGAAAAACAAAAGTTCTCCTTAGGCGATTTCAAGAAGTTCTTCAAACATTTCGTGAAAAAGTGCAAGGTGATCTTCGTCGCTGCAATTCTACATAAGGTATGGGTTTTCACTCCTGGAATTCTTTCCCCATGAGGCTTTTCAAACATTTAGAAATCAAGAATATCGAAACTAAGGTTTTCCCTAGTTTCGAGCATATTGTTTGTATGTGGTGTTAACTGATTATTATGTGTATGTTTCCGTGATTATAATGTCAAATAAAACCTATATGTTACATCCTCTTACTTAGGGTGTTATCGACATGAATGTTAAATTTTATAATGCCTACTTGTGTTCAAGAAGATGAAATTGTATAAGTTGTTCAATGAATTTTTTCATAGGTTGATCAAGGGTTAAAAGTTGGCTTGTTTAACATGATAGATTATCATAATGTATTTCTGAAGTAATTGGCATGGCTAGTGATAATGTTATGAAAAGTAACTAGTGAAATTATGATTTATGCCAACAATTGGCAATCAAAACTATGTCCAATCATATTATCTCTAAATTATGTAAAGTCATAACAATATCTACATCAATGAACTCATAACATAGAGTATGCCAATCAATGGGACAAGTCCCAACATACTCTATCCACACGAACTTGTGAATGTAATAACACGTGATAAGTATTTATAAGTTTCATGAAGAATTGTACAAAGCTATCAATAAATTTTGAACAACTTAAAATAAGTAATGAAATAATAAAAATCTAAAGTTATGAAATTGACCTAATATAGAGAGTAAAAAGAAGTGATACAAGTCTCAATTACACTTAATTGATTATATCAAAAATACTCACATAACAGGGTGCTAGAGTCTCTGAGACAAATCTCACTTGCGCCGTGATTATAATGTAAGACTTAGGTTCATATTCATCAAAAAAAGAGAGGGATGACAAGTCATACATAGAATTAAGTAAACATGATAACTAGAAGCAAGCTTCCATAATGTTTGAGTCAACTCTAAAAGATATAAAGTAAAACAGATCTGAGCTTAGCACTGATACACTAACAATGAGATTTTCCTATCACATGTAAGCCTCATGAGATGATATCACCACCCAGGTGGACCAGGGTCTCCGTACATCTCCTATTCTTCGAACTATGTTTGCTAGCATAGGGGTACTAGCCTAAGAAGACTAGCAGTAGGTTCCATTTTGTCCAGTGATTTCACCTCTTTTTGTTGTGGGGGAGACAGTGGATTTCATGCTTAGATCACATAATCTATGTCGGTTAAATCTCAAGACAGTATTTGGTTCACTTAAGCTGTGAACCCCTCTTTTTGGTGTGGGGAAGAAACTGACTTGGTTTCACTTTAGCCAATGAACCTCCCTATTCGGTATGGGGTAGACACAGAACTTGATTCACCTTAACCGGTGAACCACCTCTTTTCGGTGTGAGGGAGACACTGGATTTCATGTTAGCTCGCATGATATACTTCCATTAATGCTAAAGAATTCTTTCAAAAGAGTTAGAAAGAATGAAAGTAGCATACTCAAACTGAACAACAAAGCAAAGAAGAAGAAACGTAAGTTCATAGTGAACTAAGTAAATCAAGATGTTAACAATGTCAATCATTAACGTTCATAAGAATGAAGTTTTAATAATTTCTTGGTTTATGAAAATATAGGAGTATGAATATATGCCTCGAAGATTATATATTAGGTAAACAACCAATTAATGGGCATATTTGATAAAGATTGGCATATAAATAGATTCATACCCAATTTAAAAATGAAATATTTAACTTGTAAGTAAGGTAGCCAAATCATTTCCTTAGTCTTGTGAATAACTTACTCGATTCATTATAGGTATAGGACTATAATGAATCATTGCAAATGTAAGTAAAACATAGGATCAAATGAGATCATTAAACTACAAAACAATAAAGAAGAAAAGATTGAAAAATAAAATAATGCATGGGAGAAGGGCTCTCAGCCTAAGAAAGATAAAAAAAACAAGTTTCGTTCGAGTCTTTCTAATGTTATGGTCATGATTCCAAGGTATTCTGTTCATATATAAAATGATTTGTATGCCTTAATTAATGAGAACATGTTATATTCATCGCACGAATAATAAATAACTATTTAAGAAAGTAAGGTGACTTAACATTCTAAAAATGACATGTTGCTTTAGGAAGAGATTTCCTTGATCATGCATAGTCCTTATGTGGTTATGTGAATACAGACATACTTAATACAAGTGTGTACTAACCCCATATGTAATTACCTTTTTTATAGGTGCAGGTTCTAGAGAAGATTGAAGATTCGAAGAAGCAGTTTGGATTGGCGATCTCCAGACTTTGGTAGGTCCTCTTTAGTTCGAGGATGCTACACTTTATTATTCTAGGTTTAGTACAATACACATAGCTGGTGGATATAGTCCGTAGCATTTCATTTGACACATTTGTTCAAGCATTTGTTATAAGGCCAATTGACAAACTATTATTATTATTATGATGATTCTTTATTACGATTGTTTAATCTATAATAGATGGTTGTTTTAGTTTGAGCTTATTTGATTATTACTCTTATGCAGTATCATATGAAGTCTATGTACACTTCATTAAGTATTAACAAGTTTTAAATTTTCTACAAATTTAACTGTATCATTGTGATGAAAGCTAAGAAGAGGCTTGTCTGCAACCTCTGAAAGGTTAACGACGCTGGTCGCGTTTGAATTCTTGAATCCGAGTGTGACATCCTTTTTTTATTAAACATTTATTTTACATTATCAGGCTTCTCATTTTGAAGTCTTTATAGGCTCGTGAAATATTTGGTATATCAATAAAAATATTCAAGTCAAATTTCTTGCCCCTCTTCGGAGATCTTAGCATATCTAGTGCTAGACATCATTATTTTCACCTTATTTGCAAGCTAGGAATGAAGCACATCTTCATATCCCCAAGCTTGAAGGGGGCTATTTGCGATTACACCAAAGAGATTGCAAATAATTAACTTGATTTGATTACACGTCATAGTTAGTTACGTTGATGTGACGGTTAGTTAGGCTGTTTTCCTATGAATAAGCCAATTAGTACATGTATATACTTGAGATGATTCATCTGGCGATAGTTAGTGAATATATAGTGTAATACAACGCACATCTTTGTGATGTTGATATGAAATTGAGATCCATTCTCCTGCTATGATTCAATTCATATTGTGTAATTAGAATTTCATTCTTAACATGGTATCAGAGATTAGGTACTCAGAATCATTGTTCTAAGTTCAGTTTTGTAGCTTAAAGTTGATGATCAATGGAAAAAAAATATTGATCACGATCATCCTTTGTTACTGGGTTCTTACGATGTACCAGGAGCGGTGCAAATTAGGATACAACTTATCGATGTGGAGAATTATATGTTATGGAGTCGGGCGATGCAACTGAATTTTCTCAGGAAGAACAAATTAGATTTCATCGATGACTGTATCAAGAGATGGTTTCATGATTGAGATTGAAAAGAAGCAGTGGGACAGATGCAATGCTATGGTCCTTTCATGGATTATGAGCAATTGTTAGCAAGGATCTAGTTAGTGGAATCCTTTTTCGGTCAAATACAGCTCAAGTTTTGTTAGATCTGTAGGAACGATTTAATAAATTCAATATACCCAAAAATTTTCATCTCCACGAAACCATAGTTACACATGCTCAAGGTATTTCCCCTGTTTCACTCTATTATTCAATGTTGAAAGACCTATGGAATGAAGTCGACTCTATAGTACCTCCTCCATCTTGTGAATGTGTTAAGTTGAAGGATTATTCTGATAATATGAGTATGCATATATTATTGCAGTTCCTTATGGGTTTGAATAAAAACTATGCTCAGGATAGAAGTCAACTACTTATGATGAACCCCCCACCAAGTGTCAATCAATGTTATGCCATGATTGTACAAGATGAGAGCCAACGTGCACTAAGTGGTGAATATTCAGGTGGAGATATGAACACTGGCCCTACTGCATTATTGACATGTAGATCAGGTGGTTATCTATTTGGATGATCAGGTTCTAGAGGAGGACGAGATAGAGGCTATGGATCCGATCGTCAACAAAATGGAGGTGGTCCTTATTTTGACCATTGTGAGATAAAAGGACATACTAGAGAGGACTGCAACAAGTTAAAAAATTGTATGCAATGTAATATGTAGGTTCATACAAAGGATATATTCTTTCAGTTAATTGGATATCCTTCGGATTGGAGAGGAAAGAAGAGGGTTAATATTGCACAAGCTTAAAAAAGATCAACGTTTGTTCTAGTCGTTATAAAGTTATGTTTATTATTCCAAGGTCTTATGTTTATATAGAAAATGAATTGTATGCCTTAATTTTATGAGAACATGTCATATTCATGGCACGAATAATAAATAACTATTTAAGAAAGTAAGGTTGCTTAACATTCTAAAAATGACATGTTACATTATGAAGAGCTTTCCTTGATCATGCGTAGTCCTTATGTGTTTATGTGCATACAACCATACTTAATACAAGTGTGTACTAACCCCATATATTACTACCAGTTTTATAGCCGCAAGTTCTAGAGAAGATTGATGACTCGACGAAGCGATTTGGGCTAGTGATCTTCAGACTTTTGTAGGTCCTCTTGAGTTCGAGGATGCTACATTTATTATTCTATCTTAGTAAATTAGATATAGCTAGTGGCTGTTGCCCCTAGCGTTTTATTTAAAACAGTTGTTCAACCATTTATAATAAGGCCGATTTGGCAAACTATTATTATTATTATTATTATTATTATGATCCATCGTTTCATTTGTTTAATCTATTGATAGATGGTTGCTTAGTTTGAGCTTATTAGAATATCACTATTATGCAATATTATATGAAGTCTATGTACACTTTATTAAGTATTAAAAAGTTTTAAATTTTTCCGCAAATTTAACTGTATGATTGTGATGAAAGCTCAGAAGAGGCTTGTTTGTGACCTCTTAGAGGTTAACGACACCGATCGCGTTCGAAATCCAGAATCCAGGTGTGACACATTATCTCAAAAAAATATTCAAAATTTATGAAATGAATATGCTTGTGTTAATAATCAAAATTTAAGAACAATAGCTAAATTATCTTTTACTAATCATGAATACAAATAAATAAGTGATAATGCACAAGTATCCCCAACCTATGTCCAAAATCTCAGAGACATACTTATATTATACTAAGGTCCTATTACCCCCCTCAACATATTTTATTAATAATTTTCTACTCCTTTTCGTCCTGCATGACACTATCATGTGGGCCCAATGTTGGTTGACTTTTTTTTAAAGCTAGTGCCATGTAGGCTGAAAAGGGGTAAAAAATTACTTATAAAATAACTTCAGGGGGTTACTAGGACGTTAATATAGTATAAGTGTGTCTATGAAATTTCGGTCATAGGTTGAGGGGGTACTTCTGCATTTTTCCAATATTAATTAATAAGAAGTAAGAATAAAACACATTTTTTCGGCCTCCACGACAGCTCTTCCAATGTTCCTTAGGTATAAGAGAATTTATATTGGGTATTGTTTCTTGATTCTTCCCTCCCCAAATAATAATTTTTCATGCCCTATTTATATATATTGAAAGCCTAAATAATATAATTAAATTTAAGACTAATTAGGAAATCAAAATCTAAAGGAGTTGTATTTCTGCAAATTATTTGACGTTTCTCAAAGTCCTCACCCGCCTCAACAATACAATTTGGTCTCTTAATGACTGCCACGTGGAAGCAATTTGATTGAAAATTTCTTCTCTTTCCATAGAGAGAAATATATTATTTTATTAACTTTAGTCTATTAAGTTGTCTCCTTGATGTACTTTTATGATTTCTTTTATTAATTCATTTGTAATCCTAATATTTCATCTTCATGTTATTTTAATCCTACAAATAACATACATAACATTGGAATAAGTCATAAAATTTATGCTAAAAAGGATATTTAAATTAAAACATTAAATATGAATAAAATAATGATTAAATATTTGCAATTTTACCTTCACATCAATACCCAATACTTAAACATTTGCTGGTCCTCGTGTAACCATTAAATCTAATCTAAAAAAATTGATCTTGGAACACCACCACTTTGATTGATACAAACAAGTAATCCATCTAAAAAAAACAATATCAAGTAGTTTCTTCAATCATTACGCAAGATAAAGAGACATATTTATGGCTCGGGATTTGAATGATGGACCATGTTAAACCGTTGAAAAAGAAGTGAAAGTTAACATTTTTGGAAAAACATTTGGACCTTCCACAGAGCTTCCTATGGTCCGTCGATCATTCCACAACCGTGTATGGCAGCGTAGGAACAAACACCAAATTTTTTAAAACTGATTTTTTTTTCTCAGGTTTGAGGTGTTATGTAAAAAACTAATACATCAAGACAGAATAAGAGTGAGGGAAAAGAGTGTAATATAATTTGACATCATATAATCTTAGGCCTCCCAAGGTCTGATTAAATCCTCCAGAGAACTTTCATGGAAGCAATTTCTTTATTTCTCAACTTCTGAACTTAATAGTTTAAAATCTGAACTGAAACCTTTTCATACAAAAAACTTTCCATAACTCCCAAACAATCCAAAGGCATAGTGTACGGTAGGTCTCCAACATACCTTTTCAACAAAAAGACATGGAATACCAGTGTATCGATGCTAAACAACTTAGCAATTTCAATTCATAAATAAACATTGTCAATACATCTCACAATATGATATGGGACCTCATATTGGAGACTAAGTTTCTCTTTCTTTCAAAACTTCATCACGCCTTTCATAAGTGGAATATCAAATAAACTCAATCATCAACATAAAATTCATGCGCTCTTCTCCTAACAATGACTTTTATCGACTTTGATACATTATCAACCCATTCAGCAATAAGTCAAACTATTCTCATAACCTCTTCTACCAACTCGAAGCCTATCAAAGAGACCTCACTAATTACAAACCAACATATATGTAAACTATAGGTGCTACAATAGAGAAGCTCAAGTGGATCCATCTGGATACTCGAGTAATAGTTATTATCATAAGAAAACTTGATCAATGTCAAATGGTAATCCATACTACCCTTGAGGTTAATCACACAAGATCTGAACATCTATTCTAAAGTTATGATAGAACGATTGTTTTGCCCATTATTTTGTGGATGAAAAGTAGTATTAAGATTTAATTGAGTGCCATCATCCTTCTGGAAAGACTTTAAAGGTTGTGACATAAAATGAGTACTACTATCAGAGATAGTGGACAAGGTCATTGCATGTAACCTCAATATATTCTAATTATAAAGCTTGGCATACTAATTTGATTGAAAATAATGCATTTGCAAGAGGAAACTAGGCCGACTTCGTCATTCGGTCCCTAGAAACTCAAATAAGCTAAATTTAGTGACAGTACGAGGCAACCTTTACTGAAGTCCATATTCAATTATTCTCACTTCCATGCAGTAATACTCAAATCTTGTGACAAACTACTAGGTTTCTGATTTTCAAACTTCAATTAACAATTCAGATGTTTATCCATAAATTTTTAATATCTTTCTTCAGTACATTATACCAATAGACCACTCAATAGTCATGATAAATCTTTGTTGCTAATGACTCCACGAATTGGAATCCATTAAGGCTACAATTTAATAGAAATAGTGTACTATAATGCTTGTTTATCTTAATGTTTGATGAAAACTATCAAATTTAAGGTATTTGAAGTTTCAAGGGAATCATGGACACTATAGCGTGAAAAGAAAAAAAGAGGGTGGAAAAAACAAAGAAACTAAGTCAAAGCATCGCCAAATAAACTTGGGGCATCATTGGAGGCACATATTTCACCCTTTGTTCCAGCAGGTTGAGCCCTGAAGGAAGAGGATCAAATCGGCGGAGAAAGGAGCAGTCAACACGCTGCCTAACAATTCCACAAAGCAAAACTACATCTCCCAATGGTCCATGACTAGAAAATGTTGTGGCAAAGCACAAAATTGTGATGAACTAGAAGATGGTTGAGTCATCAAGTCATTGAGCAACCCCGACTAACCTCGCCAATTGATCAATCCCAACACAAAATCTGAAAACTATAAATACTAGTTTTAGTTGTTAATTAGAGAGTCCGAACATTATTCTAGCTTTTAGACTTTAAAATTTAGTTTTTCATATTTTCTCTCAAGTTTGAAAAGGGTTTTGAAGACTTGAAGAAGAAACGGTCTCTTCTCTTTTTATTTGGAAGTGGATCTCCTTGATTCTTCTTTCTTTGGTCAAATCAACGCGTTAGCACTTATACCCATTTTATTCCCACATCATTGAAGGTATAATTTCTTATTTGTTGATATGTTGCTAAAAAACCCCATTCTTGGGGTGTGATTTAGCAAATTTGAATTAATATTATTGTTGGGTCTTGGTTGCTGATAGCTTAGATATAGTTTAATGGTTATTTTGTGTAGTAGTTGTAATTTAATGTAATGGATTTGTAGTTGTTAATACAAGTTCGCCCATGTGTATTCGTCTTGCTCAAGAGGGAGATAATTTCCTATACAAAGAGTCTAGATTGATGGCCTAAGATGTGGGTCAACATGAGGTTCAGCCTGAGAGGGTGAGCCCTTATCCCATATCCTAAGAATCACCTCGGGAGAGAGAGTGGGGTAAGGCGTATGCTGGTTTTCATGTGGTAAGTAGGTGTCGAAGAGGAACCCATTTGAAACTGGGTAAGTTTCTCGAAAGATAACTTATTTCAGTATAAGACTTAGCGTAGTCAATATTTATGTACTAATTTTCCATTGAAACATGTAACCAATAATATATATTAACTTTTATTACGGTCACATCCCAAGAATTCCCCCTGTACTTGATTTTCCTTTAGTTTATATGGTTTTTACTACTTGTGGCAAACCCTCCATTTGATATTTGACACATTGGTGTCACCCCCTTTAATTTATAATGTTTGAATTTGTAATTCTCTTTAGCTACGACAAAAGAATTGAATCCTAATTAGCTAGATTTCTAAAAAATGCTCCATTGGGACACGACCTCAACTCTCGGTTGGGTTACTATACATTCAATGATCGTATACACAAAAAACCGTATTTAGTGTCATTTGTCACGATTGAAATCAAAATGGTTTCACTGTCGGGGAGTGGTGTTACGTGAAAATATAGTTAAGAAGAGTTGTTATTCTTTTTAGTTGTAGTTTATTAAGTTTATTTTTTAGTTTTTATTTTCATTTGAGTTTTTCGCGTATGCAGGTCCTCTAAAAATGACTGAGGAGTGGGTGGCAAGTCGGTTAAGGCAGTTTAAGAAGTAGAGGGTGAATTCAAGGTAACTGTGGTGGTATCCCAACTAAATGACTTAACTACTAAAACATCTAAGGTAAAAAAACTTGTGCTAACGCCAAGCTAGGTTTATGCCTCCTCATGAGCGGAATAATTCTAGAATAAATTACAAAATAGTTTTGAGGACACACTTCAAATAATTCTCCAAAAGATCCACGATCAAGATCGAATGTTGGATGAAATTTGAGGCAATGCGGAAACGTTAAAAAATTGATTGGAACTCTTCTAGATCAATTCACCATATCAGATCAGTCCTCATGTTTGGAGTTTCTCAGCTCCATCAAAATGACATATTGGGGTTACCTAGTGACACTAGGTCAGCTCCAATAATACAGAGTGAGACAGAACCTATGAAGTACCACAACGTTAAATTAGACACTTGTTCGGAGGAAACCCAATGTCGTAAATTCTTCAGATTTAGTCTTTAGGAATAATGGTGTGTTGAATTACAAGTCAAAAATAGGAAAATGTTGAAAACTATGGGTTGGTGAGCAGGATTCCAATTCAGCGAATCACCAAACAGGTTAGCGTTCCAAAGTTGATTTGCTTTTTTGTTTAATGCAGAAGCAATATAGAGACTGTAAAACTGGACAAACAAGGAAAAAAGCTTGGAATATCTCCACTTGAGCGATCTCTATATAAACTACCGAATTGTCCCCCAGAAAACTAAAAATTTTACCTAAAAGGCGGGTTAAAAGCCCACTCAATATTTTGTCACTAGTTCAGTAGGTGCGGATAATGTCGCCGAATGGACGCGAACTGAAAGATTTTAATATCCAAAGTTTCATAATTCAATTTTTTGTGCTTTCCCTCGATCTAAAACCTCCCAACTTCACACCAAGGTATTACTCTAAAAAATTTTACTTTCTATTAGTATTAGTGTTGGTGATTACAGTTTTGGATAGGAATTCGTACCGCCTAACATTACAAAAGGAATTTGACCAGCATAAAAGGCTTGTTTCTAAACGCTGAATTTATTTTTGAAAAATTTGGATCTCAATTGCCATATCATAATAGTATAAAAGTGTGTTGGCCTCTCTAGTAGGACATGATTGATATAGTGTTGCCTTTGATTTGAATCTTTTGCCAGAATGTTCTTAGTGTTTGAATGCCTTAGAATTATTGGGTGAAGTTTAAGAAACTTTCTTTGTGCTAAATAATGAAAATTTCACAATGAGGGAATAGGTGATAACATTCTTAAAGGTAATCATAGTTAAATGGCCTAATTTTTGAAAACCGGAAGAAGACTGATTATTTTGTGAAGATTAAAAGTATGAGTCTTGTGTGAATTTTGTATATGCATATCTTGATTTTTTGTTTGGGACTTGTAAGGTTGTTTTTGATAAGGTGTTGAAAAAAAGACTCGATGGTAATTCGGCGAGCTAAGTAAAACTCACAGAACGTGTCGACAGTTTGCATACTGGCCATATACCACACTTAGCTCATGTCTCATGTGTATAGGAATCTATAATCTTCATGGGACATAGTCATGATCGCCAATATAAGTCAATGATCTACCGAATATTCTTTTGATTGCCTTGAGCATCCTCTTCCTTTACTCTCTGTCACTATAACTTTCGGCGAACAAGTTCATGGTCGTAGAAAGTGTTCAGCGTCTCACCAACTAGAGCAATCAATCACAAACTCGTTGAATTTTTATACAAAGATTTACAGCAAGATAGACCTAGCTCGCCAAACATGTTTGGTAATTTGCCGATCCGATTGGTGATGTCTTCTCCAATAGATTTTTTGTGTTAGTTTGATTGATTTTTGATTAGTTACAATATCTTGCAAATATGGAATGCATCAATAAAAACACACAACCCCAAAAGAGGAAGCATAAAGCATTTACATATATGAATGAGGGTAAAATCCTCCAAAGAGAGGAGGGAAGAACTCCCATAGGTAATGGTAAAAGGAAGAATAACATAGCCAAGAATGGGACACATATTGAGACTCAATCTACATGTTCTGACCCTGAGAATATGCAGCTTCTATGCGACCGGAGGATTGATCGTACGACTGGATCACAATTTACATCCACTAGAGCACCACATGTTGTCACTCATCCAGAACCAGCTCAGATACCTTCAGTGGCCCCTACACCCTCTATATCTCCTCAAGAATGATTATTGAATGGATTGAAGTGTGAGGGTATGTACCATCACACAGGAAAAACTTTTATATATGGAGAGACCGAAATACAAATATCCTGATGTCCTGCAAACCATTTTATTCATTGAGTTCACACAATTAACAAGTCCACAAGGACACTATATTACTTCTGTATTGAGAGAATCCTACATTGATTATAGAGAATTTGTGCCGAAGAACAAAAAGAAGGCAAGAAAATTTAGATCGGTGAGACGGCTCATAGTAAGAGGCACGAAAGTAGAATGCCGCAGGGAGGACATCAATGATTTATTGTGAAGGCAACTACACTCTATACTTGTATGAGGGTTTTCCCATTGTTGCATCTTTAGACGATCTAAAGGAACGGTTAGAAAAAACTGCTAGATGGATCAGGTAAGATATCCAATTATAAAGAGGAACCTAACCATTAATTCTAGGTTATTTGTCTTGAAGAGTAGTATCATCATGACTTCCCTGAATGATTTTTTTCTCCTTATCCCTAAGGCATCTTTAGATAGGTGCATTACGTAGAGAAGGCAAAGAAATTTGAGGCTTATGATGGCAAATGAGATGTCCATGAGAACCAAACAGAACCAGACTTCTATGTCATTCCTTGTTCTGATCAAGAATCTGTGTAGATATGTTTGAGTACCTGTAGATACTTTAAGAGATATCAAGGTCACAAATTCATCCTCCACTAACATCTGGCGTATTTAGGTCGAGTATACACGTGAGGAATCTAATTGGATGAGAGCATCCCCAACAGTGATGTGATGTTAATATGATATTGAATGAGTGCTATAATGTTATGATTCTTCTCTAATTGATGATATAGGACAATGAAGGACTAAGAAGTGTCCTTATACAATAATTTTATATCTTGTGGTTGTAGACTTAGTTGTGCCTACTTGGTGTACTTGAATGATATTGGATAAATGATATGGTGAATGTTGTGTCTTTAATACTAGACTTAAGTCTGTCTTCTTCATACATGAAGTTTATGTAAATATGTGATCTCTTTACATGGTAGGCTTAGGCACCTTTGTATAAATACATGAAAGAATGAATGAAAGTCTAGGATCGGTAGACCTATAGTAGGTGCCCTTTTAAGGGTGAATGATATAAAACCTTCAATAAGAAAAGAAGGTTAAAGAATCAGAAAACTTTGAATATGAAAAGAAGGTTAAGAATGTGAAACCTTTAATATGAAATGAAGGTTAATAAGAAGCCTTGAAGTGAAAGACCGTAATGTTGTCCTTCTTGAGCAGAATGATGGACTTATAGGTAGGTTGGATGGAACGACATGAAACCATCTCTAAGAAAGTCATAAGTGCTATCCTGATAGGCCTTGAGTGGCAGCTATAGCAGACCCCTTCTAGGTAAGGATATCGTGACTTGGTAGGACTAAGAAATGATACCTTCGTATATACCTTTATGTGAATGAACTTACTCTATGAGAACAATGGTAAAACAACAAGTGGATATGCTAGTGGTAGTAGCTCTAATTTAGATAAGACTCTAGTAAAATAAGCCTTGATATCCCTTAACCATGTGCCAGCATGGGATGTGTCCTAGTTCTACCCTTGGAAAGTAGAACACCTTCCACAGTGTGGGGTCCTTATGACACAAGATTCCATACCTAGCTAGTATAGTCTATGTTGGTTAATGCTTATTATCATCATGTGGGTTGTGCTCTCTAGTGTTGGATAGGTTCTACAAAATGTAGGTAGTGAAATGGGACGCTATTTACACATGGCACGAGTAGGCTTTGAAGATTCTAGGATTAGTTCCCTAGGTCTTCTAAGACCTTTATATGAAGTCCCCTAATTGGTTACTTGTCTCTTAAATGGCTTTAAATGAATGTTGTTGACTTAGTTAAAGTATGTTAAATAGAAAGGTTCTTATCTAGGTAGCTTAGAGGATTGGTTAGATGTGCTTGAGGGTGTATAGACGATCTCTTCATGTCTTATCTAGGTGAGTCTTTGAGTAACCTTAGGTAGAGAGTCTAAATGATATAAAGGCTTACTTGATGAATATGAAACTAATTGTACGTGATGGAAAGGAAATATATTTACTTTACGTAGTCTTGAGGATCATCTGGGTGTGTGTGAAGGGTTGTATGGGCGACCACTTCATATCTTACTTAGGTGTGTCTTAGGATAAGCTTAGTAAGAGATCTAAATGCTTAAATGTATTCTAAGTGATTATGTTCATATATTGTGTATTATTTGGATATTATTTTATGTGTGATTGTTGAATTGTATTATATTGCTTAAACTCTTATTATGATGTTTTTTTATCAAAATTTCATGAAAGCATGTTTCTATACTAAATGTCCCCTTTTCATTTTTTTCGTATGACTTCCACACATAGTGAATACAAAGTGCTTACCCCTTCTTTTTCATTATTGCAATAAAGTGTAGAGATTGGAAGTCTTTGATATTCCATAAATGATGGATAGGTTTCTAAGGGTTGAATATGAAGTTTTGCTGACTCATCATAGATTTGAGGACAAGACCCAAATGTTGGTTTTATGTATTTTAGTCTATATTTCATGTTTTGTATTGTCTTAGTCCTAAATGTTGGGGTAGAATATTTTTAAAAGTCTTCCTCTTGCTAGTTAATGAAAGAATTCTGCGCGTGTGAATAAAGTTTTAAATTATTACTTACTTTGAGTATCGTATGCAATGATGATCTACGAGGATTGTATGAGACTTTTCGAATTCTTGTCTTCGGCTAACTTCTAGGGGGTGCTCCCCGGTCGTTACAACCCACTTTCAAACTGTTAGCTTCCTGGAATGTGGAAATTTGATCCCATTTTTCTGTCGAAACGTGGAAACCGATACTATAGTGGCTCCGATATGTGGAAACCCAATCCAATATTTATGTCAAATCGTGGCAATCCAATCATAAAAAAATCGAAACATGCATTATGATTCCTATTGACACACAATAAAAAAATAACAATCACAAGCATATCATCAACATCATATAATAAGAGGTGATTCATGGCATACAATTATTCAATTGCCCTCATTAATGATTAGGGTGATCAATAATGCAACATTCTCATATATACATGCATTATAACAAAGCAATTACCACCATGTATCGAACCAACAGCAAATCTTAACTATCATCTACCTCAAATCCAAGCTTGCATCCTTTAAGGCAATTGAATCTTCCCTTTTTTGATTCCTTTTGCTTGTTTTAGGTCTAAAAAAAATAATATACTTATGGATCAACAATAAAAGCTCTAATTATCTTGATTATAACAAACCCAATAACCCTACACCAACCCAAGATCCTAATACCCAATTCAGGGTTTTTTCCACCGTATTCTCAAATCAAAACCCTTCCCCATCAATAATAACAAAACAAAATAGGTTCTATAGATCGAAAAATGGATTCTAGGTGTTAAAATTTTACCTTTATCCTCAAGAATTTTAAAAAAACTCTCAAGAACTCGTTTAGGGTCGCCTCCTTAGCTCTAAAAGTCAAAAAGCGATGAATAAGGTTATTTAGGGGTTTATTAACGACTTTAAATTGCATATGGACCGCTATAACGGACCCATCCCACTATAGAGGCATCTCTACAATGCTCGAAATTACGCTACACTGGCCTACACGATGATAGACTGTTACTGTTCATGCTAAGATCATTTTCAGAATTCAATTCGCCCCAAATTTGATTTCGTAATATCAAATGGTTTCCTTTTCATCTTAGCTATCAACTCGTGTAATTTAATTCACAATTAGGTATCTTATAAGTTATTAGATTTCCCTACACCTTAATAACTCGGATTTGATCCAATTTTGGACTAGGCTAGAGATTCCCAGTTACTACCAAAAAGTTTTCTTGCCACAACACATTCTCCTTTTACTTTTTCATAACGCAGAATCGTGTATTTACATAGATAGAAATTTACCCATCACTCATCCCCGAGTGATCAACTAGGAAAGACTTTGCTAAAATAAAGTTAGAAAAGTATGTGAAACATTGTATTACTTGGAATACTTGTCTAGCATGCCCTAAGGGTTTCACATCTCCAACCGCTAGTCAATAAGTTGAATACCTACAGATTATCCCATACAATGCCTCAATGATGTCATATCAACACCCGACTAATAGTAATTGTTGTATGTAAACTTAACTAATCTACTAAATGAATTGCAACAACCAACAAAGTTGATCGTACACATATATGCTACAGTTTATCACAAATCGTAATGTAATCATCAAGAATAATCATTTATCACCTAATAATGATAAAATTCTAAATCAATACTCGCTATAATTAGAAGTGAACTTAACAAACCAACACACATTTAAAATACCTACGATCATAATTCTTAACAACATCTAACATAAATTCCTATGAGCTTAAGTTACACAAATTTCAATCTTTAGACATCAGATACTCTTTAAGGGTTATGTCAAACCATAAAAACCATACAACAATTCTATCTAAATGCAAGATTTCGATATTGTAAATTACTTGTTAAGAACAACAGAAATGAATTCAATGATCTCTACATTCAACCACACATAAATGATATATGACCACGAGACAAGATTATGTCAAGATTGCCGGACAACTATAATTACCCAATGTATCTCTTCTATTACTTATTTTAACCAAGGTGATACAAATGGGGCCACTAAAATATTTTAAAAACTCCAGCACAACACCATTATGTCGTTCAAAATAACCAAATTTTCCCACTCAACCAAGAGAGCATCGCAGGATTTGTAAACCTTGTTATGACCGGAAAGTAACCCATAGAATTTAAACAGTGTACTCGACCTCTTCGAGGTATTATACAAGCCTCTTATCATTCATTCAATACATTAGTATGAAAAGTAGTACGGAATTAAAAAAAATTTACAATATAGTCAACTAGGAAACTCTTTTATAAAGAATATGAAGAACTAAGTCTCATCACAAAGCCATCTTAGAGACGTCTCATTGCATAAGGTCGAAACACTTACATTGAAAAGAAACTTATGTATAATTCAAAGTCTATAATGAACGAAAATTAGAAACATAGTCCATGTTCTCGAACATATGAGGATATACAAATTATTGAGAGAATACTTCTTCACAATATTCAACTATGAAATCCTAAATTGCCACCACTTTCACTTGTAGAGATAGAGAGAAATATGAAATTAGTACAATTAAGCACTAAGAATGAGGAACATGCAAAAAAAAAACATACAAAAGGGACATTTTAGTTGAAATATGCTTTTCATGCTAGTTTGATAAAGTTTCATAAACAAGGTGCAAAAGTCATCATGCAAGTTCATCATCAACCACATAAGATAATACTCACACAATCTTAAAGATAAGACCATAATCGTTACTTAACCCATTTATCCATTAAGACCCTCTACATAAGGTTATCTTAAGACCAACCTAAATAGGATATGAATAGACCACCCATACAATCTCTTCAATACACACCTAAGTGATCCTCAAGAGTACCAAGGATAATGATGCTTCCTTTCCAATATAACCACACCAAGTAAAAATTCATTTGTAAAAATCCTAAAGGAGACATTCATGCATTTAAGGAAATTCATATATTGGTCTTGAAAGACCTAGAAAAATCACTTTATCCTCTTCAAAGCCTAATAAATCCATGTGTATATAGCATCACGTTTCACTACCTACATGTTGTAGGACCTATCCAATAACTAGAGTGCACATCCCACATGATGAGAACAAACATTAACCTACATAGACCACACTAGCTAGATCTGGAATTTGGTGTCATAAGATCCCAAACCGTGAAGGTATTCTATCTACCAAAGGTATAACTAAGGACAAATACCATGTAGCCACATGGTTCAGGGGATATCAATGGATTCTTGTACTATATTCTCATACTTCAAGTATAGCAACTATAAAACTCCGAAATTCTATGAACTTAACTAGAACCTCACATGTCGATATAAGGTTAGTAACAATGTATTAAATCAAAATATAATTTTAATAAACCATCTAAGATGTTCTTGAGTCAAGACATCAAGGAACGTCCATGAAGTCCGGAAGCTAGTCTAATTTAACTAGAGAAACGTTCTTAGATTACGGGAAGGTTTAGAGTTGTAGTATGAGGTCTGAAACATGTAACATAACTTTATATAGGTAAAACCATGTATATAGAGTAAAATTGTTTAGGTCGTACTCCCCAAGGGTCTCCCTAGGGGTCCACAAGGGGACCACGAACTTGGCCAAGTAAGGTGCTGCCTAAGGCAACAAGAAATTACATATAGGGGGAGTGAGTCTATGTCGCAGACTTTGGAGGATTTCGCGGAAAACTCAAGTCTGCGTTGCGGGAAGGTAGCAGACTTCACTGTCTAGAAAATTAAATTTCAATTATGCGGGAACAGATCCGCGTCGCGGGCTTGTTCCCCGACGAAAAATTCCAATTTGGATTTAAAGATTGACTTCATTAAAGAGTCAACTTAAGTTAGGGGTCTTTTGGGTATTTTATGGGGAGTCTGTAGATTAATTTCCTATCAGTTTCTCTCACAATTACTCACTCGAAAAAAATCCCCAAATAAAAACCTAAAAGGTCTCACCTCTCACTAGTTTCTCTCTCTATTCATCATCCATTGAAGGAAGAAGAAAGATTGAAGAATAAGCCAATTTCCATAGGATTTCAATTAAATTTCGTGGATTAATCTTCATTAAGGTATAGGTTCTTCACTTTTAGAATTCCTTTCCCCAAGAGTTTCTCTCAAAGTTGATTTCTAAATTCTCTAATTCCATGGGTTTTTCTATTCTAATGGGTTTTCTTCTAAACATCAAATGGATGATTGATCTTTATTAATTGTGATTACTGATGGCTAATTAATTATAGATTGTTGGTTAATTGATGTTAATCGATTGAATTTCTTGTTGATGATGTTCCTTTCCCCAAATCTTGGGTCTTGGTTGTAAATTGATGGGAATTGATGTATGAATTAATTATTACACTAGTTTTATCAATTATAATTCATTCATGATTGCCTAGGGTAATGTATTTTTGGGATCAGATCTATTTCTTGAATAAGTAATGATGAACCCTATTCCCCTTTACCCTAGGTTTTGAATTGATGTTAATTGGATAATGATGATGCAATTGACATAGTTCTTTTGCTAATTACTTTTGATTGATCTTACTACACCGATTGTTGTATGTAATTGGTAGGTTGATGGTAAAACCATGAAAATAGGTGAGTAAGTCCCTATGATACTAACATTTACTTCAATTATGGTCACTTGTGATTAGTCGAAGTCAGTGTTGGTATGATGTTAAATTGAAATGTCTTGACTATTGTTTGTGAGGTGTTAGATAAGATTTAAATGTTATAAGGATGGTGATGATTTACTAGTGTGCCTTATTATGAAGTGATATGTAAATGTGCTAACTTCACCTGTATGAATTTTAGTGAAAGGACAATACTCATACAATTCTTATTGAGCTATGATGATTACGATGATGTTGTTCAAGGGTTAGACCCTTTGAGTTACATTAAGCATTGACGATTAATAAAGGTATTAAAGACATTTCGAAAGGGACTCTAGCTTAGCACCGAGTGAACTAGAGTGAGGATTGTCCCTTCACACATAGGGAAGGTAGGATTACTAATGTACCCTTGAGATTGGAGACTATGATACATGTATCATACAGAGGTTCCTAACTATATCTCCTTGTTTTTGAACGATGTTGCCTCCAACGGAATACTTGCTAGTTGATCCATGTAGTTGCTATGTTCATGTTTTCGTACTACCTTGGCAAGTAGTCTGCCTTCTTTGGTGTAGGGTTTCATGACACCGGATTCCACATTAGATCATGTGGTCTTTGTCGGTTAGTTTACGATGTTCCCAAAAAGGTAAAATGAAGTAAAGGATTGAACTCTAACTAAGATGACCTAAATGGTTTAGCTTGGTATAGGTAGGTCTATGAGACTCTACCTATACAATGCAATACTTATCCTTAAGGGAAGTCTTAGGAGGATGTTCTTATGTATTTATATGATTAAAAATGTAAATGATATGTATATGATTATCTTAAATTGTAATGACACTATGTGATGTCGATTACTCTTATGAACATATATTTGGTCTCTATTGTTAAAGTATGATATAATGTACTCTTGATGTTATGTTATGTGAAGTTGGACATTGGTTATGTGTAACACCCAAAAATGAGATAAGGTTTATAGAGCATAACATGTTCTTCTTAAGGTTATAAGGTCCTAAAAATTCTTATTATATGGTATAGAGGCAGCGTGCAAAGTTTTAAGTGATTTGGAAGTCGAACGTCACGGGACGACCAAGACGTTCCACGACTAGTTGCATATGTGTCTTATGTACCAATGCATGCTTAAATTTGTATTAAATTAGTTTAAGAAGTCTGTAAATGGTTTATAATGATTTTAAATGATTGTATATGAAGTTTCGTGAAGTTTGGCGGTCAAACGACCTGAACGTCCAAGGCGTTCAAAAGATAGCCCTTAAGATGTTCAACGTGTGTCATGATGTGGCTTGTCCTGTTTTGACGTCTTGTAAGTGTTTGTTTTGGATGAAATTTATGAGGAAGATCTATAAATTTTTAAGGTTTTTATTCACGTTGGAAATGACCGCGTAAGACTTCTAAAGGGCCCCACAAGAGGCCCCAAAAGAAAGACTCAAGGCTGGTCGAAGACACTGCTTGGCCACTATCCATTGACAGACCCAATGACGGATCGCTGGTCCACCAAAAGACCCTATAGAAAGTCTCTTTGACTGGTAATTGCCTGGGTCAGGTCACAAGACAAGAATTTGGATAAGTGTCAGGCGACGATATCCAGGCACGGACCGTCGACAACATGACACCTCGTCATTGCCTCCGTCGTTGTTGCACTGTAAGTTGCAGGCTGCATCTGTTTCACTTAAGCGTGAATGAAAAATTCGCCCACAACCTAACATGACCCTAATAGGTTTATTTAGATATTTGTGGGACTATATAAGTAAACAAATAAGTGATCACCCCATTCTAGAATCTTCTCACAGGTAAGAAACCTTCACCTCCAAAAACATTTCCATTCAAACCTCCATTGTTGGTGAAGCTCAAGAACTTCTTGGATCTGGGTTTTCTATAGATGAATCATAAATTTTAGAGGTTTTTAACTATACAAAGGTAAGGTGATCTTCATCTCTATTTATCTTTTCATCTAGAGACACATTCTCAAAGATTTCAAAGAGAGAAAAATATGATCAAACACTTTCTTCTTCAATATGCAATGAATTCTTTCTAAAAAGGTTCTGAACAATTGAATCATGAGTAATTGAAGTTAATACAGTGCTTTTAATGTGAATTTTACTCCAATTGCATGATGAACCCATCCCCTTCACCAAAACGATTTATCCTTGCATGGGTTTTGTGATCTTTAATTGCTATCGTTTGAATTATGATTCTATTACGTTTAAGTGATTGTATATTCTCTTATTTACATGAATTTACGTTGAATTTATGTTGAAGGATCCATGAGGATCAATGTATTAATATTTGAGCATGTTTAGCCTAGTTTCCATGGTTCACTGTAACATTGGTTTCTAAATGGATTAATGTGGATTTCGATTTCGTTAGGTTGGTTGTATCTACTTTTTTGTTTTAGTATCATGATTTAATTATGAATACAAATCTTGTATGATTGAAGTAAAGATGGCTTATGTGAAATTACCTAGTCTTCTAGTCTATCGATGGATAATATTATGTATATGATGATATCTTGAATTATGGATAGATGAATCATATTTCCTTAGATGAAGTTCAAGATTCTGCATAGTGTATACATTATTGTTAAAATATTATGGAATATCAAGGTCTTAGAGAATCAATAGGGTTGGTTAATTACCTGTGTACATTATAGCAAATTGACAAGTCTAATGTTTATGTTGTAGCTTGATATTGAAGTGCTTTAAGCATGATTTATTTATGATAAAATGTATGATTAGATACTGTATTAGATTGATATTATTTATTAAATATGACTTAAAATAAATGCAAGTGAAGTTAGCTAGGGATATTTGTTCTTCTACTTTCCTAGTATGTGATGTGTGGTATTATTTTATAGTGTGATCTTGTAAGAGACTTGTACATGGTTTCTTCTATGATTAAAGTACATTTATATACTTCCCTATATATGAATTATTGATGAATAAGATGTATTTATCAATGATGATAAAAGGGTGAGAAATTGGTAAGAATGCTTATCTCTTCAACTCCGTCCCTTGAGCGTGGAGCCCTTGCTCTATCCCCCCTTTGATTTTGGTCGATCTCTCCGTATAGTATTGTAATTGATAAAGCCTTGTATGGCATTGTGTGGTATGTTCCACTTATGGAAGCGGTTTTTAATTTATTATAAAACTATATATGTGTTGACCATGTCCATGAAGGCAAATTAATGAATGTATGAGCATGTGCTTAAGATGATACTATGTGAAAATTATGCCAACTTTCCTATTCTGGTTGTCATTTAGGTTGTATGGATATTGTGTAAACATTTTTATATATATGTTAGGGTGAAGTATAGTTTCTACCATTTATGATTAAAAAATGATTAATAATCCCTTACCGATGTACCCCTATGTGAATGCATGAATAGCACAAGTTAGGAGTCTTAAGTGTAATATGAAGTTTCCTTGTCTCCTATGCTATTGTGTGTTGTGTACTTTATGCTTGAAGGTATATTATGGTCTAAGAGGGTGGATGCATTTATATCTTATTGATAGCCATTGTGTGATCATGTTGACCAATGTACACACACACTCACTCACATGCATGTTACAAGTAGTATAGGTCATGGTTTCTAAATGAAAGGTAGTTCTCATATTCACTAGTGTCTACTCCTATGTATGTTACGATGATCTTTATGAAAGCATGATATGTGTTTTATTATCTAGTATGACTTGATAGGTGTACTAGTATGGTCAAGGGTATGGGACTTTGCCTATGCATTGCGCCTGTGTACCTTGATAAGATAGTTCTCGTTTTGGTTTCTATATGTGCATGAATATGAACGTATGGTCATGTGTGGTTTTAATGTGTTATGTGAAATCTTGGTTTACATCTATGTATACATTCACACACATGAATGATGATCTAGTTAATAGAAGGACATTGAGAGGTGTGCCCAAGAATACTCTAAACTAGATAGGTGCTTGATTATGCCATAAGCATATGAGAATCAAATATACTAATCCTATGTTTTATAAATAAATTTAATAAAGACTTTTAAATAAAGGTAACTTTAGATTAGCACTGACTGAACTTGACATTGAGAGGTGTTGACTTTCCTTGGAGGAAGATTCACCATTTGCCTTATAGAGTGTTGACTTCCCTTAGAGGAATGCACACCTAAGGACCCACATGAGGTGTTGACTTTCCTTGGAGGAAGATTCACCGATGTTTTCTAATGAGAGGAGGCCCCAATTACCAAATGGAATGAAGAGGGAATACCTATCTCTTAGTTACATAAACTATGCTTGCCACATACGATCTAACAAGGTGAGTTAACTTAGGACGCTAGGATATATATTAATGTTCTACCTTGGCTAGGTAGGAACACCTTCCATTGGTGTAAGGCTCTAAAACACAAAATTCCATGTTTAGCACCCATGGTCTTAGTGTCGGTTAAGGCTATAGTTTCCCTAAAGTAAAATGGAAAATGTAAGTAATTGAATAGGATCCTAACTAGGAGACTTAAGGTAAGTTACTTAGTATAGGTGGAAGTAATGACCCACCTAGACATTGCATAAGTAGCTCAATAGGAAGTCCTAGGAAGGTGACCTAATGTGTATGTTTATGCTTATGTCCATATGCATGACTTTTTAGTATTGATATACATTTTATGAAGATGTACATAGGATTACTTGGGAGACTAATGATTAAAAGCAAGATCTTCACTGTAAACCAGAATGATCTCAGTGTAAAGTGACCTCAAATTGGACTTATATTCTATATGTGGTTTTCTATGATGTTTGGCCTTTGGTTGTGTTTGTGTGAAGTATGAAACTGATGTAAATGATATTGTTTAAAGGTGTCATAAGGATGTACTCAAAAAGGCATGAAATATGATATTCAAGAAAAAGGTCCCTTTTAAATGAATGTTTTTGCATGGTTGCCATACCTAGTGCATTCTTGTACTAATATCATTCTTCTCTAGTTTTTACACAAAGTGTAGTTTATGGATGCTTAAAGGATGTGTTGAATGTTTAATAGCTTGATAGGTGATTCCCAAGCTCAAGGAAAGGAATCATTAAGTCAAAGAATGTCCTAATGTGTATTTATTGTAAATCCTTTAAATATTGTACAATTATGTAATTTGTCTTATGGGTCGTGTCCCTAATGTATTCTCTTTTTGTTGAGTCTAATATGAAAAAGATACTTAAAGTCTATATATGTATTATATTTAAAATGGAAATGAAGTAAAGTTTATAGAATATGAGGTGCTATGAAAAGTTTTAAATGTTCCGCTAAATTTACTATATCGATGCGATTAATGATAACTATAGGATTGTTTAAGAGCTCCGAGAGGTCAAGTACGCCATGTTACTTCTACGGGGTGCTCCCTGGTTTTGACATTATGGTTCTTGCTAAGTTACATGGTTAAGTAAGGTTATAGGGATTTGCTTTGTCATTGCACAAGTGAACTTAAAGAGGTTCATGTGCAATGGTGTTGCTTTGGTTATGATGAAATGTGCTCTTATTCATGCTTGTTGCTATTACAACTTAATTATATAGCTACTTTGACTATGTGTTCAATTATATGATATGCGTGTTGATTTGACTATGTCTTGTATTGTTGGCCAAATGATGTACATGCCAATGATTAAGGAATATGTCTTATTGTTTGGTATGCTCTTATTAAATGTGCATAAAACTATTTAAAGTAAACTGCATACCTTTATGAAGTGTCTCTTTTTTACCATGATTTCAAGATATATGTGCATACAGTATCATACTTAGTACAAGTACTGTACTAACCCAATTTCATCCTTTTACCTAACATTTTAGGTTTTACGGTCTTGGGCTTTAAGGAACGACTTTGAAGAAGACTTGAAATTTTTAATCATGTAAGTTGGGTTGGTCCTCACTTTCCGAGGGAAATGCAACTATCAAGCTTATGAAGTTGTTCTAGTATTAAGATTTGTATGTTCTTTCCTTTTCATTTTGATATTAAACATTGTATAACCTATATATGGTCTTATTTCATTACTATATGGGCTAGGCCCAAATTGTTATACCCTTACTAGATGGTTATGAGAAGAGACAATTTTAGACTATGTTATATTCTATATATATCTATGTGCAATAAAAGTAGAAGACTAAGTAATCTTAATATACGAAGGTCTATGTATGCTTGATATATATACTATATGTACGTAGTGATCTGTAAACCTAAATGTAGAAGTAGAAAAATGTTTTGAATTTTCTACTAATTTTGACCTATGAATGTAATGATGTAAGCTAAAACGCTAGTCTTAGTCCTCAAAAAGGATGACGACGCTGGTTATGTCACACCCTTGCTATCACTGAGACGTAGACACGGGACCTAGGACAAAAACTGATACCATGCTAACCCTGATGGTATGATCATGGGCATACTAAAGATAATAAATTTATGTAGAAGCTTAATCATGTTTGAAATGAAACGATGGGGAACACCCATATGCTAAAACTGAAATATAAGTAAATACTAATGATTTTAATACAAAGAAAATATTAACTCAATACTAAGATGAAACTAACTATGTCTGAATTAAGGCTCTAACGACAAAAAATGTTGGGATAAGCATCAACAAAGTCTAGCAAAAACTCAAACAAAAGATCTAAATACTGAAAAGAAGCTTATGATTAATGTCCTTAGAGAATGTGGAATCACCATTGAATCTGCTGAACTGGAGATTGAAAATTGATGTAAGTGCGATCTGGATGCTGAGAACCTGAACCTACTACAAAAGAATATGTAGCGCATGTATGTGTCAGTACTTGAAGATACTAAGCATGTAGGATAGAGTGTAGATTAAATAACACATAACTAAATATGATCAAAGTAAGTATAATATTCTGAACATGATATACTTAATTCTAAGCTAACTCGATGCCTTGGCCATATTTATAATATGCAGTGACTGATACTCACTGATCCGTAAATATGGTGAATGCATGTGAGTCTGGCTTATAGTGATTGGTCCGCTAGTTCACACAAATCCAAAGAAGTTATGGGAGCTACTAGTAACTTATATTAAAACCACATGAGCTATATATGGAGTCCGATGTATATGCTCGATTGAGCGGACCCAATATATCATGCCAAAGTTATAAAGACATGCTGGCAGGATCACTAAACTAATTGCCCACGGAGGGGACTTACAACCTACTTGGCTAGTACTTCTGGGACTAATTGGGTACGTTGAACCCTAGTCTAAGTTGGTGTTATGTTGCTCCCAATGAAATATGTAGTTAACTTATTATGATTGAGTTTCTCTAAATACTAGATAGCTCACAACTAAACATGCATACTGAGACTGCAACAATTATTCTGATAATAATGCATTAATAATTGAGGTATGTATTTACAAAATTAATTGAAATATCTTACCTAGCATGTGTAATATAATAACTAAAGAAATCCATAGCTAGCGTTCTAAAATTCATGTGATAAACTAAATAAAAACTTTACAATCTGATTTGGAACATACATTAAACTAATTTATGATGATCTTTTATAATTGTAGAAACCCTAGGTTTAATCACTATAAAAGAA
This sequence comes from Solanum corneliomulleri, assembly GCA_027704805.1. NCBI lineage: Eukaryota > Viridiplantae > Streptophyta > Magnoliopsida > Solanales > Solanaceae > Solanum > Solanum corneliomulleri. Next base: position 9,806,518 of record JAKWIY010003054.1, on the reverse strand, counting down.
TCAAGAACTGACTGAAAACTAGGGATCTAATAGGTGAAAGGAACCCACTAGTGAAATCCCACATACCTGGCTATGAAATCCAGGGAGAAATATTTAGATTTTGGTGCTAGAACTGAGGGAACCTTGTTGCATTGTTACACTAGGGTTCTTGACCTTTTACTTGTTTCTTGCTTCTAATTTTCTATGTTTTGATTTAGTGGTTTGACTTATGTAAGTTTTTGTTTAGTTTCTAGGCTTAAACTAACAAAAAATATTTTAGGTTTAAAGGAAGTGGGAAAAGACAAAATGACCCCTGAGTTAATTGCTGTCGGACCAAACGAGGACCTGGGCTGACGGGCCATCATTTAATCGACAGTCCGTCGTTTGGGTCTGTAGGTTAGATTTGTTCGACAACCCTTTACTAAAACGGGCAAAAAATTTTACTCGAAGGTATGATTTCAGCAAACTCGGCGTCTATGGAAATCTTATTCAATTATTTCTCATTTCCTATATCATAAGAAGCCTAATTCATTTTGTCCTAAGAATTATGAGCAATTTAAGTTGACCCAACAACAATTACCCCCTAACTGTTTGCTAATATTCACCTACAGACCATAGGTCAATTTAAGAACCGTACTAGTCAATCGTGGTTCATGTTAGACAGTGGGTAAATGAGGTATTGATTGGCAGACACAGACTACGGACCGTATTCTGACTTATGGACCGTCGATCTATCCGTGGATAAACACTTAAGTCAATTTTTCTGGCCTGCATCATGGAAGAGTTACAGTCACAAACAACGGATGTGCAGTACACGCCATGCCTCAGGATACGGTCTATCGATGGTAACTATCGTTTGCACCTACAGATTTCTGAAGAGCTCATTTTCGGTCTATTTTGAATGTAGGGCGTTATAATTTACGTCTGGGGCTATTGTCGGATTTTAAAAACCTGGTATCAGAGCATGAGGTTGCATATCTTTGAGTCGATGTCTCTTTAAACCACGTTTATGTAGACTAGTACTCATAATTTTGAAGCACGCCACACATATGGATAGGAATCTATGTGATACTTAGGAAACTTTCACTTTCGTGGAAGTCTAATATCGTTCCTATAGAGTGTTAGGTATATGTGCTTTTAGACATTAATTCTCTTATTGTGATTATAGGGAATGAATACTCGAAGGAATGGCCACAAATACTTGAGGAAGAGATTGTCAATGCGGGAGCTCCTCCCGTGGCGATGAAGTTCCTCCTCTTGAAGAAGAAGTTAACGATGTCCAAGCTCCGGTCTATCTTCCTCCTTTGACGGATGGTGGCATAAGGGTTGCTCTTTTCTAAATTCCCCAAGCCATTACTACCCAAGCACTATCCTCCACTACTCAATCTTAATCCATGACGGCCTAAGCTAATTGTGAGGTTATACCCTGATCAAACAAACAAGTTGCTGCCATGTCCTCCTATTTAAGGGATTTAACTAGAATTAATGCCCCTACTTTGTATGGGTCCAATATTGAAAAATATCCCCAAGAGTTCATTGATGAAATCCACAAGATACTCTATGATATGGGGTTAACTACTAGTGAGAATAATGAGTTAGACATTTCAAACTCCAATATGTGACCCAAACTTGGTATGTCCAATAGAGAGACAATAGGCTGTTAAGAGGTGGAACGGTGACTTGGGAAGTTTTGTAGAAGTCTTGTCAGGATAGATTTTTTCCTACGGAGGGTAAGAAAGCTAAAGTGGTGGAGTTTATCAACCTTCGTCAAGGAGGTATGGGTGTACTTGAATACTTCTTTAAATTCACTAAATTGTAAAAGCATGCTCCTTCTTTGGTTTTTGACCCTAGAGATGAAATGATCGCTTTGTGACGGGAGTGTTGGATGACTTCAAGAGGAATGTCGTTCAACTATGCTACATGAAAATATGAATATTTCTTGTCTGAAGGTTCATGCCCAACAAGTGGAAGAGGCAAGGTCTAAGAGAAATAGTAGAGATGCCAAGTGGGAGAGGTCTTTTGATAATTTTTCTTCAAATGGTAGGCTTGAGTTTCAAGACAAGCCTATGTTTAAGAAGAGGGTTTCTAATAATGTTCCTTCCAAGTTCCCTAAGTCTAGGGATATTAGGGTGTCAAACCCTCAATCTAAAAAGGGAAGGGATACTAGTTCACCAACCAAAAAGCCAACTTGTGGAAAGTGTGGCAAGAAGCGCTATGGCGATTGTCTTAAGGGAATGGATATATTTTTTTGTTGTGGTAAAAGTCGGCACAAGGTTCAAGATTGCCCAAATGTTAAGGTACAAGACAAATATAGTGGGAAAGAAAATGGTTTTAATGATGCTCCGAAGAAGAATAACGTCTATGCTCTCCGCTCTAGAGGTGAGCTAGAGAATTCTCCCGACGTTGACCGTATTTTGAAAGTGTATTCCATTTATGTATATGATTTACTTAATCCAGGAGCTAAATTATATTTCATTACTTCCTTGATAGCTAAAAATTTTGATCTTACCCAACATTCTAAATGAACCTTTCATAGTGTCTATCCCGGTGGGTGAGTCGATTATTACGAAAAGGGTGTATAGAATTTTTCCTATAATGTTGCCCAATAGATTTACTTATGTTGAACTAGTAGAACTTGATATGCTTGATATTCATGTCAATTTTGGTATGGATTGGTTGCATGCTTGCATTGTAGCTATAGATTGTAGAATAAGGTGGTGAAGTTTAACTTTCTAATAAGCCTATTTTAGAATGGAGGGGAGGAAATTCTATTCCTAGAGTTCGAATCATTTCTTGTTTGAAAGCTTGTAGAATGATATCTAAAGGGTGTTTATAACATATAGTAAGAGTCCATGATCTAGACTCTTAAATTCCTCCCATTAAGTCAGTCCCCGTAGTAAGGGAATTTCCAGAAGTCTTTCCTAATGATCTTCCCGGTATTCCTCCTAAACGAGAAATTGATTTTTGTATCGACTTGTTACCGGATACAAATCCCATTTCAATTCCTCCTTATCGGATGGCTCCAAGTGAGTTGAAATATTTGAAGGTTCAGCTCAAAATTTTTTAGACAAAGGCTTCATTAGACCTTGTATTGATCCATGGGGTGCTCCAGTTTTGTTTGTTAAGAAGAAGTATGATTCCCTTATAATGTGCATTCGCCAAATCAATAAAGTCACTATTAAGAACAACTATCCTCTCCCTCGGATTAACGTTTTGTCTGATCAACTGCAAGGGGCAATCTACTTTTCTAAGGTTGACTTGAGATTGGGGTATCACCAACTTAGAGTGAGTAGTTAGGATATACCAAAACCAACATTTTGGAATAGATATGGTAACTATGAGTTCTTAGTAATGTGTTTTGGTCTCACTAATGCATCGATATTGTTTATGGATCTCATTAGTACGGTGTTTCCAACTTACCTAGATTCTTTGTCATTGTCTTCATTGACGACATGTTGTTATACTTGAAAAATGAGGTTGAATAGAAAGACCATTTGAGGGTGGTATTACAAGTGCTTAAAGGAGAACCATTATTTGCCATGTATAACAAATGTTCGTTTTGGTTGAGGTCGGTGGCATTTCTTGGTCATATAATCTCTAGTGAGGGAATTGAGGTTGATCCAAGGAAAACCAAGGCAGTGAAAAACTGGCCTAGACATTGACTCTAATCGACATAAGGAGTTTCTTAGGTCTAGCGGGTTATTGTCGGATGTTTGTAGATCGTTTTACGTCCATTGCGTCACCCTTGACTACTTTGACCCAAAGGAGTAAGAAATTCGAGTTGTCGGAACCATGTGAGAGAAGCTTCCAAATCTTGAAAGATAGGCTCACTTCTGCTCTAGTGATAATTTGATTGGAGGGTACAAAGGGTTTTGTTTTATATTGTCATGCATCCCGAGTGGGTTTAGGGTGTGTGCTTAGGCAACATGGGAAAGTAGTAGACTATGATTCTAGACAACTGAAGGTGCATGAGTGGAACTATCCAACTCATGATCTTGAGTTAGCGACCATGGTTTTTTCCTTACAAATATAAAGGCATTATTTTTATGGTGTTCACATTAATATGTACACCGACCACAAGAGGCTAAAATATGTGTTTACTCAAAAGTAGTTGAATCTCTGATAAAGAAGGTGGTTTGAATTGCTGAAAGAGTATGACGTGAGTGTTATCTATTACCCTAGATAGGACAACGTGGTAGAGGATGCTTTAAGTCATTTGTCCATGGGTAGTGTGTCTCATGTAGAGGAATCCAAGAAAGACAAAGTTAATTCTGTTCCTAGGTTGGCTAGATTGGGTGTTAGGTTGGAAGATTCTTTGATAGGTGATTTTATGGTCCATCATAACTCCGAGTCATCATTGGTAGTTAAGGTGAAGTTCAAAAAACATCGTAATCATCCATTGATGGAGTTGAAGGAATCGGTTCTTGGCAAGCTTAATGAGTCAATCTCCTGAGTGGGGATGGTGTCTTGAGGTATCAAGGAAGGTTGTGTGTTCCCAATGTAGATGGTTTAAGGAATCAGATTCTTGAAAAGCTCATGGGTCCCGTTACTCCATTAATCCGGGGTAGACAAAAGTGTATCATGACCTTAGGAAAGTGTTATGGTTGGAAGGTTTGAAAAAGGACATAGTGAAATTTGTAGCAATGTGTCCAAATTGCCAATTATTCAAAGCCAAACACCAAAAGTTGGGTGGTTTACTACAAGAAATCTAAGTTACTACTTGGAAGTGGTAAGACATCAATATGGATTTTGTTGTAGGATTGCCTCAAACACAAAATCAATTTGACTCTATATGGGTTCTTGTGGATATATTGACCAAATTCGCTCATTCCATTTCGGTCAAGTCTACTTATTCGGCGGAAGATTATGCAAGGACATTCATAGAGGATATTATGTGTTGACATGGTATTTTGTTATCCATCATATCGGATAGGGGTTTATAATTCAGATCTACATTTTGGAGGTCAATCCAAGACGGGTTTGGTATGAAGGGGAACTTAAGCACCGCTTTTCATCCCCAAACGGATGGACAAGGAGAGCATACTATTCAAACCCTTGACGATATTTTTAAAGACTTGTATTATTGATTTGAAAGAAAATTGTGATAAGCATGTGCCTTTGGTTGAGTTTGCTTACAATAATAGACACCATTCATCAATATCTATGTCTCCTTATAAAGTCTTCTATGGTAGGAGATGTAGATCTCAAATTGGAATTTTTGAAGTGGGTGAGTCTTTACTTTTGGGTCACAATTTGATTTGTAATACTTTGGAGAAAGTTCATATCATAAGGAACTAGTTGCAAACAGCCTATAGTTGGCAAAAGTCTTATGCCGATCATAGGAGAAGATATTTGGAGTTTGAAGAAGGCGATAAATAGAACTTGAAAATTTTTCCAATGAAAGGGATGGTTAGATTTGGAAAGAAAAGGAAGGTGATTCCTCGCTATGTCGGTCCCTTTGAAATCTTGCAAAGGATTGGTAAAGTTTCTTATGAGTTATGGTTGCCTAGTGAATTGGCTTCGGTTCATCAAATTTCCCATGTTTCTACTCTTAAGAAATGTATCGGTGATCCTAAGTCTATTCTTCATATTGCGGGTCATGGTGTAAAAGACAACCTATCCTATGAGGAGGTTCTGGTTCAAATACTTGATAGACAAGTAAAGAAGTTAAAGAATAAAGAGGTAGCTTCTGTAAAGGTGTTATGGAAGAATCACCTAGTTGAAGGTGCAACATGGGAGGCTGAGGTGGATATGAAGTCCTATTACCCTCATCTATTTGATAAATAAGGTTAGTTATTCCAATAAATAATGAAAATATTGACTAAAAATTGAATTTGCTTGATTTTTTGTGAAGTTTTGCAAAATGTGTATTTTCGATGTCATTACAGTGAAGTTACACTGAAATTGTTCATATTGACTTGAAAATTGTAGTTCTTCTTGTTTTGAGTCAGGTTGTGCATTTTGATGTGGTGATGTCTTTATTAAATGATATGTATCATGCTAATAAGTTAAGATTTTGCATAATTGACTCTTTAAAGATATGTCGAGCTCATATTGTTGTGAGAAGGAAGTTCCTCATGTTGTGAATTTGAGACTTATGATTGTGAAATTTTTTATGCTTTCAGTCATTTGTGTAAATGCCATTATTATGTGTTGAACGGAGTTGTGTAAAACTATTGGTGTGGTAAATCATCTTAATGATGTATGTTGTTGGTTGGGCTGCTTGTATTGAGTCTATCTTTTCCTCCCAAAATATTTTAGTTTTATTCGGAGATGAATGTTCCTTAGGGGGGTGGGATAATGTAACACTCAGAAAGTCTATGACCTTAACTAGAGCCTCACATGTTGATCTAAGGTTATTAACACTGTATTAAATCCTAAAATAATATTAATAAACCATATAGGAAGTTCTGGATCCAAGACATCAAGAAACGTCCATGACGTCGGGAAGCTAGTCTAATTAACTAGCGAAACTTCCGTTGGTTTAGGGAAGGTTTAGAGGTGTTTTATGCGTTCTAAAGCTTGTAAAATAACATTAAATAGGTAAAACTATGTATATCGAGTAAAAACGTCTAGGTCTTACTCACCAAAGGTTGCCCTAAGGGTCCACGAAGGGACCCCAAACTTGGCCAAGCAAGCTGTGTAAGGCAGCAAGAAATTACACATAGGGGGAGTGAGTCCGCGTCACGGACTTGGGAAGATTTTGGTAAAAACTCAAATCTGCGTCGCGAGCAGATAAATTACTTCACTATCTCAAAAATAAATTGGAAAATCTTGCGGGAACAGCTCCGCGTCGCGGACTTGTTCCCCAATGAAAATCTGAAATTTGGATTTGAAGTTTGACTTCATTAAAGGGTCAACTAAAGTGAGGGGTCTTTTAGTATTTCGTGGGGGGTTCATATATTGATTTCCAATCAGTTTTTCCTCACATTTACTCACTCAAATCAAAATCCATCAGCTCTAACCTCTCTCTTGTTTCTGTCTCTATTCATCCTCCATTGAAGTAAGAAGAAAGCTTGAAGAAGAAAATCAATTTCTCTAGGATTTTACTTTAATTTAGTGGATTAGTCTTCAATGAGGTATGGGTTCTTCACTTTTGGGATTCCTCTCCCCAAGAGTTCCTCTCAAAGTTTATTTCTAAATTCCCCAATTCCAAGGGTTTTTCTATGCTAATGGATTTTCTTCTAAACATCAAATAGATGATTGATCTTGATTAATTGTGATGAATTATGACTAATTAAGTATAGATTGTTAATTAATTAATGTTAATTGATTGAATTTCATGTGGATCATGTTCCTTTCCCCAAATTTTGGGTCTTCATTGTAAATTATTGGGGATTTAAGTATGAACTTATCATTAGACTTGTTTTATCTATTCTAATACATTGATGGATTGCCTAGGGTAATGTATTGTTGGGATCAAATCTATTTCTTGAAGAATTCATGATGAACCCTATTCCCCTTAACCCTAGGTTATGAATTTATGTTAATTTGATAATGATGATGCAATTGACCTAGTTTTTGTGTTAATTACTATTGAGTGATGTTATTACACCTATTGTTGGATATAATTTGTTGGTTGATGGTAAAAACCGTGAAGATGGCTATTGAAGGAGATTGATTATGTCTCTATGATCCTAACCTTTACTTAAATTATGGTGACTTATGATTAGTCTAAGTTGGTGTTGGTATGATGTTGAATTGAACTGTCTTGACTATGGTTTGTGAGGTGTTGGCTAAGATGTAAATGTTATAATGTTGGTGATAATTTACGAATGTGATTCATTATGAAGTGATATGTTAATTGTAACAACCCTAAAAGAATGGCTATGATAAGTAAGATTAATGTGTCTCATAATGCCTACGATTAGATCGGGTTCACACAAATTGATGCGTGTAGAGCCAGATCTCTGAACCCTTGCAATAGCCAAGCCAACCAACTTGGTGAGTTAGTTGAGCTAGGAAAGGTTGGGTCCAACCATGTAGGGCATCCTAATATGAATATCTACCCAAATGAGTCTTAACCATAATTTAATAGAGGTTCTAGGGGTAAAATAGTCTTTTTTTAGGCTAAGGGTAGTATTGTTATTACCCTAAATATTTTAATTAATTAATATAGTGGAGGGGCAATTTGGGTAGAAAGGGCCAAAATTGACCCTTTGAGTGAAATATTGCTCCACCCGGGTTCGAACCTAGGTGAGACAAATGATTTAGTTTGATTTTTTATTTGGTGAATTAATTTAATTAATATTTAATTGCTTCTTTAAAAAAGCAAAACTCAGATTTTTATTTATTAATTATTAATTAATGCGAATTTGACTAAGTCTCTCCCTAATCTCCTAATCCTAGGACAACTCTCCCACACGTTTCTCACCACTTCTCTCTCTCACTTCATGATCTTCCATCAACTAATAACAAGAATAGAACATAAATGCAAAAGTTAATCAAGAACTTGAAAGCTAAAAACTCAATGGCAAAACAAGCTTAAAAGCGAAAACTAAAAATCAATTTCTCGACGGATTTTGCTTGTGATTTCAGTGGTGAGGCATTGGATTAGTGGGGAAATAGGGAGTAAGTTGAATCAGTTTTGAACAACTTCAGGTATGGGTTTTATTCCTTCTTGGTCCCTTACCTAAGAGACCCGTAAGTTCAGCTTAATTCCAATCAAAAACTAAGGTTGTCCCCATTGCATGCCCATGTCATTAGATCCTTTGAAATGTTCAACTATGCGTTGGTATGACTTCTTGTAGGTGATTTTTAGGCTGGTTGAGATTACATGTTTGAATCTGTATTCAGAATTATATATAAATGAATAAAATGTCTCCAAAAATGTGTGATATGTTGACTTGTGAGTGCACGTGTGTACTGTGACTCGGTCTCGGCTAAAGGCATGATATTTAGCATGATTAAATTGTTATATTTTATATGTATGAATATGTTAAAAACATGATGTTCATATAAGTTCAAGGTTGCTGAATTAAATGAAAATTTTTGATTGAAAGTAATCTTGAAAATGCACCTAAAGATCTCCCTAGAAACTACTAAAACTGTTTTAATGTTTAACGTGAAAGATGGTGATAAACTGAACTACAAAAAGGTGAATAAATTCTGAAAAATAACCATGAAAACTTACCTTAAGATGCACTAGATTTTACACAAAAATTTATCCTAAATCTAACATTTAAAAGGTGAGAAAAATATGTACTACAAAGAGGGTGAAAAAAAATTCAGCATTCTGGAAATTTGTTTTTTTTTTTTTGGAAGCATACTATAAAAATTCCTCTTCAAAAAAAATATTTTTAATGCTTGAGGTCAGTGGGGATTGAACCCAAGACTTCACCATATACATGTTATAAAAACAATAAAATGTGTAAAGATCAAGTGAAAAATTAATGAAAAACCGAAAGAAAATGAAGTGAGGCGTGTGGGGTTCGAATCCACAACCTCTTGGATGGATGAAGGAGAGAGGAGAAAAATGATATAAAGGAATAATAAAAAAATGAAGTATGTGGGATTCGAACCCACAACTTCTTGGCAGAATGAGGAGGTAAGGAGAAAATGCAATTAAAATAAAGTGAGGTTGTGGGGGTTCGATCCCTCACCCTCTTAATGTAAACAAATAAAGCAAGTAAATAAAGGAAAAAGAAAAGAATATGGGCGTGGAGGTTCGATCTTAGGTCCCTAGGCCAAATGTTTTAAGACAAAAATAAAAAAAAAAGAGAAAGAAGTTGTAGGTGTGGGGAATTGATCTCCGATTCCTTAGCCAAAGGATTTATGACAACGAAAAGCATAATGAAAATTAAATAAATGTTATTTAAGAGATTTGAAATAGGTTTCCCTTGCCCAATTCCATATTGACACATAATTCATACGTGATTAAATACTTAATGAATGATGCCTATGGGAATCAAATTGAGACCTTAGCATACTTACAAGATGCAGAAGTCTTGTACCACATAATCTTGGGCAATATGAATCGTTTAAATGAACTATAAATGAAGCCTTATGGCTTGTGTGTGTGGACTCATAAGTCCAACATACGTTAGAAAGAAAGTGAACGTAAGATGCTATGTGATGAATGATGAGACCCCGGATGGATTAACTAAGAGTGTGAAACACACTAAAAGACCTAGTGCAATTGCATATAACGAAAAGGACATTCACATAAAGTGGTAAATATTATGAAGAGTTAATGTGATAAAGTTAAAGAATGTGGTGACAACATGATAAGAGTCTAAATCCAAAGGTGAGAGGGATCTGAAATGAGCCTAAGTATATGTTGCCAAGACGTACTCACCTATGAGAGTGTAAAGTTAATGAAGAGACTAGTCTCTATGAACACTAATGAAAGTATTGAAGTTAATGAATACTTAATAGTAATGATGAGATAATAAATCATCTAATGAGCTATGATGCCCTCATGCTAGAACCCAACTTCTATTATGTATGAGATGAATGTAATGGAACTTTATATTGAGAACCGATATGCTTGCTATGATTTGTGACTCCTTTTTCTAGAAGGTAGAGGTTCGTGTAATTCTAATGAGATGAGATTGCCCATCGATACTTGTATGGGTCTCTTTATATCTCTTTATCTTTGAACCTATACTGCCAATATAGGGTTCTAGCAGGGTTCCACTCCCTATATACGCTAGCATGTTTTTGTTCACTTTGGCCGGTAATTCTACCTCCTTTAAGTGTGGGGTTAAAAACAGGATTTCATAATGCTCATATGATCTATGTAGGTTGAGGTTAAATTTCCCAAAGAAAGAATGAGGCCAACCTCCAATAATGCACATAATGAAATGAATGATATCTAAGGTGTTTAGGATAGGACAATCAAGAGGAGAGCTATAATTAATTAATGACACTACGTAATTCTTTTCATTGTCCAGCAAACTCGATGAATGTCTTAGACTACATCCTAGGTATGGCTGGTGTTTACAGTAGCTTACGAACGAATGAAAATGAAGTATGTACGAATGAATGAAGCAAACTCTGTGTTTTCTAAAGAAGGCTCCCTAGCTGAGGTCCCTACATGGAGCCCTCATTTTGGGAAGTCCTAAATTCAAGTCCAGGATTCCAAGGTCTCATGGAATATGAAGGAATGATATGAACTATGTCATATGATATGCACAATATGTTATGTGCTGTTTGAAAAATGATATGTATGATGATGCATGTTACTCTTATAGCATGAATTTCCAAATCCAATTTGGAAAGTCCATTTACTTGACCTTGCATAGGTCACATCGTTAGGAGAGAGCTCCTATTAATCATGCATGTCCTTGGTGGGTGCTTGTATATACCCATACTGAGTACAAGTGTGTACTAATCCCATACAACTCTCATCTTGTAGTTGCAGGTGCAGCTTACGAGTCAACGCTAAAGTTATCTGAGCATGGAGCATTCATCAGGACTTGGTAGTCCCTCTATCTTTCAAGGATGCCTATCTTTTATATTGTTGATTAGATGTAGGCATGAGCTAGTGTAGTATGTTCCACTACTATTTCTTTCCCAGTTATTTTCAGATATTATATTGGTGCAATTTTTGGAACTCTATATTTCTATATAATTATGACTACGTCTTTCATTTGATTATCTAGCTATTAGATGGTTGTTGTGAAACTCTTATGAGTTTATGTAGATAGTCTTATACGAGTTCAATGTTTCTCATTATGACGTATGTAGGCTTGTGTGTGACCACTAAGAGGTCAACGAGATAGATTTTAGCTTGCATCTAGGCTCCGGTCGTGACAAAGTTGATATCAGAGCGTTAGGTTAAATTCTGAGGATAATAAGTTCACATCAACCACATTGAGTAGTTATTAAGTCTTGCTAGTGAAGTGCACCATTATCCTGAATTAGAGACTTCATGATGTGTGGGAAAGATTCCCTTCTTCTGATCTTATTGTGCCTTCTCTAATGACTGATTTCTTGGTGTTATGAGCGTATCTAACATCAATTCTTATCTTTTTCAGAAAATAAACACAAGAAGGAACGCTGGGAGGGGAAGACAAGAAGCAATTGTTAGGGATAACCAAGTTCCACACAAGGCTCCAGATGAAGGAGTGGACATGCCGGTTAACCCAGCTAGGTTGACTGATGCGGAGGTGCGGACCGCTTTGGCTCAAATGTCTCAAGCCATCACTATGTAGGCCCAGGATATGACGGCCTAAGCCAACAGACACGATGTCCAGCGAGGATGAATCCTCTGATTTTCCCAGGGTCTAAGACTTCAAAGGATCTTCACGAGTTTATTTATAAGGTGCATACGATTTTAGTGTCTATGGGGGCCACAAATACTGAAAAGAATGAGCTGGCTTCCTACCAGCTTAAGGATGTTGCACAGTCTTGGTGCAAGATGTGGCAAGATACCCGAGCTTTGGGCGGAGGTTCGATCATGTGGGAGCTATTTCAGACAGCCTTCTTTGATAGATTCTTCCCTAGGGAGATGAAGGAGTCCAAGGTTGAGGACTTTATCAACCTTAAATAAGGATCGATGACAGTCACGGAGAATTCCCTGAAGTTTGTTAAATTGTCCAGGTATGCCACTTCCCTAGTAACTAACAACAGGGATGAGATGAATAGGTTCCTCATAGGAATCTCAAGAGATCTGGAGGAGGAGTATCGGGCTGTGATGCTCCACGATAGCGTGGACCTCTCCAGGTTGATGGTACATGTCCAGTAGGTAAAGGATAGCAGGAGGAAGAGGGTCATCTGTGAGGTTAGGAGGCCTAAATCTTCGAATCAGGCAGATCCTAGTAATAATATTGGCAAGAACAAATTCGGCGTCCATGATCAGCCTAGATATAATAAGGGGCATCAGTGTTAAGGGAACTATAACTCTTAAAGGAGTGCAACACCTAGAGAAGGAAGACCCAAGACTAAGAAGGGCAATGGAGGTGTTGTGCAGCATCCCAGAAGGGAGTGTGCCAAGTGTGGTCATACTCATAGTGGAAAGTGCAGACAGGCCACTAATTCTACTTCGGTTGCGGGAAGAGTGGGCACGTGCTCAAAGAATGCCCACAGAAGAGGGGTCAGGATAGAGGTAATGCTCAATGTAGGCCTAATCCACAGGGTGCAGCAGCAGTCGAGCTTCCTAAGAGGAACCGATTCTATGCCCTGAAGGCCAGGGAAGAGAAGGATAAGTCCGCTAATGTGGTCACAAGTATGCTGCAAGTATTCTCAATTTCTGTTTATGCCTTACTTGATCCAGGGTCTATGCTTTCCTATGTAACTCGTTTACTTGCTCTCCCTTTTGAGATATTTCCTGAAGTTCAGGATGATCCTATAGTGGTTAGTGAACCTTTAGGAGAAAACATAAGAGCTTATAGAGTCTACAAGGATTGACCAATAGTTGTATGTGGTAGGACTATTTTTGCAGACTTGGTTGAGTTACCTATGAACGATTTTGACATATTTTTTGGCATAGACTGGCTTCGTAGTTGCTATAATTGTGTGGACTGTCATATTAGGGTTGTGAAATTTCGTTTCCCTAATGCAATAAAGTTGGTCTGTGAGGGGTATGACTCGAGTCATCCTATTCCCTTGATTTCGAACTTTAAAGCCAATAAAATAATTTCCAAGGGCTTACTATGTCATCTTGTAAGTGTCAATGATCGAGATCATGACATTCCTTCCATAGACTCAGTGCATGTAGTGAATGAGTTCCCAGATGTGTTTCCTGATTATTTGCCTAGAGTTCCTCCCCCTCGAAAGATTGACTTTAGTTTCAACTTAGAATTCGATACTAAACCAATTTCGATTCCTCTTTACAAAATGGATCCAACTGAACTCAAAGATTTGAAGCTGCAGTTAAACGATCTCACTGATAAGGGTTTCATCCGCCGAGCATATCCCCTTGGGGTGCTCCAGTGTTATTTATGAAAAAGAAAGATGGAACCCTTAGAATGTGTATCGATTATTGGTAGATCAAAAAAGTCACTACCAAGAATAAGTATCCACTTCCGAGGATAGATGATTTATTTGATCAGCTTCTAGGGTCTAGTTTCTTCTCGAAGATTGATCTTAGTTCAGGGTACCATCAGCTTAGGGTTAGGGATGAAGATATCCTAAAGACAACCTTTCATACCCGTTATGATCATTATGAGTTCCTAGTCATGTAATTTGGTCTCACTAATGCACCGACTAGATTTATGGATCTCATGAATAGGGTCTTCTGTGAATAGCTTGACTCTTTCGTCATAGTATTCATAGATGACATTCTCATCTACTCTAGGACCAAAGAAGAGCATGAACATCAATTGAGCGTAAAATTGCAGGTACATAGACAACATCAGCTATATGTAAAATTCAGCAAGTGCGAATTCTGGCTTCGATCAGTGACTTTCCTGGGTCATGTTGTGTCCGACAAAGGTGTGGAGGTAGACCCAGGAAGACTGAGGCTATTAAGAACTAGCCAAAACCTCTTACTCCCACCAATATCAGTAGCTTCTTTGTATTGGCTTGTTATTATCACAAGTTTGTGGAGGGTTTTTCTTCCATTGCTGCCCACTCACATCTTTGACAAAGAAGAAAGTCAAGTTTGAATGGGCAGAGACTTGCAATAAGAGTTTCCAGGAGCTCAAGGGCAGACTCTCTTTGAGCCCTGGTGCTTACATTGCTTAAGTGTTATGAGAATTAAACTGTTTATTCTGATGCATCTAGGGTTCGTTTGGGTTGTATTCCTATGCAGGGTGGTAAGGTGATAGCTTATGCATCAAGACAACTCAAGGTTCATCAAAATAATTATCCCACTCATGACTTTGAGTTGGCAGCTATGGTGTTTGCACTCAAACTGTGGAGGCACTACTTGTATGGAGTGCATGTGAATGTGTTCACATAACACAAAATTCTCTAATATGTGTTCACGCAAAGTCAGTTGAACCTACTTCAGCGGAGATGGTTGGAGTTGTTGAATGACTACGACATGAATTTCCACTACTATCATGGTAAGGCTAATGTTGTAGTTGTTGATTTGAGTTGGATGAGCATTGGGAGTACAACCCACATTAATGATTATAAGAAGGAGTTTGTGAAAAATGTACATAGACTGGCTAGACTGGGTGTGCTGTTGGTTGACTCTACTAGTGAGGGTGTTTCAGTTCATCCTAGTTCTGAATCATCCTTGGTAGTTAAAGTCAAGAAGGTTCAGCATATTGATCATGTGTGGATAGAGTTGAAGGACTCATTGTTGGTAAAGATGAATGAGTCTTTGTCTTTGGGAGGTGAGGATATACTTAGGTACCAGGACAGGTTGTGTGTACCTGATGTGGATGATTTGCAGACAAAAATTGTTATAGAAGCCCATGGTTCCAAATATTCGATACATCCAGGTTCTACAAATATGTATCATGATCTTAAGCAGATCTATTGGTGGGATGACATGAAGAAGGAAATTGATGAATATGTGGCCAAGTGTCCTAATTATCAACAGGTTAGGGCAGAACATCTTAAGCTTAGTGGTCTTTATTAGATGATTGAGTTTCCAACTTGGAACTGGGAGGCCATTAATATGGACTTTGTGTTTGGTAGAAGACTTAAAGACAGCATGACTCCATATGGGTTTTTGTTGTCTGGATGACTCAGTGCCCACTTTATGCCTGTGAAGTCTACTTACAGAGCAGAGGATTATGCGAGACTTTACATTGATGAGATTGTGAGATGTCATGTGATTCCTTTGTCTATCATTTCAGATAGAGTAGATCAATTCCCTTCAGATTTCTGGAGATTTTTTGCGAAGAGATTAGGCATGCAAGTAAAGTTTAGTATTGCATTTCATCCCCAGAACGATGGGCAGGCAGAGCGAACCATTCAGTCATTGGAGAACATGTTGAGAGCGTGCGTGATTGACTTCAGAGGTAGTTGGGACCACCATCTGCGTTTGATAAAGTTCTCGTACAATAACAGGTATCACTTTAGCATTGGGATGGCACCGTTTGAGGCACTGTATGGTAGAAGGTGTAGGTCCTAAGTTTGTAGGTTTCAGGTTAGAGAGTCATCCATTTTGGTTCGAGAGATAAATCATAAGGACTTAGAAAAGGTTAGGGTGATTAGGGACAGGTTGGCTACTGCTTACAGTTGGCAGACGTCTTATGCAGACAACATAAAATGGCCCGTAGAGTTTGATGTTGGTGACGAGGTCTATTTGAAGATATCACCTATGAAGGGTGTGATGAGATTTGGTAGGAATGGGAAGTTGGGTCCGAGGTATGTTAGGCCATATGAGATCCTACAGCGTGTGGGTGAGGTGGCCTATGTGTTGCCATTGCCTGTGGAGCTAGCTTCTGTTCATCAAGTGTTTCATTTCTTTATGTTAAAGATGTGCAATGATGATCCAGCATCGGTTCTACCTATTGATGGTTTGGAGGTGGACGAAGACTTGTCCTATGAGCAGGTAGCTGTTGAGATTTTAGACAGCCAGATCAAGCGGCTAAGGAACAAGCAGATTTCTATAGTGAAGGTTTTGTGGAGGAATCATATTGTTGAGGGTGCTACATGGGAGGCCGAGGACGAATTTAGATCCCACTAACCTAATCTTTTCAGCTCTTGAGGTTAGACTTCCTACCTTAAGTCTAAGTTAATTTATCTCCTCTGTTCTTGGTTGTTATTGCTTGATTCTGTATAATACCTATGTTATGATATGACTGGCGTTATGCTAGATTATAAGAATTGTCATTCGGGGACGGATATTCCTAAGGGGGGATAATGTAAGAACCCTAAAAAAATGGCTATGCTAAGTAATGCTTAATGTTTCTAGAATGCCAACGATTAGAACGGGTTCACCTGGATTATTGCGCGTAGAAATAGACCAATGAACCCTTGCAAAAGCCAAACCGATCAACTCAGTGAGTTAGTTGAGCTAGGAAAGGTTGGGTCCAGCCATGTAGGGCACCCTAATATGAAGATCTATCCAGATGAGTTTTACTGGACTTAAAAAAGGGTAATGTTAAATTGGATGGTCTAGGGGTAAAATAGTGTTTTTCCGGGCTAAGGGTAGTGTTATAATTACCCTAGATATTTAATCAATTTACTAATTAATATGGTGAAGGGGCAATTTAGGTAGAAAGGTCCAAAATTGACCCTTTGAGTGAAATCTTGCTCCACCAGGGTTCGAACCTAGGTGGGAGCAATGATTTAATTTGATTATCTTATTTGGTGAATTAACTTAATTACTTAATATTTAATTTCTGATTTAATTAAAAGGAAAAGTCAGATTTTTATTTATTAATTATTAATTAATCCTAATTTCACTAAGTCTTTCCCTTATCTCCTAATCTTAAGCAAGCTCTCCCACACGTTTCTCACCACTTCTCTCTCTCACTTAACGATCTTCCATCAACTAAAACAACAAGAGAAGAACATAAATGCAAAAGTTCATCAAGAACTTCAAAGCTAAAAACTCAAAGGCAAAAAACCTTGAAAACCAAATATGAAAAACAATTTCTCAAAAAATTTTGTTTGTTGTTTCGGTGGTGAGGCGTTTGCTTAGTGAGGGAAATAGGCATCATGTTTCTTCCCTCTTGGTTCCTCTCCCAAGAGACCCCTAAGTTCAGCTTAATTTCAATCAAAAACTAAGGTTGTCCCGGTTGTATGCCCCTGTCATTAGATCCTTTGAATGATTCAAGTATGTGTTGGTATGACTTATGGTAGATGATGTTAGGGCTAGTTGAGATTACGTGTTTGAATGTGTATTCTGAATTATATACAAAGAAGAAAATATTTCCGAAAATGTGTGATATGTTGACTTGTGAGTGCACGTGTGTACTGTGACTTGGTCTTGGCTAAGAGCATAATATTTGGCATGATTAAATTGTTGTAATTTACGTGTATGCATATGTTTAAAACTTGATGTTACTATAAGTTGAAGGTTGCTGAATTATATGAAAAATTCTTGATTGAAAGTAATCTTGAAAATGCACCTAAAGATCTCCCTAAAAAAATACTCGAACTGTCTTAAAGTTTAACGTTAAAGAGGGTGAGAAAATGGAATGCAAAAATGTGATTAAATTTTCGAAAGTAACCATGAAAATTTACCTAAAGATGCACTAAATGTTATACGAAAATTTATCCTAAATCTAACATTTTAAAGTTAAAAAAAAATGGACTACAAAGAGGGTAAACAAATTTCCAGCATTCTAGAAATTTGTTTTTTGGCAGCATAGTGTAAAAATTCACTTTCAAGAAAAATATTTTTTTAATGCTTGAGATCAGTGGAGATTGAACCCAAGACCTCACCATATACATGTTATAAAAATAAAAAAATAAAATGTGATAAGGGGGATTTGAAATGGGGTAAAGTTTAAGTGAAACATTAAGGGAAAAAATGAAGAAAATGAAGTAAGGCGTGTGGGGTTCGAACCCACAACCTCTTGGATAGATGAAGGATAGAGGAGAAAAATGATATAAAGGAATAATAAAAAAAATGAGGTATGTGGGATACGAACCCCCAACCTATTGGCAGAATGACGAGGTAAG
Source organism: Solanum corneliomulleri (assembly GCA_027704805.1). Taxonomy (NCBI): domain Eukaryota; kingdom Viridiplantae; phylum Streptophyta; class Magnoliopsida; order Solanales; family Solanaceae; genus Solanum; species Solanum corneliomulleri. The sequence goes on along the minus strand of JAKWIY010003054.1, from coordinate 9,788,059 downwards.
GAGAAAATGCAATTAAAATAAAGTGAAGTTGTGGGGGTTCGATCCCACACCCTCTTAATCTAAACCAATGAAGCAAGTAAATAAAGGAAAAAGAAAAGAATGTGGGCCTGGGGTTTCGATCTTGGGTACCCCATGCTAAATTGTCCAAGGAAAAAATAAAAAAATGATAAATAAAGTGTAGGTGTGGGGAATTGTTCTCGGATTTCCTAGCCAAACGGTTTATGACAACGAAAAGCATAAAGAAAATTAACGAAGTGTTATACAAGGGATTTGAAATAGTGTTCCCTTGCCCGATTCCGTGTTGACACATAAGTCTTACTTGATTAAATACTTAATGAATGCTTCTTTATAGGTATCTAATTGGGAACTTGGCATATTTACAAGATGCATAAGTCTTGTACCATATAATCCTGGGCAATATGAATCGCTTAAATGAACTATGAATGAAGCTTCATGAATTGTGTGTGGACTCATAAGTCCAGCATACGTTATAAAGAGAGTGAACCTAAGATGTTATGTGATGAATGATGAGACCCCAGAAGGGTTAAGTAAGAGTGTGAAAAACACTAAAAGGCCAAGTGCATTGTCATATGATAAAAAGAACATTCACGTAAAGAATTGAGTAATTATGAAGAGTTGATGTGCTAAAGTTAAAGAATGTAGTGACAACATGATAAGAGCCTAAAGGGAAAGGTGATAGGAATCTCAAATGATCCTAAGAAAATGTTACCAAGACGTATTCACCTATGAGAGTGTAAAGTTAATGAAGAGACTAGTCTTTGTTAACACTCTAATGAAGTTAATGCATACTTAATACTAATGATAAGATGAAAAAATATCTAATAAGCTATGATTCCCTCATTCTAGAAACCAGCTTCTATGATGTATGAGATAAATGAAATGGAACTTTATACTAAGCACCGATAGACTAGCTATGAGTTGTGATTACTTCTTTCGGGAAGGCAGAGGTTCATGTAATTCTCATGAGATGAGATTGCCCATCCAAATGGGTATGGGTCTTCTTATATATCCTATCTTTGAACCTATACTGCCAATACAGGGTTCTAGCAGGGTTTTACTCCCTATATACACTAGCTTGTTTTGGTTCACTTTGGCCGGTAATTGCACATCTTAATAAGTGTGGGGTTAAACATTGGATTTCATGAAGCTCACATGATCTATGTCGGTTAAGGTTAAATTTCCAAAGAAAGAATGAAGTCAGTCTTAAATAATGTACATAAATAAATGAACGATACCAAAGGAGTTAGGATAGGATAATCAAGAGGTGAGCTTGACATAATTAATGATACTAGGTCATTCTTATTCATTGCACAGCGAACCCGATGAAAGTCTTAAACTATATCCTAAGTATAGTTGGTGTTTACACTAGCTTACGAACGAATGAAAATGAAGTATGTATGAATTAATGAAGCAAACTCTGTGTGTGCTAAATAAGAATCCCTAGTCGAGGTCTCATATGTTGCGCTCTCATTTTGGGAAGTCCTAATGTCAAGTCCATGATTCCAAGGTCTCATGGCATATGAAGGAATGATATGAACTATGTTATTTGATATGTGCAATATGTTATGTGCTATTTGAAAAATTATATGTATGATGATGCATGTTACTCTCATAACATGACTTTCATAATTTGATTTTGCACGTCCACTGAATTGACTTTCTATAACACATATGTTTAGTATACATCTCTTCTTAATCATGCATGACTTTGGTGTGTGATTGTATATACCTATACTTAGTACAAGTGTGTACTAATCCCATACAATTCTCATCTTCTAGGTGCAGGTGCAGCTGGATGCGTGCAGCTAGACACTAGAGCTTACGAGTCGATGCTGAAGTTATCCGAACGTGGAGAATTCATCTGGACTTCATAGTCCGTCTTGCTTTCGAGAATGCCTATCTTTTATATTCTAGCTTAGATGTAGGCATGAGATAGTGGAGTATGTTCTACTAGTGTTTGTTTCCCAGTTATTTTCAGATATTGTATTGGTCCAATTTTGGCAACTCTATATTTTTATTCAGATATGACTATGTCTTTCATTTGATTATATAGATATTAGATGATTATTGTGAAACTCTTATGAATTCATGTAGATCGTCTTATACGAGTTCAATGTTCCTCATTATGAAGTCTAAGTAAACAAAAAGTTCAAAAATTTCCGCTAAATTTACCCTAGATGATTAACGATGACGTATGTAGGATTTTCTGAGAACTCTGAGAGGTCAATGATGCCGCTTTCAGATAGGTTCTAGGCTCCATCTGTGACATAAATGTGCTAAACTCACCTATATGAATCGTAATGAAAGGACAGTACGCATGCAATTCTTATTGAGCTATGATGATGACGATGTTATACAAGGGTTAGACCCTATGACTTACATTAACATATGATGATTAATAAAAGTATTTAAAATATTTAAAAAGGGACTCTAGCTTAGAACCGAGTTAACTAGAGTGATTAGTGTCGCTTCCTACATAGGTAAGGTAGGATGACTAATATACTCTTGATATTGGAGACTTTAATGCATGTATCATAAAAAGGGTCACAACTATATCTCCTCGTTCTTGAACCATGTTCCCCCATAGTAATACTAGATAGTGGATCCACGTAGTTGCTATTTTCATGTTTTTGTACTACCTTGTCAAGTAGTCCGCCTTCTTTCAATTTCGTTTCATGACATTGGATTCCGCATTAGCTCATGTGGTCTGTTTCGGTTAAGTCAAGATGTTCCCCCAAAAAGGTAAGATGAAGTAAAGGATTGAAATATAACTAAGATGACCAAAGGGGTTTAACTTAGTCTAGGTAGGGGTATGGACTCTACCTATACATTGCACTACTTAGCATTTGGGAAGTATTAGGAGGATATTCTTATCTATGTATATGATTATAAATGTAAATGATATGCATATAATGATCTTACATTTTAATGACACTATGTGATGTTGATTACTCTCATGAACATGTATTTGGTCTCTATTATTAAAGTATGATATTATATACTCTTGATGTTATGTTATGTGAAGTTGGACATTGTGTATGGTTCTTGCTAAGTTACTTCGTTAAGTAAGGTTATGGGGCTTTGCTCTGTCATTGCACAAGTGGACTTAAAGAGGATCATGATTAATGGTCTTGCTTTGTTTATGACGAAATATGCTCTTATTCATCCTTGTTGCTATTACAACTTGATGATAAAGTTTTTTTCACAATGTGTTCAATTATACGATATGCATGTTGATTTGACTATGCCGTGTATTGTTGGTCGTATGATGTACATGCCTAAGACTTAAGGAATATGTCTTACTAATTGGTATGGTCTTATTGAATGTGCATAAAACTTTTCAAAGTAAATTGCATACCTTTATGAAATGTCCATTTTCTAAACAGGATTTCAAGATATATATGCATAGTCTCATACTTAGTATAAGTGGTCTACTAACCCTATTTCTTCTTTTACTCAAAATTTTGGGTTCCTATCGTTGAAGGGATTTTGGAAACGACTTTGGGTAGGTCCTAACTTTCCGAGGGCAATGCCTCTATCAAGCTTATGAAGTTGTTTTAGTATTAATACTCTTATGTTCTTTCCTTTTCATTTGGATATTCAACATTGTATTACCTATATATGGTCTTATTTCATATATGTAAAGGATACACCCAAATTTTTATACTCTTACTAGATGGTTATGAGATGAGGCAACTATTTGAGACTATGTTATATTCTATATATCCACGTGCAATAAAGTAGAAGACTAAGTAATCTTCATATACGAAAGGTCTACGTGTACTCGATATATATACTATGTGTATGTATAGATCTGTATAAACCTCAATGTAGAAGTACTAAAAAAATTTGAATTTTCTGCTAACTTTGACCTATGAGTGTAATGATGTAATCTAAGAGGCTAGTATTAGTCCTCAAAGAGGACAAAGACACCGGTTACATCTAGGGGTTATTCCCGGATTTTATAGCTACTACCACAAGCGTATCCACTCAGTGCTTTAACTTTTTTCTCATAGAGTAAGATCATTCACATAATAGTATTTGAGAAGGTGATATCTCTAAGTCCTACCAACTCATCATACCACTACCAAGAACGGGTCCATGAGGATTGTAGATCAAGGTTTATTAGGATAGATCATTCATGATGGGTACCACACTAGGTCTATTTGATTCACTTCGTTATAAAGCTTCTTTTCATATTCAAGGTTTCATATTCACTTAGGGTTCTAGACTCGTCAAGAACGGTCACCATTCTTAGGTCTATCAGTTCAAGAAATACATTATAACACCTCATTCATTATTCGTGTATCAAGTAAGGACAACTAGGTCTACCTAAACAAGACACCATATCATCATATAGAGACTCTTCATAGTCTTTCATCATCACATACCAACATTTTGAGGAAACATGCTTTCATTAACAATATTACGTAGCTTTTTACAAGATCTCCTCAAGATCACATGAACACCTTCACATTACACATTCACGTATACAATATCATCCTTCACATTGTACACCCATATAAGCCATAACATGATGATACTACAATCCACAAAATAATGCCGACAAGGACATATTCATAACAATTATAACAATTAAGCACAACTACTATAAGTGGACCATTCCAAATCAATAGAAATTCAATCTAATTCTACATTAAATAAGGGGATTAGGTAAAATTTCCACCTTCTAATAGACTCAATTACCATTCCTTACCATCTTCCAAAATTTAAGAATTAGGAAGATCATATGTCCATGGAGTTTTTATAATCATAAAAACATCAATTAACATCAATACTTCATAAATCATAAATTTAAACGTGTTAACTCAATAACCCATTCTTAGAATTCAATAGGATATTTAGGACTTTAGAGATCTTTTGAAAAGCCTTTGAATTGGCTCCTTGAATGATAGAAGAAGCAAGGATGAAATTTGGATTGACAACTTGGAGAATTCACCTTCTTCCTTGGAGCTTGAATGTTTTTTAATGGAGGTTTTGGAGAGAGGGAGAATGGAGAGCTTTTGATTTTTCAACTTGAGTGTTTTGTTTATAAATGGTAAAGTGGGGTAAAATTTACTCAAAACCGTTTCTAATAAATCCCCAAATTACCCAAAACACCCATAAATAAATTGGACCTCTTTAATTAAGTCTAACTTGACTTTTAAATGACGCCACAAAATATGGGATGATGTTGAACATCGTGGACGCACCTCCGAATCTTGTTTCTGAAATTTAATTGGAGCCAGAAAGGTTCATTACAAGCCCTTGGTGCAAGGTAATTTTTTTCCTTTTTAAGTGTTGGCTGCATGTCGCACTTTAACTTCCAAATATGGGGTTGAATGGACGCTGCCTTCGGTCCTCCTCAAGGACCCTTTGGTTTGTCCTTGGGGAGTCTCGATTATTAAGACACTACGGTAACCTTCACTAATTTTACACTATAATCGACAAATAAAAACACATATAACATACAAGGACTCAGTAGCATACACAAGACTAGTTTCCGGACGTCTTGATCGTCCTTTGATGTTTGTCTTCAAAACCACTAAAACATGTCCTTGCATAGTATTTCTCATTAACTCAAAAAGTTATTAATTCAAGAAACTCATGTGAATCTCTAATTTATCCTAGTGTATTTTGAGGGTGTAACAAACCTAATCAACCAGTAGAGATTCACCTAGAAAATGAAAACTAGTGTGACCATATCTAGTTCATCAGACTCACAATCATGCACAAAAATAATTAGATGTTCACATAAATATTTTAATCAACCTGTAGAGATTCACCTAGAAAATGAAAACTAGTGTGACCATATCTAGTTCATCACACTCACAATCATGCACCAAAATAAATAGATGTTTACATAAATATTTATCGAATAACTTGAAAGGTTTTCCTTTAAAGAGTCGATACTAGTAATTTCCATTAACGTGACTCAATATATCCTTCAAATCCTTCGATTGAAGGCAATACTTTTAAAATTAAAACCATCATTAAGTACATTAAAAATCAAAACTATAAACTTTACAACTCAAACCAAGTGAATGTCTTTTAAAATTCAAAATACATGAGACAATTGACCATAAAACGCCTTGTGAATTCATACCTTGATAAAACATAACACCACAAATGTAAATTTACAATGAAAAATCTGAATTTTAAATTAAATCGTACAACACAATCCCTTTATCTATGAACATTAGCTTATATCTTTAAGACATGATGAATTCATGGATCTTTGATTATCACGGACCCCATCTCTATATATCACACATATCTTCAGATAACAATTCAATCGTACTCATTACAAAACTCAAAACAAAACAAAACAACTTATCATCTTATTCGAGATAGTTTCTCTACACTCCTTTCTCAAGTCTTTTTCAATAGTGTCTAACCAATTAAATGGACTTGTGAAACTATTGACATAGTCCAGTAAAATAAAGGAAATCATGTGTCTATGAACCCAATTATCCCAATTATCTACGCCTCTAAAGATACCTTTGTATCCCTTGTAATAAAATAAAATATTTTTGCTCTCGCCTCTCTCGAAAGGTTTCACTTCATACCACTATTTTTCTTTATTATTACTATAGCTCTTTAATTTCTATTTGACTGGTGTACCACCACTTCTTAAAAATATCCATAAGCTTGTCATTTCGGTATTAATTCACTCCCTTTCCATCAAGTGAAAGATCTGACAGATGAGATTTATTTTTTAATAAAAAATATTTATGGTCTATTTTTATTTGGTCCACACATAAATAAAAAAGGATAAATTTTGTGAAATGTTAGCTCTTAAACTGTACTTACCATCTTTTTAGTTTAATTTACAAATTTTACACGAAACAAGTTTATTTGGCCTTCTTATTGCAATCGAAATGCAAGTATGATTATTTTTATTCGATTTGCTTCTTTCTTCTTCTCATTCTTCTTCTTCAACATTCTTCTTCTTCCTCCAACTCCTAGGTTCTTCTTCTTCTTATTTTTCTTCTTCTGCTTCTTCTTCTGCTTCTGCTTCTTCTTCTTCTTCTTTTCCTTTTTCATGTTCTCATATAATGATTCTCATTCTCCTTCGCCTTTTTTGTATTCATATTGTTATTCTACCTCTGTTTGTTTTCTTCTTCTTCTTCTTCTTCTTCTTCTTCTTCTTCTTCTTCTTCTTCTTCTTCTTCTTCTTCTTCTTCTTCTTCTTCTTCTTCTTCTTATTCTACTTCTTATTCTTTTTTTCTTTCTTTCATTATTTCTTCGTTTTCATTTTCTATGTTTCTGTAGTGGTCAAGAGAGTATTGGTTGAGTCTACACATTTTTCAAAGCTTTCATAATGAAAGAGTTGCCATTAGTCCACAAATGGAAAAATTGTTGCCATAGATATTTTTATCAGTCTATCAGCTCTTGTAGGTACATTTTTGTGTTAGTATCATCACTTGGAGACTTTGGAATTTTAAAATAAATTTACATACAAGACCTCGAGAGGCCTCATATAAGACACTTAGATTTCATTGTCAACATAATAGAAATTGATAAGGTTTTAAAACATAGTTTCAAGATAACAAAATTTATAAAACGAAGCTAAACTTTGATACAATTGTCTGAAAAACCATCTAATCCAACCAATTATCGGGACACATCCCATACAACATTGATCATTTACACAACCGATATGATCATAAGAAAAGTTGTGGCTAAATACCCGAGTGAATGAGGGACCAATTCTCAACTCTTATGCTACTATAGATCTTAACCACGAGGATGAAAGTCGGAAACACCAGAACTTCATTTGGATAAAAAAGGAGGGAAATAGTGTGTGTTAGTAAAAAATGTAATAAATATAATAACTTTCATAATCATAACATAAGAATCAGACAACATAAGTCATATAGCATAAAAAATTATATAATAGATCATTTCAACATATAAGGAGTGCTTCTTCAAGTAATCTTAACTCATACATACTCAGAACATGGGTAACCATCACTAGTTTTACTTATAATGGAAGGAAAACCCAAGAAATAATCCAATCTCATCATTTATCATAATATATCATAGCTTATGTTCTAAGGACATGGGAAATTTCCTCTTTCGTTCTTATAATCATGGGTAATCTCCTGTAGTGTGAACCCTCTGGAAACTACTAAGCTTAACTAGAGAGTGACATTACAATTAGAGACTAGAAGCTTACCTCCCCATTCCTTAAAATAAAAATTTTCATGTTCAAATGTCAACGCTAAAACCCTAAGGAAAAGCCATGGGTCTTTGAGGAATGCACCAAAAATATACCTGGGCATTGATCCCATGAGGGGTCACTCACGCCTAGTGGGTCCCCACGCCTCGTGGGTGAGGGTCCTTGGATAGAGCCTACGGAACCAAGTCTCAGGCCTCGACCCAACTTCACCAGCGTGGGACGTGGGTCCAACCACGACCTGTTAGTGAGGGGTTTATGGATGAGGACTGGAAAACTCTTTTAGGAGATAATTAAGGGGTACTTTGGGGTTTTAAATTATTATTTAATACAAAGTAATGTTGGATTACACTAAATTATACCAACTATTTATTGATTTAAGACCCCTAAAATTATTCTTCTTCTTCATGATTCAAACATCCCAAATCAAAACCGACTTCCCCCCCAAAACTCTCTCTCTCTCTCTATAACTTCGAGGAAGAAGAAGAAAGTCAAGCTAGAGTTTGAAGAAGAAGCATTTTAACTAAATTTATTTGGAAATCATAACTAAGGTATGGTAATCCTTCATCCATGGCCCCTCACAACTCAACATCAAAGTTAGAATTTTCTCCAAAAATCTAGGGTTTTACTCTATGTCATGGATTCTTCTCAATAAATATTGAATAGTTCATTATTGTGGTTTTCATAATCAAATACACCATGAGTCCATCAAATTACACATATATCCAATTTATGACCTTGTGATATGGGTAAATTGATGGAAGAAAAGTTTTTCCAGATTATGCTTAAACTAATTTAATTAATTGAATGATGTTATTATCCATGTATAAAATAAGAATTCTATATTTATTGATTGAATACGATCTATGGTCGTTAAAAGGAAATGTACGAGAATATGCTTGACTATGAGATGAATGATTTAAAACCATTTTAAGAGTGAACTGTTTAAAATTATAGTTATGTCATTGTGTTGATTGAAAGGATATTCTAATTAACATATAATGAACATAATGATAAAAAAAGTTTCAAGTGATGGAGATTCTATGTTTAAAGGAAATTCCTACCTAATTGAATATAAAGTAATATGTCACGGACGGTGAAAGCCTATTCTAACGTATGATCTAACGAGCTATCCTAATGAAAAAATTTACGACTTAAATAGTTATTTATGGGATAAATATATAGCACCAAGTAGATATTGAATACCTTATAGAGGTTCTCCTGTTAAACAAGGTTGGGTTTCTAAAAGTAATCTCATGAGATAGAAGCTCCCATGTTAAACAAGATTGGGGTTTATAGTAACAATCTCCTTATCGTATAAACTATGGCCCCCATAGATTATTTAGCTAGTGGATCCACCTAAAAAATAACAAGTGATGGTCTTACATTAGGTACGTAAGACAACTTTTCAGTGTGGGTAATACCAGATTCATGTTAATCTCACATAGTCTATGTCGATTAACGCTTATACCCACTATTACAAGAGTATGAACAAGAATATGAATTATGAATTATGGTTAGTCAATAAGCTTTACTTATCATGGGTAGGAATATGGATCTTAATAATGCATTGCACAAGTATGCTTTGAGGGAGAAAATGGTATGGTTCTCTTCTCATGTGATAATTTATGTAATGAATATGCTTACGACTTATAGTTTTGCATTGTACTTAAAATGATGCTTTAAACTAGTAAATAAAGATCATTAGACTAAAACATCCCTTTTAGAATATCTTCATGATTTTGTGCATGAAAATCATACTTTGTGCATTTTTATACAAACCCATATTTTTCCTACATTTCCACCTAAGTGTAGAGTCCGGTTCTTACAGAGGTCCCCACTGTGGCTAGAGCTTGGATTAGCTCATTTCTCCTTGATCATGGTGAATCAACATGATTAAAGGATGGTAAGCTATCATTGTTGTTTTATATTTGTACTTTCACTTTAAGATTATGTTTTTTTGGGTTGTGGTCCTAATTGACTCAAGTATTGTAATATATGTCTAATTGAGACAATTGCATACTTCTATTTTCCTTTATGAAGATTTTGTTTGACCTAAATTCTTTTTTAGTCTTATTGTTCTAATATTTTATATGATTATATGCTAAGTGGATCAAAAGGTGCCTTTAGGAGTTTTGTGTGCCTTGGTATGTCTAGGGGTTACCGTTGGATCATTACAAACTTGGAATCAGAGCAAAAGTCTAAAAATGATTCTAGGATGATGTCTCATAAGTCACGTATAGTAGAAACATGTTCATTAGTGTGAAGAGTGCCACACTTATGAAATAGAGGCTATGTGATGCTTAGGAATTTCACTTCTTTCATATTCTTGAGCCATGCCTTAGAGTTTTACTCTATTAAAGTTTAATACCCCCAAACTTTAACGACCTAAGCTAGAGCCTATATGAAGTATAATGACTTAAAAAGGATAAAAATGTTGATTTTATACCTAATATTAGGTAAATAACTTATTAATAAAGTGTTAGTACATAAACGTTATGAAACAACCATGATGTTCAGAAACTAGTAAATTGGACTAATGTGGTCTTAGGTCTTGAAGTAAGATTTTGAAGTGTTTTATGAGGACCGAAACGTGTTAAAAGAGATTGTATATGGAAAAAAATATATGTTTAGGGTCAAAATGTCTGGGTACGCCCCCCCCCCTCCCCACCACCACCACCACAAGGATCACCCTAGCTGTCCTTGAGGAGGACCGAATAAAAGGTGTAAGAAAGACAGCAGGACCAACGGAGGCAATTGATGAGCTGTAAATGGATCCACTCCCCGTATATTGGGGTTGTGGATCAGACCTGAAATATTCCTTGAATCCCTTGTAAATTGGATTCTCTAACAAAAGGGACGGAGGTGCAGCACGGGGGCGTGAACCCATCCACGGTCCGTTAATGGGTGGCCGTAGATGCTTCCAAATTTAATGTTTTTAGTGTTATTTTAGGGGTCTTAGCTTTATTTAGTTATATAATTACAAGTAAAGAGGATTGGTAATGTAAATAATTACCTTTATAAATATAACTATAAAATGATAACCCTAAGACTTTAAGTCATTCAACTAAACTCACACTCAAAGACAAAAGCTTAACTTCCCTCTCTCAAAATCTTCTCTCAAAGAACTCCATTGAAGAAAAAGACAAAGGTTCGACTAAGGCTTAAATTACTCGACTTTTCTCCTTCGATTATAAAGGAATTGATCAAGGTATGGATGTTTTTCACTCTAGGGATCTTTTCCCCAAGAGGCTCTTTCAAAATTTTGATTTCAAAGTTCTCCAAATTCTAGGTTTTCACTCAATTTTGTGGTTCTCTTTCTAAAATTTTTTCCATTGATCTAAATTTATTATATGAAGATTTATGGATTAATTGAAGTAATGTTTGTGGTTTTTGATCGAATTCTCACAAGACTCATGATTCTCCTTATTTCTCAAATCGAAACCCTAGTATGCTTTGTTTGATGTAGGAAGGATGAGAATAAAGTCCGTTTTTATGTAATTCATTATTGTATTGTGATGTTACCCTATATGATGAATAAATATCACAAAATTTAGTGTTGAATCTTCAAGAAAGCCTATAGAGCTATGAATTAAGGTTTGAAATTTGGTTATAGTTTAATGTACACTTGTTGGTCAGCTTATGGTGTAGGTATTTACTTAATCTATAGTTTTATATTTAATTGTTTATCCACTTATGGTTGAGGCAATTAATTGATTTATTAATTGTTGTGTTGAGTCTTGTTCCTCTTCCCGACAACCCTAATTATGATCAAGTATATTATGATATGAACATGTATGTTATGCTATCATACAACTGTGGATGTTATATTATGTTACGAATAAGAATATATGATATGATTATGTTAGTGTTAATATGATGAAGAAAAGTCCATTCTTCGAAAACACTATATGAAAAAGATATGAAAGAACATTCTCACATGTTCTTGGTTCTTTAATTGAGAGGTTGTCCTTATTTTGAAACATTTGAGCTATACACTGTAAGAGTATTTAATTCCTTAAAGAATTATTTATGAACTAACGCATAAATAAAGGCTTAATGATACATTAAGGGGAATTATGCTTACCACCGAATGTATCTGATTATAGATGGGTTCCTTCACACTAGTAGTTGGGTTCACATTACGGTGTCTGATAAGATGGAAACCTGCATGATAAAAGTATAAAGTTTGTAGAATAAATATCCATATCCCATAACTATGTTCCCACATTGGTCTTATATAGTGGATTCACATTATACCTTGATTTGTTTGATTCACCCTAGAAATTGATACACCTCTTTTTGGTGTGGGGGTACAACACTAGGTTACATGTAGCTCACGTGTTTTCGCTCGAGTTGTTATAAAATTATGTTGATAATTTTAAGGTCTTGTTATCACATAGAAAATGAGTTGTGTTCTTTGAATGCATTAAAATACATCATATTCATACAACAATTCACAAATAATGAATTAGGAAAGTCTAGTGAAGTCACTTTCTAGAAATGGCATGTTATTTAGGAAGAGCTTTCCTTGATCATGCATAGACATATGTGTAACTCAATGATTTATTTGATCCTAACACATAGAAATTGTTTTCAGTCTTTTCCGACTTATTGTTGTGTAACTCAATGACTTATTTGATCCTATATTTTACTTACAAGTGCAATGATTCATTGTAGTCCCATACCTACAATCAATCAAGTAAGTAATCCGAGGACTAAGGAATGATTTCATTACCTTTCAACGAGTCATTCGTTACTCTATGTATCCATTAACATTTCATAAGCCAATCTCCATTGACTATTCCATCTGTTTGATTACTTTCATGCTAGGGAAGTTATAACGTTTTTACTTTTCATTATGTTTCTACTTTCCTTTATTGGCATCATATAAGAAGTCATTAAAAGCCAATCTTATTTGTCCATGCCCATTATTTGCCGAAACATCATAAATATTGATATTGACAATTGATATTCTTAAGCTCTTCTTCATAGTTACCTTTGAACATACGTTCCATCATCATTCTTTCTTGCTTTCATATAGACATCTTTAGAAGTAAGATCATGCGCTAACATGAAATCCAGTGTCTTCCCCACACCGAAAAGAGGTGATTCACCTATTAAAATAAATCTAGATCATGTGAGCTACTCCTGCAATCCAGTGTCTGCCCCACAGCAAAAAAGGGTGATTTCTAGCTGAGGAGAATCCATCTCAGGTGTTCACTCCACACCGAAAAGGAGTGACTCGCGGCTATAGTGAACCAAGAACATGTTTTGAGCATTACACGACATAGATGATGTAATCTAGACTTGAAATCTAATGTCTACCCCACAAGAAAAGAGGTGATCTCACTTTCCATGGTGAAACCCAAACATACCTAGCTCTCTTAGGTGGAAACCACAGGGTAGTTCCTATTTTGGCTAGACATAGTTCAAAGACTAGGGACTTAAGGAAACTACTTATCCACCTAAGGGGTGGCCTCTTATCATGAGACTTACACGTGCAAGAACATGCTCATAACTAGTCTATCGGTGCTTTGCTCACTTTAATTATCTTCTTTATCTTTTGGAGTTGACTCAAATATTATAGAAGCTTGCTTGTAGATTGAGATTTACTTAATTTATTGATGATTTTTCATCCTTTCTTTACATTGATGAAATGTGAGTCGTCCTTACGTATCATCGTTTGGTGTTAATGAGACTAGTCTCACACATTCTAACACCTTCATTCGTGACTATTTTTAACACAATATCTTAGGTGTAAGTGAGCCTTGTGTTACTTCCTTTAACACCTCATGATGGTCATTTCTTTAACATAGACCTAATTAGTTATGTTATTGCTCACTCTACTTGCTTACTCTATTGTAGTAACTTCATATCATCGTTTATGGACAATGAGCGCTTCATTCAATGAATTTAATAATCTAATATATCATTCTTGTATAACATGTTCAAAGTTGTCCCAATGAATGCCATTCTCTTTGATAGGGTTCACAGAATTAGTTTAGAAGTACCTATGTTGTCATTTCTTTACTCTACTTACACAAGATTGGCATATGATTAGTCTTGGCCTAAGCACTTGAATATTAAACTACATAACCATTTTTTTGTTGGCATGAACCAATTTTACATGTGTTCATATTTAAATTATTATGTACGAACCATTAGCCAATACTTTAATCATTTAACATAAATTTATTGCCATTTCAATGCATCCTTTTCAGATAATGTATTGTTAGCCAATTTATTGGCATAAGATAAGCAATACACTCGAAACATGAATTCATGGAGGTCCTTTTAACCAATCTTAGTTCATGACTTTAAGGATAACATTTTTATTCATATTGGACAGCATCATATTATGAATATGACATCTTCATAACGTCACAATAAAAGAAACTCAACATTTGGACAAACACATCAACACTTAAACATTTACAAATGTAACTAGGATATCCTCGATTCTTAATTCAAGTTTTAAACATTTAACTTCATACGTTTACAATTTCATGGGTTCATTCGACATTCATAATTCAAAAACCCTACATATTAATATCACCCAAAACCATGTACCAACAACATGATCTCTAACCTATTCAACATTGCAATCGTATAAGGATACTAGGGAAAGCAAGTTCGACAAAAATGATGGGAACAACCCTATTTTTCCAGATCTCATGAATCGTCCCAACAAAAGAACTCTAGGATAAAGAATTCCAGGAGATACACCCACACCTTAGGTAGAACGTAATCTACGAAGACCGATTTGAACAAAACCTTGAAGAACCCTTGAAATAGCCTAAGAAAGTCTGATGCAACTTTTTTGTTTTTGCTTTGTTGGGTACTATTTTGCGTTTTGTGAAACTCTTAGTGATTGAAGGTGACTATATGTATTAGGAACTGATATTGACTCATTAAACTAAGGTTTAATAAGTTAATTTACTAAACTAATTAATAATTAACCAAAATGTCCCTCTTAAGTTGACTAAAGATAGGAGAGTGTTGACTTGACCAAAAATCAGGAATTTCGCGTTGACTATGGTTTTGGTCAACATTTTGACTTTATATTAATTAATTAAATCCTTAATTTAATTAATTTAGGGATCTAAGGTAATTTCTAAAGTACCCCTAAGTCATTAGAACCGTAATAGAGTCTTTAGGACCATCCTAGATTAGGTACTAGGTTGTCCCTTTCTTGTCTTAACCAAAATCTTGAAATTTCCTTTGTAGTTTCGGTTTTAGCCCTTTTAAATTGATAAATTAATGTGCTAAATTAATTAATTATGTAATCTAGGGAAATTATTAAAGTACCCCTAAGTTTTTAGGACCATAACTAACTCTTTGGACTATCCTAGATTAGGTACTAAGTTGTCTCTTTCACTAATACTAGGTTAGTATCAACCTGGTTTAGTCCTAGGTTGTCGAGTGTCTAGTGGGTACATTTTAGTTAGTCCTAGGTTAGTTAGCTAGTTAGCACAGTTAGTTAGAGTCTATAGTTAGTTAGGTAGTTAGGCTTCACATGGAGGGACCCGTCCGCAGATGCTGCCCCTTAACTACCCTAACTGAATTCAGTTAGGGTGGTCCCCTCGTATGACTGATTCCCACATGATTTTTCTATGTGCTTGACCATGGGTTTGTTGTACTTTCCTAACTAACTATTCTTTATGTTCTATTTGGAATATTTACTTATTGTCCCAAGGAACCTCATTATGTCTTTGAGCACTACTTAATTTATATGATCATATTAGATTGTCTTGTGGAATGGTGCTTGGCTTGACACTTGGATGCCTAGTACTTCATATGTTTTGTTGAGATGTGATTTTTTTATAGGCTCTTCATTGTAGTTACATTTCTTAAACAAGCTCATTAATACTTAGAAAAATTCTCTAACACTCTTTAAGCCAATATTTTCTACTATGCCAAATATTTAACTTATTTGGGTATTATATAGAAATTGGTTAATATCCCTTGGCCAATTTTCTATACTATGCCTAATGTTTCTCAATATTGGGCATTTGAATGGCTATATATATCCCCAATACGCATTCTTAAAGACGTATTGGAATCTTCACTAGACATGAAATTTTTGGGAATGTTACATTATCCCCCCTTTAGGAACATTCATCCTTGAATGACAGTACACATCATTTAAAACAAAGAGGATGATTTTCGAAAGTTACTTTAACATGCCTAAACTTTTCTCTTTTGTGAATATCTGATTCACACTTATTTGGACGATACATAATATTCAATCTTACATGAATCTTCATATTTGAGATTGAGGAATTTCCTTCTCAATCACACTGAACTTAACGCACATCATAGCTCAGGCAACACAAAAATCATATCTCGCTATACAAAAATAGGAACAAGACATGTAATATTACTTCATTTCAACTCACAGAGTGCTATTATGGGACATGCAATAAGGGACTTACAATACCAAGATCGACTAATGCACTAAGACTTAGAGTTTACTTACATAAAACCAAACTTAGGAACAATATATCTAACCTCAAGAACTAAATAAACTAGGGTGACGGGATCATATGTCGGTCTTGGCCTCCCATGTTTCTCCCTCAGCAAGGTGGTTCCTCCATAGTACTTTCACGGTCGCAACCTCTTTGTTCCTTAGCAGCTTCACTTGGCAATCTATTATTTTGACTAGAACCTCTTCATAAAAAAGGTTCTCATCAATTCTTAACCTCTCAACAGGCAGGATGAATGTTGAATCGCCTGGACACTTCTTTAGCATTGAAACGTGAAACAGTGGATGAAAAGAAGCCAACTATTGAGGTAACTTCAATTCGTAGGCAACATTTCCTACTCACTACAAGATCTCATAAGCACCTATATACCTCGGACTCTACGTACCCTTCTTACCAAACCTCATCACCCCTTTCATGGGTGATATCCTCACGTATACTTGATCACCCACCTCAAATTCAAGGGCTCTCTTTCTGTTGTCTACATAGGATTTTTGACGACTGTAAGCAGTAGCCAATCTATCCCTAATCATCATCACCTTCTCCTTGGACTCATGTACGACCTTAGGGACAAGAATGGAAGATTATCCTACCTCAAATCACCCAACCGGATACCTACATCTTCTTCCATATAATGCATAAAAAATGTGCCTTCCTATATAGGAATGGTAGCTATTATTGTAAGAGAACTCTATCAGCGGCAAGTGATCATCCCAACTCCCCTTGAAGTCAATAACACATGATCTCAATATGTGTTCAAGGGTCAGAATTGTATGTTCTGCATGTCCATCCATCTTCGGATGAAAAGAAGTATTAAGCTTCACCTGTGTACCCAAGCTCTTTTGGAAACATCTCCAAAAATTACAAGTAAATTGGGATTCCCTATCCGAAATGATAGGCAGAGGAATCAAATGCCATCTTCTCACTGTCTCATCAATATACAGCTTGGCATAGTCTTCAGCCCTGTAAGTGAATTTCATAGGATTGAAGCGGTAACACTTAGTCATCGCGTGAACAATAACCCAAATAGAATAAGCTAGTTGCTTAATCTTTGGTAGACCAACCACAAAATCCATATTGATAGCCTCTCACTTCTAAGTCTTATTTAAATCGACTAGGTGAGGCCCTCAGGTTTTAGGATTTCGGCCTTAACTTGTTCGAATTTGGACACTCATCCATAAACTTCGAGATATAACGCCTCATACCTTCCCACCAATAGATCTTTTAAGGTTATGATATATTTTGGTAGAACCATGGGCCTCTGCAATATTATTAGGCCTCAAATTATCAACATTGGTCACACATAATTTGTTCTGGTACCTGAGTACACCATCCCCTTATAGGGAAAATGATTCATTCAACTTACTCAACACTTAGTCTTTCAACTTCATGAGTACTTGGTCAAGGTGCTTCTTGTCTTTGACATCTACAACAAATGAAGATTCAGAACTTGAATGAATTGAAACACCCCCATTTGGTGTATCTACCAGCCGTACACCCAATCTAGACAATTGGTGTACCTCCTTAACCAGCTCCTTCCTCTCATAATCAACATCAACCACACTGCCCTTGCTCAAATGGGTCAATGCATAAGCCACTACATTGGCCTTACTTGGGTGATAATGAACACTCATGTCATAATCTTTAAGCAGCTCCAGCCATCTCCTCTGACAAAGATTTAAATCTCTCTGTGTAAAAACATACTAAAGACTTTTATGGTCAGTAAATACATCAACATGTACACCATATAAATAATGCCTCCAAAGTTTTAATGCAAACACCACAACAACTAACTCAAGATCATGAGTAGGGTAATTCTTCTTGTGGACTTTCAACTGCCTGAAAGCATATGCAATTACCTTGCCAGCCTACATAAGAACACATCCCAAACCTACTCGGGAATCATCAGAAAATACCACATACCCTTCGCCACTCCTTGGCAATGTGAGAACTTGGGCTGAAGTGAGTCGGTCTTTGAGCTCTTGGAAGCTCTTCTCACATTTTTTATACCACACAAACTTCACATTCATCTTAGTCAGGGCTGTCAATGGAGCAGCAATAATGGAAAATCCTTCCAGAAACCTGCTGTAATAATTGGCCAAACCCAGAAAACTTTTAATATCTGAAGGAGTAAGGGGTCTCAGCCATTTCTTCACTACCTCAACCTTTTTAGGATCAACTTCTACACCCTGGTCGGTCACAACATGACCAAGGAAGGTCATTGATCTCAGCCATAATTAATATATGCTGAACTTTGCAGAATATGATGTTCTCTAAGTACTTGCAATGTCTTTCTTAAGTGTACTTGATGCTCTTCTCTAGACTTAAAGTATATGCAGATGTCATCTATGAATACTATGACAAAAGAATCAAGGTACTCATGTAAGAGTCTATTCATACGGTCCATAAACGCGGGTGGTGCGTTAGTGAGACCGAATGACATGACCAGAAATTCATTATGCCCATATCTAGTACGAAAAGACATCTTAGGGACGTCTTGTTGTCTCACTCCAAGCTGATGATAGCCTAACCGAATGTCTATCTTGGATAATAAACTTGAACCTTGGAGTTCGTCAAATATATCATCGATTCTGGGAATATGGTACTTATTCTTTATAGTAATTTTGTTGAGTTGCCGATAATAGATGTACATTTTAAAGGTCCCATCATTTTTCTTTACGAACAACATTGGAGCTCCCCATGGGGAAATTCTCAGCTGGATTAAGCCCTTATCAAGTAGATCTTTTAACTACAACTTCAACTCTTTGAGTTCAGCTGGTGCAAACCTATACGTGGGAGTAGAAATTGGCTTTGTGTTGGGATGTAAATCAACCCCAAAGTCATTCTCACGTTTATGAGGGACACTTTGTAAATCCTACAAAAAAACATTTGTGAACTCATTCACTATTGACATAAATTCTATGGAAGGAAGTTCTTAATCTTAGTCATTGACTCTAACCTAGTTGTATAAATGTCGTTTAGCTATCATCTTATTGGCCTTTAAGTGTGAAACAATTTTGCCGACTGGACTTGAACCACACCCTTCCCATTCTAGCTCTAACTTATTTGGAAACTGAAACCTCACTACCCTGTTTCGACAGTATATTGTGGAATAACACTTATTGAGCCAACCCATACCCAATATTATATCAACGAGCATGGCTAATTCCACCAGATCAGTGTCAGTGATACTATCAAGGATTTGAATTGGGGAATTTTTATACACTTTTTCTACTCTAATGACGTCCCCTATGGAAGTACTTACTAGAATTTAATCATGCAAGATTTCAGGAAACACATCGAATCTACTAGCTATCAAAAGAGTATCAAATGTAGAGTGGATCATGCATCTAACAATGCATACACAGGGAAACTAAAGACATGCAACGTAGCTGTGACTATATAAGCTGACTTCTCTTGCTCCTCTCTACCTTTCAGCGTATAAAATTGGTTCCTCTTAGGAGGTTCGGCTGCAACATTTGCATTTGGCCGATGTTGAGCATATACCTTGGCCTGATTCATCACTTAAGGACAATCTCCGACCATGTGTCTAGTCTTGCAACACCCAAAGAAGGTGTTAGTACCTACTAAACATTCACCTCCATTAGAACGTCCACATTTACCACAAGGCTTGCTTTTTTGGTGGATATTCCGATCATTTCCCTTTCTGGGCCCAGACTTGTTCATTTTGGCATTCGCATTTCCTGAAGAAGCATAATTACCTGAATGCCTCTTGAACTTAGGACTGTTCTAGACTCCAAATGAGCCCCTACCTGAGCTAGAACTAGTATGATCCGTAGTCTTAGGTTTCTTGCCTTCATGAACTCTCCTCTTACTGCGACTCTCCTTCACTTGCTGAGCATGAACCATCAACCTTCTTAGATCCATGTTGTCATGGAACATGGCTGCCCGACAATCTTTCACTGGATCCTCAGAGACTCCAGTCACAAACCTGCTCATTTTGTCCCTGCTATTTGCCACCAGAGAAGAAGTATACTTTGAGAGTTTAACGAATTTCAAGGAATACTCCTTGCCTTACATTCCTCCATGTCTCAGGTTGATGAACTCTTCAATTTTGGCTTCCTTTTGCTCTCTAGAAAAGAACGTCTCAAGAAAGGCTGTCTTGAGAACATCCTAAGTGATGGGAACATCTCTTCGTGCTCGGCCATCTGCCCACATCCGGTACCAAACCTGTGCCACGTCTTTGAGCTAATATGCAGTCAACTCAGCCTTTGCCTCCTCATTAAATCCCATGGCACATAGTATCTTGTGGAAGTCATCCACTAACTTCTGAGGATCCTCATATGTTTTGGATCCGTAGTAAACTGGGTATTCATTCTGGTGAAGTCCTTCAGCCTGCTAGCCAGGGTGCCAGCATGCGGGTTCTCCCTTGGAGCACCCTCTCTTGTGGCTTGAGCCGTGATGTACTGGGCATGAATGCTGATGTCCTGTGGGATTTGAGGCAATGCCTCCCTCAGTTCACCATCTGTCAATCCAGCTGGGTTGACAGGCACTTGATCTGCAGCTACTAGGGCTTGAGGAGGAACTTGGTTTCCTTCAGCAGCTGCCTTACCAACTCTCCTACCTGCATTTCTCTTCATATTAAATTTATACACATATATACAAGAAGAGAGTTAGATTTTTTAATAAAACAAGATATCGCAACTCCATATAGCACGATAAAAAGTAGAAGAAGGAAAGATTTACTATCATCGCGTAGTCTCTAATTTATGATTGTGGCCCGCTTCACAAAAATTAGCTAGAAACTACGTAACGTGGTTGTTTTTAGATTTAGTTCCTTGGTTATTTAACCTCATGCTCTGATACCAAGTTTGTCACGACCCAAATTCTGGAATCCAAATCGCAACCGGCGTCGTTGACCTCTCTAAAGTCGCAGAAAAGCCTCTTCTTGCATTTATCGTATTGATATGGTTAATTTTAGTGGAAAAATTCAAAACTTTTTAAACTTAGGTATTATACATAGACTTCATATAGTTATTACATAGTTACATCATATACTAAGATCAAAGGAAAGATAAACCATCTATCATAAAGAATCAAGTCAACAAAGAATATGAATATATCAT
Organism: Solanum corneliomulleri; assembly: GCA_027704805.1. Classification (NCBI taxonomy): domain Eukaryota; kingdom Viridiplantae; phylum Streptophyta; class Magnoliopsida; order Solanales; family Solanaceae; genus Solanum; species Solanum corneliomulleri. Next base: position 9,766,283 of record JAKWIY010003054.1, on the reverse strand, counting down.
AAATAATTTTGCTAAACACGACCTTATTACAAGCTTCAAAATGAAAGTATGAACGAAACGCTAAGGACAACATTCACTAGCTATGTCTACTACTAGGCTATGTCCATACCGCTGCAATGAATCTTGAATCTACTCTCTTACCTGCACCTATAAAAATAATAAATTGTATAGGGTTATTACACACTTGTACTAAGTTTTGGTGTATGCACATATATACATAAGGCTATGCATGATCATGGAAAGTTCTTCCTAAACAACATGCCATTTCTGTAAAGTGACTTCACTAGACTTTCCTGATCCATTATTTGTGAATTGTGGTATGAATATGTCGTATTCCAATGCATTCAAAGTACACAACTCATTTTATATGTTATTACAAGTCTTTAGAATCATCAATATAATTTTAGAACAACTCGAGCAAAAATTTGAAATTTTGCTATGCTAAACCCGAGAGCCCCTTTTTTAGACTTAGAATTTTTTCAGTCTTTTCCTTCTTCTTGTTGTGTAGTTCAATGATTCCATTGATCCTATGCTTTAATTACAATTTCAATGATTCATTGTAGTACCATACCCACAATGAATCAAGTAAGTAATCTGTGGACTAAGGAATGATTTCACTACCTCACAATGAGTCATTCGTTACTCTATGTATCCATTAACATTGGCTATGCCATTTGTTTCATTACTTTCATGTTAGGGAAGTTATGAGGTTTTTAGTTGTCATTGTGCTTCTACTTTCCTTTATTTACATCATATAAGAAGTCATTATAAACCCATCTTATTTGTCCTTGCCCATTATTTGCTTAAACTTCATAAGTATTGATAGTTGTAATTGACATTCTTAAGCTCTTCTTCATAGCTCAGTTTGATCATACTACATCATCATTCATTCTTGATTTTGTAGAGACATCTTTAGAAGTAAGATCATGCGATCTTACATGAAATCGGTGTCTTCCCACACCGAAAAGAGGTGATTAACCGATTAAAATGAATCTAGATCATGTGAGCTACTCATGCTATCCAGTGTTTTCCTTACACTTAAAAGGGGTGATTCCCAGCTAAGACGAATCCATCTTAGGTGTTCACTCAAAACCATAAAGGAGTGCCTCAGAGCTATAGTGAACCAAGAACATGCTTTGAGCATTAACCGACATAGATCATGTGAGCTAGACATGAAATTCAGTGTTTACCCCACATTGAAAAGAGATGATCGCATTGGCCAAGGTGAAATCCAAACATACCTAGCTCTCTTATGTGGAAACCACAGGCTAATTCCTATGTTGGCTAGACATAGTTCGACGACTAGGGACTTAAGGAGACTACTTATCCACCTAGGTGGTAGCCTCTTCTCATGAGACTTACACGGGCAAGCACATGCTCATAACTAGTGTATTGGTGGTTTACTCACTTTAATTATCTTTTTTATCTTTTAAAATTGACTCAAATATTATGGAAGGTGTCTTCTAGATTGAGATTTACTTACTCTATTGATGACTTGTAATGCTTACTTAACATTGATGCAACGTGAATTGTCCTTACATATCATCCATTGGTATTAGTGACACTAGTCTCGTACATTCTAACACCTTCATTCGTGAGTATTTTTAACATAGTATCTTAGGTGTAAGTGAGGCTTGTATCACTTTCTTTAACACCTCATTCTTGCCATTTCTTTATCTTAGACCTCATTAGTTATGTTGTTTCTCACGTAACCTACTTACCTTAGTGTAGTAGCTACATATCATCAATAATGGACGATGAGCACTTCATTCAATGAGTTTCATAAGTTAATATATCATTCTTCTAGAACATGTTAGGAGTTGTCCCAATGAATGGCATGCTCTTGGATATGAGTTCATTGAATTATATTAGAAGTGATTCTGTTGTCATTTCTTTACTCTAACTACACAAGATTGGCATATGATTAGTCTTGGCCTAAACACTTGTATATTAAACTACATAACCATTTTTTTTTGGCATAAGCCAATTTTACGTGTGTTCATATTGAAATTTAATATGTATGAACAATTAGCCAATACTTTAATCATTTCACATAAATTTAAAGTCATTTGCAACCATCCTTTTGGGACAATGTATTGTTAGCCAATTTATTGGCATAAGATAAGCAATACACTCAAGATGTGAATTCATGGAGGTCCTTTTAACCAATCTTATTTCATGACTTTAAGTGTAACATTTTTAAACATCTTGGACAGCATCATGTTAAAACTTATGAATATAACATCTTCATAACGTTACAATAACATCAAGTTAACATTCGGAAAAACAAATCAACACTTAAAAATTTATGGACGTAACTAGCATATCCTCGATTCTTAATTCACATTGTAAACTTTTAATTTCATACGATTACAATTTCATAGGTTCATTCGCCCTTCATAATTCAAGAAGCCTACACATTAAGATCAGCCAGCATAACATATCAACAACATGATATCTAACCTATTCAACATTGAAATCGTACAAGGATACTAGGGAAAGGAAGTTCGACGAGAACGATGGGAACAACCCTAGTTTTCAAGATCTCATGAATCGTCCAAAGGAAATTTGTCACGACCCAAATCGGGGACGCGACTGGCACCCACATTTACCCTCCTATGTGAGCGAACCAACCAATTTACCCTTAACATTTTAATACAATATCAACAAAAGAAATGCGGAAGACTTAATTCATTAATAAAACAACTCAAAACTATTATTAATATCCCCAAAATCTGGAAGTCATCACCACAAGAACATCTATCTCAATTACTAATCTAAGAATGTCTAAAAAGCTAAAAACAAGTCAAAACTAGTCCATGCCGGAAGTTCAAGGCATCAAGACTTGAAGAAGGAGACCCAGTCCAAGCTAGACGCATTAGCTCACCCTGAATTTCCGATGGAGAGAAGACTGGCTTGATCTACTGCTGAGTCGAAGTTGACGGAACGTTTGCTGCATAACACAAATAACAAGGGAAAACATAAAAGTAGGGGGTCAGTACAACCACACGTACTGAGTAGATATCATCGGCTAACTCAAAATAGGGAACAATATATATTAATAAATATGTAAATCAACTACAATACTCAACATGTAGCAATAGCAATTACTTTATCATTAACAATTTCCGTCAAGTTCACACATGAGGACTCAAACCTCAATACCATACTCATTTGGGAATTAAGTTCATTAGATTGAGTATATTCATTATCTTTCAAGATTCATTATCTTTCTTCCTCTTGTGTCGGTACGTGACACTCCGCTCCTCTAATTCTATCCTGGTGTCGGAACGTGACACTCCGATCCTCATATTCATTCTATCCTAATACCGGAACGTGGCACCCGATCCTCATATTCTATCCTGGTGTCGGAACGTGACACTCCGATCCTCATATTCATTCTATCCTGGTACCGGAACGTGGCACCCGATCCTCATATTCTATCCTGGTGTCGGAACGTGACACTCCGATCCTCATATTCATTCTATCCTGGTACCGGAACGTGGCACCCGATCCTCATATTCTATCCTGGTGTCGGAACGTGACACCCGATCCCCTAATTCATCAAGCCTTCTTTTACACTAAGGCATCCTCATTCTCATTATATAATTTATCAAGCCTTCTATCATACTAAGGCATCATCAATCTTATTATATAATATATCAAGCGAATTAGGGTTCTTTCAAGATTTTGGGATTCAATAGCTTCATCATGCTTGTTAATTAATCACAATCTCATAATCATAATCATGCAAGCATACAATTTAAGCACATAGACAGGTTTACAACATCATCAATACATATCATACACTATCAAGAGTTCACTACGATTATCGTAACATAAAACCATAACCTACCTCCACCGTAGAATTGGAATCCACAAGCAAGAAATTCCCAAGCTTTGTTTTCTCCCCTTTGATCGATCAATCTCTCTTTCTGTTCTTTCTCTTTTGTTTTATTCAAACCCTCTTTCCTTTACCCTAATTACAATATAATTAAGTGTGAAAAAGGACAATAAACCCCACTAATTAACTTAAGGTTACCCCTTTAAACCCCTAAGTAATTAGAATTGTTAATGTTAACCCTCAATCTTTATAATTAAGGAAAGAATAGTCAAAAACGACCCTTAAAACGTGTGGAGAAATCCTAAACTGCCTGGGATTGCGCAGCCTGTGACGGGCCGTCGTGCCTGCGACGGTCCGTCACGATGGTCGTCGCAACCTCCCAAATTCCAGGTGGTCTGCGACGGCCCGTCACCCCTGTGACGGTCCGTCCTGCACCTCCGTCATGACGGTCAGAAACTCGTTTCTTGCACCAAATTCTCAAAAGTTGAAGTGTTTTGCAACGGGGGCTCACGACGGTTCGTCGTGAATGTGACGGCACGTCCTGCAGGTTCGTCACAATTTACAGAGAGTCAATTTTCAGTACCCAATTTCAAAATTCTAAGTGCCATGGGACGACACTCCCTCGACGGGCCGTCGTGACCACGACGGTCCGTCGTGACCCTCGTCGTCCCAGTCAGTTTTTCCAGAAATGGACTCTGTTGCTCAAAACGACTAAACAGGTCGTTACAATAGATACCAATTTACCCATCGTTCGTCCCCGAACGATCAAAAGAAGAAAAACAATGGCGAAAAGGAGTACCTGAATCTGTAAACAGATGTGGGTATTTTTCTTGCATATCTGCCTCCTTCTCCCAAGTAGCCTCTTCAACCGGTCGATTCTTCCATTGCACTTTGATGGATGCAATCTCCCTCGACCTCAGTTTGCGAACTTCTCTATCTAATATAGCAACCGGTTCCTCTTCATAAGTCAAGTTCTCATCCAACAAAACTGAATCCCAACGGATAATGTAGTTTCCATCTCCGTGGTATCTCTTCAGCATAGATACATGAAACACCGGATGCACTCCGGACAGCCCTGGGGGCAAGGCTAATTCATACGCCACCTCCCCTATTCTCTTAAGCACTTCAAATGGTCCAATATACCTTGGACTTAACTTACCTCTTTTTCCAAACCGCATCACCCCTTTCATGGGCGAAACCTTCAACAAGACTTGTTCACCTTCCATGAACTCCAAGTCTCTAACCTTCCGGTCTGCATACTCCTTTTGTCTACTTTGAGCCGCCAAAAGCTTTTCTTGAATAGCTTTCACCTTCTTCATAGAATCTCTCAACAGATCAGTCCCCCAAGGTCTAACTTCAAAGGCATCAAACCAACCAATGGGAGATCTACACCTCCTCCCATACAATGCTTCAAATGGAGCCATGTCAATACTGGAGTGATAGCTATTATTGTATGAAAACTCCGCCAAAGGTAAAAAGCTATCCCAATGGCCACCAAACTCTATCACACAGGCGCGAAGCATATCCTCCAAAACTTGAATCGTTCGCTCAGACTGACCATCTGTCTGAGGATGAAATGCAGTACTAAGGTCTAACCTAGTACCTAATTCAGCATGCAACGTTCTCCAAAACTTAGAAGTAAACTGCGTACCTCTATCTGATATAATGGAGAGTGGAACTCCATGCAGTCGAACGATTTCTGAGATGTAGATTTTAGCTAACTTCTCTGCATTGTAAGTCACCTTGACCGGAATAAAATGAGCAGACTTAGTTAACCTATCAACAATCACCCAAATGGAGTCATACTTACCCAATGTCTTTGGAAGACCAACCACGAAGTCCATCGCGATTCTCTCCCACTTCCATTCAGGAATGGGCATCCTCTGAAGTGTTCCTCCGGGCCTCTGGTGTTCATACTTTACTTGTTGACAATTTGGACACTTGGCAACAAACTCGACAATATCTCGCTTCATTCTACTCCACCAGAAGTGTTGCTTTAGGTCGCGATACATCTTGGTTGCACCAGGATGTATAGAATATCCGGAACTATGGGCCTCTGTCAGAATGGTGGTGATCAAATCATCGATGCGGGGTACACATACTCTTCCCTTAATCCTCAAAACACCTTCCCCATCGATTATTGCTTCCTTAGCCTCTCCTTGCAACACTTTATCTCGAATTCGCCTTAGTTTCTCATCGTCAAACTGTTTCCCCTTAATCTGATCAAGGAAAGAGGATTTTGCCTCTACACAAGCTAACAATCCTCCCTTCTCATTTATTTCTAACCTCATAAGGTCATTAGCCAAAATCTGCACTTCTCTAGCCAATGGGCGTCTAGAAGCTTGCAAATGAGCTAGACTTCCCATGCTTCCGGCCTTTCTACTCAAGGCATCTGCCACAACGTTCGCCTTCCCCGGATGATACAAGATACTGATGTCGTAGTCCTTTAGTAGTTCCATCCATCTCCTCTGTCTCAAGTTCAAGTCCTTCTGAGTGAAGACATACTGTAGGCTACGATGGTCCGTATAGACTTCACACTTAACCCCATACAAGTAGTGTCTCCATTGCTTTAGTGCAAACACTACCGCGGCCAATTCCAAGTCATGAGTTGGATAGTTACGTTCATGCACCTTTAATTGTCTCGAAGCATAAGCAATCACATTCTTCTCTTGCATTAGCACTGCACCCAAACCCGAATAGGATGCATCACAATAGACAATAAAGTTTTTGCCCTCTACCGGCAAGGTGAGGATAGGCGCAGTAGTCAACAAAGTCTTAAGCTTCTGAAAGCTCTCCTCACACTCATCCGACCATACAAATGGAACATTCTGCTTGGTCAAGTTCGTCAATTGGGAAGCAATGGAAGAGAATCCCTTGACGAATCGGCGGTAGTAGCTAGCTAGCCCCACAAAACTCCTTATTTCTGACACGTTTGTAGGTCTTACCCAATTCTTTACCGTCTCAATCTTAGATGGATCTACCATCACTCCATCCTTAGAAACCACGTGTCCCAAGAAGGACACTGAATCTAACCAAAACTCACACTTGGAGAATTTCGCATAAAGCTTTTTCTTCCTCAACAACTCTAACACCATTCTCAAATGCTCCTCATGTTCCTTCTTACTTTTGGAGTATATCAGTATATCATCAATGAACACAATCACAAAGAGGTCCAAGTATGGCTTGAAAATCCCGTTCATCAAGCTCATGAAGGCGGCGGGGGCATTCGTAAGACCAAAAGACATTACCACAAATTCATAATGCCCATACCTAGTTCGAAAAGCAGTCTTTGGAACATCCGCTGCTCGTATTTTCAATTGGTGATAACCGGATCTCAAGTCAATTTTTGAGAAGACACAAGCACCTTGTAACTGATCGAACAAGTCATCAATGCGAGGAATGGGGTACTTGTTCTTAATAGTTACCTTGTTCAACTGTCGGTAATCTATGCACATTCGGAAACTCCCATCTTTCTTCTTTACAACAAAACCGGAGCACCCCAAGGAGATGCACTTGGTCTAATGAATCCTTTGCTCAAAAACTCTTGAAGTTGAGCCTTTAATTCTCTTAACTCCGCGGGAGCCATTCTATACGGGGGTATAGAAATGGGGCGAGTACCGGGTTCCAAATCAATGCAGAAGTCTATATCCCTGTCTGGTGGCATACCGGGAAGATCTGCAGGGAACACATCCACAAACTCACAGACTACCGAAACTGACTCAATCGATGGTACTTGAGTAGTGTCATCCTTAAGATGTGCCAAGAAAGCTAGACAACCCTTACTAACCATCTTCTGAGCACGAATAAAGGAGATTATACGCACCGGATTGGAAGTGTAGTCACCCTCCCACACTAACGGATCTGCCCCAGGTTTGGCTAACGTCACTGTTTTAGCATTGCAATCCAAAATCGCAAAGTTTGGAGAAAGCCAAGTAATACCCAGAATTACATCAAAGTCACCCATTTCTAAAATAACCAAGTCTACATAAGTGTTGCTCCCCACAAAATTCACCAAACAAGACCTATACACTTTTTCGACTATCACAGACTCACCCACCGGAGTAGAAACACGAATAGGCATGTCAAGTAATTCACAATGTAAATTTAGACCATTAGCAAATGAGGAAGATACATATGAAAACGTGGAGCCAGGGTCAAATAACACAGATGCCATGCAATCACAAACCAAAAGATTACCTGTGATAACAGCATCAGACGCCTCCGCTTCAGATCTCCCAGGGAAAGCATAACAATGAGCCCCATTATTCGTCTGTCCGTTGCCCCTACCATGTTGTGTAGTAGTGGCTCCGTTTTGCCCTTCACCTCTGCCGTTTTGGTGACCACCATTACCTCGGCCACCACGCCCTCCAGAATAATGACCTCTACCATTACCACCTCTTCCTCTAGCCATTGGGGGTCTGTAACTCTGGTTTGGACAGTACCTCTTAATGTGTCCAATCTCTCCACACCCATAACATTCTCTGGGTTCACGCGTCGGCCTCTCAGAGAAGTGTTGACCGTTCTGAGGTGGACCCCCAACTACAGTCTGTAGTGAAGACTGTATTGGTCGATTTGAGTGACCTCCGGAGTTCTGTCCTCTAGAATAAGAACCATTATACTCACCTCCCCTTCGGAACCTCTTTGATGTCGATGTCGTGGTGAAGTCATCTTGTTTCACTCCTTCCACCTCAATCACAAAGTCTACCACCTCTTGGAAGGATGTTGCTGTTGCCGCTATCTGTAAGGCTGAAATCCGCAATTCTGACCTCAACCCCTTCACAAAACGGCGGATCCGTTCTTGTGGACTGAAACAAAGTTGGGTGGCATATCTGGATAGTGCGCGAAATTTAGCCTCATACGCGTTTACTGTCATCCTTCCCTGTTCAAGACTCAAGAACTCATCCCTCTTCCTATCTCTCAAAGTCCTTGGGATATACTTCTCCATGAACAAACTAGAGAATGATTCCCAAGTCATAGGTGGTGCCTCGGTTGGTTGACACTCGACATGTGAACGCCACCACATTTTGGCGTTACCTTGGAACTGATAACTCACGAACTCAACACCAAACCTCTCTACTATTCCCATCTTGTGTAGTAGCTCATGACAATCAACCAGAAAATCATAAGCATCTTCAGATGCTGCACCCTTGTTCAGTTTCCCCTTCCTCACCCTCTCTAGCTACCTCCTCAGTCGGTGGAGGAGTCACCGCCCTAGCATCAGATGGGCTAGGGGCTCGTCCTCTCCCTCTAGAGGACGTCCTCCCACGACCTCTCCCACGGCCTCTTGCCGTTGTTCTTCCTCGAGCCACAGCCCCAGTGGCTGGCTCAGTAGTTTCCTGTCTTTCCGTTGTCGCTGCTGGTGCGGTCGTTGCTCTAGTTCTAACCATCTGCGAAATAGAATGAAGATGGTCAGATACCAATTTGTATCACCTAGATACCAATTGGACTCAAGTAGTAGCACGAAAGAAAGAATGAAAGAATGGGATTTTCCTAAAGTCTTATAGCCTCTCAAAGAAAAGTAAAGGCGTCCCCCTACCGTTCTTTAAGACTCTACTAGACCTGTTCTTGTGTGATGAGACCAATGAACCTAATGCTCTGATACCAAGTCTGTCACGACCCAAATCGGGGACGCGACTGGCACCCACATTTACCCTCCTATGTGAGCGAACCAACCAATTTACCCTTAACATTTTAATACAATATCAACAAAAGAAATGCGGAAGACTTAATTCATTAATAAAACAACTCAAAACTATTATTAATATCCCCAAAATCTGGAAGTCATCACCACAAGAACATCTATCTCAATTTACTAATCTAAGAATGTCTAAAAAGCTAAAAACAAGTCAAAACTAGTCCATGCCGGAAGTTCAAGGCATCAAGACTTGAAGAAGGAGACCCAGTCCAAGCTAGACGCATTAGCTCACCCTGAATTTCCGATGGAGAGAAGACTGGCTTGATCTACTGCTGAGTCGAAGTTGACGGAACGTTTGCTGCATAACACAAATAACAAGGGAAAACATAAAAGTAGGGGGTCAGTACAACCACACGTACTGAGTAGATATCATCGGCTAACTCAAAATAGGGAACAATATATATTAATAAATATGTAAATCAACTACAATACTCAACATGTAGCAATAGCAATTACTTTATCATTAACAATTTCCGTCAAGTTCACACATGAGGACTCAAACCTCAATACCATACTCATTTGGGAATTAAGTTCATTAGATTGAGTATATTCATTATCTTTCAAGATTCATTATCTTTCTTCCTCTTGTGTCGGTACGTGACACTCCGCTCCTCTAATTCTATCCTGGTGTCGGAACGTGACACTCCGATCCTCATATTCATTCTATCCTGGTACCGGAACGTGGCACCCGATCCTCATATTCTATCCTGGTGTCGGAACGTGACACTCCGATCCTCATATTCATTCTATCCTGGTACCGGAACGTGGCACCCGATCCTCATATTCTATCCTGGTGTCGGAACGTGACACTCCGATCCTCATATTCATTCTATCCTGGTACCGGAACGTGGCACCCGATCCTCATATTCTATCCTGGTGTCGGAACGTGACACCCGATCCCCTAATTCATCAAGCCTTCTTTTACACTAAGGCATCCTCATTCTCATTATATAATTTATCAAGCCTTCTATCATACTAAGGCATCATCAATCTTATTATATAATATATCAAGCGAATTAGGGTTCTTTCAAGATTTTGGGATTCAATAGCTTCATCATGCTTGTTAATTAATCACAATCTCATAATCATAATCATGCAAGCATACAATTTAAGCACATAGACAGGTTTACAACATCATCAATACATATCATACACTATCAAGAGTTCACTACGATTATCGTAACATAAAACCATAACCTACCTCCACCGTAGAATTGGAATCCACAAGCAAGAAATTCCCAAGCTTTGTTTTCTCCCCTTTGATCGATCAATCTCTCTTTCTGTTCTTTCTCTTTTGTTTTATTCAAACCCTCTTTCCTTTACCCTAATTACAATATAATTAAGTGTGAAAAAGGACAATAAACCCCACTAATTAACTTAAGGTTACCCCTTTAAACCCCTAAGTAATTAGAATTGTTAATGTTAACCCTCAATCTTTATAATTAAGGAAAGAATAGTCAAAAACGACCCTTAAAACGTGTGGAGAAATCCTAAACTGCCTGGGATTGCGCAGCCTGTGACGGGCCGTCGTGCCTGCGACGGTCCGTCACGATGGTCGTCGCAACCTCCCAAATTCCAGGTGGTCTGCGACGGCCCGTCACCCCTGTGACGGTCCGTCCTGCACCTCCGTCATGACGGTTAGAAACTCGTTTCTTGCACCAAATTCTCAAAAGTTGAAGTGTTTTGCAACGGGGGCTCACGACGGTTCGTCGTGAATGTGACGGCACGTCCTGCAGGTCCGTCACAATTTACAGAGAGTCGATTTTCAGTACCCAATTTCAAAATTCTAAGTGCCATGGGACGACACTCCCTCGACGGGCCGTCGTGACCACGACGGTCCGTCGTGACCCTCGTCGTCCCAGTCAGTTTTTCCAGAAATGGACTCTGTTGCTCAAAACGACTAAACAGGTCGTTACAAAATTACCCTTGGATAAAGAATTCCAGCAGAGAAACCCATACCTTATTTAGAAATTAATCTACAAAAACAAACTTGTACAAAACAATTAAGAACCCTTGAAATCGCCTAAGAACGTCTTATGCATCTTTTCTGTTTTTGCTTTGTTGTTTCCTTTTTTGTGTTTTGTGAACCTCTTAGTGATTGAACGTGAGTCTTAGTCATAGAAAATGATATTGACTCATACATCTACGGTTTAATAAGTTAATTTAATTAACTAATTAATTAATTACAAAAATTCCCTGCCTAAGTTGACTAAACATAGGAGAACGTTGACTTGACCCAAAATCTGGAATTTGGTGTATACTACGGTGTTGGTAAAAATTTTGAATTTATATTAATTAATTAAATCCTTAATTTAATTTATTTACGGATCTAGGGTAATTACTAAAGTACCCTTAAGTCATTGGGACCATAATCAACTCTTTAGGACCATCCTAGGTTAGGTACTAAGTTGTCCCTTTCTTATCTTGAAATCTAGAAATTTTCTTTGTAGTTTCGGTTTTAGCCCTTTTAAATTAATTAATTAAGTTGCTAAATTAATTAATTAGATAATCAAGGGTAATAACTAAAGTACCCATAAGTTGTTAAGACCATAACTAACTCTTTGCACCATCCTAGATTAGGTACTAGGTTGTCTCTTCAACTAGTATTAGGTTAGTGTCAACCAGTTTAGTCCTAGGTTGTCAGGTGTACTAGTGGGTACATTTTAGTTTGTCCTTGGTTATTTAGATAGTTAGGACAATTAGATAGAGACTAGAGTTTTTTAGGTAGTTAGACCCTACATGGAGGGACCCGTCCGCACATGCTGCCCCTGAACTACCCTAATCGAATTTGGTTAGGGTGGTCCCTTCCTATGGCCGATTCCCACATGCTTTGCCCATGTGCTTGCACATGGCTTGGTAGTACTTTCTTTACTAACTATTCTTTATGTTCTATTTGGAATATTTACTTATTATCTCAAGGACCCTCTCTAGGTCCTTGGGCACTTCTTAATTTACATGATCATTTTAAATGGTCATGTGGAATAGTGCTAGGATTGACACTTGGATGCCTAGTACTTCATATGTTTTGTTGAGATGTCTTTTTTATTAGCTTAGGGTCTTCATTGCAGATAAATTTCTTAAACAAGCTCATTTATGCTTAGAAAAATTGGCTAACACCCTTTAAGATAATATTTTCTATTATGCCCTATATTTTTCTTATTTGGGTATTATATAGAAATTGTCTGATACCCCTTAGCCAATTTTCTATAGTATGCCCATTATTTCTGATTATGGTCATTGGAATACCTATAAATATTCTCAATACGCATTCTTAAAGACGTATTGGGATCTTCACTAAACATTAAATTTTCTGGAATGTTACACTAGGGCTTCTTGAGGGTTACTACTTAGTGTAGGTAAGGTTCTGGGACTTTCCCTATGCCTTAAACAAGTGGGTTCTTTCAGTAGTTGTTATGTGAGTCTCCTATGTACGATGACTTATGTATGATTAATTATGTATAATGTTATAATTGGTCTCATCTATTATGATTTTAATTATGTATGTGACAATACTTATGCCTTATTGATGACTTTTCTTAATACGAAAAATTCATTGTACATTGGACAATTGAACTTGAAAAGGGGGTCATGGGGTGTTTTGTTTGTATGATGATGATGATTGAGATCAAACATGGTAAGATATGAACTATGGCTATGTAAAATGTTACTTATGATCATAAAATATCTCTTTATCTTATGGTATTGATTGATTATGCCTTACTTGAATTTTCATTATGTCTTTTAACTTGAAATAGCAGAGTTTCAACTAAAGGTGCCTTTTGTGCATATTTCAATGGTTTTAATTTCATAGTTTCCATACTTAGTACAAGTTGAATTTACTAACCCATATTTTTATTATTTTTCTACCAAGTGTAGGTTTCGGATAGTAGGTTATAATTGAGATGAAGGAAATCTTGGATTGTATTTTTCAAGACTTTGGTATGTGCTGAAGTTCCGAGGACAACACAATGCCACTTATTTTTCTTACATGAAAAAGTTTGACATCCATTGTTAAGACTTCTATGTTGATCATTGATGGTCGATGAGATGACATGTGAATATTTTATTTATCTTACATGAAAGAGTTTGACATCCATTATTGAATGTTTTTAAATTCTGCATTATTCCATGTCTTATGCAAGGATGATATAATAAGGGATTTTATAAGACCCCTTTGGGGTCGAGTGCGTCGTGTTAATACTTGGGGATGCTCTGAAGTTGTCACATACTTGGTACCAAAGCATAATGTTTTGGGGATAATACTAGGATTCATTATCATTAACCACGTCTAGTAGAGTCTTGTTGAATGGTGTAATGCGCACCACACTTATGAATGAGGGGCTATGTGATGTTTAGGCACTTTCCCTTCTCTTATTATTCTTAAAGTAGTTTAAGAGTCATAACTCTATAAAGTTCTTATCTTATAATGCTTTTTTTGTGGTTATCAAAAATTATTACTAGAAGGGTAGCGATGAGTATAATGGTGGTGGAGATTTCTAATGAGGGATTTCCTCCCCAAGACAATCAAGTCCCCCCAAATATCTCTCAAGGTGAAGAAGTTCCAGTTAATGCTCCGGTTATGGCGGATGAAGAGATAAGGGAGGCTTTCCTAACCTTCACTTATATAATGGATACTCAAGCTCAAACAATAACTACACAAGCTCAGTCTATGACGGCACAAGATAATCGGGAGGTTGTTCCCCATGTTAATTTGAGTGCAACTACCATGGCCTCGAGACCAAGGGACTTCATAAGGCTGAACTTTCCAATGGTCTTTGGGTCTAAGGTAAATGAGGATCCTCTAGATTTCCAAGATGATGTATATAAGATTGTGCATGACATTGGTGTAACCTCTAATTAGAATGCCAAACTAGAAGTGTATCAACTCAAGTACGTGACTTAATCATGGTACACTCAATGGAGAGACAATAGGTCTATAAGAGCGGGTCCCATTAGTTGGGAGGTTTCTAGGAAGACATTCCTTGATAGGTTCTTCCCTAGGGAGAAAAATTAGGCTAAAGTTGAATAATTCATCAAACTTTCTCAAGGAGGTATGAGTGTTCAACAATACTAATTGATGTTCACTAAGTTGTCCACGTACACTCCATCTTTGCTGTCTAATCCTAGAGATGAAATGAGTTTCTTTGTGATGGGTTTGTCTGATGCCATTGAGGAAGAATGTCATGCGACAATGCTTCATGATAATATGGACCTCTAAAGTATAATATTGCATCTCAAAAAATTGAGGAGACTAGTCTTAGAAATAAGACTAGTGATGCGAAGAGGGAAAGGTCAAATACTGGAGGTTCTTTGGAAGTTAAACTTGAGATTTAATGCGAAGAGGGAAAGGTCCAATTAATGGAGGTTCTTCGAAAGGTAAACTTGATATTTAAGATAAGCCAATTTTTAAGAAGAGGTTTTAAAATCAAGTTTCATCAAATGCTCTAAGGGTCAACAGAGGTAGAGTGTCTAATTCTAATCCATAAGGAGGAAAATTTGGTGGCTCTTATGTTGAAAGACCTAGTTGTGAAGAGTGTGGTAAAAAGTATAAAGGAAAGTGTCCAGTTTGCATGGGTAATTGCTTTAGTTGTGGGAAGAGTGGTCATATGAATATATATTGTCCCATGTTAAGAGCTCAAGAGAGGGAGAACAAGCAAGTGGTTTTAATTATGATTCTCTGAAGAAGAATAAATTCCATTTTCTCCAATCCGGAAGTGATCAAGAGGGCTCTTTGAATGTTGTAACCGGTATGTTGAAAGTATTTTCAGTTGATGTTTATGCATTGTTATACCCCGATGGCACTCTTTATTTTGAACTCCTTTAGTCGCTATGAAATTATTATCTACTCCACATGTCTTAGATTAACCTTTTTTGGTGTCTGCCACAGTTGGTGACACGGTTCTAGAAATGAGAGTCTATATGATTTATCCTAAATCATAATCTCATAAAGTCAGTTTGTTTGATTTGGTAGAACTAGACATGCTTGATTTTGATGTAATTTTAGAGATGGAATAGTTGGATTTATTTTATGCTTCCATTGAATGTAGAACTCGGGTAGTTAGATTTCAATTCCCAAATGAATCGATTGTAGAGTAGAAAGGGGAAACACTATGCATAGAGGTCAAATTGTGTCATACCTAAATGCTAGAAAAATTATTGCAAAAGGGTACATGTATCATATTGTTAGGGTCAAGGACATTTAAATTTAGGCTAATTCCTTAGAGTCGGTCCCCGTAGTGAGGGAGTTTCTAGAAATCTTTCCTAATAAATTGCCCGAAATTCCTCAAATGGGAAATAGACCTTCGCATGGATCTGTTACGGGGTACTAACCCCATATCTATCCTTCCTTGCAGGATGTCTCTGGCCGAGTAGAAAGAATTGAAAGGTCAACTCAAACATTTGCTATAAAAAGGTTTAATTCAACAAAACATATCTCCATGGGGGGCTCTAGTATTGTTTGTGAGAAACAAGCATGGGTCCTTAAGAATGTGTATTGACTATCACCAATTGAACAAGGTCACTATAAACAATAAGTGCCCTTTTCGAAAAATTGATCTCTCTCTCTCTCTCTCTCTTATATATATATATATATATATATATATATATATTCATAAGAAGTCTAGAATACGTCTCATATTAAACCATTTATGTAGAATACAATAACTTGGGTTCAACTCATACTTTATTACGATAAAAGCCTTATATAGGCATATACAAAGTCAACAAAGAAAGAGAATGAACTAGATTATATTTAAGACTAAACAATATCAAATATCAAGATAGTGGCATCGTCCTCGGAAGGTGAGGACCTACCAAAAACTTGGGGAATAGCCAAGTAGTCTTCAATGACCATCAACGAAGCTCATCGGCTGGATCCTACAATTTGTAGTAAACATAAACATGGGTTTAGTACACACTTATACTAAGTATGAGTATCTATACAGAAACAAGTCAAATAATGCTAAAGTGGACATTTGTTCAAATCCATGCAAATGTTCTTTCAAAAGCATTATGCACAATCAAAAGTTCATATAAGTCAATACTTACATAATCCATAAGCCTAAACTATGTACAACACAATACCAACATTAACAAGTATAGTCAAATCAACACGTATATCCACATAATTGAGTGCATAGTCAAGACATCTCCAACATCAATTCATAAAATCAAGAAGCATGCATAAGAGTTCATAACATCATAACATAAGAAAGATCCTACCCATAACCCATCATTAAGCCTAAAAGTGAAATTACCAACAAAATCCTCATAACCTACTCAATCAAGTAAATCAAACAAAGGATCATAAGCAACATCCAATCAATATAGCATACCATCAATAGTAGTAATCCTCACATTTAGCAATATAGACCAATAACATGTTCATAAATTAAACTAACAATATATAGGATCATCAACTTGTAAAATCATCATATTCATATCATATCTATTATAATAACACAAGAACAACCTCCTAATTATTTCCTCAAGGCAAACTAGTGCAAGGCGTAGGTAGAGTCACATACCCCTACCTAGTCTAAGTCAAACCTCTCAAGTTAACCTAGTTATTGTATAGTCCATTACTTAATTTTACTTTAAGGAACACTTGCCTTAACTAACATAGACAAAAAAAGCTAAGTGGGGAATCTGGTGTTGTAAAACCTTACACCGATGGAAGGTGGTCTACTTGCCAAAGTAGAACCAAACATTAACGTAGCTTTCTAGGTGGATCCACTAGCTAATCTTGCTATGGGGGAAACACAGTTCAAGAAATACGAGATATGTATTGAACCCTCTACATGCGTATTGGCATTGGATCCTCGTCTCATGAGAATCCATTGGGTAATTTTCCTTATATGGAATTCATCACCTTATGTGGAACTATAGGGTGAATCTTCATCCACAGCTAACACCTCTCATTGTCAAGTTCACTCGGTGCTATGCTATGTCCCTTTTGAAATGTCTTTATTTATTAAGACATCACTTATTTTAGGTCATAGGGTCTAATCCGTTGTATAGTCATTGTAATTAGCTCATTAGGAATTGCATGAGAATATCCTTTCATGGCAACCCTCATATGTGAGATTAGCTGTCACGACCCAAACCCGAGCCGCGACTGGCACCCACATTTACCCTCCTATGTGAGCGAACCAACCAATCTAAACCTTAACATTTCAATGTATATAAACAGAAAATAATGCGGAAGACTTAAACTCATTAATAAAACATTTCAAAACTATTATTATTATCCCCAAAATCTGGAAGTCATCATCACAAGAACATCTATGATCAAATTACTAAACTAAAACTGTCTAAGAAGCTAAAACAAATACTAGCTAGTCCATGCCGGAAGTTCAAGGCATCAAGACTTGAAGAAGAAGATCCAGTCCAAGCTAGACGCATTAGCTCACCCTGAATTTCCGATGGAGTGAAGACTGGCTAGATCTACTGTTGAGTTGAAGACGACGGAACGTTTACTGCACTCCACAAATAACAAAGAAGAAAACATAAAAGTAGGGGGGTCAGTACAACCGCAAGTACTGAGTAGATATCATCGGCCAACTCAAAATAGAAGATAATATATATCAAGTAATATTATAAAATCAACTATAATGCTTAACATGTAGCAACAACAAGTACTATATCATTAACAATTTCCACTAAGTTCACACATGAGGACTCAAGCCTCAATACCATACTCAATTGGGAATTGGGTTCATTAGATTGAGTATATTCATTATCTTTCAAGATTCATTATCTTTCTTCCTCTTGTGTCGGTACGTGACACTCCTCTCCTCTATTTCTATCCTGGTGCCGGAACGTGGCACTCCGATCCTCATTCTATCCTGGTGTCGGAACGTGACACCCGATCCATATTCTATCCTGGTACCGGAACGTGGCACCCGATCCATATTCTATCCTGGTGTCGGAACGTGACACTCCGATCCTCATATTCTATCCTGGTACCGGAACGTGGCACCCGATCCATATTCTATCCTGGTGTCGGAACGTGGCACCCGATCCCCTAATTCATCAAGCCTTCTTTTATACTAAGGCATCATCATTAACACGTGAATTAGGTTTCTTTCAAGATTTGGGATTCAATAACTTCATCATGCTTATTTTATCACAATCACAAAAATCATATTCATGCAAGCATACAATTAAGCATATAGAAGGGTTTACAAATACTACCAACACATATCATTCGCTATTAAGAGTTTACTACAAGATAGCATAAACCATAACCTACCTCCACCGAAGACTAGTGATCAAGCAAGAATTTTCCCAAAGCCTTGTTCTGGTTCTCGTTTCTCCTCTCCCAATTCGATCGACTCCTCTCTTTCTCTCTTGTTCTTTCTGTTTTCTTTTATTCAAACCCTCTTTCTTTTACCCTAATTAACATATAATTAAGTGTAAAAGAGGATAATAGAACCCACTAATTAACTTAAGGTTACCTCTTTTAACCCCCAAGTAATTAGACTCATTAATATTAACCCTCTAACTTTATAATTAAGGAAAGAATAGTCCAAAACGTCCCTTAAAACGTGTAAAGAAATCCGATTCTGCCTGGGATTTGCGCAACCTGTGACGGCCCGTCGTGCCTGCGACGGTCCGTCACACAGGTCGTCGTAACGATCAGAACTCTATTTTTCACTAAGGACACTGTGACGGTCCGTCACACCTGTGACGGTCCGTCCTGCACTTCCGTCATGACGGTCAGAGACTCATTTCCCGTACCAAATTCTCAAGAGTTGAAGTGTTTTGCAACGGGAGCTTATGACGGCTCGTCGTGGCTGTGACGGCACGTCCTGCAGGTCCGTCACAGATTACAGAGAGTCGATTTTAATACCCAAATATCAGAATTCTAAGTGTTCTGGGACGAGACACCCTCGACGGTCCGTCGTGCCCATGACGACCCGTCGTAGTGAACGTCGTCTCAGCCAGTTTTTCCAGAAATAAAATCTGCTGCTCAAAACGACTAAACAGGTCGTTACAATAGATACCAATTTACCCATCGTTTGTCCCCGAACGATCATAAGAAGAAAAACAATGGTGAAAAGGAGTACCTGAATCTGTAAACAGATGTGGGTATTTTTCTTGCATATCTGCCTCCTTCTCCCAAGTAGCTTCTTCAACCGGTCGATTCTTCCATTGAACCTTGATGGATGCAATCTCCCTCGCCCTCAACTTGCGAACCTCTCTATCTAATATAGCAACCGGTTCCTCCTCATAAGTCAAATTCTCATCAAGCAAAACTGAATCCCAACGGATAATGTAGTTTCCATCTCCATGGTATCTTTTCAACATGGACACATGAAATACCGGATGCACTCCGGACAGCCCTGGAGGCAAGGCTAATTCATAAGCCACCTCCCCCACTCGCTTAAGTACCTCAAATGGTCCAATATACCTTGGACTTAGCTTACCCCTTTTTCCAAACCGCATCACCCCTTTCATGGGTGAAACCTTCAGCAAGACTTGTTCACCTTCCATGAACTCCAAGTCTCTAACCTTTCGATCCGCATATTCCTTTTGTTTACTTTGAGCCGCTAAAAGCTTTTCTTGAATGGCTTTCACCTTCTCCAAGGAATCCCTCAACAGATCAGTACCCCAAGGTCTGACCTCGAATGCATCAAACCTACCAATGGGAGATCTACATCTCCTCCCATACAATGCTTCAAATGGAGCCATGTCAATGCTGGAGTGATAGCTATTATTATATAAAAACTCTGCTAAGGGTAAGAAGTTATCCCAATGACCACCAAATTCTATCACACATGCACGAAGCATATCCTCCAACACTTGAATCGTTCGCTCAGACTGACCATCGGTCTGAGGGTGAAATGCAGTACTAAGGTCCAATCTAGTACCTAATTCCGCATGCAATGTTCTCCAAAACTTAGAAGTAAACTGCGTACCTCTATCTGATATAATGGAGAGTGGAACTCCATGCAGTCGAACGATTTCTGAGATGTAAATTTTGGCTAACTTCTCTGCATTGTAGGTCACCTTGACTGGAATGAAGTGAGCAGACTTAGTTAACCTATCAACAATCACCCAAATGGAATCAAACTTACCCAATGTCTTTGGAAGACCAACCACAAAGTCCATTGCAATTCTCTCCCACTTCCATTCAGGAATGGGCATTCTCTGAAGTGTTCCTCCGGGCCTCTGGTGTTCATACTTTACTTGTTGACAATTTGGACATTTGGCAACAAAATCAACAATGTCGCGCTTCATTCTACTCCACCAAAAGTGTTGTTTTAGGTCACGGTACATCTTGGTTGCACCAGGATGTATAGAATATCCGGAACTATGAGCCTCTGTCAGAATAGTGGTGATCAAATCATCGATGCGGGGTACACATACCCTTCCCTTAATCCTCAAAACACCTTCCCCATCGATTGTTGCTTCTTTAGCCTCTTCTTGCAACACTTTATCTCGAATTCGACCTAGTTTCTCATCATCAAACTGTCTTCCCTTGATCTTGTCAAGAAAAGAAGATCTTGCCTCTACACAAGCTAACAATCCTCCCTTCTTATTTATTTCTAACCTCATAAGGTCATTAGCCAGAATCTGCACCTCTCTAGCCAATGGGCATCTAGAAACTTGCAAATGAGCTAGACTTCCCATGCTTCCGGCCTTTCTACTTAGAGCATCCGCCACAACATTCGCTTTTCCCGGATGATACAAGATAGTGATGTCGTAGTCCTTCAGTAGTTCCATCCATCTCCTCTGTCTCAAGTTCAAATCTTTTTTAGTAAAGACGTACTGTAGGCTATGATGGTCCGTGTAGACTTCACACTTAACCCCATACAAAGAGTGTCTCCATTGCTTTAGTGCAAATACTACCGCGGCCAACTCCAAATCATGGGTCGGATAGTTACGTTCATGCACCTTTAATTGCCTCGAAGCATAAGCAATCACATTCTTCTCTTGCATTAGCACTGCACCCAACCCAGAATAGGATGCATCACCATAAACAATGAAGTTCTTAACCTCTACTGGCAAGGTAAGGATAGGTGCAGTAGTCAACAAAGTCTTGAGTTTCTGAAAGCTTTCCTCACATTCATCTGACCATACAAATGGAACATTCTGCTTAGTCAAATTCGTCAATTGGGAAGCAATGGAAGAGAACCCCTTGACAAATCGGCGGTAGTAGCTAGCTAAACCCATGAAGCTCCTTATTTCTGACACGTTTGTAGGTCTCACCCAATTCTTCACTGTCTCAATCTTAGATGGATCCATCATCACTCCATCCTTAGAAACCACGTGCCCCAAGAAGGACACTGAATCTAGCAAAAACTCACACTTGGAGAATTTCGCATAAAGCTTTTTCGTTCTCAACAACTCTAACACCATTCTCAAATGCTCCTCATGTTCCTTCTTACTCTTGGAGTAAATCAGTATATCATCAATAAACACAATCACAAAGAGGTCCAAGTATGGCTTGAAAATCCCGTTCATCAAGCTCATGAAGGCAGCAGGGGCATTCGTAAGACCAAAAGACATTACCACAAATTCATAATGCCCATACCTAGTTCGAAAAGCAGTCTTTGGCACATCCGCTGCCCGTATTTTCAATTGGTGATAACCGGATCTCAAGTCAATTTTAGAGAAGACACAAGCACCTTGTAACTGATCGAACAAGTCATCAATGCGGGGAATGGGGTACTTGTTCTTAATAGTTACTTTGTTCAACTGTCGGTAATCTATGCACATCCGGACACTCCCATCCTTCTTCTTCACAAATAACACCGGAGCACCCCAAGGAGATGCACTTGGTCTAATGAAGCCTTTGCTCAACAACTCTTGAAGTTGTGCCTTTAACTCTCTCAACTCCGCGGGAGCCATTATATAAGGGGGTATAGAAATGGGGCGAGTACCCGGTTCCAAATCGATGCAGAAGTCAATATCCCTATCCGGTGGCATGCCAGGTTGATCTGCAGGGAACACATCCAGAAACTCACGGACTACCGAAACTGACTCAATCGAAGGTACTTGAGTAGTGTCATCCTTGAGATGTGCCAAGAAAGCTAAACACCCTTTACTAACCATTTTATTAGCACGAAGAAAGGAGATGATGCGAAACGGACTGGAAGTGTAGTCTCCCTCCCACACTAACGGATCTGTCCCAGGCTTGGCTAACATCACAGTTTTAGCATTACAATCCAAAATCGCAAAATTTGGAGAAAGCCAAGTCATACCCTGAATTACATCAAAGTCAACCATTTCTAAGATAACCAAATTTACATAAGTGTCGCTCCCCACAAAATTCACTAAACAAGACCTATATACTTTTTCAACTATCACAGACTCACCCACCGGAGTAGAAACACGAATAGGCATATCAAGTAATTCACAATGTAAATTAAGACCATTAGCAAATGAGGACGATACATATGAAAATGTGGATCCAGGATCAAACAATACGGAAGCCATGCAATCACAAATCAAAAGATTACCTGTGATGACAGCATCAGATGTCTCCGCCTCCGATCTCCCAGGGAAAGCATAACAATGGGCCCTTTCGTTTGTTTGCCCGTTGCCCCTGCCATGTTGGGCCGTAGTGGCTCCGTTTTGCCCATCACCTCGGCCGTTTTGGTGACCACCATTACCTCGACCACCGCGTCCTCCAGAATAACGGCCTTTTCCATGACCACCTCTACCTCTAGCTATTGGGGGTCTATAACTCTGGTTTGGACAATACCTCTTAATGTGTCCAATCTCCCCACATCCATAACATTCTCTGGGTTCAAGCATCGGCCTCTCAGAGAAGTGTTGACCGGTCAGAGGTGGACCCCCAACTACAGTCTGTAGTGAAGACTGAATTGGTCGAACTGAGTAGCCTCCAGAACTCTGTCCTCTAGTATACGAACCGTTGAACTCACCTCCCTTTCGAAACCTCTTTGATGTCGATGTCGTGGTGAAGTTGTCTGGCTTCACTCCTTCCACCTCTATCACAAAGTCTACCACCTCTTGGAAGGATTTTGCCGTAGCCGCTATCTGTAAGGCAGAAATCCGCAATTCTGACCTCAACCCCTTCACAAAACGGCGAATCCGTTCTTGTGGACTGAAACAGAGTTGGGTGGCATACCTGGATAATGCACGGAATTTAGCCTCATATGCATTAACCGTCATCCTTCCTTGCTCTAGACTCAAGAACTCATCCCTTTTTCTATCCCTCAAAGTCCTTGGGATATACTTCTCCATAAACAAGCTAGAGAATGATTCCCAAGTAATAGGTGGTGCCTCTGTTGGTTGACACTCAACATGTGACCGCCACCACATTTTGGCGTTCCCTTGAAACTGATAGCTCACGAGCTCGACACCAAACCGCTCTACTATACCCATCTTGTGTAGGAGCTCATGACAATCAACCAGAAAATCGTAGGCATCCTCTCATTCTGCACCCTTAAAGACTGGAGGTTTCAATTTCAAGAACTTACTGAAAAGTTCATGCTGATCATTTGCAATTATAGGCCCAGTAGTCAGACGTGGAAATGTGCCTATCTCCAATGATGCATCCATGCGGGGAGCCATAGTAGCCGCATGTCGTATCTCTGAAACCGGAGGTGTTGGTGCAGAAACCACTGGAGGTGCCTGACCCTGATCAGATAACCCGCTAAGATAAGCAAGTACCTGGTTGATCATCTCTGGGGTAGGTTGGGGTGGCAATTCCTCAATTTGCACTTGTTCATTCTCCCCTTCCTCACCCTCTCTTATCACCTCCTCGGTCGGTGGAGGAGTCACCGCCCTAGTATCAGATGGGCTAGGGGCTTGTCCTCTCCCTCTAGAGGACGTCCTCCCACGACCTCTTCCACGGCCTCTTGCCACTGTTCTTCCTCGAGCTACAGCCCCAGTGGCTGGCTCAGTCGTTTCTTGTCTTGCCGTTGTTGCTGCTGGTGCGGTCGTTGCTCTAGTTCTAACCATCTGTGAAATAGAGTGAAGATGGTCAGATACCAATTTGTATCACCTAGATACCAATTGGACTCAAGTAGTAGCACGAAAGAAGGAATGAAAGAATGGAATTTTCCTAAAGTCTTAAAGCCTCTCAAAGAAAAGTAAAGGTGTCCCCCTACCGTTCCTTAAGACTCTACTAGACTCGTTCTTGTGTGATGAGACCAATGAACCTAATGCTCTGATACCAAGTCTGTCACGACCCAAACCCGAGCCGCGACTGGCACCCACATTTACCCTCCTATGTGAGCGAACCAACCAATCTAAACCTTTACATTTCAATGTATATAAACAGAAAATAATGCGGAAGACTTAAAATCATTAATAAAACATTTCAAAACTATTATTATTATCCCCAAAATCTGGAAGTCATCATCACAAGAACATCTATGATCAAATTACTAAACTAAAACTGTCTAAGAAGCTAAAACAAATACTAGCTAGTCCATGCCGGAAGTTCAAGGCATCAAGACTTGAAGAAGAAGATCCAGTCCAAGCTAGACGCATTAGCTCACCCTGAATTTCCGATGGAGTGAAGACTGGCTAGATCAACTGTTGAGTTGAAGACGACGGAACGTTTACTGCACTCCACAAATAACAAAGAAGAAAACATAAAAGTAGGGGGGGTCAGTACAACCACAAGTACTGAGTAGATATCATCGGCCAACTCAAAATAGAAGATAATATATATCAAGTAATATTATAAAATCAACTATAATGCTTAACATGTAGCAACAACAAGTACTATATCATTAACAATTTCCACTAAGTTCACACATGAGGACTCAAGCCTCAATACCATACTCATTTGGGAATTGGGTTCATTAGATTGAGTATATTCATTATCTTTCAAGATTCATTATCTTTCTTCCTCTTGTGTCGGTACGTGACACTCCGCTCCTCTATTTCTATCCTGGTGCCGAAACGTGGCACTCCGATCCTCATTCTATCCTGGTGTCAGAATGTGACACCCGATCCATATTCTATCCTGGAACCGGAAAGTGGCACCCGATCCATATTCTATCCTGGTGTCGGAACGTGACACTCCGATCCTCATATTCTATCCTGGTACCGGAATGTGGCACCCGATCCATATTCTATCCTGGTGTCGGAACGTGGCACCCGATCCCCTAATTCATCAAGCCTTCTTTTATACTAAGGCATCATCATTAACACGTGAATTAGGGTTCTTTCAAGATTTGGGATTCAATAACTTCATCATGCTTATTTTATCACAATCACAAAATCATATTCATGCAAGCATACAATTAAGCATATAGAAGGGTTTACAAATACTACCAACACATATCATTCGCTATTAAAAGTTTACTACAAGATAGCATAAACCATAACCTACCTCCACTGAAGACTAGTGATCAAGCAAGAATTTTCCCAAAGCCTTGTTCTGCTTCTCGTTTCTCCTCTCCCAATTCGATCGACTCCTCTCTTGCTCTCTTGTTCTTTCTGTTTTCTTTTATTCAAACCCTCTTTCTTTTACCCTAATTAACATATAATTAAGTGTAAAAGAGGACAATAGAACCCACTAATTAACTTAAGGTTACCTCTTTTAACCCCCAATTAATTAGACTCATTAATATTAACCCTCTAACTTTATAATTAAGGAAAGAATAGTCCAACACGTCCCTTAAAACGTGTAAAGAAATCCGATTCTGCCTGGGATTTGCGCAACCTGTGACGGCCCGTCGTGCCTGCGACGGTCCGTCACACAGGTCGTCGTAACGATCAGAACTCTATTTTTCACTAAGGACACTGTGACGGTCCGTCCTGCACTTCCGTCATGACGGTCAGAGACACGTTTCCCGTACCAAATTCTCAAGAGTTGAAGTGTTTTGCAACGGGAGCTTACGACGGCTCGTCGTGGCTGTGACGGCACGTCCTGCAGGTCCATCACAGATTACAGAGAGTCGATTTTAATACCCAAATATCAGAATTCTAAGTGTTCTGGGACGAGACACCCTCGACGGTCCGTCGTGCCCATGACGGCCCGTCGTAGTGACCGTCGTCTCAGCCAGTTTTTCCAGAAATAAAATATGCTGCTCAAAAGGACTACACAGGTCGTTACATTAGCATAACATCATCATCATGTCATAATAAGACACATCGGTACTTCATAACCAACCTTATATCATTTTAATCTTAAGCATTATCTCGCAATCAAATAGTCAAGACATTTCAATTCAACATCATACCAACACCTACTTAGGCTAATTACAAGTCTTGCTTCAATTGAACTACATCATCAATCACAAAGCCATCATAATTGAAGTAAAAATTAGGATCATAAAGACTTACTCAATCTCCATCAATATCACGCATCGTGGTCTTACCATAAACTAACCACTTATATCCAAGATAGGTAGTAATATCAATCAATAGTAATTAACACAAGAACTAGGTTAATTGCATCATCACTATCCCAATTAACATCAGTTCATAACCTAGGGTTAGGGTAACTAGGGTTAAACATGAATTCATCAAGAATTAGATAAACTACCAACCATACATTACCCTAGTCAATCCATACATGAATTAGAATAGATAAAACAATTCTAATAATCAATTCATTCTTCATTTCCCATCATTACATGACCAAGATCCAAGATTTCGGGAAATTGGGGAAGGGAATATGATCAACATGAAATTGAATGAATTAACATCAATTAATCAACTATGTATACACAATTAGTCATAGGAAATCACAGTTTATCATCAATTTGATGTTTAGAAGAGAACCCATTTGAATTGGAAAACCCCATGGAATTGGGTAATTTAGAAATCAACTTTAATAGGACCTCTTGGGGAAAGAAATCCCAAGAGTCAAGAACCCATACCTTAATGAAGTAAATCCACGAAATTGAAGTGAAATCCTTGAAAATTGACCTTCTTCTTCAAGCTTTGTTCCTTCTTCAATGGAGGAATTTGGGGAGAGAGAAAGTAGAGAGAGGTGAGAGCTTTTGGGTTTGTTTTTGGAATTGGGTTTGGAGTGGATTAAAATAGCTTAATACTGATCCTAAGTTAAAATATCGTTACCCCCTGAATTACCCAAAACAACTCTCACTTAAATGGGTCTTTTTGTGAAGTCAAAATGTAAAAAAAAAAAAAATTTACCAAATCAGGGAAGTGGCTCTGCATTGCGACTCCAAGAAACCTTTTTTTTTTAAATATGAATTGAGGCAGTAGGGTCCATGCCGGATGCATGTTGTGAAGCTTTCAAGTGATTCTTGACTCACGTATGCTGATTTGGCAGCCTACCCACCTATATTGGGATCCTCCTCAAGGACCCTTCGGGGTCGTCCTTGGGGCGTCATTATTTGATATTTAGACCCTCTATACTCACTCTATCTATCCAAAATCTTTTTACAAGTTTTAGACTTCATTTGAACATCCGAAATCTTCACCAAACTTACGACGTCAATTAGATCAATTTAAGCTAGTTTCGGACGTCATGGTCGTTCCTCGGCGTCTGGGCTCTAAAATATCTCGGATGACTTATAAACATTTTGGTAGGTCTTAGAGAAGTAACTAAAC
The DNA here is from genome assembly GCA_027704805.1 of Solanum corneliomulleri. Lineage (NCBI taxonomy): Eukaryota > Viridiplantae > Streptophyta > Magnoliopsida > Solanales > Solanaceae > Solanum > Solanum corneliomulleri. The sequence continues at coordinate 9,738,231 of JAKWIY010003054.1, read as the reverse complement.
CTTTATAAAATCATGTTAGGATCTAGACTAGGTCTCGACTTTTCAGAATGTTACATTATTCCCCCCACCACCACCACCTTAGGAACATTCGTCCCCGAATGACACTGAACATTTAAAAGGGAAAGGATAGACTCAAGACTAGCAATCCAACCATTAGACTCAAGAATAGCAAACCAACCAACAATATACGACATCAATATCAAATTCCATATGATTTAAAAATCAAGGGGATTTGCACAACTCCATTCAACACATAATCATGTCATTTACACAAATGACTCAAAAACATCAATTTCCACACTTAAGGGCTTTATGTCTTAACATGAAAAATTTCCTTCTCACAACAACAAAACGAGCCCAACATATCATTTATGAGTCAATTATGCCAAATTTTGTTTCTCAAACTACCAAAATTCACAACATCATATTATGAAGGCAACAACATACCAAATGCACCATAAAGTGCAATTCAAGAAAAAGAGCAATTTTCCTTATAGTTCATTTTTAATATAAACTTTTTACAATAAACATGCATATCTTTGCAAAGCAAGTCAAATTGAAATTAACTCATTTTTTTCATCATTAAGAGGAATAAATAACCTTATCTAGAAAATAGATTAGGATAACAGGACTTCTTGTCGGCCTCAGCCTCCAATGTTGGTTCCTCAACTAGGTGGTTCATCCATAACACCTTTATAGAGGCCATTTACTTGTTGCTCAACCTCTTCACTTGATGATTGTCACACCCACAATCTAGACCCCATATGAGACCGGCGTCGTTAACCTCTTAGAGGTCGCAGACAAGCGTCTTCTTAGCTTTCATCACAATCGTATAGTTAAATTTGAGGAAAATTTAAAAAATTTAAACTTAATGAAGTGTACGTAGACTTCATATAATTACTGCATAAGAGTGATATACTAATAGTCTCAAACTAAACAACCATTTGTCAATAGATTAAACAATTGACATAAGGAATCATAATATTAATGATAGTTTGCCAAACCTGTCTTAATACAAATACTTGAAAATTTTTGAAATAAAACGCTAGGGACAACATCCACTAGCTATATTTAATTTATTCAATCTAGAATAATAAATGTAGACATCCTCGAACTCAAGAGGATCTACCAAAGTCTGGAGATCACTAATTCAAACCGCTTCAACGAATCTTCAATCTTCTCTCGGACCTGTGCCAATAAAAATAGTAATAGTATATGTCTCAGTACACACTTGTACTAAGTATGGGTGTATTCACATAAACACATAATGACTATGCATGATCAAGGAAAGTTCTTACTATAGCAACATGCCGTTTCTGGAAAAGTGAAATCACTATACTTTCCTAATTTATTATTTGGAATCATGTTATGAATATGACATGTTTTCATGCATTTAAAGCACACAACTCCTTTTTTATATGAACATAAGACCTTGGAATCATGAACATAATTTTAGAACAACTTAAACAAAACTTATTATTTTTACTCCCTTAGGCCGAGAGCTCACCTTCCAGCCTTTAGTTTATTTTTTAGTCTTTTCTTCTTTCTGTTGTGTAGTTCAGTGATCTCCTTTAATTCTATATTTTACTTACAAGTGCAATGATTCATTGTAGTCCCATATCCACAATGAATCGAGTAAGTAACGCGAAGGACTAACGAAATGACTTGGCTACCCTACTCACAAGTTATATTTCTCATTCTTGTTAAATTGGGCATGAATGTATTTATTAGCCAATCTTTATTTGCTATGCCTATTATTTGATTATTTACATAATATAAAGATCTTGGGGCATATATTCATACTCCAATATTAGCATAAACCAATAACTGTTACGACTTCATTCTTACCAAACACTGATGATTAATATTTTTCAGCTCTTGCTTACTTAGTTCACTTTGAAGTTAGATTTCTTCTTCTTTGATCTAGTGTTTACTTTATGTTACTTTCTTTCTTTCATAATTTCATACTGAAATAGATCATGTGAGCTAACATGAAATGCAGTGGCTTACCCACACCGAAAACAGGTGGCCCACCGGCTAAGGTGAAACCGAGTCCAGTGTCTTCCCCATACCAAAAAGAGGTGGTTCACGACTAAAGTGAAACCGAATACTTTCTTGAGCATTTAACCGACATAGATCATGTGAGCTAACATTAAATCCAGTGTCTTCCCCACACTGAAAAGAGGTGGTTCCCCGGCCAAATTGAAACTGAACACTATCTAGCACTCTTAGGTGGAATCGACTAACTAGTACCTATGCTGGCAACATAGTTCAAAGACTAGGAGATTTTAGAGACTCTTATCCACCTTGGTGGTAGTCTCATCTCATGAGGCTTACATGTTCTTGAACAAGCTCATTGCTAGTCTATCAATGCTTTGCTCAAATTTTTATTATAATTTACATATTTTAGAGTTGACTCATGCATTATGGAAGCTCACTTCTAGTATGAGGTATACTTAGCTCAATGGATGACTGGTCATCCCTTTTTTGTACTTGATGATATGAACATAATTTTACATTATTATCATGGTGCGAGTGAGACTCGTCTCGAGGTTTCTAGCACCCTCTTATGTGAGATCTTAGACATAATCATTTAAGTGTAAGGAAGACTTGTCTCACTTCCTTTAATACTCTATGTTAGGTCAATTTCATAACTCATAGTTTTTAGTTATTTCATTATTCCCCTTATCTTGTTCAACATTCATTCATAGTCTTAGACCATTCTTTATGGAATTTATAATAACTTATTCAAAATGCAATTATGTTGACAAGTTCGTGTGGATAGGGTATGTGGGGACTTGTCCCAATCATTGGCATACCCTAGGTTACGAGTTCATTGAGTTACATCTTGCCAAGTCAATATTTGACATATATTTGGCCTTACAACAAAAATATTATTATTTATATTGGCCATGTAAGATTGGTATGATTTAATCATTAGCCAACTTTATATCATATTTCGGAAATAGTATTGCTAGTCAATTTATTGGTATAAACCCAACTTTCACTGAACACTTGTCATGATGTTATCACTAGCCCAGTTAATTAAGTTGATGTATATACTATAATAATCTCATTATTTAAAGCAGCCAACTTTTAATCATAAGAACAATTCAGTGCTTAATTTGGCAAAGCTATAAAGTAGATTTGGCATTGAAGATTCATTAATTATCTCTGATTCATAGCTTATTTCTTCTTGGAAACATTGCATTCCAAACACTTACAAACATATTACTGTAAACACAAAGAGTAATACGAAAACTTCATTCTTTTTAAAAGTAAATTTAATTTTATAAACGACTTATCACAATTTCATCTTCTCGAACACAATTAGGCATTAATCATACCGATATAACCTATAAGTCCCATTCGACATTATTAAATCATAGAAACCTACACATAATGATCAGTTAGCACAACATACGAACATAATGCTCGAGAATTTGCATTATACTTACTACTAGAATCAGAAATAGGCAGAACTATAGAAATGAACATTCAAAACTTTCATTCGGAACAACCCTAGTTTCAAATTTCATGAATTCAAAACATTTGAAAAGCCTCTTGGGGAAAGGAATCGTAGAGGGAAAACGCATACCTTACTGTAGAATTGAATCTAAGAATATCATCTTGTACTTTGCATGAAAACCTTGAAGAATTACCTTGAAATCGCCTTAGGACAACCTTTCTGATTTTCAGTCGTTTGTTTACTATTTTTCTGTCGTAAGTTTTCTAGTGATTAAATGTGAGTCTAAGTTTAAAAACTGAATATGACTAATTAAAATTATACTAATTAACTTAACTAAATAAATCAATTAGCTAATTACCAAAAAGCCTCTCCAAAAATGACTAAAAATAGGAGAACATTTGGCTTACCCAAATCTGAAATTTTCCTAAGGGTTTCGGCTTTGACCTTGAATTTTAATTAATTAATTAAGTTTCTAATTTAATTAATTAGGTGACCTAGGGTAATTAATAAAGTACCCCTAAGTCACTACAACCATAACCAACCTTTTTGGACCATCCTAGGTTAGGTAATAGAATGTTTCTTTAGTTAGTTACCTGGCTAGTGTCACCCGGTTAGATCTTAGGATTTTGGGCACACTAGTTAGTTAATTTCGGTTAGTCCTAGGTTAGTTAACTAGTTAGGTAAGTTATTTATAGCCTAGGGTTGGTTTGGAATCTAGGCTCCACATTCTTTACCTATGCATGCGCCTGACCTCTAACCTCCCTAACCGAATTTGGTTGGGGCTGGTCGTCTGTCTCTTGTCCGGAAAGCACATGTTCTTGCACATGTGTTACACTTGTGCTTGCACATGTGTTGTTGCGAATTTCTTGTCCAAGGACCCTCACTTTGTCCTTGGGCACTACTTAATATACATGATCATTTTAAATGATCATGTTCCATGGTACCTATTTAGAGTTGGATCACTCGCACCTAATGTGTAAGCTATGAAATTAAAAATTTTAGCTTAGGGTCTTCATTGCAGGTACAATTCCTAAAAAAAATTGGATTGGAGCAATGAAACATCAAGGTGTATCTTAATAAATAGAAATTGGCTAACACCCTTAAGCCAATATTCTCCAACATGCCCAATGTTACTAACTATTGGGCATTTGGATGCCTATATACCCTAATACATATTCTTAAAACGTAATAGACTTTTCACTAGACTAGTACATTTTCTGAAATGTTCCTATAATCAAGGATTTGAACCAGAACCTCCTCATAGAAAAGGTTCTCTTTCACTCCAAGACATTCAATAGGAAGAATGACTCTGGGTCACCAATGCACTTCTTTAGCATAGATACATGGAAAATCGGATGAATCATAGATAACTCACCAGGTAATCTATACTCGCATGCAACCTTGCAAACCCTTTGCAAAATTTCATAAGGACCCACATAACGAGGACTTAACTTCCCTTTATTTCCAAATCTTACCACCCCTTTCATGGGTGAGATATTCAAATACACTTTATAACCTTCTCCAAATTCTAATGCACTTCTCCTATGGTCGGCATAAGACTTTTTCTGACTATAGGCTATTTGATAACTATTTCTTATTACGTGAAACTTCTCCAAGGTATTATAGATTAATTTGCGACCCAGAAGTGAGGATTCGTCAACCTCAACAATCCAATACGAGACCTACACCTCCTACCATACAAATCTTCAAAAAGGACCCATGGATATTGAGGAATAGAGATTGTTATAAGAGAACTCCCCTAAAGTCCACTGCCCATCCCAACTACCCTTGAAGTCAATGATACAAGCTCTAAGCATATCCTCAAGAGTTTGGATAGTATTCCATGATTGGCCATTCGTTTGGGGATGAAAAGTGGTGCTCAACTTAACTTGCTTACCCAACCCTTTTTGACACGATCTCCAAAACCTAGATGTAAACTGTGTGCCCCTATCCGATATTAAAGATAACGGAATATTATGAAAACTCACAGTCACATCTATATAGATCTTGGCATGATCTTACGCCGAGTAAGTCGACTTAACGGGAATAAAAAGGAAAAAAATTAGTCAATATATCCACCACCACCCATATAGAGTTATTTTGCCTTCGAGTCCGAGGTAAACCCACTAAAAAATCATACTAATGTCTGCCCACTTCCAAGCGGGAGATTGGATTTCCTGAAGTAAACCACCTGATTTTTGGGCTTGGCTTTAACTTGTTGGCAATTTCGGACACTTCGCAACAAATCCGCTATATATTTTTTCAAGCCATCCCACAAAAACACTCATCAAAGGTCATGATATATCTTAGTAGAACCCGAATAAATTGAATAATGGGACCCTTGAGCTTTCTCTAGGACTTGATTTCTCAAATCATCCACATTGGGTACACACAACCTTCTTTGGTACCTCAAAACACCATCCCCCCCTTAAGGTTACCAAGGACCTCTTCAACTCTATCAATAATGGATCAAGTTGTTGCTTAGACTTCACCTCAACCACCCAGTATTATTCGCAATTGTGATGAACCACAATACCACCATTCGGAGAATCTTTTAATCGAACACCCAAACAAGCCAACCTTTCAACATCCTTCACTAGGTCTTTCTTGGATTAATCTACATGTGCCACACTACCTATAGTCATACGACTTAGTGCGTCCGCAATCACATTAGCTTTACCGGGGTGATAGAGCTCACTCATTTCATAATCTTTCAACAACTCTAACCACCTTCATTGTTGTAAATTCAAATCCTTCTTGGTAAACACATATTGAAGACGTTTATGGTCGGTATACACATCAATATGAACCCCATACAAATAATGCCTCCATATTTTCAAAGAAAAAACAACCGCTGCTAATTCAAGATCATGAGTCAGGTAATTCTCCTCATGAATCTTATGTTACCTAGAGGCATAGGCTAAGACTTTCCCATGTTGTATAAGAACACACCCCAAACCCACTCAGGATGCATCACAATATACCACGAAACCCTTAGTACCCACCAGTAAGGTCAACACCATAATGGAGAAAAGCTAATCTTTCAACATTTGGAAGCTTCTTTCACATGCTTCCGACCACTCGAACTTCACATTCTTTTGGGTCAAGGTAGTCAATGGAGAAGCAATAGATGTAAACCCATCAACAAACCTTCTATAATAAACCTCAAGACCCATGAAACTTCTAATATAGGTTGGACCCAATGGTCTAGGACAATTCTTTAATGATTCGGTCTTTCTTGGATCCACATCTACCCCTTCACTAGAGATGATATGAACAAGAAAAACCACCAAACTCAACCAAAACTCACATTTGCGATACTTTGCAAAAAATTGATGTTTTTAAGGACTTGCAAAACCCTCTCAAGTGGTCCACATGCTCATTCTTCTAATATACCAAGATGTCGTCAATGAACACAATGATAAAGGAATCTAGGTAACTTTGAAACACCCTATTCAAAAGGCCCATAAATGCATCTGGGGCATTACTCAACCCAAATGACTTCACCCTCAACTAATAGTAACTATATCTTGTTTTAAAAATAATTTTAGGAATATCCTCATTTCTCACCCTAAGTTGGTGATATCCCGACCTCAAATCGATCTTATAAAAGTATCTTTCCCCTTGAGTTGATGAAAGAAGTCATCAATCCAAGAGAGAGGATGCCTATTCTCAATGGTCACTTTTTTAAATTGTCGGTAATAGATACACATTCTAAGGGACCCATCCTTCTTCTTTACAAACAAAAGCGGAGCGCCCACTGGGGAAAAACTAAGTTGTATGAAACCCTTGTCTAGTAAATCCTTGAGTTGAGCATTCAACTGTTTCAATTAGGTCGGAGCCATCCGATAAGGAATAACTAGAACGTGATTAGCATCCGGTAGCAATTCAATATAAAAATAATATTTCTGTTTGGGAGGGATTCCGGGAAGATCATTTGGAAAGAACTCCGGAAATTCCCTCATTACGGGGATCGACACAATGGGAGGAATATCGAAGTCTAAATCTTTGTCTCTTAAAATATGGAATAAACACCCATTATCCCATTAGAATTCATTTTTAAATCTTTCAAACAAGAAATTATTTGACCTCTAGGAATATAATTTCCCTCGTTCCACTCTAAAATGGGTTCATTTGGAAAGTTAAACTTCACCACCGTTGTTCTACAATCTATAGTAGCAAAGCAAGCATGCAATTAATCCATACCCTATATAAAATCAAAATTGATTATATCAAGTTCAACTAGGTCAACATAAGTAATTCTATTGGTCAACATTATAGGACAATCTCTATATATCCTCTTTGCAATGACCGACTCATGTATCGGGTAGACACCATAAAAGGTTCATTCAAGATATCAAGCCAAATATCAAACTCACTAGCTACCAAAGGAGTAAAAAAGATAGTGTTGCACCAGGATCAAGTAAAACAAATATATTAATAGAGAAGACTTTTAAAATACCGATCACCACATCAGGAGAACTCTCTTGTTCACCCCTAAAACTGAGAGCATAAAAGCGAATTTTTTTTGGAGGATCAACATTTGAACCACTTTATTGTTTACTCCCTTTGTCTTGACTCTTCAAATTAGGGCAATCTATCATCTTGTGACCCCTTTTTTCACAACCAATGTTATTTCCCGTTCCCACTAGGCACTCGCCCACATGACCTTTACCACAATTGGTACAAGTAGGCTTCTCACTAGGTGTGTTTCCACCCTTTCCCTTTTGGGATTTAGGTTTAGGCACGTTATCATCAGGAGCCTCAGAGAACTTAGAGAAACTTGATTAGAGAACCTCTTCTTGAACTTAGGCTTGTCTTGGATATTAAGTCTTCCTTTTGAAGATCCACCATCAAAAGACCTTGCCCTATTGGCATCTCTACTCTTTCTCTAAACCCTTGTCTCTTCCACTTTTTGAGAATGAACTAAGAGACGATAAATGTTCATATCATCATGCAACATAGCCGAACGAAAATTTTTTGTTCAATCATCTAACACTCTCGTCACAAAGCGACTCATTTTATTCCTAGGGTTGAAAACCAAAAAAGGAGCATACTTGGACAACTTAGTAAATTTCAAAGAGTAGCCAAGTACATTAATACCTCCTTGGCGAAGCTTGATGAATTATTCCACCTTAGGTTCTATCTTTTCCCTAGAAAATAACCTATCAATAAAAGCCTTCTTTAAAATGTTCCATGTCATCAGACTATCCGTTAATGGCCTATTGTCTCTCCATTGGACGTACCAAGTTTGGGCCACATCTTTGAGTCAGTAAGCCGTTAACTCGTCCTTCTCACTAGTAGTCAACCCCAAAAGATAGAGGATGTTATAGGTTTCATCAATGAATTCTTAGGGGTCTTTCTCAACTTTGGACCCATACTAAGTAGGAGGATTCATCCTAGTGAAATCCCTCAAACGAGAGGCTATGGTGCTAACTTGTATGGTTTCCTCGGGGTACCACCTCCCGGTTAGCCTGGGCCATCATGGATTGAGTTTGAGTAGTAATGGCTTGGGACATTAGGAGAAAGGAAGCCCTTATGTCATCATCCGTCATGATCAAAGGATTGGCCGGAGCTTGATCCTTTATTAGCTACTTCCTCAAGAGGAGGAACTCGATTTCCACGGGGAGGAACTCCCGCATTAAAAATCTCTTCATCAAGTCTTCATGTAGAGATTATTTGAGTATACATACCTATAACTACAGTACAAGGTTTAGGTAAAAGCACACAGAAAGTACACTCTAGAGGCACGACATTGGATTTTCAAGAAAATGAGAATTTATTAAGCATCATATAGTTTATTTTTCATAAGTGTGACACACTTCACAAATATGAATAAGATTATAAATAGACGTGGTTGAATAATAAATCATCCTAAAGATATTCAAAATCATACTCTAATATCAAGTTTGTCACATTCGGCGAGCACCCCCTAGACGTAAGTGGCATCGTTGTCCTCTTTGAGGACTAAGACTAGCCTATTAGCTTATTGATTAAAATTTAAAACTTTTCCTTAACTTCTCTATTGAAGTTTACATAGACCTCTACATACACATAATATATTCATATTGTGTATACATAGACCCTTCGTATAGAAAGATTACATAGTCTTCTACTTTTAATGTGCACATAATAAGTCTACAATATGCCTCATATTAATCCATCTAAGTCGAATACAACATATTGGGTTCAACCCATACTTCATTTCAATAAAAGCTTTATATAGGCATATAAAAAGTCGACAAAGAAAGAGAATGAACGAAATTGTCTTCAAGACTAAATAATATCAAATATCAAGATAGTGGCATCGTCCTTGGAAGGTGAGGACCTACCGAACACTTAGGGAATATCAGAGTAGCCTTGAATGGCCTTCAACTAAGCTCAATAGGCGGATCCTACAATTTGTAGTAAACATAAACATGGGGTTAATACACAGTTTTACTAAGTATGGGTATATGCACATAAACAAGTCAAGTCATGATAAAGAGGATATTTGTTCAAATCAATACTAAAGTACTTTCAAAATCTTAATTAACAATCAAGAGCTAATATAAGCCAATACATACATAATCCATAATCCCAAACCATTTACAACACAATACCAACATTAAAAAGTATAATCAAGTCAACATGTATATCCACATAATTTAGTATGTAATCAAGACAACTCCAATATCAAGTCGTAAAATCAATAAGTATGTATAAGAGTTCATAACATCATAACATAATCAAGACCCTTACCCATAACCTATCATTAAGCCTATAACTGCAATGACCAAGTAAAGCCTCATAACCTTACTCAATCAAGTAAACGAAACAAAGGATCATAAGCAAATCCCACTCAATATAACATAGCATCAATAGTATTCATCATCACATTTAGCAATATAGACCAATAACATGATCATAAATGAAACTAACATATAGGATCATCAAAATCTAAAGACATCATATTCATAGCATATACAAACAACATATATGATCATCAACATCTAAAGACATCATATTCATAGCATATACATTATAAGAACACAAGAACAACCTATTAAGGATTCCCTCAAGGAAAACTAGTGCAAGGCATAGTTAGAGTCCCATACCCCCACCTATGCTAAGTCAAACCTCTTTAGTCACCCTATTTAGTGTATAGTCCATTGCTTTATTTTACTTTTAGGAACACTTAACTTAGCAAACATAGGACAAAAGATCTATGTTTGGAATCTGGTGTTGTAAAACCTTACACCGATTGAAGGTGGTCTACCGCCCAAAGTAGAACCAAACATAAACGTAGCTTTCTAGGTGGATCCACTAGCTAGTCTTGCTATAGGGGAATAGCAGTTCAAGAACTAGGAGATATGTATTGAACCCTCTACATTTCTATTGGCATTTGAGCCTCATCTCACGAACTCATTGGGTGAGTGTCCCTCATAGGGGAGTCAACACCTCATGTGGAAGTATAGGGTGAATCTTCCTCCAAGAAAAGCCAACACCTCTCATTGTCAAGTTCACTCAGTGCTAGGCTATGTCCATTTTGAAATATCTTTATTTATTAACTCATCACTTAGTTTAGGTCATACGGTCTAATCCCTCATATAGTAATTGTCATTAATTGGATGAGAATATCCTTTCAGTACAACCCTCATATGTGAGATTAGCATAACATCATCATCATGTCATAATAAGGCACATAGGTAATTCACAATCAACCTTATATCATTTAATCTTTAAAATATCTCATAATCACATAGTCAAGACATTTAAATTCAACATCATACCAGCACCTTCTTAGGCTAATCATAATTCATGCTTCAATTGAAATACTCTATCAATCACAAGCCATCATAATTGAAGTAAAGGTTAGGATCATAAAGACTTACTCAATCTACTTCAATTTCCATCATCATGGTCTTACTATAAACCAACCAATTACATCAAACAATAGGTGTAGTAACACAATCAATAGAAATTAACACAAGAACTAGGTCAATTGCATCATCACTATCCCAATTTACATCAATTCATAACCTAGTGTTAGGGGAATTAGGGTTCATCATGAATTCATCTAGAATTAGATTTAATCCAAACCATACATTACCTTAGTCATAAAACAATTCTAATAATCAATTCATTCTTCAATTCCCAACAATTCATGACCAAAATCCAAGATTTTGGGAAATTGGGGAAGTGGAACATGATAAACATGAAATTGCATCAATTAAGATCAATTATTAAACAATATATACTCACTTAGTCATAGGAAATTACAATTTATCATTAATTTAAAGTTTAGGTGAAAACCCATTAGAATTGGAAAACCCCATCTAATTGGGTAATTTAGAAATCAACTTTGAAAGGAACTTTTTGGGAAAGAAATCTCAAGACTTAAGAAACCATACCTTAATGAAGATAAATACACGAAATTGAAGTTAAATCCTTTAGAAATTAACCTTCTTCAAGCTTTATTCCTTCTTCAATGGAGAAATATGGGGAGAGAGAAAGTAGAGAGAGGTGAGAGATTTTGGGTTTGATTTGGGAATTGGGTTTGGAGTGAGTTAAAATATCTTAATAATGATCCTATGTCAATGTATAATCACCCCCTAAATTACCCAAAACACTCCTCACTTAAATAGGTCTTCTTGTGCGGTCCAAATGTCAAAAATACAATTTTACCGAATTTGGGAAGTGGCTCTGCATCTCGAGGCCAACACACATTTTTATTTTTGAAAAATGAATTGAAGCATTAGGATCTATGTGGGTTGCGAGTCGTGCAGCAGCCTAGCGATTCTTGACTCATGCAGGCTGCTTTGGCAGCCTGCCCACCAATATTGGGGTCCTCCTCAAGGACCCTTCAGGTGATTCTTAGGGCATCATTATTGGACATTTAGACCTTTTATACTACACTCTATCTATAAAAAGTCTTTTTAAAAGTTTTATACTTTATTTTACCCTACAAAACATTCATCAAACTTCGCAAAGTCAACTAGTTCAATTTAAGCTAGTTTTTAGACGGCATGAACATTCCTTGATATTCTGATCTATAACTTTTTGGATGACATATAAATATTATTTTAGGTCTTACAAAGTATCTAAACCTTTATACACTCATGTTAGGCTTTAGATTAGGTCTCGACTTTTTTGAATGTTACATTCATGACTTGTTAATCAATTGTAAAAGGCTAGTAACTTTTCATAGACTGACCTTCGTTCGGGCTACCATCAACTTATGGTGTGAGAGTTTGACATACCTAAAATGGCTATTTCAACTAGGTATGGGAACTATGATTTCCTTTTAATGTCCATTGGCCTATCTAATTCTCGTGTGGCATTTATGGACCTTATGAATAGACTCTTATGAAAATATCTAGACATGTTCTTCATTATATTTATCGATGATATCTTTGTATATTATAGAGTGAAGATGATCACAAGAACCATTTTAGGATTTTATTGCAATATCTCAAAGATTAACAATTGCTTGCCAAGTTTAGTAAGTGCGAGTTTTGGTTGAAATTGGTGGCGCTCATATGTCACATTGTGTCAAGCAAGGGTTTATAGCTTTATCCAAAGAAGACGGACATTGTCAGGAATTGGCCTAGAACATTGTCGCAAATCGATATTAAGAGCTTTTTGGGTCTAGCCGAATTTTATAGGAGATTTGTTGAAGGATTCTCCTCTATTCCTTTTCCTTAAAAGACCTTAATAAAAGAGAAAGCTAAGTTTGAGTAGACGGAAGATTGTGAGAAAGGCTTCCAAGAATTGAAAAAAATAAAGCTTATCTCCACTCCTATATTGGGTTGTGTTCTCATGCAACATTGTAAGGTGATGGCTTATTCCCCAAGGAAACTCAAGGTCCCTAAATAGAATTATCTGACACATGATCTTGAACTAGAGGTCATAGTATTTGCCTTGAATATATAGAGACATTATCTTTATGGCGTCCATGAAGATGTGTTCACCGATAACAAGTCTCCAATATGTATTTACTCAAAAAGACTTGAATCTTCGGTAAATAAGGTGGTTAGATCTTTCGAAAGACTATGATATGAGTGCACTTACAACCCTGGCAAGTCAATATAGTTGCGGATTCCTTAAATCGTATGCCCATGGGTAGTGTGACTAATATAGAAGACGAGAAGAAGGAGTTAGAGTGTGATGTTCATATATTTGCCTAGTGGGGAGTTAAACTAGTAGATTCTCCAAATGGTAATTTCATGGTCCAACATATATCCAATTCCTCCTTATTAGTTAATGTAAAGTTTAAGAAACACTCTTATCTCATCTTGATGGATTTGAAAGAATTCGTACTTATGAAATCCATCAAGGCATTATTCCAAAGTGGAAATGGGGTACTTAGATTCAACGTACGTTATGTGTTCCAGATGTAGATGACTTCAAAAGATAAATTTCTGAAGAGGATCATATTTCCCAAAATTTTATTCATCCGGAAGCCACCAAGATGTACCATGATCTACGGAGATCTATTGTTTGAATGGATAGAAAAGATATATAGTGGATTTTGTTGCGAAGTGTCCCTATTCTCGACAAGTCAAGGTCGAACTTCAAAAGGCGGATGGTTTGTCTCATGATATAGGTATTAGCACTTGGAAGTAGTAGGATGTTTATATGGACTTTGTTGTGGGTTTGCGTCGCACCCGAAGACAACTTGATTCTATTTGGGCAATTATTGATAACCCAAATCAACCCACTTTATTTTCGTGAAGGCTTCATATTCGCCGAAGAACTATGCCAAGTTATATGTTAAAGAGAGCGAGTATGCATGGGGTTCCCTTGTCCATAATATTTGATAGGGGTACTCAATTTCCTTCTCACTTTTGAAAGGCTTTCCAAAATGGGCTTGGTACCAAGGTTAAATCTAGCACTACACTTTATCCTCAAATGGATTGTCAAGCATAACGTACTATCCAAACCCTAGAGGATTTGTTGAGGGAATGTATCTTTGATTTCAAGTGTAATTAGGATGACCATATACCGTTGATAGAGTTTTCCTATAATAATAGTTACCACTCAAGTATTGTTATGGCTCTGTTTGAAGAATTTTATGGGAGAATGTGTAGGTCTCCGGTTGGGTCATTTGAAGTAGGTGAATTTGATCTTATTGAACCTTATATTGTTTATGAGGCATTTGAAAAAGTTTGACTGATTAGAGATATGCGAAAGACGGCCCAAAGTTAGAAAAATTCTTATGCCGACGGGGATCTTGAATTTAAGGTAGGTGATTAGGTCTACTTGAAAATCTAACCCATGAAAAGGGTAATGATTCGGTAAAAAAGCAAGACTTAGGACCGATATGTGGGCTAGTATGAGATATTGAAACCTATTGGTAATGTTGCTTATGAATTGAACTTTCCTAATGTATTAGCTCCGGCTCACCTAGTGTTCCCCGTCTCAATGCTTAAGAAATGTATAAGTGATATGGTATTTGTATTTCCTTTAAAAGGGTTAGGGTTTGATGAGAATCTTTCTTATAAAGAGGTTCCGATTGAGATATTAGACCCGCAAGTGAATAGGTTGAGGAATAAAGAGGTAGCTTCTGTTAAGGTTCCATGGAGGAATCATCTAGTTGAGAGTGATACATGGGAGGCCGAGACCAATATGATGCCCCGTTATCCTCATCTTCTCCCTCCTTCTTCGATTCAAACTTGAGGTATGTATTTTCTGTTGAGTTTGTAGTAAATTGGGAGTTATGTGTATTTCATGGGTTTTCCATGATTTTATTTATCTAGTGTGAGTCCATGTGAAGAAGCATGTATTACATATCTTGAGTTTTCTAATGAATTTTATTTCCCTCTTGTTGAAATGCTTAATCTATATGATATTTTCATATTTGACATATGAGGTGAATTATGAACAAGATAAATTGTGTTTTTAAGTGACATTCTGAGTCCATATTGCGATCTGGAACTCATCATTAATTGGACAAGGTAGTTCCTACTATGAACATGATATATGATGTATTGCATGTATATTGAGTTGGTAGATGTAGTTCCTACTTCCTCATATTGCTTTGATTTACCTTGATTAGGAGTTGCAGTTTCTCTTTATAATAAGTTCTTATGATTAATCGTGCATTAGAAGTTCTTGCACATTTTTTATACGTATGCTGGTTGGGTTGTTGGTGTAGAGTTTCTATATTGGTTTGGTGTCTTGGTCAGTATTAAGTGATGAATGTTCCCAAGGGGGAGATGATGGAATACCACAAAAATTGAACGACCTAAGCTATATCCTCATCTGATGTATAATGACATAAAAAGGATGAAAAATATGTTTTAGACCTAATATAATGTAACTAACTTTTTAAGAATGTGTTACTGCATAAACGTCAAGAAAAGACCATGACATCCATAACCTAGTAAATTTGACTACTTTGGTCTCACGTCTTGTAGTAAGGTTTTGAAGTGTCGTATGAGAACTAAATATAGTAAAAATGGTTTTTATAGGTAGAACTACATGTTAAGTGTCCAAACATATGGGGATGACCCCCCAAGGACCACCCTAGGGACGGGACCTTAAGAAGCACCTAACCTTGGACCCAAAAAGTTTTAAAAAAGACAGCAGGACCTATGAAGGTCATTGACGAGGTATCAATGGATCCACTCCCCATATACTGGATTCGTTGATCATACCTGCAATTAGGGGTGGAAAATTGGAAATAATATAGGTATCCATCCACATTACCGATTTAAAATGGGTTTGATCCCCAATGCTTTTAAAATGAGTCAAATATGAGTCTAACTCATATTTTCCATTTAAAATATGGGTACCTAAATGGGTAAAATGTGTAAAAATTCTAAAGAAAGTCGATTCAATTGTAACAAGAAAATAGGGTTGAAAATCGAATCTCACGTGAACAAAATTGCCTCGGCTTTTCATCATCTTCCATCAACCACGTTGTTCAGCTCCAGTGAGGCTCTCTCCTTCGTCTCTACTTTTGTCTTCTGCTCTTTTTTCTCCTTTCCTATTTGTTGTTGTTGTTGCTGTGGTACTCTGCTTTGTTGTTTTGGTTGAAGTCCATAGAAGTAGTTTCCTATATAATGTGAAATAGATATGGATGATCCACAGAGACACAGTCTGAAAAGCTAAAGTAATTTTTTGTTCATTTCATATTCTTACCTTGTTGATTTTATTATTTGTACGTATGGCTCGTTGTTTATGATTTATAAAATTAGGTTGATATATCGATAGAAGGAAATTAAGAGTCTTACGAACAAAGTACTGCAACTTTGTTGATACGAAACAAACTTAAAACATCTCTTGTTTGGAATTATTTTATTAGAATTAAGCCTAATTCTATTGACTGAAAGTATGAAAGTGAATGCACGGTCTGTAAAAAAATTGCAATGGGCCCTACAAAAGGAACAACAAACCTAAAGCGTCATTTGGAGAAACACAACCCCGATAAGGCTAAAAACGGTCAAAATGAGCCAATAGATCAAAAAACATATCAAGAGAAGATGTCATTGGCTATATGTAGGCATAATTATGCTTTCAGTTTTCTATAGCACAAAGGCATTAATTATATTCATTCATATTTAAATGCAATAGCGAGGCATATATTAAGAAACACAGCCAAGTCAGATATCTTGAATTTGTATGCTAGAGAAATAGAACTTCTAAAAGCTGAACATGCGTTGATTTCTAGTAGAGTGTGTTTGACATCTGACATGTGGACTTCAGCAGTATCTAATGGCTATGTGTGTTTAACAACTCATTATATGGACATAAATTGGGTTCTTCATAAAAGGGTTCTGATTTTTCATCATGTTCCTCATCCACATTTGGGTGTAGTTTTAGGTCATTTATTGATTAATTTTTTTAAAGAGTGGGGAATCGAAAATAGAGCTTTGCCCTTACTTTAGATAATGCTACTTGCAATAAAGGTGTGGTTGATGTTTTGAAGAATCATTTGTCTTTGATGCATTCATTAGTTTTTTGGGGAAAGTTTCTTCATGTTCGTTGTCGAAATCACGTTCTTAACTTAATTGTTAAGGCGGTTTCAGCGATGGTTGATGCAGCTATTGGAAAAATTGGAGAAAGTGTTAAGTATATCAAGAATTCAGAAGCAAGACTAGTGAAATTTGTGGAGTGTCTTAGAAACCTTGGCCTACCATGTTCTAAAAACTACGCCAAGAAGTTCTTATTCGATGGAATTCAACCTATCAAATAATTGAAAGTGCTCTTTTGTATCAGCTGGCATATATTCATTATGACTTGGTTGATCCTAATTTTAGGCATGTCTTTTTTAATGATGAGTGGAAAAAGGTTGAGATTCTAGCTATGTTTATAGGCCATTCTATGATATCACCACTTTATTTTCCAGATGAAAGTACCACACAACAAATTTGTATCTTCCTAATATATGGAGAATTGAAATGCTATTGGTAGAACACAAATGAAGTAAATATCCAAAGATGATTGAGATGGCCACTTCTAAGTTAAAGAAGTTCAAAAAACATTGGGAGTCATATAACATCATTTTATTTATAGAAATGGTTCTTGACCCGTGATATAAACTTAATTTTGTTAAGTTTTATTTTTCAAAGATTAATTGTGATACTTCTGATCAAAAATTGAAGGTTATCGAAGATAATTTAATGTTATTATTTGACGAGTACTTGACACCATCTACCACAACCTCGTTGCCAACTTCATTGAGGAGCATGCTTGTAGTAGTAGAAATAAAATGACTGAAGCATTTGAGGAGTTTGATATGTTTCAAGGTCAGTTAGAGTCGAGAACTAGTAAAACGCAATTAAAGTTATATTTGGAAGAAGCAAACGTTGGTCGGAAAACAAATCCGAATCTCAATGTACTTGGATTTTGGTAAGATAATAAACTAAGGTACCGAGAACATTCATTAGTGGCACGACATGTTTTGCGTGTGCCCATCACTACAATAGCCTTTAAATTTGCATTTAACACGGAGGTCGTGCCGTTGGAAAGTTTCAAAGTTATACTCTTCTTGCAAATGGTGAGGCAAAATTATGTACTATGGATTGTATTCGTGGACAAGAACATAAATTTAGCTTCTCTAGTTTCAGTTGTTTAATTTTACATAGTGAATTTGCATTTAGAACTATAATGACTTGTCTTTTTCAAAATTGTTTAAGATCTTAATGGATTCGAATAAAATTCTGATGAAGATGAGATTATTGTTGACCTTAAACCTTATGTTGATAAACTTAGAGGTAAGACTTTAAGAGCAACTCACATTTTTTTAGTTTGGCACTAATAAACTTGTTCAGTTTCTTCTCTGTTTAGACAATTTAATTGAAGAGGCAACTATTTTGCGATGGATTAATCATGTGACTACAAAACGAAATGTACAAGAACTTGTGTTAAAATTTTGTCTTAGTAAGCTATTTGTTTTACCGCATTGTCTTCTAACGTGTCAATCGTTGCAAGTTTTGAAGCTACACTTGTCTGGGAATGTACTTAAACTGCCTAATTCTGTGGGATTTTTTCAACTAAAACTCTTTCATCTTGAGCAAGTCCAGTTATCGGATAAGCATTTGATTAGTTGCATATTGTTGAAATGTGATTTTCTCAAAACTTTGATCTTAGAAGATTTTTTACTGTAGGAGATATGACACACACTACTTGTTATTGCTTGCATGTCTCTTATAAGCCTTACTTTTCGAAATAACATTTCTATGGTATGTTAGCTATCCAAAAGTTTTTACATGCATACAATTTTTTTTTTGTTTTTTTATGTTAGATCATCACATCTCAAAGAACAATCCACAATAGAACAAATTACTAAGAGTCTGTGGAATTTTGTTGGAAGTGGTGGCCTTGTAGGTGAAGCATCTTTGTTTTTTTTAGTTGACATGTTGTCGAGGATCTCCAGTTGATCAGTTGGCGGAAGCTAGATTAACACCATCTCATATTGCGGAAACAATATTTAACATACTTGGACAAACCAAGGAGGCTTTAGAGGTCATGACTACCAAGTTTACCAGAGCATGGAAGAAAATCCTAATTCATGTGTTATATGTTAAGTTTGTTCGGATAACAAACGGAATCATATATATTATGCATACATAGCTCTCTATTCTTCATGTTTTAAGTCGGTCTCGGGTTATATTCTATTAGCATGAATTGAGAGTATGAGACTAACATTCAAGAACAGAGAAAATCCATTGTAAATACACAATGATCATGCCATCATATAGTTTAAAATAATATCAAGTTTTAAATTGTAGTGTTTTGGGCCTGTTTAAAATAATATCAAGTTTGAAAATGTAGTGTTTATGCCACAGATAACACATTTGACAAGAGTATACCAGCCACTTTAATGTCTTCAAAAATGCTTCATGACTCGATCATTTTGGAGCTCCTTGAGCATGTGAGAAACTTGACTCGTGGAATAATATGGATATCCATATTATCAATTGGGTAACTCATTTTTTACTTATTTAAAATATGAGCCGAGTCAAATATTTTACCCTTTTTTTACTTATTTTCTATAGACTCATATTTGACTCGACCTTCTCATTTGTCACTCCTACCTGCAACAGCACTTTACTCCCCTAAAAAGAGGAGTCTCTGACCAAAACGATGAAGGTGCAAAATGGGGGCGTGAACACACCCATGGTATGTGTATGGATGTTTGTAGATGCTTCAAATTTTTAAGTTTTTAGTTTTAGTTTAGGGGTCTTAGTTTTAGTTATTTATTTAATTCGGGGGTTAATAGAGGGTGGTTAGTTAACTAATTACCTTTCTAAAAATAACTATAAGACCCTAATTCTAAGAATTTATGTCATTCAACTAAACTCACAACTCAATGACAAAAACTTATCTTCACTCTCTCAAAATCTTCACTGTAAGAACTTCATTAAAGGAGAAGACCAGAGTTAAACTAGGGATTCAAGAACTAGAATTTTCTCCATTAATTCTCAAGGAATCTATCAAGGTATTGAAGCTTTTTACTCTTGGAATCCTTTCCCAAGAGGCTCTCTCTAAAATTGAATTTCAAAATTACTCAAATTCTAGGTTTTCACTCAATTTTGTGGGTCTCTTTCTAAAAAAATTCCGTTGATATAAATTGATTGTTTATTATTATATATTAAGGTTTATGGATTAACTCAATTAATGTATGTGGTTTTTGAATGAATCCTCACAAGACCCATGAATCTACACTCTTTCTAAAATCTAAACCCTAGTTTGTTTTGATTGATGAATGAAAGATGAGAATCGTGTATGTTTCTATGTAATTCATTATTTTATTATGATGTTACCCTGTATAATGATTGAATAGCATGAAGTTAGGGTTGAATCTTGAAGAAAGCCTTGAAGGCTGTGAATGAAGGTTTTTAATTCGGTTATATTTTAATGTTTACTTGTTGATACACTTATGATGGAGGTGTTTAATTAATATATTGTATTATATTAAAATTTTGATCCACTTATTGTAAGGTTTCTTACTTTATTTATGAATTTTTGTGTTGAGTATTGTTCCTCTTCCCTACAACCCTAACTATGATCAAGTATTCTATGATATGAACATGTATATTATGTTATGATATGATACGAATATAGATGTTATGTTATGATATGAATATGTATACTATAATATGATTATGTTAGTTTTGACATGTTGAAGAAAATGCAATTCTCCTAATACTATATGAGTATGATACGAAAGAACATCCTCATATGTTCTTGGTTCTTTGATTGAGAGGTTGTCCTCATCTTTGAAATCTTTGATCTATCAACCATATGAGTAATTATATGCTTAAAGCATTCTTTATTAACTAATGAATTACTTGAAGGCTTAATCATACTCAAAGAGAATTGTGCTTAGCACCGAGTGGCAATGATTATGAGATTGTTTCCTTCATGCTAGCAGTTGGGTTCAAATTATGGTGTCTCGTGAGATGGAAACCCGCATGATAGAAGTAAATGGTATATAAGTAAAAGCACGATATCCCATAAATGTGTGCTCGTATAGGTCTTAGCTCGTGGATCAACATTATAGATAGATATGTCTGTTTCACCCAAGGCAAGTAAAACACCTCTTTTTTATATAGGGGTAGAACACTGGATTCGTTGTATCTCACATGATCTATATCTCTTATTGATAATCTCTGTATGTTTTACGATTATGAAATAAAATACGAATATGACTTATTAAAATGAATTTGAACTCTAACTAGGGATTTTTGAGGGGTACTACGTAGTGTAGGTAACACTATGGGACTTTACCTATGCATTGCACAAGTGGGTTCTTTGAGTAGTTCTTGTGTGAGTCTCTTCTGTACGATGACTTATGTATGATTTTAAGGTTGGTTTCATCTATTATGATATTATTATGTATGTGACTATACTTATGTCTTCTTGATGGTTTTGCATAGTATATATGGGGGTATGAGACTTCTTATATATATATTTCACAAGTGAACTTGAAAAGGGGGTCATGGGTGGTGTTTTTTTGGCATGATGTTGATTGAACTCAAATGTTCTATGAAATGAACTATGGTTATGTATATTTTTACATATGATCATGAAATGTCTGTTTATCTTATGGTATGGATTGATTATGCCTTACTTGAATGTGCAGTATGTCTTTTAACTTGTAATAGCATGGTTTCAACTTAAGGTCACTTTTGTGCATATTTTAATTGCTTTAATTGCATGGTTTTCATACTTAGTACACATTGAATCTACTAACCCATATTTCTCTTATTTTCTACCAAGTGTAGGTTCGGGTTAGTAGGTTGCCATTGAGATGAAGGAAGGATTGGATTATATTCTCTTAGACTTTTGTATGCTCTTAAGTTCCGAGAACAATATGATGCCACTTATACTTCTTTATATTTTGTAATAAACTACTTATGCACTTTCTATTATGATACGTTTCATTGTAAAGGGCTATGGTACCTATTTATTACTTTAATTTTTGAACTTATATGGTTGATAAGATGACATCTAGACATTATATTTTTCTTATACGAAAGATTTTGACATTGATTATTGAAAAGTTTCAAAATTCCACATTATTCAATGTCTTATGCAAGGGTTATATGCTAAGGACTTGTATCAGACCCCATTAGGGTCAAGTACACTCTTTTATGACTTGGGGGTGCTCTAGGTCATGACAAAATTTCCCTCTCCTAATCCTTCTCTTGTGTCTTCGGAAATGAATATACAAAGTTCGAACACAAGAAGAATTGAGAGTGACACTGTGAATGAAGGAGCTCTTCCTCTTATTGATCTCGTGGTTGAGATTGTGACCAGACGGAGTTTAGGTCTACTATCCAAATGTTGACCAAAGTCACGATAACTCAAGATCAAGTCATGACAACTCAAACACAAGCCAATAAATCTTAGGATAATGGATATTTGTGGACTCATGTGAACCCTTCAATGAATTTGGTCACATGTTAGGGATTTTCATAGAATGAACCCTCCTCATTTTCATGGCCATAAAGTGGAAGAGGATCCCAAAAGATTTATTGACGAGGTTTATAAAGTTCCTAAAATTATGGGAGTGTCTCTACAAGAGAAGAAAGAGTTAGCTACCAATTGAAACATGTAGCTCAATATTGGTATGAATAGTGGAATAGTGAAAGACCAGTAGGAGAGGGGTCGGTAGAATGTGAATCATTTAAATGAACATTTCTTAATAGATTACTCACCTTAGAGTTGAAGGAACTAAATATTAATGTGTTCATTAAACTTTGTCAAGGAAGTATGAGTGTTAAAGAGTATGCTTAAAAGTTCACCCAACTATCGAAGTATGCTCCAACCATAGTGGAGGAATCGAAGGCTAAGATGAATAAATTTGTGATGGGAGTGTCTGAATTGGTTTAATAAATATTGTGTATCACAATGCTTTATCATTACATGGATATCTCAAGGCTCATGGTATATTCACAACAAATTGAGGATTCAAAACACAAGAAAAGAAATAGAGAGGTGAAGAGAGCTATAACCGGTGATGGGAAATTCTCCAATGCAAGTTCCGATAGACAAGGTCAACAAAATTTCACATAAAGATTCTCTAACCATGCTTCCTCAAATGCTTCACGAAGGTTCAACTAAAATAGGGTGCCTAACCCTAAGCCTCAAGTAGGTAGTAGTGGTTTTTCTTATGTGAATAGTCCTACGTGTGAAAAATGTTTATAGAATTTAAATGGTAACCTAGACGACACCGATGTTTTGTATGGTTGTAGTAAGGTTGTTCATCAATTGAAGAATTTCCCAATACTTACGGCCAAGGTAGGACAAGGAAAATAAACTCCTCTAAGCAGTCGAAACTCTAATACCCAAAAGAAAAAGTGTGTTTATGCCCTTTGATCTTGAGAGTTACTAAAAGAGCTCTCTGGATGAGGTAACTGGTATGTTAAAAGTTTTTTCTATTGATGTATATGCATTGTTATACCCCGGTGCTACTTTTTCCTTTGTCAAACATTTTGTGTCAATGAAGTTTGAAATACTCGTTGATGTGTTACTAGAGTCTTTTTCAATGTCTACCCCTGTTGGTGGCTCTGTAGTGGCTATTAGAATCTATAGAATTTGTCTTATTTCTTTACCCATAAAGTTAATTTGGTTGATTTTGCAGATTTATACATGTTAGACTTTGCTGTGATTTTAGGTATGAATTGGTTGCATACATGTTATGTATAACACTCCGGAAAATGATAGGTAGAACTAGAGCCTAAATGTAAGGATGAACGTCTTAAATATGAGGTATAGGGGTCAAGACCATCATGCTTGTGTCATGGCCAAGGGTCCAGGACAAAGAAAAAAGTGCAAGGTTTCCCCTAGATATTAACTACTGTCCCAAACTTTATGATAGGGACCACAAGTCATGGTCCTCACCAAGGCTCGTGATGGTGGGCATGGTCTTGCCTTGGCCATGAAATTTTTCCAACCAAAATTCCTAGCTACTGACTCAAATTTCACGGCCATCACCACGGTCTATGGTCCTTAACATGGCCAAGGTGAGTCTCACCTTAAGTTGACTTAGTTAATTAACCACATGGTCTAAAATAGCAAGCGATTACCTCAAACTCCACAGGTTGTACTTAGGGTCAAATGTCAAGTGCCACCAAAACTTATACACTGTCCCAATCTTCACAAGAGGGACGACGAGTAATGGTCCTCACCATGGCTCATGAAGATGATCGTAAAAACTGGACGAGTCTATTTATGAGGGATATTTATGTTAATTCCTTTATAAGTAAAATAAATGTTGGGGTTTTTTGGGTATTTTAAGGGGTGTTTGTACATTTTTAAAGTCATTTTTCACCTATTCCCTAGTCAAAAAACATAAACACCCAAATAAATCTCCCAAAACCCACTTCACTCAATATTTCTCTCTCTACTTGTTCATCCTTTGAAGCACATTAAAAGCTTCAAGATTAGGGTTTAAGCTCCAAGACTTTTACTCTAATTTCGTGGAAAATATTGAATTAAGGCATAGCGACCTTCATTCATGCAATCTATTACTCCATGAATCCCTTAACTCTAATTTCTATATTTAGGATATTGTTTAAAGATATGGGGTTTGTGTTCTAGTCATGGGTTCTTCTTTAAAATTGTTTCATTATGTTAATTGTCTTATATTATGATGAATTTGATGTTTAATGAGGGTTTTTATTGTGAAATTCCCCATGAATCCATTTGCTTCCCCATGACCCCAACTCTATGAAATTGTGATGGGTTTGTTCATGCAATATTAATACTTAGAATTGTATCTATGTTAATTTAGAGAATTAATCTTGATTTATTCATTCTTATTATAGTAATTCTAAGTTCTATTGCAAGACATTGTTAATGACTCTTGAGGGATAAATGTTAAGTGTTTACTCTTGATGTGTAGCCTTTATGGTAATGTATGAAAGAACTTTATGTTTATGATACATATATTGATCCGCTTGAAATGTGGAGGTGCTTACTTTTCATATATCTTATGTATGAGCTTATGTTCCACTTGAACAGTGAAGACCTTATGACTATGGTCTGAACTATTGTATTGTTGAAATATTATTTTCCTTTACAAAACTACACAAGTTTATGTATTAATTGTCTTGCACAATTATATGATGATTATATGGGTGAAAGGCAGTTCTCACTTTGTTGAATCAATGAGCTATGTTATGAGTTGGGTTGAAGGAAGGGTAAAGTACTCCTTCACATATGAAATTGCAATTCATCTTAACTATGTATAAATTGGAGAATAATTCTTAGCACCGAGCACATATGGCAAATGAAGTAGAGACCTTTCTTCTAGTATTAGGCCGAGTCTTCTACATATAATCTCTTGATATGGAAACCCTCCCTCTAGCACCGTAGGTTGGGTTTCGAGAAGCAGTCTCCTTATCCCAAAAAGATGTTCGCATATACGTTTTAGATAGTGGTCCACATGATAGTTATATATGTTTAGTTCTACCTTAGGCGAGTAAGTAAATTTGATCTTCATTGGCCTTGTTTTCCGCAGATCGATTACTCTTCTTTGAATGTGAAGACCGTATGAAGGCAAGTCATGGTATCTGGGATCGCACATCAAAAGGGAAGGCGAGGTTTCGAAGTCTATCATGGAATCAGGCCCCTACTTTTAGTGATACCCCTTTTTTTGGTGTGGGGTTATATGACACCGGATTCCATGTAGCTCACGTGGTTATATGAGTTAATGTTATTCTACCTATGTAATAAGATAATGAATATGGCTTGAACTATACTTATGATTTCTTGATAAGTTTTTACAGTAGGTGTGGGGGTATGGAACTTCACTTTTATGTTTCACAAGTAGTCTTTGACGGGGATTATGGGTTGGTTTTAATGATATGGAAAGAGATGGAGGTATGTATGTATGATGAATGAATTGTTGTTAAAATATGAATTTTCTTATGTATATGTAATGAATATTATTATTCATTTATGTAAGATTATAGATTATGAGGAGGTCTAAATTTGAAATGTGTTTCTAAGGTGATTCTAAATAGATACTTAGTGTGTGGTATTATGGGATGACAACTATGCATTGTACAAGTATGCTTTTAGCGCTACTACAGTAATGGTTCCACTATGTTATGGAGGTTAATGTGAAATATAATGTTATGACTTGTAATATGTCATTGTGTGCATAAATGGCTTGAAAACTTAATAAATGCATGATTTTCACTAAAATGTCCTTTTTGGCATATTTATCTATTTTATGAATGTTTCCATACTTAGTGCTTTTGTACTAACAAATTCTCTTCTAAATCTCCTATAAGTGTAGGTCATAGTTCCTTCTTGAAGAAAACATAGATTTCTATCTCCATGTTTCGGTGAGTCCTCCAATTATAGAACAAGTGGCTATTGATTCTAGTTCTAGATTACTCTCTATGTTTAAGACTATATTGTACTTCCATATGTTGAGAATTTTCTTTTGATGTAAGTGTTGAGTGCCAAACGTTGTAATCTTATTGTTAGATGGTGTAATGAGACAAGTCTAGGTACCTATTTTTATATATGAAGAAAGTGTGACTTATATTGTAAAAGTTGTAAAGGTTGTAATTTTTTTGTATTATTCTAGGTCTTATATAATGAAAATACATTAAGGGCTTGTATGAGACCCCTTTCGGGGTCAAGTACACCCTATAACTACTAGGGGGTAGCTTCGTGTCGTGACAAACTTTGTATCAGAGCAAAAAATATTTGGCAATAATTGTTAGATTGATGTCTCATAAACCATGTTTAGTAGAGTATTGTTCATGAATGTGAAGTGCACCACACATATGAATGAGAGGCTATAAGATGTGTAGGAACTCTCACTTTTTTTTGTTATTCTTAAGTCGTTCCTAAGAGTCATAACTCTATAAATTACCTGCTTCTAATCTTTTTCTTGTGCATATTGGATATGACTACTAGAAGAGCCGCAGGAAAAATGTATGAGGAGATCTCTTATGCGGGAGTTACTCTCCATGTAAATCAAGATCTTCCAAATGATCAAGCTTCTCAAGGTCAACAAGAGCCTCAATTTCCTATTGAATAAGGAGCTATGTATAATGTGGAGATAAGGACGACTATTCATGTAACACTCCAGAAGTTCCATGATGTAGTCTAGAGCCTCACTTAGTGAACTAATCCTTAAAATAGTGTTTCTAAGCTTAAAAGGTAATAAACTTGATTAGGAAGTGTTAGAATAAAAACTTCAACAAATGACCACGACGCACGGAGTCTTGTGAAAAGTGAACTAGTGTGCCTTGGTGTGTTTCAAAGGGTTTAAAGAATCGAAAAAAGGCAAATTTGGTGGAAAGGTTTGGATAAACCTTAAAGTGTGTTTAGGCTTGAAACTTCCAGGTGCGACTCCCCAAGGAACACATAAGGTTCCTCGAGGAGGACAGAATATTTAACCCTAAGGAGCTTCCCAATAATATGTGCAAACGACGCGGGCATCGACGCCCCATCGATTGACTCAGGCTCCGTCGTTTTAATTCTTGAGTCCACACTTATAATGTGGATCTAAAGATCAATTTTCAGCAGTCTCTAATAAAAATGATGGCTTTCAAGGATGGTCCACTTTGTGGAACAAAGGACAGCCGTTTGGAAGCGTCGATGGTACCGGCAAGTTGGTGCGCTGCACGGCCAAGCCTAGTGTGGTTTGGTAAATTCCACCCTTGGCTAACTAAATGTGCGGTCAGTTTATTTTAGTTATTTTATGTATATTAAAATACTTTAACTCATTACATCAAACAACTCTTCATAACTTCCAAATAAAAAAATCAAAATCCACTTTTCCTCTCTCACAAATTCTCTTTGTAGACCACCATTGAATAACAAAGAAGATTTCAAGCTAGGGCACTCAATATTCATCCTTTTTCGCGTCAAATTCGTGGAATATCATCAAACAAGGTATGGGGATATTGATTCATTGATTAGTTTCTCCAGAAGCCCTTCAAAACTTCTATTTTTGAAATCTAAATTATGACCAAAAACTAGGGTTTTGTGATATAGCCATGAGTACACTCTTAAATGATTTTCTTTATGTTATATGCATTGTATTATTATTATAATTGTATTAATTGATAATTTATATTATGAAAATATTTCAAGAACCAATGTGCACCCTATAAACCACTTTCATGAATGTTGATGAATGAATTGAGTAAATATGAACATGTAGGCTGGTAAATGATGATTCTCTAATTATAGAATCTTGTCTTCCATTCCTATTATGTTTAAAATTAGGGCATTCATGATACTCTATTCCTTATCTTTAAAAGAGGGTAAACTCTATGGTTGTATATATGATGAAGAATGTTGTACATACACTTTGAACTTACTTGCTAGGTATATGGCTTATGGAAGGATACCAGAAAGGTAATTTGTATGGGACTTCACTTGTTCATTGCACGAGTAGGCTTTGATGAATATATCAAGGTGTTCTTTGTAGTCACGAAGTAATATGAGAATATGTATGTTTTATGGATAATAGTGGAAAGGAACATATCCTTATATGCAAATGTTTCTCATGATGCATGTATTTTACTTATGATTATTGGTATGTGGTGAATGTTAATGTAATATGTCTGGCCAAGGTGGTTTCTATTGGAATTCTTTGTAGGTTTGCTATGGTTAATGAATTTCAAGGGTTTCTTTATACTCTAGTCTCCAATTAAGAAGAGTCACTCCCTAAGCATATTCACTCGGTGTTAGCCATTTTCTAAGTTCATCACAAGAGGCATATGATAAGGTACCATATTTTAGCCTTACCAAAATCATAATACCTCTACCATGGATGGTTCAACTATGGCTTCCACTCAATGGTCATAAGGATAACTTAATCACTTCCTTAGAGATAGTTTCACGTTATTCAAGACAACCTATCCCTAATTCCATCATTCACTCAAGAAGGATACCATTACAACTTTCAACTTTAAGGATATCATAGCCTTTTTTCTATATAGAAGATTCCAAGTCATTGACCTTATTCACATGTTCAAGATCATAAATTAATTATTCATACACATACATGGCAAGGTGATTTAGCCTAACAAGTCAAGGGATCACATATTCACATAACTTTCATGCATCAAGAAAAGGAACTTAGGTCTACTAAATCAAGACACGCCTTTCATCATATCACTTATACAATGTCATTCAAGTTCCAAGTAGGGAAACTAAGTCTACCACACAGGATACCTTATTAACTCATATAGAAGAAACACATCATAGTTTACCATAAAAACCTATAGTCATTCAAAGGACAACATGCTTAAACCTCACATATACACATACAACACTAGCACATAAGACACTTGCTAACCTAATGTCCCCATACAACATCACTTAAATAAGAACCATAACATTAGCATTCACATAAGATTACATAAACATTACAAGAGTACTTCACTTCTTATATTCACATTACACGATATCGCACATCTATCACATCATAACATCAGCTAACATAATCATATAAGCCATAACACCTTCTACATGATCACCTTACTTCACATAAACATCTACACATTATACCTTAATATAAGCCCTAGCATTAAAATACTACAATTTACATAATAATGCCAATAAGGACATGATCATCACAAATTCAAACATAAGCAATGCCACCATAAGTGGACCATACAAATAATGGAAATTCTACATTAATTTTAAACAATATAGAGATATTAAGTCAACTTACCACCTTTCCATCATCATCATCAACATTCCTTAGCCCTTAGAAAGGCTTTTACAAATATCCATATACACAATTCTAAACCAAAAACAAAACCTTACTGATGATCCAAAAATATACAATAAGAATATCATCAAATTAAGGCAGCCTATAAATAGTTATATCATGATCTATACACAATTCAATAGCCCATTACAATCTACATATGAATTCCTTAATATCAAACCATGATCAATTCACCCACATTTTAGCCAAATTTAGAGATTTGAGAAGATCAAGGTTTCATAGATATTTTCATTGGAAAACATAAATTATACATCAATAACATCATATCTTATTGTTTGAAAAAGTTTCACGCAAGAACACGTGACTTAAAGAGAAAATTGGACTTTTTCATTACTTTGAAATCTTTGAAATCACTTTGAAAATTTCTCCAAGGTGATATCTAACCTTAGATAAGATACCTTTTTAGAAGAAAACCAAAGATAATTGAAGAAGAACTACATTGAAATCGATCATCCTAGCTCTACTTAACCTTGATCTCTCATGGAGGTTTTTGGAGAAAACTTGGGAGAGCATGTGTTTTGAGTTAGGTGTTAGGGAATAAATTAGAGTTCAATCACTTTCATACTCTTAAAATACCCAAATTCACCTAAAACAACCATCCTCAGAATATAAAAGTCATAGGGTGAATTTCCATAAGCACCCCAAGTAGAGAATTTATGTGAAACAAATATTGTATGAAGTTACACCCAATCATAGCAAGGGGTATGTTGCTTCACATATGTGGAGGAAATTGATGACAGTAAGAGAGAAAATAGAACATAATATATGGTAGCAGGTAAAAGGAGGAGATTCTAGCTTCTAGTTTGATAATGGACTAGACAAGGAGCTTTGTACTATGTAGATGGTGAAAAAGCAATTGAAGAAGAGCTGGAAGTTAGAGATTTCATAAGAGATGGAGAATTGGATGTAGAGAGATTGAGAAATAAACTCTAGGAAGAAATGAATTTGCATATTATGGAAAATATTACTACCCTATCAAATCTATAAGGTAATGATGTACCGCGGTGGATGGGCAACTCGCAAGGCAATTTTACTGTTAATGAGGCAGAAGCAGGAAAACAGGGAGGAGAATAGAAGCATTTGGGTAAAAGGGATACCTCTCAAAATGAATTTCTTTCTATGGAAGGCCTGGAAAAAAAGTATAGCCACATATGACAATTTAAAGAGAATGAAGATCAATATCGTGTCCAGATGCTGGTGTTTCGGGAAAAAGGCAAATGAA
This sequence comes from Solanum corneliomulleri, assembly GCA_027704805.1. NCBI lineage: Eukaryota > Viridiplantae > Streptophyta > Magnoliopsida > Solanales > Solanaceae > Solanum > Solanum corneliomulleri. Next base: position 9,706,827 of record JAKWIY010003054.1, on the reverse strand, counting down.
ACCATGACTTATTTATTTCTAACAGCACCCATAGCTAAAAAGCTATGGAGACATTTTGCTATTAGTGCAGGAATTTACATAGACGAAATCACTATAAAACATCTCATAAATACTTGGTGGAGCATGGAAACAACGCCAAAGCTTGAAGAAGTTTATAGAGCCATTCCAACAATCATAATGTGGACTTTCTGGAAGAGGACGAATGAGATTAAACATGGAGGAAAGGTGACTTTCAGCCACATGATATATCAAGTGCAAGAAATGATTAGGAAATTTGTCAAAACTTTGTGCCCTTGGATTAAAATAATCAATAAAATTTGGCCTCACAGTGATACAATTTTGAAGGAGTACAAACCAATATTACATTACCATAGTGTCACTTGCAAGTTTCCCTACAAAGGACAGGTAAAATGCACCACTGATGGTGCGTGTATGGCTAATCCGGTGAAGAGCATGTTAGCTTTATGTGCAAGGGGTGGGAGGGGAGATTTGATTTATGCAGTTGCTAGAGGTATAGGAGTGGCCTCCAATACAGAAGGAGAAACATTAGCAATTAAGGAAGCTTTGAAATTCTGTCAATCTTACAGTCTAAAAGAAATGATGATCGAAATAGATTCTCTAGCACTCAAGAAAATGATTAAAAGGCAATGGAAAGTCTCATGGGAACTAATAGAGCTAATAGAAGATATAAGGGTAAAACTCCATTCAATGCAAGGACAACTAATTCACATATTTAGGGAAGGTAACACAGTTGCAGATGCTTTGGCAAATGAAGTCATTGACTCACAAGAGAAGACCAGTTACCAGCAAACATAAGGAAGTGTATAAACATTGACAAAGCACAAATTCCTAACCTCAGAATTAGGATGAGAAAATAAATATACAATGATACAAATCAGAAATAACTGGGGAAGAAGGAAGAGCAGACAGACAGTAGTGATAAACATAAAACAAGTCTCATATTACACAAGCTCAAAATAAATAGCACAAGCATCACTTTCCAAAGATAGGACAAAGGAAATAGGTAACTTAGCTATTTGTCTTAGCTACCATCAAGTTACACCAAAAAGAGGGAGCCTCCCATCACAGCAGATCGAATCCAGAGTCAACATTGAAGAACACAAAGCGCTACATCGGTACGGTTGATGGTTGGTTACAGTGATAAATAGAAGAGAAAGGAAGGAAAATAGGGGGAGGGTGAACTTACGAAGATGGATCTTAAACTAATCAAAGATGAACTCTGCCCACCTGAGATCAATGCAAGTCAAATTAGAGGAGATAAGGACGAAGGAAACAATTACTAGAAACTTACCATGGAATATGGCACCCACAACCATAAATAGAGCTGGCAATTCCAAAAGGAGCTCTAGATTCTCATAGCCTTAGAACATGGAATACTTTTTTGAACAATTCCTAGATTAAGAAACATTTAATTCCTTGTTTTTGTTTTTGGGAAGGACTATTTTGGGCCTAAACTGTAAGGAACTATTTTCCTCTGTTTTTGAAATTATAAAATAGGTCCACCTATGGACCGAAAATAGTAAAAAAAAAAAAAAGGTCGAGTTGCAGGCAATTTGCAGGTGCCAAACCACGCCAACCAACGACGGTCCATCATTTCGACCACGTCCCACGATGGGGCTTCATGGTTTTGGTCTGCAGCTTCCAAACATGAAGGGTTGCATGCTCAGTCAACGGACGAAGTGAATAAGTCGTCGTTTGATTGACTGGCTATCGTTTGGCTCGTTGATTGAAACTACCTAACAGCTTCTAGCTTTTAAGTTGGGGTCCTCCACTACGACCCCTTGTGGGTCTTAGCTTGAGTCATACCCGGATGTTAAACCCCTAAAAATGAACATCTATGTCTTAGGAACCTCACCTACTAATTTAGACACCAAAAAAGTCACAAAACATGCAGAGGCACACTAGAACACATGCAACCACATAAGGGACTTGTTGTCGAATGTTTTAATCATTCCTTGATGTTTGACTTCAAACATAACCAGAATGAATTCAAAACTCATAAACACATTAATTAAGCTAGCTAACACCCCTTAAAGCACAAGTAATATCTAGATAATCCTAGTTCATTTTTAGGGTTGTTACATTTCCCCCACTTGGGAACATTCGTCCTCGAATGGCACTTCGCACTAAAATGGATCACAACCAAAGCGTACAGCCCTCGCTCATGCATCCAATATCATAAACCATACAGATAACTAGGAGGAACACCACTCCACATAACAATACATCAAACCACTTCATTCAATTCAAGCAAATGGAACTACATCTATCAACTCCTTATGCATCATTCTTTACCTTTTTCTCATGCTATTTGAGGAACTTCCTTCCCAAGCTACATCATGCTCATTTAAAGATCATATCGCACATCATGCATGTTCTCATCAAAGCAAATTCATGCAACATTTTCAACAAGGCACATTTAAGCATTTTTCTCATAAACTCTCAACATGCAACTTCTCAACAACATATTAGGCATGCTCAACAAATTAATATCATATAAAAATTTAGGTATGTTCACTATATAACCTCATGAAGAAAATATATAATATACCCTAAATGCATATGAAAATAAGGAAATACCATGCATGAAAACTCATTTTCTTATTTAACAAGAATCAACTAAAACATGCATATAGGAGAATATTTGGAAAGTTATTTTTAACAAAAGACTCCAAATAAAAAAAGTTAGGAACTCTTAGTTTTAGGATTGAATAATCATATTAGGAAAAGATACGGATATCTCACTCCTTTACTCCCTTACTATTCACCATACTCCCCCACTTAGGAGAAACCCATGTAAGGTCAACATAAATATGCTACAAGAATCTCCCTCAAGGAACCTTCAACCTTACCAACACCATTCTCACACTCTCTTCAATATACTAGACCTCTTGAAACAAAAACACCAAGTCTATCTCATGAATACCAAAGACTCTAAAAAATCTCATCATCTATGCACAATATACCCCTACTAGAAGAAACTCACCCTTTTCTCTTTCAACCATCACCTCCTTCCTTTATAAGGTCGGATTTAAATAACTATAAACCATCCCAACTATCACTACTCAACCTTTCTAACATCATTTTTCATCTTTTGTTTAAACACTAATCCCCTTTAAAATGTAACATTCTGGAAAATTACATGTTTAGTGAAGAGACAAATAGGTCTTTAAAAATGCGTATTGAGGATGCATAGGCCTTCCAATGCCTAATATTGAGAATTATTGGGAATATTATAGAAAATTGGATAAGAGGTATATCCAATTTCTATATAATTCCCAAATAAGCAAAATATTTGGCTTATTAGAAAATATTGGCTTAAAGGGAGTTAGACAATGTTTCTAAGTATTAATGACCTTGTTTAAGAGATGTACCTGCAACGAACACCCTAAGATAAAATACAATAACTTTCAATATACAAAATAGGTGCTATCCATCCACGTGTCTAGCCTAGGCCCCATAGCACATGACCAATTAAAATGGGCATATAGATTAAGCAGTGCCCAAGGACATAGAGAGGATCCTTTGGACAATAAGTAAACATTTCAAATGAACCATCAAGAATAGTTAGTTAGGAAATTAGAAGTAACACAAGTGCAAGCACATGGGAAGAAATTTCCAACGAGGGGACCACCCTAACCGAATTCGATTAGGGTAGTTAGGGGGCAGGCGTGCACAAAGGTTCCACCATGTGAGGCCTAGCTCTCTAACTAATTCTAGACTTTAACCTACTAACCTAACTAACTAACTAACCTAGGACAAACAAAAATAAATTATCTAGTACACCCGACAACCTAAAACTTAATTCGGTGACACTAACCTAGTAACTAGTTAAAGAGACAACCTAGAACTTAACCTCCAAAAGGGTTAGATATGGTCCTAAAGACTTAAGGGTACTTTATTTATTACCCTACGTCCCTTAATTAAATAAATTAAAAATTTAATTAATTAATAATAATTTCAAATATTGGCCGAGACATTGCCTATTTAAAGATTTTTGGTAAGGCCAATGTTCTCAGATGTTTAGTAAACATAGGAGGGGCGTTTTGGTAATTAACTAATTAATTTATTTGACTTACTTACTAAAACTAAGTTGAATGAGTCTAGATAAGTTCCTAAGACTTAGATCATGTTCAAACACTGGGAAATACACGACACAAACGAGTAAGCAAGCGAACGAAAGAAAAACCAAAAGTTCCATTGATTCTCCTAGGTGATTTGAAGGTTTTATTCAAGGTTTTGTACAAGGTGGTGTTCGTAGATTAAATTCTACATAAGTTATGGGTTTCTCTCCTGGAATTCATTCTCCAAGAGTATTTTCCTTCGTCTTGAATCTATGAAATCTTGAAACTAGGGTTGTTTCCCAATGTTATTGTTGAACGTCCTTTTTCCCTAGTATCCTTAATTCGAATACCAATGAGTATATAGATGTAGTATCGATCATGTTGTTGGTATGTGGTGATTGTTGATCTTAATGTGTATGTTTCTTGATCTGTAAATGTCTAATGAGACTATGAGTATACTCGTATGACTTAAGTATTCCTTACGAGAAATAAAGAATGATGTTATGTTAACTTGTCTCTGAAAGTCCTAAGAATTGATGTGTTATAGTCATAGAGTGTAGTTACTACTAAATGTTACTTGTTGAAAATGATATGTTCAATACAGTATTCATATGATGCTATCGGAAGTGGCTTATAATGTTATGCCTAAGTTATGATACAAAATTGGCGAGTAATAACCAGAATATTGGAATGACAACTTAAGCACATCAAAGATAATTCAATGAATCCATATCCAAGAGTAATGCCAATCATTGGTACAAGTACATTCCCTAACCAATTGAACTATGAACATAAGTATTTCATAAAATGAAGCTCTCAATGTCTATAAATGATGATATGAAGCTACCAAATGAACGTAAGCATGTAAAGTGAGTATTAACATACATAAAAAGTGTCTAAGTTGCGAAAGTGACCAGAATGAGGTGTTAAAGGAAATGAGACAAGTCTATCTTACACCTAAGATACTATGTTAAGATACTCACAAAGAAGGGTGTTACAATGTGTGAGACAAGTCTCATTAACACCAACGATGTTAAGAAAGGATAAATTCAGATTTCATCAATGTAAATAAAGGGATGACAAGTCATTAATAGAGTAACTAAATCTCAATCTAGAAGCAAGCTTCCATAATTTATGAGTCAACTCTAAAAGACAAGAAGAGAAAAGAAAGTGAGCAAAGCACTGACAGACTAGCTATGAGTTTTTGCTTGCTCATGTAAATCTCCTGAGATGAGGCTCCACCACGGTGGATAAGATTCTCCGAATATCTCCTAGTCTTCAAACTATGTCTAGACAACATGGGAACTAGCCTGTGGATTCCACCTAAGAGAGCTAGGTATGTTTCGGTCTCACCTAGTCCAGTTACATCACCTCTTTTCAGTGTGGGGAAGACACCGGATTTCATGTTTATCTCATATGATCTATGTCATTTAATGCTCAAAAGAATGTTTTTGGTTCACTTTAGCCATGAGCCAACCCTTTTCGGTGTGGGGTAAACACTTAACATGTATTCACTTTAGCCGGTGAATCACTTCTTTCTGTGTGGACCAGACACTGGATTTCATGTTAACTTGCATGATCTAGGATTCACTTTGATTGGTGAATCACCTCTATTGTTTGTGGGGAAGACACTAGATTTCATTTAGCTTCACATTATCTTAATGCTACAGACTTATCTAAGGAAATAACAAAAAAGAAGAGATATAGGTTCAAGGAGAACTAAAAAATGTAATAGCTATGAATACCAATGTTGATAAGAATGAACCAATAAGTAAAGGGCATAGCCAATAATAAATCCTCATGTTATGAAAATGATCAAGCCATACAAGATTGGCTTATAATGATTTTATATAATTGGCAAAAGATCATAGCCAAACAAGATTGTCTTATAATGATTTGTGAAATTATGTAAAGAGATTCCTAATAGGCTTAACCAATAAAGATTGGCTTAATAAGATTTCATGCCCAATTTGTAGTTAAATCATTTTCTTAATCTCTTGAATTACTTTCTTAGTTCATTATAGGTGTGGGACTAAATGAATAATTGCACTTGTAAGTAAAACATAGGATCAAAGGATATTTGTAACGACCTGCTTAGTCGTTTGAGCAGCAGATTTTTAATTCGGGAAAAACTGGCTGGGACGACGGAAGGAGTGACGGACCGTCGTAGCCACGACGGCCCGTCATGGATGTTTCGTCCCATGACACTTAGAGTTCTGAAATTGGGTACCGAAAATCGACTCTCTGTAAATTGTGACGGACCTGCAGAACGTTCCGTCACATCCACGACGAACCGTCGTGAGTTTCCGTCGCAAAACACTTCAACGTTTGAGAATTTGGTTCGAGAAACGAGTTTCTGACCGCCATGACGGACGTGCAGGACGGACCGTCACAGGCGTGACGGACCGTCACAGCGTCCGTAGGTAACGAGGGGGTTTTGGGCAGGCGCGACGGCCATCGTGACGGACCGTCGCAGGCACGACGGCCCGTCACAGGTCACGCAGTCCCAGACAGTTTAGGATTTCTCCACACGTTTTAAGGGTCGTTTTTGACTATTCTTTCCTTAATTATAAAGATTGAGGGGTAACATGAATAAGTCTAATTACTTAAGGGTTAAAAGGGGTAACCTTAAGTTAATTAGGGGGTTTATTTGTCCTCTTTTAGTCTTAATTATATGATTAATTAGGGTAAAAGAAAGAGGGTTTGAACATAAGAAAACAAAAGAGAGAAAAGGGAGAAACGAATTGAGAGAGAGCAGATCGATCGAATTGGTTGAGGAGAATAGCAAGCTTGGGAAATTTCTTGTGGATTCCAATTCTTCGGTGGAGGTAGGTTATGGTTGTATATTACGATATTCGTAGTGAACTCTTGATAGTGAATAATATGTGTTGATGATATTGTAAACCTGTCTATATGCTTATTGTATGCTTGTATGAATATGATTATGTGATGTTGATAATACAAGCATGATGAAACTCATTGAATCCCAAATCTTGAAAGAAACTTTAATCTATGATATTAATGATAATGCCTTGGTATAAAAGAAGGCTTGATGAATTAAAGTGATGGGGATTGATGATGCCTTGGTTTGAGAAGGCTTGATGAACGGATATAATGAGATTAGTGGATCGGAGTGTCACGTTCCGACACATAGTATTAGTGGGACGGGTGTCACGAACCGACACGTAGATGTAGGGGATCGGAGTGTCACGTACCGACACATATAGGGGATCGGAGTGTCACGTTCCGACACATATAGGGGATCGGAGTGTCACGTTCCGACACATATAGGGGATCGGAGTGTCACGTTCCGACACATAGTAGTAGGGGATCGGAGTGTCACGTACCGACACAAGAGGAAGAAAGATAATGAATCTCGAAAGATGTTAATATACTTAACATAATGAACTAAATTCCCAAATGAGTATGGTATTGAGGCTTGAGTCCTCATGGATGAACTTGATGGTATTTATTGACGATTGTACTACTTGTTGCTACATGTTGAGTTTATAGTTGATTTATAATATTACTTGATATATATTGTTCCCTATTTTGAGTTAGCCGATGATATCTACTCAGTACTTGTGGTTGTACTGACCCCCTACTTTTATGTTTCCCTTGTTATTTGTGTTATGCAGCAAACGTTCCGTCAACTTCGACTCAGCAGTAGATCAAGCCAGTCTTCACTTTATCGGAAATTCAGGGTGAGCTAATGTGTCTAGCTTGGACTGGGTCTCCTTCTTCAAGTCTTGATGCCTTGAACTTCCGGCAATGGACTAGCTTTTTAGTATTTTGTTCTTAGACAGTTTTAGTTTAGTAATTTGAGATAGATGTTCTTGTGATGATGACTTCCAGATTTTGGGGATAATAATAATAGTTTTGAATTGTTTTATTAATGAGTTTAAGTCTTCCGCATTTCTTTTGTTGATATTGTATTAAAATGTTAAGGGTAAATTGGTTGGTTCGCTCACATAGGAGGGTAAATGTGGGTGCCAGTCGCGTCCCCGATTTGGGTCGTGACAGACTTGGTATCAGAGCATTAGGTTCATTGGTCTCATCACACAAGAACAGGTCTGGTAGAGTCTTAAAGAACGGTAGGGGGACGCCTTTACTTTTCTTTGAGAGGCTATAAGACTTTAGGAAAAATTCCATTCTTTCATTCTTTCTTTCGTGCTACTACTTGAGTCCAATTGGTATCTAGGTGATACAAATTGGTATCTGACCATCTTCATTCTATTTCGCAGATGGTTAGAACTAGAGCAACGACCGCACCAGCAGCGACAACGGAAAGACATGAAACTACTGAGCCAGCCACTGGGGCTGTGGCTCGAAGAAGAACAACGGCGAGAGGTCGTGGGAGGACGTCCTCTAGAGGGAGAGGACGAGCCCCTAGCCCATCTGATAATAGGGCAGTGACTCCTCCACCGACTGAGGAGGTAGTTAGAGAGGGTGAGGAAGGGGAAACTGAACAAGGGCAGAATGAGGAAATGCCACCCCAACCTACCCCAGAGATGATCAACCAAGTACTTGCTTATCTAAGCGGGTTGTCCGATCAGGGTCAAGCACCTCCAATGGTTTCTGCACCAACACCTCCGGTTTCAGAGATACGACATGCGGCTACTATGGCTCCCCGCATGGATGCACCATTGGGAATAGGCACATTTCCACGTCTGACTACTGGGCCTATTATGACAAACGATCAACATGAACTTTTTAGTAAGTTCTTGAAGCTGAAATCTCCTGTCTTCAAGGGTGCAGAATCTGAAGATGCTTATGATTTTCTGGTTGATTGTCATGAGCTACTACACAAGATGGGGATAGTAGAGAGGTTTGGTGTCGAGTTCGTGAGCTATCAGTTCCAAGGGAACGCCAAAATGTGGTGGCGTTCACATGTTGAGTGTCAACCAACAGAGGCACCACCTATGACTTGGGAATCATTCTCTACCCTATTTATGGAGAAATATATCCCAAGGACTTTGAGGGATAGAAAGAGGGATGAGTTCTTGAGTCTTGAACAGGGAAGGATGACAGTAAACGCGTATGAGGCTAAATTTCGCGCGCTATCCAGATATGCCACGCAACTTTGTTTCAGTCCACAAGAACGGATCCGCCGTTTTGTGAAGGGGTTGAGGTCAGAATTGCGGATTTCAGCCTTACAGATAGCGGCAACAGCAACATCCTTCCAAGAGGTGGTAGACTTTGTGATAGAGGTGGAAGGAGTGAAACCGGATGACTTCACCACGACATCGACATCAAAGAGGTTCCGAAGGGGAGGTGAGTATAATGGTTCTTATTCTAGAGGACAGAACTCCGGAGGTCACTCGAATCGACCAATACAGTCTTCACTACAGACTGTAGTTGGGGGTCCACCTCAGAACGGTCAACACTACTCCGAGAGACCGATGCCCGATTCCAGAGAGTGCTATGGATGTGGGGAGATTGGACATATTAGGAGGAATTGTCCAAAACAAAGTTACAGAGCCCCACTAGCTAGAGGAAGAGGTGGTAATGGTAGAGGTCGTTATTCTGGAGGGCGTGGTGGCCGAGGTAATGGTGGTCACCAAAACGGCAGAGGTGAGGGTCAAAATGGAGCCACTACTACACAACATGGTAGGGGCAACGGACAAACAAATAATGGGGCTCATTGCTACGCTTTCCCTGGGAGATCTGAAGCGGAGGCGTCTGATGCTGTTATCACAGGTAATCTTTTGGTTTGTGATTGCATGGCATCTGTGTTATTTGACCCTGGCTCCACGTTTTCTTATGTATCTTCATCATTTGCTAACGGTCTAAATTTACATTGTGAATTACTTGACATGCCTATTCGTGTTTCTACTCCGGTGGGTGAGTCTGTGATAGTCGAAAAAGTGTATAGGTCTTGTTTGGTAAATTTCGTGGGGAGCAACACTTATGTAGATTTGGTTATTTTAGAAATGGGTGACTTTGATGTAATTCTGGGTATGACTTGGCTTTCTCCAAACTTTGCGATTTTGGATTGTAATGCTAAAACAGTGACGTTAGCCAAGCCTGGGGCAGATCAGTTAGTATGGGAGGGTGACTACACTCCCAATCCGGTGCGTATCATCTCCTTTATTCGTGCTCAGAAGATGGTTAGTAAGGGTTGTCTAGCTTTCTTGGCACATCTTAAGGATGACACTACTCAAGTACCATCGATTGAGTCAGTTTCGGTAGTCTGTGAGTTTTTGGATGTGTTCCCTGCAGATCTTCCCGGTATGCCACCAGATAGGGATATAGACTTCTGCATTGATTTGGAACCCGGTACTCGCCCCATTTCTATACCCCCTTATAGGATGGCTCCCGCAGAGTTAAGAGAATTAAAGGCTCAACTTCAAGAGTTGTTGAGCAAGGGCTTTATTAGACCAAGTGCATCTCCTTGGGGTGCTCCAGTTTTGTTTGTGAAGAAGAAAGATGGGAGTTTCCGAATGTGCATAGATTACCGACAGTTGAACAAGGTAACTATTAAGAACAAGTACCCCATTCCTCGCATTGATGACTTGTTCGATCAGTTACAAGGTGCTTGTGTCTTCTCAAAAATTGACTTGAGGTCCGGTTATCACCAATTGAAAATACGAGCAACGGATGTGCCAAAGACTGCTTTTCGAACTAGGTATGGGCATTATGAGTTTGTGGTAATGTCGTTTGGTCTTACTAATGCCCCTGCTGCCTTCATGAGCTTGATGAACGGGATTTTCAAGCCATATTTGGATCTCTTTGTGATTGTGTTTATTGATGATATACTGATATACTCCAAAAGTAAGAAAGAACACGAGGAGCATTTGAAATTGGTGTTAGAATTGTTGAGAAAGAAAAAGCTTTATGCGAAATTCTCCAAGTGTGAGTTTTGGCTAGATTCAGTGTCCTTCTTGGGGCACGTGGTTTCTAAGGATGGAGTGATGGTGGATCCATCTAAGATTGAGACAGTAAAGAATTGGGTAAGACCTACAAACGTGTCAGAAATAAGGAGTTTTGTGGGGTTAGCTAGCTACTACCGCCGATTCGTCAAGGGATTCTCTTCCATTGCTTCCCAATTGACGAACTTGACTAAGCAGAATGTTCCATTTGTATGGTCGGATGAGTGTGAGGAGAGCTTTCAGAAGCTTAAGACTTTGTTGACTACCGCACCTATCCTTACCTTGCCGGTAGAGGGCAAAAACTTCATTGTTTATTGTGATGCATCCTATTCTGGGTTGGGCGCAGTGCTAATGCAAGAGAAGAATGTGATTGCTTATGCTTCGAGGCAATTAAAGGTGCATGAACGCAACTATCCGACCCATGACTTGGAGTTGGCCGCGGTAGTATTTGCACTAAAGCAATGGAGACACTATTTGTATGGGGTTAAGTGTGAAGTCTATACGGACCATCGTAGCCTACAGTATGTCTTCACTCAGAAGGACTTGAACTTGAGACAGAGGAGATGGATGGAACTACTAAAGGACTACGACATCACTATCTTGTATCATCCGGGAAAAGCGAATGTGGTGGCAGATGCCTTGAGTAGAAAGGCCGGAAGCATGGGAAGTCTAGCTCATTTGCAAGCTTCTAGACGCCCATTGGCTAGAGAAGTGCAGATTTTGGCTAATGACCTTATGAGGTTAGAAATAAATGAGAAGGGAGGATTGTTAGCTTGTGTAGAGGCAAAGTCCTCTTTTCTCGATCAGATTAAGGGGAAACAGTTTGATGATGAGAAACTAAGGCGAATTCGAGATAAAGTGTTGCAAGGAGAGGCTAAGGAAGCAATAATCAATGGGGAAGGTGTTTTGAGGATCAAGGGAAGAGTATGTGTACCCCGCATCGATGATTTGATCACCACTATTCTTACAGAAGCTCATAGTTCCGGATATTCTATACATCCTGGTGCAACCAAGATGTATCGCGACCTAAAGCAACACTTCTGGTGGAGTAGAATGAAGCGAGATATTGTTGAGTTTGTTGCCAAGTGTCCAAATTGTCAACAAGTAAAGTATGAACACCAAAGGCCCGGAGGAACACTTCAGAGAATGCCCATTCCTGAATGGAAGTGGGAGAGAATCGCAATGGACTTTGTGGTTGGTCTTCCCAAGACATTGAGTAAGTATGACTCTATTTGGGTGATTGTTGATAGGTTAACTAAGTCTGCACATTTCATTCCTGTCAAGGTGACTTACAATGCAGAGAAATTAGCAAAAATCTACATCTCAGAAATCGTTCGATTGCATGGGGTTCCACTCTCAATCATATCTGATAGAGGTACGCAGTTTACTTCTAAGTTTTGGAGAACCTTACATGCTGAATTAGGTACTAGATTGGACCTTAGTTCCGCATTTCATCCTCAGACCGATGGTCAGTCTGAGCGAACGATTCAAGTGTTGGAGGATATGCTTCGCGCATGTGTGATAGAGTTTGGTGGCCATTGGGACAGTTTCTTACCTTTGGCAGAGTTTTCATACAATAATAGTTATCACTCTAGCATCGACATGGCTCCATTTGAAGCATTGTATGGGAGGAGGTGTAGGTCTCCCATTGGTTGGTTTGATGCCTTCGAGGTTAGACCTTGGGGGACTGATCTGTTGAGAGATTCTATGGAGAAGGTGAAAGCTATTCAAGAAAAGCTTTTGGCGGCTCAAAGTAGACAAAAGGAGTATGCAGACCGGAAGGTTAGAGACTTGGAGTTCATGGAAGGTGAACAAGTCTTGTTGAAGGTTTCGCCCATGAAAGGGGTGATGCGGTTTGGAAAAAGAGGTAAGTTAAGTCCAAGGTATATTGGACCATTTGAAGTGCTTAAGAGAATAGGGGAGGTGGCGTATGAATTAGCCTTGCCCCCAGGGCTGTCCGGAGTACATCCGGTGTTCCATGTATCCATGTTGAAGAGATACCACGGAGATGGAAACTACATTATCCGTTGGGATTCAGTTTTGTTGGATGAGAACTTGACTTATGAAGAGGAACCGGTTGCTATATTAGATAGAGAAGTTCGCAAACTGAGGTCGAGAGAGATTGCATCCATCAAAGTGCAATGGAAGAATCGACCGGTTGAAGAGGCTACTTGGGAGAAGGAGGCAGATATGCAAGAAAAATACCCACATCTGTTTACAGATTCAGGTACTCCTTTTCGCCACTGTTTTTCTTCTTTTGATCGTTCGGGGACGAACGATGGGTAAATTGGTATCTATTGTAACGACCTGCTTAGTCGTTTGAGCAGCAGATTTTTAATTCGGGAAAAACTGGCTGGGACGACGGAAGGAGTGACGGACCGTCGTAGCCACGACGGCCCGTCATGGATGTTTCGTCCCATGACACTTAGAGTTCTGAAATTGGGGACCGAAAATCGACTCTCTGTAAATTGTGACGGACCTGCAGGACGTTCCGTCACATCCACGACGAACCGTCGTGAGTTTCCGTCGCAAAACACTTCAACGTTTGAGAATTTGGTTCGAGAAATGAGTTTCTGACCGCCATGACGGACGTGCAGGACGGACCGTCACAGGCGTGACGGACCGTCACAGCGTCCGTAGGTAACGAGGGGGTTTTGGGCAGGCGCGACGGCCATCGTAACGGACCGTCGCAGGCACGACGGCCCGTCACAGGTCACGCAGTCCCAGACAGTTTAGGATTTCTCCACACGTTTTAAGGGTCGTTTTTGACTATTCTTTCCTTAATTATAAAGATTGAGGGGTAACATGAATAAGTCTAATTACTTAAGGGTTAAAAGGGGTAACCTTAAGTTAATTAGGGGGTTTATTTGTCCTCTTTTAGTCTTAATTATATGATTAATTAGGGTAAAAGAAAGAGGGTTTGAACATAAGAAAACAAAAGAGAGAAAAGGGAGAAACGAATTGAGAGAGAGCAGATCGATCGAATTGGTTGAGGAGAATAGCAAGCTTGGGAAATTTCTTGTGGATTCCAATTCTTCGGTGGAGGTAGGTTATGGTTGTATATTACGATATTCGTAGTGAACTCTTGATAGTGAATAATATGTGTTGATGATATTGTAAACCTGTCTATATGCTTATTGTATGCTTGTATGAATATGATTATGTGATGTTGATAATACAAGCATGATGAAACTCATTGAATCCCAAATCTTGAAAGAAACTTTAATCTATGATATTAATGATAATGCCTTGGTATAAAAGAAGGCTTGATGAATTAAAGTGATGGGGATTGATGATGCCTTGGTTTGAGAAGGCTTGATGAACGGATATAATGAGATTAGTGGATCGGAGTGTCACGTTCCGACACATAGTATTAGTGGGACGGGTGTCACGAACCGACACGTAGATGTAGGGGATCGGAGTGTCACGTACCGACACATATAGGGGATCGGAGTGTCACGTTCCGACACATATAGGGGATCGGAGTGTCACGTTCCGACACATATAGGGGATCGGAGTGTCACGTTCCGACACATAGTAGTAGGGGATCGGAGTGTCACGTACCGACACAAGAGGAAGAAAGATAATGAATCTCGAAAGATGTTAATATACTTAACATAATGAACTAAATTCCCAAATGAGTATGGTATTGAGGCTTGAGTCCTCATGGATGAACTTGATGGTATTTATTGACGATTGTACTACTTGTTGCTACATGTTGAGTTTATAGTTGATTTATAATATTACTTGATATATATTGTTCCCTATTTTGAGTTAGCCGATGATATCTACTCAGTACTTGTGGTTGTACTGACCCCCTACTTTTATGTTTCCCTTGTTATTTGTGTTATGCAGCAAACGTTCCGTCAACTTTGACTCAGCAGTAGATCAAGCCAGTCTTCACTTTATCGGAAATTCAGGGTGAGCTAATGTGTCTAGCTTGGACTGGGTCTCCTTCTTCAAGTCTTGATGCCTTGAACTTCCGGCAATGGACTAGCTTTTTAGTATTTTGTTCTTAGACAGTTTTAGTTTAGTAATTTGAGATAGATGTTCTTGTGATGATGACTTCCAGATTTTGGGGATAATAATAATAGTTTTGAATTGTTTTATTAATGAGTTTAAGTCTTCCGCATTTCTTTTGTTGATATTGTATTAAAATGTTAAGGGTAAATTGGTTGGTTCGCTCACATAGGAGGGTAAATGTGGGTGCCAGTCGCGTCCCCGATTTGGGTCGTGACAATATTTTTGAACTAGACAACAATAAGAAGAAAAAGACTAAAAAAATTAAGTATGGGGAAAAGGGCTCTAAGGTTGGGGGCATCAAAACCCAATATTTTTTCTAGAGTTGTTCTAAAATTATGTTTATTATTATAAGGTCTTGTATTCATATAGAAAATGAGTTTTGTGCTTTGAATGCATTAAAATACGTCATATTCAAACATTAATTCACGAATAATGAATTAGGAAAGTCTAGTGATGACACTTTTGAAACATGGAATGTTGTTATAGGAAGATCTTTCCTTGATCATGCATAGTACTTATATGTATGTGTGCATAAACCCATAGTTAGTACAACTGTGTACAAACCCTATAGTATTATTATATTTTTAGGTGCAGGTCAGAGAGAAGGTTAAAGACTCATTGAAGCAGTTTGTATCATCGTTCTTCAGACTTTGGTAGGTCGTCTTGATGTTCGAGGATGCTTCACTTATTTATATAGCCAAGTTATTCAGACATAACTAGTGGATGTTGTCCCTAGCGTTTCTTTTCAGATGTTTGTTTCAAAGCTTTGTGTTAAGGTCGTTTTTGCAAACTATTACATTATATATTGATCTCTTGATTTGAATTGATTCTTCAATATAGATGGTTGTTTTAGTTTGAGCTTATAGTATATGAATCCATGTAAATTTTATATGAAGTATATGTATACTTCATTATGTTTTAAAAGTTTTAAATTTTCTGCAAAATTTAACTATATGAATGTTATTAAAGCTAAGAAGAGGCTTTTTGCGACCTCTGAGAGGTTAACGACGCCGGTTGCATTCGGATTTCAGAATCTGAGTGTGAAAAACTTGGAATCAGAGCATGAGGTTATATTACCTATGAACTAAAGCTCAAAACAACCACGTTGCGTAGTTTCTAACTTATGGTTGTGAAGCACGCCACAATTATAACTTAGAGACTATATGATGTTAGTAAATTTCCCTTCTTCTACTTTTTATCGTGTTACGTAGAGTTATGACATATTTTGTCATTTTAGTATCTAATTGTCTTCTTGTATATACATGCAGAATAATGACCACAAGGAGAAATACAGGCAGGAGAGTTGGACAAGCAGCTGTTGGGGGAAACCAAGCTCCTCCTCAAGCCTCAGTTGCTGGAGTGCAAGTGCCCGTAAACCTAGCTGCATTGATGGATGGAGAAGTGAGAGATGCACTAGTTCAGATGGCCCAAGCCATCACCACTCAGCCACAGGCTATCACAGCCCAGTCCACGAGAGAGGGTGCGCCTAGGTATAATCCATATGCTAGAACCATGGCTAGAAGACTGAGTGATTTCACCAGGATGAACCCTCCAGTCTACTTTGGGTCAAAGAAAAATAAAGATCCCCAAGAGTTTGTGAATGAGGTGTTTAACATTCTCAATGCCATAGGAGTCAAAGAAAAGAAGAAGGCTGAGTTGGCTGCTTATGAACTCAAAGATGTGGCTCAAGTGTGGTATAGAATGTGGGCAGCTGGCCGAGCAACATAAAAATCCCCAACACTTTGGACATTCTCAAGACTGCATTTCTGGAGAGATTCTTTCCCAGAGAACAACGAGAATCCAAGGTTCAAGAGTTCATCAACTTGAGACAGGGAGAAATGTCGCTCAAGGAGTATCCCTTGGAATTCGTTAAACCTTCAAATTATGTTACTTCTTTGGTGGCAAATAACAGGGATGAAATGAGCAAGTTTGTGACTGGCGTGTCGGAGGATCTAGTGGAAGATTGTCGGGAATTCATGTTGCATGATAACATGGATTCTGGCAGATTTATGGTGCATGCTGGCAAGTGGAGGAACGTTGTGGAAAAAGGAGAGTTCACGAAGGCAAGAAGCCTAAGTCCACATATCAAACTGGTTCTAGCGCTAGTAGAGGCTCATTTGGAGTCCAGAACAGGCCTAAGTTCAAGAAGCACTCAGGTAATTCTACACCTTCCAAAAATTTGAATGCCAAAAAGAACAAGTCTGGCCTCAAAAAGGACAATGATAGGAATGCCCATCGAAACAGAAAGCCATGTGGTAAGTGTGGGCGTTCGCATGTAGGTGAATGTTTGGTAGGTACTAACGACTACTTCAAGTTCAACAAGACTGAACATATGGTCAATGACTGTCCTCAAGTGAGGAATCAGGCTAAGACAGATGCTCAGCCTCGGCCGAATCCAAATGCTGCAGTTGAACCTCACAAGAGGAACAAATTCTATGCTTTGAAAAGTATAGAGGAGCAAGAGAAGTCAGCTGATGTGGTCACTGTTATGTTGCATGTCTTCTCTTTTCCTGTGTATGCATTGTTAGATCCAGGATCCATTTTGTCATTTGTTACTCCTTTAGTAGCTAGTAAGTTTGAATTTCTTCCTGAGATCCTACATGATAGAGTATATAAAGAGTACCCAATTAATATTCTTGATAGAGTCACCCATGCTTACCTAATTAGAACTAGCCATGCCTGATTTTGATATAGTATTAGGTATGGATTGTTTCCGTAAGTGTTATGCCACAGTACACTGTCGAAACAGGGTAGTAAGGCTTCAGTTATCAAATGAGTTACATTTGAAATGGGAAGGGAGTGGTTAAAATCCAACAAGCAAAATAATTTTCAATCTCAAAGATAATAAATACTATCTAAGGGATATCTATATCACTTAGTCAGAGCCAATGACTTAGAACATGAAGTTCCTTTGTTAGACTCTCTACCCATAGTGAATGAGTTCCAAGATGTCTTTCTAAAGGATTTACCAGGAATCCCTCCTGAACGCGAAATTCATTAAGATCCCAACACCAAACCAATTTCCATCCCTCCCTATAGATTGGCTTCAGATGAACTCAAAGAGTTGAAGTTGCAACTAAAAGATCTACTTGATAAGGGCTTCATCCAGCCGATCATATCCTTTTGGGGTGTTCCAGTTTTGTTCGTTAAGAAAAAGGATGGACCTCTTAGAATGTGTATCGATTATCGGTAACTCAACAAAGTCACTATTAATAACAAATACCCTTTACCCAAAATTGATGATCTATTTGATAAGTTCCAAGGTTCAAGTTTCTTTTATAAGATAGATCTCTAGTCAGGCTATCACCAGCTTAGAGTGAGACAAGAGGAAATTCCTAAGACTGCCTTCCGCACTAGGTATGGTCATTACAAGTTTCTTGTCATGTCATTTGGTCTGATAAATGTACCAATTGCGTTTATGGACCTTATGAATAGGGTCTTCCGTGATTACCTTGATTCTTTTTTCATAATATTCATAAATGACATCCTCATATACTCTAAGTCCAGAGAAGAGCATGAACAACATTTGAGAATGACATTGCAAGTACTTAAGGAACATCAGTTGTATGCAAAGTTCAGTAAATGTGAGTTCTGGCTGAGATCAGTGACCTTTGTTGGTCATGCTGTGACCGACCAGGGTGTTGAGGTTAATCTGAAAAAGGTTGAATTACTAAAGAATTGGATGAGCCCCTTCATTCCCACAGATATTTGAAGTTTCATTGGTTTGGTTTATTATTATCTCAGGTTTTTGGAGGGTTTCTCCACTATTGTTTCCCCATTGAGCCTTAACAAAGAAGAAGGGGAATTTTGAATGGTCTGAAAAGTTTGAAAAAGGATTCCAAGAGCTCAAAGACTGACTCGCTTTAGCCCAGTGCTTACTTTGTTAAGGAGTGGTGAAGGGTATGTGGTATATTATGATGCTTTCCGAGTAGGTTTGGGATGTGTTCTTATGTAGGGTGTCAAGGTTATTGCATATGCTACCAGGCAGTTGATAGTCCATGATAAGAATTACCCTACTCATGATCTTGAGTTAGATATTGTGGTCTTTGCATTAAAACATTGTAGACATTATTTATATGGTGTACATGTTAATGTATTTACTGACCATAAAAGTCTTCAGTATGTTTTTACACAAAAAGAGTTAACTTTTTGTCAGAGAAGATGGCTGAAGTTGCTTAAAGATTATGACATGATTGTTCAATATTAACCAGGTAAGGCCAATGTAGTGGCTGACACTTTGAGCTGTTTGAGCATGGGATGTTTGGCTCATATTAATGATGAGAAGAAGGAGCTGGTTAAGGAGGTACACCAATTGGTTAGATTGGGTGTACGACTACTAGATACACCAAGTGGGGGTGTTTCAGTTCATTCCAGTTCTGAATCCTCATTTGTTATAGATGTCAAAGCTAAGTAGCATCTCGACCCAGTACTCATGGAGTTGAAAGACTTAGTGTTGAATAAGCTGAATGAATCATTCTTCCTAGGGGAGGATGGTGTGCTTCGATATCAGGGCAGATTATGTGTTCCCAATATAGATGGTTTGAGGCCTAATATTATTGCAGTCTTATGGCTACAAGTATTCTATTCATCTAGGTTCTACAAAACTGTATCATGATCTCAAAGAGATCTATTGGTGAGAAGGTATCAAGAGAGATATCTCTAAGTATGTGGAGGAGTGTCCCAATTGCCAACAGGTTAAGGCCGAACACCTTAAGCCTGGGGTTTACCCAGTCTATTGAGATCACAACATGGAAATGGGGGGCTATTTATATGGATTTTGTGGTTTGTCTTCCCAGGGCCAGCAAACTACATGATTCTATTTGGGTTGTTGTTGACATGACTAAGTCTGCACATTTCATACCTGTGAAGTCTACTTACAGGGCCGAAGGTTATGCCAAGTTGTATAATGATGAGATAGTGAGGTGGCATGGGATCCCTTTATCTATCATTTCGGATAGGGGAGCCCAGGTCACTTCTCGTTTTTGGAAATCTTTTTAAAATATCTTGGGTACATAGGTGAAGCTCAGTACTATTTTTAATCCCCAGATGGATGGACAAGAAGAGCGTACTATTCAGACCCTTAAAGATATGCTAAGAGAATGTGTTATTGATTTCGAGGGGAGTTGGGATAATCACTAGCCACTGATCGAGTTCTCCTAAAATAATAGCTACCACTCAAGCATTTGGATGGCACCTTTTGAGGCATTATATGGCAGGAGATATAGGTCTCCAGTAGGAAGTTTTGAGGTAGGAGAGTCTTCCATCCTCGGCCCAGAGATCATACATGAGGCTGTGAAGAAGGTGAGGATGATCCGGGATAGATAGGCTACTTCTTACATTCGTCAAAAATCCTATGCAGATAACAGAAACTGAGCTCTTGCATTTGAGGTGGGTGATCAGGTCTACCTGAAGACATCACCCATGAAAGGGTTGATGAGGTTTGGTAAGAAAGGGAAGTTGAGTCCAAGGTATATAGGTCCTTAAGAGATCTTACAGTGAGTAGGAAATTTTGCCTACGAAATGAAGTTACCACAAGTCTTGGCTTCTGTTCATCCAGTGTTTTACGTTTCAATGCTTACGAAGTGTCTAGGTGATCCAGCATCCATCCTGCATGTTGAGGGGTTAGGAGTTGATGAAAACCTTTCATATGAAGAGGTTCCAGTTGAAATATTAGATCTCCAAGTGAAGCGACTGAGGAACAAGGAGGTTGCCACTGTGAAGGTATTATGGATGAACCCACCTTGTTGAGAGAGCAACATTGGAGGCTGAGGTCAACATGAGATCCCGTTACCCTCACTTGTTCAGTTCTTGAGGTTAGATATACTCTTCCTAGGTATGGTTTTTGTTTAAGAAACTCTGAGTTGTTAGTGCATTATCCAAATTGTTGTTTTATGTCCATAATCGTGTGTATTATGCTTGCACTATATGAGTTAAAATGAGTTTATGCTTGCATTCATGTTGTTGTTATTGTATAGCGTAACATGGTTTTTGTGTTGCATGAGTTGTGGTGTGCATTAAGTTAGGTGTAATTCAGAAGGAAGTTCCTCAATCTCAATCTTCATATAACCTTGAGTAATATGCATCATCCAGATTAAGTGGGAATCAGAAATTCACAAAGAGTAATGTTTCGAGCATGTTAAAGTGTTTTTTAAAATCACCCTCTTTTTTAAAATATGTATAGTGTCATTCGGAGACAAATGTTCCTAAGGAGGGGATAATGTAACATTCCGGAAAATTACATGTCTAGTGAAGAGCCCAATAGGTCTTTATTAATGCGTATTGAGGATACCTAGGCCTTCCAATACCCAATATTGAGAAATACTGGGCATAGTATAGAAAATTAGCTAAGGGTTATTAGCCAATTTCTATATAATGCCCAAATAAGCAAAATATTGGGCATATTAGAAAATATTGGTTTAAAGGGTGTTAACCAATTTTTCTAAGTATTAATGAGATTGTTTAAATTATGTACCTGTAATTAAGACGCTAAGCTAAAATACAATAACATTCAGTATACAAAATAGTAGCTAGCCATCCATGTGTCAAGCCTAGGCACCATAGCACATGACCAATTAAAATGGGCATGTAGATTAAACAGTGCCCAAGGACATAGTGAGGATCATTGGGACAATAAGTAATTATTCCAAATGAACCATCAAGAATAGTTAGTTAGGAAAGTACAAGCAACACATGGGCAAGCCCATCTGCAAGCATACGGGAAGGAACGGCCAAGGAAGGGACCACCCTAACCAAATTCGGTTAGTGTAGTTAGGGGGCAGGCATGCACAAGGGTTCCACCATGTGAGGCCTATCTCTCTAGTGTTTTAACTATGTCTAGCCATTGACAGTATCTATAATGTCCTTCTTCAAGGTGTCCTAGAAAGTTTTGAATACTTTTAGATATTAATTGCATAGATAAACATGCAAAGTCACAATAGAAATACAATATGTCAATTCAAAAACTAAAAATAGATGGTAGATACTAAAAGTCTAGAACTTGAAGGACTCATTAATTCATAGGACAAGAAATACTAAAATTAAAAGTCTCTTCTTCTTCTTGTTCTTCAAGATTTAAAAATTCTTACATGGGAACTAGCCTGTGGATTCCACCTAAGAAAGATAGGTGTGTTCCGGTCTCACCTTGGCCAGTAAGATCACCTCATTTCGGTGTGGGGAAGACATCGGATTTCATGTTTAGCTCAAATCATCTATGTCGGTTAATGCTCAAAAGAATATTCTTGGTTCATTTTAGCCGTGAGCCACCCCCTTTTGGTGTGGGGTAAATACTTGACACGGATTCACTTTAGCAGGTGAATCACCCCTTTTTGGTGTGGGGCAGACACTGGATTTCATGTTAACTCGCACGATCTAGGATTCACTTTGATCGGTGAATCACCTCTTTTAAGTGTGAGGAAGACACATGATTTTTTGTAGCTTCACATGATCTTAATGCTACAACTTTCTCTAAGGAAATAACAAGAAAGAAGATATGTAAGTTCAAGGCGAACTAAGAAAGTAAGAGCTACGGATACCAATACTAGTAAGAATGAAGTTCCAATAAGTAAAGGGAATAGGCAATAATGAATCCTCATGTTATGAAAATGATCAAGACAAATAAGATTGGTTTATAATGACTTTATATAATTGGCAAAAGATCATATCCAAATAATATTGGCTTATAATGATTTCTTAAATTATGTAAAGAGATGCCTAGTAGGCTTAACCAATAAAGATTGGCTTAATAAGATTTCATGCCCAATTTGTAGTTAAATCATTTCATTAATTTCTTGAATTACTTACTTGATTTATTATAGGCATGGGACTAAAATGAATCATTGCATTTGTAAGTAAATCATAGGATCAAAGGAGATTTTTGAACTAGACAACAGTAATAAGAAAATTACTGGAAAAAAAACTAAGTATGGGGAAAGAGGCTCTCGGGTAGGGAGAATCAAAATCCAAAATTTTTGCTCGAGCTGTTCTAAGATTATGTTGATGATTCTAAGTTCTTGTATTCATATATAAAATGAGTTGTGTGCTTTGAATGCATTAAAATATGTAATATTCTTACCTTAATTAATTAATAACGAATTAGGAAAGTTTAGTGATGGCACTTTTCAAACATGGCATGTTGTAATAGGAAGAGCTTTCATTGATCATGTATAGTCCTTATGTGTATGTGTCCATACACCCATACTTAGTACAACTATGTACTAACCCTATACTATTATTACCTTTTTAGGTGCCGGTCAGAGAGAAGGTTGAAGACTCGTTGAAGCTATTCGGATCATCGTTCTCCAGACTTTGGTATGTCCTCTTCATGTTCGAGGATGCTGCACTTATTTATCTAATCTAGTTCTTTAGACATAGCTAGTGGATGTTGTCCCTACTGTTTCGTTTCAAATGTTTGTTTCAAAGATTTGTGTTAAGGCCATTTTGACAAACTATTACATTATATATTGATCTCTTGATTTGAATTGATTCTTCAATAGTAGATGGTTGTTTTAGTTTGAGCTTATAGTATATGAATCTATGTAACTTTTGTATGAAGTCTATGCATAACTCATTATGTTTTAAAAGTTTTAAATGTTTTGAAGAATTTAACTATATGAATATTATGAAATCTAAGAAGAGGTTTGTCTGCGACCTTTGAGAGGTTAACGACTCCAGTTGCCTTAAGATTCAAGAATCCAAGTATGACATAACTCAGCCAACCTAAGGTCATCAACACAACTTTCCATATCCTATCTTACAAGTCACACACAATCTTTTCTATCCCTCAACCCAAACTTCTCAAAAGCCACATCTATGACCATCATAGAAAGAACAAGGAAAGACATCATTTAACAAAGTACTTAGGAACGATTAGAAGATTGAAGAAGTGAAACTTCCCTAGCACCCAATAGCCTCCTATTCATAATGTAGAGCGCTTCACATTTTGAACAAGACTCTACTAGATTTGGTTCTGAGACAATGTAAGACACTCCCTAACCTTATGCTCTGATACCAAATTTGTAATGATCCAAAGGTACCCCTTGACGTTACCGGAGTATGAGACCCTGAGAAGTCCCACACAATCCTCTCGTCTCAATCATCGCAAAATGTACTCTCAAAAATAAGTAGAATTTAAAACTTTGTTCACACACGAAGAATACTTTCATTAATACACAAGTGGAAGCTTTTTAACATCAAGTGGTTCAGATCACTGCTTAGTTACTTGACTTGCCCCTTTTTTTAACCAAGGGAAAAGAAAGGGTTAGCATATTAAATGCACTAAGTATGGAATCCATACAAAAATTATGAAAAAAGGCCATTCACTATGGAAACATGTTTTCATGATATTTTGATAAAAACCTACATAAAAGAGTTTAAGAGACATATTACAAGTCAACAATCAGATTTAGAACATTTTCAAGTAACATCAATCACATAACCTTATTCACATAGACCCCCTACCACAAATTATCCTAAGACCCACCTAAGTAAAATATGAAGCGGTCGCTCATACAACACCTTCAAACACACCTAGATGGTACCCAAGACTACCTAAAGTAAAGTTATTCCATTTCATCACATATCCAATAATACAAGTTTTTATATCATATAGACTATCTACCTAAGGTTACTCTAAGCTCACCAAAGTAAAATATGAAGAGACCGCCCATCCAACCTCTTCAAGCCTACCTAAACAATCCACAAAGCTACCCTAGATAAGAACCTTTCTACACAACATACTTCTTTTACAGATCCTATTTTCATGAAAACCATTTTGAAAGACAATCATACATTTACAGGACTTCACATAGTGGTCTTGGAAAGACCTAGGGAACCCTCATCCTTGCATCTTCAAAGCCTACTCTTGTAATGTATAGATAGCGTCTCATTCCACTACTTACACATTGTAGAAATTCTCTAATACTAGAATGCGTCAAACATGATGAGAATAGGCATTTACCAACAAAGATCATACTAACTAGGCGTGGAATCTGGAGTCTACCCTACTTCGAGGAAGGGTGTTCTAGTTGACAAGGGTAGAACTAGGACAAATACCATGTAGGCACATGGTTAAGGAATATCAAGGGTTTCTTTGTGCTCTCGTATCAACTTAAGAAGAGTCACTCCCCAAGCATATTCACTCGGTGTTATCCATCTTCTCATAAAGTAAGTTCATACTAGAGGTATATGAAAAGGTACTTCCACTGAGTGGTCATAAGGATAGCTCAATAACTTTCTTAGACATGGTTTCATGTTATTCTATCCAACCTATGTCTGAGTCCATCATTTAAACAAGAAGGATATCTTTACGACTTTTAACTTCAAGGATATCATAACCTTTTTTCTATATTGAATGTTCCAACTCATTGACCTTTTTAATTTTTCAAGGTCATAAATAAATCATTCATACACACACATGACATGAGTGCTTTAGCCTACCAAGTCAAGGGATCACATATTCACATAACTTTCATGCATAAAGAAGAGAGACTTAGGTTTACCAAATCAAGACAAAACTTTCATCATATCACTAATACAATGTCATTCTAGCACCAAGTAGGTACAATAAGCCTACCACACAAGATTTGTCATTAACACATGTAGAAACTTATCATAATCTACCATAAGCACCTATAGACATTAAAAAGAGAACAAGCTTAAACCTCTCATATACACATACAACACTGGCACATAATACACTAACAAACCTTCTATCCCAAAACACCATCACTTAAAGAAGAACCATAACATTAGCATTCACACAAGATCACACAAGCATTACAAGAGTAGTTCACTTCTTATCTTCACATTATACAACATCACATATCTACCACATAATAACTTCACCTAACATAACCATATAAGCCATAAGACCTTCTACATGATCATATTACTTCACATAAACATCTACACATTATACCTTCATATAAGCACTAGCATTATACTACTACAATGTACATAATAATTTCGACAAGGCCATGATGATCACATATTCAACACATAAGCACCACTACCATATGTGTATCATACCAATCAATAGAAATTCTATATCAATGCTACATAAAATATAGAGATCAAGTCAACTTACAACCTTTCCATATCATCAAAAATATTTCTTAGCCCTTTTTCAAGCAATTCACTTCACAGTCTTTTACAAATAGTCATATACACAAACTCGGACCAACAATCAAACCATATAATTGATCCAACAATATACAATATGAGTATCATCAAAGTAAGGCATCCTATAAAAAAATTCTATCATAATCTTTACACAATTCAATAGCACAATACTATCTACACATTAATACATTAATACCAAGTTATGATCAATTCACCCACATTATAGCCAAATTTAGATATCTGAGAAGATCAAGGGTTCATGGATATTTTCATTGGAAAACATCAATTATACATCAATAACAACTTATTTTATAATTTGAAAACTTTTAATGCAAGAACTCATGACTTACAGTGAAAATTGAACTTCTTCATAACTTTGAATCTTTGAAATTACATTGAAATTGGCTCTAAGGTGATATATATATACTTACATAAAGAACTCTCATACCTTATTAGACCAAAAACCAAGATAATGAAGAAGAAATCCATTGGAATCCATCATCCTAGCTCCATCTTGACCTTGAGCTCTCATGAAGGATTTTGGAGATAACTTGGGAGCGAAAGGGTTCAATTTAGGTGTTAGGGTATAAATGATATTTAAATAACTTTAATACTCTTAAAATACCCAAATACACCAAAATCAACCATCCTCACAATTTAAAAGACCTAACGTAAATTTTGCAAAACACCCCAAGCAAGGCTGAGTTACAGGCAATTTGCAGGTCCCAAACCACGCCCACCAACGACAATCCATCATTTGGGCCACGTCCCATCGATGGGGATTTGTGGTTTTTGGTATGAAGATTCCAAACTTTCAGGGTATAAGTATGAATCGACGAACCAAGTCGATAACACATCATTTGATCTGCTGGTCGTCGTGTAGCTCGTTGATTGACGTTGCGTGGCAGCTTCTAGCCTTTAAGTTGGGTCCTCCTCTATGGCCCTTTTTGGTTCCTAGGTGGATTCTTACCCGGACGTTCAACCCCTAAAGATGTACATCTAGGTCTTATGAATCTGACCTACCAATTTAGACTCCAAACAAGTCATGAAACATGCAAAGGCACACTAGAACACATGCAAGCACACAAGGGACTAGTCGTTGAACGTGTTGGTCGTTCCTCGTCGTTTGATTTCAAACTCAATCAAACTGACTTCAAAACTCATAATCACATGCATTAAGCTATTTAACATCCCTTAGAGGACAAGTGAAGCTCTAGATAATCCTAGTTCATTTTTAGGGCTGTTATAAGTAGACTAATATAAACATAATATTCCCTTAATATTTAAATTAAGTTGCTTTATAAGTCTAACTTTAATGCAAAGTCTTTTATAGAAGCCGAAAGAAGTTACAAAAGAGCATTTGAGAAAATACACTTAGAAGGAATCTTTGGGTATTCACATGGAGAATTCAATAACTATAAGATTAGAAATTTTCGAGTAAGCAAACAAAATATAGACTAGTTTAGAGATTATGGAATAGATCCAAGCTTTAAAGTATGAGCTTCAAACCTAAAGAAGAGATGATAAGAAGAGAAACCAAGTCAAGTGTTGAGAATCGGATAGTGATGTGTTCAGAATGAGTTGAAGTGATTAATCGATTCATTTATACTGTAGCATATTCCTCAAAGTTTAGTCAATATAATATTTGTTTGATGCCTCTAATATCATATTATGTTCATGATGTATGTTCATACACTACAAATAGATGTAGACCTAATCTTAGCTCATAGAATGAGGTGCGAATACTTTAGCCTATTGATCTCAATATTACTCGATAAAGTTATGGGTATCATCCTAATGATATGAACTTATTCATATTTAAGAACTCGTATCTCATAATATCATCAGTCTTGTGATTTCCTGATTTACTGTCAATGGCTAGCAACATAATGTTATGTCATGCATTTTCTTATATGACATATCTTGAATGAATCATACTTAATATCTTTCACCTTAAGCTCTTTCATTGATCCTTTTTAGTATCGGTGGTGATGTTGATGATAGTATTTGAGTCCATGCCCTGTGTATAGTATTAGGCTTTGACATTTGTAAGAGCGAGCAATTTACCTTAGACTTTTATAAGAGTAGTCATACACTCTAATAAGATCTAGGAGTTGTAGATAATGAAATGTAGTAATCATAAAGTAGAGCATAGTTAAGCAGTGATGCTAAGCATAAAAGCTACCACTCATATCACTAAAGGCATAGTATTCTTATTCTTAATTTGTGCCCAAATATCCTTGCTTTATGTAAAATAGCTTCAGATAGAGCGTGACTATGTTCAAACTCATATCCATCTCAACTTATATTATATAGGGATTTCCAAAATCTTAGTATAAATTAGATCCTCCTATGTTAGTAAGAAAATAAAAATTCAAAAAATATAGTAAGAGTAACTCATTTCATTTTCATCCTCAATTAAACCATTATTCGAGGATGAATAATCTCAAGAGGAGATATTGTAACACCTCAAAAATTTCTGAGCTAAAGCCTGAATCATTCTTTATTTGCATGTAAAATTGTATTGGGTGATACGTAAATTTCTCATGTATGTAAAGGTCATTTCTTTGGTGTTCTAAAAGATTTGAATATTACTTAAGGTCAGAAGAACCACTAAGTAGAGATTTAAGTTGAATGCTTCATGAGCGATTAAGTTTTTACATAAGATTCTTCATAGTCGACTTCAAAAAATAATATCTCCCAGAACATAATGAATTAGGTGGTCCATAATCTATCAAATTGAAGGTCTTTGAGTCCTATATCAAACACCACCAAGTTTACATTAGTTTGAGTTTGGAGTAAAAATTATAACCATTTAAATAAAGATAGCCATATCATAGTTTTCTAAGTCTGTGAATGACGGATCCAACGTTAGGGGTAGAAAATTTTAGGACCCAATTCCTACGAATGCATTCTACGGGCCGTAAGAACTACTATGAGTCATTATTTTGACCCATAAATCGACTGTTGATCATTAAATTTCAATATAAATTCCATACATGGGATATGTGATCCGTAGATCAATCTAGGAACCATAGATAGTCTCGTGGATAATTTTTGCTAGATTTTAAAGAGGTTCAAAATAGTGTTAAAACATTCATTTATGTTTTCTAACACTTAAAAGACTTAGACCAAGGATTCCATAGGAGAAAAGCCTGGGTTCTCTAAGTTCTTCTAATTTCTTCGATTTCGCAAGAACATTGTTCTCCCTGGCATATAAGCCTATCTTAGTGATGGACTGAGTTTACCATCATGCCCTACATCTACTTTCTATCAGTACAAGAGTAATCTAAGATTTCATCCTTGGATTTGAGTACTCTTGAAATGAGTTTTTTCTGTTGCATTTCGAGTTGTTATTCCTATATTTTGAGTTTTTATATATTAAGCATTGAGGTTCTTAAGTTGATTGTTCATGACTATTTTTAAGCATGAACTCTATTATTTGGGTAGTCGTGGAGTTATTTTGAAAATCATTTTAACCGAATAATTATCTTAAATTGATCTTCTGAGAAAGTAAAGAGTTTTGAGGAAATTTTAAAGAAAATTTTTTAGTAATGTTTGAAAGAACTACTGATTTCCAAATTAAGAGTTTTTACATTAAGAAAAGAGACACTTTGATGTCTAATAGAGTAATGAGTTCTGCATTATTTTTGAGAAATTACCTCTTTTAAGAGGATATTTTGAGCAATTACCTCAAATTCGGAAAGATTAAGTTTTTTTTTTACATTTGAGCATGAGTATATATTTATTGAGATAGGTTTTTTGAATCGATAAAATGGATGAGTTGAGGCAGCTATAATTCCTCATAAATCATGTAGCTATATTGGGTATAAGAACATAATTTTTAATGACTCCTTATTGCTTTCGAGTAGAACTATAATGGATCGACTTAGTTAAGGTATTTTATATCTCGATAAGGTATTGGATATTTCAGGCAGTGTAGGTGAGATGTTTTATCATCATGTGACTCATAATGATAGTTATCGGTTAGAGAATCTATCAAAAAGATGTAAAGAGGTTTTGTTGTATTCTTTTATTTACATCCTTGAGTTAAAACATTTTACTCATGAAACTTTAAATATTATGATCTATTGTTATTTCTTTTGTAACACCTCAAATTCGAGAAAGTCTAGGAATGTGTCTAATAGGCTTGTCAAGAATAAAAATTGGACGATGGGACCCTCCAAAGATCCCTAGATGGGTTGTGAAAAGGACTACGACCCGATATAGTGTTTAACAAAAAGGCAGAATCTTTCCAATGCAATTTCCCTCCCATGGACCTCAGGATGGGTTGTGAAGATTGTGAATGGTCATTTATTTTAACTCAATACTGTGTCGTTTAGACTTCTGCCTGAAGCCATATATAATGATTTTAAATCCCATATCAGACAAACTCAATCCATCCTCTTAAATTTCCAGAAGTAGATCAACCTCCTCCTCTCAAATACTTTTCTCTCTAAAGGAAGAAGAAGAAGTCAAGTTAAGTTAAGATTTCAAGATCAAGCCTCCAATTCACCAAATTGCTTAAGGGTTTTAAACTCCAAGGTATGATATTCACCTATGAAGTCATTTCCTCCATAGGGTTCTTAATTTTCCAATTATGTAAACCTAAATTCCCCAATCAAGTTAGGGCTTTCTTCAATTACCAGGGGGGTTTTTAAATTTTGATTCAATTGAATTCTTTAGTGATCTTTTATAGGTTAGGTTTGAAGTAAATTGGTTAAATTTTGATAGAATTGTAATTAAACTGATAGCCCAAATAATTCAAATAAGACCAGATTGAAACAAGTTAATTAATGAGCTTATTAATGTCCACGAAATAAAATATTTAACTTAATTCTAAACTATTATATAACTAAACTAATCAATAAGATATTTAAACAAAATAAAATCTTTTTTAGATGATTTTTGAATATTTATAAAATGGACTAATTATATATAAAATTATATGGGAAAACATATATCTTATTAAAAATTATGAAACTAACTAAAATTAATTTGAAATAACTTTAGAATATTTTCAATCCTCTAAAGGCTAACTGTTTTAAATTGTTCAAAATTAAAGAAGCTTGAAAGTTAGTTTACATGTGGAGGTCCATAATTGACTGTCAACAATTGTCCCTCGTTTGACTTGGATTGATGAAATAAATCTGAGGAAAATGAAATTGGCGAATCCAATTTTGACCGACTGCATCTTCATTCTCTAGAAAAGAGACTTTGGTATGGACTTTAGGAGTTATGGCCGAACTCCAGAAATGGGTTTCCTACATATATCATGCTATATGATAATTCAGGTCACTTGTAGTTTGACACGCTTGATTTGACGCACGATTTTGAAAGATTCAATAGTCATCCCCATACCAAATTATAAAGGGACCGGAACGGTTGAGAATAAGATTTAAGGGCGAATGATGGAATACAACAGTTTCAATGTTGATATCATCTACATGTCCTTAGACTTTGGAATCAGGTTGTTTGTTCTTCGACTCGATCAGTTAAAAAGAAAATAGATTATGCTAGATTACCTTTGGTCATGGAAGAGTGAAAAATCAATCAAGTATAAAAAAAGAGGCTTGCAACTTCTTAGCCATGAATATGGTGAACTTCACACCTATAATTAAGAACTTACACAGACATAATTTCCAAAGCTCTTAGTGCATTGTCACTCAGATTGGAAAGATGCCTCCGGTGAAAATCAAGACTTTTTGGATGCGAAATTGGAATCGGTAAACATAAATAAAAACCCACATGCCTTCCATCTAATAGGGGTGTGGTTTGATTGTGGTGGAATTCTTTCTCAACTCATGTATAAAGAGTTTCATACTCCTCTTTGCACTATGTCCTAGTACGCTGCTTAGAAAAAGTTCCACGTTGTGATGTATCCTTATTGATGTCATTCGCACTTGTGGTTTGATCTGAGAATTCAGCCTTCTCAGATTCTCTCGACAAAGATTGAGATAAAACTCCTTAGCATAAAAAAGTAATTCAAATGCAGAGATAGCATCTTTTATCGTGTTAACACTTAGTATCTCTCCTTGAAGATTTAACGTCAGTTCCATCATCTTGACGTTAGGCAAATAAAATTTGTATCTCATACTTGCAATCTAATTCTTTTAATGTACTCTTATTTTATGTCAAAATAATAAAATATAGACATATGTAACATGTTGATATCTCTCTTGATGACGTTTTAGCAAATGAAAATAGTGATGAGAATTCTTCATTGGTAATATAACGATAATGCATTAGTAGGATGAAGTTTATTTATTGGTAGGATAATATTACTACATGATAGGATGATGATTATGCTCCATTGATAGGATGATGATGTTGATTCTACATTGATAGGACATGTGATTATTCATTGAGAGGATGACGATGATGATAAGATGATGATGTTACTCCATCAATAGGATGATTATGATGATCCAATTGTAGGATAATGATAGTGATCTATTGATAGGATAATGATGATCCATTGGTAGGACAATGATAATGAAGATCCGTCGGTGGGATGATATTGATCGATTGATAGGATGATGTTGATGATCCATTGATAAGATAATGATAATGATCCATTGGTAGGCTAATGATAATGAATATCCATCGGTGGGATAATGTTGATCGATAGGTTGTATAATGATTGAATATCCATCAGTGGGATGATACCGATTCATAGGTAGGATAATGATAATGATAATGATCCATTTGTAGGATAATGTTAATGAATATCCGTCGGAGGGATGATGTTGATCCATTGATAGGATAATGATAATGACACATTGAGACGATAATTCTAATGAGTCCATCGGTGGGATGATATTGATCCATTGGTAGGATATTGATAATAATTCGTTAGTAGGATAACTAATGAATATCCGTCGGTGAGATAATGTTGATCCATAGGTAGGATGATGAAGATTGGTCCCTCTCGACGATGGTATTATCTCATTGGATAATACTCTGGGAATGTCAATTCAGGTGATAAAGATGACGTCCCTATGGGTAGTTCAAATTATCGTGTCTATTATCGACAAAATTTGTGAATATTCTACAAACGTTCTTAAGGCTGAAAAATACAATATCGTGTCGTCAAATATGTTTGTATACGTAGAGACGCTTTTACTTGTTCATGTTTGAACATATGTCCTCACTGTGACTCATGTTTTTTTGAGAATTTGATTGAGGTGTTATCGCTAGTATTCTAAACTTTTTTTTATTCTGAAAATCTTCAATGATTTTCCTACAACCACAGAAAAATTGTTAGTTTTTTGGGAGCTCCTCGTCCTTTTGAATTCTCTATATTCATTGAATGGAAGAATGTTGTGAAATTGAGGCTATCTCATAAACCTACTTCCACAGAACTATTTTTAGTTGTTAAAACAAACTGATCTGTGTTGACTTCTTCGAACGATTGCTCCTTGTCTTGCTATCTTTATTTGATTGCTCCGATCTCTTTCTTCTTGATAGACAAGAAAAATAATTTTATGCAAATATTTGAAACATATAGATAAAATCTTTTTTAAAAAAGGGTTTCAAAAAGTTGTGATTGAGAAATTTCACTACCAAGTATCATGTCACATCAAACTTGATGAACACATTTAGGTTGATGTTTCAAGATCTAACAGATAACTTGTTGGAATGATTATGAAGATTGTTGAAATTAGGCATTATGACTCTTGAAATGTATAAAATTGTTGAAGTTGACTTTTAATCTTAGAACAACGTGAGAGATCACTAGAATCCATTTCCAAACTTTTGATCGTGTTGAGCTATTCACAGTTTGCCTTAAATTTCTTCTGAAGCCATGATGAAATCTGTCCAAGATAACTGTCTTGGCGTACCTTGAACTATTGATGAACCAATTACGGAATTTTATAGATCTTCTCAAAAACATTGTCCCAATTATAATTCTCAATGTAACTTCGGTGTTGACTCCTTAGAGAAATATTCTTCTTATGAATTTTTGAGTCCCTCTCAAAACGTTTGTTCCAGTTTCTATTATAAATGAAAATAGAAATTTTACAGGAGATATAACCAAACCGTTGTGGCGCCTATGTATGCCGTTGAGAAAGAAATCAGGTCAAACGTAGTTCCCCCTCTAAAGGCTAACAACAATAAGAAATTTACAAAGAAACCGACCGAGGACGACATATGTCGCCTACGTATCTCGTTGTTAAAAATTCAGGTCAAACATAGTTCAAATACAAAAAAATATATAAAAAGGGATAAAGGGGGTGACCGAGGCCGAAATAGACCGCCTACGTATCTTATTCTTAAAAATTATGATCGGACATAGTTCAAATACAAAAAACCTATTAAAAGGGACAAAGGGGGTGACCGAGGACGACATAGACTGCCTACGTATCTCATTCCTGAGATTCGGGTCGAACATAATTCAAATACAAAGAAAATATTAAAATGGATAAATGGGGTGACCTACGTCGACATACACAGCCTACGTATCTCATTTTAGAGAATTCAGGTCATACGTAGTTCAAGTAGAAAAGAAAACAAACTAAGAGGGTTATAATCTAAACAAAGCAATTACAAGCAAATAGAACAATTACTAGGACATAACATAAATACGAACAAAAACATCACACATAATATCTCTTGACAACATTTAAGTAGATCGATGATTTGTGAGATCCAATATTCGTGTTCTATCATGTGATGTCATAAGACTAATGTATCGATGTGGTCGCTAAGTTAACTTATGAGTTCGTTTCCCTGTGTTTCTGTCACATAGGCACCAATTTTGATCTCTTTGACGCATTCATCAAGTTCCTAATTCGCTATTCTGATCTCTTCTAAATTTGACTTATCATGACTTTCGAACTGTCCAAATTTCTAAAGCAGGGGTTTGGGTACCATGATCTTCACATTGTAGTCCTCAAATCCGATTGCATATACCCCATTTTATACATTCAGCTTGTGACATGACATGCTATTGGGAGATTCAAAAAAAATTTTGCTGAAATCATAAATAAATATTATTATATAACAAATATAAGGCAAGTAAAGCAAATTTTTGCATTAAAAGGAGGCTTTAATTTGAATTAAGAAAATAAGAACTTTATCGATAAATCATTTTGCTTTTTTATTTTATTTTCTTTTTCAAAATATTAAGACGAAGATTAAAACATAGTTAGTCAAAATAGATTAAAGGATGGGTTACGAGCCTCATTCGGAACACCACTAAATTTGAAAATAACATAGAACATTCTCTTTCCCTACCAACACATGCGAGGGATCAAGAGAGGAGTCGATGTCCAGTTAAGCATTTACTCATTTGGCTCGTTGTCTAGTATGGTTGGCGCCTCAATCATCTCTTCAATCACAATATCACCTTCTTGGAACACATTTTTGATTCCTTCCCCTAGACCCTTTTTCATTAAAAAAGACTGATATGAGTGAGACAATGATTTTGGAAAATCTTGATCGATCTTCTGCTTGTTTTGAGCCTCCTTTGGAACTAAACAAAAGCTTGATAATGTGTTATGAACCTAAATTCAGACTTCTCTCTTTTGGTTGGAGAGGCTACAACTTTCTCAAGATTTTTTAGGTTGCATGATATTATGACTTTCAGCACATACAGATTTTCTTTGACTTCAATCACATTAATTGTCACCCCTCTATGATTTGGCATGAGGTTACTATTGACTTTAGGAGTGGCAGTTGTTGACACCCAATTTTTGACCCACGTCGGTATAAATTAATTATCGAGCTTCGTGAGTTTTCCAAATTATTTAAGTTAGTTAGTTTTATAAATCTTGCGAAAATAAAAAAATATATATAATAATATATAATGGATTTTATGCTACTTATCATAACTTTAGAAAGTATATAAATATAGTTATGTATATAGTTTGTATATTTTATGATTATTCAAAACCCTCTAAGAAGTACACCTAAGTATTTTATTAAATTAGTTTAATCAAAATTATAATTATACTTTAATTACTTTTTACAATTTTAATAATTATTTCACTAAAAAGGGGAGCTCGTTGATTAATAATACAAGTTCATTTTATTTAAGGATTAGCCAATTTTTAATTTTGTTTTATTAAACTAAAATTGGCCCTCTCTTAATCTAACCCACTCTCTTTTTAAACATAAAGAATCACATTTGGGCCTCCCATCCAATATCCAGGCGGACCATTTCTCCCCTCCAACCCAAATTCCCTTTCTAACCCAATTCCGGACTGCCCAACTTCCCCTTTTGTTGTTTTAAAACCCAACCCAACACTCAAACGGCCCAAACATTTAAAATACCCAATAAAATACCCAACACCCATCCTACCCGACCCCAAATCCCCTTTCTCTTCCCCTTCCCTTCGTCCCAAAATGCCCAAACAGAATTCCCAGAAAGAACCCAGAAGCAAAAGACCCCCCAAAACCCGAACCTTCTCCAGACGCGACTCCCTCCCCCGCGTCTCCCTCACGCTCTCTCCCTTCCTCTCCGCTCTCTCCCTCTCTCTACTCCTCTCTTCCATCACGCGATTCCCCCCTACAAACGACCCCAGAAAACGTCAAAACAGAACCAGCCATGCGAACTCTCCCCCCCCCCAACGTCTCTCTGGCAGCAGTACACCTCCAGCAACTGCATAGCAGGTCATACTGCTCGTCCTTGCGATAACAAGATGATGACATGTAGCTCGCAAGGACGTCGAATTAATCTAGGTCGTCCACCTCGTCGCCTGTCTGTTGGAATGGGACAAATTTGAGCATCTTCGGAGAATATTCTTCAGCTTCGGATAAGGGTTCGAATTTTGAATTTGAAATGGGCCGAAAAAAATTGTATGACCCACCCCAAGATCGAAACCCTATTTCTTTCATCTATAAAAACCCTCTTCCTTCTCCAGAAAGGGGGTTGGACTTTTTTGGGAAGAATTTTGGGAGAATTTTCGGGAAATCTTGGCCTCTTTCTTTGTTTGTTGTAGAAGAGCAGTTGCAATTTCTTAAGGAAACTGAAATTCTTTTAGCTTACTGTTAGTTTCGAAAATTTGGCGTTAGAATTTTTGAG
This sequence comes from Solanum corneliomulleri, assembly GCA_027704805.1. Classification (NCBI taxonomy): domain Eukaryota; kingdom Viridiplantae; phylum Streptophyta; class Magnoliopsida; order Solanales; family Solanaceae; genus Solanum; species Solanum corneliomulleri. Next base: position 9,669,700 of record JAKWIY010003054.1, on the reverse strand, counting down.
TGCTGGAATTCTTGTGGGAAAAACTCTGAAAAGCTTTTGTGTTTGTTTTTCTGCTTGTGTAGAAGAACAGGAAATCTCGTGTCTAAAAGTTTAGGTTGAATTTTCGTGGTAATATTTGATTATGTTTCTTCTGTCTAACCAAGAAGAACAGTTGAGAAATTTTGAGAGAGTGTTCTGTTTCTCTCTTCGCTCGATCTAAAGAAATTCACGGACAATAGTGGACTCCGCCTGCGTTCCATTCGTCTTCCCCCGCTTCGTCTCGTCGTCTGGATTGTTGTCGAGTCGCTTCTCGAATCCAACTTCGGAGTGATATTCCGTCTGAGGGTGGAAGTCCGTGCGCGATCTTGTGGTGGAATAGCTCGCTGGTTTTCTTGCTCGACGTCGTCTCAGTCGCTGCTCACCAAGAGGTGAACACCTCCTTTACATAGCCTCCTTCTCTTCTCGGGTCCGATGTGGTGGAGGGAGGGTTGAAATTTTCTTTCTTTAGTGTTTAATGGGTTATTTAATATTGTTGGGATTTACATCTTTGGTATGCTTGCTGGAATTTGTGGATTGTTTAAATTACGTGTACAACTCGTGTGTTCTTAGTTGGTTCGTTCGAGCAAATCTGTTGTGTGGTTATGATTTAGATGTCCGCAAACTTTAACGAAGATGGTTCCATCTTCTTCTTCTTATTGAGCATGTTTTCTTATATGTACTTGAGTTTGAATGGGTGCTAAACACTCGATGTCGTATCTCTTATTCCTTCACCCCAAGTTGAAGGAATGAATTGCGATGTCTAAATTTTGATTTGTCCTGTGGTGTTTTGATTGTTCGAAGTTCATGCGTTGCACCTTTGTCTTGTCCAAATGCTTTTATGTGTTCAAGTGTAGTTTTCTCTTGTTTCATTTACCTCATCTTAAATTCATTTTGCTGTCTCATGCGCTTATGCATTCAGTTTAGATCGAGTTTTCCCTTTCGTTTTATATTCAAAGTCAAACCACCGTTTATTTGTTTAAATAAATTATGAACCAACATCAGTTATTAAATTTCGGTAAATCTGCAGTTTAAAAGTCGTATTCCTCTCGTAATGGCCTCTTTTAGTTGAGTGCCTTAATCTGAAATCATATGGCGGGTTGAATGTTGTTTTCTGGCTTGGTTTACCTGATGTTCGGATGGCAATGCAATAAACTTCGTTTGTCTGATGTTGTTGTTTTCTTAGGAGTAGCTTCAATTTAGTTTTTAAATGATTGTGTATCGCTTCACATGGTGTAATCCCTTTAGAGTTATGTGAAGGATGTTTGAATGTTTGAAGCACGAATATTTAGTGGGTATATAATTGTGTAGTGTACTTCGATAGTATTTCGTTACCTGTTTCTTGCTAAGTTTGTTCTTTAAAACGCGATTTGAGGGTTATCGATAATTTTCGTCTGAAGGTTTCCCCCTACGCTCGGTTTTGCAGTATGGTTTCGTTTGCTGTTGTGTGGTATCTTTTAGGTTGGAATGATTTACATAGCCTTAAGTGCCATTAAAGCTGTTTAGATAGTGGGTTTTGCTATTCCTATGAACATTTGCTAGTATTACATGTTAAGAAATCCTTATTTGGGCTTGTGAATTTCATTCGTTCTAATTATTCGTTGAGATGTCAATTCTCATTTCACTTGTTTTTGTGGCATGTGAAAACTCCCTTTCGAATCCATTTGGGACTCCGCTTTCATCCATGCATTAGGGAGATCCATAAAGGCTCGGAAATTCTTTCCAACGAGTCAACCCGTCAAAGTCAAGGATCGCGAAGATTGAAGAACTTGAAGAAAATCCAAAAATGGATTAGAAGATTTCCTTACTTCACATTTTGTATTTTTCTTGTAATGGGCATAAGCCCTTGTCCCTTTTATTTTTCTTGTAATTATTTTATATGTTAGACTAGGACAGGTAAAAATGGGCTAAAAACCCAAAGGCAGGTGGGAACAACATTCGGCCAAGGCGAACAAAACCGAAGTTGGACCGAAATCTCTCTCTCTCTCCCTCTCTCTCTCTCTCTCTTTATTACTTGTTTGTGCGTTTGTTTAGATTGCCGTTAGTTTAGGATTGGAAACTCCAAATCCCCTTCGAAACGCCTTTCTATTTTATCAAACTAAAACTAAGTCTTAAAGCGGTGAACATTGCCAACTCGTAAGTATATCTAGATAAAATTTAAGTTAAGCTTCGAAAAGATTCGCAAAAAAATGCAAAATAAACAATGAATGTTTCAAAACTTGTAAACTCGCCTAAGTAGTTTTTCTAATAAGTTCAAAATAACAAAAGATTCGCAAAAGTTAAAATAAATAGTCAAATTGTTAATCGCCGGAAAATCGTAAAAAGCGGAGCGTCTTAGGTGCTTTTTCGAAACCTTCCTAAGACGCTAATAGGAATCCCGAATCCTTAAAAGTTTTTTAAATAATTTTCTGTTTAATTATTTGAAAACAAGTTTTCTTAATTTTCTAAAAAATAAGTGGCGACTCCTAAAAGTCGAAAATACCTTTTAAAATCAACAAACTCTTTTGAAATCATTTTTCGATAAAACAGAATGGCGACTCTGCTGGGGAGTATTTGGAGGATTCTAACCCTAAGACTAACATGTTTGACTATTTGCAATAAATGTTTAAATTGTTTAAATTACTTAGTTTTCGAATATTGCATTTCATGGCATAACTTCCGCCAAACGGCAAGTAGTTTGCATTAGGAAACGGAAGTTACGCGGCTTACCGCGACTTCTCTCAGAAATACCCCAAGAAGTCATTTGGGAGTATCAAAAAAATAGTCGGAATGCGGTCATCCGGCGTTGTTGATAGCTGCACCCCGATGTTTGTCCGACTCGGGTAACCGTCTATTTGAAAACAACTCTAGAAAGCCTAAGATAGAGCGAAAACAAAACCTAAATTAGGCATCAGCCTAGGTTGACTTAATACCCAAGGCATATTAAGTCCATTTTAGTAGAAAACCACCAAAATCGCGTCTAAGGTATTCGACCTCACGACGCATCAAATTGCTTGACATTCGGAAATGTATGTGTGAAAACCAACCTGGGGGTAGGGGAAATCTAACGGGTTTTTATTTTACAGATATGGACCGCTTCCCCAAATTCGACATGGTAATCTCAGCGCCACCTCAGCTTACGATGTGGCACAACGACTTAGACGGAGATCATAGGCGAACCCTCAACAAGTATGTAGGGGACTTAACCAAGCTAATCAAGATGAATGGCTGGCCAAAATTAATCGAGGTGCTTACGGGGTACTGGGACAGTCAGAGAATGGTCTTTCGTTTCGGGACGGCCGAATTTACCTCGTCGTTGGAAGAGATAAGAGATTGCATAGACACCGTGGGTACGGCGATAGAGAGAAGGGCCCGAAAATAAGAGGATATTTTCATCCCCAACAAACCATCCGTAGAGAACATCGCGGATTGGTTCGGACTAAGGAAAGACTTCACTTATTGGTGTCAGGACTCCCACGTGATGTTCAGGGACCTCTACATTAGATTCGCACACGCGAGTTTCTATGCCGCGTATAATCGGGAGTTTAAGATTTCCTACAGGGAATGGAACGAAGTCCGCCCCTTGGCGTTTGCCGTGGCCTTGTTGGGAACAATGGTCTTCCGCACAGCCCGAGTCTGAGCATCAACACCAGAATCATAACGCTTGCCCACACGTTTTTCAAAGGATACGAGAATCAAGGAACAACAAAGTACTACCCCGCAGCACGGATCATATTATCTGACCTATATCAAGCCTTGGGTAAGTGCAAAGAAGGGCACCGATATTTCCAGGGGTGTAATTTGCTCCTCCAATGGTGGATTCTCAGCCACTTGATGAAGGGTGCTGGAACTCGAGAATTTCACACTCTCGACAACAAGAACACTCTCAAGGACCTAAATGACTTACTATGCTGGGCAAACTTGAACAATCGGAGAACAAAAGGGAGGTGGGCCCAAATTTTCTCCGAATTGAGAGAAGAGGACCTCCAATGGTTGCTCGATCGTTTCATATCCAAGGAAGTTGTCGTACAGAGTCGTACATGTGTCGTGCTCCCTCTACCAGGTATTCGAGGGATTCGCCCTTACGCGCCATTTTGAATCTTACGACAATTCGGAAGAAAACAGATCGTGCCTAGAGAAGCATATTATGGCGCTTTTGTGTACGACATTGGGGACGACAGAGTAGACGACGCTTCAAAATGCTCATAGAATGGAAAAACGCCAAGCGCATAGGTAAAGACACTATCGCCCCTGACCGTTTCAACGCTGGATACAACGAAGTTTACAAAGCATGGTTGAAGAAGGATATACAGAATATCTCCTTCCAGATTTCGCATAGCTTTCGCACCGTGACAGACAAAGAAACCAAAGCAGTGGCCAAATTGCGAGAGTTAAAGGAAGAGGCTAATGAGGTCTATGCCAAGTTCGTAGAGAATCAAGACGCTCTCGAGAGAGCAACTCGAGATATCGAGAGACTGAGGCAGGGCTATGATGAGTTTGACAGCTGGATCCAGCAGAAAATCGAGAGGATGTGCTACGAGAGTCTGGAAGACAAAGGGCGTCTGGGTGAGGGTTTTTTGTTGATGCTGAGGTACATGTTTCAGCAACACAAAATCCAGAAAGACGACGATGGAGCAGGACCATCCGGAGCAGCATAGTGGACGTTGCCCCTGCGCGGGTTTTCACTTGTATTTACATTATTTTAGCCCCTGCGTGGGTTTGTCTATTTCTTTTTTCGAACATTTTACTCATTATTAAATTTTGTTTTGGGGGAATCTTTATTTGGTTTAAATTCACACGTACATCATTCGAATGCGCTAGGCCTACCCTTGGCACAAAAGGGTCCCCACGCATGATTAGGACGCGATATATATGTGTAATTAAATGCTTGTGTGTATGTTGCTTTGAATGAGGACGTCATAAACCCACTCCTAGCCAAAACTCCAACGAATATACGGAAGCCACTATCACAAATGTCCGACCAAAATTCCCAAGTCTTAAGTTTCTCACGCAAAAATCCATCTCCCATACCACAAATCCTAAATACCTCTCTATCGTCTCAGGAAAGGTGAATCACCGTTATGGACAAAGGCAAGAACGTCCAGACGGAGCTCACTGAGGAGGAATTGCGAAGAAAGATCGAGCGAGTCACTCGAGAGATTCAGAAGGTTAAGGAGCAAGGACTCAAAGTAGACATGACCACGGCGATCTATAAAGCCCAACCGTGACACTGGATGAGGATCTGGCGTCACAGATAAAAAGAAAGAAGGAGGTCGAGATGGAGACCGAAATCCTAAGAAAAAGGTTGAACATGCTTCGTTTGGAGGTGCACGAAGGAAAGGCAAGAGAAGTGAAGATAGGTATTGAGACTGCCATGTTATTGGCCAGAAGTGCGTCACTCGATGAGAAATCGACGACCTGTAGCAACTCAAAGGGCGGAAAACACCTCGCCCATGGCCAGGAAGCAGATAACAGTGGCCCCGACCATGAAGTGATTAAGGAGGACGATGAAAGGAAATCGTCTATAAGCCTCCATTTCCGACTGTTTGAAAGAAAAGGAATGACGCAGCCACAAGACGAGAAATCACCACATGTTATCTTCTATGAATTTCAATGTTCTTTTTTCAATTCTCTTGTAATCGCAATGAAAGAGTGAATGAAAAGATTTCTTCCTAAAAAGAACAGAACTACGTTGGGCCTGAATTCTCCTTGTGAGATACATAGGCAGCCTTTCCTGGCCCGGCCCCCATCGCTGAAAATTTTCATTCTCCTCCGTGTTTCGAAGACACGAAGATAAGGTCAACAGGCATCGAAAAGCAGTTGCAAGAAGACCATAGCTCAACATGGTTCGGCCTTCCTGAGATAGCGTCAAAACAAACAAATTCCTGTTTGTTCAAAATATATTTCGTCCTCATTCGTGGGTTAAAACATTCTCAAACAAAGCGACTTATATGTTTATCTGCTTTCTGTGTGATACTATGTATTTTGTACTCTAAATAGGCACTAACAAATTTGCCATTGAGTTGTTTCGCCTCTCGAGTACCTTTAACTGATCTGTGTTGATAAAAGCTGGCAGATCACCCCTACTTCACCAGATCAAAAGGTCCTGCAGATTCCTTCCCCGGACCGAACTCAGATAAAAGAAACACAGCCATGGGAGACAACAATGATGAAGTTAGCCTCACTGATGTGGTGGTGGCTCAGCCCACAGCGGCAGAACAAAATGAGCTAATTGCGCAACTGATGCAGCAGATAGCTGACATGAGGGTCGAGATGCAACGAAGGAAAGACACGCCTCCGCCCGAGTTCAGCCCCAATTTTATCGACGCAAGACCTCCTATGTACTTCCCCTCGTCCAACGTGGATCCTATTCAGAACCCTCTGTCGACACCCGTGCACAACCCGTCCGGGATAGATATGACAACCCAAAACCCCCAGTACGCTTCAATATCCTATCAAACTCCCTCACCGCTTCCGAACAATCCTCCACAAATGCCACCACACACCCAAAACACTCAAACAGCCCCACCACCTCAAAATCAGAACCAAAATCCCGCCGCCTTCAACTCCCAAAAACCACATCCCCACTTGACCCAAAATACCAATCCTCAAAACTATCCACAAAATTATCAAACTGCACAAAACGTACCGAGCCCTTCCATAGCTCCACCCCTCCCTAAAAGAACCACATTCCAAGTTCCCATCCCTGTCGAGCATGAGGTGCACGGTTCCGAGTTGGACCATTGAGAGGAGCAGGAGAGAGAGTGGAAGGCAAGGGAAGAAGCAAAGATAGACATCAAGGAGGAGATTAAGAGGGAAATGAAAGAGTTGCAAAGCGTTCCAGACGTCGCCGGGTTAAGCTACGCAGAACTGTGTATCCACCCAGACTTGAACCTACCTGAAGGGTTCAAAATCCCGAAATTTGATGCCTTCGGAGGGGTAGGCAACCCCATGGCGCACTTGAGAGCGTACTGCGACCAACACGTGGGAATTGGCAAAGATGAAGCCCTACTGATGAGGTTGTTCAGCCGGTGTCTGTGCGGCGAGGCCCTGGAATGGTTTACGTCACACGAAACTCGACAATGGCCCTGTTGGAGCGCACTAGCCAAAGACTTCATGGATCGGTTTGCATACAACGTCGAGATAGTCCTCGATCGATACTCCTTGGAGAAAATGAAGCAGAAATCGACGGAAAGCTATCGGGAATTTGCTTGCAGATGGAGAAAAGAGGCAGCGAGGATGAGGCCTCCGATGATAGAAAAGGAGATTGTAGAGGTGTTCGTACGGGTGCAGGATCCCGAATAATACGATAGAATCATTTTGTTGATCGGATCCAAGTTCGCCGAGATAGTCAAAGTAGGTGAGACTACCGAAGATGGTTTGAAGTCGGGGAAGATAGCCCGAGTGTCCGCTTCGCCTGGATCTTCCGGACTGTTGAGGAAGAAGAGAAAGAAGGTTGCTGCTATATCATACGGGGGAAGAAAAGTCCCCAGAAACTCCTCGCATCCTCAAGACCGCCCCAAGCCTCCACAAAGTCTCATCAAGCCTATCGCCCACAATCCCATCCCTCCAACAACTACAATGCTGCCCCCACTTATCCAGATGCTCAAATTTTGTCATATCAAAATCCACCCCCAAATCCCCAAAATTTCCCCCCCGTATACCCAAATTACCCCCAAGCTTATCAAATTCCCCCACCTTACCAGAATGTCGCTCCCAGCTGCGCTAATGTAAAGCTAAGCTATCGAGCACCTTCCCCCGCATATCAAATCCAAACTCCAGCATATCAAAGCCCCCTCCCAAATTACCAAGCTCCAGTGCAAAACTACCACACAAATCCCTACCCTAGAACCCAAGCTCCTCGCCCAAATGCTCGCAATTATCAACAAGTTCCTCCCCCTCAACAGAGCGGGTATGATTCTTCCCGCCCCAGGTTTGAAAAGAAGCCCGCAAGAAACTTTACCGCACTGGCCGAAAGCAGGACCAAGTTGTTCGAGAGATTATCCGCGGCCGGATACATCCACCCTGTGGGGCCCAAGCTCGTGGATGTCAACTCCAGATTCTACAAACCGGAGCAGAGATGTGCTTATCATTCCAACAGTGTTGGACATGACACTGAAGACTGCATCAATCTTAAGCATAAGATCCAGGATTTGAGCGACCAGGAAGTGGTCTCCCTTCAGCCTGCGGCGCCGAACGTCAATACCAATCCGTTTCCAAATCATGGGGGTGGAAACATCAACATGATAGAAACAGACGAAGATGAGCGTGAGACTAAGAAGATTACTCCTGTTGAGCAGGAAGACTTGGAAAAGGCCGTCGCTTCTTTAAGCGTCAGGGAAAAAGGAGAGTTCGTTATTCTGACACCTGCAAAGGCTGTTGTCTTGGTGTCCTCGAAGACTCGCCAAACCCAAGTTTGTCATAGAAACGGTCGTGGCCCAAGGCATGACGAGATCTGGCAGATGTTACACTCCTGATGAGCTTGCTCTCGGAGGACACAAGAAAGATCATGCCAAAAGACCAATAAGTGAAGCAGAAGCCGGGGAGTTCTGGAGGAGAATGCAGCCTAAAGATTACTCCATTGTCAAGCACTTGGAGAAGACTCCAGCCCAGATTTCTGTGTGGGCCCTACTGATGAGCTCCTGGTCCCACAGACAGGCTTTGATGAAAGCCCTAGATGACACGTATGTGCCCTCAGGTACAAGCAGCGACAACGTAGCTGCCATGATTCACCAAGTCATTCGGGGACACCGCATCAGCTTCTGCGATGATGAATTGCCGGCCGAAGGGATATCCCATAACAAAGCTCTACATGTCACCGTGATATGCCGCGGAAAGGTCGTCAATCGTGTTTTGGTAGACGATGGATCTGGTTTGAACATATGCCCCTTGTCCACATTGAAACAGCTGAGGTTTGACCTCAGAAAATTGGAGCAAAACCAGGTTAATGTGAGAGCGTCTGATGGTGTGAAAAGAGGCACATTAGGAGCGGCGAACTTGACCATCCAAATGGGCCCCATGGAGTTCGAGGCAAATTTCCAAGTGTTAGATATCGACACCGGCTATAACCTTCTTTTGGGAAGGCCATTCATTCACATGGCTGGATCCGTCCCCTTCACTCTCCACCAAATGATGAAACTGGTGTGGAAAAATGAAGAGCTAGTTATTCATGGTGAAAGGAGCCACTCAGGCAAGCAGGTGTCGGTCTTGGACGAGATGCCGCAAAGTTTGGATTTTTACACGGTGGAGTTGGTAAATGCCACCGATGAGGGCTTGGCCCCGCAGACTCCCATGCCGGCCGTATACAGAATGATCGCCACGGTAATGCTGCAAAGCGGATTCGAACCAGGTTTCGAATTGGGAAGAAATTCCCAAGGGATGATCGAGCCAGTTCCAGTCCTTGCTGCAGGATCAAAGTATGGTTTGGGGTACATCCCCACAGATGATGATGCGAAGATGAAGAGGAAAAAGGATCAAGAGTTGACTAAGCCGATCCCGCATCTGTATCAATCCTTTCAAGTCCGGGAGCATGCTGAGCCTGAAGACCGTGGGGAAGGAATCTGTGACCTTTTCAAGGAGATTAATGTTGTTACCGAGGAGGAGGTCGAGCCAGCTGGCATTCGTGATGCGGAACCAGGGGAGATGCTCCTGAATTGGACTTCCACGCCAATCCTGATGTCCCAAACTCTTTGGTAGAAAAGAGTTATCTTGTGCATACTAAAATCGGTGGTTGTCCGGAGGAGGCCCGAGACCCACCATTTCTGCATTTTTCTTAATTGCTTGAATTTTAAATTTCCATCGTGATGTTAAAAAGGCGACATGGCCCTATGCCATGACCCAAGTTTGCATTTTTTGTTTTAAATGAAAGCCTCTTTATTTTGACTCTGTTTATTTAAGTTGCTTGTTATACTTTACTTTCCCAATTTTGTCTGTTTGTGATTTCAGGAACGTAAGTTAGAGACCTGCCAATATCATGTCATGTCATGAGCTAAATGAGCAAAACGATACAGACGACGACAAGGTGGGCGACTATGAAGAAGAAAGTGGGGAATCCGATTATGTTGCAGAAGAATTTCGACAGTTCGAGAATCAGCATAAACTGAATCTGGAAGAGACAGAAACGGTGAATTTGGGAGATTCAGAATGTGTCAAAGAGATTAAGATCAGCACCCACCTGAATGAAACTCAGAAGGAGAGCCTGATTCATTTGCTTGTCGAATACAGGGATGTGTTTGTTTGGAAGGTCGGTGACATGCAGGATTTGAGTACTGATGTCGTATCTTATAAGCTACCTATCAACCCAGGGTTCGAATCGGTGAAACAAAAGACTCGGAAATTCAAGCCTGAATTGAGTCTGAAAATTAAGGAAGAAATTACCAAGCAAATAGAGTCTCTATTGGTGGAGGTGACGCGATATCCAACCTGGTTGGCCAACGTCATTCCGGTCGCCAAGAAAGATGGAAAAATCAGGATTTGTGTTGATTATAGAGACCTCAACAAGGCTAGTCCGAAAGATAATTTTCCATTGCCAAATATCCATATTTTGATCGACAACTGTGCCAAACATGAGATGCAGTCATTTGTGGATTTACGTGGGTTATCACCAAATATTGATGGATGAAGAAGACGCGGAAAAAATTGCATTCATTACTCCTTGGGGTGTATATCACTACAGGGTGATGCCGTTCGGCCTCAAGAACGTCGGTGCCACTTACATGAGAGCCATGACAATTATCTTTCATGACATGATTCATAGGGAAATTGAAGTGTACGTGGACGACATCATAATCAAATCCCGCGAGAGTTCGGATCATTTGACACACCTGAGAAAATTCTTTGAACGTTTGCGTCGGTACAACTTGAAGCTGAATCCCGACAAATGTGCTTTTGGAGTCCCAGCTGGGAAGTTGTTGGGGTTCATAGTCAGCAGAAGAGGCATTGAGCTTGACCCCTCAAAGATCAAAGCGATTCAAGAGTTACCTTCGCCGAAGACGAGAAAAGAGGTGATGAGTTTCTTGGGGAGGTTAAACTATATCTGTCGGTTTATAGCACAATCAACAGTGGTGTGCGAGCCTATTTTTAAGTTGCTGAAGAAAGACGCCCCGACTAAGTGGACTGAGGAGTGCCAGACCGCTTTCGATGCTATCAAAAGCTACTTGTCTAACCCACCGGTATTGGTTCCTCCGCGAGAAGGGAGTCCTTTGTTGCTGTATTTGTCTGTTTCAGATAGCGCCTTCGGATGTGTACTTGGTCAACACGACGAGACAGGGAAGAAGGAAAGGGCTATCTACTACATAAGCAAGAAATTTACTCCGTACGAGTCTCGGTATACTTTGCTGGAGAGAACATGTTGTGCTCTGACGTGGCTTGCCCAGAAATTGAGACATTACTTGTCTTCATATACCACATATCTTATTTCCAGAATGGATCCGCTGAAGTACATTTTCCAGAAAGCGATGCCGACTGGAAAATTAGCTAAATGGCAAATGTTGTTGAGTGAGTTCGATATCGTGTATGTGACTCAGAAGGCAATAAAAGCACAAGCCTTGGCTGACCATCTGGCGGAAAATCCTGTTGACGAAGAATATGAACCTCTCAAGACGTATTTTCATGATGAAGAAGTATCATTTGTGGGTGAAGATATTTCTGAAGCGTATCCGGGTTAGAGATTATTCTTCGATGGAGCGGCGAATCACTAAGGTAAAGGCGTTGGAGCGGTCCTAGTGTCAGAGTCTGGTCAGCACTATCCTATGGCAGCTAAATTGCGATTCAACTACACAAACAACATGGCTAAATACGAAGCTTGTATTCTTGGTTTGAAAATGGCCATTGACATGAACGTCTACGAGTTACTGGTTATCGGAGATTCAGATCTTTTGATTCATCAGGTTCAAGGAGAATGGGCTGTGAAGAACCCGAAAATTATACCTTACGTACAGTGGGTGCAAAATCTGTGCAAAAGGTTTCGCAAGATCGAGTTCAGACATACTCCCAGAATAGAGAATGAATTAGCTAATGCTCTTGCCACCATCGCTTCAATGATCAAACATCCGGATACTGATTACATCGACAGACGGTTTGCCTTGGTATTTTGATATAAAGAGGTATCTGGAGTCTGGGACATATCCAGAAGACGCCACATCTAATCAGAAGAAGTTGATACGTCGTATGGCTCTCAATTTCTTTCTGAATGGAGAAGTCCTGTATAAAAGGACTCCAGATTTGGGTCATTTAAGATGTGTGGATGCTGCTGAAGCCGTGAGGCTTATTGAACAAATACATGCTGGAGTTTGCGGCACACACATGAACGGGCTTACCTTGGCAAGAAACATTCTTCGAGCCGGTTATTTCTGGATGACGATGGAGAATGATTGTTGCAAATTCGTGCAAAAATTCCACAAATGTCAAGTGCACGGTGATCTAATACGGGTGCCACCTCACGAAATTAATGCTATGAGTTCACCTTGTCCATTTGTAGCTTGGGGAATGGATGTCATCGGTCCTATAGAGCCGGCCGCTTCCAATGGACACAGATTCATTTTGGTAGCCATTGATTATTTCACCAAGTGGGTGGAAGCAGCCTCTTACAAGTCAGTAACCAAGAATGTGGTGGCCGATTTTGTCCGCAACAATCTGATATGCAGATTTGGGGTTCCAGAATCCATCATTACCGATAATGGTGCAAATCTCAACAGTCATTTGATGAAGGAGATATGTGAACAATCTAAGATTATTCATCGAAAGTCAACCGCTTACCGCCCCCAAAATGAACAGAGTTGTAGAGGCCGCTAACAAGAATATCAAGAAGATTTTGAGGAAGATGATTGAAATACAGCGAGGTTGGCATGAAATGCTGCCATATACTCTACTAGGTTATCGAACGACGATCAGAACATCGACTGGGGATACTCCGTACTTGCTAGTATATGGAACAGAGGCAGTCGTGCCTGTTGAAGTCGAGATACTGTCATTAAGGATCATCCAAGAAGCTGAGTTAAGCAACGCTGAGTGGGTTAGCAAACGGATTGACCAACTAGCTTTGATTGATGGGAAGAGAATAGTCGTCGTTTGCCATGGCCAGTTGTATAGACAGAGAATGACTCGCGTTTTTCACAAAAGAGTAAGAGCCAGAAATTTTGAAGTTGGTCAGTTGGTTCTTAAGCGTATTTTCATCTCACCAAGACGAATACAAAGGAAAGTTCGCACCAAACTGGCAAGGTCCCTACATGGTTCGTAAAGTACTATCTGGAGGTGCTTTGGTCTTGTCAGAGATGGATGGCGCTGTATTGCCCAAGCCTATCAACTCAGTCAAGAGATACTATACGTGAACTCTTTTTTTTTGCATTATTGTTGTTATTTACTTGTAATCGTTCCGTTTGCTTGTATTGGTTCAATTTGAATTATTACCCCTCTTGTAATGAACTACGTCTGACTTGAATTCTCGAGAACGAGATACGTAGGCGGCCTATGTCGGCTTCGGCCACCCAATTTATCCCACTTAATTATTCCTTTGATCTAAACTACGTTCGACCTGAATTCACAACAATGAGATACGTAGGCGGCCTTTGTCGGCCTCGGTCGATTTCTTTGTATAATTTTATTCTTGTTAACCTTTAAAGGGGAACTACGTTTGACCTGATTCCTGCCTCAACGGGATACGTAGGCGCCACAAGGGCTCGATCATATCTCTCGTAAGTTCTATTTCCCCCTTTTACAATAGAACAGGGACAGAATTTTTGAGAGGGACTCAAAAATTCTGGAGCAAGTCAAACTAAAGACATTTCGAGATCTGCAACTGGGATAGAATTTTTGAGAGGATCTCAAAAATCTCGCGATCTGTTCAGCTACAGTAGAAAGATAAGCAAGACAGTAAATTGGGACAGAAATTTTGAGGATGGCCTCAAAATTCCGTTATGGGTTTTCCCTACAAGTCCGGAGTACCTCTGAAATTCATCAGCGAGTGTCAGATTCAAAGGAGCTCGTTAAGCCTGATATGACATGATTTAGCAGTGACTTTTTAAATATACTATTTCTTAAAGATTTTCTATTTTTTCTTAAATTTTTCCCCTATATGCTTCATTTGTTTTGGCATAAGATATTTCTTCTTATCTACCAAGAGTCGTGAAAATCAAGAAATCAACCAGAGATATCAAGACAAGGAGCGAACAGTTGAAGAAATCGACATTGATCAGTATGTTTTAAAACTGACAATTTTTCTGTGGATGCAGGTTCATAGTTTTGCTTTGAAATCGGCCGAATTCTTCTGACGGATGAATACAGAGAGTTCCCAAAGAGGAGAAAATTATCTCCAAAACCAGTGATTTTACTGAAAGCAGGAGGCATTTCATATTGCTTGTATCAGGATGCTTGGGAATGTGTTTGTTTTTTCAAGACATTCCCAACAATATGAAATCTACAAAAGTGCCTAGCCAGATTCAAAGGTGAATCAAACAGGAATCTCAACGAGGATTTCGCGATTTCTGTAGAGGACGCTATTTGCATTACGTTATCAAGACAAGATAATTATTGTCAATCAAGACAATGCATCACCCCAGAAGAGATAGTTATTTTATTATTATTTGTTATTATCGATCAAATCGGCATATTATTTGGAGGTCGTTTTGCCGTTATTATCAACACAGACGGTGTAAATATTCATGCATCGCAGAAGTTATACACTGAAGATTCATGCATCGCGGAATTCATACACTGAAAAATCATGCATCGCGAATCATGCATCGCGGAATTCATACACTGAAGAATCATGCATAGTGAAAATCATGCATCGCGGGAAAGTCATGCATCGCGAAAATCATGCATTGCGAGTTAACAATTATGTACGACGAGAAGATTTCATGCCTCGTCAAAATTTATGCATCGCGAGAAGATTTCATACCTCGCTGAAATTTAGACATCGCGGGAAGAATTTATACCTCGCTGGAATTTGTGCATCACGAGAAGAATCCATGCCTCGTCGAAAATCATGCATCGCGGAAAAGTCATGCATTGCGAAAAATCATGCATTGCGAGTCAACAATTATGCACGACGAGAAGATTTCATGCCTCGTCAAAATTTATACATTGCGAGAAGATTTCATACCTCGCTGAAATTTAGACATCGCAAGAAGAATTTATACCTCGCTGGAATTGTGTATCACGAGAAGGATCCATGCCTCATTGAAAATCATGCATCGAAAAAATTCATGCATTGCGAGTCAACAATTATGCACGACGAGAAGATTTCATGCCTCGTCAAAATTTATGCATCGCGAGAAGATTTTATGCCTCGCTGAAATTTAAACATCGCGAGAAGAATTCATATCTCGTCGAAATTTATGCATTACGAGAAGAATCCATGCCTCGTTGAAATTTTGCACATCGCGAGAAGATTTCATGCCTCGCTGGAATTTACGTATCGCGAGAGGATATTCATGACCCGCAAGAGGACATACACGGATAAAGAAAGGGAAATTGTGTATCCCAAGAACAACATTTATCCATCGGCCTCAACTGCATCTTTTATTTTGATAAAAAATAAACATCAAGAAGAGCATCGAAGATGACGACAAAAGAGACATCAATATCGCATCAGCATTTATTTATTTCGACATCAATTATACAGTACATTGAAGATTATATCGCAAAACACAAGGCATAAGCTTTATTTGCTAGACGTCAGGCCGATCGAGTCGACGTCGAATATTGAGGAGAACAATGAAGTGTCGACATGGTAAAAGACATTGTCTCCCATCCTAATTGCATTTTTTAAGCTGACGAATTTTATCTCAGTCTTTGTCGAGAGCATCCGAAAAGGATGAATTCTCCAAAAAAAAAAACACAGGTGCGGACGACATCAAAAAGGATGCAGCACAACGTGGAACTTTTCCTTAGCAGCGAACTGGGACATAGTCCAAAGAGGAATGTCAAACTCTTCGGACGCGATCAGAGGAGCGACTTCCACCACAAGCGAACCACCCTCTCGAGACATGCGGGTTTTCCCTTAGTTCTGTCAGTTTCTGTCTCGCATCCGGAAGCAAGTTTCCAATCTGAGTGACAATGCGTCAAGAGCTTTAGAAATTATGTCCGTGTGAGTTCTTAATTATGGGTGTGAAGCGCGCCACATTCATGGCAAAGAGGTTACAAGCCTCCTTTTCATACTCATTACTTTGTCACTCGTCCAAAGCCGAAGGTTACCTAGCATAATAGATTTCTTTTTCCACCGGTTGAGTCGAACTACACACAGCTTGATTCCGAAGGTTTAAGGATATGTAGGCGGATTCAATCTTGAAAACTTGGTTGTATTCCAACATTCGTTCTCGAATTCTATTCTCGAGCATTTCGATACCTTCATAATTCGGTGTCGATGTGGCTTTTGATTCTTTCAAATCATACGGTAAATCAAGCTTATTGAACTACAAGTGGCCTGAATTCTCATATAGCCTGAGATATGTAGGAAATCCGTTAGCAGGGGTTCGGCCATAAAACCTAGACCCTTTGTCGAATCCTTCCTTTTAAAATGAATCGAGTTGGTCAAAATTGGTCTCGTCAATTTCATTTTCCTCGAGCTGCTTGCTTCAACCCGAGTAAAATGAGGGACAGTTGTTGACACCCAATTTTTTACCCACGTCGGTATAAATTAATTATCGAGCTTCGTGAGTTTTCCAAATTATTTAAGTTAGTTAGTTTTATAAATCTTGTGAAAATAAAAAATAGTAAAAATTTAAGAAATCTCATAGTGTAATTCAATAATTACACTCTGTCCCGATAAATTTAGTATTTACTAAAAATCCCTTAAAAATTTTGTACCGTGATACTTTAGACTCTAGTGATACATGGTAAATGATACATGGTAAGTTTAAACTGTTAAGAAAAAAATGAGGAAAAATGGTACATTTAAACTTGTTAACTAAAATAGCTTAATTTACGGTAACAGATCATTAATCAGCATTAAATCAACACGTAATTGGATATTAATTTCAAATTTTGAAAATCAAAGATTATATCATCTATTTTGATTACATTTTTTATGAACAATCTGTTAAACTTCGATACACAACAAATTCATGTATCAATGCATCGTCTAAAACACTATACACACTGATTCAAAATGTATCAGCAAACACACTTGATGGATTCAAAATGTATCAATGCATCATCTAAGACACTATTTACACTTGATGGATTCAAAATGTATCAGCAAGCACACTGATTCAAAATGTATCAGCAAACACTTCATGTATCAATGCATCGTCTAAAACACTATACACACTGATTCAAAATGTATCATCAAGCACACTTGATTGCGCAGTTATTGAAATTAATCACTGATACATGATAAAAAAAATTCAAAAACCCTTGATACATAGGAAATCATATGATACACATTTAATTCATGTATCAAATCATATACTAAACATTACAATCCACTTAGTACTTATGTATTAAACCTATTGTCTGATACATGATAATAATTTTCATAATTTTTTGATAATAGGAGGCATGAGGTGGAACTTCAAATTGATGGATCATGAGGACGGTCCCCTTGTTCCCCAGAAAATACTGGTTGCTGTCAAACAATATTGAACTTTGGGTGATACCAACTCCACATCCTCACAATGAGATGCCACCGAAGATATTGTCTGACTATATGAACTAGTATGGATCAGCAAGACCAACATCTTATGAATACAAAATCCATGGTTATGCAAGACAATCAATAACAGTTGCTGGGTTAAGAAGAAGAAAGACGATGATGGAGTAAGAAGAATTGAAGACGTGATGGAGTAAGAAGAACAATAAGAACGGGAGAGAAATTGTGCAGTTTTTTGAAATTTCAAATTTTTTGAATTTTGAAATTCAAAATTTCAAAATTGGGTGTTTTAATTAAAATTAATAATTCAAAATCCAAAAACTAATTTAGAAGATTGAGTGTTTTAGTGGAGAAAAAATAGGCATTATATTGGGGGATTGTGTATTATAGGAGAGAGAATGTTATGTATCTATACAATTCTACTAAAATTAAAAAAAAAGGGAATTATGTAATATTTAAAAAAAGAAGGGAAAATTAGAGAATATAAAACTTATAGTTGTGTATTTAAGTTATTTTTCCTAAAAAATATATATAATAATATATAATGGTTTTTATGCTACTTATCATAACTTTAGATAGTATATATATAGTTTGTATATTTTATGATTATTCAAAACCCTCTAAGAAGTACACCTAAGTATTTTATTAAATTAGTTTAATCAAAATTATAATTATACTTTAATTATTTTTACGATTTTAATAATTATTTCACTAAAAAGGGGAGCTCGTTGATTAATAATACAAGTTCATTTTATTTAAGGATTAGCCAATTTTTAATTTTGTTTTATTTAACTAAAATTGGCCCTCTCTTAATCTAACACACTCTCTTTTTAAACATAAAGAATCACATTTGGGCCTCCCATCCAATATCCAGGCGGCCTATTTCTCCCCTCCAACCCAAATTCCCTTTCTAACCCAATTCCGGACAGCCCAACATCCCCTTTTATTTTTTTAAAACCCAACCCAACACTCAAACGGCCCAAACATTTAAAATACCCAACACCCATCCTACCCGACCCAACACCCATCCTACCCGACCCCAAATCCCCTTTCCCTTCCCCTTCCCTTCGTCCCAAAATGCCCAAACAGAATTCCACGAAAGAACCCAGAAGCAAAAGAACCCCCGAAACGGAAACTTCTCCAGATGCGACTCCCTCCCCCCGCGTCTCCCTCACGCTCTCTCCCTTCCTCTCCGCTCTCTCCCTCTCTCTCCTCCTCTTTTCCATCACGCGATTCCCCCCTACAAACGACCCCAGAAAACGTCAAAACAGAACCACCCATGCGAACTCTCCCCCCCAACGTCTCTCTGGCAGCAGTACGCCTCCAGCTATTGCGTAGCAGGTCGTACTGCTCGTCCTTGCGATAACAAGATGATGACACGTAGCTCGCAAGAACGTCGAATTTATCTAGGTCGTCCACCTCGTCGCCTGTCTGTTGGAATGGGACAAATTCAAGAATCTTCGGAGAATATACTTCAGCTTCGGATAAGGGTTCAAATTTTGAATTCGAAATGGGCTGAAAAAAATCGTATGACCCACCCCAAGATCGAAACCCTATTTCTTTCATCTATAAAAACCCTCTTCCTTCTCCAGAAAGGGGGTTGGACTTTTTTGGAGAATTTTCGGGAAATCTTGGGCTCTTTCGTTGTTTGTTGTAGAAGAGCAGTTGCAATTTCTTAAGGAAACTGAAATTCTTTTACCTTACAGCTAGTTTCGAAAATTTGGGGTTAGAATTTTTGAGTGCTGGAATTCTTGTGGGAAAAACTCAGAAAAGCTTTTGTGTTTGTTTTCTGCTCGTGTAGAAGAACAGGAAATCTCGTGTCTAAAAGTTTAGGTTGAATTTTTGTGGTAATATTTGATTTTGTTTCTTCTGTCTAACCAAGAAGAACAGTTGAGAAATTTTGAGAGAGTGTTTTGTTTCTCTCTTCGCTCGCTCTAAAGAAATTCACTGACAACAGGGACTCCGCCTGCGTTCCATTCGTCTTCCCCCGCTTTGTCTCGTCGTCTGGATTGCTGTCGAGTCGCTTCTCGAATCCAACTTCGGAGTGATATTCCATTTGAGGGTGGAAGTCCGTGCGCGATCGTGTGGTGGAATAGCTCGCTGGTTTTCTTGCTCGACGTCGTCTCAGTCGCTGCTCGCCAACAGGTGAACACCTCCTTTACATAGCCTCCTTCTCTTCTCGGGTCCGATGTGGTGGAGGGAGGGTTGAAATTTGCTTTCGTTAGTGTTTAATGGGTTATTTAATACTGTTGGGATTTACATCTTTGGTATGCTTGCTGGAATTTGTGGATTGTTTAAATTACGTGTACAACTCGTGTGGTCTTAGCTAGTTCGTTCGAGCAAATCTGTTGTGTGGTTATGATTTAGATGTCCGCAAACTTTAACGAAGATGGTTCCATCTTCTTCTTCTTATTGAGCATGTTTTCTTATATGTAGTTGAGTTTGAATGGGTGCTAAACACTCGATGTCGTATCTCTTATTCCTTCACCCCAAGTTGAAGGAATGAATTGCGATGTCTAAATTTTGATTTTTCCCTGTGGTGTTTTGACTGTTCGAAGTTCATGCGTTGCACCTTTGTCTTGTCCAAATGCTTTTATGTGTTCAAGTGTAGTTTTCTCTTGTTTCATTAACCTCATCTTAAATTCATTTTGCTGTCTCATGGCTTATGCATTCAGTTTAGATCGAGTTTTCCCTTTCATTTAATTTTCAAAGTCAAACCACCGTTTATTTGTTTAAATAAATTATGAACCAACGTCAGTTATTAAATTTTGATAAATCTGCAGATTAGAAGTCGTATTCCTCTCGTAATGGCCTCTTTTAGTTGGGTGCCTTAATCTGAAATCATATGGCGGGTTGAATGTTTTTTCTGGCTTGGTTTACCTGATGTTCGGATGGCAATGCAATCAACTTCGTTTGTTTGATTTACATAGCCTTAAGTTCCATTAAAGTTGTTTAGATAGTGGGTTTTGCTATTCCGAACATTTGCTAGTATTACATGTTAAGAAATCCTTATTTGGGCTTGTGAATTTCATTCGTTCTAATTATTCGTTGAGATGTCAATTCTCATTTCACTTGTTTTTGTGGCATGTGAAAACTCCCCTTCGAATCCATTTGGGACTCCGCTTTCATCCATGCATTAGGAAGAGCAATAAAGGCTCAGAAATTCTTTCCATCGAGTCAACCCGTCAAAGTCAAGGATCGCAACGATTGAAGAACTTGAAGAAAATCCAAAAATGGATTAGAAGATTTCCTTACTTTACATTTTGTATTTTTCTTGTAATGGGCATAAGCCCTTGTCCCTTTTATTTTTCTTATAATTATTTTATATGTTAGACTAGACAGGTAAAAATGGGTTAAAAACCCAAAGGCAAGTGGGTCCAACATTCGATCAAGGCGAACAGAATCGAAGTTGGACCCAAATATCTCTCTCTCTCCCCCTCTCTCTTTCTCTTTATTACTTGTTTGTGCGTTTGTTTAGATTGCCGTTAGTTTAGGATTGGAAGCTCCAAATCCCCTTCGAAACGCCTTTCTATTTTATCAAACTAAAACTAAGTCTTAAAGCGGTGAACATTGCAAACTTGTAAGTATATCTAGATAAAATTTAAGTTAAGCTTCGAAAAGATTCGCAAAAAATTGCAAAATAAACAATGAATGTTTCAAAACTTGTAAACTCGCCTAAGTAGTTTTTCTAATAAGTTCAAAATAACAAAAGATTCGCAAAAGTTAAAATAAATAGTCAAATTGTTAATCGCCGGAAAACCGTAGTAAGCAGAGCGTCTTAGGTGCTTTTTCGAAACCTTCCTAAGACGCTAATAGGAATCCCGAACCCTTAAAAGTTTTTTAAATAATTTTCTGTTTAATCATTTGAAAACAAGTTTTCTTAATTTTCTCAAAATTAAGTGGTGACTCCTAAAAGTCGAAAATACCTTTTAAAATCAACAAACTCTTTCGAAATCATTTTTCGATAAAACAGCAGTCTAAACAGTGACGACTTTCTGATCTATCAAATCCTCATTTTTATGTTTGAAGTTGATACAATCTTCAATACTATGTCTAGCACCTCCTGAACAGTAAGCATAGTGAAGATCAGGTTTATAAAGCTTGGAGTTGACATTGATATTTTTGGATCAATTGTCTGTATCAGGACTGCTGATTTCAATATCTCAAAAAGTTGTGTTCGGATCCCAACCAAAGGAATAAAGACTCTAGAAGGTTTATTCTCATGATTTGTACGAGGAGGACAGTGTGAATGTACTTGACGGTAGTTTGGAGAATTTAGAGGATTGTTTTTGAAAATTTGGATATTGCGGAGCTTGGTAGCTAGGAAGGGTACTTTGATAGTATGGGTGGGATTTTGGTTACTTGGTTGGATATTTGAACAATTAACAGATGGAGCTTGATAACATGGATGATTATTTTGGTAATGTGGTGGTAGATTTTGGTAAATAGGAGGTGGAATTTGATAACTCGGTGGTGAAATTTGGTAACCTGATTTGATATAGAAAACTGGATATGAATTTTGTGGAGCTCGAAAATAACCTTTGTAAGGTGAGGATTTTCTAAAGTCTCCTATCCTATAATATGTGTAGAAAATGGAAGACACGTCCTCTCTCTTATTTTTCAACAATTCTTGAGATACGGTTGGGGTAGTAACGCGAGAATCTTTCCGATTTTAAGCCCATCTACGATAGACTTACCTACTTTGACTATATCCACAAATTTTGCTCCAATGAGAAATATTATCATGTCATAATACTCTGGCTCTTGAATGTGTATGAACACTTCGACGATCTCCTTCTTATACATAAGAGGTCGAACCTAAGAAGCCTCTTTCCTCAACCTAGACGCATATTCACGATAACTTTTAGTGGATTTCTTAGTTCTCTCCAAAGAATAGTGATCAAGAACAATTTCCACATTGTAGGTGAACCGTTGGACGAAATCTTTAGCTAGTGCATTCAGCTAGACCACTTCTCTATCTAATGGGAGGTAAATCATTCCAACGCTTCTCCATTCAAACATTGGCTAAAAAGCTGCATTAATAAAGCTTCATTCCTGTCAAATCCTATGAGTTGGTCAAAGTGTGCCAATGGATTTTCTATTCCTCCATAAGTGTCAAATTTTGGCACTTTAAACTCTTCTGGGAGGTCTACATTTCAATGGATGCACAAATGCTCAAAACTTAATCCATCGACTTCGGAAATATAATGCAACTCCTTCATAGATTTCCTGATCTCTTCTTTCATATTCAACCTGGATGCTTCTTCCTTTGAACTCCAATCTCTCTCATGTTTCTCATAGTGATCAAGCTAAAAAGAATTGGCATAAATTTCATTTGGAAATGGTATTTGGAAAGTAGTCTTTTGAGGCATTGATGGGGCAATTGAAGGATTTTGGGTGTTTTGGGGAGCTTGGTATATCTGGGAAGATACTTGAGGGTTGGATTTTTGGTTTTGAAAATGGGTGAAGGACTGAGCTTGTTCGTATTTTGGTTTTGAGGAAGATGGAAGGTCTGAAGGTTGGTATTTTGAGTAAGAGACGGTTTGATACAAGGTGGTGGCGTGTTGGGGCTTGGGGGTAGTTAAGTCAATGGTGGAAGGATTCTGAATAGGGTTGGAGGGTGGGTTAATGAAATCTTTTGTACGTGAATTTAAAGGAATAGAGAAGAGTGGAGGTCTTCCATTATTTGGAATGTCTACAATGATACCCGAATTTGGAATATCGTGATCTTTCTGGACCTCAGCCATCAACTCGACAATTTGTTGCAAGGCTTGACTATAGAAACTTTGGTCAAGATAACATCGTCATTGTTGTCACCCATTGATGTTTTTCCTTTTAGTAGACGACAGTGAGGGAAGGAATATTTAGGAGCATTGGATCTTGTAAAGCATGTGTGTTCGGTCAAGTTATCAACACAGATCAATTCTAAATACCTGACAAATGAAAAATAACTTAAAAGGTAAACATGTTAGTGTATAAGGGTGATAAATAATACAAGATAAGAGTTCCTTTATTCGGAGATAAACTGGTCATTGATGTAGAGAAATGGTTGAATAGACAAGAATTTGTCTACTTGACTTTGAAATTAGTGAATCAAAGTTGTCGACTTGAGTCAAGACAAATTCGATTGTATCTTTCATTATTGCACTTTTGATTTTCGATTATGATGTAACTCTAATTTCTTTGCCATAGCTAGAATTTCTCAAAAATGGGGATTGAGCCTTGAAAGACTATCTAGTATCTTATGAAGGAGAATTTAGGTCCTACATAGTTCGATCCACTTAAATTTTTTCACTTCGAGATGATGAATCTTTTTTCTAGTATGATAGTAATAATTGAAAAAAATGATATTCAAATTTTGTCTGAAAACTAAAGACTCAAGGATTGTTTGGACGCACTTTTGAAAGTGACTTGATATTTGTGCTTAGCGTTCTAAAAACAATTTGAAGAAGAGTGGAATAAAATATCTCCAAAGAAAGAAAAATATTAACAAAAGTAGTTATAACACATAAACAACTATTACGTGCTATAAACAAATCTGTGACTCTTTTGCCAAGGATGGGTCTAGCGATTTAAAGGATGTATACATGATTTGAAACATTTCATTGTCTCAAAACCCAAAATTATACAAGTTTTACGAATAAACTGAATAGGGATACATGATAGGAAAAAAGGGATACAAAAAATAAATCTCACGTAGGGGTACCATCCTAAGCTATGCATCCATGGAATGTCTTTTAATTTTGATTTATTGACATCTCCGAGAGACGAGGCCTTTAGATTGTAAATCTTTATTTTTACTAGAATAAGCTATTAAAATCTACTCCCAACTCCAAGGGACAATGACGTATACATCCTTCAAATTTAACACACAAGTATGAACGTCCGCTCAAGTTGTGGGCTCTTTGGACTCATGGTGGTCTTTCTAATGGGTCCAACACGCCTTGGGTGTTGGGTCATCTTAGGCAAATGCGCTAAAATTTGGGGATTTGGCTTTACTCTACCCTAGTTTGACTAAGACTGGGTTTTTTTATTATGAATAGGTGACCAAATCTTACTACTTAGGTTGGAACAGTTAACGACCAATGACTATCAAATAGCCAACTACATTCGTCAGGGTGACCCAAGAACAATTTGGTTAACGAATGACTGTGAATCCGCATAATCTTCCTTTTAAGTAAAAAATAAAAATAAGTACCTTTTGACAGAATATGTCAAAGTCCCAACAGAGTCGTCATTTTATTTTACATAAAAATCTAGTATTTAGACTAGTTTTAGAGTAGTCACTTAATTTTTGAAGTAAAATTAAGAAAACTATTTTTCAAAAGATTAAAACAGTAAATCTAATGAAAAATATTTAAAGGGGTTTGGGATTCATATGAGCATTTCGGGAAGGATTTGAAAGTACCCGAAATTCCCACTAACACGCGATTATCCGACAATTAAAATATTTGGCTAATATTTTAAACGATAAGCATGCTTAATTAAGTTGAGAAAATAAATCAACTTAAGACCAAAAATTACTTTTAAGAGGAAATGGAGATAGTATAAGGAATTATTTAAAGAAAATTATTTCAAAGTAGTGTAAGTAGAAAAATAAGGACCTATTCATTTAGTCTTTAAGAAAATCTCAAAATGGTTATCGTTTGGAAGATCAAATTAGGAATTGACTAGAAAATAAATAATTACGCAAATAAGAAACATATAAAATAAAGAGAGATAATTTTGTGCCCAAATCTAGTTTTATATCACCCTGGACCAGTACTCGGGCCTGAATTCGTTTTGGCCCTTGGGCCAAATTCTTGCCCCCTCCCCCTTTGTGTACCTGTCCTAGACTAAATTTGAAATTCATTTCTTTAGGCCTTACTTCCACCTTTACTAAATTCTAACAAGGTAATAATAAGTAAGTAGGCTTAGGCATACAACTTGAAAATAAAGAAGTGGATGTTTTGGTCCAATTTTATCAACTCTCTGATGTCCTTCAATTTATTGCGTATACTTAATGTATACTCGATAAAGGTGGGTTTGAGACTTTACTGCTTTCTCAAAATTGAAGGAAAAGGAGATTTGAGTCCCGGTTGGACTCAAAACGGATTTACATACAACATAGAAAAATAAGAAACATATAAGCATAACGCAAAAATTCTCTCAATGAAAGTGACCTCCTTTTAAAACACAGCTACATAATCAAAATAATTAACACATGTAAATATTATATGAATTAATCTCACATTTCTACCAATCCCAACAGTAACTTTGGGAAACATTTAACAACTAATGTTTTCAAGAGGGTCAACAATTTAACTTAGTCACGGCAAAAGTTAAGGACTAAACCCATATTAGTCAGATATCTAAAATGAAGAAGAAAACAATGTAATTCAAATTACTATGCCTATGAAGATACTCAAACTCATTCCTTACTAGATAAACATGACATAGGAAACAAGATAACCATTACAAATTCAAGTGGCATTGACCCCAACACTAACTAATTATCATAACGAAAATAATCACACATAAGAAACTTATAACAATTAATGTTCTACTTAGCTAATTCTTCATACTATTTCAAAAGGGACCCAAGACTCATACCATCATGTAGAACAAGTGAATCAAGACATTGTTACTACTTTGCGACTAGAATTTCAGGGTAGAAAGGGTATCAAACATGATACCATATCAAGCTAAATTCCTGTTAAAACAAACGAGATACTAATGGTAAGCTCCGAGTTTAAACCAACTCTACATATGATTTTTTACAAAAAAAAATGATTTAAACGTTGATGCTAGAGTTAACATCACCTTATTAAACGTTGATGCTAGAGTTAACATCACCTTAAGGCAGAGAATGGAGATTATCAAAATCATATTAGAAAAGTAGAACGAAAAGAGGGAGAAAAAATAAAAACAGATGACCGAGGCTACCAAAATTAGGACAAAGAAATCACATACACACAACCATAACAAGAACAACTAACCCCTAAGCCTCTTGACTGTTTTGAATATGGTGTCAACTGGTATCAAAAGAAGGCTTGAAGACAGCACAACATATAGATAGCGACAAGTGAAATAAACAACATTTAAGCAAGCATACGAGAAGGTACAAAGTATAACTCGGACAGAGAAGCAGAGAGATGACAACGATGAATACAAATTGACAAAATTTTAAATTATCACTAAGAATAAACATAGAGACAATTTGAAGATAGAAATAGCATCAAGGCACCAAGAAACATAGAACAACAATACACAGTTATTAACATCATATTGTAAGGGAAAATATGACGAGAATATTGTAAAGGAGAAAACATTACATTCTTATGGAAGCAATTGGGACGAGACGATCTGAAGGCGACGAGCTTTCACACCAAAAGTCAGACTTTGGCAGACTCTCGTATACAGTGAACAAGAAGAAAACCAAAAACTATACTCTTAAGTATATGTAGTTTTCTAATCTATTTTGTATGTCTTTTGGGTATGTAAATTTTGCCTCTATACTCTTCTAGCCTTTATTTCCTGTTTTCTTTCCAAGCTCCCACTAACCTTTTTCCTATATATAAACTTTCCTAATCCATAATCAACTATCTCGAACCTTAAACAAACAAAAGAGAGAGTTTAAATAGGGGGATTTTTTGGATGGAAAGAGGGGGAAATCGGTTAGATTCTTTTAGGGTGAATTCCAAAATTTGAAATTCAAAAACTCATAAGAGATGAGATAACGTTGAAAGTTTTCCATAGTACCAACTCTCAACAGAATGTTGAGGGGAGCCGTTTGATTTTGAGAGCAAAGGACGATTGAAGCACGAGATTTTGACACCTACGTAAGTATCAAAATGATTTCGCATGAGAAGAAAGGAAGAAAGACCCCGCCGGATTTGCTGGACTCGGGTGTAGGCGGCTTGGGATCGCTGGTTTGCAGCATTTCTGGGCTTTGATTTCTAGGTTTTTTTGCATTGCTGGACTGCTGGAGAAGAAAAGGAGGACGCAGGGGATCTGGTATTGGCGTTGTTGCACGCTTTGTTGCTAGAATAGTTGGATGTACTGTATTGGACCAGGTATTTGGGTGTTTAGAGTAGGCTGGGATTGTAATGCTAAAAGACTAGGTGAATGGGCCGCTGTAAATCGTAAAAACGACCCAAAAGTGATGTTTAAAAGATTAGGCTTGAAGTAAATTGATTAAATTTTGCTAGAATTGTAATTAAACGATAGCCCAAATAATTCAAATGCAACCGAATAGATACAAATTAATTCGAGTTTCATTATGTCCACAAAATAAAATAATTAACTTAATTATAAAATATTATATAACTAAACTTACTATTAAGATATTTAAAAAAAATAAAATCTTTTTAGATGATTTTCGAATATTTATAAAATGTACTAATTATATAAAAAATTATATGAGAAAATATATTTGTTATTAAAAATTATAAAAGTGACTAAAATTCATTTAAAGTAACTGTAGAATTTTTTGAATTTTATAAAAGCTAATTATTTTAAATCATTCTAAATTAAAGATGCTCGAAAGTTAATTTATATGTGAAGGTCCAAAATTGGGTGTCAACAAATACCTCGATATGTTTGTAAATGTTTCACTGATGATATATTGATTTATTTGAGAAGTGAGGATGATCACACTAATCATTTGATGATTGTGTTGGGAATTCTCAAGGGCCAACAACTCTTTGCAATGTTTAGAAAATGTGAGTTTTATCTATGATCCATAAATTTTCTTGGTCATATTGTTTCTAGTAAGGGTATTGAAGTATATACTAAGAGTCAAGAGTTCGCCTAGACCTCTAACTCCTACAGACTTTAGAAGTTTCTTGGGTTTATCTTAGTACTGCAGAAGGTATGTTGACGGTTCTCTTCGATTGCCTCTCCATTGACAGCTTTGACTCAAAGTAAATCTAAGTTTATATAGTCTGAAGCATGTGACAAGGGTTTGTAGGAATTAAAGATAGACTTACTTTCTCTTCGGTGTTGACTTTACCGGAAAGGACACATGGTTTTGTTGTTTATTTTGATACCTTAAGAATTGGGTAATGTTGACACCCATTTTTTGATACCCAACCCATTTTCCATCTCAACCCACTAAACTTAATTCCCTTCAACCCAAATTAATCCCAACATTACCCAGGCCCACTTCACCACCAGTACCGGCGGCCCATTTCCTTTGTTTATTCACAGCCCACTCCATTTTAAACAACCATGCAATCTTCCAACCCATTACCAATTAACCCCAACATTCCCAGGCCCAATTTTCCAATCCCAGCGGCCCACTCGTTTTAATTTTAAACCCAGCCCAATACTTTAAATCCAGCCCTCTTTTCAATCGACCCAAATCCTTTTATTTGTTAACCGACCCAACATTAAATTACCCAGCCTAACGCTTTGACCCGACCCAACCCATCTCCCCTTCCTTCTTACCCCAGCGATTACCAGAACATGAAAACAATTCCCAGAACCTAGAAAACGCAGAGAAAAAACAGAACCCCCAACGGAAACTTCCCCAGACGCGTCTCTCCCTCTCGCGTCTCCCTCACGCTCTCTCCCTCTCTCCCAAAATCCCTCCCTCGCGCGAACCCAACGCGAGTCAGTCGCATACTCTCTCCCTCGCGCAGAAACTCCCCCCCCCCAGACGCAAACCCAGGAGAAACAGAGCCTCCCAGACATAAAATTAATTCCCAGAAAGGCGTCAAATCTCCAGAACTCACGTGCAATGAATTCTCGGAGAATGCCCTCTCTTCGTTTGTCTTTTTCTTCGCGTGGCCCCGACGTCGCGCGTCTCCTTCCCTCTCTCTTCGCGCTCGTACGAGCGCACAGTGGACAGTAGCCGGCCTCGCCTCAACAGCCTGGAATCGTCCTACTCGTCCTTGCAACAACGAGATGATGACACGAAGCGCACAAGGACGGAAGGCTCATCTCGACCCTCCACCTCGCCTCAGAGCCGTTCAAAGAGGCAGGAATCGAGGAATATTCGTTTCTGTTGGATAAGATTGGGATTTTGAATTCGAAATGGGGATCCCGTCCAAAATTCGAAACCCTAATTTTCCCCTTTCTATATAAACCCCGTCCGAAACAGAGAAAAGGGTTGGCGATTTTTAAGTTGAAAATTTCGGGATTAAACTTCGTTTAGGCTTCACAACAAAACCTCTCTACTGTTCTTCCTCTGTCCCGTCGAGAACTAACCTTCCGACCTACACTGAAAAAAATTTTCCTAAATATAATAGAAAAGAGTTAAGTTGAAGAATCAAATAGAAATCTAACGACACTTTCTGTTCCATTTCAACGCGCGTGACTGTGGGGTCTTTTGAGACGTCCTAGCCGCTGTTCGCATTTTCTTCCGGTGAAGTCGTTGCTCCCTGCTCACATCGTCCTGTTCGTTGCACCGTAACAGGTATACAACTTTGCTCCTCTCGCGGTTTTGTTTTACTTTTGGCCTATTCGAAGTGTGCTTTTGCTCGTTTGGTTGGTTATGTCGTGCTGATAGTTTCTGAAGGATGATGGTTCTTTGTGTTTTAAGGTTGTTGGTTGTTTGTTTATGGAATAGGAGATAAGCATGTACATGTAGTTAATGTATGTTTCGAGTTCGCTTTTCTGGTTCGAGAGTTTATTGTTATTTTGAGTCTCACAGCTGCGTTCGGTATAATCTTAGATCATTCCTTCGTCTTGATTTATTTTCATTCATTGTGGTTCTTCAATATTGTTTGATATTCGACATCGTATTGTTCGTTCTTTCACCTCAAGTTGAATGAACGAACTAAGATGTCAATATTCTGAATCTAAGCGACTGCATCTGCTATCGTTTTGAGTTCCCATATCGCATATTATTGTTCATGTTGGTACTTTGGGTTAGGCTGTCCTATAAGGTTTGCTCGATAATGGTATTACCTTCTGTTTGATCTCTTAATGTTGTAAAGTTGAGTTTCTTCCCGTTGATTTAAATTTCGTTTGTTTATCCATCAGGCTTTCAAATAGGCCTTTTTTTAGTATGTTTTTCTTGTGATTTCTTTGAACTTGTCTGATAAGGAAAGCATGTTTGTTCTTATTATATAGCAATTTTCTCGTTTTACTTCTTCTATATGACAAATGAGTTGGTATGTTTGCTTGAAATCTCGTTTAGAGTCATGTTAGGCCTGGTTTTCTGTTATGTCTACTATCATTCTTATGATCTTTTGGGTAGTCCGTATTCATTTATCTTACATTATTTTCATTTTTTTTATGAGGATGTGGCTTTAGTGTTGGTTAATATTCAAATGGCAGTTGAGATGCACTTTTTTTTTGTGTCGTTATTTATTTCACTATGTTTTCCTTGAATTCCTGTCACAATTGGGTCTAAACTTTTCTCTTCACTGTTTGCATAATATCGATGTCATTTTTATGCCATAGAGGTTCAATTAGCATGATTTACGATGTGCATTTGTCTTGCCTAAATGTTAATAAAGTGCTGTGGTTTCTTTATTCGCCTTTGTAAAGTATTTATGCGTAAATGTTTTATTTCTTATGCTTTTATGAAGCACCCTAGCTGGTGTTCTGTTCATATTTCCTATATGCCAAGTTAGTCGTCCTATTTGACTAATTCTTTTTTCTTCTTCTTCTTATTTCATTGTGGCACGCAAATCTGCGTGAGTTCTCCATGAACATCCCTTCTTTGCATTGCGAGAGAGTCGTTAAGACTCACCATTTCCTTCCATCGAGTCGAGGCCAATGCGCGGATTCCAATTTCAGGGAGATCGAAGAAATTCGAAGAGGGCTTACTAGAAGATTTTTCCCTCATTTTATTCTGTATTTTTATTTTGTAATGGGCATAAGCCCTTATCGCTTTCTTTTTCGTATTTTATTTTATATGTTTAGACTAGGACAGGTACAAAGATGGGTCAAAAAACCCAAAAACAGGTGGGTCCGAGTTTCGGCCAAGGCGAACAGCATCTGAAACTTGGACCCGAATCTCTCTCTCTCTCTCTCTCTTTATTATTTGCTTGTGTCGTTTTCGTGTTGAATGCCGTTAGTCTAAGCTTAGGAACCTCCAAACCCCACCGAGACGCTTTTCTACTTTGTTAAATTTTAAACTAAGTCTTAAAAATGGTATTTCAAATTTGTGAAGTTCGGTTTAGATAAAACTATAAAGAAGTTACACTTTGAAACAGGTTCGCAAAATTCAAGATAAGCAACATATTTCGAAACTTGAAAATTTGCCTAAGGGAATTTTCTGATAAGTTCAACTTCGAAATTGTAAAAGTTAAAACAAAAATAGTCAAATAAGTTAATCGCCGGAAAACCGTAGTTAGCGGAGCGTCTTAGGTGCTTTTTTTTCGAAACCTTCCTAAGACGCTAATAAGAATCCCGAACCCCCTAAAATAATTTCAAAACAAATTTTTCTGTTTAAGTTGTTTTGGAATTAGGTTTTTCTTGATTTTTCCTTAAAAAATTAAGTGGCGACTCCTAAAAGTCGAAAATAAAACAAACTCTTTTCGAAATCATTTTTTCGACAAAACAGAAATAGCGACTCCACTGGGGACGGAGGATTCTAACCCTAAGACTAACTTTGTTTGACTAACTTGTAATTAATTGTTTAATTGCTTAGATTACTTAGTTTTGGAATTGCATTTTTTCATGGCATAAATTCCGCCAAACGGCAACTAGTTGCATTAGGAAACTGAAGTTACGCGGCTTACCGCGACTTCTCTCAGAAATACCCCAAGAACTCATTTGGGAGTATCGAATAAATAGTCGGAATGCGGTCATCCGGCGTTATTCGATAGCTCCACCCCGATGTTTGTCCGACTCGGGTAACCGTCTATTTGAAAACAACTCTAGAAAAGCATAAGTTAGAGCAAAGCCAGAACCAAAATTAGGCATCAGCCTAGGACGACTTAATACCTAAGGCGTATTAAGTCCATTTTAGTAGAAACCACCAAATCGCGTCTAAGGTCTTCGACCTCACGACGCATCATATTGTTTGACATTCGAATAAATATATGTATGTTTAATGCCTACGTGTTATGTTGCTTTGAATGAGGATGTCGTAAACCCACTCCTAGCCAGAAATTCCAAAATATACAGAAGCCACTATTACAAATGTCCGACCAAAATTTTCGAGTCTTAAGTTTCTCACTCAAAAAAAAAAACAAAAAAGAAAAAACCATCTCCCATACCACAAATCCTAAATACCCCCTATCGTCTCAGATTCCAAACTACGTTGGGCCTGAATTCTCCTTGTGAGATACGTAGGCAGCCTTCCCGGCCCGGCCCCTATCACAGAAAATTTTCATTCTCCTCCGTATTACAAAGATACGAAGATAAGATCAACGGGCGTCAAAAAGCAGCTGCAAGAAGACCATAGCTCAACGTGATTCAGCTTTCCCGAGATAGCGCCAAAAAAAACAAATTCCTGTTTGTTCAGAATATATTTCCGTCCTCATTCGTGGGTTAAGATATCCTCAAACAAAGAGACTTGTGTGTTTATCTGTTTTCAATGCGATATTATGCATTTTGTACTCCGGATATGCACTAACAAATTTGCCTTTGAGTTGTTTCACCTCTCAGGTACCTCTTACTGATCTGTGTCGATAAAGCTGGCAGATCACCACTACTTCACCAGATCAAAAGGTCCCGCAGATTCCTTCCCCGGACAAAACGCAAATACAAACATGGGAGACAACAATGAACAGGTCAGCCTCACAGACGTCGTGGTGGCTCAGCCCACCGCGGCAGAGCAGAATGAGCTTATTGCGCAGCTAATGCAGCAGATAGCAGATCTGAGGGTAGAAATACAGCAAACGCAAGATACGCCTCCACCCGGGTTTGGCCCCAACATTCTCGGCGCGAGACCTCCTGCATACTTCCCCTCGCCCAACTCGGATCCTACTGAGCACCGTCCATCGACACCCATGCATAACCCCTCCAGAATAGATATGACAGCCCAAAATCCCCAATACACGTCAGTCTCCTATCAAAATCCCTCACCACTCCCAAACAATCCTCCACAAATACCCCCACACCCCCAAAATACTCAAACAGCCACACTACCCCAAAATCAAACCCAAAATCCCACCGCCTTCAATTCCCAAACACCGCATCCGCACTTGACCCAAAATACCAATCCCCAAAATTATTCGCAAAACTATCAAACCGCACAAAACGTCCCAAGCCCTTCCATAGCTCCACCCCTCCCCAAAAGAACCACTTTTCAAGTCCCTGTCTCGGCCGAGCATGAGGTGCACGGCTCCGAGTTGGACCATTATGAGGAGCAAGAAAGAGAGTGGAGGGCGAGGAAAGAAGCGAAGGTAGACATAAATGAGGAGATCAAAAGGGCGATGAAAGAATTGCAAGGCACTCCAGACGTCGCCGGGTTAAGCTACGCAGAACTATGCATCCACCCAGACTTGAACCTGCCTGAAGGGTTCAAGATCCCGAAGTTTGATACCTTCGGAGGGGTGGGCAACCCCATGGCACACCTAAGAGCGTACTGTGACCAACTCGTGGGAGTTGGGAAAGATGAAGCGTTGCTGATGAGGTTGTTCAGCCGGAGCCTGTGCGGTGAGGCCCTGGAATGGTTCACATCACACGAGACTCGACAATGGCCCAGTTGGAGTGCACTGGCTAAAGATTTCATGGACAGGTTTGCGTACAACGTTGAGATAGTCCCCGATAGGTACTCCTTGGAAAAGATGAAGCAGAAATCCACCGAGAGCTATCGAGAATTCGCGTACAGATGGAGGAAGGAGGCAGCAAGGGTGAGGCCTCCGATGACGGAGAAGGAGATTGTAGAAGTGTTCATACGGGTGCAGGAGCCCGAGTATTATGACAGAGTCATCTTATTAATCGGCGCCAAGTTCGCCGAGATAGTCAAAGTGGGTGAGACTATCGAAGATGGCCTGAAGTCGGGAAAGATAGCCCGAGTGTCTGCATCGCCTGGGTCTTCCGGATTGGTAAGGAAGAAAAGAGAGGAGGTTAACGCTATCTCACACGGGGGAAGAAAAGCCCCCAGAAACTTACCACATCCCCAAGGCCGCTCAAATCCTCCATCAAAGCCCCATCAAGCCTACCGTCCACACTCAAATCATTCCGGCCACTACAATGCCGCCCCCACTTATCCAGATGCCTATATTTTGTCGTATCAGAATCCACCCCAAATTCCCCAAAATTTTCCCTCCGTATATCCAAACTACCCCCAAGCTTATCAAGTCCCTCCCCCTTACCAGAATGTCGCTCCCAGCTGCGCTAATGTACAGCCAAGCTATCGAGCACCGTCCCCCGCATATCAAATACAAACCCCAGCATATCAAAGCCCCTATCCAAATTACCGAGCTCCACGCCCAAATGCCCGCAGTTATCGACAAGTCCCTCCCCCTCAGCAGGGCGAGTATGATCCCCCTCGCCCCAGGTTTGAGAAGAAGCCCTCCAGAAGCTTCACCGCGTTGGTTGAAAGTAGAACTAAATTGTTCGAAAGATTATCCGCGGCCGGATACATCCACCCTGTGGGGCCCAAGCCCGTGGATGTCAATTCCAGATTCTATAGACCTGAGCAGAGATGTTCTTATCATTCCAATAGTGTTGGACATAGTACAGAAGACTGTATCAATCTCAAGCACAAGATGCAGGACTTGATTGACCAGGAAGTGGTCTCCCTTCAGCCTGCGGCGCCAAACGTCAACACGAATCCGTTGCCAAATCATGAGGGTGGAAACACCAACATGATAGAAATTGACGAAGATGAGCGTGAAACCAAGAGAATTACTCCTGTTGTTCAGGAAGACTTGGAAAGGGCTGTCGCTTCTTTAAGCGTCAGGGAAAAGGGACAGTTTGTCATTCTGACACCTGCAAAGGCTGTTGCCTTGGTTCCCTCAAAGACTCTCCCCAAACCCAAATTTGTGATAGAAACGCTCGTGGCTCAAGGCATGACTAGATCGGCAGATGTTACACCCCTGACGAGCTTGCTCTCGGAGGACAAATGAAAGATCATGCCAAGAGACCGATCAGCGAAGCAGAAGCTGAGGAGTTCTGGAGGAGAATGCAGCCCAAAGACTACTCCATTGTCAAGCACTTGGAGAAGACTCCAGCCCAGATTTCTGTGTGGGCCCTATTGATGAGCTCCTGGTCACACAGACAGGCTTTGATGAAAGCCTTGGATGACACGTATGTGCCCTCAGGTACGAGCAGCGACAATGTAGCTGCTATGATTCACCGAGTCATTCAGGGACACCGCATCAGCTTCTGCGATGATGAGTTGCCGGCCGAAGGGAGGGCCCACAACAAAGCTCTACACATCACCGTGGTATGCCGCGGAAAGATCGTCAACCGTGTTTTGGTAGACGACGGATCTGGCCTAAACATATGCCCCTTGTCCACGCTGAAGCAGCTGAGGTTTGACCTCGGAAAGTTGGAGAAAAACCAGGTCAATGTGATAGCATTTGATGGTGTGCAGAGAGAGACGTTAGGAGCGGTGAACTTGACCGTCCAAATGGGCCCCGCAGAATTCGAGGCAAAGTTCCAGGTGTTGGATATCGACACCAGCTATAACCTCTTTTTGGGAAGGCCATTCATTCATATGGCTGGAGCCGTCCCCTCCACTCTCCACCAAATGATGAAACTAGTGTGGGAAAATGAAGAACTGGTTATTCATGGGGAAAAGGGCCACTCAGGAAAGCAGGTGCCGGTTTTGAATGAGACGCCGCAAGGTTCAGACTTCTACACGGTGGAGTTGGTAAATGCCACCGATAAGGGCTTGGCCTCACAGACTCCCATGCCGGCCGTGTACAGAATGATCGCCACGGTGATGCTGCAGAGCGGATTCGAACCAGGTTTCGGATTAGGAAGGAATGCTCAAGGGATCATCGAGCCAGTTTCGGTCCTTGCTACAGGATCAAAGTATGGTTTGGGGTACATCCCCACAGATGATGATTTGAAGATAAAGAGGAAAAAGGACCAAGAGTTGACTAAGCCAATCCCGCCTCTCTATCAATCCTTTCCAGTCCGGGAGCATGTCGAGCCTGAAGACGAGGGGGAAGGAATCTGTGGCCTTTTCAGGGAGATTAACGCTGTTATCGAGGAGGAGGTCGAGCCACCTGGCATTCGTGATGCTGAACCAGGGGAGATGCTGCAGAATTGGAC
Organism: Solanum corneliomulleri; assembly: GCA_027704805.1. NCBI lineage: Eukaryota > Viridiplantae > Streptophyta > Magnoliopsida > Solanales > Solanaceae > Solanum > Solanum corneliomulleri. The sequence goes on along the minus strand of JAKWIY010003054.1, from coordinate 9,633,000 downwards.
TTCCACGCCAATCTTGATGTCCCAGACTCTTTGGTAGAAAGGAATTGTTTTATGCATATTAAAATCGGTGGTCGTTCGGAAGAGGCCCGAGACCCATCATTTCTGCATTTTCTTAATTGCTTGAATTTTGAATTTTCGCCGTGATGTTTAAAAAGGGCGACACGGCCTTGTGTCGTGACCCAAGTTCGCGTTTTGTTCAATTTAAATGAAAGCCTCCTTATTTTGACTTTGTTTGTTTAATTGCTTGTTATATTTTACTTTGCTAATTTTGTCTGTTTATGATTTCAGTAACGTAAGTTACAAACCTGCCAATGTCATGTCATGTCATGAGCTAAATGAGGCAAATGACGACGGTGTTGACGACAACGAAGAAGGTGGGGAACCGGATTATGTGGCAGGAGAATTTCGACAGTTCGAGAATCAACATAAACCAAATCTAAAGGAGATGGAAACGGTGAATTTGGGGGATTCGGAATGTGTCAAAGAGGTTAAGATCAGCACTCACCTGAATGAAACTCAAAAGGAGAGCCTGGTTCATTTGCTTGCCGAATACAGTGATGTGTTTGTTTGGGAAGTCAGTGATATGCAGGGTTTGAGTACCGATGTCGTATCTCATAAGCTCCCTATCAACCCAGGTTTCGAACCAGTAAAACAAAAGACTCGGAAATTCAAGCCTGAATTGAGTTTGAAGATTAAGGAGGAAATCACCAAGCAGATAGAGTCTCACTTGGTGGAAGTAACGAGATATCCAACCTGGTTGGCAAATGTCGTTCCGGTCGCCAAGAAAGATGGAAAAATCAGGATTTGCGTTGATTACAGAGATCTCAACAAGGCTAGTCCGAAAGATAATTTCCCGTTGCCGAATATCCATATTTTGATTGATAATTGTGCCAAGCATGAGATACAGTCATTTGTGGATGAAGAAGACGCAGAGAAAACGGCCTTCATCATACCTTGGGGGGTATATCACTACAGGGTAATGTCGTTCAGCCTCAAAAATGCCGGTGCTACTTACATGAGAGCCATGACGACTATCTTTCACGACATGATTCACAAGGAGATTGAAGTGTACGTGGACGACGTCATAATCAAATCTCGTGAGAGTTCAGATCATTTGACGCACCTGAGGAAGTTCTTTGAACGTTTGCGTCGGTACAACTTGAAGCTAAATCCCGCCAAATGCGCTTTTGGAGTCCCAGCTGGGAAGTTGTTGGGGTTTATAGTCAGTAGGAGAGGTATTGAGCTCGACCCTTCCAAGATTAAGGCAATTCAAGAGTTACCTCCGCCAGAGACGAGAAAAGAGGTAATGAGTTTCTTGGGGAGGCTAAACTATATCAGCCGGTTTATAGCACAATCAACAGTAGTGTGTGAGCCTATTTTCAAGTTGCTGAAGAAAGATGCCCCGACTAAGTGGACTGAGGAGTGCCAGACCGCTTTCGACGCTATCAAGAGCTATTTGTCTAACCCACCAGTATTGGTTCCTCCGCGAGAAGGGAGTCCTTTGTTGATGTATTTGTCTGTTTCAGATAACGCCTTTGGATGTGTACTTGGTCAACACGATGAGACAGGGAAGAAGGAAAGGGCTATCTACTACATAAGCAAGAAATTTACTCCGTACGAGTCTCGCTACACTTTGCTGGAGAGAACATGCTGTGCTTTGACGTGGCTTGCCCAGAAGCTGAGACACTATTTGTCGTCGTATACTTCATATCTTATCTCCAGGATAGATCCATTGAAGTATATTTTCCAGAAAGCGATGCCGACCAGGAAGTTAGCTAAATGGCAAATGCTGTTGAGTGAGTTTTACATCGTGTACGTGACTCAGAAGGCAATAAAGGCACAAGCTTTGGCTGATCATCTTGCGGAAAATCCCGTTGACGAAGAGTATGAACCTCTCAAGACATATTTTCACGATAAAGAAGTGTCATTTATGGGTGAAGATATTTCTGAAGCGTACCCAGGTTGGAGATTATTCTTTGATGGAGCGGCGAATCACCAGGGTAAAGGAGTTGGAGCAGTCTTAGTATCAGAATCTGGTCAGCATTATCCTATGGCGGCTAAATTGCGCTTCAACTGCACAAACAACATGGCTGAATACGAAGCTTGTATTCTCGGTTTGAAAATGGCCGTTGACATGAATGTTTACGAGTTATTGGTTATCGGAGATTCAGACCTTTTGATTCATCAGGTTCAAGTAGAATGGGCTGTGAAGAACCCGAAAATTGTACCTTGCGTACAGTACGTGCAAAATCTGTGCAAGAGGTTCCGCAAGATCGAGTTCAGACACACTCCGAGAATACAGAATGAATTAGCTGATGCTCTTGCCACCATCGCTTCAATGATCAAACATCCGGATACTGATTACATCGACCCGTTGGATATAGACTTGAAGGAAAATCCAGTCCATTGTTCACATGTTGAATCAGAACCAGATGGTTTGCCTTGGTATTTCGACATAAAGAGGTACTTGGAGTCTGGGACATATCCAGAAGACGCTACATCTAATCAAAAGAAGTCGATACGTCGTATGGCTCTCAATTTCTTTCTGAATGGAGAAGTCCTGTATAGGAGGACTCCAGATTTGGGTCTTTTAAGATGTGTAGATGCTGCTGAAGCTGTGAGGCTTATTGAACAGATACATGCTGGAGTTTGTGGTACACACATGAACGGGCTTACTTTAGCAAGAAAGGTTCTTTGAGCTGGTTATTTATGGATGACTATGGAGAACGACTGTTGCAAATTCGTGCAAAAATGCCACAAATGTCAAGTGCACGGCGATCTGATACGGGTGCCACCTCACGAACTTAATGCTATGAGTTCACCTTAAGCCATTTGTAGCCTGGGGAATGGATGTCATCGGTCCTATAGAGCCAGCCGCTTCTAATGGACACAGATTCATTTTGGTTGCCATTGATTATTTCACCAAGTGGGTGGAAGCAGCCTCTTACAAATCGGTAACTAAGAAAGTGGTGGCCGATTTCGTCCGCAACAATCTGATATGCAGATTTGGAGTTCCAGAATCCATCATTACTGATAACGGTGCAAATCTCAACAGTCATCTGATGAAAGAGATATGTGGACAATTTAAGATTATTCACCGAAAGTCAACTGCTTATCGCCCCCAAATGAACGGAGCATTAGAAGCCGCCAACAAGAACATCAAAAAGATTTTGAGGAAAATGATTGACAAACAGCGGGGTTGGCATGAAATGTTGCCATATGCTCTACTAGGTTATCGAACGACGGTCAGAACATCGACTGGGGCTACTCCGTACTTGCTAGTATACGGAACAGAGGCAGTCGTGCCAGTTGAAGTCGAGATACCGTCATTAAGGATCATCCAAGAAGCTGAGCTAAGTAATGCTGAGTGGGTTAGCAAACGGATTGATCAGTTAGCTTTGATTGATGAGAAGAGGATGGTCGCTGTTTGCCATGGCCAGTTGTATAAACAGAGAATGACTCGCGCTTTTCACAAAAGAGTAAGAGCCAGAAATTTTGAAGTTGGTCAGTTGGTTCTTAAGCGTATTTTTCCTCATCAAGACAAGTACAAAGGAAAGTTTGCACCAAACTGGCAAGGTCCCTACATGGTTCGTAAAGTACTATCTGGAGGTGCTTTAGTCTTGTCAGAGATGGATGGCGCTGTATGGCCCAAGCCTATCAACTCAGATGCTGTCAAGAGATACTATACGTGAAGTTCCATTTTCGCATTTTTCTAGCATTTACTTGTAATCGTTCTGTTTGTTTTTATTTGCTCGAATTTGATCATTTCTCTGTAACGAACTACGTCTGACCTGAATTCTCGAGAACGAGATACGTAGGCGGCCTATGTCGGCTTCGGTCACCCCATTTACCCCCTTAATTATTTCTTTGTAACGAACTACGTCTGACCTGAATTCTCGAGAACGAGATACGTAGGGGCGGCCTATGTCGGCTTCGGTCACCCCATTTACCCCCTCAATTATTTCTTTGTATCTGAACTACGTTCGACCTGAATTCTCAAGAAAGAGATCCGTAGGCGGCCTTTGTCGGCCTCGGTCGGTTTTTTGTAAATTTTTATTCTTATTAACCTTTAGGGGAACTACGTTTGACCTGATTCCTGCCTCAACGGGATACGTAGGCGCCACAAGGGCTCGGTCACATCTCTCGTAAGATTTCTATTCCCCTTCTACAATAGAAACTGGGACAGAATTTTTGAGAGGGACTCAAAAATTCTCCAGAAGGAACCTTCTCTTCAGCGGATCAAACTAAAGACATTTCGAATTTGCGAATGGGACAGAATTTTTGAGAAGATCTCAAAAATTCCGCGATCTGTTCGGTTACAATGGAAAGATGAGCAAGACAGTAAACTGGGACAGAAATTTTGAGGATGGCCTCAAGATTTTGTCATGGGTCTTCCCTACAAGTCCGGAATGCCTCTGAAATTCATTCAACAAGCGCCGGACTCAAAGAAGCTCGTTAAGCCTGACATGACATGACTTGGCAGTGACTTTTTCGAGATACTATTTCTTGAAAATTTCTTGTTTCTCTTAAAAATTTCCCTTTTATATTTCATCTGTTTTGGCATAAGATATTTTCTTATCTATCAAGAGTCGGGAAATCATGAAATCAACCGGAGATATCAAGACAAGGAGCAAACAACCGAAGGGATCGACACAGATCAGTATGTTTAAAACTGATAATTTTTCTGTGGATGCAGGTTTATAGCTTTACTTCGAAAACCGGCCGAACTCTTCCGACGGATGAATACGGAGAAGGAGAAAACTATCTCCAAAACCAGTGATTTTATTGAAAGCAGGAAGCATTTCATATGATTTATGTCAAGATGCTTGTGAATATGTTTGTTTATTTCAAGCCATTCCCCAATATATGAAATTTACAAAGTGCCTGGCCAGATTCAAAGATGAATCAAACAGGAATCTCAGCGAAGATTTCACGATTTCTATGGAAGACGCTATTTGCATTGCGTTATCAAAGCAAGATGATTATTGTCGATCAAGACAATGCATTACCTCAGAAGAGACAGTTATGCAATTATTATTTTATCATTATCGATCAAGTCGATATATTATTTGGAGGTCGTCTTGCCGTTACTATCCACGGGGGCGATATAAATATTCATGCATCGCAGAATTTATACACTAAAGAATCATGCATCGCGAGATCATGCATAGCGAAATCATGGATCGCGGAATCATGCATCGCGGAAGTCATGTATAGCGGAGTCATGCATCGCGGAGTCATGCATCGCGGAATCATGCATCGCGGAGTCAAGCATCGCGGAATCATGCATCGCGGAAATCATGCATCGCGAGAGTCATATATAGCTGAAATATCATGCATCGCGGAAATCATGCATCGCGGAAATCATGCATTGCGAGTCATTAATTATGCACGACGAGAAGATTTCATGCCTCGTCAAAATTTATGCATCGCGAGAGGACTTCATACCTCGCTGAAATTTATACATCGCGAGAAGACTTCATACCTCGCTGGAATTTATGCATCACGAGAAGAATCCATGCCTCGTTGAAAATCATGCATCGCGGAAATCATGCATCGCGAGTCATTAATTATGCACGACGAGAAGATTTCATGCCTCGTCAAAATTTATGCATCGCGAGAAGACTTCATACCTCGCTGAAATTTATACATCGCGAGAAGACTTCATACCTCGCTGGAATTTATGAATCACGAGAAGAATCCATGCCTCGTTGAAAATCATGCATCGCGGAAATCATGCATCGCGAGTCATTAATTATGCACGACGAGAAGATTTCATGCCTCGTCAAAATTTATGCACGACGAGAAGAATTCATGCCTCGTCAAAATTTGCACATCGCGAGAAGATTTTATTCCTCGCTGAAAGTTATGCATCGCGAGAAGATTCATACCTCGCGGGAATTTACGTATCGTGGGAAGATATTCATGCCCCGCAAGAGGGCATACACGGATAAAGAAAGAGCAACACTTATCCGTTGGCCTCAATTGCATTCTGTTATTTAAAGTAAACATCAAGAAGAGAATCGAAGATAACGACAAAAGAAGCATCAATATCGCATCATCGTTTATTTATTTATTTCGACATCAAATATAGAGTATATTGAAGATTATATTGCAAAACACCAGACATAAGCTTTATTTGCTGGACGCCAGACCGATTGAGTCGACGTCGATTTGAGGAGAACAATGAAGTGTCGGCACGGTAAAAAGACACTGTCTCCCATCCTAATTGCATTTTTAAGCTGACAAGTTTTATCTCAGTCTTTGTCGAGAGCATCCGAAAGGATGAATTCTCCAAAAACCACAGGTGCGGACGACATCAAAAAGGATGCAGCACAACATGGAACTTTTTCTTAGCAGCGAACTGGGACACAGTCCAAAGAGGAATGTCAAACTCTTAAGACGCGAGCAGAGGAGCGACTTCCACCACTATCGAACCACCCCTCTCGAGGCATGCGGGTTTTCCTTTAGGTCTGTCAGTTTCAGTCTCGCGTCCGGAAATTTCGTTTTATCGGAAGCAAGTTTCCAATCTGAGTGACAATGCGCCAAGAGCTTTGGAAATTATTTCCGTGTAAGTTCTTACCTATGGATGTGAAGAGCTCCACATTCATGGCTAAGAGGTTACAAGCCTCCTTTTCATGCTCGTTTAACTTGTCACTTATCCAAAACCAAAGATTATCTAGCATAATAGGTTTCCTTCTCCACCAATTGAGTCGAACTACACACAGCCTGATTCCGACGGTTTACGGATATGTAGGCGGATTCAATGTTGAAAGATCGGCTGTATTCCAACATTCACTCTCGAATTCTATTCTCGAGCATTTCGATACCTTCATAATTCGGTATCGAGGTAGCTTTTGATTCTTTCAAATCATGCGGTAAATCGAGCTTATCGAACTACGAGTGGCCTGAATTCTCATATAAGCCTGAGATATGCAGGAAACCCGTTTCAAGGGTACGACCATAATTCCTAAACCCTTTCTCACATCCTTCATTTAGAAAATGAATGGGTTTGGTCAAAATTGGCTTGGTCAATTTTCATTTTCCTCGAATTGCCTGCATCAATCCAAGTAAAATGAGGGACAGTTGTTGACACCCATTTTTTGATACCCAACCCATTTTCCATCCCAACCCACTAAACTTAATTCCCTTCAACCCAAATTAATCCCAACATTACCCAGGCCCACTTCACCACCAGTTTTTGGCGACCCATTTCCTTTGTTTATTCACAGCCCACTCCATTTTAAACAACCATGTAATCTTCCAACCCATTACCAATTAACCCCAACATTCCCAGGCCCAATTTTCCAATCCCAGCGGCCCACTCGTTTTAATTTTAAACCCAGCCCAATACTTTAAATCCAGCCCTCTTTTCAATCGACCCAAATCCTTTTATTTGTTAACCGACCCAACATTAAATTACCCAACCCAACGCTTTGACCCGACCCAACCCATCTCCCCTTCCTTCTTCCCCCAGCGATTACCAGAACATGAAAACAATTCCCAGAACCCAGAAAAACGCAGAGAAAAAACAGAACCCCCAACGGAAACTTCCCCAGACGCGTCTCTCCCTCTCGCGTCTCCCTCACGCTCTCTCCCTCTCTCCCAAAATCCCTCCCTCGCGCGAACCCAACGCGAGTCAGTTGCGTACTCTCTCCCTCGCGCAGAAACCCCCCCCCAGACGCAAACCCAGGAGAAACAGAGCCTCCCAGACATGAAATTAATTCCCAGAAAGGCGTCAAATCTCCAGAACTCACGCGCAATGAATTCTCGGAGAATGCCCTCTCTTCGTTTGTCTTTTTCTTTGCGTGGCCCCGACGTCGCGCGTCTCCTTCCCTCTCTCTTCGTGCTCGTACGAGCGCACAGTGGACAGTAGCCGGCCTCGCCTCAACAGCCTGGAATCGTCCTACTCGTCCTTGCAATAACGAGATGATGACACGAAGCGCATAAGGACGGAAGGCTCATCTCGACCCTCCACCTCGCCTCAGAGCCGTTCAAAGAGGCAGGAATCGAGGAATATTCGTTTCTGTTGGATAAGATTGGGATTTCGAATTCGAAATGGGGATCCCGCCCAAAATTCGAAACCCTAATTTTCCCCTTTCTATATAAACCCCGTCCGAAACAGAGAAAAGGGTTGGCGATTTTTAAGTTGAAAATTTCGGGATTAAACTTCGTTTAGGCTTCACAACAAAACCTCTCTACTGTTCTTCCGGTGTCCCGTCGAGAACTAACCTTCCGACCTACACTGAAAAAAAAATTTCCTAAATATAATAGAAAAGAGTTAAGTCGAAGAATCAAATAGAAATCTAACGACACTTTCTGTTCCGTTTCAACGCGCGTGACTGTGGGGTCTTTCGAGACGTCCTAGCCGCTGTTCGCATTTTCTTCCGGTGAAGTCGTTGCTCCCTGCTCACATCGTCCTGTTCGCTGCACCGTAACAGGTATACAACTTCGCTCCTCTCGCGGTTTTGTTTTACTTTTGGCCTATTCGAAGTGTGCTTTTGCTCATTTGGTTGGTTATGTCGTGCTGATAGTTTCTGAAGGATGATGGTTCTTTGTGTTTTAAGGTTGTTGGTTGTTTGTTTATGGAATAGGAGATAAGCATGTACGTGTAGTTAATGTATGTTTCGAGTTCGCTTTTCTGGTTCGAGAGTTTATTGTTATTTTGAGTCTCACAGCTGCGTTCGGTATAATCTTAGATCATTCCTTCGTCTTGATTTATTTTCATTCATTGTGGTTCTTCAATATTGTTTGATATTCGACATTGTATTGTTCGTTCTTTCACCTCAAGTTGAATGAACGAACTAAGATGTCAATATTCTGAATCTAAGCGACTGCATCTGCTATCGTTTTGAGTTCCCATATCGCATATTATTGTTCATGTTGGTACTTTGGGTTAGGATGTCCTATAAGGTTTGCTCGATAATGGTATTACCTTCTGTTTGATCTCTTAATGTTGTAAAGTTGAGTTTCTTCCCGTTGATTTAGATTTCGTTTGTTTATCCATCAGGCTTTCAAATAGGCCTTTTGTTAGTATGTTTTTCTTGTGATTTCTTTGAACTTGTCTGATAAGGAAAGCATGTTTGTTCTTATTATATAGCAATTTTCTCGTTTTACTTCTTCTATATGACAAATGAGTTGGTATGTTTGCTTGAAATCTCGTTTAGAGTCATGTTAGGCCTGGTTTTCTGTTATGTCTACTATCATTCTTATGATCTTTTGGGTAGTCCGTATTCATTTATCTTACATTATTTTCATTTTTTTTATGAGGATGTGGATTTAGTGTTGGTTAATATTCAAATGGCAGTTGAGATGCACTTGTTTTGTTTTTTTTGTGTCGTTATTTATTTCACTATGTTTTCCATGAATTCCTGTCACAATTGGGTCTAAACTTTTCTCTTCACTGTTTGCATAATATCGATGTCATTTTTATGCCATAGAGGTTCAATTAGCATGATTTACGATGTGCATTTGTCTTGCCTAAATGTTAATAAAGTGTTGTGGTTTCTTTATTCGCCTTTGTTGAGTATTTATGCGTAAATGTTTTATTTCTTATGCTTTTATGAAGCACCCTAGCTGGTGTTCTGTTCATATTTCCTATATGCCAAGTTAGTCATCCTATTTGACTAATTCTTTTTTTTCTTCTTCTTATTTCATTGTGGCACGCAAATCTGCGTGAGTTCTCCATGAACATCCCTTCTTTGCATTGCGAGAGAGTCGTTAAGACTCACCATTTCCTTCCATCGAGTCGAGGCCAATGCGCGGATTCCAATTTCAGGGAGATCGAAGAAATTCGAAAAGGGCTTACTAGAAGATTTTTCCCTCATTTTATTCTGTATTTTTATTTTGTAATGGGCATAAGCCCTTATCGCTTTCTTTTTCGTATTTTATTTTATATGTTTAGACTAGGACAGGTACAAAGATGGGTCAAAAAACCAAAAACAGGTGGGTCCGAGTTTCGGCCAAGGCGAACAGCATCTGAAACTTGGACCCGAATCTCTCTCTCTCTCTCTCTTTATTATTTGCTTGTGTCGTTTTCGTGTTGAATGCCGTTAGTCTAAGCTTAGGAACCTCCAAACCCCACCGAGACGCTTTTCTACTTTGTTAAATTTTAAACTAAGTCTTAAAAATGGTATTTCAAATTTGTGAAGTTCGGTTTAGATAAAACTTTAAAGAAGTTACACTTTGAAACAGGTTCGCAAAATTCAAGATAAGCAACATATTTCGAAACTTGAAAATTTGCCTAAGGGAATTTTCTGATAAGTTCAACTTCAAAATTGTAAAAGTTAAAACAAAAATAGTCAAATAAGTTAATCGCCGGAAAACCGTAGTTAGCGGAGCGTCTTAGGTGCTTTTTTTTCGAAACCTTCCTAAGACGCTAATAAGAATCCCGAACCCCCTAAAATAATTTCAAAACAAATTTTTCTGTTTAAGTTGTTTTGGAATTAGGTTTTTCTTGATTTTTCCTTAAAAAATTAAGTGGCGACTCCTAAAAGTCGAAAATAAAACAAACTCTTTTTGAAATCATTTTTTCGACAAAACAGGTAAATGTGTGCTTATGCAATTTGGTAAGTTTATTGCCTATGATTCAAGGAAAATTAAGGTTCATGAGAAAAATTATCCAACCCATGATCTTGAGTTTATGGCAGTGGTGTTTGCCTTAAATATTTGGAGGAACTATTTGTATAGTGTTCATGTAGATGTTTTCAACGACCATAATAGTATGCAATATGTGTTTAATTCAAAAGATCTTAATCTTCAACAAAGAAGATAGCTTAACTATTCAAGGATTATGATATGTGTGTTCTTTATCACCCCCGTAAGACAAATGTGATGACGGATACTCTTACCCTACTACCAATGGTGCCCAAATAGAAGATGTAAAAGAGAATTGATACAAGATGTACATAGATTGGCCCGATTAGGTATCCGATTAATATACCCCACCAAAGGTGGTGTTATGGTTCAAAATATCATAATCGTCTCTTGTGACGGATGTGAAAGCCAAGCAATGTATTGATCCGACCCTAGTAGAATTAAAAGAAGAGGTACACAAAAAGTATGTTCAGGCTTTCTCCCGAGGGGATGGTGTACTAAGATATCAAGGTCGTTTGTGAAATCCTAATGTTGATGACCTAAGGGAACGGGTTTTGTCAAAAGCCTAGAGTTCTTTGTATTCCATTAATCTGGGAGCAACCAAGATGTACCATGATTTGAGAAAGGTCGATTGGTGGAATGTAATGGAGAAGGATATTGCGGAATGTGTGGCTAACTGTCCTAATTGCCAACTAGGGAAAGTTGAGCGCAAGAAATCGGGAGGTTTATCCCAAAACATTAGTATTCCTACTTGAAAGTGGGAAATTTGAATATGGACTTCATAGTAGGGTTGCCTCGTACATGGAGACAATATGATTTGATTTTGATTATAGTAGACCGAATAACAAAATTGGCTCATTTTATTCCATTCAAAGTTTCTTATGTGATGGAAGATTATGCTAAGTTGTATTTGAGGGAAATGGTAAGGTTGCATGGAGTGCTCCTTTAACACCTTGTATTTCTGAAAATAGAAAAATATTGTAGTTTTCCAGACCTGGTGAAAGAACCACAGAAACCATCGACATTAGGTGGTCTGTAACACGGTTCGTAAGTGTGATCTGTGTTTGAGCACCAAATATTTATGGTGTCTTACCACCCACAGTTAGCCATTACAGTCTATGATTGTACCTATAGATCGTAGGTCTGATCGTAGGTGAGGGTCAACAACCAGTTAGAGAGAAATTGTTGTTAGGTCAACTTCAAATGGTCATAACCCTTAGAAAAAAAAGAAATTAGGTGGCACATGACCTAACAAATGATATATAATTGAATCATTTTTTACAATTCAACTGAGTTTTCTAAAATCCCATCTTTGAGTAAAAAGTTATACTTGTTTAGTGAAGCTATGTCAGGTACACTAGACCAACGACCCCTATCTACGGGTGGTAGGTCCTTCCGTGGGTGGCATTCGACATATTTTAAGTTAAGGCCATTTAGGTCTTTTTCCTATACGTTGGCACTTAAACATTGTTGTCTTATGCTTAAACTATGTCATTTTACTCAGTTTAAGACTAATAACTTAATTAGACATACTCAACACCATGATTCTCTAAATATCATCCAAATTAGAACAAAAAGAGAAGAAAGAGGCACCATTTTCTTTCAAGAACAAGCAACGGTGTTCTTCATGTTTCAGCCTCAAACCAAAGGAATTCTCTGTGAATTTTGTCACCAGGTATGTGGAATTTCACTAGTGGGTTCCTTTTATCCACTATGTCCATTGAATTTAGTCATATTCTTGATTCTCTATATCATGTTTAGACCTAGGGTTTCTCAAACCTTGGATAATTGTTGTGAAGTAGATGTTATAGTACTCCAAACAATTTTATCATGTTTTAGTGAAATCGTTGGCTTAGTTCTTTGCATGAAACTTAGAACCTAGGTGTGTAGATTCTCTTAGTTCATGAATTACACTTGCTAGATCAATTTAATTAGATATACATGCTCCAATTTTGAATTTCACATTATCAGTTTATAAATGTTTCATTCTTCGATTTGCATGTCAGAACATTGAGATATCCATAAATTCAGTCATGTTGTTTATACATATTCCACTTGGGAGTAGGCATACCAGCTAGTTGAAAGGGTTAGAATACCATCATAGTCCCATAACTACGTGCCCCCGTAGGTTTATAAGTCTCCTCTGTTGGGCATCAAATTTAGAGATCACGCCAGTCATGCATTTATAACCTTCGTAAAGTATATTGGGTCCTCTCGATGAGAGTCCGTTTAGCTCATGTGATTTATGTCAGTCATTACAGCTCCCACAACCAGACCTTAGTGCATTTGACCATCTTTTGAGTTATCTTTCAGAATTCAGTCTTATTATTTTATGTTCAGAATTAGTACTTGGTCAATGCATTTAGTTCATCCTTCAGTATATTCTAGCAATTACATTCCGTTCAGATTATGTTATTGCTCAGTATGCTTTGTTCGGTTATATATTTTATTCAGCTATACTTTGTATCTTACATGCTCAGTACATTCCAAGTACTGACGCACGCTCTTCTTACATACATCATGATGTTGTTTCAGGTACTCAGCATCCAGATCACGCATAGATCAGACATCGATCTAAATTTCATTAGCTTATGTGGTGAGTCCTCATACTTCGAGGACAATAGACATGTATTACACTTTAGTCTTTTTATTTAGTTTTCAATTTTTCTAGAGTTAGTTGGGGCATGTCCCAACAACTTTAGTCATTTAGAGGTTTTTCAGACATAGTACTAGATTCAGCTTTAGTTTTGAGTTTGATCTTTTTTTTGTTATTAAACTCATATTCTTTTATATATTCAGATTAGTATTGGGTATTCACTTATGATCTTAGGTCGCATATTTACGTATAGGTAGCAACCTCAGGGCGTGATATCCCTTGTCCATTATCTTTAATCGATTTACTCAATTTACTTCTCAGTATTGGAAATCTTTCCAAAATGGTCTTGATATTCGTGTTAAGCTTTGCACGTTTTTTTATCTTCAAGCTGATGGGCAAGTGGAGAGTAATATCCAAACTTTGGAAGATATGATGAGAGTATGTTTCATTGATTTTAAAGGTAATTGGGATGATGACCATTTGTCATCGATTGAGTTTACTTACAAATATAGTTGTCATTTAAGTATTGGTATGGGTCTGTTTAAGGCTCTCTATGGTAGAAGGTGTAGATTTCTCATAATTTGGTTTGAGGTGGGTGAAGTTTCATCGATAGGACCCAAGTAAGTTCATGATGCTATATAGACAGTTCGACTTCTTAGGAAAAGGTTAAGAACAACCCAAATTCGACAGAAGTCCTACCTTGATGTAGAAGAAGAGATCTTGAGTTTGATATTCAGAAATGGGTTTACTTAAAACTCACTTATGAAGGGTGTAATGAGTTTTGGTAAGAAAGGGAATCTTAGTCCATGTTATTTAGGCCCATATCAGATTTTGAGACATGTTCGTAAAGTTGCTTATGAGCTTGATTTGCCTAATGATTTAACATCGGTGCATCAAGTTTTCCATGTCTATATGTTGAAAAAGTGTGTTGGGGATCCGATATCTATAGTTCCCTTAGAAGGTTTGGGAGTTGAAGAAAATCTTTCTTATGAAATTCTGTTGAGATTTTAAAATGACAAGTTAAGAAGTGGAGAAATAAACTAGTTACTACCGTAAAGTGTTGTGGAGGAATCAATTAGTTGAGGGTGCTACTTGGGAGGTCGAGGCTGATATGATATTTCGATATCATCATCTTTTTATCCTTCTACTCCTACCTAGCTTGAGGTAATGAGTTCCTCGTGTTCTACTCTTTATTTTGATGTCATGTGTTTTAGATAATCCCATGATTTCCTTATCTTATGCATGTTCATGAAAAACAGACATCTGAAAGAAAATGAGTTAAGATGATTGATTTTCCTAATGTTGTTGTGCATTGGAGATGATAGTTCTTCCTCGGATATGAGTAATCTAGTAAGTGCATGCATGCATATTGGACTGCTACATCTAGTTCCTATTTTCCTTATGATGCTTTGAATATGTCTAGATTGGAGTTGAAGTTCCTCAATTGTGTGCATCTATATAAAATTACATGCATGATGGCTTGCTATTTAAGTCTGTATCATTTTGTGATATTTGAGAACAAATAATCTCAAGGGAGAGATAATGTAACAACTCAGATTCGAGAACCGACAACAAAATAAGATTTCACAGTTTCCAAGTGCCATCGACAGAGGCCAGCCACGGAATGTGGATGGGACCACGGACCGAAGGTGTGATCCATGGATTGGGCACTCAGTATGTTCAGAAGCCATGACATCACGGCCTAACCAACGGACCGTTAGTCAAACTATTATCCATGATTGAGGGTCCATGACCCCAAAATGGGATTTTCTTACCACAAACGACTGACTGTCCGTTAGATCACGGTCCCTCGGTAAAGGTCTATGGGTCAGCAGTCAGCAGTCATTTTTAAGGGCAGTTGGATCTTTTCCTAATGATTTTATCCCTATACTACGTGGTTTGCCTGTGTCTAAAAATCCTATATAAGTGATTTTAACCCTCAAATTAGTTTATTCAAGTCATTCTCCTAAAATCTAAAAGAAGACAAAAGTTCTTCCCTTCCAAATATTTCTGTAGAAGTTTGAAGAAGAAGTTTCAAGTTAGGGTTGAAGGTCAAGTTTCCACTCTTCAAGTGTTTTTGGGCTTTGATAGCAAGGTTTGACAATTCAGTGTACTCGCTTGAAACCAAAATTGGACGATCATGAATAAGTTTATTGAGGTAGTTCACCACCATGCAAGGTGGTGTTTTACCTTGTTATCACATCTTATTGCTCGATCACAGATTGGAACAATATTTATCACTTGTTTCTTTAAGTTAACCACTTCAGTATCCTTTCAGTAACAAATTATACGTGAATATTTATGCAATATTTTCAAATTTTTATGTATATAACTTCTGAAACAATCCGTTAATTATAACTTATTATGAAATATTTCATTTAAGTCAAAAGTGTTTGTAACTTGTACTTCCACTCTAAAAAGAATTTGAGATAAAACTTCCACACATAATCATAAAATCATTGACACAAATTATATATTGATAATATATGAAAATAAAATATCAACTTACTCCGGTCGTTTGTTATATATATATATATATATTCGTTGAAGAATAATAGTTTTCTTGGATCCAAAAGATACTAAAAATCATTAATTGATCTTAATATAATGTAGACTTGGCATGTTACTATTGTCTAGTCCAGCAAGAGATGAGGAGCAATCTATAAGTTAAAAATTGATAAAGTGATAATTTATTACATATGTAATTGAATAACTATTCACCAAAGATTTTTTTCACTTGCAATAGTTTGATTACTGTACTCCTCAATAATCCATCTAGATAGAGCAAGCAAGTTGGGCCCTATCTCACCCTTTTAAGTTTTAATAATGGGATCCAAAAGGTGGTACTCAAGGAGAATAAGTGTTTGCACAAGTAAAGGATTTATGCCATCTAGATGTACATTGGCATTATTTTAAAGAACTTTCATGTAATTTAACAAGACATGCCAAGTTGTTATGTTATTTTTTGGCTTACCATATAAGAGTTTTGAATTAAAATTGAATTTAAGGTATATGCATTGTTAGATTTAATACATGATATATCATTAAACTTAAACTTGTAATTATCTTTTATGTATATAGATACGTTCAAAATTAAGCTTTGTTCATCAACTAATTATAAATTTTAGAGATCTGTTATTGCTGATGGCATAAAACAATTATATATATATATATATATAAAGGCACAAAATTAAGCTCGATCAACTAAAATCTTATAATTAGTAGTATACTACTAGCACGTTGCGTGTGTCACATGTAAGTGCCAACTAGTCCTTTGTTTTTTCTTGATGCCATTTTCCATGACTTATTTTTTATAAGCTTAACTTCTTATGCTTCAACTCCCATCTTTGGTTTCACTTTCAATCTAGCTCCAAGTAAATGGAGTTCCCTTGTGGGAAAAAGTTGTCCAATAATGCATCTCAAAGAACTCCAAAAGTATTCGTACTTCTAGCTTTAACATTAATTATTTTAGGTATTATCCCTCTTCACTATACTTCTAAGTGGTATAATGCTACAAATTTATCAAATCATGAGTCAGAAAAATCATCCACATATCATATTGATGATATGGAGATAAAGATTATGGATGATGAAACATGTGATATTTCGATTGGAGAGTGGATTCCGAATCCTGATGGACCATATTATACAAACACCACTTGTTGGGCAATCCACGAACACCAAAATTGCATGAAATATGGAAGGCCTGATACCGATTTCTTACAATGGAGGTATGTTGGAAATTCGATAAGCAATTTTAATCTATTCTCTTGCAAAAATTTATGAATTCGATTTTATATATTATTAATAGATGGAAGCCTAAGGGATGCGAGTTGCCAATTTTCAACCCATTTCAATTCTTGGATATGATGAGAAACAAGTCATTAGCATTTGTTGGAGATTCCGTTGGAAGAAACCAAATGCAATCTTTAATATGTCTCTTGTCCCGGGTACCTATTTTCCTCTTCATACTTCTTTCTTATTGTTTGATTGCCTATAACGCTAGGTTCTTTTAGTTTTATACGAGTATAAGTATAATGTAAAAGATGTAAAATAAATAATAATTAATAATTTGACAAAATAATGATAAATCAAAAAAAGTTAATAAATTGTACTGATAATATAAAGATTTTTTATGTACGTTCTCTATATCTGATTTAAAATATTTTTATGCAATATATGCATATTTATTCTTAACTATACCTTAAGAAAACATGAATTTAGCTATGAAATGTGTAAGTCTGCCCCTAAATAACATTGACATAAATTTTATTGTTTTAAATATGAAATTTTATTTCTCCCTTAATTTTTATTATTACCACCAATGGATTTTGGATTAGAAAATTGGATGTAAATTTAACTTTTTATGCTTACCTTGGGTTGCGTGCACACATGTTGTACTGTATTATTGAATAGGCTGGGTTTGGTCTAACAAAAGTAGATGTATTTCAAAGTTTAGGTAACATTCTGTTGAATGCACCAACAAGTTTTTGGACTTGAAGCTTCAATTGTTTTTTAGTTTTTAGTTTCCCTGTAAATACGAAATTAACAAAGTTTTGGACTTGAAGCTTCAACTGTTTTTTAATTTTAGTTTCCTTGTGAATACGAAATTAACAATTATGTCCTTATCCTCAAAATAGTTTATTTAGGAGGTTTTGGGTTATGCAATTTAGATAATCTCAATTCGTTGATTAGAATTATCTCTAGCAATACCATTATTAAACTCAAACTTCAAATCATTTATCTTTGTTTAAATTAATAATTTAAATCATAATTTAGATTTTTGGTCGATAGTAAAACAAAATCATTAATCTTTTTCTCATAAATATACACACACCCAACCATTAATTTGGCTTCGGCGAACAATTATGCACTCCAACTTTGAGTGTGTACAAGTAGACACTTAAATTTATATATAATTAAACAAGTAAACACACATATCATTTATGACATAATAGACATAGGTTGTCACTAAGACACAAAACTGTCATGTAGGGTGTCATGTAGGATGAATATGTCTATTTATTCAATTTTATACAAGTTTAAGTGTATACTTGTGCACACAGTGGCGTTGCCATAGTCACCCAAGGGTGTCTATCTGAAAGTTACGTTGTATGTATATGTCAAATTATACATTTAAAGGATATATATTTAA
The DNA here is from genome assembly GCA_027704805.1 of Solanum corneliomulleri. NCBI lineage: Eukaryota > Viridiplantae > Streptophyta > Magnoliopsida > Solanales > Solanaceae > Solanum > Solanum corneliomulleri. The sequence goes on along the minus strand of JAKWIY010003054.1, from coordinate 9,614,653 downwards.
AGTTGAACACGTGGACAAAAGCTATGCCTCTAACGTAATTGTAATGAGTGTCCATTTGAATGAAGGAGTTTCAAGTTACAATCCCAAATATCACAATATTTTTATTTTATTTTGACAATCACATGCTATTTTTCTTGGACACCCTTGATAAAATTTCGGACGCCATCATTATAAGCACATTCAAAATTAAATATCATAATTAATCGCTAATTAAAAATCATATTTATATATTATTCGAACAATTATTAGGTGTCCTCTGCAAGTAAATTCGAGAGTTTAAATTCTATGCTTGTCTTGTTATTTTCATCTTTCTTTTTCTAGAACTTCGTTTGGGGTACTTTTTCCTTCTTCTTTTTTTTTGGTTCATATGTTCTTTAGAAAAATCCCAATATTAACAGAATGAATTTTTTATTCTATTTTTATCATTGTATAAATTATATCAAATATCTACATTTAAAATTAAAACTACTTGCAGACGATGTAGCATATTGTCAATTGCTCAACTAATTCTAATAATTTATTAGAATTTCACTGGGTGATAGATATCATAAAATTAAATCACTATCATAAAAAAATCATTTTATAATAATTCAAATCTTAAATCCCTCTCAACTAATAAGTTAAATTAGAATTGAAGGTATAGAGTCACTTGACAAAATCTGAAAGAGTCCAAAGTGACAGCGTGGGTTCCTAGCTAACATTATTATGCCCTCAGTAATATAATATTAAGAAATACAGAGGATATCTGTCCCTTTTGCACAGATTTGTTGATTAAATAATTGATAACCAAAGTCCAAAAAAATGGATGTTTATCTTTTTCCCTTAAAAAATAAATAGATATTTTATTATTTTAAAAATATCAAGTTAAAGAATAAGCAAGATTCCCCGTATATAAGATATCGATACTTTCTTTTCTCCTTTTCTTGTCCAGGCTGCTAAACATCACATGTGCTATTTCATGTGTCTCTAAATAAAATATTCGTTTCAGTAGAGAAAATTATATTTATTTCATCAAGTATAAATTAAAAGGAAGGGATCGTCAACGATCACCTATATAATGTGATTTTTAAATAAAATACTTTTATGTAGTAAAAGATTCATAAAACTATGATGATCTCGGATAAAATGCAAAATTAATTAATAAATTATTTTTAAATTAACTTATAAATATCGATAATATAACAAAAATTTATACCGGAATCTATGTTTCATTACTGTTTTGATTTGATTGGCATAAGTTGGCCTAAAATGACACCTCTAGTGATAAATAATAGCGAATTTTTTTAAAATGTCAATATTTTAACATTTAAGAGGACTTATTAGTAACACTTTTAATATTTAGTAAAAATATCAAAATTTTAATTTGTTATGTATCTTATTATGTTTTTATTACTTGTTTTTATTCAAAGAATAGAATTATTTAATAACAAAGGGAGAGAATATTTCAAAAAAAAAGGTAAAGATCACTTAATTTTCTCATCAGTTACATTTTCAAATAAAACTCAAATTTTGTTCTTTTTTCCCCATAATCTTAATCTTTTTTTTTATTAGTCATTCCAATAGGTATGTCAAATGAATTTATAGTGTTATTTAAGAAACATATTTGTATTCATATATATTTTTTCATGTGTATTTATTTATTTTTTCGAAAATTTTGTATTTCATATTTATTTTAATATGTATTTTATTCGTATTTCTATTCATTCTAGTTTATATTTAGAATATCGTATAATAATATATAAAATACAAAAAAATAGTATGATGAAAAAGTGAGATAATAGTTTTTAGAGAAGGAATATATCACTTAAAATTCTCCTCATTAACAATTTCAAAAAAACTCCTTTTTCATTCTATTAGATCAACTTTCCTTTGTTATGTTTTCATTTTAATTGTATACCAATAATTTTTACATTTTTTGTGCTCACTTTACCATTCAAATTAAAAATAATTTTTTTTCTTTCAAACTATAAATTGTATTCCGATGATCAAAATTGAATTACTTGATTACCATATACATATACATATATATATATATATATATATATACATATATATATATATATACATATATATATATATATATATATATATATATATATATATATATATATGATTTACGAAAAGGTAGAAGATTTTTTGGGGGAAAATAGCATACCTGGTGGAAATAAATAATTTGTTGAGGAAGGATATAATATTTTAAAAAAATAAATACATATTGACTATGAAAGAAATAAGAATACAAGGTTCTGGAAAACATATAGCAAACATAGTAAAATAATATAATCAATATACAATATCCTTAAAAAATACAAATTAACTGTTGAAAAATAGGATACATATATGCTTAAAAATACAAATTCATATGAGATAGCATACATAGTGAAGATGATTAATCAGAATACAATATTCTAAAAAAATATAAATTGACTGTTAAAAAATAGGATACATCTATGCTTAAGAAAAACAAATTCATATAAGATACGTATTTGAATGACTACAAATAAAAAAGAAATACAATATTCTTAATAAAAATACAAATGATGAGTAAAAGAAAAATAATTGACAAATAAAAATTAATATGAATATTATTCTGACATAAATACAATTTCGCAACCTTCTTCTTTGACACTCTCTTTCTTCTTCGTCTGCTATGTTGTTGTGTTTTTCAATTCTTTTCACCAAATTCAAATCTGAATCTGTGTTTATTTGTGGATTAATAACCCTATAAGCAAAATTCGAAATTATTAAATATGAATATATATATATAAAAAAAAATCAAACAATATATTATGTATGAATGCTTATGTGGCTTACTACTAATTACAATCTATAAATCTCAAATATGAAAATAAAATCATAAAAATAATGTTTCAAATACTAAAATTCTGAAATGCATAAATATTTGATTTGTATGATAACAAACTCATAAAAATAAAAAAAAAGTGGCGAAAAAATAGTAATACATACAATTCAAAATTCAACATAATTTTTATTTCGACAACAAAATCTTATGAAATCTCGCAAAATAAAATATGATTACAAAAATACCATTATGTATTGAGAGATTTCTTGAATTAATCGATAGATCAAAACAAATTGATATGAACTTGAATAATTAGTTCTTCTTCAACAATGAAAGACAATAATAGTGAAAATGGTAAAAGAGATTTTTTTTTTTGAAAATCTTAAAGATGGAAATAAATTTAATGGTATTAAAGTCTAGAAGAAGTCTAAATGGATAGTGAATATATTCAATGTTGGATTGTTTTAAGAAATAAAAGGAAAGACAAATAATAGTATTTATAAATTATTTTTAAAATATTGACATTTTGACATTTTGACTAAATATTTTAAATTGTAGATGTTTTTACTAATTAAGTTAGAAATTATGACTACTTCACTAATTTTTTCTAAATAATAATAATAGAATGTTATAAATGTATCCAAATGAAGAGAGAATATATAAAAAGTAATGAGTAAAATATAATAGATAGTGAAAATAAATAAAACAATAGTTTAAATAAAATTGAAGTATAAGATAATGCAAGAATAAAAATAATAATAACTGTAAGAAAACAAATAGATGCTCCAGACTAGAAATTCATTCCCTCACGAGGAATGAAAGAAAATACTCTACTATAGACTACTACTTTAATTCTCACTCTCCTTACTTTCTTATTTAATGTCATGTTCTTAGTGAGCTAGAAATATGTCATGTCATATTTAATTGTGATGTTTTCTTTTTATTTTTTTGAGTGTAGGCAGTATATCCAATTGATGAATCTATTAGTCCAGATGAAAATTTTAAAAGATGGAAATATGTTGATTACAACTTTACCCTTGCAACATATTGGTCACCATTCTTGGTAAAAATGAAAGAAGCAGATGCTGATGGTCCAACAAAAACTGGTCTATTCAACCTTTATCTAGATGAAGCTGATGAGAAATGGTTAAGTCGAATTGAAGAATTTGACTATGTCATCTTCAATGGTGGCCATTGGTTTACTAGATGCAGTGTTTACTATGAGAACAACCAACTAGTTGGCTGCAGGTACGATTAATTTCACGTATGATCACTAAACATTAGTTAGTGTTTTGTGACTTTGTTGTCATAGTTGGTAAAGTTTAGTGACTATACGTGAAACTAACCTATTGTTGCAGGTACTGTGGACTTCCAAATGTTACAGACCTCCCATCTACTTATGGGTACCAGAGAGCAATTAGGACTGTTTTGAGAAGCATGAACAAGTTGGAAAATTTTAAGGGCATAACTTTTGTTAGGACATTTGCACCATCTCATTTTGAAGGTGGAGAATGGAATAAAGGTGGTAATTGTGTGAGGAGAAAGCCATTTAGAAGCAATGAAACATCTTTAGAGGGGTTAAACTTGGAGTTGTATACAATTCAAGTTGAAGAATTTAAGGCAGCAGAGAAAGAAGGGAAGAAAAAGGGGAAAAGGTTTAGATTATTGGATACAACACAAGCAATGTTGTTGAGACCAGATGGTCATCCAAGTAGATATGGGCATTGGCCAAATGAGAATGTTGTTTTGTATAATGATTGTGTGCATTGGTGTTTGCCTGGTCCTATCGACTCTTGGAGCGATTTTTTGCTTCATATGTTGATGTTTGAGGGAAGGAGATCTCATGAAGAAAAACTTCAGTTTATGAAACAGTATAGCTAAGAGTTAAGTTCAACCAAACATTTTTTTTTTAATTTAAAAGAAAAAATTGTAATCCTTATTATTACTTTTATTGAAAGGAAATGAGCTTGATAAAAATACTGTTATAGTGAGAATTTGTATAATTGATTTCAACTTGCTTGAGATTGAGGCAGGATGCTTCACATAGAATAAATCAATCCAATTCTTTTCCAGTGGCACTCGTTTGGTCTCTCGGACAAACAAGGGTGTAGTGAGAAGGAAAAGTACATGGATTGATTCACTGAATAGTGCTTGCAATTTAGCAGACAGCGACATTGTGTATGTTCAAACATTTCTACTCTGCAATTACACCATATACATGTTTTAACCGTCATGTAAAAATCTACATCATTGTATTTTGGGATGTATGTAGGGATTTTTACACTGAAAAGATTAGGAAAATTTACCAAGGGAACACTACTCTGCTCAAATCTAGAATGAAATCTTAATGAATACTAAAATATGGAGTGCTAAAATGTACACAACGAAAGCCGACCTAAGCAACATAATCTTGTGCAAGTTCTCCAGTCTGCCAGGCTTTAGACGAGGATCAACGATATAATCTGAAGAAACACATCCCCTATCAATGTTTCTTCTTGGATACCTATTTCGAGTCACAATCATATCTGTATTGCTTGCTTCGAGCGTCCTCCAAAGACCATTTAATTTCTCTAATTCCTTCTCCTTTAGATGAACTTCATGAACAAGTTTCTCTGCTTGGGCCTAAAGTAGATGAAAAAACAAGAAATTAGAGAGCCCAAAGGTTAAGGATATAGTATAACACAATGCCAACACAAGCGGCCCTAGGATTTTAAATAAATGAGCTCAATCTAAAGTAAACTCATTGTACTTTTGAAATTATGCGTTCAGAATTTAATACTAATTGAAACTTTTATTTTTTCTACACATATACCCCCTCTGTATTTTAATTAATTTTTTCTACACATATACTCCCTTTATATTTCAATTTATTTGTCTTACTTTCCTTTTTAGAATGTCTCTTTCTTTTTTTTGGCAACTCTTTAATTTCAACTTTCTAAATGACATGTTTAAGATCACAAGATTAAGAGACATTTGTGTACATTCTACGTATCTTTAAGACCACACGATTCAAAATATCTCATTTACATTATTAAATTTCGTGTCAAAGCAAATACAAACAAACAAATTGAAACATAGAGAGTATATATGGGTTTCGTGTCAAAAGTACAATTTCCAAAATCCATTGCGCAAAAGGCTGCACTGCAGCCTCTGAATACTGAATAATTTTCAAAATCATTCACCTGTTTTGCAGCAAGTTGCTCTATTAGGCTACGAAGCTGCTTATCCTATAGTTTCTCTCGCTAGGCTGAAGAAATAGCATGACAAGATCAGACTTTAGGCATGTCATGCTATAAAATGTCAATATATAAAAACAAAAAATATCAATATGTAATTAACAGATCTACTCCCCTGAATTTCTAAGTAGTTTACCATTATTTATTCTGAATCAGGTGTAATGCATTTAAGGCATGGAAAAGAAGAAACGTGATAGAAACTGGTTCCTTAGTAAGCAAGGGAAAGAAATTTAAGACAACAAAATATATCATTTGGTCTCGACCACACGGTAGGAGTTTATGATCATTATCCATAATAATGTTTACTAATATATGTTATTAGTTAGGTACCTGGGGAAGGTTACTTGAGTGCATAATCTTGCACTTTTGCCCATTTTTCCTCCAGATTTTGAACAGCTCCTTCCAGAGTTATCTAATTAAAAATGATCAGCAGAAGCAGATAAAAGAGTGAAAAGTAATTTACATTTGCTTTATGATGCACAATGAGATAAGCTAAGCTACACACCAGTTTCTTCTTCTCCTCTAATTTCCCCAGCAGCGCAGAATGTGCAAATTCCTTATCTTCTTGATCCTCACCATTATTTTAAATCAAATATTTCACAGACTCACCGGGGGCTGCAGCCTGTGCTCGTTCTAACTCTGACTTTATGTTTTCTTCCATTTAGTCCATTTCCTGTAAATTGCATAATGTTCCAGAAATGTTGAACAATGAACGCCCCAGAAACAAAATTGATTGCATATAAAGGAATCAGTGGACAGGCTGAAGGTGAAAATATAATCAGTAATAGCTTGAGTCATTTGATTCAGGTAATGACATAACTTATCCTGTGCCGAGGGTTTACTAGAAACAATAGGGGTATGGTCTGTGTACATCTTACCTCCCCAAACACCATTTGAGGGATTACACTAGGTATGTTGTTGTTGTAAAATAACTTATCGTACAAGTACAAAAGTAAAAGAATTTGTACTAATCTCTTCTATTACTTACATAACTAAACATAGGGATCATCTGCTGGGCAATCCAGTGCTAACATTAGTGTATGACTGCACCAGATAGTGGGAAAGGAACTCAGTTCTTATTTAAGAGGGATGGGGAGATATAGAGACAGAGAGATTTTGAATGAAGTTTTTTCTAGGGCCTAAGGGTGCTAAAAGTTGAACATGGCATGAAATATGGTTCCTGGTTTTACAAAGAAATTCACATTAACATTTATTTTCTGCGAGTACTTGTCGGAGAAGTTCTCCTGGCCTCTAACGGTTGGACATGCAATCAGATGACAAAGCAGTAGATAAACGATGCCCATTATTTTTTGTAAATCATAAAAGGATCCTCTCGAGAAAGTTATGAGTTATGAGTTATGACTAACCAACAACTTGGTGCATAGAAGGTCAGCTTCCTGTGACTTCTCCTGAATCCTATTCTCATAATCTAAGATAGTCTTCTCGTACTCAGCATTTTCTTCTTGCAGAGCAATTTCTCTTAATTGTGCCTGCCACCAACTTAGACCAAATATTGTACTTCAAATTCAAAGCTCTAAATGCATATTCAAGTGCATGTAAAAAAAATACCATCACCAAAGTCCTTAATGTTATTTTAGCCAAAGAATTGAAAATCTCTTAATCTCATCACAAATATTAATAGATAATGTACACAACATTAGAATTCATAAAAAGAGAAATAATTAAGCAGTGTATATTTCCAGAGAACAATCAAAAGTTTCACACTACTAAGTATTAAAACATCCTCAGGCTCACCAAATAAAGGAAATCGAAGGAGCAACAAGAAGAAGAAACTCTGATACCTATGCAGGAACTTCAGAGGACTCTTCCAGCTTGAAAGTTGTGTGTGATACATTAAGCAAGGTATTAAGCTCTATCACTAGCCAATTGGTAAGATAAACCAAATCCAATATTTCTGATTTGGGTTTGTTTGGGTTCTTCAGCCATCTATGATCTATAATGTGTTATTAATTGTGATAAAGCAATTAAGACTTTCAAACCTTCTACAGACTTGCAGCACTTGCTCTCCCAAAGAACCCAAGCCAACCTCCGAGTTTACCACATCTTAGTGCACAAGAAAATAATGCATATTGACATTACTATAATGATGGCGCCTATTTATATCAAGAATAATTTATCCCCCAAAAATGTATTGGTCCTCATCTTTTCCTTATCACAAAAAATATCTAGAATAAACACATTGCACCACAGACCGTTGAACGATTTTCAATTTAAATGATTTAGCTATTTTTGCTGACCTCGCGTACCCAACATAATCAACATTTACAGTTTCATAGCTAAACCTATCTAACTCACCAAGAAATCCGAGAAACAGATAAGAATTTCACGTAGTAGTTCAATTTATGGTAGTCGACATATTGTATCACTTGAATACAATTTTATTAGGTAACTTGACAATAATCTCTACATAACAAAGGAAGTTTGTACCAGCTAGAACAAAGTCCCTCCATTTACCAAAAAGGGAGAACTGCAAAAGAAAAGAATCACTCAACCTTGGGTCACAACTTTTATCCTTTTCCCGAATTCCTTTTTCTCTGAATCCAGTGAAAGGTCAAACTTGGGGTTTGATACATGACCTGGACCTTCATTTACCAGTACACACTTATTTAGCAGGGTTTGTTTTTGTCATAAATCATAAATTGATCAATGAAACAAATCTTGATATTGATTTTATATGATATTATTTGGATGATAAAGGACAGAAAGGGTGCAACGTAGGGACACTAGAACGTGAAAGAACCATGAAGGGGTTGCACTCCTTCAGCAATAGATGCAAGTGCAACCACGCCTATCCAGAGGAGGATGCAATGTAGTTCCAACAGGTTCAACTGAACCCAGTATTTTCTAACCAGGGCATAAATATATGCCATGTCAATAATCATTAAATTCTCAGTGAAATCCCACAAGAAGTTTGGGGAAGGTAGAGTGTACGTAGACCTTACCACTACCTCATAGAGGTAGAGATGATGTTTCAAAAAGACCATCGGCTCAAGTGCAGCAAATCCGAGTACAAGAAAGAAGAAAATAGTGCAAAAAACATAGCAACTAACAAGGTGTAATACAAAAAAAAAAAAGACCATGAACTATAAAATAGTTATCGAAATACAATAATCAACCAACAATGATACATATCACAATGAAAAACTATAATAATACAGCTAGTACAACACCAAAAAGCCTAAACTTTAGAAAAGTAAGACAACACTCCACAAATTCCTATCTAAGATCATGTACTTAGTGACGTCAAGTTGAGCCATGATGTAAAATGATTTACCTTAAGACCAAGAAGATCAACAGTATTCCTATTTACCCTCAGCCGTCCTCAGGCGTGAATTGAAACCTCAACCTACCAATTAACGGTGAACAACCTACTAATTGCCGGTGAAGGTGCTCTCAAGCTAGCCTCACTTGTCAATGATATAAATATAAATACCCAACCCATAAAGTTGAAATCTTGAATTCCCCTAAACTTGTATTAGCTCAAGATAACCACATATATTCACAAAAGGGTAATGGGTATTGTAGAACTTGAAATCTTAATCCACCCCCAAAAGCATCAATCAATGAAAAGTAAAATTAAAGTAAATAAACGAAGAGAAAATGAGAAACCTGTTCTTTGGTGGCAGAGTGAGCATTAAGTTGGAGAGAAAGAGCATTATTAGAGGCGAGGGAGTGAGCGTGAAGATGAAGAAGACGTTCAGAGATGTCAGGAGGAGGGAGTCTAAGCCGTAGATCTTGAATGGTTCGAGTAAGAGAAGTAGCCTTTCGATCCAAATCAAGAAGGTACGATTGTTGTTGCGGAGTAAAGATTAAAGGGATCGAATTGGGGTTGTTGTCATCTTCATCATTGCTGTGTGAACCTCCTACTACATCCGCTGCCCATGCCAACAAACCCGCCATTTCTGCCTCTCTCTTTGCTTTCTTCTCAACAATGACACTAACTTCTCCTTCAACAGTACTCTAATTTGTTCATATGAAAATCATTGATATTAATTTTAAGTTGGAATTCCGTTTGTATATAAAATTTGACTTTTTTTGAGTTACCATTCTTCTCATAAATATAAAAAAAGACTCCCTCCACTTCAAAAAAAAAAAAAAGATGTCTAATTTGACTTAGAATAAACTTTAAGAAAAAAAATGCTTAAGTTATCTATTACCCCTTAAAATGTTAGACACCTGAACTAGACATGTATTTATTGAAGACCTTTATCCTTTAAGATTTAAATTATTTAAACATTTTTTTTATCAATAAACTAAAAATATAGAGTGTGCAAAATACACACGCAATGACATGACATTTCAACTAATTAAATAACGACGTATGTTATTTTTTAGTCTAAAAAAATTATTTAAAAAGTATTATAATATAAATATAAAAGATTTATTTTTAAGTAGCAAAATAAAATAAAAGAAAAAGGTTGTAAGCCCACCCCTGCTATTTCATCCAAACCCAAAATAAGACTTGGCTTTTCCTCGGTGGTACAATCAACAACACGGCAATCCACCATGTTATATTGCTTTAAAATTTTTTGGTACGTATGCAATAGAAAATCAAAAGAAAAAACAGAAGGCTTGAAAATTTTATGGCTATTTTTGATGGCTTATGAAGGAATTATCTGTCAAGTTTTCTTTCACGTTATTTCTCGTCAATCTCTTAAATAATCAAAACAATTTGTAACTTTCTTCTTCGTTCCATTTTGATACAAGAAAGACGAATTCAGTCGGAAAATTAATAAGTTCTTATCGATATTGTTAGAAAAAATGGAGTTATTTGTCCGATTTATAACAATTTTTTTAATAGAAGAACGCCTTACATTTACATAGAATATATATTTATTTAAAGAAAAAAATTTCAAACTTCAATCCTTTACAAATTAAAATGATGAAAATGATGGTTATAATCGCAGCCATAGCCATGGCCCATGGGCAGGTAATATGAAGGACAATGAGGCAACATTTAATAGGAGCAACGATGGAGATAAAAGAATGACAATGTTCAGAGGAAAAAAAAGAAAGACTAAGGATCTACGGCCGCCGGCGGTGGCAAACTGGTGTGATGAAGAACGGATAGAAAAGAGGTGAGGAAGAAGAAAGAGTATTCGTTTCCACAAAAAGGCCTCATAAAATACTCTCACGCGCCTATATGAAGTGAATCACAAACATTTTGCCACGTAGGCAAAAAATGTTTATATGGTTTGAATTCGGAAGGGTAGAGTTATTCAATAGGTAGGGGTCTTAGTTAAGGTGTCTAAATGAATTTTGCGGATAACTTTAAGCGGTTGTAGATGACTTAAGCAAAAAAAAGATTTTTTAATCTTGTGGTTCAAAATTAAAGTTATGTCAAATGTATAAAATAGACCTTTAATCTTGTGGTGTTAAACATGTCATGAAAAGTTAAAGTTAAAGAGTTGTCTAAAAAGGAAAAGGGACCATTCTTTTTTAACCAGACTAAGCTAGCGTTTGGCCATAGATTTCCAAATATTATTGGCAAATATTATTTGAGTGAAAATTTGGGTGAAATTTCACCATGTGTTTGGCCATAAAATTTGGGAAATATATTTCACCTTTTTAAAAAAATATGATTTATACACACAAGTTTTAAAAACTATCAGAACTAACTAAAAGTTTGTATTACAAGTCAATTGAATGTTCGTTACAACAATAACAAATAATGTCCATGACACTAAAGCAATGTGGTAATTTGGAGTGAGTGAAACAAGAATTATTCCATACATCGTGAAGTAGACAAAGTACATGACTTTGTTACCTAAAGCCAATTTTTAATAATTTTCATCAACAATCATATCATTATTTAATATTCACTAAATATTTCATCACTATTTTGGTGTTCACGTAAAAAATGATGTAATACAACGCAAGGAACTACTAGAGAGGGTGCTTTTATAAAGGATAAAAGATTGGGGTAAAATTTTAATTTTTAAAATATCCCAAATAATGAGATTTGGCCCAAATACTAGAAAAAACTAGTATTTGAAAATTTGGGATATTTGCCAAAAATATTTGCCAAATAATGGCAAATTGTATGGACAAACATTATTTGCCAAATTTTTCCCAAATATTATTTGGAAAATTTATGGCCAAACGGGCCCTAAAAAGGAAATAGAATCATTCTTTTTTAATCGGAGGGAGTACCTTTCTTCTCATAAATATATATAAAAAAAAGGGTCAAAAATAACAAAAATATGAAGTTGTTAATGATAATTTTTATTACTTTCGCATAGTTTAATGATATTTTTTATTTAAAATATCAACGATAAAGACATTTTTGAGCTGAAATATAAATGAATAACATTTTTATTCCTATCACCTTATTATTTTTATTATCAAAATTTCTCTAATTCTTATTTAAGTTCCCACATGAAGTAAGTATAATTTATTAATTAGATATCATAATAGGGTAAAATGTTATTATACTAATAAATTGCATATCTCAACGGTCATTTTATAAATATATATCTATGATAACCAACTTTTAAATAAATATAATTTTATAAAAAATTTTTAGTCAGCAATAGTAATAATTTTCTCTTTACATTAAGCATGGGTCTCTTTTTTTTTTACAAAATTTAAAATGATGTTTTTTTTTTTATACAATATATTTTGTTATGGATCAAATTTTACATTCTAAAAAGTAGTAAAGCATGATTTGAAATTTCCAATCCAGCTTTTTAGAGGATCTGAAATTTAAAATTATGATGTCACATTACATGTTCAAATCCTAATTTAAAATAATGTTTTACATCGTATGTTCAAACGTCTTTAAAGAGTAAAATATTTTTTTTAGAAAATACTTTTTAAAACTGGATTTCAAGTGAAAATCACACAACAAATTAAAATGGAGAAATCAATTCATATCGGTAACCTATCATGTAGATATGCCAATAATTTTCTGAAGATCGACCGAGACGAACTATATACAACAACTTACGATAAGAACCTCACTAATTAATATTCGGTTAATGAATAATCTCTTTAAGATAATTATTTCTGGTCCCAACTAGGGTCAGTGGAAAAAAATCAATCAATTCAATAAGATAATATATTTTCAGAAGGCCCTTATACAAGTATATGGTCTCATTAATATTATAAAATAATAATTCGTTAAAGTTACAAATACATCCAAAAAAGTTTAGTGAAATGTGATTTGATTATGCTCTTTTATTTTATTAAAATTTAAATCTAGTTAAAGCTCATCTGTAACGTTTTTTATAACATCCAAAAATTTTGGTATTGTTTTTTTTCTAATTACACCATAAAATTGTGAAGAATTCTAGATGCGAGTGTTTTCTAACGTGTAAGTAGTTCCAAAGGTATTGTAGCATCTTCAACTATAATACCCCAAAATATTTTAAGCTAAGACTCGAACCATTCTTCATTGTGAGTAAGATTTTATCGAGACATCTAAATTTTCTTAAGTTTTAAGGTCACTAGATTTAGCACCTTGAGTTCTAAGAAGAATTAGAGAGAACTAATTCAAGTCCTTCGTAAATTTTTTTAAGTTTTAAGTCAACTTTAAAAAAACCATATCTTTTAACACATAAAGAAATAATAGCCCATGACCTATCAAATTAAAGGTCTTCGAGTTATATTTCCAGTGTAACCAAGTTTTCTAAATTTCAAAATCTAATTAAAAATTTACGACTGATTTACTAACGACGCTCAAACACGGTAGCAGCTTCACGATGGCTCCGCATTATGGAGCCAATACGGGCCTCACTACGTGATGAAAAAATATTCCGACTCTCAGCTCATTTTGTTTATTTCTTTGGGGGTATTTTAGACATAAAACCCCTTAGGAGGTCATCAAAATTATCCTAAACGTGTAGAAAAAATAGTTTTTCATAAATCAAACTCTCTCATTCACTCCTAAGATTCTACGATCAAGAAATTCAAGAACGATAAGGCTAGGGTTCATTTTTCAAGATTTTCCATCAAGTTTCTTCAAGAAAATGGTTCTTTCAGGTATGCAACCTTTCATAGTATAGGGTTTGTTCACCCTCAAGACAATCATGTTTGATTCTATCCCTGAATTTGTTTCTGAAATTAAGTTATGATTTCTTGAAATGTTCTTGAGTCTTAGCTATCAATGATGGTATTGGAGTTCTTGAGGTTTGAGTTGCAAACAAGTTGAGTCCCTTAATATATTTTTATATGGGTTTTACTGAACTTGTTTTGCGTTTGTGACTTTTCGTGAATCTGGTCGATGAGACTACTTTGGTTATGAGTTCAGTCGAGTTTAGGAGAGAAAGAAAAATCAGGCCAGACTATGTTCCCAGCTCCGCATCACGGAGGTGTTTTAAAAATTCACTCCCTAGAAAAGTAACCCCCTCTCCGCGTTCCGGAGGGATACAGAGTTTATTGTCTCAAAATTTATTTTCGTGACAAAAAATTTAATTTATCTTCCGCGATGAACTAGTGTCCTTCAGTTTGTGTCTTTGCTCGTTTCTTATTATCAAATATCTAAACTTCATTTAAGCATTGAAAGATCCTATATCCTAATCATAATCCTTGAATTCATATTTCAAATTCAACGTAAAGTTTCAAATCAAAAGTCTAATGATCTTCTTCTTCTTCTTCTTCTTCTTCTTCTTCTTCTTCTTCTTCTTCATGATCTCCTCCTCCTCCTAGGACGAACATTGTTTCTAGTGATGGATAATATAATGACCGAAAGTTCAATTTTGAAAATTTTCATAAATTTACCATTTACTTCCCCCCCCTCCCCGGATAATTTCCCACAATGATTTCTGATTAGTCAATCGAAGTTGATTAGGGAATTTAACTATTCTATAGCTAGATTATTTTAAAAAATTATTTATTTGTTTATTTAGTGATTAATGAGTTAAGTCCATAATTTATTTAATATCCTATTTGTGTGAAAATAAAATAATGTGAGTTAGCATCTTATAATTACTTTTACAGGAAAAGAAAAGGAAAAGGTCATTGAAAACATACATGCACCATCGCAGAGGAGCACATCATCCAGATTGCATTGATTTGTAAGTACAACGAAAAGGGAAGACTCAAGTACTAGAGGAATTGAAGGTTGAGGCAAATGGATTTCTCGATCCTTGTCAAGTGTATAGAATCATATATTTTCTTGTGGTATGTGTTGGAGAGTAATTAGACTTGGTGATGGGTTGATTTGTCCATATTGAATAATTCTGATGATGAAAATAGGGAAGTAAAATTCAATATGATTAATTATTGGTATGTGATGTGTTAAGAATGATAATAACGCTTATTGATTCATTGTTGATGTTCTATCACAATTGTGATATTACGAATTATTCATTTGTTATAAAAACGGGTCTTCATTAATTTTGTGAATATGTCATTTGCATTGGTTCTGAGACATGATTGTAACAAATGTTATGTGAATTGAAGAAGAATAAGAAATTAAAGAGGACATACAATTTCAAGGGACGTGTCGTGCTCCATGACAGTTGTTATGATTTGAGGGGTGTGTCGCACTGATATACCGTGGTTTCACGGTATAATTAATACTTTTTCCTTAAGTTTGGTGTGTCCGAAAGCCTTTTTGTGCTAATTTTGATATAAGTTTCTATTTGTTTTGCAGTAAATCTGTCCAAAGCTGAATGCGGAGATTTTGAGCGAAAAAATGCAGAAGAGACCACCTACGGAGCTTATGACGGTCCGTCGTGCCTGTGACGGTCCGTAGGTGGCAGCGTAGTGCAGCTTCTGAAGGAAGATGGGGAAGTCTGACCAAGTGTGGGATTACGAAGCTTGTGACGGTCCGTCATGGCCATGACGGTCCGTCCTGCAGGTTTGTCGTGAAGATCAGAGAAGTGATCCCAGTACCCAGATTCCAAGAGTTGAAGTATTTTGAAACGAAGACCCTCGACGGACCGTCGAGCTTATGACGGTTCGTCACACTTTCCGTCGAGGGGTATAAGAGAGCAGCAGAAGAAACTTCTAAGTATGGGACGACGGAGACCATGACCGTCCGTCGCGACCACGACGATCCGTCGCGGGGTCCGTCGACCCAGCCGCATTTTGGCAGATTTCCAGTAATTAGAATCCTTGTTTAATTAGGTTTTTATTTTTTATAAATAGTTCGAAAAACCTCGTTTTTGAGGTTAGACTCTGCTACATTAGACATCATATTATTAGACTTTGTGTATTAGTGTTTGATTTTTGGAGATTCTTACAAGTGATTTTTGGTGATTAATCAAGCAAATTTTCGGACTTTATTCTTTCTCATTGAAGTAAGTACATGAATTCTTATTTAATATATTTGAATATTGTGTTTATGGCTATGAGTAACTAAACTCCATAACTAGGGTTGTGGGAACCATAAGCAAATAATGAGATAAACCCTAGCTAAAATAACAATTCTAGAATAGTGTCTTGTATGTATTAATAATTCTTTCGCTTAGAAGTCTTTTTAACGGATGATCAACGTTAGAACTCGCCTTAATGCTACTTGCCGGACCAAGGAGGTAGATAATAGGAAAAGAATTATTAACATAGATTTAGTGTATACTATCTAATAGGCTAGTATTGATTGGTACGAGGTAATAACTGAGTCAAATATCGAATACGATGCTTAATATGAGGTAAAGATAAGGGTTAGTAAATCAACACACGTAGCCGGACCAAGGTGCGGAGTGAGATTTTCTAGATGCCGGACCAAGGATTTAGAAATACATAACTTATCACTTTGCATGCAAGATACTAGGAAAGAATTGTTATAGTTAGAATTATCAAGTTATGAACCTGTGGGGAACACGTAAACCTTAGTTACTTTGATTAATTGATTAAAACCCAAAATTAAAAGCTGTTAAGTGTCTCTGTCAAGTTCGTTAGTTATTTTTACTCATTAGGAAATACAAACCCCCCTTTTTATGCTTTTACTTTCTAAGGAAGTCATCAACCGAACAATAGTAATAACAAGTTGAAGTTAAGTCTAGACTATTTTTCCTCGTGGGAACGATCCCAATCACTAGTTGGGTTATTTACTTGACGCGACCGCTTTACTTCTCATTTGAGAAGTAAGTTTGAGCGAATCAAATTTTGGCGCCGCTGCCGGGGAATTTAGCTTTTAGATTAACTTGAACTTATTACTAAAGTTTAGTTGATATTTTCTTGATTTTACTTTGTTTTATTGTTTCTGATCTCCTTTCAGAACTATCCTCCTTGTATGCCAAATACACGGAGAGGAAGAGAACCCTTGTTTCCCTACGATCACGAGCTAGAGCGTACACTGCGCAATATGAATCGAAACTTGGGAATAAATGATGAGGATCCAAACCAAAACATCCCAAATCCAGTGGATGTTCATGGTCAGATGTTACCCGACGCTCCGGGTGAACATCAACAGAGGGGACAAAATCCCGTTCCACGGCCCCAAGCATACTACAGAGGGTATGATAACATCGCGGACTCGGATGAGCCACTTGTCTTGCCCCCTCTACCCACAGGCCACACTTTTGTGGTGACTAGTAGCCTGATGCAAATGCTCACTGCCAGAGGTTTGTTTTAAGGGCTACCTTCTGAGGATCCACATGCCCATATAGCTAAGGTAAGGGCAGTGTGTAAAAGTTGTGTGGGGAGGCCTGATTTGGATCTAGATGTAATAGGTCTCAGAGTGTTTCCTCTCTCACTGACGGGAGAGGCTGCTATGTGGTTTACTGAGCTCCCATACAACTCCATCTTCACTTGGAACCAACTACGGGATGTCTTCTTAGCACGCTACTATCCGGTCTCCAAGAAATTAAACCACAAAGCAGGGTGAATAAATTTGTGGCACTACCAGGAGAGTCAGTTAGTAGTTCTTGGGATAGATTCACCTCATTCTTGAGAAGTGTTCCAAATCACCGTATTGATGATGAGTCACTAAAGGAATACTTCTATCGGGGACAAGATGATAACAATAAAGCGGTGTTGGACACTATAGCAGGTGGATCTTATGGAGAATGCCCTTATGCTGAGATTGCTGAGAAATTATAGAAAATCTCCCGTAACAACAAAGCTTGGAGTACTAGGAAGTCCGATACATGGAGAAACACCTTCGCAGTGCAATCAACTCACAACCCAGCCACAGATGATATTCGTGAAGAAATGGCGCAGATGAGAACTGAGCTTGGGTTGGTACTAAAACATGTCACTGGGGGTGCAGAAAAGATTAATGCAGTCAACTACTTGGCTAAACCACCACCTCTAATCGATGAGTGTTATTATGCGGAGGATTCCGATGCAGTATATGAACAGATGGGGGGTTTCCGACCAAGTGCCCAAGGCACAAATCAGGATAATTGGCGTCAAGGTCAAGGGAACCAAGGTCGGAACTATGGTAATTACAACCGTGAGGGTCATTATGTCCGAGATGGTAACCGCGACAACAACTTCAACAGGGGTAACTACGGTAAGAGAAATGATAGGAATGGGCCCTATGTCCCTCCCCAAAATCGTGAAGTTACTCCTAGGGATGGTGGAGATAGTATGGCGCGAGTTGAGGATATGTTGCACAAAATGATGAGGAGATTCGATGCTAGTGATGAGAACATCAAAGAGTTAAGGGGTGACTTAGCTAGTATTGGGCAAAAAGTTGATACACATGCAATTTCTATTAAGCAGATTGAATTGCAAATGGCCCAATTATCTGCGACAGTAAACACACGGCAACCGGGCACTCTTCCTAGCAACACTGTCCAAAATCCAAAGAATGATGCACACTGTATGGCAATCACTACTCGGGGTGGTAAGCAAACCATTGACCCACTGATGCCATTTGCTGAGGAAAATGTGAGAAAGAATAATGATAATGTGGAGAAGGGTAGTGGTGAAGCAGAGGAAAGTAATGGAAAAGAGGCAGAATTACCTAAGAAGGTAATCCCCATGCCTAGGCCACAACCACCTTTCCCTCAGAGATTAGTGAAAAAGACCGAGGATGGTAAATACCGGCGCTTCATAACAATGTTGAAGCAGCTTTCTATCAATGTCCCTTTGGTAGAAGCTTTAGAACAAATGCCCGGTTACGCCAAGTTTATGAAAGATCTGGTCACCAAGAAAAGATCGGTTACTTTTGAGGATGATGATAGATTACAGCATTGTAGTGCTATTGCTACAAGATCCCTAGTGCAAAAGAAAGAAGATCCGGGTGCATTCACTATACCTTTTATAGTTGGGTCATTACATTTTGCGAAAGCATTATGTGATCTGGGGGCGAGCATAAATCTCATGCCCCTCTCAATTTACAAGAAGTTGGGTTTGGGGGATCCAAAACCCACTGCGATGCGGCTACTGATGGCTGATCGGACAGTGAAACGACCTATAGGGATACTCCATGATGTGCTAGTAAAAGTGGAGTCATTCATCTTTCCGGATGATTTTGTTATTCTTGATTGCGAGGTCGATTTTGAAGTGCCTATCATTCTTGGGAGGCCATTCCTTGCTACAGGTAGAGCCTTAGTTGATATGGAGAAGGGACAGATGACATTTCGGTTGAATAATGAAGAAGCGACCTTCAACATTTGTAGGACCATGAGACAGAGTGGTGAGCTCCAATCAGTATCTGCCATATCCCACAAGGAAAAGATGAAGAAGGGGAATGAACAAAAAACTGCAAAACAAGAGTTTATGGTTGGAGACTTGGTGCTTGTAGACAGTTCTGGGTCACCTTGTCTTCCGGGAAAGTTCAAGTCCAAATGGGCTGGCCCTTACTTGATTACCCAAGTATTACCTCATGGAGCAGTTGAGTTAAATGCCAAGGAGGGAGTGCGGTTTAAGAGGGATAGAGATAGAATAAAACTCTATTTTGGGCATAAAGCATCGGGGAATGAAGCGATAGAGACACACCATCTTGATGAAGTCTGAGTAATCAAGGGTCCCCAGTCGTGTCGCGACATTAAATCAGGCGCTTGTTGGGAGGCAAGCCAATACTTATCGTCTTTTTATATAATGGTAGCATTTTTCTATTAATGGGTTTTAAATTTGCAGGCACATCACCAGGAAATTCTGCAGAAAACTACTCCGCAGCAGCCACTGACGGATACATCGACGGACCGTTGCGCATGCGACGGACCGTCGTAAGCATCCGTCACACCAGGTACGTTTTTCTGTCAGTTTTAAATAAGGGCACACACGACGGAACCTACGACGGGTCGTCACATCTGAGATGGACCGTCGTTGGGGAACCGTCGCGTGATTAATGAATTCTACCCGACCCGACCCGGCTGGACCCTTTTCAAAATCTGACCATTTATACTCCCCACCCCTCCATATTTCACCCCATTACTTCCTTATTCCTCTCATCTCCCCTCGCTTTTCAACTTCCACACTACCCCCCACTGATCATTGCCCCAAAGTCCTCCTAAGCCTTATAATTATCATCTACTAGTCGGTGCTGCTGCTGTAGGTGTCTACCTTGCCAACTGAATCATTCTCCATTTGCCTTTTCTACATTTCCAAGGTATGTGTCTCTAAATTTATACTCATTTATTTTGTATTTTTGTTTATTAGTTAGTATTAGCTTAGTTCTTAAGTCGTATCTTGTTTCCTTTATATGATTATGTCTAAACCTAGGCTCAAAATGTTTGAATTTGCCATGTTAACAACCCTAGACATAGGTGATTTCGCATTAATAGTTTCCTAGGTAGTTGGGATAGACACATATAGGTCCACAACACTACAAGACCATGTGGTTCATCGGGGTTGCTTAGGGTACCTACAGTTCTGTCTCTGTCATTCAGAACGAGACCCCGATGACGGTCCATCGTGGGTACGATGGACCGTCGTAGGGTCCGTTGCACAATCCCTAGCACCCCTGTCCTACTGGACACTTGTGACGGACCGTCGTACCCACGACGGTCCGTCCTGCATGACCGTCATACCGGTCAGAGACCCCTCTCCTAAGGGTCTCCATTTTTTTTCCAAGTGTCCTTCAACGGACACTTGTGACGGACCGTCGTACCCACGATGGTCCGTCCTGCATTACCGTCATACCGGTCAGAGACCACTCTCCTAAGGGTCTTCATTTTTTCCAAGTGTCCTTCAACTGACACTTGTGACGGGCCGTCGTACCCACGACGGTTCGTCCTGCATGACCGTTATACCGGTCAGATACCCCTCTGATAAGGGTCTCCCAACATTTTTCAAGTGTCCTACGACGGACTCTTACGACGGACCGTCGTACCAACAACGGTCCGTCCTGCTCGACCGTCTTGATGGTCAGAGACCCCTCTTTCAGGGTTCTTTATATATACATAGACCAAGTACAACACGAAGGACCTCATGACGGTCCGTCATAGCCACGACGAGCTGTCATCTGGCCCGTCGTGTGATACAGTTTCAATATAACTAACACAATACTTTCAATGTTTTGTGTCGTATGGGCTTGCTTGTCTTGTTTGCCACTACTCATACTAATATTGATCCTTTACAGGTACTATCTACTATGGCACCCAAGCAAGACCGCACCTACGCACGCGGGCGATCTAAGTCTGTCGCTCCGTCTGCACGCTTGATCATCGGCTCTGATGATGAGCGGGACCCTGAATATGTGCCCCCAGGCACTTCCGTACCTTCCCGTGCTGCACGTGCCCTCAGAGCCACACCCAAGACGGTGGCGTCCGGCGTAGTCACTGCCTCCCAGTCTGATGAGGAGCGCACACTGACCGGCACACCCTCTGGGTCAGCCACCATAGAAGAAGGAGCGTCTGGCTCCTTAGGAGTATCATGGTCCGAGGAGGCTTCAGGCTCTGCTGAGATTCCGGCACCCCCCACTGCTGCAGCGTCGGCCTCGTCTGATTAGGCTGACAGTTCAGACTCTACATCCGGCGCACCAGCCGAGGTCCCCACCCCAGTCTCTGACCAGCCAAACCGGTGGTGTGTCGAAGGCCAGTTTCAAGTTTACTCCAACGCCAAATTCCTGACTGATAAAGGAGTAATGACTCGGACACTCACCTTGGAGCGGCGGGTACTTACGGGGAGTCTCCCATCGATGCCGGAGATCCACAACCTATTCACCAGGCATCGCTTAGAGTGGACAGCCCGTCCGTTGGGACGATACAGCGAGGAAGTGGTCCGAGAGTTCTACGCATCCTACGTAGCGACTCTCCGATCACAGATTGATAGGCGGGCTGCTCCCGCTAAACAGGCCCCACTAGAGCAGGTTCGAGTTCGGGGCGTGCAGGTTGACATTTCCCTGCTAGCTATCCGCCGGTTCCTATACGGCGAGAGTGCAGATGCTACGCGGACCCCCATCACTGCCGAGTTTGACTATCGCTGGCAGACAGTAAAGGATGGACAGTTCTTGCGCGAGCAGGCACTGAGAGAGACCACCAAGAGGTGGATGGCCCTGCACCTATCAGTCGACAGAGAGGGTGCCGATAAGGTCACTGAGCCGAAGGGGGCCATCAAGAAAGCCAACCTCACGTTTGTTGCAAAGTTCTTGTGGCTGCTCGTCCGTCACTGCCTTTCCCCTATAGCTGCTGATAACATCGTCACCTGGGATCGAGCAGTGTTGATGGCGGCGATGATATCCGGCTTCGAGGTGGACTTCGCATGGCTTCTCCAGGCAGTCATGCACGAGAGGGCATTCAAGGTCACTACTACCTACCCCTTCCCGTGTATGATCTTTGCCCTTTGCAGGTCTGCAGGTGTGCCCATATGGCACATAGATCAGTTGAAGACCCCGCAGGGCACCGTTGACGTCGGCCTCATCAGAGACGAGGCCAATGAGTTGGCGCCACGCAGAGGGCCCCGTCCAGAGCTGCCCCTCTTGCTGATGATCTTATGGATTCAGTAGCCCAGGCCCGCACAGCTACACAGGCATCCACTGACACTACCCCGGTCGAGTCTATCCCGGGTAGTAGCATAGCCCCTCTACCGTTACTGGCCCCGCTTGCTAGGGTCCCAAAACTGGAGGCACAAATGGCCACTCTTCTGCATCATATCCAGCCATGGATGCAGAAGTCTATTACTGAGTCGGAAGCGCGTATGGATAGGATGATGCAGCAGAAGATTGCTGAGGTTAACCAGCGCCTAGATGCCTTTGAGTTGAGAGTGTTAGCTCGACCAGCCCCTTCGGTAGATGTGTCGACTCTTCAGACTGCAGTCGACAGTCTTCGTGCAGACATCGCCATGATACTAGCGGCGAGGGTGCCGGATTCTGAGGACCCTTCTGTCGAGCCTCCTGAGGACACAGTATTGGCGGCCCTGTTTACTACTTCTGAAATTCCACCACCTCCCCCTCCAGAGAGTGCCAAGAGGCGTAGGGGTCGAGAAGAGGATGAGGCGCGAGCAAGGAAGAAGGAGCGCCGAGAGATGGAGGCTGCGAGGAGAGCCTCACTTGCTGAGGCGGAGGCACACCAAATCAGAGCATCGCAGATAGCGGCTGGGGCGTTTAGCTCCCGCACTGTAGAGACAGCAGGAGGCACTACTGATGATGCGGTTGCTGCTGAGGACACCACTGAGGGTGTCCAGATTTCAGAGGACGTGGGTTCTGGGAAACCGGACCCACCAGCTTGCTGATCGATGGCGCTATGCGCCACAGGTTTGCTTCACCTACCACTCTAATATTTAGATTTTTATGCATTGGGGACAATTGCATGCTTTTTTGTTGGGGGTGGGGTAAATGGATAGTGAGTGTTAGGGTGAAGTCTGAGTAGCCCAACTCACTATCCTCTTTTGGGGTTTTCTTGCATGTGTTCTTTTTCCCCAAAAGACTGATTACTTTTTCTGTTGAACCGGCACGTTACATCTTTTGTACATAGTTTAAATCTGAAGCATGATGGCTAAAATGATATCCTGATAAAACTAGAAAATGTTGCATGACTAGGCGTAGTAACTGATAATTGTGTGGCTCTAAACATGAAATAGAGTTACACCGTTGCATCACCCTAAATCTTCAAGTCGAACTAGGTGTCTGATAATTTGGTATAGTAATGAGATGTCAAGTGAGTGTGAGGAAATTTGAATAGTCCACTATTGGTACTGAGCTAGAACTTGCCTGGTTAGTCCTGCTAAAAGTAAGCTGTAACAGACAATTAGGAAAGGATCATAGGCTCTTATTCAAAATAGCCAAAGTCACTATCCTAAATAAAAGAAACCAAATGAAAGTTATCCTTCTTTGATCCAAATAATTTGAGCTTAAAATTAGACCTTTCTTTTTCACCCCAACTGATCTTTTCTGGGAACAATATGTTGGCCCTGGTCCCTCCTTGGACATGTGCACCTCAGCTTATGCTAAAAGCATAAGTTGAGGGTGGCTAACGTATAAACAACCTTCGTTATGGCCCTGACCCAACTTTGGGTATTGTGTACCTTGGCTCATGGCAAAGCCATGAGTTGAGGGTGGCTGTTTTGAGGAATGCTCTGGAAAGTGGGGTTGAAAGAACAAAGAGAGAGAAAGAACAAAAGAAAAGTGACTCAAGAACTCGTTGAAAGAAAAATTAAAGAAAAAAAAAGGAAATATACAAGAATTACAAATAAGAAAAGAAAAGAGTCACTTACACAAATGAAAAAAGAAGGGAAATAGCAAGGTCAAAGAATGGGAGAAACTGGGCGAGATAAAGTGATAGAAAGTGGAAGGTTTAGCCGATATGTCAAGGAGGGCAAACGTCACTAAAGTATACCTAAATATACCCTACCTAACTCTGAGCCTATGTTACAAGCTAAGAAAGTCCTATCGTGATCCTAAGGGTTGTATAGCGAACTTAATGCAGTGAAAATAAGGGCAAGCTTATGGCGATAGGTATCAATGAGTGTGACTTTGTTCTGAGAGCGAGTGTTGAAAAGTAATCCTTATACTCAAACTTAAATCATTGTGTGAAAAATGAGGATTTTGTTTTGAAGTGAGGACACTAGTTGCAATACCGGAATTGTTAGCACCTCGGTGAGAAATTGAAGAGAATAGGTGTTAGTGCATGGTGAGTCTGTGTCATGTTCGAATTCCACAACATTCAAGCCCAATAGTGATAGCATGCATAGATTTGATGAGATTAATCGGGATTGATAGCCAAATGATTGCAAAGTATAAAACATGAATACTATCGTACAAAGATTGTGTAGTGCGTCATAGTGCGTCGCTTGAGGACAAACAACGAATTTAAGTTGAGGGTGTTGATACACCGTGGTTTCACGGTATAATTAATACTTTTTCCTTAAGTTTGGTGTGTCCGAAAGCCTTTTTTTGCTAATTTTGATATAAGTTTCTATTTGTTTTGCAGGAAATCTGTCCAAAGCTGAATGCGGAGATTTTGAGTGAAAAAATGCAGAAGAGACCACCTACGGAGCTTATGACGGTCCGTCGTGCCTGTGACGGTCCGTAGGTGGCAGCGTAGTGCAGCTGCTGAAGGAAGATGGGGAAGTCTAACCAAGTGTGGGATTACGAAGCTTGTGACGGTCCGTCATGGCCATGACGGTCCATCCTGCAGGTTCGTCGTGAAGATCAGAGAAGTGATCCCAGTACCAAGATTCCAAGAGTTGAACCGTCGAGCTTATGATGGTCCTTCGCACTTGCCGTCGAGGGGTATAAGAGAGCAGCAGAAGAAATTGCTAAGTATGGGACGACGGAGACCATGACCGTCCGTCGCGACCACGACGGTCCGTCGCGGGGTCCGTCGACCCAGCCGCGTTTTGGCAGATTTCCAGTAATTAGAATCCTTGTTTGATTAAGTTTTTATTTTTTATAAATAGTTCGAAAAACCTCGTTTTTGAGGTTAGACTCTGCTACATTAGACATCATATTATTAGACTTTGTGTATTAGTGTTTGATTTTTTGGAGATTCTTACAAGTGATTTTTGGTGATTAATCAAGCAAATTTTCGGACTTTATTCTTTATCATTGAAGTAAGTACATGAATTCTTATTTAATATATTTGAATATTGTGTTTATGGCTATGAGTAACTAAATTCCATAACTAGGGTTGTGGGAACCATAGGCAAATAATGAGATAAACCCTAGCTAAAATAACAATTCTAGAATAGTGTCTTGCATGTATTAATAATTCTTTCGCTTAGAAGTCTTTTTAACGGATGATCAACGTTAGAATTCGCCTTAATGCTACTTGCCGGACAAAGGAGGTAGATAATAGGAAAAGAATTATTAACATAGATTTAGTGTATACTATCTAATAGGCTAGTATTGATTGGTACGAGGTAATAACTAAGTCAAATATCGAATACGATGCTAAATATGAGGTAAAGATAAGGGTTAGGAAAGCAACACACGTAGCCGGACCAAGGTGCGGAGTGAGATTTTCTAGATGCCGGACCAAGGATTTAGAAATACATAACTTATCACTTTGCATGCAAGATACTAGGAAAGAATTGTTATAGTTAGAATTATCAAGTTATGAACCTGTGGGGAACACATAAACCCTAGTTACTTTGATTAATTGATTAAAACCCAAAATTAAAAGCTGTTAAGTGTCTATGTCAAGTTCGTTAGTTATTTTTATCATTTTTTTTATGCTTTTACTATCTAGGAAGTCATCAACCAAACAATAGTAATAACAAGTTGAAGTTAAGTCTAGACTATTTTTTCCTCGTGGGAACGATCCCAACCTCACTAGTTGGGTTATTTACTTGACGCGACCGCTTTACTTCTCATTTGAGAAGTAAGTTTGAGCGTATTACGCACGCTGCAATAGATTCTATTATTGAGCGACATGTCGCATGATGCGATGGATATAGTTACAGAGGTCCTAACGCATGCCATGGAGAATCCATGGACAAATATGTCCCCCCATGAATACCAGACCGAGAAACAATAGGTGTATATCACTAGGTCATATATGCATCATTATACTTGACATTGCATTGCATATCTTTATCATTAGTGAGCTTGTGAGTGTCTTTCAATGAATCTTGTTATTGATGGACTTGATCATCTGTTATTGATCGGTAATTGTTAGAATGTTGTAATGAGTCATGCGCTATGAAATTGTGAATTGTTAGGCGGAGTTGAATTTATGCAGGGTGTAACTCTGGAGATTTGGTTGGGGTGGTAGGAGTATACGTACTATATATTCTTAACTTGTGTTTAGGCATTTGCTTGCTGAGTACCGTATAGTTTGGTACTCACTCCTTTCTTCTACATTTATGTAGGCTACCAACATGGATTTTTAAGACTCTCTTTTTATCTTCTTTCCCGAGGCTTCCAATGGAAATTTGTGAGGTAGTTGATTATCATCTCAGCAGACCTTTTCACTCTCATTTATGATATTGCTCTACTTCAGAGACAACATCGTTTGATACTTGTTTACCTATTTCATATCTATCGTAATACATTAGAGACTTATACACGTGAAAACTAATTATTAGGGGTATATTTAAGTTATTATGATTTTTTGCATATTTTATAGTAGGGTTTTAGCATAATTATACCCCTGAACTGTCGTAAATGATATGTAGATACCCTCCGCCATACTTTTGAGATATTGATTCCCCTATCGTCCAAAAACTTGAGCATATATACGATTTATACTAATAGACACACGTGTCATAATCTTACCCACTGGACTGACATTTATTGAAATCGGATCGACGGATCGTCACATGTTCCTATTTAGTCTTCCGTTAGAGAGAAGAACATATATTCTCTATCTTTTGGATGATATGGTTAGCAATATCCCAAAAGTACGACGAAGAGTATCTGCACACCATTTAAGATAGTTCATAGGTATATTTATCATTTTTCCTTTACAATATTATATTTTGTTTTCTCACTTTACTTCCACATTTATTGTATTATTTGTATTTTAAGATGGCTTGTATTGTTGGGATAAGATAAGTGTCATCACATATATTTTTGGATTGTGACAATTCCCTACAAACCTTAAAACTCATTAGTTTCATTTTTATACTCATATACTAAATTACATAATATTTAATTAACTAAACAATTTTTTTTACTAGTAAATTTATTTGAAATAATTATGTTAACAAATTAAAAAAAATAAGAAGAATTAAGAACTATAAAAAAATCAAATAATATATTAAACACCTCCGATTAATGAAGATGAAAAAATACAATTTTTTTCAAGATTTGGTATCAGAATTAATGGAAGCCAGCGACGGACCGTGTATCAGACCACTGACATAGGTGGGGTCCCATCATTGGGTTCCAAACTTTGGGATCGCTGATCCCACCCATGGCCGACAAGTACGGTCCCTAGTAGGACCTACGAACCGTAGGTTTGGCGGTAGGTAAGGGTCAACATCTAGTTAGAGGAAAATGACATTTGGGTCAACTTCAAACTATCATATCTTTTAGCACAAAATGAATTAGGTATCCTATGACCTGTCAAGCTAAAGATAAATGAATCCTCTTTCCAACGTAATAAGTCTGCTAAAATCCAAACTCGGAGTAAATTGTTGATCTTATTTTAGTAAAGCCCTACCGGGAAGGCCACGATCCACAATCCAGTTGACGAGCAGTGGTTCAAACAACGGTCTGTCATTCCCCTAGTGTGTGACACCTCTCAAGTTTAAGTTAAGGTCATTTTATTCATTTTTCCTATGTCTTGGGTCACTTAAACTACGTCGTTTAATGAGTAAACTATGTAATTTTACTTAGTCTAAGCCTAATAATCTAGTCAGACATATTCAAAACCCTCATTCTCCAAAATTCATTCAAGTTAGAACGAATAGAAGAATAAGCGCAAGCATAAGTGTTATTGAAGATCAAGCCCGACATCTAAAGAATTTCTCCATAGATTTCATCATCAAACATGTGAGATTCACTAGTGGATTCCTTTCACCATCACGTCCCTAAAATTCAATTAGTTCTTCAAATTCTCATAAACTGTTAAGATATAGGGTTTCTAAATTTTTAAGGCTTATTGTGATTATGGTTCCTTTGATTTAAATAAGTTTGTTTCTTGATAATTTAGTATAATTCCATGCATATCACTTAGAATTCTAGCTTGTACAAATTTATGCTAGTTCATGAATTATACTTTTTAGTCCAGTCAAATAGAAATCATGCTTAAGATTTCAGATGTTATATTCTCAATATATAAATGTTGCATTCTCAGTTAGTATGCCAATTTTTTGAGCTATTCAGTATTTAGTGTATTTTATCTTCATGAATATTCAGATAGGAGTAGAATTAGCGTCGAGTTGGACAAAGGTTCAGCGTACCCTTAAAGTCCTAAACTACATCCACGTGTAGGTTTATAAGTCCCATCAGTTAGGTATCAAATTTAGTGATCACGCCATAATCAAGCCTATACCCCTAATAAGGTATATTGTGTCCTCTCGATGCGACGTATACATCAGACTCAACATTTAGCTCACGTGATTTATGTTGGTTAAAGTAGCTTTCACAATCAGACTCTTAGTTCATTGACCAAGCTTTGAGTATATATAGTTCAGTATTCAGTTCAACATGTACCTTCGTGATTAGTACTTGGTCATTGCATTAAGTTAGTTCTTTTCATTCATACTTTAGTACATATCTATATCTTTGTTCAGATCATACAATTGCTCAGTATGTATAGTTCAACCTATAAACTTTATTTGCCTTAGTATTTATATCATGCATGTTCAGTACATTTCAAGTATTAACACATATTTTGTGCTACATCATTTCAAGATGTAGGTTCATGTACTCAGCATCTAGATCACACATAGATCGGTTCTCGATCTACATTCAACAACTTCAGTGGCGAGTCCTCATATTTCAAGTACAACAAATGCTTTCATTTATTCACTGTATTTAGTTTTAGTCTTTCTAGAGTTAGTTAGGGGCATGTTCCAACAACTAAATTTAGTTAGAGGCTTTTCTGAAATAGTAGTAGATCCAGCTTGAGTTGTTGAGTAGTTGTTTCAGTTATCACTAAACTATTATGGTTTCATATTTACATTTAGACTATTTGAGTTTTGGCCCCACACAAGAAATTTATTTATTTACCTTCCGCATAGTTCATGATTTACTTAATTATTTTCAATATGCTTATGATATGTCAGACTCAGAGCTAGCTTAGGGTCACTCGTGACCCTAAGCTCGTGTTACGTCAAGGGGGTAGCCTCTAGACGTGACAACATAATAATGAGAAATGAAAATGCATCAGAATTAAATAAAAAAACATCAGCAGAAAATACTCTTTATCTTTCATTTTTTTAAAAATAGGGATAATGCACAAGTACTCCCTCAACCTATGCCCGAAATCATAGAGACACACTTATACTATACTAAGATCCTATTACCCCTTGAACTTATTTTATAAATAATTTCCAATCCCTTTTTGGCTTACGTGACACCATCTTGTGGGCCCAACATGTGTTGACATTTTGTTCAACCTAGTGCCATGTAGGCCAAGGGGTAGAAAATTATATATAAAATAAGTTCAGGGAGGTAATAGGACCTTAGTATAATATAAGTGTGTCTTTGATATTTCAGGCATAGGTTGAGGGTACTTATGCATTTTCCCTTTAAAATAAAATAAAACATAATTTAAAGATGAAATATTTTGTAATACTATCTTTTTCAATAGGGGAAATAGTATGAGATAGTCAACTATTAATTCAAATTAATTTCTCTAACCATAATTTGATTTAATTATAACCCATAGCAACATTTATTATTCACTTCTCTCCCTGAATTTCACACTCGCCACTCTCGATTTTGCGCTGCGAGTCTCTCCCTTGCCTCTCTCATTTTATATAAATACAAATGTGTAAAATATTTTTATTGTTTGTATAAAGAGATAGAAAACTGTATATATACATATCTTTTCGTTCCTCTCGCTCCATAGAGAATGTCGATCACCACTTTTCCAGATCTCACTTACCACTCTCACTCTCCTCTCTTACTTTATACAAATAAAATTGTATAAATTGTATTTGTGTTTGTATAAAGCGAGAGAAAATTTTATATACAAATACAAATAAATATATTTTCTTCCTATACATTATATTATACAAATACACATTCCCCTAACCAATTTTCTTTGTCTTTCTCTCTTTCTCAATTCATACAAACATAAATTATACAACTGATTCTTTTGTATATGTATACCAAAATGGATTATACAATTGAATCTTTTGTATATGTATGCAAAAATATACATTTTAATAACCATAAAAAATATAAAATTTTCTTTAGAGCATAATTATACAAACTATAACTATAGCATACGAATATTATTTTTATGTTTGCTAAACCTGAAATTTACTATTGTTTAAATGAAAGTTGTCTAAACTCGGCCTTTTATTAACCAAAATACAGATGGAAAATTATAAAATTTCAGACCTTAACATGGCCTTAATCCAAAAAACTCAAAAATGGCACTGTCCTAAATCAGAACAAAAAAAGAAATCTAGAAACTACAAAAAAATGTTGTTAAATTCATGTTTTGTAATTACATTTGTTAAATATAAAAATACAGAGAACATGGATATCAAAAATTGGGAAGAATAAATCTCTCTCTCTCTCTCTCTCTCTATATATATATATATATATATATATATAAAACAATAGTAAATGGTGTTAGTGTTACTACTTGTTAATCAAATCCACAAATAAAAATATATTTATAATATTTATTAAGTTCGATTTCAAGTAAAAAACATAAATAACTAAATAGAAATATTAACATGATTGTTTTCCAATAATCATATATATAACACAAAACTCTCTCTCTCTCTCTCTCTCTATATATATATATATATGTGTGTGTGTGTGTGTGTGTGTGTGTGTGTGTGTGTGTGTGTGTGTGTGTGTGTGTGTGTGTGTGTGTGTGTGTGTGTGTGTGTGTGTGTGTGTGTGTGTGTGTGTGTGTGTGTGTGTGTGTGTGTGTGTGTGTGTGTGTGTGTGTGTGTGTGTGTGTGTGTGTGTGTGTGTGGTGTGTGTGTGTGGTGTGTGTGTGTGTGTGTGTGTGTGTGTGTGTGTGTGTGTGTGTGTGTGTGTGTGTGTGTGTGTGTGTGTGTGTGTGTGTGTGTAGAGACAAGACAATAGTAAATGGTGTTAGTGTTACTACTCGTTAATCAAATCCACAAATATAAATATATTATAATATTTTTTAGGTTTGATTTCAAGTAAAAACATAAATAACTAAATAGAAATATTAACATGATTGTTTTCCAATAATCATAATAAAACACAAAAGCTATGATATTCCATAGGCTACGGTCTATATAGTGATTCTCTAGAAATTTCAGGGAATTTTTATTCTATGTAGTACCTATTTTTTAAACATAATTTATGATTAAATTTTGATAATTTAAACTTTAAACATATATTGAGTTTAGACTCTTGATATTTTTAAATTTCAATTTTATTTTTATTTTAATTAACTTATTATTTGACATAGGAGTCGGCCTTATCCATATTTATCAAGCCCCACATATCGGCAGACTTATTCAGATCGGGCTACAAAAATCCTTTTCTTAAATGGTCTCCAAAAATCGTAGCCTAGCCCTATCAAATGACGGTCTAGGCTAGGCCAACCCAACGCCTAGACCATATTGGAGACTAATAAATATCAATGTGGAAAAATATCGTAGTTATAATTTGATGTGTTTTTAAAATAATCGATCCAACGATATATGAAAAATATAAAAATAAGGAAGTTAATTACTTGAATAAAAAAAGAGGTCCCTAAGAAAATTTCTCACTAATTAAATATTAGGAAACATTCCTTTTTCATAATCCTAAATTCCTAATTGAACTAGGAGCAGTATCCTATTTAATTTCCCTTCCTATTCTAACAGAACTAATAACAAGACTATAAATTTACGATTCTATTACGGTAAAGTTTTGTTAATAGATTTCTACTTCGAATCAAATCAGTAAAAAAATAATTTTTACATAAAGAAATCCCCTTAGTCAATTCAACAAGACATCTTCTATCTTAATAATATTTTAGCTTGAACAATTTTCCTAGCATGAGGTCATTCGGCGTTGATTCCAATGATCCCAACCCCTCAAACACTAGCACAACCATTAATGTCATATATGATGATGGTAACATTCTTGGTTCCACTGATGCAATCACACAACTCAATGCTGATGTTGTCTCGTGTCATTGCGCGCATGAAATATAAATCTTACTGGAAGATGCATGAAACTTTATTTTGCTCAAGAAAATAATTAAAGGCATAGCTAATACAATATAAATGATGTTGACTGCATTTAAACCTTGGATGAAAAATATGCTACAAACTAGTGTTATAATTGGTGGAGGTAAAAAATATACGAGGTTAGTGATGTTGGGATTGTTATTGAGAAATCTAATTTTTGTGTAGGAGGATAATGGGTTTTCAGATTTGAACAAATTGTTGGAAAAATAATGGAAGAATTGGATGAATGAAGTAGAAGCTAAGAAATTAGTATTGAGGACATTGTCATTAAATATTTCATGAGATGTCGTTCGTAGTGGTGGGATTCAATCTGTGAGTGTCAACTCAAAATGCGTCACGAGGGCATTTCACACTCATAAGACAATTCCTATTAGAAGGAGGGCTTTGCTTGAATGTGTACCTACACATTTAATATCTTTGCATCAACGTAAATAGGGTTAGAAACACTAGGCTCAAGAAGTTTCTCAGGATGAACATAATAAATTCATCGCAACATAAGGAGTTACAAAGGATATACTCGCTCCTGGATCTAGAAAACTATAAACATCAAAGTTAAAGATTTGAATTATACCAGTGACAACATATGTTGTTCTTGCTCTTGGCGACTAGTAATAGAATAAAGATGATTTCCTCTTGCGCCTTCCCCTAAAGTAGCTTCTCTAGATGCAGTTTTGTGTGTTAGAGCAACTGAAGAAGACTCGTCTATATTGCCCCCATTACCATTTCCCGTCCAGTTCATTGGCCACACTCTCATAAAATGACCATTCTGGTCACACTTGAAACAACTAGTAGAGCCATCACGACACAACCTTAAGTGGCTCCTACCACATTTAGTACATACAGGAATCTTACTACCCCCTTGTGCCACACTACCTTGAGAATGAGCAGGCCTAGATCTAACATTTTATGAATTTCAACTATTGTAGTCACCTTTGTGTTTTGGTGACGGTGCACTAGTAGATCATGTAACATGTATCTTTCGTTTTTGTTGGAAGGAAGATAGGTTCACATCACCCTTTTGTTGCCCGGACTCATTCCCTGATGTCTTAGCTCTCCTTTATTCTTAAACTCTTCTTTGTCACTCATCTTGTCCTCCTCAAATTGTTGCATATGGGTCATAACTTTTTCTATGTTTATATCCCATATTAGCATATCCGTCTTGCCTTGCTTGTTTGAAAGACAAGATCAGCCAACAATGAATAAACTTATCCTTCTCCTCGTGTCATCAACCATCTCCGGAGCAAACAAGAAAGTTGTGGCAATTTCGTCCTATACTCATGAATAGTCAAAGAATCCTGCTTATGAGTTAGGAACTTTTGTACCTTTGTTTTTCTCAGTTCTCGGGGAGAGATATGCAACTGCCTCCTCAAATACAACCTAACTCACCAGTGATCCACCCTTATCTCGGTTCTTCTTCCATTGATCAAACCAGATCCTAGAGACACCCCTCATTTGATATGAAACTAATTCCATCCTCTAAACTTTAGCAACATGCATGATCTCAAAAACCATCTAGTCTCCTCAACAAAGTTTTTTGGATCCTCAAGTAACACTTGAACAAGTGAATCTTGGTGATTTTATCCTTAAGAACGCAGTGATCTTGATGTATGACCCACTTCATGACTCTCTGTTGTCAGCTTGGTTGGTCTGAACTTGGCTCAAGATCCGAATGTCCTACGAAACACAACATTGGTGACCTCTCCTTGGGGTTATAGTTATTGTAACATCTCGTACCTAGAAACGACTAGAAAAGAGTTTGAAATATGAAAATAATTATTTTTGGATAGAATAAGAAAATCTAGAAAATTTATCTAAGTTAAGAAAGTGAGTTTTGGTAATTTTCAAATTACCATAAATCCTTGATCAGAATGAGTTAGGAAGTTGGCCTGTTGGATTAAGGAAATTCCAATCCGGATTTGGCAAGGGCAAAGTTATTTTTTACCTACCTAATTAAATTAATCGTTTTTTAGGAATTAATTGGGTAAAACTAGACCTTTGTTCAGTTTAGAAAAAATAGAATTCACGCTAGGGCTTGGAGAAGAGAGAAAAGAAGAGAAAAGAGGAGAGAAATTAAGAATTGCCAAGAACTAGAGCTTTGTGTGTGGAATTCACTGGGGGTGATCCCTAAAAAGAAATATGATATCACATAATGTTGGGTTAGTTCACCCACACACCAATCTTGTTTACATTCAGAATCTAAGTATTTGAATGTTAGTAAAGTGAGTTATTGAAGAACATTGTTGAAGTTTTCATTGAACTCTTGATGGTTGAGGTGTTGAAGTTTTGATTCATGTTTCCGGCAGTAGTTTGGTCTTGAATCTATTGTGTATTGATATTACTAATGATACTAAGTGTTGGGTAAAGAACCATGGAAGTTTATATGGTTCAAAGATGAAAAACAAAAGAGAGAAGTCGAGAACATCTGGGGATAGGGGTTAAGGCGCTGCACCTCTCAATGTCCCAAGGAAAATTTTTGTCCGTAGGGACTTGGGTCGCCGCGCCAATCAGTGTGACCTAGCCTGTTCTCTGTAAAATGAGGGTTGGCGTCCCATGCCTCTCAGAGAGTCAAGGATGCAAGTTCTCCCCATTTCTTCCCCACCTTTTTCATACTAGCTCCTAAGTGATATGTCTATGTTTCTTAGTTAATTCTAACAATATAAATTACATATAACATCATGAAATCATCCATAAAAATCACATCATTAACCTTGAATACATAATCCAATTCAAGGAAGTTAAGATCAAAGTCAAAAAGTTAAAGAGTCAAGTCTTAGAAGTTAAGAAGTTGTAAGACTCCCAAAATTGAGTTAGGGTATATAGATACTCACTTGTGACTATAATCTTGTTTAAATGTTAATATAGCCTGTTAAAGTATGCATGATTGATTTGAATTGATTTGGAAGTCAAACGTCAAGGGACGACCAAGACGTTCGGGACGACCAAGACGTTCGACGACTAGTCACCTAAGGGGCCTTATACGTTGTTATGTGTTTATGTGTGTGTAATTAGCTTGTGAGGTTATTATATGAGTAATAATTATGTTTATAATTAGTTTATATAGTGTCATGAAGTTTGGATCTCAAATGTACAAGAACATCCAAGACGTTCGAAAGTTGACCCTTGAGACATGCATGTGTGTGTCTTGAGTATGCCTAGCATATTTGAAGGTGTTGTGTGTAATTGTTTTGGCTGAAAATGATGTGGAAGGTCCTTTACATGTTAAGGTATAAATTTACGTTTGAAACGCTAGGGTACAACTCACCAATGGCCCCGCAAGAGGCTCTCAAGAAGGAACCATAGGTTGTGGAGACACTGCCTTTGCAGTGTCAATCGACTGAGCCAAACTATGCCTCGTCAGTTGAATAAATCCCGCCTATGGGAGGAGTCGATGAACAATTTGCCTGTGGAAGGCTCAGCCAAAGAATAGCCTAATACCCAAACGACGGAAGCCACAGAAAGTCCATCGATGGGCCAATGTGGCATCAATGGCTGGCCGTCGATGCTGACTTCAGTTACTGCCATGCATGCTGCCTAGTTATGGGGTGAATGGGAAATTCACCCCACATGCTAACTTGACCCTAGGCGGTTTATTTACCTATTTTTGGGTATATTATGTTGGTTAAAAAGGTGAATAGACCATACCGAATCCTCCATTCAAAATCAAAACCTCCCTCTCCCAAAATATCCTCTCTAGAAACCTCCATAGAAGGTGAAGTTCAAGGTCAGCTTGTATTTCCATGTGTTATTCACAAATTTTTAATGGGTTCTTCATATAATAAAGGTATGGTGATCCTTCATCTCTAATTAATCTTTCATCTAGAGAGTCCTCTTCGAAGTTTTCAATGAAGTTCCATGATCAGATCTCTTCTTCTTCAATCTAGCCATGGCTTCTTTATCGAATTTATTTAAAAAGCATTATATTAATTTATTGATGATTATCTACTGACTTGGACGTGATTTTCAATCCAATTTCACTATGAACCTATGCTCCCTCACAAACTCAATTTTAGCCTATGTATGACTTTATGATCTTGATCTCATGCATATCGAATTGTGATTCAATTATGTTAATACGCTTATACCTAGTGTCTAGTATGTGCATTAATGATGAATTGTTGAGTAATGATAAATGAGGGTCAAATTTGAAGATTTTGAATAAGGCTAGTCTATCGTGTAGTAACTTGTGATCTTGACATTAGGATGGTTCTAATGTGACTCGATTATGGTGAATTGTCTTAGCTACTGCCAACACGTGATGTGATGATAATCAAGTATAGTTTAGCCAATATGAATAGATAACAATTGAATTGGTGAGGATTGATTTTTCTAGCCTGTAGGCATTATATGGTGATGTATATAATGTGATCTATATTCTAGGGTAGATGAAGCATTATTAGCTTTGATGTTCTATAATTTTAGCTACTACTCTAAATGTATATTATTGATAAACTATAATTGATGATCAATACTAGGGAAATTGGTTGATGATCTATAACTCTCTAGTTTCTAATATGGATGTGATGTATTGCATTAAGTTGTAGTATGATCTTGTAACGACTTGTACATGGTTTCTTTCATGATTAAAGTACATTTAGCTACTACCCTTTACATGTATTGTTGAGTAAAAAGGTGTATTTATCAATGTTAATCGAAAGGTTTATGAATTGGTAAAGTCTACTTTTCTCCTTTACTTTTCTATATTATTGTAGTTGATGAAGCCTTGCATTGCATTGTTTTGTATGGTCCACTTATGGTGGCAGTGTTTATTTTATTGTCATTATATGTATGTGTTTACTATTTCCTTGAAGGCAAATTGATAAATATATGATTCTGTGGTTATGATGATCACACTATGTGTAACTTGTACCTAGTCTTCTATTCTAGTTGCGAATCTAGGTTATGTAGCTAGTGTTATAAATATGTAATAATTATGTTAAGATCATGTGTAGGTGATACCATTAATTAAGTTTAAGGATTGATGACCCCTACCCAACCATACACCCCTATCTGAATGTGTGAATAACTAATGTTAGGAGTCTTAAAGTTTAATATGAAGTTAGCTTGCCTTCTGTGCTAAATAGTGTTGAGTGGTCTATGATTAGTTGTGCATTGTCTTCTTAAGACTGTGGATGCCTAAATGTTTTGGTTGATAGCCATTAGGTGATCATGTTGACTAATGCACACACACACACACACACACAAACATTATGCTTACTTACGATGTAGCAAAGGGTCATGATGTCTAACAATATGTTGTTCTCATATTCACTAGATGTCTACTACTATGCATGTAAGGTAAATTTATGTGAAGTATGTTATGTATTCCTTAACTAGGATGACTTGATAGGTGTACTAGTATGGGTAAGGGTATGGAACCTTGTCTATGCATTGCACATGTGTACCTTGATAGGATAGTTCCTATGTTTGGTTTCTAAGTGCATTAATAGGATTGTATGAGCATGTTATGAGTAAGATTTATATCCTATGATGTTAAGTATATGATTTGATGAAGTATGAATGTGCAAAGTGTCTTAAAGTGTTGATATGAAAGGATTACTCATATAGTTACACCTATAGAATTATGTATTGATATATGAACATGTGTGACATTTATGTGTTATGTGCAAGCTTTCTCACATATAAGTATACACACATATTATCACACCCTGAGCTCATATCCCAGATGAGACCGGCGTCGTCGTCTTCTCAGAGGATTCATAGAAGCCCTTAGCATTCTTCATAACATGTAATCAGTAAAAATTGTGGAAAATTAAAACTTTTA
Organism: Solanum corneliomulleri; assembly: GCA_027704805.1. Lineage (NCBI taxonomy): Eukaryota > Viridiplantae > Streptophyta > Magnoliopsida > Solanales > Solanaceae > Solanum > Solanum corneliomulleri. The sequence goes on along the minus strand of JAKWIY010003054.1, from coordinate 9,575,739 downwards.
CATTCTACTTGAAGTATAATTAGACTTCATTCTTATCGTTCATAAACCATACGATATTTTAAGAAATTGTCTCACATATATAAAACCATCTAAAGAGTGCAAATTTGGACTTAGACTATAAATAATCAATATGCTATATAAGCCTTAATACAAAACAATCCAAAGAAACATGATGGAAATAGGATATTCCTAATACCTAATAAAGTCTTCATAAGCTGGAATATAATTGATAACATCCCAAGCATGAGGACCTCCCAAGGCTTGGATAAAGAGCTCCAAGCTTCTTCAAATCGACCTCCTTAAACTTCAATGGTCGGAATCTACAGTTGTATTAATGTAAAGTAATGGGGTGAGAACGCCACATGTACGAACTATGGGTATATGCACATAACATTGAAGGACATGCATGAAAAACTATCATTTATCATATCTTTAGAAAACATGCTAAGTCATATGAAAGTCTTCAATGCACATACCATATAACATATACAAGTTAAGGATTCCATGAAAATAAAGCATGATCTAAGCAAAGACATATTATCATAGTCATATTAACTTTTCATATTTAATAACTCATGTAACATAGCATACAAAATACTTATCAATGATCCCATGACCAAACTACAAGTGCAATGGTCATGTGAAGCCCCATAACCCACATAACCAAGTAGATAAGATAGGAGACCATGAGTAAAGCTATGGTTCATATAACTTGTACCATAAGTAGTCATTACTTCATTTAACAATATATCCAATATCATATTCATCATAAAGACCAACATCGTGTATCATAAACATCATATCTTTCATGTAATCATATTACATAAGAACAATCTTCTAGGATTTCCCTTAGAGTCAACTTGTGCAATGTCTAGGTAGGGTCCCATACCCTACCTCTACTAAGTAGACTCCTCAAGTCACCCTAGTCAACGTTCATTTACTTGTCTTTCATGTTACATGAAGGAACATTCGCCTTAACCAACATAGACCATGTGAGGTAAACATTGAATCCGGTGTCATAATACCCCACACCGAAATAAGGTGGTTTACCGACCAAAGTAGAACCAAACATGACATAGCTTTCTATGTGGATCCACTAGCTAGTATCCTATGGTGGTAACATAGTTCAAGAACTACGAGATGTATTAAAAACCCATAGTTCCACATTACTTGGCAGCCTCAATCTCATGAAAGTCATTGTGAACCTACTTTCCAACTAGGGAAGGGACACCCCTCATAACTAGTTCATAGATGCTTAACTTAAGTCCCTTTATTGAATAACCTTTAAGTTGTATTTTTATCATGAACTTATCATAGGTCATAGGAGATTAACTACTTTATAAACATGATCATGAGCTATTTAGGATTAGATGAGAATTTTCTTTCATCGCAACCCTTCGTATGTGAGATTAACTTAAGATAGTCATCTTGTGTAAAGCGTAGAAGAGAATATCTTAACTTGAATTATCGTGTGCTTTTCATGATCTCACAAATACATGTTCATAGCCCAGCATATACACATAACAACATCATACATATTTCCATAACAAAACATCATGATATATAGGCTAATATAAACATTGTAGAGTACTCACACCTTTAGAATACTTACCTCTAGCTTCCAAGAACCTTATTCAAGAACTTACGTTCATCTTACAACATTCAGAACCATAACATAGTAAAATACTCTATATCATAATAAAGAACAACTCTTTTAATCATGTATAAGATCAATGCATAATGTCGGGTGATAAGGGTCATTTAAGAGTTCATTCTAGTCTTAGTTTCAATCTTTACGTTTTCATATTACCAAGTAGTAGAAACAATCATACGAAACCATCGTCTAGATAAGAACATGCTTCACACAAAATTCAAACATAACTAACAACATACTCATCACATCATGTGGAATAGACCATAAAAAATACTTACTTTTTATTTAAAATAATAAATCTATGGTTAGGAAGAAAATTTGTTTTGTCGAGTAAAATCCCTAGTGTTTGAATTTCTTGAAAACTTATCTCTGAAACGACCTCTTGGGGAAAGTAATACCAAGAGTGAAAAACCCATACCTTAGAGATGAAGAATCCACGAAAACTGGATGAAAAGATTGAGGTATTCATCTTCTTCCTTAAGCTCTTCTTGTTCTTCAATGGAGTTTGGAGAAGAGAGTGTTTTCAAGAGAATGAGAGAAATTTCGTTTCATCTGGTCTAGGACGTGTAAAAGTGGTCTAAAACTGACCTAATATCAATATATAGTCTTCCTATTAATTATCCAAAAGACCCTCCACTTAAATGGGTCTTTCTAATATGTTGAATTACCAAAAATACGACTTTAACGATTCTGGGAAGTAGCTGCGCGTCGCGGGGCCAAATCCCATCATTTTTATTAAATTTTGAGTTGAGGAAATGAAATACGTGTCAGCCTCGCGTTGCGAGTCTTCCTATTAAATCTTGAGTCAGAACACCTCGTGACAGGCGCGCGTCGCACGCCATGCTTCCACTTCTTCCTTCTCGCAGGTGCCAGGCAGCCTGCCCACCCATGTTTGGGTCCTCCCCAAGGATCCTTAGGGTGGTCCTTGGGGTGTCGATACTGGACATTTGGACACTTTGTACTACATAATACGTATCCAAGGTCACTTTACAAGTTTTGGACTTCATTTGACATTTCGAAACCTTCACCAAACATACGGATGTCAACTAGTTCAATTTAGTTAATTTCCGGACGTCAAGATCTGTTTTAGTTGTTTTGGCTCTAACCTTTTCTAAATGAGTTTATTACATTAATATAGGTATGGAAACATCATTTTAAACATTATTGATGGATTAATATCTAGTCTAAGCCATGACATTTTCGGAGTGTTACATTATCCCCCCCTTAGGAACATCCGTCGCCGAATGACACTAAAATTTTTCTCAATACTACCAGCACAACCAATCAACAACATAAAATCATAATGATTCACAACACATAGGAGTATATCACAACTCCTTACAACACATACCATAACATTACACATTACACTCAATTCATGATACACAACATATAAGAGCTCCATATTCATAGCACATAATGTGGAATTTCCTTCTCAACCTTATCATAAGCTCAAAATGCATCAAACATTCACCATGCTATCATTCTTCTCAAGATGGCAACAAAACCACAAAATCTCAAGAAAAAATATGCATACATGTTTCACCTAAGTGCAAGAATAGTGTACGAAGGCATTTACTTAAAATTCAAGTTGGTACAACATTTACAAGACATGCACCTATTTAGAAAACAAGTCAATTTCATAATCATGCATTACTCTCTCAATTAAGATGAATGTCTAACCTTAAGGAGTAAAGAGATGAGGGTAGAGGGAATTCATGTCGGCTTTAGCCTCCCATGTTGCACCCTCAACAAGATGGTTCCTCCATAGAACTTTTACAGAGGAACCCTCCTTGTTTCTCAACTCCTTGATTGAGCGATCTAGGATCTCAACGGGAACCTCTTCATAGGAGAGGTTCATATCAATTCCTAAACCTTCAATAGGTAGAATAGACACTGGGTCACCCATACATTTCTTGAGCATAGACACATGAAACACCGGATGGACTGACGCTAGTTCACTAGGTAGTTTCTACTCATAGGCAACTTTCCCAATTCGTTGTAGAACCTCATAGGGAACAACATACCAGAGACTTAACTTCCCCTTTCTACCGAAATGATCACCCCTTTCATAGGTGAAATCTTCAAGTAGACATGATCACCTATTTCAAAGTCAATATCTCTTTTTATATTGTCAGCATAAGACTTTTGCCGACTATAGGCTATCTTAAATGTATCTATTATTATTCGAACCTTCTCTATATCTTCATAGATAATCTCTGGACCAAGGAGTGAGGACTCACCAACCTCAAATCATCCAACAAGAGATCTACACCTTCTACCATAAAGAGCTTCAAAAGGTTCCATGGAGATGCTCGAATGATAGTTACTGTTGTAAGAGAACTCGATCAAAGGTAAGTGATCATCTCAACATCATTTGAAATCAATGACAAATGATCTTAACATATTCTGAAGGGTCTGAGTGGTAAGTTCCGCTTGACTATCCGTTTGAGGATGAAAAGCGATACTAAATTTCACTTGAGTACCTAAACCCTTTTGGAAAACCTTCCAAAAACGAGAAGTGAATTGGGAACCTCTATCCGAAATGATAGACAAAGGAATCCCATGAAGACTTACAATCTCATTAATCTAGATCCTTCCATAGTCTTCAGCCGTGTAAGTGGACTTAGTAAGAATAAAATGGGCAGATTTGGTCAACCTATCCACAATAACCCATATAGAATTATTTTGCTTACGGTTTCGAGGGAACCCAACAACAAAGTCCATATTGATGGCTTCCCACTTCCATGTAGAAACATCCATGATTTTGGTTAACCCATCCGGTTTGAGATGCTTAACTTTAACTTTTTGGAAGCTTGGACACTTAGCAACAAGCTCTGCTATGTCCCTTTTAAACCATCCCACCAATAGTACTCTCTAAGGTCATGATACATTTTGGTGGCACCCGGATGTATCGAATAGCGAGAACCATGAGCTTCTTCTAGTATTAGATTTCTCAAATCCTCAACATCGGGTACACATAATCTCCCTTGGTACCTAAGAACACCATCCTCCCCTTGAAAGAATGACTCATTGAGCTTACCAAGTACCGATTCCTTCAAATCCATCAATAGTGTATCATGATGTTGCTTAGATTTTTCACCTCGACCACTAATGATTAGTCAAAGTTATGATGGACCATGAAACCACCATTTGGAGAATCTTCTAACCGCACACCTAAGCGAGCCATCCTATGCACATCTTTCACAAGATCTTTCTTCTCTTCCTCCACATGAGACACACTACCCATAGTCATTCGACACAAAGCATCCTCAACCACATAGGCTTTGCCGGGGTGGTAAAAAAGACACTCATATTATAATTCTTCAACAGTTCTAACCATCTTCTTTGTCGGAGATTTTTAATTCCTTTTGTGTAAACACATATTGAAGACTTTAATGGTCAGTAAGCACATCAACATGCACACCATACAAGTAATGTCTCTATATTTTCAAGGTAAAAACTACATTGACTAACTCAAGATCATGAGTTGGGTAATTATTCTCATGAACTTTGAGTTGCTTGGAAGCATAAGCAATCACCTTTCCATGTTGCATGAGGACACATCCATATTCCACTCGGGAAGCATAAAAATACACTACAAAGCCTTCATTGCCCTCCGGTAAAGTCAAAACTGGAGCGGAGGTAAGCTTATCTTTCAACTCTTGAAATCCTTTCTCACAAACTTCCGACCGCTCAAACTTCACCTTCTTTTGGGTCAAAGATGTCAAAGGAGAAGTAATGGACGAATCCATCAAGAAATCTTCTATAATATCCGGCTAGACCCAAGAAACTCTTTATGTCTGTGGGAGTCAAAGGTGTAGGCCAATTTCTAACCGTATCTGTCTTCTTCGAATCAACTTCTACACCATCACCAGGGATAATATGGACAAGAAAAGCAATTGACCTTAACCAAAACTCACACTTGATAAATTTTCCATAAAGTTGGTGTTCTTTGAGGACTTGCAAGGCTATGAGCTTCTTCTAGAATTCGATTTCTTAAATCCTCAACATCGGGTACACATAATCTCCCTTGGTACCTAAGAACATCATCCTCCCCTTGAAAGAATTACTCATTGAGATTTCCAAGTGCCGATTCCTTTAACTCCATCAATAGTGTATCATGATGTTTCTTAGATTTCACCTCGACCACTAATGATGAGTCGGAGTTATGATTGACCATGAAACCACCATTTGGAGAATCTTCTATTTACACACCTAAGCGAGGCCAACCTATTAACATCTTTCACAAGCTCTTTATTCTCTTCCTCCACATGAGACACACTACCCATAGTCATTCGACACAAAGCATCCTCAACCACATTTGGCTTTGTCGGGGGTGGTAAAAGACACTCATATTATAATCCTTCAACAATTCTAACCATCTTCTTTGTCGGAGATTTTTAATTCCTTTTGTGTAAACACATATTGAAGACTTTAATGGTCAGTAAGTACATCAACATGCACACTATACAAGTAATGTCTCTATATTTTCAAGGTAAAAACTACATCGACTAACTCAAGATCATGAGTTGGGTAATTCTTCTCATGAACTTTGAGTTGCCTGGAAGCTTAAGCAATCACCTTTCCATGTTGCATGAGGTCACATCCCTATCCCACTCGGGAAGCATAACAATACACTACAAAGCCTTCATTTCCCTCCGGTAAAGTCAAAACTGGAGCGGAGGTAAGTTTATCTTTCAACTCTTGAAAACCTTTCTCACAAGCTTTTGACTACTCAAACTTCACCTTCTTTTGGGTCAAAGATGTCAAAGGAGAAGTAATGGACGAAAATCCATGAAGAAATCTTCTATAATAGCAGTTAGACCCAAGAAACTCCTTATGTCTGTGGGAGTCAAAGGTGTAGGCCAATTTCTGACCGCATCTGTCTTTTCGAATCAACTTCTACACCATCACCAGAGATAATATGGCAAAGAAAAGCAATCGACCTTAACCAAAACTCACACTTGCTAAATTTTCCATAAAGTTGGTGTTGTTTGAGGACTTGCAAGTCCAACCTCAAGTAACTCTCGTGCTCATCTTCATTCTTGGAGTATATCAAAATATCATCAATGAACATAATCACAAATGAGTCTAGGTAATCTCGGAACATTTTATTCATGAGTTCCATGAACGCCGCCGGGGCATTCGTTAACCCAAAAGACATAACTAGGAATTCATAGTTACCATATCTAATTCGAAAAGCTATTATCGGAACATGTTCATCTCTCACCCTAAGTTGGTGATATTTCGACCTTAAGTGAATCTTGGAAAAGTAACTAGCACCTTGGAGTTGATCAAATAGATCATTAATTCTAGGGAGAGGATACTTGTTCTTTATGGTGACCTTATTGAGTTGGCGATGATCAATGAACATTCTAAGTGACCCATTCTTCTTCTTGATAAATAAGACTGGAGCACCCCATGGAGAAATAGTAGGTTGAATGAAACCCTTGTGTGATAAATCTTTGAGTTGGAGCTTCAACTCTTTCAATCAGCCGGAGGCATCCTATATGGAGGAATCAAAATGGGATTCATATATGGTAACAAGTTAATGGTAAAGTCAATTTCCCGTTCGGGAGGAACTCCTGGAAGGTCTTTAGGAAAAACCTTTTGGAATTCTCTCACTACAGGGACTGACTCTATAGAAGGAATTTCACATTCTAGGTCCTTAAGTCTCACCACATGGTATAAAAAACCCTTGGCTATCATCTTACAAGCCTTCAAACAAGAAATAATTTGGCCCCTTGGCATATAATTTTTGCCTTCCACTCTAGAATAGGTTCGTTAGGAAATTGAAATTTCACTACCCTTGTTCTACAATCTATGGAAGCAAAATAATCATGAAGCCAATCCATACCCAAGATAATATCATAATCAAACATGTCAAGTTCTACCAAATCAGCAAGATACACTCAATTGGGCAACATCAAAGGACATTTCCTATAGACTCTTTTTGCAAGTACAGAGTCACCCATTAGGGTACAAACTGAAAAGGGTTCAATCAAAACATCAAGAAGTACATCAAACTTCCTAACTATCATAGGTTTAACAAAACAAAGAGTAGCACCTAGATCAAGTAATGCATCTACATTAATATAGAAAACTTGTAACATACCCGTCATAACGTCGGGAGAGCTTTCTTGTTCACCCCTAGCCTTGAGTACATAAAAATAATTCATTTTTGAAGCTTCAGAACTAGGACCACTTGGTTGAGCTTGACAGTTTTCCTTGCCTTGGCTTCTTACATTAGGATAATCTTTCACCATATGGCCACCCTTGCCAAAACCATACCAACTCTTAGTCCTAACAATACATTCACCCATATGTTTCTTACTACACTTACCTCAAGTTGGTTTCTGTTTTGGTGGATTAACATTTCTCCCCATTGCGGTTTAGGATTAGAACCTCAATCATTGCGATTATTGGAGAAATTAGCACGAACCTGATTTGAAAACCTCTTCTTAAACTTAGGCTTGTCTTGGACATCAAGCCTACTCTCACATGAACCACTTTTAAACGAATTTTCCCTCTTAGCTTTCCTATTCCTCTTCCTTAGACGACTTTCCTCAATCTTTTGAACATGTACCATCAACCTAGAAAGATACATATTGTCATAAATCATTGATACACGACATTCTTCTTCAAGCTCTTCGAATACGCCCGTTACAAAACTGCTCATTTAATCCCTAGAATTAGAAACCAAAGAAGAAACATATTTGGAAAGCTTAATGAATTTCAAGGAGTATTCCTTAACACTTATAGCTCCTTGATGAAGGTTGATTAACTCATATACCTTATCTTCTCTTTGTTCCCTTGGAAAGAATCTGTCAAGAAAGGTTTTTTGAAGATCTCCCAAGTCACATGACCATCTTCTAAGGCCTGATTTTTCATCCACTGGTTATACCATGTCTGAGACATGTCCTTGAGTTGATAGGTAGAAAGTCCTGCTTTCTCAGTAGTACTCACCCCTGTAGCAAACAAGATCTTGTAGACCTCATCAAGGAAATCTTCGGGTTCTTCATCAACTTTTATTCCAAAGTACATTAGAGGATTTATCCTTGTGAAGTCTCTCAAATGACTAGCCACGGTACTCTCATGTTGGTTGTCCCAAGGTACAACCTCCCCGTTAGCTTGAGCTTTTATGGCTTGAGCTTGGGTGGTGATGGCTTGGGACATTTGAAACAATGCTGCCCTCACCTCACCATCCATCATAGCCGGAGGATTCACCGGAACTTGATCATTTGCAGCAACTTGTACTTGAGGAGCATTCGATTGCCTTAGGGAGTAGCTCCCATATTAACAATATCTTCTCCTACTCTTCTCGCGGATGTCCTTCTTGTGTTCATCTTCTATAACCATAAGAAAGAGATTAGATGCTAAAAGACACATAATGTCAAAACTTTAAATGCACGATATACGAGTATCAAGAAAGGAGAAGTTTCCCAATCATCACATAACCTCTCATCCATAATTATGGCGCGCTGCACAAACATGAACAGGAGACTAGGCAACGTGGTTTAGTGAGCCATTGATCCTAAGGATATTTAACCTCATGCTCTGATACCAAGCTTGTCACACCTGAAGCGCATACCCCAGATGAGACCGGTGTCGTCATCCTCTCAGAGGACTAAGACAAGCCCTTAACATTCATCATAACATTTGATCAGTAAAAATTGCGAAAATTATAACTTTAACATTCTACTTGAAGTATACTTAGACTTCATACTTATCATTCATAAACCATACGATATTTTATGAAATTGTCTCCCATATATAAAACCATCTAGAGAGTGCAAATTTGGACTTAGCCTATGCATAATAAATATGCCATATAGGACTTCATACAAAAGAATCCAAAGAAACATGATGGAAATAGGATAATCCTAATATCTACTAAAGTCTTCATAACTTGGAATATAATTGATAGCGTCCCAAAAATGAAGACCTACCAAGGCTTGGACAAAGAGTTCCAAGCTTCTTAAAATCAACCTCCTTAAACTTTAATGGCCGGAACCTACAGTTGTCGTAATATAAAGTAATGGGGTTAGTACGCCAAATGTACTAAGTGTGGGTATATGCACATAATATTTAAGGACATGCATGAAAAAGAATTATTTATCATAAATTTAGAAAACATGCTAAGTCATATGAAAGTCTCAATTCACATACCATATAAAATATACAAGTAAAGGATTCCATCAACATAAATCATGATCGTAAGCAAAGACATATTATCATAGAGTCATATTAACTTTTCATATTCAATACAACACGTAACATAGCATACAAAACCATTACCAATGATCCCATCCACAACATGAAAGTGCAATGGTCATGTGAAGCTCCAAAACCCCACACAACCAAGTAGATAAGATAGGAGACCATGAGTAAAGCTTTGGTTCATATAACCTGTAACATAAGTAGCCATCACTTCATTTAACAATATAACTCAATAACATATTCATCATAAAGACCAATATCATATAAGAGTAACATGATGTATCATAAAATCATACCTTTCATGTTAGTGATATTACATAAGAACAATCTCCTAGGAGTTCCCTTAGAGTTAACTTGTGCAATTTCTAGGTAGGGTCCCATACCCCTACCTCTACTAAGTAGACTCCTCAAGTCACCCTAGTCAAGGTTTATTTACTTGTATTTAGTTTTACATGAGGGAACATTTGCCTTAATCGAGATAGAACATATGAGCTAAACATGGAATCCGGTGTCATAAAAGCCCACACCGAAAGAAGGTGGTCTACAGGCCAAAGTAAAACCAAACACGACATAGCTTTCTAGGTGGATCCACTAGATTGTATCCTATGGTGATAACATAGTTCAATAACTAGGAGATGTATTAGAGACCCATAGTTCCACATTACATGGCAGCCTTAATCTCGTGAGATTCATTGTGAACCTACCTTCCAACTAGGGAAGGCACACCCCTCATATCTAGTTCATCGGTGCTTAGCTTAAGTCCCTTTCTTGAATAACCTTTGAGTTATATTTTTATCATTAACTTATCATAGGTCAAAGGAGATTAACTCCTTGTATAAACATGATCATGAGCTCTTTAGATTTAGATGAGAATTACTTTCATCGCAACTCTTCGTATATGAGATTAAGATCACATAGTCATCTTTGTAAATCGTACAAGAGAATACCATAACTTGCTTTATCGTGTGCTTTTCATGATCTCACAAATTACATGTTCATAGCCCAACATATAAACATTAAAACATCATACATACTTCCATAACATAGCATCATGATCTATAGGCTAACATACACATTGTAGAGTAATAACAACTTTAGAAGCCTTACCTCTAGCTTCCAAGAACCTTATTCAATAACTTACGTTCAACTTACAACATTCAGAACCATAACATAGTAAAATACTCAATATAATAATCAAGAAAAACTCTAAAAATCATGTAAAATATCCATGCATAATGTAGGGTAAAGCATAAGGGTCATTTAAGAGTTCATTCTAGTTTTAGTTTCAATCCCTACATTTTTATATTGTCAAGTAGTAGAAACAATCATACGAAACCATCATCTAGATAAGAACATGCTTCACACAAAATTCAAACATAACTAACAACATACTTATCAAATCGTGTGGAATAGACCATAGAAAATAATTACTTTTAATCGAAAATCATAAATCTCGGGTTAGGAAGAAAATTCATTTTGTAGAGTAAAAACCCTAGTGTTTGAAGTTCTTAAAAACTTATCCTTGAAAGGACCTCTTTGGGAAAGGAATCCCAACAATGAAAAACCCATACCTTATAGATGAAAAATCCTTGAAAATAGGATGATAAGCTTGAGGTCTTCGTCTTCTTCCTTAATCTCTTCTTATTCTTCAATGGAGTTTGGAGAAGAGAGTGTTCTTGAGAGAATGAGAGAAATTTCGTTTGATCTGATTTGGGACGTGTAAAAGTGGTCTCAGACTGACCTAATATCAATATATATTATTCCTATTAATTACCCAAAGTACCCTCCACTTAAATTGGTCTTTTTAATAAGTTAAGTTACAAAAATACACATTTGACGATTGTGGGAAGTAGTTGCGCGTTGCGGGGCCAAATCCCTCCATTTTTATTAAATTTTGAGTTGAGGAAGTGAGGTGCGTGTCAGCCTATCGCCGAGAGGTTGAATCTTAAATCTTGAGGCCGAACACCTCGTGACAGGCGCGTGTCGAATGCCATGCCTCTACTTTTGCCTGCTCTCAGGCTGCCTGCCCACCCATGTTTGGGTCCTTTCCAAGGACCCCTAGGGTGGTCCTTGGGGTGTCGTTACCGGACGTTTGGACCATTTTTACTACATTATACCTATCCAGTTTATATGTTTTGTAATTCATTTGACACTTCGAAACCTTCACTAAACATGTGGATGTCAACTAGTTCAATTTAGCTAGTTTCCGGACGTCAAGGTCTTTCTTTGTCGTTTTGGTTCTAACCTTTTATAAATGAGTTTATTGAATTAATATAGGTATATAAACATCATTTTAAACATTATTTTATGGATTAATATCTAGCCTTAGTCATGAAATTTTCGGAGTGTTACACTCATGTATAATGATCTAGTCAATAGAGGGGTCTTGAAAGGTATGCTCAAGTGTACCCTAAACTAGATAGGTGGTTACACATGATATGTCCATGTGAAATGGTTTCTCACATGATTTAGGTTGATGAACTTTCATTTATTACCTATGATCTAAGCATATGAAGAGTCAACCTCCTAAGCCTAATTTTATAAAGTAATGTTAATAAAGGCTTTTAATAAAAAGGAAACTTAGCTTAGGACCGAGAGAACTTGAAGTTGAGGGGTTTTCCTTCCCATTGTAGCAAGATAGGTCACCATAAGACTCATAATATGAATAAATAAAGTCCCTCAATATGCATAAAGAGGGTTTCCGTAAGTGAATAACCATAATGCCCGATTTGGCATAAAGAGGGTTTTCACATGTACCTCCAAGTTCCATGACTAGGCTTGCCACATAGGATATAGCAGGTGATTCACTTAGTATGCTAGCATGTGTTAATGTTTGACCTTGGATGGGTAAGAAGACCTTCCATTAGTGAGGCTCTACAACACCAAATTTCATGTAGCACCCATGCTCATAGTGTCGGTTAAGGCTATAGTTTCCCAAAAGTAAGATGGATAATAGAAGTAAATTAAGGACCCTAACTAGGATAACCTAAGGGTAGTTGCTTAGTGTAGGTGGGGCTATGGGACTTCACCTGTTCATTGAACAAGTGGCTCTTGAGGGAAGTCCTAGGGAGGTGTTCTAATGCATGTGTCTATGTATATGTTCCTTATGCATGACGTAGTATTTGTCTACTTGTTCTGATGAAATGCATGTTATGAGCATATATGAAGTGGTCTTGTTGTATATGCATAATATTGGTCGTAATGACTATATGATAAAGGTCTTGCTTGACATGAATTATGTTGATGTATGAATGGAATGTAAGTCCTGTGGTCTCATAATAGGTTTACTAAGTATGTGTGAGGTTATGGGCCTTCACATGTACATTGCACTAGTAGACTAGATTGAGATTGTGAGTAAGGTCTTATAAGGTTCTATGTGAAGTGATATTAGTATATGTGCACTGTAAATTATGGTTCACTGTAGTGTCATTCAGGTCTTGACTTAAAGGTGTCTATGATGTATTATACTTCTATGATGGTATACGTTGGTTTATGCGGATTGTATGTGTGACTTTCTTGTGGCCTTAAGGTGATGCATTGCACCAATTATCACTAGAGGGTTACTTGGTGGAATAATGTATTAGGAAGAAAGTGAGTCACTGTAAAAATGAATGTAGTTCAACGTAAAGGGAAATCAAGTTACTTCAAAATGGATGTAGTTCACTGTAAAGGTAAATCAAGTTACTGAAAAATGATTCAAAAATGACTTAAATTCATTATATGATTTTATATAATGTTTTGCCGTGTAATATGCCTATATGATTGTGTAGATTTTACAAATTCTATTGTATCATAGTTTTATGAAGATTTTTCAAAAATACATGAAGTATGATTTCAAGTAAAATGTCCCTTTTAATGCATGGTGTAACACTACGAAAAATCTAAGAGGAGTCTTAAATCCTAACATAGGTACCATGGGGTACAAACACTGTTGTAAGACCTATTTTAATTAATAGGTCATTTAGGAAGTTTAGGAACCAAAACGTCCAAGAACATCCATGACGTTTGGAAACTAGTTCTAAGGGGTATTAGCGTGCGTTAGCCTATTTAACTAGCTTTTAGGAGTAGAAAATTCATTAAATTAGGTGGAAGGGTGTATAACATGTGTTTAAGGTCAGTCGTTGTCGAAACATCCAGGTAAGACTCCCCAAGGACCAACCAAGGTCCCTTGAGGAGGACCCTCGCAAGTTGTCAACATTATCTAGGCAGTTTGCATTGACGAGATGCAGACGACAATTCGTGTATGGATCGACGGGGCGTCATTGATAACCTTCAAACAAAACATAAAAAAAAATAGAAATTCCCCTCTTGCACTAGGCTCTTACTCAAATTATAGTTGTGCAGCACGGAGGCAGGCCTGCCCGTCGATGGAAAACCGATCCGTCGATCGTGGTCTCGTCAATGTGGTCGGCAACTTTTCTGCATGTTTTATATTAATTCTTTAAAATAAATAAAGGGTTTAGGGGTTATTTTAGGATTAAATAAAGGTTAATTAACTAATTTAACCCCCCATATAAAGACCCCAACCCTCATTAATCTAAACACAACTCAGAAAATAAACTCTCTTCCTTCTCTCTCTTTCTTTCTCTATTTGGAGGCATCATTGAAGATAAGCTAGGGGGAGGTTTTGGGGGCTGTAAAGGTAGGATTTAACCACCAAATCATCGTCAAATTTAGAGGTATGGCATCTTATTCACCTATGAGACTTCTTTCCTCAAAGGGGTCCTTAAAAATATTTCAAAAAGTTCAGTTTTCAAGTTGATTTCATTTAATTACGAATGTGATGTTATGAAATGAGTTTTTATGGTTTATTTAGGATATAATGGATAGATGAACATGTATTTTTGATTGTTTGGTTCAATTTAAAGAATATGATTCTTAACCTTAACCCTAGGTTTGATCTTGATGTGAATTGGGTTGTGATTGATTCAATTGACTTGAGTATCAGTTAAATCACTAGTATGTGATGTTGTTACACCAATAATGAACAAATTAATATGAATTGTAGTCTTCCATACTAGTAATAGATAAGTGATCTAGGTGATGAGAATTGACCTAATTATCTTGTCTTAAGCTTTGAGGTAGTATTGAATTGTTGTGTAATGGTTCTAGTAGCATTATTATCATGTTGGTTATTGAATTATGTTGATGTGATGAACTAGTTGGGTTGATTTATGGGATGAATAAAAGACCCTTGTGATGAACTATGAAGGAGACTTGGTAAGTCTTGTAATCTATATTCTTACTTCAATTTGCGGTTAATTGTGATTAAGTCATGATGATTGTATTGGAGTATGACTTATTTAGTATTGATGGGGTATATGTTGAATTTAAATGTCTTGATTATGGTTGTGAGGTTGTTTAAGATATATATGCTATAAGGATGTTGATGTATACTAATGTTCCTTATTATAAAGTGATATGCAATGCGTTAACATCACGTATATGAATTATGATGAAAGCATTTATACTCATACAATTCTTATTGAGACATTAATGATGATAATAATACAAGGGGTAGACCTATGACCGACACTAATCTATGATTGATAATTAAAAGCTTAAAGACATTTCAAAAAGGGACTCTATCTTAGCACCGAGTGAACTAGATTGAGGAGTGTTCCTTCTCACATAGGCAAGGTAGGAGCACTCAATTACTCTTGAGATTGGAGATTAAAATGCACGGAGCATAAAAAGGGTCCCAACTATATCTCCTATTTCTTGGACTATGTTGCCCCCATAGGAATACTAGTTAGTGGATCCACGTAGTTGCTATGTCTGTTTTGGTACTGCCTTGGCAAGTAGTCTGCCTTTTTTCGTGTAGGGTTTTATGAAACTGGATTCCACACTAGCTCATGTGGTCTATGTTGGTTAGGTCAAGATGTTCCAAAAAAGTAAAATGAATTAAAGAATTGAAATCCAACTAGGATAACCTAAGGGGTCTAGCTTAGTCTAGGTAGGCTATGGGACTCTACCTAAGCATCGCACTAGTTAGCCTTGAGGGGATTCTTAGGAGGATGTATTATGTATGTTCATTTCTATGATGATTTATGATATGAATATGAAGGACTTGCATATCATTGATACTATATGTTGACTAGTTTAATTATGAGTACGTGTTGGTTATCTTGTTAAAGTAAGATAAAATGTATATCTAAATGACATGTTGTATGAAGTAGGGTGTTAGTCATGATTCTTGTTGGGTTGCTTGATGGAGTAAGGTTATGGGACTTTTCTTAGTCATTGAACTTGTTGACTTGATAAGGGTTCATGGATAATTGTCTTGCATTGCTCTCATGAAATGTACTCTTATTCATGCTTATTGTCTAATATGATTTGGATGTTGAGTTACTTGAATATGTTTCTACTTGTATTAACGGAATGTTTGGTGTGGTATTGTTGAATATGCATATAAGTTCTACACAAATATGCATACTTATAGAAATGTCCTTTTATTAGCATGTTTTACAAATATATGTTCATATGGTCTCATACATAGTACATGTGGAGTACTAACCCCATTTTCTTACTTTTTCCCAACATTTTAGGTTCCGGTTGTTGAAAACTCATTTGAGACAACTTGATTTGGATTTTCTCTATCATGCACGTGGGTAGGTCCTCACTTTCCGAGGGCTATGCCAATATCTTGCTTATGAAGTTTCTTTGTTTTTCTAAGACTTTTATGTTCATACCACTTTCTTTTGATTATGACTTGTATTAGACTATTTGTGGCTTCTTTAAATTTGATGTAGGGATATTTCCAAATTGCTATGATCGTTTAGATGGTATGATATATGACAATCTTTGAAACTATCTTTCTATCTTATATATATGTATGTCCGATAAAAATAGAAGGCTATGTAACCTTTCTATATGAAGGGTCTATGTATACTCGATACGACTATATTATGTGTATGTAGAGGTCTATGTAAACCTCCAAGTAGATGTAATGAAAATTTTTAATTTTTCCGCAATTTCAACCTATGAATTTTATGACATGAGACTAAGAGGATAGTCTTAGTCCTTAAAGAGGTCGCCGACGCCGGTTACGTATAGCGGGGAAACCCAAATGTGACAAACTTGGCATCAGAGAATGATGTTGAATATCGTATAGTTATGTCTCTCTCTCTCTACCACGTCTATGTAGGTTTATATTTATAATTGTGAAGTGCACCACACTTATGAATAGGAACCTATGTGATGCCTAGGAATCACTCTCTTTCTTGGATTTCCTATATCGTTCCATTAGAGTATACTTATGGTGTGCTTTTGCATCTACTCCTATTGTTGTTCTTATAGGAAGAATGAACACTTGAACGAATGTGGCTCGGAGACTTGAAGAGGAAATTGCCAATGCGGGAGCTTCTCCATGTGGCGAACAAGTTCCTCCACTTGAAGAAGATGCTAATATCGATCAAGCTTCGGTCAATTCCCCACCATTGACGGAAGGATATAAGGGTTTCCCTCATTCAATTGGCTCAAGCCGCCACGGTTCAAGACCAAGCTATGACGGCCCAAGCCAATCGGGAGCTTGTACCTCGTCCTCATCAACAAGTCACTACTATGGCTTTCTATCTAAGGGACTTTACTCGAATGAACCCTTATACCGTCTACGGGTCTAAGGTTAAGGAAGACCCCCAAGAATTCATCGATGAATTCTATAAGATACTTTTGGCTATGGGGTTGTCTACGAGTGAGAGGCCGAGTGGGCCACTTATCAACTCAAGGACGTGGCCCAAGCATAGTTTGTACAATGGAGAGATAATAGGCCTTTGAGAGGTGGTCCCTTAACTTGGGATATATTTAGGAAGGCTTTTCTTGATCGGTTCTTTCCTAGGAAGATGAGGGAGGCTAATGTTGTTGAGTTCATCAACCTTCGCCAAGGAAGTATGAGTGTTCATGAATACTCTTTGAAATTGACTAAGTTGTTGAAATATGCTCCTTCTTTGGTTTTCGATCCTAGAGATGAAATGAGCCACTTTGTGAAGGGTGTGTCAAATGATTTCCAAGAGGAGTGTCATTCGGATATGCTACATGACAACATTAAAATTTCTCGTCTTATGGTGCACGCAAAGCATATGGAGTAGGCAAGGTCTAGGAGGAAAAGTAGGGATGCTAAGAGAGCAAGATCTTTTGATAGAGGTTCTTCAAAGAATAGGCTTGAGATACAAGAAAATCCTAGGTTTAAGAAGCGGGTTTCAAGTCAAGTTCCTTAAAAGTTCCCAAAGTCTATTGGTGATAGGGTGTCTAACCCTTAGTTGAAGAAGGGAAGGTTACTTATTCACCAACCGAGAATCCAAATTGTGGAAAGTGTGGCAAAAAGCAATATGGTGATTGTCTTAAGGGGACGGAAAATTGTTTTGTCTGTGGTAAAAGTGGGCACAAGGTTAGGGATTTCCCAAATGTGAGGGGTAAAGACAATGGTAGTTGTAAGGCTCAAGCAAGTGGTTCAAAAAAAGTTGCAAGGAAGAACCGCTTCTATGCTCCGCTCTAAGGGTGAGCAAGAGACTTCTCCCGACGTGGTGACCGGTATGTTGAAAGTCTTCTCTATTGATGCATATACCATACTTGATCCCGGTGCTACTTTATTATTTGTTACACCTCTTGTAGATAAAAAGTTTGAAATTTTGCCTGATATTTTGTATGAACCTTTTAAAGTGACTAATCTTGTGGGTGAGTTGGTTGTTGAAAAAAGAGTGTATAAAAATTGTCTTATTATGTTGCCCAATAGAGTTTCTTATGTTGACATAGTAGAATTTGATATGCTTGACTTTGCTATTATATTGGGTATGAATTGGTTGCATGCATGTTTTGCCTCCATTGATTGTAGGATAAGAGTGGTGAGGTTGAACTTTCCAAATGAACCCGTTGTTGAGTGGAAAGGAGGAAATTCTATACCTAGAGGTATATTATCTCTTGTCTAAAAGTATACAAAATGATCTCAACGGGTTGTCTATATCACATAGTATGATTTAAAGATTTAGACTCCAAAATTCCTCCCATTGAGTCGGTCCCCGTAGTGAGTGAATTTTTTGAGGTTTTCCCTAATTACCTTCCTGGTATTCCTCCCGAATGGTAAATTGATTTTTGTATCGATTTGCTACCGAAAATGAATCCCACTTGAACTGCTCCTTATCAGATGGATCCGGTCGAATTTAAGGAATTGAAGGATCAACCAAAGGATTTTCTAGACATGGGCTTTATAAGGCCTAGTATTTCGCCGTAGGGTTCTCCGGTGTTGTTTTTAAAGAAGAAGGATGGGCCTTGAGAATGTGTACCGACTACCGCCAACTCAACAAGGTCATAATTAAGAATAAGTATCCTCTCCCTTGGATTGATGACTTGTTTGATCAACTCCAAGGGGCGAGCTACTTTTCAAAAATTGTCATAAGATCGGGGTATCACCAACTTAGGGTTAGAGGTGAGGATGTACCAAGATGGCATGTCGAACTAGATATGGAAACTATTAGTTATTGGTAATGTCTTTCGGTCTCACTAATGCTCCTGCAGCGTTTATGGACCTAATGAATAGGGTGTTTCCAAATTACCTAGATTCATTTGTCATTTTCTTCATTGACAACATCTTGGTATATTTGAAGAATGAGGGTGATCATAGGGGTCATTTAAGGATGGTATTTCAAACCAATAAGAAACATCAATTGTTCTCCAAATATAGTAGGTGTGAGTTTTTGTTGAGGTCGGTGTTCTTTCTTGGGCATATCATCTTTAATGGAGGAGTTGAGGTAGACCAAGGAAAAAGGAGGCGGTGAAAAATTGTCCTAGACCATTGACTCCAACCAACATTAGGAGTTTCTTGGGTTTAGCGGGTTATTATTGGAGGTTCCTGGATGGTTTTGCATCCATTGCATCTCCCTTGACTACTTTGACCCAAAAGTGTAAGAAATTTTTTTGACTACTTTCGCTCTGGTGTTGACCTTATCGAAGGTACAAAAGGGTTTGTTGTGTATTGTGATGCATCATGTGTGGGTTTAGAGTGTGTGCTTATGCAACTTGGATGGTAATATCCTATGCTTCTAGGGAACTTAAGGTTCATGAAAGAAACTATCCCACTCATGACCTTGAGTTAGCGGCCGTGGTGTTTTCTTTGAAAATATGGAGGCATTACTTGTATGGTGAACATGTTAACATATTTACCGACCATAAGAGTCTCCAATATGTGTGTTTATCCAAAAGGATTTAAATCTCTGGCAAAGGAGGAGGTTAGAATTGTTGACAGATTACGATATGAGTATCCTTTATCACCCTGACAAGGCTAATGTGGTTGTGGATGCCCTAGGTCGTATGACTATAGGTATTGTATCCTATCTTGACGAAGCCAAGAAGGACCTAGAAAGGGAAGTACATAGATTGGCTAGGCTGGGGGTGAGGTTGGAAGATTCTTCGGATGGTGGTTTCATGGTTGGTAACAACTCAGAGTAATAATTAGTAGTTGAGGTGAAGTCCAAACAACACCTCGACAAATCATTGATGGAGTTCAAAGAATCAGTCCTTGGCAAGATTAACGAGACATTCTCCCTAGGGGGATGGTATTTTAAGATGCCAAGGGATACTGTGTGTTCCCAATTTAGATGGGTTGATGGACCAGATCCTTGAGGAA
Organism: Solanum corneliomulleri; assembly: GCA_027704805.1. NCBI lineage: Eukaryota > Viridiplantae > Streptophyta > Magnoliopsida > Solanales > Solanaceae > Solanum > Solanum corneliomulleri. The sequence goes on along the minus strand of JAKWIY010003054.1, from coordinate 9,555,244 downwards.
GCCCATGGGTCCCGCTACTCTATTCACCCGGGTTTGACAAAAATTTACCATGACCTAAGGGAAATTTCTTGGTGGGATGGTTTGAAGAAGGACTGAGCAATGTTTGTCGCTAAGTGTCCAAATTGCCAACAAGTAAAAGCCGAACATCAAACGTTGGTTGGATTACTAAAAGAGATCCAAATTCCTACTTGGAAGTGGGAAGACATCAATATGGACTTTGTAGTGGGCTTATCTCAGACTCAAAGGTCAAATGATTCTATGTGGGTGATTGGGGATAGGTTGACTAATTCTGCTCACTTTATTCCCGTCAAGTCTACTTATTCTTCATAAGATTATTCTAGGATCTTCATATATGAGATTCTTGTCACCATGGTCTTCTATTATCCATCATATTGGATCGGGGTGCACAATTCATATCTAGGTTTTGGAGGCCATTCCAAAAAGGGTTGGGTACTAGGGTGAATTTTACTACCGCTGTTCATCCCCAAACGGATGGTCAAGTGGAACGCACCATTCAAACCCTTGATGATATGCTTAGGGCTTGCATTATTGATTCTAAATGGAATTGGGATAAGCATTTGCCTTTGGTGTAGTTTGCTTATAATAATATTTTTCATTCATCCATTTCCATGCTCCCTATGAAGCCTTGTATGGTAGGAGGTGTAGGTATCATATTGGGTGGTATGAGGTGGGTGAGCCTTCACTTCTTGGTCCCGATTTGGTTTATAAGACTTGGGAACATGTTCATATCATAAGGAACCAGTTGCGAACGGCCTATAGTCGGCAAAAGTCTTATGCCGATCATAGGAGAAGGGATTTGGAGTTTGAAGAAGATGATAAGGTGTATTTGAAAATTTCACCAATGAAAAGGGTGGTCAGATTTGGCAAAAAAGGGAAGTTGAGTCCTCGTTTTTTGGATCCCTATGAAATCTTGCAAAGGGTTGGTAAGGTTGCCTATGAATCGAAACTTCCTAGTGAATTGGGTTTGGTTCATCCGGTTTTCCATCTGTCTAGGTTGAAAAGGTGTTGTGGTGATTCGGAGTCTATTATTCCTATTTAGGGTCTTGGTGTCAACTATACCTCTCTATGAGGAAGTTACGATTCAAAATCTTGATAGAAAAGTCAAGAAATTAAGGAATAAAGAGGTGGTTTCCGTAAAGGTGTTATGGAAGAATCTCCTAGCTAAGGGTGCAACATGGGAGGCCTAGACCTACATGAAGTGTGTTACCTCATCTTTTTGATAATTAAGGTTAGTCATTCTTTTTAATAACGTAAATATGACTAGGGATTGAAGTTTCAGGTTTTTTTTGTGAAGTTTTGCACAAATGTACATTTTGAGTTGCATTACAGTGAAGTCGTACATTTGAAACTTCAAATTTTGTCTTTTTGGTTTGTCTAAGTTATTTGTGCATTCTGACATAGTGAGTCTTAGTGAAAATTTATGTGACCTATTGATAAGTTGAACTCTGTGATAATTGACTTATGTAATGTATGTTGAGCTCATGTGTGTTTTGAGGAGGAAATGCCTCATGATGAAGTGTTTCAACCTTATGTGTGGTAATAGGATTTTTGAAATTTGCCTTGTTGAAATGATATGATTTATGTCTATTTGATGTTGTTTATTGGTTGGGCTGCTAATCTTTTATCTATTATTCCTCCCTTCAAAGGGTGGCGGTGGGGGGACAATGTAACACTTCAAAAAATCCAAGATGATTCTTAAAGCCTAACACAGGTACCATGGGGTATAAACACTATTTAATACATATCTTAATGAATATAGGTCATTTAGGAAGTTTAGGAACCAAAACATCTAAGAACGTCCATGACTTTCAGAACTAGTTCTAAGGGGTACTAGCGTGCCTTAGCCTATTTAACTAGCTTTTAGGAGTCGGAAATTCATTAAATTAGGTGGAAGGATGTATAACATGTGTTTAAGGTGACTCCTGGTCGAAACTTCTAGGTATGACTCCCCAAGAACCAACCAAGGGCCGTTGAGAAGGACCCTCGCAAGTTGATGTCAACACAGTCTAGGCAGTGTGCATCGACAAGATGCAGGCGATGATCCATGTATGGATCGATCGGGCGTCATTGGCAACCATTTAACAACACTTAGAAAAATGGAGAAAGTCCCTTACTACACTAGGATGTAACCGAAATTACGGTTCTGCACCGCGGAGGCAGGCCTGACCATCGATGGACCAATGATCCGTCGATCGTGGTCTCGTCAATGGGGTCTGCACCTTTTCTGCACGTTTAAAATTAAATTCATTAAAATAATTAAGGGGTTTAGGGGTTATTTAGGGATTAAAGGAAGGTTAATTTACCAATAAAACCCCTCGTACAAAGACCCCAACCCTCATTAATCTAAACACAACTCACAAAATAAACTCTCTTCCTTCTCTCTTCTTTCTCTTTCTATTTGAAGACATCATTAAAGACAAGATAGGAGGAGGTTTTGGTGGCTGTAAAGGGACTATTTCACCGTAAAATCTGCATCAAACATTTTGATATGGGATGTAATTCACCTTTGAGACTTCTTTCCTCGAAGGGCTCCTTCAAGGTATTTGAAAAAGTTGAGTATTCAAGTGGGTTTCATTTAATTACGAATGTGATTTTATGAACTGAGTTTTTTTATGGTTTATTTAGTATATAATGTATAGAATAACATGCATTTTAAATTGATTATGATCAATTATGATAGTTTGGTTCAATTTGAAGAATATGATCCTTCACCCTTAAACCTAAGTTTGATCTTGATGTGAATTGGGTTGTGTTGATTAATTGACTTGATTATTAGTTAAATCACTATTAGATGATGTTTTTACATAAATCATGAAAAAATTAAGATGAATTGTAGTCTTCCATACTAGCTCTAGAGAAGTGATCTAGGTTATAAGAATTGACCTAATTATCGTGTCTTAAGCTTTGAGTTAGTATTGAATTATTGTGTAATGGTTCTCCTTGCCATATTATCATGTTGGTTATTGTATTATGTTGATGTTATGACCTAGTTTTGTTGAGTTATGGGTTATTAGTAAGACCCTTATGATGAACTATGGACGAGAATTGGTAAGTCTTGTAATCCCTATTGCTTACTTTAACTTGTGGTTAATTGTGATTAAGTCATGATGGTTGTGTTGGAGTTGCCTTATTTAGGATTTATAGAGTGGTATGATATTGAATTTAAGTGTATTGATTATGGTTATGAGGTTGATTAAGGTGTATATGCTATAAGGATGGTGATGTATACCAATGTGCCTTATTATAAATTGATATGTAATGTGTTAATCTCACCTATATGAATTGTGATGAAAGGATTTATACTCATACAATTCTTATTGAGCCATTAATGATGATGATTATACAAGGGGTAGACCGTATGACCTAAACTAAGCTATGATTGATAATTAAAGGCTTAAAGTCATTTCAAAAAGGGACTCTATCTTAGCACCGATTGAACTAGATTGAGGAGTGTCCCTTCCCACATAGGGAAGGTAGGAGCACTCAATTACTCTTGAGATCGGAGACTATAATGCATGGATCATAAAGAGGGTCCCAACTATATCTCCTAGTTCTTGAACTATGTTTTCCCCATAGGAATATTAGCTAGTGGATCCACGTAGTTGCTATGTTTTATTTTTTGGTACTACCCTGGCAAGTAGTCCGCTTTCTTTCGGTGTGGGGTTTTAAGATACAAAATTCCACACTAGCTTATGTGGTCTATGTAAGTTAGGGAAAGATGTTCCAAAAAGGTAAAATGAATTAAAGAATTGAACTCTAACTAGGCTAACCTAAGGGGTCTAGCTAAGTCTAGGTAGGGGTATGTGACTCTACCTAAGCATTGCACTTGTTAGTCTTGAGAGGAGTCTTAGGAGGATGTTCTTTTGTATGTATATGTCTATGATGATTTATGATATGTATATGAAGAACTTGCACATTATTGATCCTATATGTTGACTAGTTTAATTATGAGTACGTGTTGGTTTATCTTGTTAAAGTAAAATAAAATGTATATCTAAATGTCATTTTGTATGAAGTAGGGTGTTAGTCTTTATTCTTGTTGGGTTACTTTATTGAGTAAGGTTATGAGGCTTTGCTTATTCATTGTACTTGTTGACTGGATAAGGGTTCATGGGTAATTGTCTTGCTTTGCTCTCATGAAATGTACTCTTATTCATGCTTATTGTCTAATATGATTTTGATGTAAAGTTACTTGAATATGTTTCTACTGGTATAGTGGGAATGTTTGGTGTGGTATTGTTGAATATGCATATAAGTTTTAAAGAAAGATGCATACTTATAGAAATGTCCTTTTTTTTAGCACGTTTTACAAATATTTGTGCATATGGTCTCATACTTATTACACGGGGAGTACTAACCCCATTTTCTTCCTTTTTCCCAAACATTTTAGGTTCCGATCATTGAAGGCTCATTTTAGATGACTTGAAGAAGGCTTGGATATTCTCTATAATCCAATTGAGTAGGTGCTCACTTTTAGAGGGAGATGCCAATATCTTGCTTATGAAGTTGCTTTGTTTTTTCTAAGAATTTTATGTTCATGCCACTTTCATTTGAGTACGACTTGTATAAGCCTATATTTGGCTTCTTTACATGTGATGTAGGGCTATGCCAAAATTGCTATGATCATTTAGATGGTACTAGATTAGACAATATTTGGGACTATCTTTCTATCTTTTATATATGTATGTGCAATAAAAATAGAAGGATATGTAACCTTCCTATACGAAGGGCCTATGTATAATCGATACGACTATAGTATGTGTATGTAGAGGTCTATGTAAACCTCCAAGTAGATGTAATGAAAAGTTTTAATTTTTTCACAATTTCAACCTATGAATGTAATGAAATGAGACTAAGAGGCTAGTCTTAGTCCTTAAACAGGAAAACGACACCGGTTACATCTAGGGGGGTAAAACTGGATGTGACACGTGGTTTCCATACTTAGTGCATTCTTATACTAACTCCATTGTTCTCTACTTTTTACATGAATTTAGGTTATGGATGCTTAAAAGATGGTCTCTATTTTGAGGAGCTTGTTATGTGTTTCCCAAGCTTAAGCAAAAATGAATCCTTAAGATTCAAGGACGTCCTAAGTCAAGTTATGTTTAAGCCTTGTAATTATATACTTATGAATTATGTTATAAGGTCAGTGTCCCTAAAGTACTCTTATGATGTTGAGTCTAGGATGGCAAAAAGAGACTAGAGTCTTTACCTATGTATTATGATACTTTATATATAATGGATGTGTTGTTCTAGCATATGATGTGCTAAGAAAGTTTTAAAATTTCCTCTAAGTTTACCTATGAGAATGCGATGAATGATAACTATGGGCTTCTACAAGACCTCTGAGAGGTCAAGTACTCCATATTACTTCTAGGGGGTGCTCCCCGTATGTGACAAATGTGGTATCAGAGCATGAGGTTTATAAAGGTGGTCTTAGGTTCTAAAAGGTCTCATATTGCCACGTCTAGTAGAGTCTTGATAATCGGTGTGAGTCGTGATTCATCTATGAGTGAGAGGATATAGGACGATAGAGTTTCCCTTTTTCATCATTCTCATGTCGTTCTATAAAACTTAACTCTATAAGATCTCTCTTTATGTTTTCTTGTCCAGTAGTCTTTTATATGTGATTGCTTTGATGAGATGGTATCTATATGCTTGAGGGATAAAAGGTGAGTTTTGATGCTTATCTTGGTTATGGTTTCATGAGTATGTGTGAAGGTGAACTTTGGTATATTTGATGATATAATGTACTTTGTGGCTATATATATATATATATATATATATATATATGTATGTATGAGACCTATGTGAAACGACATGTTTTATTGAGAATTATGTGTCATGATATAATTAAAGCATGTTAGAAGCTATTATGATTAAAATGAGTTTCTTTCTGGAATGATATGCTACTATATGGTTTGGCATGATGGTAGCTCTAATGTTATGATTTGAGTGTGAAATGCTTAGTGACTACCTATAGAAGCATGTTTCCCTAAGTATATGTATAATGGTTCAAAGGGTACCTTTGTTTATATATGTGAACCTTCATGATTGCTTAACATGGATTGGAGTCTTTTTTATAGACTTGATCCTAAGTGCTAAGGTAGTATGTTTATCTTATTATGGTAATGATTTGGATTTGATTGACCTAGAAGTTACCTCACTGTAAATGTTGAAAGAAAATAAAGAGGCCTTATGGCTAAGTCTCCTCTATTGTTTCCCCAAATGTTTTATGACCTTTGATGTTCATTGTATAGTTAAAACCTTAGGTAATTGAATAGTATGAACTAACTTGATAATCGGGGGATAATCTGCCTAAGATGATAAGGTTTAAAATGCCTTAGTGTTCCTATAGTTACTTACTGTAACTCCTTCTAAAGTGCTAATCACTTTTAAACGATGAAAAATGAAGGTTGATAAGTTAAGATCCTCTTGAGGTTGGGTTAAGTTTCTCTTAATTGGGTTTACCCTATGTGGGGGATGGTGATGTGATTAATAAGGTTGTAGATATTTCTATCATTTTTCTATATGTTTATTTGAACTTGAGACTAATGAATTCTTAGTAAGTTGTTCATGATAGGAGTCTTGTCTAAAGTATAAATTGCATGACCTCTATATGTTTGGTATGTCTTGATTTTGCACTATCTTGAGATTATTTTGCAGATTCTAAAGCGCTTGAAAATAAATTTTTATTAAATTCATGGTTTTCTTATGTTGATTGTGCATCTTGAAATACTAGTTTTGCATATGACTTCATTAGATAAGGTAAGAAGCATGTTTAAAATTACTTATAATGTGCAGAGTTTAAGCCATGAATAAAATTTTTTTGAGTCTCCTAAAAATGAAAATATGTGTCTCATGAAAACTATGTGACTTTTATGATTTAGAAAGCATGATTATAGGCTCACTTTTGAAAAGTGAAGGCATGTTTATCTATTTTCCTTGTGTGTGCTTATAAATTGTAAGACTTTACTTAAATGATGCATGTTTATGAAAGCTAGTGATAAGATAGAAATTAAAATCTTTTGAAATGGCTTCCTATTGTTGTGATGTGTGTGGTATGAATTATTGTTTTGACTTCACTAGGAAAGGTGTTTGAGCATGTCATGATTATAGTAAAGTGGACCTTTGTGAATTTGCTTGGGTATGAACTCATAAGACATATAAGTGTGTTTAGGAGAAGGACATTCATCCCTAAAACATAACTAATCATGGTACGGTTGAGTATGGTCCCATGACATTATGCTTAACTAATAAGAATCCGTTGTCAACCTATTTAAGTCAAGTCTATGTGCATTGAAGTTTGAGTGCCTACTTGCTCTTGGGTGTTGTTGAAACTGCTTAAGTGTGACTTAAAGATGATTGCATGATAAAATATTAATAAAAATGAAATGTAAAGACCATGTTATGACTAGGAGAAAGATGTTCCTCCTATGAATATGATAAAAGCCTATGTCTTTGATGCATTAAATATGTGACTTAATGAAGGTTTTGCTTAATTATGTTGCATTGAGTGATAAATTGTTTGAAGTTGTGTTCCTTGTAAGTTTGGTTCATTAACTTCTATATGGTGATGTTATGAATGTTGTAAGATGTTCTATGATTCATTGAAGTCTTTGTTGGATTAAAGTGTTTTAAATGTCATTCGAGGACAAATTTTTCCAATTGGGGGATATTGTAAGACACCCAAAAATGAGTTAGGGTTTCTAAAAAATAACTTATGCCTATAATCTTGTTAACATATTATTAATAGAGTGTTTTAAAATTATGCATGATTGGTTTGAAGTGATTTGGAAGTCAAATGTCAAGGGACGACCAAAACATTCAATGACTAGTCACCTAAGGGGCCTTATGTGTTTTTGTGTTTTTATGTGTGTTTAATGAGATTATAAGGTATTACATGAGTAGTAATGATTTTTATAAGAAGTTTATGCAGTTTCATGAACTTTTGAGGTCAAACATCCAAGAACGTCCAAGACGTTCGAAAGTTAGCCCTTGAGAAATGCATGTGTGTCTCTTGAGTGTGCCTAGCATTTTTGAAGAATTTGCGTGTAATTATTTTGGTTGAAACTGATGGGGAATGTCCTTTACATGTTAAGGTATATATTTACATTGGAAATGCCCGGGTACGACTCCTTAAGGGTCCTGCAAGAGGCCCTCAAGAAGGACCCAATGGTTGTGGATACACTGCCTCAATCGGCTGAGCCAAATGACACGTCGTCAGTTGAATGAAACCCCGTTGAAGCAGAGGAGTCGATGGACTCTTAGCCTGGGGAAGTCTCAGCCAAAGAATAGCCTATGACCCAAATGACAGAAGCCACAAACGTTCCATCGATGGGCCAACATAGCGTCGATGGCTGGCCATCAATACATGCTTCACTCACAGCCATGCACGCTTCCTAGTTATAGGGTGAATGGGAAATTTACCCCACGTTCTAACCTGAACCTAGTCGGTTTATTTACCTATTTTTGGGTATATTAGGTTTGTTAAAAATGTGTAACCCATACCCAATCCTCCATTAAAAATCCAAAACTCCCTCTCCCAAAATATCCTCTCTAGAAACCTCCATTGAGGGTGAAGTTAAAGGTAATCTTGTAGATTGAAATTCCAAGGGTTATTCACCAATTTTTAGTTGGTTCTTCATCTAATAAAGGTATGGTGTTCCTTCATAATAACTCAATTCTCCATATACACTGTCTCCATCATGGTATATATTAATGGGTCATACTTTTTAGATGATCAAATAAGTTAGGCTAGTGGATCCACTAAGTTAAGTAGTTCTATGTGACGACAAAGTATTGGAAAGTTCTACCGCGCGGGCAAGACGTTGTATCACAAATTAGGATCATAGTGGTGGTCTTCGGTTAGAGAACCTCCCAGAGAAGCTGTATTACTTTATCATAAAGTAAAGTTGAGTTTGTTATTGAATTTCGTTAGATGTTTTAAATATATTACATGTGTCTTATTGATTTATGTTGAGTTAAGTTATTCATGAGTTGAGCAGAGCCAATGTAAGTGTTATTTCTTAGGCTTTTCAAGCTTAAGTTGTTTGTAGAATTCAAACTCTCATACTTGTACATTTAATGTATTAATGCAGTTGGCCTGCATCGTCTTATGATGCAGACGCAGGTAATAGGATCAGCATCTGGCGTACCATTGATCTAGTTAACAACTCAGAGTCAGTTGGTGAGCCTCCCTTATTTCTGGAGGACACCTTTATTATTCATTTATTTTTTTTGGATTTGAGTTGTTACGAAGAATGGGGGTCCTGTCCTAACATCCCTCTTTGTTTATAGGCTTCATAGATAGATAGTATTAGATTTTCGGTCTTTTCATTTCACTTACAAATGATTAAGACTTGATTTGCCATTTTGGATTAAGTAATTTTTTTAGTTACTCCTTGAGTTATTTCTCTTGTGTTTAAGAGTTCCGCTGAGTACGTAAGTTAGTCCAAGGGTCCACTCGAGGCTAGCAATGGTCTTGGAGTGTAGTCCCACTCAAGATATAAGCTCGAGGCATCACAAACTTTATTTCCAAGCAGGCTTATGCCAATAAAGGGACCAAAACATAAAAACTCATCTATTAGAGTATGAATATATGCCCTCATCATCTTTATATTATGCAAATTATCAAATAATGGGCATAGCCAATAAAGATTGGCTTATAAAGACTTCATGCCCCATATAACAAGAATGGAAAGAATAACTTGTGACTAGGGTAGTCAAATCATCTCCTTAGTCTTTTGGATTACTTACTTCATTCATTGTATCAATGGGATTACAGTAAAATAATTGCAATCATAAGCAAAACATAGGATCAAAGGAGATCATTGAACTACACAACAAAAAGAAGAAAGGACTGAAAAGTAAACTTAGTCTGGGAGAGGGAGATCTCAGCCTAATGGGAGCAAAAATGTTAAATTTTGCTTGAGTTGTTCTAAAATTATGTTCATGATTCCAAGGTTTTATGTTCATATAGAAAATCATTTGTGTGCGTTAATTGCATGAAATATGTCATATTTATAGTATGATTCCTAAATAACGAATTAGGAATGTGAAGTGAGTTCACATTCCAAAAATGGCATGTTGGTACAAGAAGATCTTTCCTTGTTCAAGCATAGTCCTTATGTTTTTATGTGCATACACCTATACTTAGTACAAGTGTGTACTAACCCATATACAATTACTATTTTTATAGGTGCAGGTCCTTGAAGAAAATTGAAGATTAGTTGAAGCTATTTGGACTAGTACCTACAGACTTTGGTAGCTCCTCTTGAATTCGAGGATGACTACGCTTTATTTTCTAGCTTTTTAGTAGATTATACATAGCTAGTGGATGTTGTCCCTAGTGTTTCCTTTCAAACATTTTTTCAAGCTTTTGTATGAAGTCTAGTTTGGCAACTATTAATGATATTATGAATTCTTCATTTCAATTGTTCAATGTGTTAATAGATGGTTGTTTATTTTGAGATTTTGTATATAACTCTTATGCAAGAATTATATGAAGAGGCTTTTCTACGACCTCTGAGAGGTTAAAGATGCCGGTCTCATTTAGGTTCTAGGACCAGGTGTGACAGTGAAAGGTGGAGTTAGAATATTTTGATGTGATGCCATTATGGTTATATGTGACTTATCAGATTTGAGATGTTATGTTGAGAAGTTATGTTATGATATAGTTTTACTTGTTAAGATTGGTTATGTTTGAATTAAATCCTCTTTGGGATGATAGGTTGTTTTATGGTTGTATGCAATGATTGTATAACGTCATGGTATAAGATTGAAAAGTTTTTGAGAAATGTCTTAAATAGTGAAAGACGAAAGTTTCCCTTTAATATGATTTGTTCTTGTCACGACCGAAATCTAGACCTCAAACAAGACCAGCGTCATTGACCTATCAGAGGTCGCAGACAAGCCTACATACGTCATTCTTAATAAACATTCAATTACATGTATAATTGTTCAGCATCAACCATCTAACATTAAGATCATCATATGAAAGAAGAAGTTTATTATAACGATAACGATGTACTTGTCAAAATGGCACCAATACAATGTCTGAACAAATATGGGAAAGAAACACTAGTGGAACATACTCCACTAGCTCAATCCTACAACTAATCTAGAATGTAAATAATCAAGCATCATCGAAATAATGAGGGCCTACCGAGTGGATGAATCCTCGACGTCTGAATAGCTACATCGTTGATCTTGTATCTCTAGGGTCTACCTGTGCCTTCACGTAAAAGTTTTGAGTTATATAGGGTTAGTACAGACTTGTATTAAGTATGGGTATATGCAAGCACACACCTAGGACATGCATCATTAAGAATAGATCGTTCCTAGCACCATGATTGTAGAAGGTCAAGTAAGTGTACTTGCCATATTGAGATTAGGAAAGTGAGTAAGCCTTACAAATTTGTATTAGGAAAGTTATGCCATTAGCGTAACATGCATAATCATACTTAACATTTTGCACACACCACACAACAGCGTATACATAGCACATATCATAATTCAGATAACACATAATGTTGTTCATATCATTTATTCGTATGCCATGAGACCTTGCAATCATGGACTTGACATTTAGACTTCCCAAAATGAGGGCTCAACATATGGGACAACAACTAAGGAGTCTCCTTTAGAAAATGCAGAGTCTGCTTCATTTATTCTTACTTACTTCATTTAATTTCATTCCCAGGCCATAGTAAACACCAGCTATACCTAGGATGTAGTCTAAGGCTTTCATCGGGTTCGTTGTGGAATGACCAAAAAAGACCTAATGTCATTACTTGAGTCTAACTCACCTCTTTCTTATCCTATCTTAACACCTTTGGTATTATTCATTTCATTATATGCATCACTTAAGGTTGACCTCATTCATTCATTGGGAACTTTAACTTTAACCAACATAGATCATGTGAGCATTATGAAATCCAGTGTCATGAATCCCCACACCGAAGTGAGATGGAATCACCGGCCAAAGTGACCCAAAACATTCTAGCGTACATGGGAATTGAACCCTGCCAGATCTCTATATTGGCAGTATAGGTTCGAAGACTAGGAGATATAAGGAGACCCATATCCGGCATGCTGGACAGTATCATCTCATGAGAGTTACGTCAACCTCCACCTTTCCCGAAAGAAGGCATCACCGCTCATAGCTAGTCTATTGGTGCTCAGCATAAAGTTTCATTAAATTCAACTCATAAGTCATGGAAGCTGACTTTTAGTATGAGGACATCATAGCTCAATAGATGATTTCTCATCTCATCCTTAATATTAAGTGTGTTAATCTCAATACTTTCATTATAGTGTTCATAGGGACTGGTCTCTTCATTAAATTTACACTCTCATTGGTGAGTACATATTGGTAACATTTACTTAGAATCATTTGAGATTTCTCTCATCTTTTACATTAGCCTCATATAATGTTGTCACCATATTCATTAACATTATCACATTTTTTATTCATCATTACTCACCCCTTTTACGTGAATGTTCAATTTATCATATGCTAATGCACTTGGACATTTGTGTGTTTTACACTCTTACTTAATCCTTATAGGGTTTCATGATTTCATTACATAATATTCGTTTCATCATATGCCAATGCACTTGTCCATTTAGTGTGTTTTACACTCTTACTTACACCTTCTAGGGTTACATCATTCCATTAAATATATCTTAGGTTCACTTATTTTTTTAAAGGTATGTTAGACTTATGGATCTATGCATACAAGCCATAAGGCTTCATTCATAGTTCGTTTAAATGATTCACATCTTCCTAAGTTTATGTGGTACAACGTTCATGCATCTTGTATGTATGCCAAGATCTGAATTTCGATCTAAGTGGGCAGAATTATTCTTGGAAATTTAATTCACGTATGACTTTTGATCAATACGGAATTTGGGCAAGGAAACCCAGTTTTCAAATACCTTTAACACCACTTACATTTTTTTTCATTTTTGTTTGATCCATATGGATTGGGGACCTAAGTTTGAGCCCCAATGCTTTCATTTTATTTTTTTCCATAATTTGTCTCTTCATTTTTCGCTTAATGGAACTAAGAGGATGTTGGAATGAACCCCCACAACCTCATTTACTTTTTATTTTCATTTCCTTTAAATTTCTCTCCTTTGGCAGAGGGGTTTTGGGTTCAAACCCCCACAACCCTTCTTTAATTTCTTTTAATTTTTTCTCCTTAAATCTGGCTAGGAGGTCGTGGGTTCGATCCCACGCCTCACATCTCTTTTCTTTCATTTCCTTTTGACTCTCCTTCACTTCCTAGAAGTCGTAGGTTCAATCCCCTAGCCTCACATTTCTTTTCTTTAATTTTCTTTTACTCTTCCTTAAATATGATTGAGAGGTGGTGGGTTCGAATCCCACTCCTCTCAGTTCTTATTTTTTCTTTTAAGTTAAATTTTCCATCCAATACCATGGTTCGAATCCCCTTCACCACATTTCATTTTACTTCTTTATTTTCATGGTTTTTAACATGGTGTGGTCACGGTTCAATGGTGCATGACCTCACTAGTTTTAATTCATTTTTTCAACATTTGTAATTTTTTAGCATCCTTTCATCAAGGTACACCGTAGTTCTTAGGGGAATTTCGTAGTGCATTTAGAACATTTTAGGTGCGTCTTCTTGTGTTCATTTAGCCAAGACATTATCCCTCAAATAAGACATATTCGAACTCATATGAACATCATATTTACATCAACATGTGTACATGATATATAAAGAACTGTCATGCCATTTCAAGTCCTAAACCATGAACAATAGCCACGGAAACACACACATACACACGTAGTTACATTTTTTGAAACATAACATAAGTGATAATTCCAGACATACATATAAAAACATAATTATCACGAAAACACGTTTCTTCCCTAGTTTTCTACTAGCAAACATAACCAACCTATGATTCAATGGGAGCTAGTGACGGGGACATGCAACGGGGAACAATCCTAGTTTTCGGAATGAATATTCTTAACCTTAAGGGGTCTCTTGGGAAAGGGACCAAGATATAAGAAAAACCATACCTATTTGAAGTTAAACCCTCAACTTTTTTCCCAGAAACTTCACCCAAGATCACGTCCAAATCCCCTCAAAGTCAACACCAACTCAACGGACAAACTTCTCTTTGCCTACGTGATTTATTTCGTTTGTTTTCTTATATATTCACTATGAGTTCTTCAAGTGTGAAGAACTTTAGTTTACCTACTACTTTTTGAAGTTATTTGGCAGAGAGAATTGTGAGTGAGAGTGATAGAGACGTGAGAGAGAGAGATGAGTGTGGGGGAGAAGAGTTTTCTTAGGATTAGGAGTCTAGTTTAGGACTTAGTCAATTAAGGTTTTTATTTAATTATTAAAAATATGATTTTTTTATTTAACTCAGCTAATAAATAAAAAATATAAATTAATTACAATAATAAACAACCTTAAATTAAAAATTATTTAATTCATTGCTTCCACCTAAGTTCGAACCTCGGTGGAGCAAGACTTCACTTCAAGACCCAATTTTCGGCCCTCTCTCTCCAAAATTCCCCTCCACCTTATTAATTAAATAATTCATTATATATTAGGGTAATTATATACTATCTTTAGCCTAGAAAAAGACCATTTTACCCCTAGACCCTCCAAACCTACGATTTTCCCTTTTAAGTCCGGCAAAGACTCCTTCAAGTAAATCTTCGTATTCGAGAGCCCTACATGGTTGGACCCAACCTTTCCAAGCTCAACTAACGCCTTAAGTTAGTTGTCTTGGCTGTAGCAAGGGTTTCGAGGACTGGTTTTACGCGCATCAGTCCGTGTGAACCCTGGTCTAATCATAGGCATTCACATTAAGCATTTCTTATCTTATCCATTTTTAGGGTTGTTATATTTTTTTGATAATCATCCTTGTGTAAATTGGAGTCATTTTTATAGTCTTACTTCAAATAAGTGAAGATAGTGTTTACCTTTTAAGGTAATTGTGTTAATGAATGAATCCGTATGACTAATTGATTAGTTCCTTGATTAGTTCCTATATGAGCCTATCCTAAGAGTTGCAAAAAGAAAGAGGGGATTTTATTCCATAAGTTTGAATTATGTTTTACTCCAAGGTCGACTCAAAGGTAGTATGTACCCCTTAACTTTTAGGGAAAAGAAGAGAATTTATGTTCACCAACTTTAAATAAGTTAATTGTCTTTTATGATTGATCTTAAGTGTGTACATTTGAAAAGAGTGTTTAGATTGCACCAAGTCATGGTTGGTTGAAAGATTCCACCAAAAGTGATGATAAGTGTTGAAATGGTCTAAGTGTTGACTTAAGAAATGATATATGTTGAATTTTGGGTTTAGTTATTACCATAGGTGGTTGAAATGTATACCCTATCTGGAATTTTTATGAGTTCCTTTAGATGATAGACTTAGAGGAATATTATGCTACAGTGGTACCTATTGCGGTTAAATTTGTAAGCTCTTTTATGAGGGTAGGAGTGAAATCCTCAATGCTGTAAAAATCATATTATGAGAGGAGCATGGAGGTTTAGTATTAACTTGTCTTGAACTTGGTGTTTAAGCGCATGATTTGGGGAAGATTTGCTTAAGATTACGCCAAGTGGGGGATAATGTGCCTAGATGGTAGGGTTTGAGTGCCCTTAATGTTCCTAATTTGAGTTTCCTTAAACTTCTCCAAGTCGAGAATTACTTGGAGTGATGGATATGAAGTGGAGAGATTTAGATACTCATTTTGGATCTCTTTAAATTCTCACTAAAGGGAGCGTAGTGAAAAAATTATTGAGAAATGATTCCTCTTTAGAATGGAATGAGATGGTGCTTAAAAAGGGTTTGCACAAACTTGACCCCAAGAAGGGTAATGTTGTGCTTTATTAGTGAGGTTGGTATGTTAAAGTTCTCTTGGTTGAGATGAGTTGCTCTTCGATGGGTTTACCTTAAGTGGAGGATGATAAGTCGAGTAGTAAGGTTGTTGATACCCCTATCTTTTCCTTCCATTCTTACTCAAGCTTGAAACCAAAGAGTTCCTAGTAGCTTGTTCATTTTAAAGAGTCTTGCATATGAGTATAAGTTGCACGTTCTCCATATTTTATGTATGTCATTAGATGACACTATGTTATGCATGTTATGAAAGATCATTATTGCATGAAAAAGGATTTTGATGAATTCCATTTTTCTCATGTTGTTGTGCATCTTACCATGATAAATGTGCATTTGACTTCATGAGATGGTTTAATGAACATGCTTGATAACACTTTTGATTTGAGGGTATATTGGCCCCCACAAGGAGATGTTAAGTCTTATTTACATAAGAAAAGATGAGTCCCTTTAATAATATCTGATTTTGTGATTTGGGAAGTATAAATATAGGCTCAATCTTGAGAGTGATGGTACATTTAACCAATATTATTGATGTATGCCTATGAATAGTAATAATTTCCCTAAATTATACATGTTCATGATAACTAGTGTTATGCTAGAAAATGAATTTTTTGAGTAGTACCTTTATAATGTTGTGATATGTTTGGTGTGAACTAACATTTATAATTTCATGAGGAAGGAAGTATGAGCATGATTGGTTAGTAGTTAAGAATTCTCCTTAAATATTAATCGACTTTTATGAAATGCTTTTATATGACTTTGAAGAAGCCCTACTAGTATGTTATGGAAAAAGAAATTCCACCTTGAATATAATTTAACACGGTAATGATATGTATGTCCTTGATTGTATTTTTTCTAAATGATAAAGATTTCGTTGATCTACATTACTCATGATTTATATGCATTTAGTATGTGTTACTTATTTGCCTCTTGAGCGAAAATGTGAATATGCCTATGTGTGATCTAATGATTAGTGAATATTAAGCCTTTTGGTGAAATGAAAAGTAAATATCATTTCATGATTAGGAGAATGATGTTACTCCTATGAACATGAGAAATGATTTTGTGTTTGATGTATTATGAGTTGGTGAATAGAGTTTCTACTTACTTCTGTTGAATTGAGTGCATAATGGTATGAAGTTGATTTTCCTTGTAAATTTTGGTGCAGTGACTATTATGTTACATTATATTAATTATTCTGAGCTTCTAAATGGGTCATTGAGTCCTTGAAAGTGTCAAAAATGCCCCAAGTGTCATTCGGTAATGAATGTTCCCAAGTGAGGGATAATAAAACAACCCTCAAAAGGAACTCAGATTCTCTAGAGTCTCACATGTTATTTAATATTCAATAACTTTCTTATAATGTGATAAACAACTTGAAATAGTTGGTTTGAAGAGGCTTGAGGTCAAACGTCAAAGAACGACGAAGAGGTCCGAAAACTAGTCTTTTGTGTGCTAGTGTATAGTTGTATGTTTTCCTTATTTTTATTTATTGTTTGGATTCCAAAAACAGTGGAGGTTACCCTAGTGTCTTAATAAACATGTTTAGGTTCAAAAAGTCCGGTTACGACTCCCCAAGGACAAGCCTAGGGGTCCTTGAGGAGGACCCAATCTTTGGCCAACAAGCTGCCCAAGGAAGTAAGAGTTTGTTTATGGATGAAACATGTCCGCATCGCGGACTAGGTTCTCCATAGTCCAAATGTATGGTACGCTTAACGTACATATAATGTATTATACTGTCCCAAAATTAAATTCAAAAAATCTTGTGGGAACAACTCGACGACGCAGACTTTCTCCCTGACGATAATTTCAAAAATGAAAGTTAAGTATGACTTGTTTAAAAAATTTCCCATTAATGTGGGGGTATTTTGGGTACTTTAAGGGTTTGTTATAAGAGTTTTTAAGTCATACTTAACCCCATTCCCATATCAAAACCCAAATACTTCAAAACCCTCTTCTCTTACAAATTCTATAAAACCTACATTGGAGGCAAAAGCAAGCTCAAGATTGAAGATGAATTTTCAAGTTCTATATTCTCTAAATTGCATGGTCTTATATTCTATAAAGGTGTGGTATCCCTTTATCCTTGGATAACCTTTCATCTAAGGAGTTATATCAAAGATTTTCCAATGTGATTCTATGATCAAAATTCCAAATTTTAAGTCAAGCCATGGGTTCATTGTCAAATTGTTTTCAAAGTCAATCTAATGATTGATTTATGTTAATTTCAGTTTTTATGATGAATTTCAATATAATTCCATGAATAACTCATGATCTCCTTAATCTCTCAATTTTTCCCATAAAATGGGTCTTATGATCTTGATTAGATGTTGATTGGATTGTGATTAGTTTGTGATGTATTGTTTAATCCTATTTCTATCTATATCAATTGATTATGAATGATTGAATATTTATCTCTGATTTATCATGGGTTGGAGTATTTGTAAGGTGACAAAATTTGTAGTATATAGTATTGGGATCGATATTGTTGGTTTTCTCCATTTATGGTGGCGTGTTTACATTTTTTTCTATGTATACATGTTGTGATCATCGTCTTGAGGTCAATAGATGTAAAGTGAATTCATATGATGATTATCATGACTATTTGTGTAGTTTTCAATAAAAGTATCATGATCTAGGTGTATTAATGATGTTAAGTATATGTGAATGATGTTATTAGGGTTCGGTATGGTCTACATGCTTAACTTTGATGAATTACGCTTATAGAATGACGCCTACCTATGTAACTCTATATAAATGTCTGATCATTGTATGTTAGGAGTCTTCTATTCAATAATGGGTATGCTCTTGTTTCCTATGATGTAATGTGGTTGTGTGGTCTATAGTCCCTAATGCTCTATATGTGAGTTGTTCATGACTTGAGGGATATTGTGTATGTTTTGTGCTCCTTTGGAGGATATTTTCCTTCATGACTATGTGGTTGATCTTATATTATCATAATGACCAATATGCACGTACACACCTCTCATGCATGACTATGAGTATAAGATGTTTATGGTGTTAATTGAATGGATAATTCTCATATGAACCTTTTGTCTCTTATTATGTATGTAAATTATATGAATAATGAAGTATGATCATGTGTTGTCTAAATGTGTTTATGTTAAAGGCTCTCTCATATATGTACATACACACACAATGCTATTTAGACTAAAGAGGACTAATGGTAACAACCTCCTAGTTCCTTAACTATGCTCCCCCATAGGAACCTAGCAACTAGATCCACCTAGATGCTATTATTATGGATGTTCTACCTTGGCAAGTAAGATTCCTCCTTTTAGTGTGAGGAGATTACACTAGATTTCATGTTTAGGTCACACGGTCTAATGTCGGTTAAGGCAAAGTTTCGCGAATGTAAAATAAATTATGAAAGTAAGATGCTAAACACTAACTAGGACTGCTTAAGGTATTTGTCTTAGTGTAGGTGAGAGAATAAGACTTAGCATATACATTGCACAAGTAGCTCTTGAAGGGAAATCTAGATGAAGTTCTATAAGAACATGAATATATATCTTATGCATGACATTATGGTGTTAACATACCTGTTATAATGATATGTATAGTATTGGTCTTATTGTGTCTACATGATGAAGGTCTTACTTAGTATGCATGTTGTGGGTTTACTTAGTATGTGTGAGCTTATGGGGCTCTACTTGTACATTCCACTAGTAGACATAGATTGGGATTATGAGTAACGTCTTGTAATGTATTGATGAAATGAACTCTCTATATATGCAATGTTTTCTATTACTTCATTATGATGATATTTGTAGTATTGAATTGCATGTTGTCTTGAGATGTGCCTAAAGACTCAATGGGTTATGATTATGATGAAATAAGTGAATGAATTTTTATGAGGTCTATGAATTATGTTGGTCTTATGTATGAGGTTAAACGCATGTAATGTGACTTATTGGATGTGATGTGCCTAAGTCTAGGGTAACTTCATAGCAACACTTGGTTATGGGATGCTACTTCTACATTGCACTAGTGTGAATTGAGGTTGTCTTAGGTGGTGGTTCTTACGTGAAGCATGTGTTTCATGATATGTTATGTCTTTATGAATGTATATGCTTATAAATGAAGGTTGTGAGAATATGCACCTTGGTGACCTTAGGTGATACTTTGGTGTGAATGGTGGAATAGGACACTATTCATGCATTACAATAAGTATTACTTAAGGGTTTCTTTGGGTGAAGAAGTAATGTAAAAGAAAGATAATGCTATGAAGAAATTTAATGTGTCTTAAATGTGATATATGGATTATGTGTTGTTATGAATAGTGTCCATGTCTATATAATGTATGTGAACTATATTGTGCTTATTGTATCAAATGTTCATGAAGTTTTACTAAAAAGGCATTATGCATAATTACAAACTAGACGTTCTCTTTAACTCATTTTTTTGTAAGGTTATCATACTTAGTGCATTCTTGTACTAATACCAGTCTTCTTCATCTTTTTACACAAAGTGCAGGCGGTGATTACTAGAATATCATTCTTATAATGAAGATCTTGGATAGTTATTTCCCAAGTTCAAGTTTCCTTATGATTCAAGAACCTTCATCTCAAGGTGTTGTTTAAGTTCATGTAATAGTACAGATCATTATTTTATGTAGTTAAGGGTCGTGACCCTATTCTATTCTATTGATGTAATTATGATTTTATAAGTGAAGTGATTATCTAGCATTATTTTATACAATGAAATGTTTTAAATTTTCCACTAAACTTCTATGGCAATGTGATGAATGAATGCTAAGGGGCTTGTGTGAGATCTCCGAGAGGTCAACAACGCCGGTTACTTCTAGGGTGTGCTCCCTGGTCTTGACAAACTTTGTATCAGAGCATGAGGTTATAAAAAGCATTTCTACAGTTCAAAGTCTCATAATGCCAAGTCTAGTAGAGTCTTGTTTATCGGTAGGAGTCGCGACACATCTATGAGCGAGAGGCTATAGGACAATAGAAGTTTCACTTTCATCACTAATCTTGTGTCGTTCCATTGAGCTTAACCCTATATGATCATTCTCTTATGTTCCTTTTTTCGGTGGTCTTTGAGATATGATTGCTTGGAAAGAATGATGTCTCAAGGTTTGAGGGAGAAAAGGTGAGTTTTAATACGTATTATGGTTTTGTGACTAGATGAGTATATGTGAAGGTGGAGTTAGAATATTTTATGTGATGCCATTTATAGCTATGTGTGACTTATGAGATTTGAGATGCTATGTTGAGAAGTTATGTTATGAATTGTTATGGTTGAATGAAGTCCTCTATGGATGATAGGTTGCTTTATGGTTGTGTGAAATGATAGTATAATGTCATGGTATATGATTGAAAGGTTTTTGAGAAATGTGGTCAATAGTGAATGATCAAAGTTTCCCTTTAATATGAGTGGTGTTTCATAGTCGTCCTTGTGTGAATTGGCGTCTTTTCTATAGGCTTACTCCTAAGGTAATTGGGAAGTATGCTAGTTAATGGGAGAATCCGTATGATTAATTGATTAATTCCTATATGAGCCTATCCTAAAAGTGGGAAAAGGGAAGAATGGGTTTTATTCCATAGTTGGAATTATGTTTTATTCCAAGGTTAAATTAGAGGGTAGTATGTACCCCTTAGCTCATAGGGAAAAGAAACGAATTGATATTGACCAGCTTTAAAGAGGTTAGTTGTCTTTTAAGCATGATATTAAGTGTGGTCATTTGAAAGGAGTGCTTAGATTGTACCTAGGAATTGTTAGGCCACATAGTTTCCGGTTATGGAATTAGAGTTGGTACTTTTAAAAATAGAAGCAGTTCAAAGTTGGCCTAGACCAATGTATCCAAGTAATATTAGGAGTTTTTTGGTTTTATCTAGATACAGTAGAAGGTTTGTTGAGGATTTTTTGTTTATTTCATATCCTTTGAAAAAGTTGACTCCGAAGATAGCTAACTTTCAATGGTCTGAAGCACGTGAGAAAAACTTTCAGGAATTGAAAATACGGTTGACTACTGCCCTGATTCTGACTTTACCGGAAGGTACTCTAGGTTTTGTAGTGTATTGCAATGTATATAGGGTTAGTTATGGATATGAGTACTGCAAAATGTTAAAGTTATAGCTTATTCCTCAAGACACTTGAAGGTTCATGAGAAGAGTTATCCAGCCCATAACTTAGAGTTTGATGTTGTAGTATTCACCATGAAGATATAGCATCACTATTTTTACGGTGTTCAAGCTTATGTATTCACATATCACAAGAGCCTAAAATATGTCTCCACATCGAGAGAGCTTAATCTCAAACAAAATATGTGGTTAGAATTGCTCAAGGATTATGACATGAACATTCTTTACCACCCAAGAAACCTAATGTGGTTGATGACGTCTTAAGTAGGTTCTATATGGGTAGTACCACCGATCTTGAATAAGAGAAGAAAGAACTAGCAAGATATGTACCAAAACTTGCCTGATTAGGAGTCCGACTAATGGACGCCAAATAAGGAAGGATAGTGGTGATGAATGGGGTTGAACCTTCATTAGTTTCAGAAGTGTAAGTAAAGCAAGACCAAGATCCCATTTTTCTTCAGTTGAAGGCAAATGTTCATAAGCAAAGCGTATCAGCTTTTGAACAAGGAGTAGATGATTTTTTGAGATATCAAGGTAGATTGTGTGTACCTATGCTAGATGGACTCTAAGAGAGGATCATGAAGCAAACTCATAGCTCCAAATATTCAATTCATTGGGTTCCACAAAATGTACCGCAATTTGAGAGAAGTATATTGTTGGAATGGTATTAAAAAGGGTATTACTGAATATGTCGCAACATGCCTAAATTTCCAATAAGTTAAAGTAGAGAACCAAAGGCCCGATGGCTTGGCTAAAAATATAGGACTTCCGAAATGTGAGTGGATGATAATTAATATGGAATTCATCACAGGATTACCAAGGTCTCACATGCAGCATGATTCTATTTGGGTGATTGTCGACAGAATGACACAATCAGTCCACTTTTTGCCGGTAAAGACTACCCATTCTTCAGAAGATTATGCTAATTTTTACATTCAAGAGGTATCATTTAATATAGAGGTGCACAATTTACTGTACATTTCTGGAAATCCTTTCAGAAAGGTTTTGGTCCAAAGGTGAACTTAAGTACTGCCTTTCATTCTCAGACATATGGGCAAGCTAAGTGCACTATTTAGATCTACATGATATGTTGAGGGCATGAGCGATTGATTTCAAAGGGAATTGGGATGATCATTCACCCCTACTTGAGTTTGCTGACAACAATAGTTACTACTTTAGCATCCAGATGGCTCCTTATGAAACTCTTTATGGGAGAAGATGCAGATCTCCTATTGGATCATTTTAGGTTGATGAAGCAGGGCTTATAGGACCAGATTTTGTTCACCAAGCTATGGAGAAGGTGAAGATGATTCAAGAGAGCTTGAAAATGGCGCAGAATCGTCAAAAATCCTACACTGATGTTAGGATAAAGTCATTAGAGTTCAAAGTAGATGACTGGATATAGCTGAAAGTTTCATCCATGAAGGGTGTTAGGAGGTTTTTTAAGAAAGGGAAACTCAGTCCCCAGTATATTGGACCTTATCGTATAGCCTAGATGATTGATAATGTAGCTTATGAGTTAGAGCTACCACTAGAGTTACCAGCAATTCATTTGGTGTTCCATATCTCTATGTTGAAGAAGTGCATGAGCGATCCATCCCAAATCATTCCACTTAAGAATATTGAGATAAAATATAACTTGTCTTATGTGGAAATTCTGGTGCAAATCCTATATTGACAAGTTCGCAAGTTGAGAACGAAAGAGGTAGCATCAGTCAACGTCCTTTGGAGGAACCAATTTGTTGAAGAAGCCACTTGGGAAGCTTAAGAAAACATGAAAAAGATATATCCAAATCTCTTTGCTTTCGGGGAAAATGTAGATTAAGGTACGAATTTTCTGTTAGAACTATCTAATTTTGTGTAAGCATGTTATTTGGTTCAATTTCTTGTAGGTGTTTGAATGTTATGTTGCTACCCTATGTCTAGTAAGATTAATCTCATTTGAGGACGAATGTTCCCAAGGGGGATATATTGTAACAACTCGCAACTAGAAACAACTAGAAAAAGTTTAAAATCTAAAAATAATTATTTTTGGAAAAATAAGAAAATCTAGAAAATTTATCTAAGTTAAGAAAGCGAGTTTTTGTCATTTTGAAAGGACCATAATTCCTAGCTCAGGATCAGTTACAAGAATTTTCATATATGGTTGGAAATCCCTAAAAAAAACTTTCCAATGACGCCATATTTGTGCTTTGTATATCGTATGAGTAAATTATGACTTTCGAATGTTGGGTTATTTGATTAAGGAAAGTCCAATCCGGATTTTAGAAGGGCAAAGTTATTTTTACCTTACCTAATTAAATTAATCCATTTTTAGGAATTAATTGGTGTAAAACAAGACCCTTATTCATTTTATAAAAAATAGAATTCATGCTAGAGCTTGGAGGAGAGAAAAAAGAAGAGAAAAGAGGAGAGAAATGAAGAATCGCCAAGAAAGCTCAAGCTATGTCCATGGAATTCATCGAGGGTAATCCCTAAAAAGGTGTGAGATGACATAGAGTTGGGTTAGTTCACCCACACGCCAATATTGTTTAAATTAAGCGATCTAAGTATATTAATGTAAAGAATGTGAGTTCTTCAAGAACATTGTTGATGTTTTCAATGAACTCTTGATTGTTGTGTTGTTGAAGTTTTTGTTCATGTTTTCTGGAGAAATGTTCGGTTGAATATATTGTATGTTGATAATACTAATGATCCTAATGTGTTTGGAGAAAGAACCATGAAAGTTTAGAGGGTTTAGAGATGAAAAATGATGGATAAAATTCGAGAACACATAGGTAGTGGTTATGGAGCCACGCCTCTCAAAGCCCTGAAGGACAATCTCTATCCGTAGGGACTTGGGGAACCACGCAAGCCAGAGTGCCCCAAACTTCTCTCTATAACATGAGGGCTGGTGCCCCACGCCTCTCATAGCGCCAGGGACTTTAGTTCACCCCATTTCTTCCCCACCTTTTTTGTACTAGTTCGTAAGTGACGTACATATGTTTCTTAGTTGATTTCAACATTCTAAGGTACATCTAAACATCGTGAAATCATTTAAAAACATGATATCATGAAACGTGAAACCATAATCCAATTCAAGGAAAGTTAAGACCAAAGTCAAAGAAGTTAAGAGTCAAGTCTAGAAGTTAAGAAGCAAGTAAAAGCAAAGTTCCAAAAAGTTTTCCAGAGTCTTTAGCAACGTGTTAACTTTGTTTTTACGATTCAAGTTTGAATCTAAGTATAAAGTAAAGAGTTGAGTTCAATTTTCAAAATGTTATAAGGGATATTTCCTAAGAGTTTTTTTAAGACTCAAGCTTCAAGCTAATTAAATGTACAGAGTTTAGTTCACTTTTCAAAAAGTTATAAGAGAACTAAGTATTCCCTAAGAGTTGTTCTAAGTCTCAAGTTTCAAGATAAGTAAAGAGTAAAAAGTTGAGTTCATTTCTCAAAAGTTATAATGGAACTAAGTATTCCCTAAAAATTTATAAATGTTTTCACATTTAAGATAAGTGATTTAAAAACTAAGTGTTGAGAAATTATCTCAACCCAAAGAAAGAAGTTGTTTTAAAATCACATGAAATAAATATATTTTTGGGAGTAATATTGAGCACCGATATGGGGATGCGAGTTCATAATAATTCTAATATCCCTAAACCATGTAGCCATTATGGGTATTATTGGGTCATACTTTTGAGATGATAACATAAGTTAAACTAGTGAATCCACTAAGTTAAGTAGTTCTATCCGACGGCAAAGTATAGTACAGTTATGATACCGTGGGCAAGATGTTGTCACCACTTAGGCTCATAGTGGTGGTTGTCAATTTGAGAATATCGCAAATAAACTATATTATTTTATCTTAAAAGTAAAGTGGAGTTTTTTATTGAATTTTTAAAAAAACTAAGTTAATTACACTATTTTAAAAGCTTTAAATATATTGGATGTGTCTTATTGATTTATGTTGAGTTAAGTTATTCATGAGTTCCGCAGAGCAAAGGGTAAGTGTTCCTTGTCGCTCTTTTCAAGCTTAAGTTGGTGAGCCTCCCTTAACTCTGGAGGACATCATTATTATTCATTTATTGTCTTTTAGTTTTCAGTTGTTAGGATTATTGGGGGCCCTGTACCAACATCCCTCTTTGTTTAGATTCTTTATAGACAGATAGTATTAGCTCTTTAGTCTTTTCATTTCACTTGTAAACGATTAAGACTTGAGTTGGCATTTTTTCTAAGTGATTTTCTTTTAGCTATTCCTCGAGCCATTTTTCTTGTGTTTAGTATTCCACTGAGTAAGTAAGTCAGGAAAAGGTTCCGCTCAAGGCTAGTAATGGTCTTTGAGTGCTAGTCCTGCCCAGGTATAGGCTCGGGGCATGACACTTATGATGCATTAGGTACTTCTTATTCCTACAGTTCAACATTCCTTCTAGCTGGACAACCTTTGACAACTCCTCATAGAGGTATGATCTGAAAGACACGCGCAAGCATAAATTATAAGAAACTTTTTAGAGGTAAACTGTATCACACGAAATGAGTATGAAAGAAGTGAGATAGTTCCTAAGTGTCAGAACTTCCTAATTATAGATGTGGCGTTCTTAACATCAATAAATAGAACTCTACAGTCACATCTTCATAGACTCCCTATGACTTTTGAACTTTGTGCTCTAATACCAAGTTTGTCATAACGAAACTGAACTCATTTATATATAAAGCAATAATATGTATGCAATATAAAAAATCACTTAAAAGATAGATGAAAACTCTGTGTATTTAGAGATACAATAGTAACTATGTATATGCAAATCTATAATATAATCTCTTGATGTATATAAAAATACATGTAACTATATGTATATAATAATACAATATACTTTTATAGGCATAGAACCTAACTACTAAGTGGATCCACTAGTCTATGTTGAAAAGCACTACGGAATCATTTAAAAAGTATGAATCTTTTTTAACCATGATGGTTACATGGTTTATGGCGGCTAAGAGTTGTCTGAACTCTTCCACATATCGGTGCTCAATACTAGTCCACAAATATAATACTAGATTTTATGGTTAAAACACATAACTTCTTTCTGTGGTTTGAGATAATTGCTCAAAACTTAGCTCAAAGTCTCTCTTGGAAATCAAAGTTCTCCCTCTTTCTTGATTGTGAACGCATTTACTCTTTATTGAAAAACTACTTGTCATGCTCCGAGCCGACACCCTAGGTGGGACTAGTACTCAAAAACCAATGTTGTCCACATGCAAACCCTTGGTGTGACTTACTTACTTAGTGAAAGACTTAAAATAAGAAATATAACTCATGCAACAACTAAAGAAATAATATAGTGTCCAAAATGGCAACTCAAGTCTTAAAGGTATACAACGTAAATGAATAAGAGTAAAGAACTATAACATTTTTCTATGGAGCCTCTAAAACAAAGAGAGATGTCGACAAAAGACCCTTGATCATCCTAACAACAAAAATACTAAAAGAAAATGATAAAAAAAAACCCTATAAAGCAAAGAGGCTCACCAACTGACTCTGACCGCTAAACTGGATCAATGAGGCCCTGGATACAGATCTTGATAGTCTTGTCTGCATTATATGTACGATTATACAAGGGGAAAACCAAACATAGCATAAGCATGAAAGGAATCTGGGAGAAATACTTACCTGGACTTTATTCAACTCATTAATAACTCCACTAAATATAGACTTTATTCAACTCATTATTTACTCCACTCAATATAGACTTTATTCAACTCATTAATAACTCCACTCAATATAAGCAATAAAGAACATGCAATATATAGAAATCTTGTAAAATAGTGGGAAAAAACTTAGTTCGTTAAAGAAAAGTACATCAAAAACTCAAATATACTCATTTATTAAAGTAATATAGTTTTTGTGGAAGTTTCTCTAACCGAAAACCTCCATTATGAGCTTAAGTTGTTATACAACGTCTTGCCCAAGCTGCCAGAATTGTCCTATACTTTGTCTTCATATATAATGCCTTAAGTGAGTGGATCCATTATTCAATGCTAAAAGTAACTAAGGAGTCATCTAAAAACTATGATCCTTTACTACCCATGATGGATACATGGTTGGTGGAGACGTGACTTATCCGAACACAAACTCGTCCCTATATTGGTTCTCAATACAACTCCCAGGATATATTTAGCTCATATGTTTTTAAAAAACAAAACTTCTTTCTTTGATTTGAGATAATTACTCAAAACTTATATTCAAAGAACTCTTGGAAATCTTAGTTTCCTTTCTTGCTCAACTGTGAAAACATTTGGAAATCTCAGTTTCCTTTCAAGCTCAAATGCAAAAAATTAACTCTTGGTAATACTTAGTTCCTGTATAATATTTAAAGAATGAAATTTACTCTTACTCTTTACTAAAAACTAGTGAAGGGTCTTTTGGAAATCTCAATTTCCTTTCTTCAATATACACTTTTGAAGATGTAACAACCCTAAAATGACTAGGCCAAGTAATGCTTAATGTATCTAGAATGCCTACGATAAGACCGGGTTCACACGGATTGATGCGCATAAAACCAGACTTCTGAACCCTTGCAACAGCAAATCCAAATAACTTAGCGATTTATTTTATCTAGTAAAGCTTAAGTCCAGCCATGTAGGGCACCCGAATATGAAAATTTACCCGGATGAGTCTTAATCGGACTTAAAAAGGGGCAATCTTATGTATGGAGAGTCTAGGGGTAAAATGTTCTTTTCCAGGCTAAGGGTTTGTAATTATCCTAAATATTTAATTAATTAAGTAATTAATGTGGTGGAGGGGCAATTTGGATAGAAAGGGCCAAAATTGGCCCTTTTAGTGAAATCGTGCTCCACCCGGGTTCGAACCCAGGTTGGAGCAATGATTTAATTTGATTTTTTTTTTTGGTGAATTAATTTAATTAATTGATATTAAATTTATGATTTAATCAAAGGATAACTAGATTTTTAATAAAATAATAATAATAATAATAGTAATAATAATAATAATAATAATAATAATAATAATAATAATAATAATAATAATTAATGGGGAGTCCTAGTTTGACTAAATCTGCATCTGACTCTCCTAATCCCAATCATCTCATTCTCACGTCTCTCACTCTCATTCTCACGTTTTTCATTAGAAAAAGAACTAAAAATAATAGTTCTTTACTCTTGAAGAACTTACACACAAAAACTCAAACGAAAAGCTAAGCTAAAAACGTAAATCAACAATATTCTTCTCGACGGATTGGGTTTTGGAGATGGTGCTGTCTTGGGAATCAGTAGCATTGAAACAGGTGTTGAACTTCTTTAAGGTATGGGTTTTCTTCTCTCTTTTACCCTTTCCCAAGACACCCTTAAGGGTTCAGTTTAATCGCAATTGAAAAACTAAGGTTGCCCCGTTGCATGCCTATGTCATTAGATCCTTTGAAAGATTCAAAGCATGCATTGGTATGTCTTCTGGAAGATAATTTAGGTCTGGTTGTGATTATGTGTTGAATGTGTATTTGGAAATTATGTAAGGAATTAAAGACGTATTCTGGAAAAGGGATTTAAGTTAACTATTTGAGCATGGGTGTGTTATAAATTAACTATGTTGCTGCCTGAAATTTATGTGTTAAAATGTTGTGTTTTCGTTTATGAAAATGTTAAAAGTGTAATTTTCATATAAGGTTAATGTTTCTCAAAAAATTTCACCTGAAATACTACAAGAATCAAATCAGAAACTTGAAAGAAAGATGGATTGGAAGAGACCGAATTTCCAGCTTGCTGAAAATGTTCGTCTCGGCCAAAAATTTGAATAGAGAGCTATGTTTTAAAAAATTATAAAAATTTTGAGGTCATTGGGAATTGAACCCAAGACCTTACCAAATGCTAACTACATAAAAAATTTCATAAAGTGAATGGAATAATAAAGGTGGAGAGTGGGGATTGAACCTACAACCTCTCTAATAGATGAGAGAGTTAAGAGAAAAATAAAGGAGAAAAATAAATGTGGAGAGTGGGGATTGAACCCACAACCTCTTGAATAGACGAGAGAGTTAGGAGAAAAATAAAGAAGAAAAATAAATGTTGAGACAGGGGATTGAACCCACGACCTCTTGAATGGATGAGAGAGTTAGGAGAAAACTAAAGGAGAAAAATAAATGTCAAGAGTGAGGATTGAACCCACAACCCCTTTGAATAGGTGAGAAAGTTTAGAGATAATTTAAGAGAAAAAGAATGAGCTTGTGGGGGATTGATCTCACAACCTCCTAGCCGTAAACGAAAAAGAGAAGAGGAAAAGAAATGAAATATTATGGGAGTGATGGGGATCGACCTAGGGTCCCCCAAATATGAAAAAATGCAAATACCAAATTTAATATAATATTAAGTGTTGCTCAAGGGATTCGAAATTGGGTTCCCTTGCCAATTCTGTATTGACACATAAGTCGTACGTGAACAAATAATTAATGAATGTTGCCTCAAAGGATCCGCATACCAAAAAGATGCATAAGTGTTGTACCACACAATCTTGGGTAAATATGAGTCAGTTAGACGAATTATGAATGAAGACGCATGGCTTGTACTTATGGATCCATAAGTCCAGCATACATTTAAAAGTAAGTGAACCTAAGATGTATGGAATGAAATGATGTGAACCTAGGAGGCTTATGTGAGAGTGTAAAACATACAAAAAGGCCAAGTGCATTAACATATGAAAAATGAACATTCACGTAAGGGGAGTGTAGAATGATGTAAAGTCAAATTTCAAACATACTCCAAAAGAAAGTGTTAAGAATTAATTCATAGTTAATATGTAAAGAAAAGAATGACTTCATGACTATAGGCTACTGCAATTGACACAAGCTGCATCTACGCCTAAAATCAATGTCACTAAATGAAATGACTAAGAGAGTATATTTATGGTAAACGATGAACAAGCAAATAAAGAGTGGCTACATGATGCTAGGCTAGTAAAAGTGAGAGAAGTTGTATCTACGTCTAGAATCAATGTCCCTCAATGAGAACTCAAAGAGAGCATATGTATGTTATACGATGAACAAATAATGAAAGGTGACTAAAGATGAAATGAAAAGATGTTAAAAAAATAGAGTGGCATCATAATATGAGTCTAGTGCAAGTGAGACAAGCTATACCTACGCCAATATAAGGTCACAAAAATTACACACCTAAGAGAGTGTTGAAAATTAAGAGGCAGCTCTCAATCACACTCTATATGTAAGTGTAAGGACAATTCACACTAAATACGTAATGATGAGATGAGAAATCATCTAATGAGTTATGATGCCTCATGCTAGAAGCCAGCTTCTATGATGTATGAGATGAATGTAATGAAACTTTATACTGAGCACTGATAGGCTAGCTATGAGTCACGATTCCTTCTTTCGAGAAGGCAAAGGTTCATATAATTCTCATGAGATGATATTGTCCGTCCATACGTGTATGGGTCTCCTTATATATCCTAGTCTTTGAACCTATACTGCCAATATAGGGTTCTAGCAGGGTTCGAGTCCCCATATATGTTTGCATGTTTTAGTTCACTTTTGCCGGTGATTCCACCTCCTTTTGGTGTGTGGTTAAACACTGGATTTTATTATGCTCACATGATCTATGTTATTTAAGGTTAAATTTCCCAAAGAAAGAATGAGGCCAGCCTAAAATAATGCACTTAATGAAATGAATGATACCAAAGGTGTTAGGATTGGATAATCAAGAGGTGCTAGACATAAGTAATGATACTAGGTTATTCTTGGTCATTGCACAGCGAACCCTATAAAAGTCTTAAACTACATCCTTGGTATAGCTGGTGTTTACAATAGTATATGAATGAATGAAAATGAAGTACGTATGAATTAATGAAGCAGACTCTGTGTTTGCTAAAGGAGGCTCCCTAGTTGAGGTCCCATATGTTGAGCCCTCCTTTTGGGAAGTCTTAAAGTCAAGTCTATGATTCCAAGGTCTCATGGCATATGAAGGAATGATATGAACTATGTGATATGATATGTGCAATATGTTATGTGCTATTTGCAAAATGATATGTATGATGATGCAGTTACTCTCATAGCATGACTTTCCTAATCCGATTTGGCAAGTCCGCTAACTTGACTATCCATAACTCATATCGTTAGGAGAGAGCTCTTGTTAATCATGCATGTCCTTGGTGTGTGCTTGCATATACCCATAATTAGTACAAGTGTGTACTGATCCCATACAACTCTCTACTTTTAGGTGTAGGTGCAGGTGAACACTTGAGCTTACTAGACTACACTGAAGTTATCCGGACGTGGTGCATTCATCCGTACTTGGTAGTCCCTCTTGCTTTCGAGGATGCCTATATTTTGTATTCTAGCTTAGATGTAGGCATGATGTAGTGGAGTATGTTCCACTAGTCTTTCTTCCCCAGTTATTTTCAGATAATGTATTGGTGACATTTTGGCAACTCAAATTTTTATACAGATATAACTATGCCTTTAATTTGATTATCTTGATATTAGATTGTTGTTGCTAAACGCTAATAAGTTTATGTAGATAGTCTTATACGAGTACAATGTTTCTCACTATGAAGTCTAAGTAAATAAAAAAATTCAAATTTTCCATTAAAATTAACCTAGATGATGTAACAATGATGTAAGTACGCTTGTCTGTGACCTCTGAGAGGTCAACGACGCCGATTTCTGCTAGGATCTAGACTCCGGTCATGACAGAATAAATTAATTCAATCTTTACTCTCTACTCAACTCAAAACTTAAGTCTTAAAACAAAGTTAAAACATTTGTAAATGACTTTTGGAAAAAACTATCAATTTCTGTGACTTGACTCTTAACTTCTCTAGACTTGACTCTTAACTTTCCTTGAATTGAATTATCGATTCAAGTAGTATGATTTGTATCATGATATATGGGAATGATTTTAGATAGCTAAATATGAGAAATGATCAAGAAATCACTTCCTAAAAGAAAGTGCACACAAAAAAAGTGTGAAATAAGTGAGGTAGTTCCTAAATGTTGTAGCCTCCTTATTATAGATGTGGTACGCTTCACACCGATAACTAGGACACTATAGACACGCCTTCATAAAATCTCTAGGACTCTTGAACTTTGTGCTCTTATACTAAGTTTGTCACACTCCGAGCTTACACCCTCGGCATGACTAGCACTCGAAGACCAATACTGGCCTCGAGCGGACCCTTAGCCTAACTTACTTAACATAGCATAAGACAATAAGTATATCTATCACATTAATGAATATAACTAAACTTAAAATGGGTGTAAAAACTAAGAATATTTAAGACTGAAACATTCAACTTGACAAAAATGGCAACCCAAGTCATAACAATAAGAGATAATACTGGAAGACTCAAAGGACTTGCATCAGTACATTGAATGTACTAAGTATGCGAGTTGGAATGCTAAATAAAACTGACATAGGCTTGAAAAGGAGAATCTGAACAACTTACCTGGCTCAACTCAACTTTACAAGACTGAACTCATATTAATATATAGTAATTTAAAATAAGTTCAATATAAAGAAGAGTTATTTAAAACATCATTTCAACTTTGTATGTATGCAAAGAAACAATAATACTCTGAGATATATGTAAAAATACAATTAGCTGTGCATATAAAATACATTTTAACTTCTGTGGGAGTTTCTCTAACTGACAACAATCACTTAAGAGTTATAGTGATGATACATCGTCTTGCCTCACGCTTCCAGGGTCATCCTATACCTTTCCATTAGTATAGAATCTGAACTATCAGTGGATCCACTAGTCTATCCTAAGAAGCACTAAATAAATTATCTAAAAGGTAAGAACCTTTTCTACCCATCGTGGCTACATTGCTCACTAGGGTTGTGAGTTATCTGAACTATCTCCCATATCGGTGCTCAATACTACTCCCAAAAAAATATTATATTAGCTATTATGTTTTTAAAACATACTTAATTCTATGTTTTGAGATTAGTGCTCTAAACATAGCTCAAAGGCTATCTTGGAAATCTCAGTTTCCTTGCTTGCTTCATTAAGAAATGTATTACTCTTTTCTAAAACCTAGCCTGAAGTCTCTTTGGAAATTTCAGTTTTCATTTTTATTAAATGTGAAAAAAAATTATTCTTTGGAAATACTTAGTCCCCATATACTTCTTTGAAGAAAGGACTTCACTTACTCTGAACTAAACTCAAACTTAAGTGTTAAAACAAAGTTAAAACATTTGTAAAAGACTCATGAAACTTGAAACGGACTTCTTCTCCTTATATTTACTCTTTACTCAACATGATCTTTAAGTCTTTAACAAAGTTAAAAGCATTTGTAAAAGACTTCTTGAAAAGACTCTAAGAACTTTCTAGACTTGGATCTTAACTTTCCTTGAATTTGAAGTTATGAAATCAAGGTTGAAATTTATGTTAGATTAGTTAGAATAATTAGGAAGTATTGAAACACTTTTGAAAGGCTTAAATAGACTAAATTATGAAATTTAGGTGAAAATTGTTGATCCGGACGCATCTGGGACTCGCCGTGACGCCATAAAGTTCAAAAGTCCCATTTGGGAGCACTGCAAGTATACCAAACTAAGCCTTCTAGCGCAGATGGGGTTTTCAACGCCTGACCTGCCCAGGTGATGCCTATCAAAAATCTTCTCTCGTTTCTGACCTTAAATTATTCTAATTCAATTACTTTTCTCAAATTCACTTTAGATTCATGTACCCACATCATATACACAAGGATCTAACCCAATGAAATAAAAAAACACTTTCTACCTCAAGAAATTCATAACTTCAACTCATATTCAAGAATAAATGCAATTAAGAACAACCAAAAAGAACATTTAAAATCCAATCGATTTAGAACTAGATTACGATGTACCATACATGCTTGGCACGTGGGTGAACAAACCCAAAGTTATGAGAGATCCAAATACCTTTTTAGGATCACCGCCACTGAACTCCTTCTCCTTTCTCCTTTTCTCTCAAAATCCTAACTCTGTTCGTAAAAGTGTCAAATAATTTAGTTCAACCTATACCCCTAACTTAATCACTAAAAATGAAACAACTTAATAGGGTAAGGAAAAGACTAAACTACCCCATAGAAATTTGGATTTGGAGTTTCCTTATCCCAACAGCCCAACATCCAAAAGTCATAACTCACTCATATAAACTCGGAATAGCACAAACTCGGCAAAGTTGAAAATTTATTTCTAAGATATTTCCAACCACATTTAGAACTACACCTAACTCATCCTGAACTAGGAGTCATGCTCATTTCAAGTTGACCGAAAACTCACTTTTAACTTGTTTAAAAATTCCAAATTTCGTTATACTTTTCAAAAATAAGTATTTCCAGATTTTTAACTCCTTTCTAGTTCTTTATAGTTGTGAGAGTTTACAAAGGTCATCTGGAAAAATTCTGGAAACTCTCTTACTAATAAAATTGACTGAATATGAGGTATCTAAACACTAGAGTCATTAACTCGGACTAAGTGATAGAAACAACCTTTTGAAACTAAATTTCTCACCTTAAGGTACAAAATAAATTGACCCTTAGGCTCTTTTGAAATTATCTTCAACTCAATAACTAGATTACTAGGAAACTGGAACTTGACTACTCGAGTTCTACAATCTATTGATGCATAACATGCATCAAGCTAGTCCATACCTACAATGACACCAAAATCTATCATGTCTAACTCAACTAAATCAGCCATGGTACTCTTGTGATTTACGAAAATTGTACAATCATGATAGACTCTTTCAACTAGAATAGAATCAACAAGAGTAGAAACACTGAAGGGTTCACTAAGTTTCTTAAGAAGAACATCAAAATTAATGATTTGGATCATACCATTGAAAATATCTGGATAGTTCTCTTGATATTGGCGAGTAGTGATCTCATAAAGGCGATTTTATCCTCCGCATGTAGCTAAAGTAGCTCATTTAGATGCAACTCTCTCATGTTGAGGAAATGAAGAAAATTGGGCTCTATTTCCCCCATTAACATTACTATGAATGTTCTTAGGATCCTCTCCCATAAACTGACTATTTTAACCACACTTGCAGTAACCAGTGGAGCCATCACAACATATCCCTGAGTGGTTCCTACTACACTTAGCACATGCAAGAGTCTTAGTACCCCCTTGTGCCTTAATACCTTGCGAATGTGCAGGTTTAGCTCTGAAATGTAAAAAATTCTAACTATGTTACTCAGATTTGTTCTTTAGTGCAGGTGCACTAGCAGATGATCGAGCAGGTCCCTTCTTCTTACGTTGGAAATAAGATTGTTTTGCATTACATTTTTGTTTCCCAAATTCATTCCTTGATGTCTTAGCCCTTTTATCCTTAAACTCTTCTCTATCGTTCAGCTTGTCCTTCTTAACTTGTTTCACATGCCATGTTATTCCCATGTCACCTATTAGCATGCCTTCCTTCTTGACATACGAGTCAACCCAACAACAAATAAACTCATTCTACTCCTCATCTCAGCAACCATCTCTTTGTTTTTCTTATCTCACGGGGAAAGAAACACCTCCTCAGGGCACTCTCAAAACATTCCAACTCACATTTGTTTACACGTAAGCACGAGTTAGAAAGAAACTTTTTATAAATATACTCTAATGCACGAAAGTAATATGAAATAAGTGAAAGAATTTTTAAGTGTTACAACCTCTTGATTAGAGTTGTGGTTCGCTTCACACCAATAAATGGAATTCTACAAACACGTCTTCATATACTCCCTAGGACTCTTGAACTTTATGCTCTGATATCAAGTTTTTCACGCTCCAAACCTACACTCTTGGATGGACTGGCACAAAAGAACTGATGATGGCCCCAAGCGAACCCTTGATCTGGCTTACCTGCTCAGTGGAAGACTTGAACACAAGAAATATAACCCATGCAATAAATTAATAAATACTGCCTTCGTCCACTTTTATTTTTCATATTGAGCTTCTTGAAAGTCTATTTGACTAATTTTCAAAGCTAAATTATTTTATATTGATTCAATATTTTAAACAAAAAAATTTAGATACTCGATAACTATATGAAAATACTATAAGCTGTAATTTTTTTGCATTTGAACATAATGAAAAATGCATCTTAAAATGTTAGTCAAAGTTCTTGTAATTTGACTCTAAAAATAGAAACCATGACAATTAAAAATAGACGTGGGGAGTAATATCTTAGCCAAATGGCAACTAAGTCTTGAACATATACAACTAAAATTAATAAGACTAAAGAACTATAACTATATGTCTAAACAAATGGTGATGTCGGGACAAGACCGATGAACATCCTAACAACAAAAATACTAAAAGAAAATGATAAAAGGAGCCCTATCGAAAGAAAAGGGGCTCACCAACTGTTTTTGAGTGCTCAACTAGATCAACGGGGCCTTGGATGTTGATCTTGATTACCTGTGTCTGCATCATAAAACAATGTAGGCCAAATGACATCAATACATTGAAGCTATGAGTATGCAAGGGGATAACTAAATATAACATAAGCTTGAAAGTAACATGAAAGAAACACTTACCTTGACTTTACTCAACACATAAATAACTCAACTCAATGTACAGGAATATAGCACATGAAATATAGAGAGAGCTTGTAAAATAGTGTATAACAACCTAGTTCGCTAAAGAAAAATACAATAACAAACTTCACGTTACTCATATAATAAAGTAATATAGTTTCTGAGGGATCTTTTCTAACCGACAACTGCCACTAAAAGCCTAAGTGGTAATAGAGTTTCTTGCTCACGCGGCAAGAATTGTCTTATACTTTGTCGTCATATAGAACATCTTAACTAAGTCGATCTACTAGTGCATGATAAAAATCACTAAGGAGTCATCTAAAAAGTATAATCCTTTACTACCTATGATGGCTACATGGTTTATGGAGACTTGAGTTATTTGAACTGAAATTCGTCCCCATATCGATACTTAATACTACTTAAAAATAAACTTAGCTAATATGTTTTTAATACAAAACTTCTTTCTTTGATTTGAGATAATTACTCAAAACATAACATAAAATCTCCTTGGAAATCTCAATTTCCTTTCATTCTCAAATGTGAAAACTTTTTATGTCTTGGAAATACTAAGTTCCCATATAATCTTTGAAGAATAAACTTTACTGTTACTTTTTATTGAATACTAGCTCAAACGCACTTTTATAAATATCAATTTCTTTTCTTGTTTAAATGTGAAAACATTTACTATTTGGGAATACATAAACCTGATTTATTCTTTTAAAGAAATGACTTCAATATTTACTCTTTTACTTAACTCAAAATTTAAGTCTTAAAACAAAGTTAATACATTTGTAAAAGACTTTTGGAAGACTCTATGAACTTCTTTTGACTTGACTCTTAATTTCTCTTGACTTGACTCTTAACTCACCTTAAATTAAATATGAATTCAAGGATTGTGATTTGTCATAGGAAATATCTCATGATGTTTAGGAGTGATTTGAGATAGCTAAACATAAGAAATGATCAAGAAATCACTACTTAGAAGCAAGTTTGGGATGTGGAGATGCAGTTAATTATTTGGTCGCAAAATAAATTTTGAGCCAGAACAGTCCGTGACACAGAAATGTTTTTTCAAATCGGATGGTGGACTTGTTACTCAGATTCGCCCGACAATTTTTCATCTTCATTTTCCATCCCTATTACACCTAAATTCTTGATTCTTTTGTAACAACCCTCAAAATATACTAAGGTAGCTAGAGACTCACATGTGCCTAAAAAGGTTAATAGAATTTTTTATAGCTTGCATAATTAATTTGAAGTCATTTGGAGGTCAAACATCCAAGAACGTCCAAGACGTTCAAAAGTTGGTCTTTAGACGTACTAGCGAGTACTTGTATATTTGTGTTGGTGTTATGTGTTATTTGGAGTTGAGAAGTTACATTTAACCCTTTTACCTTAATAGGCATGTTAAAGGTCAAAACTTGTAGGTAAAACTCCGTGAGGAC
The DNA here is from genome assembly GCA_027704805.1 of Solanum corneliomulleri. NCBI lineage: Eukaryota > Viridiplantae > Streptophyta > Magnoliopsida > Solanales > Solanaceae > Solanum > Solanum corneliomulleri. Next base: position 9,516,262 of record JAKWIY010003054.1, on the reverse strand, counting down.
CACCCAAAGTGTCACGCCCCGAGCTACCCCCAAGACGCGGACACAGAACGTAGGACCACAAGTGATCCCAAGCTAACCTTGCTGGCATGATCATAAGCATACTAAATATAATAAATTAAATGCGGAAGCTAAATCATAATTTAAACTGAAAGATGGGGAATACCCATATTCTATAACTAAGATTAATGAAATATTGATGAGTTCAATACAAAGAAGTTATTAACTCAATACTAAGCTAAAACTAACTATGTCTTAAATAAGCCTCTAACTGACTAGAAATGTTGGGACAAGCCCCAGTAAGTCTAGCAAAAACTGAAACTAAATGACTAAAATACTGAATTGAACTCATGACTATTTTCCTTGGAGAATGAGGACTCAGCAGTGAATCTGTTGAACAAGAGATTGGAAATCGATCTTCGTGATCTGGATGTTGAGAACCTGAATCTATATTACGAGAAGATGTAGCGCACGTATACGTCAGTACTTGGAGAACTGAGCATGTATGATGGAATAAAGCTGAAATAAAACATAACTAAACAAGCACAAAACAAATTATAATTATTTGAACATTATATACTGAATTCTGAGCTAACAGAATGCAATGAACAATTTATAAAATGCTAGAACTGAATATTTAATATACTAATAAATGGTCAACACAATAGAGTCTGACTGAACTGTGAGAGCTACTAATAACCGATAATAAAACCACATGAACTAAATCTGGAGTCCCATTTATACGCCCCATTGAGAGGACCCAATATACCCTGCCAGAGGTGTAAAGGCATGTTGGCGTGATCACTAAATTGATGCCCACAGAGGGGAGTTACAACCTACTTGGCTAGTAATTCTTGGACTAAGTGGGTACGCTGAACCCTAGTCCAACTCGGTATTATGCTACTCCCAATGAATTATGTAATTAACTAATTTTGACTGAGTCTCTGTAAATAATGGATAATTCAAAATTGAACATGCAAACTAAGAGTGCAACAATTAATCTGATAATTATGCATTTATAACTGAGGCATGTATATCTGAAGTAACTGAAATATCTGATTATTTAGAGTCAAAACGACGTATCTTAGGATTTTAAAAAACTGGGAAATGACCAAAAGGCCCCTAAGTTAATTTATGTCAGACCAAACTGTCACATCCGGATTTACCCCCTAGACGTAACCGGCTTCGTCGTCCTCTTTGATGACTAAGACTAGCCTCTTAGCTTACATCATCACATTCAAAAATCGAATTTAGCAAAAATTTTAGAACGTTTTATTACATCTACTTGGAGGTTTACATAGACCTATATATATATATATATATATATATATATATATATATATATATATATATATATATATATATATATATATATATATATATATATATATATATATATATATATATATATATATAGAGAGAGAGAGAGAGAGAGAGAGAGGGGAAGGTTACATAGACTTCTAATTTTATTGTGTGTGTGTGCGCACACACACACACACACACACACACACACACACATATATATATATATATATATAGATAGAACATACTCTTAAAGATTGTCTCATCTCATACCATCTAAACGATCAGAGCTATTAGGGAATACCCCTGCATCAATGTAAAGAAGCCACATATAGGATTATACAAATCGTACTCAAATGAAAATAGAGTGAACATAAAAGTCTTAGAAAAACAAAGCAACTTCATAAGCTAGATATTGGCATCGCCCTCGGAAAGTGAGGACCTACCCACTTGGATGGTAGAGAATATCCAAGTCTTCTTCAAGTCGTCTCGAATGAGACTTCAACGTCCGGAACCTAAAATGTTGGGGAAAAAGAAAGAAATGGGGTTAGTACGCCACATGTACTAAGTATGAGACAATATGCACATATAGGATTAAATCAAAGGACATTTCAATAAGTATACATTTTTCATTAAAAACTTCATGCATATAAAACAAGACCATACCAATCGACGCTTCACATTTATTAAGTCATAGGCGTGTTCATCACAATACTACAACATCAAGTATATTCAAGTAAACCATTCATATCATGTAAGTAGATACATATCCAAATAACTCCATCATCAAGTCATATATAACAATAAGCATGAATAAGATTACATTTCATTATAACAAAGTAAATTAATTATCCATGAACCCTTATCAAGTCAACAAGTGCAACGACCAAGTACAACCCCATAACCTTACTCAATCAAGTAACCCAATAATAACCATGACTAAAATCCTACTTCACATAACATGATTTAGATATAAATTTCATCTTACTTTTAACAATATAAACAAACACATACTAATAAATAACCAAATCAACATACTGTATCATCAATCTGCAAGTTCATCATATACATATCATATATCATTATAAGCATAAACATACGTAAGAACATCCTCCTAAGACTCCCCTCAAGGCTAACTAGTGCAGTGCTTAGGTAGAGTCACATACCCTTACCTAGACTAAGCTATACCCCTTAGGTTATCCTAGTTAGAGTTCAATCCTTTAATTCATTTCACCTTTTGGGAACATCTTTACCTAACCGATATAGACCATATGAGCTAGTGTGGCATCCGGTGTCATAAAACCCTACACTGAAGGAAGGGTCTCTACTTGCCAAGGTAGTACCAAAACATAAAACATAGCAACTACGTGGATCCACCGGCTAGTATTCATATGGGGTCAAGATAGTACAAGAGCTAGGAGATATAGTTGGGACCCTCCTTATTCTACATGAATTGTACTCTCCAAATCAAGAGTATTGTAGTGCTCTTACCTTCCCTATGCGGGAAGGGACACCCCTCACTCTAGTTCACTCGGTGCTAAGCTAGAGTCCTTTTTTGAAATGTCTTTAAGCCTTCAATTATCAATCATATCTTAGTTTAGGTCATAGGTTCTTACTCTTGTATAATCATCATCATCAATATCTCAATAAGAACTACAGGAGTATAAGTCCTTTCATTACAATTCATATAAGTGAGGTTAGCACATTATCACTTCATATCATAATAAGGCACATTGATAGTAATCACCATCCTTATAACACATACAGCTTAATCAACCTCACAACATAGTAAAGACATTTCAATTCAACATCATACAACCCTATCAATCCTAATACAAGGCTTAATCAAATATAGCATCATGACATAATCACAATTAACCACAATTTGAAGTAAAGGATAGAGATCATAAGACTTACAATGTCTCCTTCATAGTTAATCATCAAGGCCTTACCATAAACCCTCAATTCAATCCAAATTATTATATACAACATCATAATTCAATAATCAACATGATAACAAGTCTAGGAGAATCACTACATCACAATTCAATACTAGATCATAACTTTAATTAAGATACCTAGGTCAATTCACTCTTCTTAAGAACTAGAATTAAATACTACAATTCACTCTAATCTGTTCATGATCGATGTAACACCGTCAATTAATAGCAATTCAACCAATAACCAAGTCAATGAACCAATCTCAACTTAATTCATGCCAATATCAAACCTCGGGTTAAGGGTTAAGGATCATCATCTACAAACTATACCAAATTAATAAGATATACAATAATTAAGTTAGAATAAATGTTAATATATGCATATTATCCAATAGAATACATAAATAAATCAATTTCTAATCTAATTTTCGAGATTGAGAAGAACCCACTTTAAAATATTCTGAAGGACTCTTTGAGGAAAGAGGTCTCAAAGGTAAACTAGATCCCATACCTCAACGTTTGATGAAGATTTGATGGTTAATTATTCCCTTTACATCCCCCAAATACCTGCCCTAGCTAGTCTTCGATGGTGTCTTCCAAATAGAGAGAGAAAAAAGAGAGAAGGAAGAGAGTTTGTTTTGAGAGTTGTGTATAGTCTAATGAGGGTTGGGGCCTTTATATGGGGAGTTAATTCACTTAATTAGATTCCCTTAAATCCCTAATTAACCACCTAAACCCTTAAATAATTAAATGAAACTAATTTAAAATGTGCAGGGAAATTTGATCCTCATAGATGGAACCCCGATCGATGGTCTGTTTGTGAGTCAACGGGCGCTGTGCCTTCCATGCTGCACATCCATCACCTCGATCAAAGACTTGTGCAGGTGATGGCTCCAACATTTTTTCTACGTATTGGTTGACGTTTGGCATCGATGCCCCGTCAATCCATACACTAGCCGTCGTTTAGGTTTTGTTGGTGCACACTGCCCAGACAGTGTTTCCTCCGACGTGCTAGGGTCCTCATCAAGGGCCCTTGGTTGGTCCTTGGGGAGTCGTACCTGGACGTTTTGACCATGAATTAACTTGAACACCAATTAATAACCCTTCCATCCATTTTAATGGATTTCCAACTTCTGAAAGCTTGTCAAATAGGCTTAGGCACGCTAGTACCTCCTAGAACTCCGGACGTCATGGACGTTCTTGGACGTTTTAGTTCCTAAACTTCCTGAATGAACTATATTCATTAAAATAAGCCTTAAAACAGTGTTTATACCTTATGGCACCTATGTTAGGATTTAATACATGTCTTGGATTTTTGAAATGGTACATTATCCCCCCTTAAGAACATTCATCCCTGAATGTCACTAAAAATCTTTAGAAGGAAGGAATAGACTAACACTAGCAGACCAACCAACAACAATACATGATAACATCAATCATATTATTTACACAAGGCAATTCAAAACTTCAATTACCACACATAAGGCTCAACATTACATTATGAGGAATATCCTTGTCATAACAACAACACGATCTCAACATACTTTAATCAAATTTCAGTCCAACAACATGTTATATATCATTTCATAAAGACTCACCATATCAAAATGTATAAGATAACTCAAACAAGCCAAAGAGCAAGATTTCAAGTTCAAATGCTCACTTCAATGTAAAGCAAAAATCAAAAATGCACATTTTGCAATACTTCACTAAAAATCAAAGTAACTTCAATCTTAGTCGTTATTTTAATTATTAGTACGAATTACTAACCTTAACTATCGAATAGATGAGGGTAAGACTTCATGTCGGCCTCGGCCTCCCATGTTGCACCATCAACTAGGTGATTCTTCCATAACACCTTTACGGAAACCACCTCTTTATTTCTTGTATAATCATCATCATCAATAGCTCAATAAGAATTGCAGGTTTATAACTCCTTTCATTACAATTCATATAAGTGAGGTAAGCACATTATCACTTCATATCATAATAAGGCACACATTGATAGTCATTACCATCCTTATAACACATACACCTTAATCAATTTCACAACATAGTCAAGACATTTAAATTCATCGTACCACCCTATCAATCCTAATAAAAGGCCTAATCCAATATAACATCATCACTTAATCACAATTAACCACAATTCAAAGTAAAGGATAGAGATTATAAGACTTACCAAGTCTACTTCATAGTTCATCATCAAGGCCTTACCATAAACCCTCAATTCAATCCAATTTAAGGTATACAACATCATAATTCAATAATCAACATGATAACAAGGATAGAAGAAGAACTGCATCACAATTCAATACTAGATCATAAGTTAAATTAGATACCTAGGTCAATTCACTTCCTAGCCTAGATCACCTTCTCAAGAACTAGCAAGAAATACTACAATTCACTCTAATTTGTTCATGATCAATATAACAACGTCAATTAATAGCAACAACTAATAACCATGTCAATTGAACCAATCTGAACTTAATTCATGTCAATATGAAACCTAGGGTTAAGGGTTAAGGATTAGTATCTACAAATAATAACAAATTATCAAGATATACCATAATTAAGTTAGAATACATGTTAATATATTCATATTATCCAATAGAAAACATATTCAAATAAATTCATACCCTAATTTTCGAAATTGAGAAGAACCCACATGAAAACCCAACTTTTGAAAATATTTTGAAGGAACCCTTTGAGGAAAGAAGTCTCAAACGTGAATTAGATCCCATACCTCAACGTTTGATGAAGATTTGATGGTGACTTCATCCCTTTACAGCCCCCAAATCCCTCCCCTAGCTAGTCTTCAATTTTGTTTTGAGATTTGTGTTTAGTTTAATGAGGGTTGGGACCTTTATATGGGGAGTTAATTAACTTAATTAGACTCCCTAAAACCCCTAATTGACCAACTAACCCCTTAACTAATTAAATGAAACTAAGTTAAAATATGCAGGGAAATTTTGACCCTCACAGACGAAATCCCAATCGACGGTTCGTCTGTGAGTTGACAGGCACTGTGCCTTCCGTGCTTCACATCCGTCGTCTCGATCAAAGACTTTTGAAGGCGAGGACTCCAAGATTTTGGCTAAGTGTTGGTCGACTTTTGGAATCGACACCCCGTCGATCCATACATGTGTCGTCGTTAAGGTTTCGTTGGTGAATACTGCCAAGGCAGTGTTACCTAATACGTGCTAGGGTCCTCCTCAAGGGCCCTTGGTTGGTCCTTAGGGACTCGTACCTAGACGTTTTGACCATGCATTAACGTGAACACCTATTAACAACCCTTCCACTAATTTTAATAGATTTCCAACTTCTAAAAGCATTTCAAATAGGCTTAGGCACGCTAGATGTGAATTATGCACCCCTATCCGATATTACGGATAAGGGAATACCATGGCGACAGACAATCTAACCTATGAAAATCCTAGCATAGTCTTTCGCCAAATAAGTAGACTTGACAGGAATAAAGTGAGCAAACTTAGTCAACCTATCCACAACCACCCATATAGAGTCATATTGCTTTTGAGTCCGAGGTAAACCCACTACAAAATCCATATTGATGTCTTCCCACTTCCAAGTAGGAACTTGGATTTTTTGTAGTAAGTCACCCAGCTTTTGATGTTCGGCTTTTATTTGTTGGCAATTTGGAAACTTAGCGACAAACTTCGCAATGTCCTTATTTATACCTTCCCACCAATATACTTTCCTAAGGTCATGCTACATTTTTGTCGAACCCGGATGAATGGAGTACTAAGACCCATGGGCTTCCACAAGGATCCGGTTCTTCAACTCATCTACCTTTCGAACACATTATATTCCTTGGCACCTATGAATATCATCCCCCCAGACAGAATGACTCGTTAAGCTTGCCAAAGACCGATTCCTAGAACTCAGTCAATAATTTGTCAAGGTGTTGTTTGGACTTCACCTCAACTACTAATGATAACTTGGAGTTATTATGTACAATGAAACCACCATTCGAAGAATCTTCCAACCTCACACCCAACCTAGCTAACCTATGCATGTCCTTCACTAGGTCTTTCTTGGTTTCATATATGTGAGATGTACTACCCATAGTCATATGACTTAAAGAATCCGCAACCACGTTTGCCTTGCAGGGGTGATAAAGGACACTCATGTCGTAATATTTCAACAATTCTAACCACTCTCTTTGTCGGAGATTCAACTCCTTTTGGGGAAAAACATATTGGATACTCTTATGGTTGGTATAGAAATCAACATGGACACTATACAAGTAATGCCTCCATATTTTTAAAGCAAATACCATGGCCGCTAACTCAAGGTCATGTGTTAGATAGTTTCGCTCATGGACCTTAAGTTGACTAGAAGCATAGGCTATCACCTTCCCATGTTACATAATCACACACCCTAAACCCACTCGGGATGCGTCACAATACACAACAACACCCTTTGTACCCTCCGGTAAGGTCAAGACCTGATTGGAAGTAAGCCTATATTTCAACATTTGAAAACTCCTCTCACATGCCTCCGACCACTCAAATTTCTTACAATTTTGGGTAAAAGTATTCAAGTGAGATGCAATAGATGAAAAGCCTCCACAAACCTCCGGATAATAACTCACTAAACCCAAGAAACTCCTAATATCGGTTGGAGTCAAAGGTCTAGGCAAATTTTCCACCGCCTTTGCTTTCCTTGGATCAACCTCAACTCCAACACTAGATATGATATGACCAAGAAATGTCAACGACCTAAACAAAAACTCACATTTGCTATACTTGAAAAACAGTTGATGTTCTTTAAATACTTGCAACACTACCGTCAGATGGTTCATGTGCTCACCCTCATTTTTCGAATATACCAAGATGTCGTCAATGAAGACAATGACAAATGAATCTAGGTAATTTCGAAACACCCTATTCATTAGGTCTATAAACGCTGCTAGAGAATTAGTGAGACCAAAGGACATTACTAAGAATTCATAATGACCATATCTAGTCCGGAATATCGTCTTTGGTATATCCTCACCTCTCATTCTTAAAGACCCGTCCTTCTTCTTCACAAACAATACTGGAGCACCCCATGGAGAAATACTAGGTCTTATGAAGCCTTTGTCTAGTAAATCCTTGAGTTGTGCCTTCAACTCTTTCAATTTGGCCGTAGCCATCCGATAAGGAGGAATTCAAATGGGATTTGTATTCGGTAGCAAATCAATCCCAAAATCAATTTGCGTTTGGGAGGATATCAGGAATATCCCTAGGAAAGACCTTCAGAAATTCACTCAGTACGGGGACCGACTCAATAGGAGGAATTTCTGAGCTTAGATCTTGGACTCTTACAATATTGTATCGACAACCTTTAGAGATCAATTTGCATACTTTTAGACAAGAGATGATACGACCTCTAGGAATAGAGTTTCCCTCTTTCACTCTACAACAGGTTCGTTTGGAAAGTTAAACTTCACCACACTTGTCCTACAAACAATAGAAGCAAAGCAATCATGCAACAAATCCATACCAAATATAATATCAAAATCAAGCATATCGAGTTCTACTAATTAAACATAAGAAAATTTATTGGGAAATATTATAGGATAATTTCTATACACCCTTTTTGGCAATAGCCGACTCACCCACCGGAGTAGACACTATAAAAGGTTCATGCAAAATATCGGGTAAAATGTCAAATTTTTGGCAACTAGAGAAGTAACAAAGGATAAAGTAGCACCTAAATCAAGTAAGGCATATACATCAATAGAGAACACTTTTAAAATACTGGTCACCACGCAGGAGAAGTCTCTTGCTCTCCCCTAGAGCGGAGAGTATAGAAGCGGTTCTTCTTTGGAGCCTCATTTGAACCACTTGCTTGAGCATGACCACTACCTTGTCTTTACCCCTCACATTAGGGAAATACCTAACATTGTGCCCACTTTTACCACAACTAAAACAATTGTTCGTCCCCTTAAGGCAATCACCATAGTGCTTCTTGCCACACTTTCCACAAGTTGGCTTATCGATTGGTGAATAAGTACCTTTTCCTTCTTAAACTTAGGGTTAGACACCCTATCGAGACTAGCCTTATGGAACATGGAAGGAAATTGATTTGAAACCCGTTTCTTAAACCTAGGCTTGTCTTGTATCTCAAGCCTATGCTTTGAAGAACCTCCATCGAAACATCTTGCTCTCTTAGCATCTCTACTCTTTCTCTTAGTCCTTCCCTCTTCCACATGCTTGCTATGCACCATAAGACGGGAAATATTCATGTTTTCATGTAGCATAACCGAATGAAACTCCTCTTGCAAATCATCTGACACTCCTGTCACAAAGAGGCTCATTTCATCTCTAGGATCGAAAACCAAAGAAGGAGCATTCTTTGACAATTTTGTGAATTTCAAGGTGTATTCATGAACACTCATACCTCCTTGCAAAGGTTGATGAACTCCACAACTTTAGCTTTCCTCATCTCCCTAGGAAAGAACCGATCAAGAAAAGCCTTCTTAAAGATCTCCCAAGTTAACAGACCACCTCTCAATGGACTATTATCCCAAAATTGCACAAACTATACTTGAGCCACGTCCTTGAGTTGATAAGTGGCCAACTCGTCCTTTTCACTTGCGGACAACCCTATAGACAAGAATATCTTATAGACTTCATCAATGAATTGTTGGGGGTCTTCCTCAACCTTAGACCCATAGAATGTAGGAGGGTTCATTCAAGTGAAGTCCCAGGCAGTGTTTCCTCCTACGTGCTAGCATCCTCCTCAAGGGTCCTTGGTTGATCCTTGGAGAGTTGTACCCAAATTTTTCGACCATGAATTAACTTGAACACCTATTAACAACTCTTCCACCAATTTTCATGGATTTTTGAAGTTTAAAAGTTCGTTAAATAGGCTAAGGCATGCTAGTACCTCTAGAACTAGTTTCCGAACGTCATTGACATTCTTTGATGTTTTGGTTCATAAAAATCCTAAATGACCTATATTCATTAAAATAGGCTTTAAAATAGTGTTTAGACATCATGGCACATATGTTAGGATTTAAGACTCGTCTTTGATTTTTGAAATGTTACACAAATGATGACCTGGATTGATGGGTCGTCGTTTAATCGACTGACCATCGTTTGGGTCTGTATATTGGAACTGTTCGACAAGCCTTCACTAAAACGGGCATAACCTTTTACTCGGAGGTCTGATTTTGAAAACTCGGTGGCTATAAAAAGATAATTCAATTATCTATCACTTCATCGGTGATGAGACACCTAATTCATTTTATGTTAACAGTTATGATCAATTGAAATTGACCCAACAGTATTCCCCCCCCCCCAACTGTTCGCTAATTTTCACCTATGGTCCGTAGGTCTATCCATGGACCGTGTTGGTCAATCGTAGTTCCTGTCAGAGAGTGGTTAATTGGGTCTTGATCGATGGACACAGACTACGGACCGTAGTTCCGTCTATCGTTCGACACTTAGTCAAATGTTTTTGGGCTACATTTTGCAAGAGTTCCAGTCACAAATGACAATGTGCGCAGTATGGGTCGTGGGTCAGGCTACGGTCCATCGATGGTAACCGTTGATTGCACCTGCAGATTTCTGAAAAGCTGGTTTTTGGTCTATTCTAGATATGGGGTCTTACATTATCTCCCCCTTAGGAACATTCGTCCTTGTACAAAGACAAAACTAGCTGAAATAGAGGGAGAGAGTTGCGATCCCTACTGCTAAACATTGAGAACTGTGTTTCTGACTGAATTGAGTTGCGAGAACATGCAAATACGCTGAAAATGCAAGCACAAACTGAGGGAACATGATTGTAAGACTGAATTCATGCATGAGTGACTGAAAAACTGAAGAGGAACTATTATCTTAAGTCGTAGTGGAATCGGAAGGAAAGAGGTGAGAATACTTGGCTTTCATGGCTTCTTCTGCTTTTCAAGTAGCTTTCCCTACGGACTGACTCCTCCAAAAAACATTGATTGAAGCAAATTCATTATTTCTCAACCTTGTAACCTGACGGTTAAAAATCTCAACTGGTACATCCTCCTAATAAAGACTATCTTTCACCGCCACACCCTCTATTGGCACTACAGAGGCTGGATCACCCACACACTTCTTCAAGAGTGAGATGTGGAAGATCGGATCCACTGTTGCTAATTCTGTTGGTCAAATAAGTCATCAATTTTGGAGATGGGATACTTATTTTTTATTGTGACATTGTTCAACTGTCTATAGTCAATGCACATTCTCAAAGAACCATCTTTCTTTTTTATGAACAACACTGGTGCACCCCATGGTGAAATACTAGATCTGATGAAGAGCCCTTATCTAGAAGATCTTTGAACAGCTCTTTCAATTCCTTAAGTTTTTATGGAACCATTCTGTAAGGAGGAATAGAAATAGGCTGGGTATCTGGAAGGAGATCAATTCCAAAATCAATTTCCCTTTCTGGAGGGACTTTGGGAAAATCTTCTTGAAATACTTCTGGAAACTCACAAACTACTTGAACTAACTCAAGACTTGGGGTTTCAGAGCTAGAATCCTTAACCCAAACTAGATGATAGAGATAACCCTTAGAGATTATCTTTCTGGCATTGAGAGTTTCTCGATTAACACTGAATTGGACTGCTATGTAAGGAGTTACAAAAGAAAGAGTTTCCCCTGGATATAACAATGCATAAACATCAAGGTCAACGACTAGTAGCGTATCAGTGAATACATAAGGAGAACTTTCCTGGTCCTGGCGAGCTTGAAGAGCATACAACATGTTCTGGCGCTGACCGCCACCTGTACTAGTTGAGTGACCCTGCTGAGTCGAGCGACTTGCTAGTGATGATGAAGTTGTAGACTGAGATTTTTCAATTTCCACCTCCCCGACCCTTTCTTAAAGGACAATTTCTCAACCTGTGACCAGACTGACGGCACCCAAAGCATCCTTCTTTTCCTGCGAGGCACTCGCACGGATGGTTCTTACCACACTTGGGGAAATTAGGGTAAGTCTTGGTGCCTGAAACATTTCCTTGAGACTTAAGAGTCTGGTGCTCTAACCTTTTGGTCATACTTGTTCTTGGACAATGGGACACTAGCTGACGAAATGGCTGGGGTCAAAAACTTTTGTTGACTCTGTAAGCGATTTCCACCACTCAATTTCTGCTAAAAATAGTCATAGTTTCCAGTCCTAGCCTTCTTATTCTCCTTAGCATGTTCCCTAAGCTTATCACCCTCAACCTGTTGAGCATGAGTCATAATCCTAGAGATGTTTATATCTCCCAGTAATATAGCATTTTTGCACGCAGTTTTCACCAAATCGAACACTTCATACATGAACTTATTTATTTGAGCCCCGGAGTCAACAACCATGTGAGGAGCATACCTAGAGAGTTGGTTAAATTTGATCCCATACTCTTGTACTGTCATGTTTCCCTGCCTCAAGTTCATGAATTCTTGAGACTTTGCTTCTCTCAACTCTATTGGGATAAACTTGTCTAGAAAGGTCTCACTAAAGCAATTTCAAGTAATAGGAGCTGCATATGTACAACTATTTTCATTCCACTAAGTTTACCAGATATGAGCAACATCCTTAATCTGGTATGATGCCAAATCAACTCGTTCATTACTAGTGACTTGAATTACCTCAAACATCTTCTTGATCTCATCCAAAAAATTCTGAGGATTCTCATTAGTTTGTAATCCTAGGAACTCAGGTGGAATCATCCTAACAAAGTCGGACCCTTGCTGCTGATGATCTACCATTTGTATTAACATAAGCATGACCGGGTTTCCTGGTTGGTAATACTTGAGCCAACATTTATATGGCATTCCTAAACTCAACATTGGATACTTATTGTTCTGGGACAAGAGAAGCGACGTTTGCACTCCTGGCATTCGCATTGTTAGTGTTAGCTCTACGAGGAGGCATGATCTAAAACGTAGAACTTCAAGTTAGAGTTAAATAAGATCATACCTTATGCACTATAAGAGTAACAAGAAATTGAAGTTTTTCATAAAACACTTTGTAGCCTCCCTCTCACTTAATGTAGTGCACCACACCCTTGAAAAGGAATCTACTTTGTGCGGATTTTCAGACATCCTAGGACTCTTAAGCCTAGTGCTCTAATACAAAGTTTTGTCATACCCCGAGCTACCCCTGAGACGCGGACACGGAACCTATGACCACAAGTTATCCCAAGATAACCGTGTTGGTATGATCATGAGCATACTAAGGATAATAAACTTAATGCGGAAGCTAAATCATAATTTAAATAAAACATGGGGAATACTCATATTCTATAACTAAGATAAATGAAATACTGATGAGTTTAATACAATGAAGTTATTAACTCAATACTAAGCTGAAACTAACTATGTCTAAAATAAGCCTCTAACTGACTAAAAATGTTGGGACGAGCCCCAACTAAGTCTAGTAAAAACTAAAACTAAATGACTAAAAGACTGAAATGAACTTATGACTATTGTCCTTGGAAAAGGAGGACTCACCACTGAAAATGTTGAACTAGAGATCAAAAATCGATCTAAGCGCGATTTGGATGCGAGAACCTTAACCTACATCACAAGAATATGTAGCGCAGGTATGCGTCAGTATTTGGAGTTACTGAGCACGTAGCATGGAATAAAGGTGAAATAGAACATAACTGAACAAGCGCAAAAGCAAGTATAATAATCTGAGCATGATATACTGAATTTTGAGCTAACTGAATGCAATGACATATTTACAACATGCTGGAACTGAATACTAAATATATTGATATATGGTCAATGCAATACTGTTTGACTGAACTTTGGGAGCTACTAATAATCGATAATAAAATTACATGAGTTAAATGTGGTTTCTGATGTATACGCCCCATCGAGAGGACCGAATATACCCCGCTAGAGGTAAAAAGGCATGCTGGCGTGATCACTAAATTGATGCCCACAGAGAGTACTTACAACCTACTTGGCTAGTAGTTTTGGGACTAAGTGGGTACGCTGAACCCTAGTCCAACTCGGTATTATGCTACTCCCAATAAATTATGTAATTAACTAATTATGCATGAGTTTCTATAAATATTGGATAGCTCAAATTTGAACATACAAACTGAGAATACAACAATAAATCTGGTAATTATGCATTTATAAGTGAGGCATGTATATCTGAAGTAACTAAAATATCTGACCTAGAATGTGTAATTCAAGAACTAAAGAAATACATAGCTAGAATTATAAAATTCAAGCAATAATCTGAGTAATAACATGATAATCTGATTTGAAACATATACTAATAAATTCATGAAGTTATGTCGATGTTCTAGAAACCCTAAGCCTAATCATGATATGGGAATCAGGAATTTGACTGAAACTAAGGACCCAATGGGTGAAAGGAACCCATTAGTGAAATCCCACATGCCTGGTGATAAAATCCATGGAGAAATATTTAGATTTCATGGCTGGAACTACTGCAACCTTGCTGCATTCTTGAACTAGGTTCTTGACCTTTTTCTCCTTTCTTCCTTCTAATATTCTAATCTTTTGATAATGATTTGACTTAGGTAAGTTTTAGTTATGTTTCTAGTCTTAAACTGATTAAAATCTTATGATTTAGGGTCAAAACGACGTATCTTCGGGTTTTACAAAGTGGAAAAAGACGAAAAGACCCCTGAGTTAATTTATGTCGGACCAAACGACGACCTGGCTAATCTGCCATCGTTCAATGAACAGTCCGTCGTTTGGGTCCGTAGGTTGGGACTATTTGACAGGCCTTTACTAAACGGACATAAATTTTTACTCGGAGGTCTGATTTAAGCAAACTCAGTGGCTGTGGAAATCTAATTCAATTATCTATCATTTCGTAGGTCATGGGACACATAATTCATTTTGTGCTAATAGATATGATCAATTGAAGTTGAACCAACAACATTCCACCCCCCTAACTGTCCACTGATTTTCACCTACGATCCGTAGGTCCATCTACGTATCATGCTGGTCAATCGTGATTCTTTTTAGAGAGTGGTTAATGTGGTCTTGATCGATGGACAGAGACTACGGGTCATAGGTCCGTCTATCATTCAACACTTAGTCAAATTTTCTACGCTGATTTTTTCTAGAGTTTCAGTCACAAACGACAAATGTGCATCACGAGATATGGGTCAGGCTACGGTCCGTCGATTGCACCTGCAGATTTCTGAAAAGCTGATTTTTGGTCTGTTCTAGATACATGGTGTTTTATGAAAGGCCCCCAAGGAGGACTCAAACCTTGGACAAGAGGCTGCCCAACGAAGCGTGTAGGAGAAAGAATGTATCCTTACCCTCACGACACGCTCCTAGTATTCACCTCACTCTCCCAAAAATTATTTGGGGCAGAATTAAGAGGCTTCCCCATGACACGCAGCCTACTCCCAGATTCGGTTGCATCGTTTTTAAGTCAATTTTGACATGTCTAAAAGTCTCAATTAGTGTGGGGGTGCTTTGGTAACTTATAAAACGTTTTATTAACTGATTTTAGGACCTTTTTAAACCCTTTACCGATCAAAAACCCCAATAACCATTAAGAAATCAAATTCCCAAAGTTCGCTTTTCTTCCAAAACCCCCAAAACCTCTATTGAAGACCAAGCTCAAGAACAAGCTATGGAGTTGTATTCTGGGAGCTTTCTCCTCAGATTTTCGTGGGATTTTTAATGTATAAGGTATGGTGATCCTTAATCCTTAGATAACCATTCATCTATGGACTCCTTTCAAAGGTTTTCTAAACATGAATTCTAAGTCAAAATCCATATCTTTCAATCTAGCCATAGGTTCATCCTCAAATTGATTTCAAAAGCATTATAATGATGAATATATGTTTATTTACTGATTTTATGATGATTTTCTATCCAATTTTATGAAGAATCCATGATCCACCTAATTTCTTAAATTAAACTATAACGTGGTTCTTGTGATTATGATTTCATGTTTATTGAATTGTGATTAGGTTGTATTGAATTGTTTATTGTTATTACTTTCTATATCAATTGAATAGGAATTGTGGAGGAATGATCAAAGATGATCATTAGCTTGGAGATTTGGTTAGTTGACCTATTTCTTCTAATTAGCTTAGAATGTATATTGAATTGTATTGATTGGTATGGTCCACTTATGGTGGTGGTGTTTACATTCTTGTACATATATATGTGTTATTATTATGGACTTGAAGGCATTAGATGCAATATGAATTGACATTATGTTTCTATATCAGGAAGTTGAAGGATTTAGCCTTGATTCTAATATCATGTCTAAGTGAATCGATGTGACGTGATGTTATGTGTATAGTCTTCTACACTACTTGTTTAATCTAGGTTTGGATTGATGGTTATGAATATACGGATATCAAATTTCTTGAAATAGAGAAGAGAAAATATGTCATGATCTAAAGATAATTGTGATGATAAAACTTCTAAAGATATTGGTGGTGATGAATATAAGTATATCAAATCTCTTGAAAAGGGGAAGAGAGATTATCTCATGATCTAAAGTTATTGGTGATGATAAAACTTCTAAAGAGATTGATGATGATGAATATACGTATATCAAATTTGTAATTGAGATGTCCAGCAAAATTCTAGACCTTGTGATTTTTTCAAGAAAAAAGAAAGAAAGGATATCTCATAAACCTTCTATAGATATTGGTGAAAATAAAATAGATTATGTTACAAAAAATTGTTCTCAAAGTAGAACCTTTTTGAAAGAATGTTGATTTCTTTTATATTGAGAACACAAATTCATAGTATGTAAGAAGATTTATTAAGAGAAAAAATCAATCTATTTAGTAAATTAGTATTAAATTTAGGAGGAGAATTCTACTAACTCCTTTCCTATATTTTTATCTCATAATTTATTTATATATATATAATAAAAAAGGATGTTTTCGATAAATTGGATATTTCGATAAAAGTGGATAATGGTTTTTTCAATTCTTAAAATGAGTTTTTCAATTCGTTAAAATTTATAATTGTACAATCCTACTCAGTACTCCTTCACTATCTTGTTCTATTATGTAAACATCATATTAGTTTCTAGTAGTTCTTCCCCTTTTTTTTTCTTTTTTTTATGGACTTTGTCCATTCATGAATCTATTATAATGTTCATCTCTTTGTCTTAGCTTTTATTCTTAAAAGTAATCTTCTTTAACCACACCCCGGATTTGGTTATTCATAGTTCTTTTCTCAGAACATTTAACCTAAAAATTTCCTATGAATTTACAGGTTAATCCATCGATACTTTTAAGAAGCTAAGAGACTAACCATATACTAGGTAATATAGATTCATGAAATATTAATAAATTTACATAAGTTTAAGTAATTAACTTATTACAACTAATTTACCAAACACACATAATTTACATATATGCGAAGTTTACTAGAAAGATAAATATGAAAACTTGCATTATTTAGAATAGAGTGAAGTTTCCCTTTCGGAATATCCGAAAAGCTTCAAAAATAACTTTACACAAACTTTGAAATAAAGAACTGAAAACTTTTTTATATTCAAACTTTATAATTTTAAAGAGGAAAAAAATTTGGCTTTTTTGGAGATTTTAGAATATTGATGGTTGTCGATTTCTTCGCCTTCTTTCTCCTTCTACTCTCTTCTGATAATGTCTTCTTATATACAAACTTCTGGACTTCAAACTCCGGACTTCAAAATGAAAAAGAATCTTATCTTCTCTGTCGGGTACGCATTGGGCCCCGTCGCACGTGAAATGATTCCTTCTTTCTGCATTATTATCAGTCCTTTGTCTGATGTATTGTCTGTCAATACTTATCTCTTACCTAATTTTTTTTTTTTTTAAATTAAAGTAAAGACGCGTCCCAACAGTTTTTCCACATGTGTGGTAGTGAGTAAAGTGGGACTGACATTTTTTGACAAAAGAGGCATTCCTCTTTAAAACTATAATAATAATAGATTTTTTTTTATCAAGTGTCTAAATTATGTAACGCAATTGAATTAAAACTCATACCAGAGTCATCATCGTTTGGGTCTTGCGCAAATTGTATTGAGTCTGAAATATTATCTGAATTATTTGAGCTTGAAAAAGAATCTTGCCTTGGGCTTTGTATTGGGCTTGGGTTTATATGTTTATGTTTTTCTTGTTGTTGTTTAAGTAATTTTTTTACGGTTTGGGTTATAAGAGATTCTAGATCTTTATTTTTTTGAGATTTTTTGATTTTTTCGTCTAAGAGTCTGGTTAAATGAAAGAGGTAACCTTCTTCTGGAAGATGAACCTTCATCCTTTTCACTTTTTGGCAAAGTGACAGCCATCAACGGGTTTGAGAAGTCTTTACCGGCTACCGTTTGAACCGGACTACATGTATCTTCATCCGATACAGTGGATTTCTTAACATTTAGTGGGGAATGCACACCCATCTCATCCATTTTTATTTGGGATGAAAAACCCTTTATATCTTTCTGAGTTTGTACATCTTGTTTAGTCTTACCTTTGCTTTCCATTCTTTGGAGTCTTTCCCTGAGCTTGGCATTTTCTTGTGTTAGTGCTTCATTTCTTAGATTTAGCCTTCTGAATGCTTCGGTCATGGATGAGCAATGATCATAGAATATTATTTTGTCTGTATCTTTTTGGATGTTGTATTGTGGATTTTTATCTGGGTTTTGTCTAAGGGCTGGAGAAATATAGTAATTTGGCCCTAATATCCCTCTAGCATAGTCTAAAGCTTCTGTAAAATCATTAAAACCTTTAAAAATGGGTTTTTGAAAAACCTTTAATAGAGTCTAAAACTTCTATCCATATCTGAAAAACACCATTTGTTTTACCATGAATTACCACATAGTATTTAAATCTATTTTCTTTATTTTTGCTAGTAAAATAATGTCCTAAAGAATTTAAAACCGCAATTACATATTTAGTGTCTTTTTTATTATGTGCTATCCATATATTATTTATGAGGCATGTTTGGTGTTTGTCTAGTTGACAGTTAGATAAGTGTCTGAATGTCCAGTTAGATGGATCGTATGATATTAAGTTTTGTTGTCCAAACTGCAGTCTTTCTATTCTAACATCATCAATTTTATCTAGAGGTTTAAAATGTAAATTTGATAACATTGTCTGTTTGTAAGAGTCTGCAAAATCTGAGGTTGAAGGTTGAACCCTTTTACCTTTGTCTGGTAGTAGAGGTCTCATTCTGTAAAATTTAAACTTTGATCAGTAATCTACTTACTTGATCTGCAATACTATTATCATTTCCCTTGATATGCTCAAAAATTATAGAAAGATAAATTGATATAGTATCTAAAAAATTTAGCCATCGTCTTCTACTTCTAGTTTTATCATTAATTTTTTGATGGAATTTTACTATAGCTTCACAATTTGTTCTTATTAATATTTCTGGTTTATTTAGAATATAAATTCTAAAACTATTTAAACCATATATTACAGCTAAAATTTCAACATCTATACTAGCTTTATTACCCTTTTCTTTGAATTTTCCATTTCGATAAGCACATATTTTTTCTTCTTGTTTAGAACTGTATTTATGTGGTCTTAATTTTAATACTGCACCCCATCCCTCAAAACTTCCATCTGTCTCTATTATTAAATAGTCTTATTCTAATGGCATATTAAGATCGGGAATATTTTTTATTTTTTATTTTATTTTTTGTACTAACTTTATGTCTCCAATATTAAAATTTCTTTGTCCCTTAGTTCCTGTCTTAGAGTATAATGGTCCTGCCATTTTTCCTAAATCTTTAATAAAAAGGTCTTGCATAATTAATTATACCTAGGAATTTTTGTAAATCTTTTAAATTATTTAATTTATCTGGCATGTCTAGAGCTTTTTTAGCTATATGATGTTGTAGTTTAACCTTTCCTTCTCCTAAATTAATTCCTAAAAAGTTTATATAGTTTTTACATAATTTTATTTTCTTTTTGCTAATTATTATTCCATTACTAACAAATAGCCTAAAAACTGTTTGTAAATGTCCTAGGTGTTCTTTCATATCTTTACTAAATACTAAAATATCATCTACATATACTAAAATAAATTTTTTATATTCTCCAAATATTTGATCCATTTTTCTTTGAAAGATTGGAGGTCGGTTTTTAACCCAAATGGCATAACTAACAATTCAAAATGTCCTTCAGGACAGGTAAGTTGTCCATTCTATACTATGTGGATGCATTTTTATCTGCCAATATCCTGACTTACAATCAAATTTGCTAAAATTTATTTTTCCTTGGATTCTATTTATTAATTCTGTTTTGTCTGGTAATTTATAACCGTCTGTTCTAGTATTATCATTTAGTCTTTTGTAATTTATAATCATTCTAGCTTTTCCTCTAACTATTTCACTATGATTTCTTACCCCATAAATGCTGCAGATCTATGTTTTGAAGTAGATCTTCTTATTACTCCTAATTCTAATAGTTCTTTTATTTGTATTTTAAAGTCTTCTTGATCTTGATTTGTAGCTTCTATTGAGGCTGTTTTTATTACATATTCTGGGTTTATTATATCTAACTTGCATACTATGTGATTATTCTCCCAATGTTTTAAGGGTTTTTCTCCTATTATTTCTATTTGATCTAAAAATTTTACTATATTATCAAGATCTCGTTGGTTCTTTATTTGTCCTATTTGCTGAATTCCTGTCTTAAAATTATATAATTCTGTTTCAATTTCTATTAGAACATAGTTTTTATTAACTATTTCATCTTCTTTATCTATCTCTAGTATATTCTCATATAATGTATTGCATTCTGTTTTAGTACATTGTGTGTTATTTTCACAATTCTCACAACATTTTTCTCTATGTCTTATTTTAGTATTAATTTTATCAGTTAAGACAGAAGTATAAGTAATGTTTTTCATAAAAAGTATCCCATCTTTTGTTATTAAAGTTCCTCCTTTATTGTATAGTATGAAATCTAATCCTAACACAAAATCTACTCTTATATCTAAATCTCTTACCCATATCTTATCCATCTTATAGGTAGGTTTATAGAATTTTGAACAAGTATTTAAAAAACTTATTTGTGCTTTATCTATGTAGTATCTATATATATTATGTGTTCCATCCATTTGCATAGCTGCAAGTGGTTATTCTAAAGTTTTTATTAATTCTGGAGGTACAATTTTTTTATTTAAAACACTTTTGGTACATCCTGAATCTATTCATGCTAAAGTCTCTATTTCATGTTTTCCAATTTGAAGTTTTGCTAATATTTTAACAGTATTTATATTTTTATCTTCATTACATATTAAAGTATTAGATTCTTCATTCATTAGTTCTTGATTATCTACTGGTAGTTCTTGTTCAACATTTTTTCCTTTTTCTAATCTTACTATTCTTTCTTCTAATTCTTTAACTTTTGCTTCTAATACTAATACTTTTAAATTTATTAGAGGTTCATTTGTATGTACCTCTTTTCTTTTCTGAGTTATTATTCTATTTGTGTTTCTATACAACTTATACATCCTTCTATAAAGCATTTATTACATTTAGCTCTTTTATATTTACTTGGATACCATTTACACCAATTACATGGATTGCTATGTAATCTTGTATCTTTTTCAAAATTATGTTCACATTCTATTATATTCATAAAATTAAATTTTAAGTCATCTATATTTAAATTTTCTATTTCTATTTCATTAATTAATTCTTCTCCTTCTGAATTAGAAGAATCTTCTTCTTTGTTATTCTCATCTATATCAATACTTACTATAGAGTAGATGCTTTCATTATCTGACATAGATTCATCTACATTTAATAATGATTCGTTAAATTCTTCTACTAATTGAGCATTTCTAGTCTTAGCATTATATCTTTTAGGACAAGTATTTGCTAGATGTTCTATACTTCCACATGTTAAACATTCTAACTTATTTTATAATTTCTATATGTTCTATATTTTCTAACATGTCTATCCCTATTCAAATATGGTTTCCTTGCTGAAGATTTTCTAAGAAGATATCCTTTTTTATTATATCTTATTGTTTTGCGGGTTAGATTTCTTATACTTTTTCTTTTTATATTGATTTTTATAATAATTTTGGGTTGTATATATTATATCTTTACAGTTTTTCATTTCATTTTGCTTTAACTGTTTATGTATTTGTAAATTAGTACATTTTTCTTGTAATATTTTCATTATATGTTGTATTCTATGTCCTATTGACCACTTCGCTTGAGGGTTTTGTGCTACTCCTTCTCTTTTAATCCATCTTTCTTCTATTTCTCTTCCTAAAGCTCTTGGTAGTTTGTTAAATAATTTTTTACCTAAATCTTGGTCAAAGGCATTTCCACTAATTGTACAATAATAGAAATAATCATTTAAAAATTTCTTTAAATAATACCAATTACTTATACTTAATTGTTCTAGTTTTATTACTGCATTTCGTTGTAAGGCTACTAATCCACTATTTGGGTCATCTCCTGTTATTAATGTATGTATTTTATTTGTAAAATTATATGGGTTTGGTCCTAATGATACTAAATACTGAAATTCTGATGGGAATTCTACTTTATAAGCTTCCCATAGAGCTTTGGTTGATTCTCCTAGGAATGTTTCTAAGTATTTATACATTGTTTCAGCATCAGTTTCTATATAATTTTTTATAAAATCTCCTACTACTATTCCTTTCCATAAGTCTATTACTGAATTTCATCTTTGTGGATCATGTGCCGCTATATTTAAAAAAATTTCCTTTACATCCTCCTTCTTGGAGTATTATTGGTTCTTCTATAGGCATTCCTTTTCCCATAGGTTTAACTTCTGTTATTGGAGTATTTCCTTGTCTATTTACTCTTCTACATGGTATATTTCCTATGCTATTGTCTGCAGTATATCCTTGTTCATTTGTTCTTTGGAACGGACTACTAGAACTTGTTGTTTCCACTAATTCTTTTTGACTTAGTATAGATTATAACTCAGATATTTCACTATCATTATCTTGTATTTCTGTCATTATATTATTACCTTTTTCTAATTTATCTTGTAAACTCTTTTCTAATCTATATCCTTTATTATCGGTTCTTTGTTCACATATTTTAAAATGAGATATTGTTTGTTCTAAATTTAAGTCTTTTAATTTACATCCTTTGCATGTAAATAATCTATTCTTATTGTTTTTACTTATTTCTTTAGCTTTTTCTATAGTCAAATCTGCTGCAAAATCTTTTTCTTATATTATTTCTATTTTCATTCCTTCTAAAGGCATTTCTTCTACAACACTTTCTTCTTCAAAGTCTTTTTGAGCTTCGTAATTGTAATATGTAAATCTAATTGAAGGTTCTCCTTTAGAATTTGTATATATTGAATGAGCATCTGGCATTAATGCTTCTTTTTCTTTAAAATCTCCTAATTTCCATTCTAATCCTGAATATTCTTTAGGATTTATTTTTATAGGTTTTATTAATTTTATCCCTTTATTTCTCATTTCTTCTACTACGTCTTTTATTTGTAATTTAAATCTAGTGTTACTATTATCTGTCATTTTTCCTAAAAATCCTACACACATTAATAAATTCTTTCCACTATGCATTTCTTCATATCCTTTAGTTTGTATTTCTATTCTTATTTGGGTTCCAAATTCATTTAAATTCATCATAAAATCTGGACTTATGTAGAAAATTCCTCCATTATTAGTGATATCTACTTCTGTTAATCCTAATTGCCTTTTTTATGTCTGACCATCTATTATCATATATTGTAATTAATGTCTTTGTTCCTAAGTTTTTTCTAGTTAATCCTTTAATTCCTATAACTATTAATCCTATATGCATTAAGTCTTTTTTAACATGTTTTATTTCTTATACAGATTCAGAGCTTATGAGTTGTAGAGATACAGAATTTTTTTCCTAATACTGATAATTGTTCTTCTCTATAATGTCTATATAGTTGAGATTTTGAATTTGTATTATATAAAACTTTTGGGTTCAATAAATTTAATTGATTTTTTTGGAAGATTTGTATATCTTTACCTGTCCTTAAGGACATTTGAAATGGTTAGTTATGTCATTTGGGTTAAAAACCGCACCTCCAATCTTCCAAAGAAAAATGGATCAAATATTTGGAGAATATAAAAAATTGTTTTTGTATATGTAGATGATATTTTAGTATTTAGTAAAGATATAAAGAAACACTTAGGACATTTACAAACAGTTTTTAGGCTATTTGTTAGTAATGGAATAATAATAAACAAAAAGAAAATAGAATTATGTAAAAACTATATAAACTTTTTAGGAATTACTTTAGGAGAAGGAAAGGTTAAACTACAACCTCATATAGCTGAAAAAGCTCTAGACATGCCCAGATAAATTAAATAATTTAAAAGATTTACAAAAATTCCTAGGTATAATTAATTATGCAAGACCTTTTATTAAAGATTTAGGAAAAATGGAAGGACCATTATACTCTAAGACAGGAACTAAGGGACAAAGAAATTTTAATATTGAAGACATAAAATTCGTACAAAAAATATTTCTGATCTTAATATGCCATTAGGATCGGACTATTTAATAATAGAGACAGATGGAAGTTTTGACGGATGGGGTGCAGTATTAAAATCAAGACCACATAAATGCAGTTCTAAACAAGAAGAAAAAATATGTGCTTACCAAAGTGGAAATTCAAAGAAAAGGGTAATAAAGCTAGTATAGATGTTGAAATTTTAGCTGTAATATATGGTTTAAATAGTTTTAGAATTCATATTCTAAATAAACCAGAAATATTAATAAAAACAGATTGTGAAGCTATAGTAAAATTTCATCAAAAAATTAATGATAAAACTAGCAGTAGAAGACGATGGCTAAATTATTTGCATAGCTGCAAGTGGTTTTTCTAAAGTTTTTATTAATTCTGGAGGTACAATTTTTTTATTTAAAATACTTTTGATACATCTTGAATCTATTAATTCTAAAGTCTCTATTTCATATTTTCTAATTTGAACTTTTGCTAATATTTTAACAGTATTTATATTTTTATCTTCATTACATATTTAAGTATTAGATTCTTCATTCATTAATTCTTGATTATTATATATATATATATATATATATATATATATATATATATATATTAAAAATTTTTTTAAAAAGATAGTTTTTGAAAAATATTTATGACAACAATAAATGAGATTTATTGAGATAAAAAAAATAATAAAACTACGTGTACGATAGTAAAAAAGTATTTTTTTCAAAAAAAATATAGACATAAAAGGTAATATATATATATATATATATATATATATATATATATAGATATATATATATATATATATATATATATATATATATAATATATAAATTAAACTTAATTTTTTTAAAAAGATAGTTTTTGAAAAATATTTATAACAACAATAAATGAGATTTATTGAGATAAAAAAAAGTAATAAAAAATACGTGTAGGATAGTAAAAAAGTATTTTTTTTCAAAAAATATATAGACATAAAAGGTAAAATGAGAAATTTTAAGGAAAATAATATATTAAAATAATAGTGATGAGATATGATGAAATTAATTAAAAATATATTCTTAATTTTCAGAAAATTTTTATGATGATAAATTATATGAGATAAATTGAGATAAAAAAATATTGAAAAGAAAAATGTGTAGGAGAGTAACCTAAAAGTTTAGATGGGAGAATTTAATGGAAAAAATAAATTATAATAATATATTGATTAGAGATGAAGAGTAATAAATGGTACTAGTAATGATAAGGAGAGATAATTAAGTTATTTTAATTATATTTTCCCCCTTATTTTAGTATATTTTCGAGATAATCAAAAAATTGATAAAAAAGATAAATGAAAATACTGGTCAAAGCGAAGCATCACGTCTCATTTTTATTGTCCAACTTTAGAGAAAAGATATATAGTGACCATTGAATTTGTTTCACATTTTCATAAAGACACCTTAACTTTGCAACTGTTCTATTACCCACTAAACAATTTTGAACAGATGTTATCATACCATTTTTCGATTAGACCCAAATTTTAATAAGCAAGTGAGTTCACACCCCAATCATTACATGACAAGTGTTAATTAAAATTAATTTTTTTCATTAAAATTTTTTCCTTTATCTTTTTTTTTTATTTCTCTCTCTCTTACTTTTGAATTTTAATTTTGATATAGCTTCAATTTCATTGTCTTCCACCTCCCACTTTCATCCCTTCATTTTCTTTTCTTTTTTCTTCACCTCCCAACCCCCCATGTCAAATTGAAACTCACTTTTTTTTTCTTTTTTGTTCTTCTTCTCCGGTCAATTCTTTATAAAATTCATACTATTATTTAGACTTTATTGAATTATTGATAACACAATTAATCTTTTTTTTCAGAAAATTTAAAATTTTGAAGGTATCATCAACTACTCATTTTCCTAGGTTTCAAAATTAGAAATGATAATATTAAAAAAAAAAAATCTCAAAAATTGAAAAAACTTAATTAAAATCGAATAAAAAAACTATGATAATTCCTTATTATCTTCAAATCTAATGAGTTTATCGAATTGTTTGAAATGTAAGAAAATATTTAGATAAAATTTTAAAATTGAAGAGAGTAAAACTAATAGTAATTAAAAAAAAAGTGTGAAGTTGTGGTAAAAATGATATTGAAAGTAAGAAGTTTCAATGGATGGAGATGAAAATCAATTTTTGAAAAGAAAGAAAAAGAAAGAGAAAAATAAAATTAAAATAATAAGAAACATAAGAATGTTATAAAATCAAGCTATAAGAATATAAGCATAAAGAGAAGAAGACAAGAGAAGTATATAAAAGAAGAGTCATTTTCATCTTATTCAAGTATATGTAAGTCTCATTTGTATATCATACAATAGTGAATGAATAATCCTATTTATAGAGTGAGAAATCACTCCAAAAGTCACCATATTAAGTATCATAATAAATAGATACATTCTTATCCAAAACGGTTCATGAATCTAGTGAATATGGATGGTTGTTCATTTACCAACCTTATGGACTATCCACTCATTCAATGAATTTATAGCACTCCCCCTTGGATGTCCATAGATAATGTGCCTCGTTAAAACCTTACTAGAAAAACCCTGTGGGAAAAAATTCTAGTGAAGGAAAAAGAGTACACATATCTTTTGATATGCACTATTTGTTGCCTCATTAAAAACCTTGCCAGGAAAACCTAGTGGGAGAAAACCTCGGTCAAGGGAAAAAGAGTGCAACGCGTATTATACTCTCCATGATTAAAACATCACTTAATTTCTTGTGATGATGTCTCCAATCTTCGTACATTGTGGTTGGTATATTCTTTTAAAAAAAAAATCACACATTTCTTGAATATGGTGTGTCATTTATCTCAACAAGACGCTCTTTCGACTTGCTTCATGGAGGACTTTTATTTCTGCATAGCAACATTTGCTTCATTGATCGCCACGATATTATTGTGCCTCCACATGAAAACAAATAGTGTGTTTGAGATCGTGCTTTATGCAAATCAAATAAATATTCTGCATCTGCATAAACAATGAATTTTGTCTTGAATTCCTCAAAATAGAATAAACCCATAATTATGGCCCTTCGAGGATATTCAATCATGTGCTCAACACCATTTCAATGTCCTTTTATCGGGGAGAAACTAAATCTTGCCAGTAAATTAACTGCAAAATAAATATCTGGTCAAATATTGTTAGTAAGATGCACTAGTACCCTGATTGCACCAGGATATAGAGTTTCATCACCAAGAAACTCTTCATCTTTCTTTTGAGATCAAACTGAATTATCATTTATGTCAAGTGATCTCATAATCATTGGGGTACTCAATGAATGCGATTTATCCATATAAAATTGCATCAAAACTTTTTAGTGTATGTGCACTGTTTAGAAAAATATTTCATTTGTCAAATTATCAATCTGTAGGTCAAGACAAAATTTTGTCTTACCAAGACCTTTTCATAAAATACAAGGACAATTGTACCCTTTCTTCCTTGACTATTTCAATCCATATAAGGACTCTTGAAGCTTTATAGAAAAAGTTTCTTTCAAACTCTTATATGCTTCAGACACCTCGATTGTTTCAAGGATTGTCATATAACGTTCATTGTCTAGCTAAACATTACAATTATTCATTACATGCATTCAAGTTTTTCATATGTTGCCAGATCAAAACCAACCTCATTGCCCACCAAAGGAGAAAACATCTCCAATAATGTCAGGATTTTTGCGATAAACATTTATGCCCCAAAGCATAAACTGTATTTGATATCTTACGGTTATACTATCGCATACTAATTTATTTGTACCCCACTGACATTATACCTTGATTTATGGACTACCAGTCCAAAATTTCACTTTTCTAAGTGAAACAAAATATACTTGAATTGTGCATTTTACTTGGCCAACCATTTATCTGTCCACACTATATGACAGATTTTAATTCAAGATCCTCGTCACAATTTATATCAATGAGCGCTACCTCATATCAAAGATACCGTCGACGGTTATTTGATATTGATTCCAACAAGACATAACTTATCGAGATATCTTCATTTTTCATTATTTTAGATACCTGAACCCTTTTCAAGATTTTATGAAGTGCTATGTCAATGTGCTCCTTTATAGCACTTGCCTCATTATCATGACCATATTGATCATTTGTTCCTTCCTTCTTCAAGGATTTTTATATTTGAAATCGATTGGTATATTATGCTTCCAACGTATCATAGACTCTGTCCTTCAAGGACTTCACATTGGGGCATTTGTAGCTGAATTATATCATAGGGTCGGTGCATTCATCTTGAACCTGATTTGCAACATTATGCAACTGAATTATCCTTTGAAATTTAAGTTCACATATTTATTGAACGAGGATCTAGATAATTCATAATTCACCTCACACATAATTTTCAGATGTCAATCATCTATCCCCCTAATGTTAGAAAATATAACATTCATTCCAACCATATTTGGAAGTTCATCTTTGTGCGTGGTGGAGCAATTAAAATCATAACCGCACATTCAACATTTTAGATGAAAATTATATGGTTCCTTACCCTGAACCAATTTTAATGGGGAAACCCTGTTGGTTTGATTCATACATGTGTTTCTACATGTTAAATAAAATTATCTCATACCAAATCTTATTTGAGAGTTTTGTTCTCATAACCATGATTTATCTATAACTTGAGGCATACAATTTCAGCTAAATCAACCAGCATTCTCAATATAATTTCATAGTTTGGAACTATGCTCTTAATTTTAACAATTCGAGCAAACAACTTGACAAAAACCAATTTGTAAGTTGACAACAAAGTACATGTGACCATCGCATAGATGCATCAATCATATAGTTGCAAATGATCCACATGACAGGTGAACGTGCTCATATTCACCCTTTTATATGTTCCAAAAATTTTAGGGGATTACAATCCCAACCTTAGCTGGTACAATGATCATTTTATCAAGAGAACAAGCAACACAGGAGAATTCTTGAAGAATCTTTATTTCTTCATCATATAAATCACCTGAATTCTCAATCACGTTTGCACCACATTAAATCAGAATGTCAACCAGTCATACCAGCTGATCTTTATTTTAGTACACTTATAATTTACTTTTACATGTGATTTCATCTGCATGTACATGTTTGTATGGAACAAACAAGAGGAAAAGTGGGTAATCTTTTACATAAATATTTATAACCCTCTTCGGTTGTAGTGATTTATAGTCTCAATATTTATTTTCAATTCATCCGAAACTTAAAAAGTTTCTCTTGAGACTTACTACAACCCCAATATTATTCCTCTGATAATAGCACAACTCGTTAGAGCTTGCAATTAATTTTGTGTACTATCACATATTGCATGCCACCATCCCTATGGTGAGCATCTCCTTCAAGGAGGAAATTATATTATTATTGTCATGGTCAAAATCATTACGAGCAAGACGTCTTTCTTGCTCTACTTTTGTTGTACCATAGGTACACAACCAATGACAAATTGCCACACAATAATGACCACAACCCTTATAGTCAAGAACTATTTCTTTCTTTTTCCCTTTCGGTAGTTCACAATAAACATACCATAGAGACATATAAAACGTACAACACAATTAGCAATTTCTGTCAAATAAAATATATTTCCTCTCAAATCTCCCGTAGAGATGAGAAGTGGCATATACAATTTTTTCTCAAACCTTCCAGAGAGGTGAGTTGTGGCATATATCCAACCTATAATGATTTTATCACATCTGGACCCATTCTCTTATAGAATGGCCGAGCATTCACTGTAACGACCTGTTTAGTCGTTTTGAGCAACATATTTTATTTCTGGAAAAACTGGCTGAGACGACGGACCCCACGATGGACCGTCATGGGCACGACGGACCGTCGAGGGGGTCTCATTTCAAAACACTTAGAAATTAGAAATTTGGGTACTGAAATCGACTCTCTGAACTTCGTGACGGAATTGGCAGGACGGACCGTCAAAGGCGTGA
This sequence comes from Solanum corneliomulleri, assembly GCA_027704805.1. NCBI lineage: Eukaryota > Viridiplantae > Streptophyta > Magnoliopsida > Solanales > Solanaceae > Solanum > Solanum corneliomulleri. The sequence goes on along the minus strand of JAKWIY010003054.1, from coordinate 9,485,586 downwards.
TGGCCCGTCACAGGCGTGACGGCCCGTCACAGATCCTTTAGTGAAATTTAGTCTCTGAACTTCGTGACGGAATGGCAGGACGGACCGTCACAGGCGTGATGGGCCGTCACAGATTCTTTAGTGGAAATTGAGTCTCTGAACTTTGTGACGGACCGTCGCAGGCACGAGGGGCTGTCACAGGTAACGTAATCCCAGGCTGGGTCGAATTTCTGTTTAAGTTTTAAAGGGGCGTTTTGGACTATTCCTGCTATAATTATAAATTTCGTGGGTTAATATTAATAACTCAATTTCTTGGGGGTTAAAAGAGATAACCTTGAGTTAATTAGTGGGTTCATTCCTCATCTTTTATACTTAATTATATGCTAATTAGGGTAAAACAAAGAGGGTTTGAATAAGAAAAATAGAAAGAACAAAGAGAGGGAAAGAGAAACGATCGAGAGAGGAGAAACGAAGAGGAAAACACAAAGCTTTGGGAAATTGCTTGCTTGATCACGAATCTTCGTGGAGGTCGGTTATGGTTTTTATGTTATTCGTAGTAAACTCTTAATAGCGAATGATATGTATTGGTAGTATTGTAAACCCTGCTATATGCTTAATTGTATGCTTGCATGAATGTGATTATATAATTGTGATAAAATAAGCATGATGAAGCTATTGAATCATAAATCTTGAAAAGAAACCCTAATCTACTTTGTTAATGATGATGCCTTGGTATAAAAGAAGGCTTGATGAACGAAAGTAGTGAGATTAGGGGATCGGGTGCCACGTTCTGGTACCAGGATAGAAATAGAGGATCAGGTGCCACGTTCCGGTACCAGGATAGTATATGAGGATCGGAGTGTCACGTTTCGACACCAGGATAGTATATGGATCGGGTGCCACATTCCGGTACCAGGATAGTATATGAGGATCAGAGGGTCACGTTCTGACACCAGGATAGTATATGGATCGGGTGCCATGTTCCGGTACCAGAATAGTATATGAGGATCGGAGTGTCACGTTCCGACACCAGGATAGTATATGGATCGGGTGCCACGTTCCGGTATCAGGATAGTATATGAGGATCGGAGTGTCACGTACCGACACGAGGGGAATAAAGATAATGATTCTTGAGATATGTTAATATACTCAATTTAATGAACCTAATTCCCAAATGAGTATGATGGGGAGGCGTGAGTCCTCATTGATGTGCTTGGTGTTGTGACCAAGAGTTATGGTAATTGTAAATGCCGCATGTTGAGTATTGTAGTTGATTTTATGATATTATCTGATATATACTATTTTTTATTTTGAGTTGGCCGATGATACCTACTCAGTACTTGTGTTTTGTACTGACCCCTACTTGTATGTTTCTTTCTTTGTTAATTGTGGAGTACAGCAAACAGACCGTCGTTTTCAACTCAACCGCAAATCTAGTCAGTCTTCATTACACCGGATTTCAGGGTGAGCTAATGCTTCTAGCTTGGACTGGATCTTCTTCTTCAAGTCTTGATGCCTTGAACTTCCGACATGGACTAGCTTTTTGTTTATTTAGCTTCTTAGAATACTCTTAGTTTAGTAATTTGATCATAGATGTTCTTGTGGTGATGACTTCTAGATTTTGGGGAATAATAGTTGTTGAATTTTAGAAGTTATTGAATTGATCTTCATTAATAAGTTAAGTCTTCCGCATTGTATTTTGTTCATTATGTTTAAAATGTTGGGGTTTAGATTGGTTGGTTCGCTCACATAGTAGGATAAGTGTGGGTGACACTCGCGGCTCGGTTTTGGGTCGTGACAAACTTGGTATCAGAGCATTAGGTTCGTTGGTCTCATCACACAAGAACGAGTCTAGTAGAGTCTTAAGGAACGGTAGGGGGAAGCCTTTACTTTTCTTTGAGAGGCTATAAGACTTTAGGAAAATTCCATTCTTTCTTTCTTTCTTTCGTGCTATTACTTGGATCCAATTGGTATCTAGGTGATACAAATTGGTATCTGACCATCTTCACTCTATTTCGCAGATGGTTAGAACTAGAGCAATGACTGCACCAACACCAACACCGGCAAGACAGGGTGCGTCTGAGCCAGCCACTGGGGCTGTAGCTCGGAGAGGAACAGTGGCGAGAGGCCGTGGAAGAGTTCGTGGGAGGACGTCCTCTAGAGGAAAAGGACAATCACCTAGCCCATCTGGTACTAGGGCGGTGACTCCTCCAGCGACTGAGGAAGTGATAAGAGAGGGTGAGGAAGGGGAGAATGAACAAGTGCAGAATAAGGAATTACCACCCCAACCTACCCCAGAGATGATTAATCAGGTTCTTGCTTATCTTAGCGGGTTATCTGATCAAGGCCAGACACCTCCAGTGTTTTCTGCACCAGCATCTCAGGTTCCGGAAGTACGACAGGCCGCTGCTGAGGCTCCCCGCATGGATGCCTCATTGGAAATAGGCACGTTTCCTCGTCTGACTACAGGGCCTATGATGACAAATGACCAACATGAACTTTTCAGTAAGTTCTTAAAATTGAAACCTCCAGTCTTCAAGGGTGCTGAATCTGAGGATGTCTACGATTTTCTGGTTGACTGTCATGAGCTACTACACAAGATGGGTATAGTAGAACGGTTTGGTGTTGAGTTTGTGACTTATCAGTTTCAAGGGAACGCCAAAATGTGGTGGTGGTCACATGTTGAGTGTCAACCAACAGAGACACCACCTATGACTTGGGCATCATTCTCTAGCTTGTTTATGGAGAAGTATATCCCCCGGACATTGAGGGATAGGAAAAGAGATGAGTTCTTAAGCCTAGAGCAAGGTAGGATGTCGGTTACTGCATATGAGGCTAAGTTTCGTGCATTATCCAGGTATGACACCCAACTTCGTTTCAGTCCACGAGAGTGGATTCGCCGTTTTGTGAAGGGGTTGAGGTCAGAATTGCGGATTTCAGCCTTACAGGTAGCGGCTACGGCAAAATCCTTTCAAGAAGTGGTAGACTTCGTGATAGAGGTGGAAGGAGTGAAGCCAGATGACTTCACCATGGCATCGACATCAAAAAGGTTTCGAAAGGGAGGTGAGTTTAATGGTTCTTACTCTAGAGGACAGGGTTCAGGAAGTTACTCAGTCCGACCAATTCAGTCTTCCCTACAGACTGTAGTTGGGGGTCCACCTCAGACCGATCAACACTTCTCTAAGAGACCTATGCTTGACTCCAGAGAGTGTTATGGATGTGGGGAGACTTTACATATTAGGAGGAATTGTCCAAAACAAAGTTACAGACCCCCAATAGCTAGAGGTAGAGGTGGTCATGGTAGAGGCCGTTATTCTGGAGGACGTGGTGGTCACCAAAACGGCCGGGGTGATGGGCAAACTGGAGCCACTACAACACAACATGGTAGGGGCAACGGACAGACAAGTAATGGGCCCATTGTTACGCTTTCCCTGGGAGATCTGAAGCGGAGACATCTGATGCTGTCATCACAGGTAATCTTTCGGTTTGTGATTGCATGGCTTCTGTATTGTTTGATCCTGGATCCACATTTTCTTATGTATCTTCTTCATTTGCTATTGGTCTTAATTTACCTTGTGAATTACTTGACATGCCTATTCGTGTTTCTACTCCGATGGGTGAGTCTGTGATAGTTGAAAAAGTATATAGGTCTTGTTTGGTGACTTTTGTGGGGAGCAACACTTATGTAGATTTGGTTATCTTAGAAATGGTTGATTTTGATGTAATTCTGGGTATGACTTGGCTTTCTCCGAATTTTGCGATCTTGGTTTGTAATGCTAAAACTATGACGTTAGCCAAGCCTGGGACAGATCCGTTAGTGTGGGAGGGCGACTACACTTCCACTCCGGTTCGTATCATCTCCTTTCTTCATGCTAAGAGAATGGTTAGTAAAGGGTGTTTAGCTTTCTTGTCACATCTCAGGGATGACACTACCAAAGTACCTTAAATTGAGTCGGTTTCGGTAGTCCGTGAGTCTCTGGATGTGTTCCCTGCAGATCTTTCTGGTATGCCACCGGATAGAGATATTGACTTTGGCATTGATTTGGAACCGGGTACTCGCCCCATTTCTATACCCCCTTATAGAACGGCTCCCGTGGAGTTAAGAGAGTTAAAGGCCCAACTTCAAGAGTTGTTACGTAAAGGCTTCATTATACCAAGTGCATCTCCTTGGGGTGCTCCTGTTTTGTTTGTGAAGAAGAAAGATGGAAGTTTTCGGATGTGCATAGACTATAGACAACTGAATAAGGTAACTATTAAGAACAAGTATCCTCTTCCTCGCATTGATGATTTGTTCGATCAGTTACAAGTTGCTTGTACCTTCTCAAAAATCGACTTGAGATCGGGTTATCATCAATTGAAAATACGGGCAACGGATGTGCCCAAGACTGCTTTTCGGACCAGGTATGGGCATTATGAGTTCTTAGTGATGTCTTTTGGGCTTACGAATGCCCCTGCCGCTTTCATGAGCTTGATGAATGGGACTTTTAAGCCATATCTGGATCTTTTTGTCATTGTATTCATTGATGATATATTGGTATACTCAAAGATCAAGAAAGAACATGAGTAGCACTTGAGAATTGTATTGGAATTGTTGATGGAGAAAAAGCTTTACGCCAAATTCTCCAAGTGTGAGTTTTGGCTAGATTCAGTGTCCTTCTTGGGACACGTGGTTTCTAAGGATGGAGTGATGGTGGATCCATCTAAGATTGAAGCAGTGAAGAATTGGGAGAGACCTACTAATGTGTCAGAAGTAAGGAGCTTTGTTGGTTTAGCTAGCTACTACCGCCGATTTGTTAAGGGGTTCTCTTCTATTGCTTCCCAACTGACAAGCTTGACTAAGCAGAATGTCCCATTTGTTTGGTCGGATGAGTGCGAAGAAAGCTTTCAGAAGCTCAAGACCTTATTGACTACTGCACCAATTCTTACCTTGCCAGTGGAAGGCAAGAATTTCATTGTTTATTGTGATGCATCTTATACGGGTTTGGGTGCAGTGCTAATGCAAGAAAAGAATGTAATTGCTTATGCTTCAAGGCAATTAAAGGTGCATAAACGCAATTTCCCGACCCATGATTTGGAGTTGGCCGCGGTAGTATTTGCATTAAAGCAATGGAGGCACTATTTATATGGGGTTAAGTGTGAGGTCTATACGGATCATCGTAGCCTACAGTATGTTTTTACTCAGAAGGATTTGAACTTGAGACAGAGGAGATGGATGGAACTACTAAAGGACTACGATATCACTATTCTGTATCATCCGGGAAAAGCTAATGTTGTGGCAGATGCTTTAAGTAGAAAGGCAGGAAGCATGGGAAGTCTAGCTCACTTGCACGTTTCTAGACGCCCATTGGCTAGAGAAGTTCAGATTCTGGCTATGACCTTATGAGATAGAAGTAAATGAGAAGGGAGGATTTTTGGCTTGTGTGGAGGCAAAATCTTCCTTCCTTGACAAGATTAAGGGAAAGCAGTTTAATGATGAGAAATTGATCCGGATCCGAGATAAAGTGTTGGGAGGAGAGGCTAAGGAAGCAACAATCGATGAGGAAGGTGTGTTGAGGATTAAGGAAAGGGTATGTGTACCCCGTGTTGATGATTTGATCAACACTATTCTGACAGAGGCTCATAGTTCAAGGTATTCTATACATCCTGGTGCAACCAAGATGTATCGTGACCTAAAGCAACAATTTTGGTGGAGTAGAATGAAGCGTGACATTGTTGATTTTATTGCCAAATGTCCAAATTGTCAACAAGTAAAGTATGAACACCAGAGGCCTGGAGGAACACTTCAGAGAATGCCCATTCTTGAATGGAAGTGGGAGAGAATCGCAATGGACTTCGTTGTTGGTCTTCCAAAGACAATGGGTAAGTATGACTCTATTTGGGTGATTGTTGATAGGTTAACTAAGTCTGCTCATTTCATTCCGGTCAAGGTGACTTACAATGCAGAGAAGTTAGCCAAACTTTACATCTCGGAAGTGGTGCGATTGCATGGAGTTCCACTTTCCATTATATCAGATAGGGGTACGCAGTTTACTTCTAAGTTTTGGAAAACATTGCATGCTGAATTGGGTACTAGGTTGGATCTGAGTACCGCATTTCACCCTCAGACCGATGGTCAGTCTGAGCGAACGATTCAAGTGTTGGAAGATATGTTTCGTGCATGTGTGATAGAATTTGGTGGCCATTGGGATAGCTTCTTACCTTTGGCAGAGTTCTCCTACAATAATAGCTATCACTCAAGTATTGATATGGCCCCATTTGAAGCACTGTATGGGAGAAGATGTAGGTCTCCCATTGGTTGGTTTGATGCATTTGAGGTTAGACCTTGGGGTACTGACCTTTTGAGGGAATCGTTGGATAAGGTAAAATGCATTCAAGAAAAGCTTTTAGCGGCTCAAAGTAGGCAGAAGGAATATGCAGATCGAAAGGTTAGAGACTTGGAGTTTATGGAGGGTGAGCAAGTCTTACTGAAGGTTTCACCCATGAAAGGGGTGATGCGGTTTGGTAAAAGAGGTAAGCTAAGCCCAAGATATATTGGACCATTCGAAGTACTTAAACGAGTAAGGGAGGTGGCTTACGAATTAGCCTTGCCTCCAGGGCTGTCAGGAGTGCATCCGGTATTTCATGTGTCTATGTTGAAAAGATACCATGGGGATGGAAACTACATCATTCGTTGGGATTTAGTTCTGCTTGATGAGAATTTGACTTATGAGGAGGAGCCTGTTGCTATTTTAGATAGAGAAGTCCGCAAGTTGAGGTCGAGGGAGATTGCATCTATCAAAGTTCAATGGAAGAATCGACCAGTTGAAGAAGCCACTTGGGAGAAGGAGGCTGATATGCGAGAAAGATACCCACACCTGTTTACAGATTCAGGTACTCCTTTTTGCCCTTGTTGTTCTTCTTGTGATCGTTCGAGGACGAACGATGGGTAAATTGGTATCTATTATAACGACCTGTTTAGTCGTTTTGAGCAACAGATTTTATTTCTGGAAAAACTGGCTGAGACGACGGACCCCACGACGGACCGTCATGGGCACGACGGATCGTCGAGGGGGTCTCGTTTCAAAACACTTAGAAATTAGAAATTTGGGTACTAAAATCGACTCTCTGAACTTTGTGACGGAATGGCAGGACGGACCGTCACAGGCGTGACGGGCCGGCACAGATCCTTTAGTGAAATTTAGTTTCTGAACTTCGTGACGGATTGGCAGGACGGACCGTCACAGGCGTGACGGGCCGTCACAGATTCTTTAGTAGAAATTGAGTCTCTGAACTTTATGACGGACCTGCAGGACGGACCGTCGCAGGCATGACGGGCCATCACAGGCACGACGGGCCGTCACAGGCACGACGGGCCGTCACAGGTTGCGTAATCCCAGGCTGGGTCGGATTTCTGTTTAAGTTTTAAAGGGGCATTTTGGACTATTCCTGCTATAATTATAAATTTCGTGGGTTAATATTAATAACTCAATTTCTTGGGGGTCAAAAGAGATAACCTTGAGTTAATTAGTGGGTTAATTCCTCATCTTTTATACTTAATTATATGCTAATTAGGGTAAAACAAAGAGGGTTTGAATAAGAAAAATAGAAAGAACAAAGAGAGGGAAAGAGAAACGATCGAAAGAGGAGAAACGGAGAGGAAAACACAAAGCTTTGGGAAATTGCTTGCTCGATCACGAATCTTCGGTGGAGGTAGGTTATGATTTTTATGCTATTTGTAGTAAACTCTTAATAGCGAATGATATGTATTGGTAGTATTGTAAACCATGCTATATGCTTAATTGTATGCTTGCATGAATGTGATTATATAATTGTGATAAAATAAGCATGATGAAGCTATTGAATCATAAATCTTGAAAAGAAACCCTAATCTACTTCGTTAATGATGATGCCTTGGTATAAAAGAAGGCTTGATGAACGAAAGTAGTGAGATTAGGGGATCGGGTGCCACGTTCCGGTACCAGGATAAAAAAAGAGGATCGGGTGCCACGTTCCGGTACCAGGATAGTATATGAGGATCGGAGTGTCACGTTCCAACACCAGGATAGTATATGGATTGGGTGCCACGTTCCGGTACCAGGATAGTATATGAGGATCAGAGTGTCACGTTCCGACACCAGGATAGTATATGGATCGGGTGCCACGTTCCGGTACCAGGATAGTATATGAGGATCGGAGTGTCACGTACCGACACGAGGGGAATAAAGATAATGAATCTTGAAATATGTTAATATACTCAATTTAATGAACCTAATACCCAAATGAGTGTGATGGGGAGGCGAGAATCCTCATTGATGTGCTTGGTGTTGTGACCAAGAGTTATGGTAATTGTAAATGCCGCATGTTGAGTATTGTAGTTGATTTTATGATATTATCTTATATATACTGTTTTCTATTTTGAGTTGGCCGATGATACCTACTCAGTACTTGTGTTTTGTACTGACCCCTACTTGTATGTTTCTTTCTTTGTTAATTGTGGAGTACAGCAAACAGACCGTCGTCTTCAACTCAACCGCAACTCTAGCCAGTCTTCATTACACCGGATTTCAGGGTGAGCTAATGCTTCTAGCTTGGACTGGATCTTCTTCTTCAAGTCTTGATGCCTTGAACTTCCGGCATGGACTAGCTTTTTATTTATTTAGCTTCTTAGAATACTCTTAGTTTAGTAATTTGATCATAGATGTTCTTGTGGTGATGACTTCCAGATTTTGGGGAATAATAGTTGTTGAATTTTAGAAGTTATTGAATTGATCTTTATTAATAAGTTAAGTCTTCCGCATTGTATTTTGTTCATTATGTTTAAAATGTTGAGGTTTAGATTGGTTGGTTCGCTCACATAGTAGGATAAGTGTGGGTGCCACTTGCGGCTCGGTTTTGGGTCGTGACATTCACGATACTCATCACAAGTCACATTCTCTTCAATGAATGGACTAATTATTTATATGTACTTCATAAATTTGCATTATAAGCACATTATCATGGCTTTAAATTCATCATATTTCTATGACACACCTCAACATCACTTTGAAAAATCAAGTGTACCATCACTTTATCTTCTTGTATCATGATAGAGGATTTATAAACTTGTCAAATTATTGGGTTGACAACATTCACAAGTCTAGTGACCTTTCATACCATTTTGATAATAAAAATTGTCTTTACATTTTGAAGGACTATTTAAAGAACTCATAGTGTTCTTCCTTTTATTATTACCACAATGATGACTATTATAATTTTGTCTCTCCACACTCTTATTCATATGATTAATTATTTGTCATCTTTAAGACTAATCATTCACTGCTACCACATTCATATGATTGAATGGAGCAAGTCAACAGGCGGACTTCAGAGTTATCACATGTTGCTACCACATTCTTTTGAAGGAATGGAGCAAATTCAATGTGATGAATTTCAAGACATTTCATCAAAAATATATTATTTTTCTTAGTCATCATTTTATCATTGTTATGGTGCATTGACTCAAACTCAATGACTTACCCATATAAGGCGTGTTACGCCATAATTCTATGGGACTTGAACCCAATCACGGTGCATCAAAACTCTAATTGATGTCTTACCCTTTTGGTGTGATAGAACTTGAATCTATCGTCTTATCCTCAAATATTTTTCATTATGGTGCATCCGAACTTTAACCTGATGTCTTACCCTTTTGGTGCGATGAAACTTGAATATATCGTCTTACCCTTAACAACGGTATAATAGACAGAAGTACAACATGATTTATTCTTTGAGTTTTTCAAAACAATCAAAATAATATTCAAACTCATGCTATTAGAATTTTATACCTTCTTCTATTTAAGAAATTTTGTATAGCCTGTCATATTCAACCAATAGTAGTATATGTCTTCGCTTCCTGATAATTGTTAGTAACTGAATACTATTTTATTCTAAATCATAAAAATACTTTAGAAAATACATACCTGATTTTATGCAAATAATACCTTGATTTTCATAACGAGATCAACCAAAACATGAGTTAAAGAAAAACTAAAACTCACTCTCAATTGGCTAGAGACTCGTGCTGATAACGTGTTATAAAATCAAGCTATAAGAATATAAGCATAAAGAGAATAAGACAAGCGAAGTAGATAAAAGGAGAGTCATTTTCATCTTATTCAAGTATATGTAAGTCTCATTTGTATATCATACAATAGTGAATGAACAATCCTATTTATAGAGTGAGAAATCACTCCAAAAGTCACCATATTAAGTATCATAATAAATAGATACATTCTTATCCAAAACGGTTCATGAATCTAGTGAATATGGATGGTTGTTCATGTACCAACTTTATGGACTATCCACTCATTCAATGAATTTATAACAAAGAAAATATATTTTATAACAAAATACTTATAAAAATAAAATTATATTAGTTATTTTTGGGTGCTCAATCTCTTTGAGAGAGTGCACACCACTCTCTTGCTAGATAGACGAAAAAAAGATGTAATTATATTTATTCAAAATTGTTTAGTGGGGTAATAGGACGATTGTAAAGTTAATGTGTCTTTTTAAAAATTCGGGACAACTTCAATGAAGACTTTTATGTCTTTTCTCCCAACTCTATATATAATATACTTTTATCATTGAATTAAAATGAAGAATTAAATAAAAAATACGCATAAAAACTTAGAATCTGAAGTGACGCGTCTCTGTGGCCAGCATTTCTATTTATGTTTTGAAATTATTTTTTTGACATTTTATTTTTATTTTAATTTAAAAAAACTGAAAAATAAAAAAATATTTAATGCATTACATCATGCTCCTTTAAAACTTTAAAAAGTTGAACATTGTAATCAACCATAGTGGAAATCTTCACTTTTTCTCTTCATCCAATGATGAATATATGGGTAGCAAATTTTGATATTGAGATGTCCAACAAATTTTTAGGCGTTCTGATATTTTCAAGAAAAGGGAAAGAGAGAGTATCTAAAGATTTAAATATATTGGTGATGATAAACTTCTAAAGATATTCATGGTGGTGAAAATACAGATATAAAAAATTTTGAAAAGGGGAAGAGAAATATCTCATGATCTAAAGATATTGGTGATCATAAAACTTCTAAAGATATTGGTAGTGATAAATATACGGATATCAAATTTCTTGAAAAGGGGAAAAGAGTATCTTATGATCTAAAGATATTATTGATGATAAAACTTCGATGATGATAAATGTACAGATATCAAATTTAGTCATTGAGATGTCGAGCGAAATTCTAGATCTTGTGATTTTTTCAAGAAGAAAAGAAAGAAATGATATCTCATGAATCTTCTATAGATATTGATGAAAAGAAAAGGATTATGTAATAATAAATTGTCTTTAAAGTAGAAACCTTTTTGAAATAATGTTGATTTCTTTTATATTGAGAACAAAAATTTATTGTATGTAAGAAGATTTATTCAGAGAAAAAATCAATCTATTTACTAAATTAGTATTAAATTTAGAAGAAGAATAAGTATTCTACTAACTCCTTTCTTATTTTTTATGTCATAATATATATATATATATATATATATATATATATATATATATATATATATATATATATATATATATATATATATAAACTTTATTTTTTAAATTATTTAGCTTACCTTGAAATTTACTAAGGACATTAGTTTTTCTTCTTTGGTCTACTAACATTTTTCTTCTTTTATCTTGTTTTAATTTTTTGTCTTTAATCAAAGTCTTTTTTCATAATTATGTTCTATTAATGTTTTTGTGTATATTTTTTAATTTCTAATGCGTGAAAATTTATTTGTTTATTCGTCAAACCTAACTATTATAACTTCTTAAAATCACAGTATTCTTTTACGGAATATGATTTTAACATTTTTCTTAAAAATTTTAGATCATTTCTTAGTCCAACATTGATAACTATATTTTTATAAACAAAAATCTCATATTTATATAATTTTACTAATTTTTCAAAAAAAAAAATCAAACATTTGTATTAAATTAATTGCTCAAAATTGAAATTATTCTTTTAAAAAAATTGTTCCTCGAATTTTATTTTATTTTTAGCCTTTTTTCTAATTTAAAAAAACTTAAAATTTTATAAAATATGAATGATGACCATATTTTTTTCTTATCACCATCAATGCAATTGAATTCTTGTACTTCCTTCCCTTAAATATCATTATCAATGTTGTTTATATTATTTTCTTAAATTACTTATTTTCCCTTTCTTTTACTTTTTCATTTATTTTATTTTTAATTCTAAAAATTACTTATTATAAGTATATAAGAATTACAATCTTTTTACAGAACTTGATTTCGACTTTTTCCTTATAATTGTTAGATCATTCCTTAGTCTAATATAGATTCTTCTATGTTTTAAATTTAATTGCATAAGAATAAATTACTCTATAATTTTAAAAATAATAATAAGTGTTTTCATTTATTGCTCAATTTAAATGTGTCTAAATAGGAAAATAATCGTTATGCTTTCCATAATAATATTATATTTATATTGTCATTTTCCTGTCAAATTGTTCTTTTTCGATTATCTTATTCTGTTATCACTAACTTTATTTGTTTTATAATTTTTTATGAACGAAAGAAATATGAGAGAAAGAAGATGAAGGGTTTAGGAAAGATCCATTAATAATATTTGATGAAATTTTTTTTAAAAGTAGTTTTTGAAAAATATTTATGACAACAATAAATGAGAATAATTGAGATAAAAAAAATTATGAAACTACTGTAGGATAGTAGAAAAAATGTTCTTTTTTAAAATATAGGCATAAAAGGTAAAATGAGAGAATTTAAGGAAAATATATACTAAAATAATATTGATGAGAAATGATAAAATTAATAAAAAATATATATTTTTAATTTTCAGAAAATTCTTATGACAATAAATTATATGAGATAAATTGAGATTAAGAAACTATTGAAAAGGAAAATGTATAAGATAGTAACCTAAAAGGTAAGATGAGAGAATTTAAAGAAAAAAATAAATTATAATGATATATTAATGAGAGATGAAGAGTAATAAATGGTAGTAGAAATGATAAAGGAGAGATAATTAAGTTATTTTAATTATATTTTTCCCCTTATTTTTGTATTCTTTAGAGATAAACAAAAATCAAAAAATTGATAAAAAAGATAAATGATAATACTGATCAAAGCAAGGTGCCACATCCTATTTCTATTATCCAACTTTATATATAATATACTTTTATCATTGAATTAAAATGAAGAATTAATTAAAAAAAATGCATAAAAACTTAGAATCATTTTTTTTTTTTTGGTTTTAAGATTAAAAAAGTATTTCATTTTATTTTTGAATAAAATACTCTTGATAATTTATCGTAGAACTATACCTGTTTAAAAACACTTAGATTATCAAATGTTTAGAAGTAGATTATTGACGTAGTTTACCATCGTGCGAAGCGCGAACAATTTACCTAGTTAAAAATAAGATAAAAGATCAAAAAATTGACAAAATAGATAAATATACTAATAGAGATCATTGGGAGATGCCACGTCAGTTTTTCATATTTGGCTTTTATATATATATATATATATATATATATATATATATATATATATATATATATATATATATATTAAAAAGGTTATCACACTGTCAATTCTTTGCTAACATTTTTTTTCTTTTTTTTTCATTCTGCCATTACTCATTTTATTTATTTTTTAATATTGATTTTGAATGGCATGTTGATTTTTCATGGGTTACGTGGTGTTTAAAACAAGGTTTAATGGACGATTACATGATAACAAACAAGGGAAAGAAAGAACACAAACACGAAAACACAAAAAACTTAATGAGTAAAGTGAAGATGAAATATTATTTTTACAATTTCTTTTATTATTTTAAATGTACAAAATCCATTCACAATTTCAAAATCCTTAAAATGACTATCTTATCTTTTAAGTAGGTGTTTGGACATATATTTTAAGAAAAGAAATAATGTTATTTGATTTTTAAGAAGATTGAGATGTGTTTTATTATACTTATTGCGAAGACTATTTGGACTAATATTCATGCTTTAATGCTTTAATTTGCAACTTAAAAAATGACAAGCAGGATGGAAAACAATTTTAAATTTGATATACAACTTCAAGTTGAATAACTGTATTTGGAACTTTCATTATCATATATATTGATTTTCAAATAAAATAAAATATTATTCCAAACAATATTAAATTTGGAGAGAACTTTTTACAATACTTATTCGCTTAACTATAATTCTGATACTTGTTAATGCAATATAATCCTAAATAAGACGCATATTTCGCATCTTAAACATGTACTTGACAAACTAGAAACAAAGTGTAATGAAGGGGAGCCAAATCTACCGAAGTCATCACAAACTCAAATATTTTACATTAGCCATTAAAAAAATGGACCTGATTTGTCAATGACAACTAATCAACCATGTTTAGAAAGCAAAAAAATGCAAGTAGCTCCATGTTTGAAATAGTCAACTTTGTAGTTTGTCAACGATGTGTTCCATTATTTTTAATTTAATAGAAAAGAAGAAACCAATTCTATGCAAGTAGATTTTTGCTCAATCAACTAGCTAGAGACCAAAAGGTATGTTCACATTGATTCTCTTGTTCTCTTCATATATTTGAACTCAAACAAATTGCTTAAGTTTTCATGATCTGTTTCATGCTCACAAGAACATTGTTAATTAGTGTTAAGACTGCCGCTACTGAAAGATACTGTGTTTTTCATGTTTCTCATTTCAAAATATTTGAAACTTTGGTAACATGATAGATAGTGCTCTAAAGCATGTTCATATGCAACTCTGAAATAAGGGAAATCAAAGTCTCACCTGATAATCAACCAATTGAGCTACTAAGATTTTCCGCGTATCCGTGATTAGTCGTCCCCTAATAAAAGCATTTTGATTTCCTGATACCAATTTCCCAATCACTGTTTTGACTCTTTCTGTCAATAGATTTGATACAATTTTGTAGACATTAATAATCTCATTACTAATTGGTATGTAATCCTTGAGTTCAATTGCCCCTTTCCTCCTCTTAGAAATCAAGAAAATAAAGAAATCATTGATAGATTTTTACCATGAAATACTTCAAGCATGTTTAGAAAATGTCATAGCAAAGTCGTCCTGGTGCCTTATCTGGAACACAACGCTTCAGTGACTTATCAGATTTCATCCTCTTCAACTCCCTTATCAACCAAATTCTTTCTGCTGCAGAGATTCTAGTTCTATCTATATAATAAGTGGTAAATATATAAAATGATTATTTGCAACATGAGAAAAAGTTTCATCTAGGATTCAGAATAGTAATACAAACCTACTTACTGTCATACTTCATAATTTCCGGATATAGAAAGATTATTTATATACTGAAAACCTTCATTTGACACATACTTCAGGTGGGAGACTAGAGAGTCTAGAGACAATGCAGCCATGGATGACATTAGGTGCTTCATTGGTGGCAAAAGTTGTTGACTATACAGTGGCCCCTCTCGGGAATCAACTAAGATATCTTTATCAGTATAACAAAAATGCCGAAAATCTGAGAAAGCAAGCTGAAAGGTTGCAAGAGAAGACTGATGATATCCAAGCATTGGTGAACTACGCCAAAAGAAATGACAGAGAAATTAAAAGCACAGTTAAAAATTGGTTAGAAGAGGTAGATGCAATCACTGCTGAGATCAAATCATGGGATGATAAAACTCAAAACTTGAGAAAAATGTGCCTCCCTCATCTGGTCTCACGGTATAAGCAGAGCAAGATGGCAACTAAAAAAATCATGACGATCCAAGAACTTCTTGGTAGAACTCTCACGGAAGATGTATCCATACCGCAGGGCCCTCCTTTGAATATACCATTCATTTCTGACCAAGAAAAACCCGAAAAGGACCAAGTTACTGAGATGGTGGCAAGTAGTTCATCCCTTGTTAGTCAAAACGTCAGTAGAACAAATGGTGCTTCGCAAAGTGCGGATGATGTTTCTATTAAGCAAAGACTAACCATGGATCCAATTATTGCTTATCAGCTAAGAAAAAAGGTGGCAAACATTATTCACCAGCAAAGAGAAGCAGTAGATCAGATCATTGAGGAACTACAGGATGACCACTATAAGGTGATAGGAATCTATGGCATGGGGGGCATTGGTAAGACCACTCTTGCCGTAGAAGTAGGGAAATTGGCTAGAGACTGTGGAATTGTTAAGAGAGTTATAATGGTGGGTGTTTCCCAAACACCAAATATAAGAAAGATCCAGGGTCTAATTGCGGATATGTTATGTTACAGATTTGAGGAGGAAAGCACATTAGGAAGAGCAGGTAGACTTTATATGCAACTGTCCATGGAGAGCGTACTTCTCATACTGGACGATGTTTGGTCATACATTGACTTAGCAGAGATAGGGATCCCTCATGGTGATGAGCACAAGGCCTGTAGGATTATGCTTACCACGCGACAAAAAGATCTATGCACAGCTATGGGGACCAAAGGAATACCATTGAGACTTTTATCAAAAGAAGAATCGTCACATTTACTGAGGAAATATGCTTGCACGAGCACTTCAGACCTTTGTCCGGAGTTGGACAGCATGGTCATAAAGTTTGTTAACGAATGTCAAGGCCTTCCATTGGCACTTGTGACTGTTGGAAGTGCATTACGAGGAAAAGAACAAGTGGAGTGGGAAGCAGCGCTACAGCTCCTTAAGAAGTCCCAACCCTTTACCCCCACTTATGCAAGCAAGACCATTTTCTCCTGCCTGGAGTTGAGCTACAATTTTTTGGAAAATGAGGAAATCAGATTGTGCTTTCTGATGTGTTGTTTGTACCCAGAAGATCATGAAATAAGTATTGAAGACTTGACTAGAAACTGGACAGGAAAAGGGTTGTTCTCAAATGTGGACACTATTGAAGAAGCTAGAGCCAGAGTGTTCTTAAGAGTTGGCCAACTTAAATCCTCTTGCCTGTTGCTTGATATTGGGAAGGAGGGTTTCGTTAAAATGCATGATGTTGTTCGTGACTTTGCTATATATATAGCATCTGAAGAGAAGCATGGATTCATGGTAAGAGCTGGTCACAATCTGAATAAGTGGCCACAAAGGGAGTCATTCAGCCAAAAAACAGCTATTTCCTTCATGAACAACAATATCCATGTGCTTCCAACTGACGTACATTGCCCCAATCTTCAAATTTTACATCTTGGAGAAAATGAAGGTCTTGAACAGATACCAGTCGACTTTTTCATGCAGATGAAAACACTCCAGGTTTTGGATTTAAGTGAAAGGGTTGGTGTCCATTCACTAAATCCTCACTATCAGTTGGTCCCGAATGCCACAAAAAAAAATACATTTCCCCTCAGTTTTCCATCATCCGTTGAAGTTCTCACAAACCTGAGAACTTTACGTTTAGACCACTGCAGGTT
Organism: Solanum corneliomulleri; assembly: GCA_027704805.1. Classification (NCBI taxonomy): domain Eukaryota; kingdom Viridiplantae; phylum Streptophyta; class Magnoliopsida; order Solanales; family Solanaceae; genus Solanum; species Solanum corneliomulleri. The sequence goes on along the minus strand of JAKWIY010003054.1, from coordinate 9,468,198 downwards.
AGCTGATGTATCTATTCTTGGAAAATTAAAGGGCCTGGAAATTTTAAGTTTATATGGGTCCTCTATCACACAACTTCCAAATGAATTTGGGGACTTGGTTAATTTGAGGCTATTAGATTTGTCATTCTGTGGGTACCTTCAGAAAATCCCGGAGAACTTGATATCGCGTCTTGTTCAATTAGAAGAACTTTATATGGGTTGGAGTTTTCGATTGTGGCAGCTAGCTGATGGATCCGCTGAAGGGAGTGGCCAAGCAAGCTTGTCTGAGCTAATGTCACTGCGCCAATTAAACATTTTGTGTGTGGAAGTCTCCACCCTTCTAGCTTTCCCTGAGAACTTTGATCTTCCTAGCTTACACAAGTTTGAGATAACAGTAGGTTACCGCTCAGCTATATGTTATCCAAACTCTAGGAGATTCTATCTTAGAGAAATAAAGACTGGTATACCAAATGGGATGAATCATATGCTTCAATTCTCAAATGAATTGACAATGTTCTGTGCATCCAAGGTAATACTGAAAAGTATCTTTGATGTCAAAGGGGGCTTAAATCACTTGAAAACTCTTGAAATAACTGCCAATGATGACATTACCTATTTCATTGATGAGGTTCTTCATAGCGATGCACCTTTAGTTTTAGGATCTTTGGAGAAATTACATCTTCGGACGTTCAAGAAGCTATATTCACTTTCTGTCCAATCAATTAAACTGGGTTCCTTCCAGAATTTGCGGATTCTAAAGGTTGAATATTGTCATGATTTATTTTTTCTACTTCAACCTTCCTTGCTCCAGAGGCTATCAAGTATTGAAGAAGTTCATGTGCATTCATGTAACAAGTTATTCAAACTATTTCAACTTAACGGGGCAGCTTTTGATGAAGAACAGAAGCTCCTCTCAACGCTCAAAATGATCAGGTTAGATAGATTGCCTATGCTTTTCGAAATCTGGGGAGTACCTAAGCAGTTACTCCTGAATGCAACCCTTCAAAATAAACAATGCTTCAATAACCTAACTGATGTGGCGATTAAGTATTGTGATAGCTTGAAATATGTATTCCCATCTGTAGCTGCTCAAAATCTTTGTCAACTGGATAATCTCCAAATTGTGGGGTGTCACAGATTGACAAGAATCACAGGAGAAGCACCAGAAGGTATGCCAGCAAATGTTCAAAATGGACATGTTTTATTTGCCAACCTCAGAGCTGTTCACATAGGAAGCTGCAGAAACCTGAGAAATATATTTTCGGTTACGACCGCTCGAAGTCTTGGCAAATTAGAAGAGTTAAAGGTAAATGACATGCCAAATCTGGTAGAACTCATAAGCAATGAAGAAAGTGAAAGGAGAGAGGAAAACGATAAAATAATCGTGCTGCCAGAGTTGAGAGTCCTGAGAATTACAAATTCTGGAAACATGGAACGGCTTTGTACAGAGGCTTTCTGTATGGATCTACCATCGTTAGAAGAATTTGTTCTTCTGGAGTGTCCTAAAATGGCTGAGACTGTTAAACGTGGACTGGGTAGCGCATCAAATCTTCTTAAAGCACAGATTGAGGAGCAATCATTCTTTGGCATAATGGCACGAGAGGTTTTCAGTAGAAAGGTGTGATGAATCACCAATCGCTAGTTGGTACAGGTACACACAACTCGTGCACATACAAAAATCTTACATCATATTCACACGAATGTATTGAACTGTCTGTAACGCAAGAAGACAAACAAGCATCTATTCTTTCATATTTTCACGTCGTTGAAGATATAATTAAGAAAACAAAAATAGGTTCTTTTTAACAGCTTACGCTTCAACCCATTAACATAATTGCAACCTTTGATCAAATGACAATAACTTCCATTCTAGTCAGTTTTACTTGTATATTTCTTATCCTGTAAACGCATCAACTTTTTCAGTAATTTCCCCAAAAATCATCTCTCAATCCATTTAAAATGTTTGGCTGTTGGCATATATTTACTGTTTACAGAAACGAGGAAATGAAAATGTCAAAATTAAACAAGGCATAATATGCTTAGCTTCATTATGCCTTTAGTTACACTTATCTTCCAGCCATAAAATTTTGTATAAATCATAATTTGGTAGTTTTCGGATGTCTGATACAAGTATGTATCTTATTTTGTACAGGGATTAGGGAAGTCCTTGGCACTTATTGAAGGGGTGTACACTTGTGGAAGCTTATTCATTTGTTTTATCTTTTCACACGTTTCTTCAATTGACATCAAACAGAGTTCATGGACAATAAAGATTGGTTTCCTATATTAGGATTTGTATATAATGTAGAATGCCTCCCTATCCATGTGTTGGTTTGCCTTTGCTATAAGTATAAGTAAGTTGCATTATTTGAATTCGATATCTCTAACTTATGTCTCTAGTTTGTTGGTAATTGCTTTGGTAGATTTTCTGTGATGCTCAATTATACTTTCTAAACAATCTAGCACATCTTCTGGACCAGTTTCATTCATAACTATTTGCAGAATAGGAAGCCGGCATCAATGAATCATCAAATTCGATCCAATCCCAAAACTCACAAACAAATTATCAATTGAACAGCAAAATTAGAAAAAGGAGGGAAACCTGACAAGTAGAACTTGTGCTCTGTATGCCTATGAGGACGTCATACGCCGCTGCTCTTCAATTTCTGTTCATCCTCCTCCCATTTCTTTCTCTTTCTCTGCTAGTCTCTCCACTTCCTTCACTGGCCACTGCTATGCTAATGTAATTACATCTCTCCTTTTCAATTTCTGGGTTGGAATCCTATTTCATTCCTTATTTTTGGGCATAATAACCCCTCCCAGCCCAAAATTTAAACTAAGTGATTATTTAAACTAATTCACCAAAATAATGCATTTTAAATTTTCTACAGATTTAGTATAAACGTATTTTTCAGTACCGTTTTAGGATGATTTTATTTTAAAAATTCAACGGACAAAATGTTGACGGGATGACGACGTTAAATGCATAAACGTAACACTGAGTAACGTTTTAGGTGTAAAACGTTACTCAAGAGTACGTTTTTGGAGAATCCAATTACGAGCCACTGACTCAAATCCTGCAAATGTGAAATCAAATCATGCAACTGTAAAACGCTACAATGTTACTTTGAGTCCCATTTCTTAAGAATCCAATCACGGGCCTCCGACTCCTGCAAATTTAGAATCGATTCATATATAACGTTTTACCTTAAAAACGTGACTATCAGTTACAACACTCCGTTAAAGTCATATTCCTCCATTTAAAAAATTGACCAAAGTGACTATAAATAAATGTTGTTGTAATATTTTGCTTGTTCCAACATAATCAGTAAAACTTTTACTTGTGTGGCCCATTGTAAAAATAATATTCACAAAACTTCATCAAATATGAACTAAATAAGTTAGGTTTATCATATTCTGTTAAGTTCTTATTATAGCTTTAAAATTATTTTTCTAATTTATAAAGTATCTTATATTTATGTGTAGGATAAAGATGACAAACTTTGAACATAATGTGATGGTTTCTTTGTATTGAGGTGGATAAATAATTACGAATATGAATGGATTTAGGTATACGAAATGTGTTAGAACAATTATTAGCATGTCTACCTCAACTAACTATGTTGAATTGGTTGGACTGTTGCATGAGAAAATGAGAACAAATAGTGAAAGTATTCATATGGATATTTCTGGAAAATATCTATATTCAATTCAAGGTAACACAATACAAGGTTCATTGAGTTTAAAATTGAGAATGACCAATCTTTGTTACAATTTCTTTTCATACCTCAAAAATTTGCGGATAAGATTGATATAAATGTTTTTGGAGATGTATGTTAAAATCGAATCAACAAATCAAAATGTTGTATTTCAAGTTAGTGGTCATCATGGTTATCACATGAATTTATTGGCTCCAAATTATGGTTTTACCACAATCAACCTCATTTTGTAGAACCAATTGTTCAACCACCATTTCCAACAATTATTGATGCATGGTCATTGATCATTTGTGAAGGCTCAAGTAGTCAAATGCATATTGATAATTGTCACATGGAATATGAGGTAAGGAAAACAACAAATCGATATTTACTGAATTTTAGTATAACAATTTAATAAGATACTTTTTATTGTCAGTATACACAAATTATTGCTTATTAATAGAAGAAATAGCCTTTTAGAGTACAAATTATTGCTTTTAAGATGAGCTTCTATATTTATAATTTTGCTAGAATTTGACTAATATTTTTTTTACAGTGATAATTGTAACATCTCTCAATTGAATTAGCTAGGAAGAATCAAAGAAGTTAAAATAGTCAGTTTTGGAAAGAATTAAAATCTGGAAATTTTCTTAAGATAGGAAAAAGTGAGTCTCTTAGCTCATGATGAGTTAGTTGTAGTTCTAGATATGTTTGGAAATCCCTTGGAACAACCTTTCCAACTCCACCAAGTTTACGAAATTTCAAGTTCGGATGAGTGAATTGTGCCCTTTGAAAGTTGGGTTGTTGGATTAAGAAAATGTTCAATCCTGAAATTAAAAGGATAATTCGATATTTTTCTTACCCAATTAATTAAATTCGTTTTTGATAATATTATTAAGGGTCTAAACTTGGTCAGTTTTATACTTTTAGAGAAAGGTTAGGGTTTTAGAGAAAGAACGCAACAAAAGACGAAAGGAAAAAGAATTCAAGATCGTCGAATTCGTCAAGAATGAATTGTGGATTTTGTCGAGGGTGATCCCTAAAAAGGTATGTGAATTTTTCATAACGTTGTTATTGAATTGCTTTCGTTCTTGAACATGAGTTAGATTTAGGAGTTCTTTCATGATCTAGATTTTGTTCTTGAATTTATTGGGTTAGATCCTTGAATATATTATATGGGTAGGTACATGAATTATGTGAAATTGAGAAAAAGAATCGAATTAAAACAACTTTAGGTCAAAAATGAGAGAAAAAATTTGGCAGATATTTGCCTAAAGAATAGGTTGGCGCGATGCACCCTCATAGCGCCAGGAGCGCTGGGGCGGAGCGCCAGCAGTGCGCCAGAATGGTGCCTCAGTCAAGTGAGGCTGGCGCGGCGCGCCCCAGACGCTCCCAAAACGTTGTTTTTCACCCAGTTTATTATTATTATGTTCGTTTAAGCTTCTGTAAAGTGTTTTAACACTTCCTATTGATTCTAACTACTCTAAATGACTTTTAAATATATATATAAATTATCCAGAAACATGAATTACAACCTTGAATCCATAACTTCAAATTCAAGGACAGTTTAGAGCCAAGTCATAGAAAGTTCTTAGAGTTCTTTCAAAAAGCTTTTTACAAATGCTTTTAACTTTATTTTAAGACTTAAGGATAAAGTTGATAAAGAGAAAAGAAAATGATAAGAAGTTTATTTCAAGATTCATAAGTCTTTAACAAACGTTTTAACTTCGTTTTTATGGTTTAAGTTTCAAGTTAAGCTAAAAGTAAAGAGTTGAGTTCATTTCTCAAAAGTAATAAGGGGACTAAGTATTCCCTAAGAGTTTACAAATGTTTTCAAATTTAAGCAAGAAAAGGAAACATTGATTCCAAGAGAGATTTTAAGTTATGTTTTTGCGCACTAATCTCAAATCACACAAGAATATGTTTTTAAAACATATGAACTAAGTACATTTTTGGAAGTAATATTAAACACCGATATGGGGATGCGAGTTCATATTAACTCAAGTCTCCATAAAACATGGAAACGTCATGGGTATCAAAGGATCATACTTTTTAGATGATCACTTAAGTTAAGCCAGTAGACCCACTTAGTCAGTTAAGCTTTCTATATCTCCGGCAAGGTGTATGATGATCCTTGGCCTCACGAGGTAAAGTGTTGTATCATCACTGTAGCTCTTAACTGATGATTGTCGGTTAGAGAAACTCCCACAGCAGTAGTTGCATGGTTCCTCAAGAGGTTCTGTTTAGTATGAATGGGGGTATGGGACTTCATTCATGCATTGCACAAGTAGACTTTGAGAGGAAGCATGATATGTCTTTTATTATGATTATGAATTGACATCAGGTTATTTTGTATTTTTACATACATGTCAAATTTATTTTGTATCGTTGCATACACACAGAGTTTACAACATGGATTTAACCAACATATCTTATTATGCATTTATTTTAAAATTTCTTAATATTGAAATAAATTTAGTTAAGTATTCATGAGCTGAGAAGAGTCAAGGTTAGTGTTTCTTTCAGAATCTCCTTCAAGCCTATGTTGTTTAGCCACTCCAACTGCATACTCGTACATTCAATGTAATTATTCCAGTTGGCCTGCATCGTATTATGATGCAGATGCAGGTAACTAGGATAGACATTCTAGTACACCGCCAATCTAGTGAGCAGTTCAAAGTCAGTTGGTGAGCCTCCTTGCTTTTCGAAGGATCCATTTTCACTGCTTTCTAGTTTAGTTCCTTAGGATGTTGTGGGGTCTGTACCAACTTCCATCTCAGTTATTAGAGGCTTCATAGATAGTCAACGGATGTTAGTTCTTTCATCATAATTTTGTTATTAACTTATTTCCATATTTGAGTTGCCATTTTGGCTAAGGTAAATGTTTATTTTTAAAAAAAATTGATTGTAGTTCCAGACAGTTGAGTTAGTTAGCATCTTAATCCTTGTATTAATGCTTTAAGTCTTTCGCTGATTAATTAAGTCAGGTCAAGGGTTCGCTTGGGGCCAGCAATGGTCTCTGAGTGCCGGCCACGTCTAAGGTGTAGGCTTGGGGCATCACAATAATGATATCAACGTAAATCTATATAGCGATGTAAATGCTGAAATTAGTGATTAAAGTTCGGAGGGAGATGAACCTCCAAAAGATGGTGATGAAAGTGAACCTGATAAAGATATCGATGATATTAGAATTTTTTTCTCAAAATGGTATAAATCTTCAATAATCATGATCAAGGTGTGTCTTATGGCATACCCTATTTCAAAACATTAGAGATGAGGAACACATTTTCATATATACATGTGAATATGACATAGAATATTGTTCGGTTTGGTCTGAGGAAGCAAAAAAAGATTTGAAAAAGGCATGTTTTTAAGTAGTAAAAAAAAGTTGAAACGAGCTTTAACAGTTTGGAGTTTGCAAAAAAATAAGGAGTTCAAGGTGGTAACATCTACCAAAAGTCTATGGGTTGTGAGATGTAAGTTTTATAATTTATTGGGTTGCCTGTGGTTTCTTCGAGGAAAAAAAGTTAGAGATAACCTTTGGAAGATAGGAATATATGTTGAAAATCATAGATGTGAGACTGAAGGGCTTTTTAGCGGTCATGCCAACCTAAATACATATTTGATTGCATCTATTTCTAAATCAAATTAGAAAAAATCCTTAGTACGTGGTGGTAGATGTCATTTCAAAGGTTCATGAAAAATTTGGTCATCAAGTGACATCTAGAAAAGTGTGTCTTGGACGTCAACACGCATTTGAGTTGGTGTATGGTGACTTTGAGAAATCATTTAGTGACCTACCTAATTTATTTATTTTTACAGTTTTTCAATAATTTGATCGTGGAACAATGTGGAATGGAAACATGAAGAGTCTATGAATTCATCGAAGGTAAAAACTTTTAAATTTGTAATTTGTTCTTCCAAGCTATGCATTGATGGATTCCAAATATGTCACCCAGTTTTTTCAGTAGATGGAACACATATTTATGGAAAATATGAGATCAAATTATTAGTTGTTGTTGAAATTAATGGAAATGATAACATTCTCCCTTTAGTATTTGTTATTGTAGACAAAGAGTCAAAAGAGGCATGGAAATGATTTTTTAGAAATTTGAGTGCACATGTGATAAATGAAGACAAGATGTATGTATTATATCTGATATGGCAAAAGGAATCTTAACTAGTTTGCAGGAGTTGCGGTGATTTCAAGAGCCTCTAGCGTTCCTTCGATTTTGCATAAGACATCTTAAGAGCAACTTTCAATCTAAATTTCCAAACGATGACCTCAACAGATTGATGTGGATGACTGCTTCAGCCCATCAAGTAAGGAAGCTTGAGTTCTTGATGTGCCAAATTAAACAAGAAAATATAGAAGCATATGATACCTCATGGAAATTCCCTTGGACAAATGGACTGTTAGCCATGACGATGGAAAAAGATGGGAAGTGTTGACAACAAATCTTTCAAAGTCGTTCAATGGAGTATTGAAAAAAGCACGAGATTTGCCTGTCATTATATGGTTAGACTTTTATTGAAGCAAACTATTGAACGGTATACCAATAGGTCTCAAATATCGCACCAACTTGCAGAACAAAATGAATGATGGACCGGGGAGGTTCAAAGTGAAGTTGGAGAAGAATTATGGAAGTTCAAAAAAACACTTTATTTTTTATTGGAGTATACCCACAGGGGTATACGAGGTTAGATCTATACAGGTTGATGGTACTAGTGGTAATCCTCAATGTGTTTTCACTGAATGAAAGAAGCATTTCACAGTAGAGAAGTATGTTGCAACATATTCTGGGTCATTCATACCAACTGGTTATGAGGCATATTGGGCATCTCTAAGTTTTACAATGAGAAATAATGAATTCTATCGCCATCCACAACTAGAATACCTAATGAAATGGATCGTAGTTCTACAGTGTATGAGCGAGCTTGTGGATTATGCAGGTAGACGGGACATGATAGGCGTTGATGTCTCAATCACAATTAAATTTAAGTAATAGTTGTGGGTCGATGTCTAATTGTGTTAATTTCCTTTCTGTTATCTATTGTAATGTGAATTTTTCCAGATTTCTAATAGAGGAAAAATTATTAGTGTTAATTTCCAGATTTTCTATTAATTTCCTTTCAATTATTAGTGCATAAAGTTATCTACTGCATAGACTTAGAACTGTAGAGGAAAAAACTAACTTAACTTAGAAATGCTCAGATTGCTAATACTTCAAACAACTCGAAATATTTGATATTATACAATTAGTAATACTATTATGTACCACTGTCACAAAATTGAAGAATATAAGTTTAACTTCACAATTCAAATTTAAGTACCGTTACTAATAGAGTATTAAATACCACTATTCACAAATTTGAAGTTACATTAAGGAGTACTTGAAAAACACAAATTAAATACAAAATAATTGAACATCCATGTATTCATAGAACATGTTGCTTTACAAAATAATGACCCATGGAGTTGTATTCACAAATGTTGATTCCAAAAGACCGACATTCCAAGCTAAACACGACACAACAATTCCTTTCGAAACCACATTAGTCTATTATTATTGGACAATGACACAGACAACACATCAATATCCTCCATAACAGCACCATCATACCCTGCACACAGTTCATTCCAACACACTTTATAACATTAGTTAAAACCTAAAAAAAAAAGAGAATTTGAATTATATTATCGTCCTAATCGGCCAAGGACAACTAGAATATTTAATGAATTTTAATTGTATGTTATAAGTGCATGATATTTCCATATTTCCAGATTGCTAATAGAGGAAAAATTACTATTGTTAATTTCCATATTTCCAATTTCCAAATTTCTAAATTGCCATATTTCTAGATTTCCAGATGTCACGTCCTGAGTCTACACCATGGACGTGGCCGACACCCAATGACCATTGCTAGCCTTTAGCTAACCCTTGATTTGGTTTACTTAACTCAGCGGTATATTTAACTTAATAATAAGTAAGAATTATTCTCACAAGATACTTAATAAAACGTCTTGGCCAAAATGACACTTTAGTCTCAAAATAGAACATCTGAAATGCAAAATAAAGAGAGACTCAAAACTGATGATCTGACTGACTATCTATCGAGGAAGACTCTATAATACTAAGATGAATGTTAATACAAACCCTAAATTAAAAGACTAGAAAGTAGTAAAAGATTCCTCTTGAATGCAAGGAAGCTCACCACTGACTCTGAGTGCTCAAACTAATACAACGAGGTGCTGGATGTTGATCCTGGTTACCTGCGTTTGCATCATGAGACGATGCATACCAATTGACATCAATACATTGACTGTACGAGTATGCAAGTTGGAATGCTAAACAACATATGCTAGAAAGAGTCTTAAAGAAACTGAAGAACTTACCTAGATCAACTCAACTCAACATGACTGACTCATTTCAATATAAATCATTTTAGGCACAAGTGCAATATAAAGAAAAGTTGTTTGAAAACATGCTAAAAATTCTGAATGTATACAAGGATACAAATAACTCTAAGATATATGTAAAATACAATTAAAATGATGTATACATATCACATTTTACTTATATAGGAGTTTCCCTAATAGAAAACCATCATTGAAGAGCTACAGCGATGATACAACGTTTTGCCTCATGCTGCCAGTGTCGTCCTACACCTTGCCATCGATATAGAACCTGAACTACCTAATGGATCTACTAGTCTATGGTAAGAAGCACTAAAGTAATCATCTAAAAGGTATGACCCTTTTCAACCTCTGGTGGATACATGTTTTATGGGGCCTAAGAGTTATCTGAACTCTCGCTCATATAAGTGCTCAATACTACTCCCAAAATATCATTGTATTAGCTCTTATGTTTATTAAAAAAACATACTTAATTCTGTGATTTGAGACTAGTGCTCAAAACTTAGCTCAAAAGACTATCTTAGAAATCTCAGTTCCCTCTCTTGCTTTATTTAGAAACGATTACTCTTTTTAGAAACAAGCCTGGAGGCTCTTTAGAAATATCAATTTCCAGTCTTAACTTAAATGTGAAAACATTTATGAACTTTCAGGGAACACTTAATTCCCTAATAACTTTGAGAATTTAACTAAACTCTTTACTCTTTGCTTAACTTGAAAACTTAAGTCTTGACCAACTTCTACAGAATACTTAGTTCTCGTATATTTCTTTGAAGGAAAAAGACTTCAACTTTAATCTGTACTCTGAGTTGAAACTTAAGCCTTAAAACGAAGTTAAAGCGTTTAATAAAGACTCTTGAAAACATTAAGAAACTTTACTTTAACTTTCTTCTTAACTTCTACACTTGACTCCTAACTTTTTTGACTTTGATCTTAAATTTCCTTGAATTGAATTATGGATTCAAGGTTATGATTTACGTCCTTCAGTGATATCTAGGTGTTTAGGAGTCGTTTGAAGTGATTATATGTCACATTTGGGTTTACCCCCTAGACGTAACCGGCGTCGTCGTCCTTGTTAAGGACTAAGACTAGCCTCTTAGTCTCATGTCATTACATTCATAGGTTAAAAATGCGGAAAAAATTAAAACGTTTCATTACATCTAGTTGGAGGTTTACATAGACCTCTACATACACATAATATATAGTGTATCGAGTATAATGTCCCTTCGTATAGGAAGGTTACATAGCCTTCTACTTTTATTGCACATTCATATAGATAAAACAGAAAGATAGTCTCAAAGATTGTCTCATATCATACCATCTAAACGATTATCATAACATGGGCATAGCCCTACATCAAATGTAAAGAATCCACATATAGGCTTATACAAGTCGTACACAATGAAAGTGGAATGAACATAAAAGTCTTAGAAAAATAAAAGAACTTCATAGGCAAGATATTGACATTGCCCTCGGAAAGTGAGAACCTACCCACTTTGATGATAGAGAATATCCAAGCCTTCGTCAAGTCGTCCTGAATGAGCCTTCAACGACTGGAACTAAAATGTTTGTGAAAAGGGAAGGAAACGGGGTTAGTACTCCATATGTACTAAGTATGAGACCATATGTACGTATAATAGCAAAACATGCTAAAATGTGACATTCAGGCAAAACATGTCATTTTACCCCATTAAACCTCATGCAAAATCAAGCAAGTGTTACCAACCAACCAAACATGCTTACTAACTCAAACAAGTAATACGCATCCCAACATACTTGAACCCATGATTCACTACAACCCTATCATCAATGAATAACATCACAAGTATGAATAAGAGTTAATCATACCATAATAAGCAAGACAACTACTCATTAATCCTCATCAAATCAACAAGTGCAATGATCAAACAAAGCCCCATAACCTTGCTCAACCAAGTAGACTTAACAAGAAAACATAACCAATGTCCAACTTTAACAATATAATCCTACTACTTATGTCAAAAAAATAATCTGTTGGGTTTTATTTGCCCTAAATTTCTTACCATAAATAGGTTTTCCTTTTAGGAAAAGGTTTTGGATTGACTAATCCTTATTATGGTAGGAAAAGGTTTAGGACTCTATAAATAGAGGCATGTTCCTTCTAACTTAATCAGCATTCACAATGTAGTCTTAAGGGCTTTGAGAGTTTTGGTTAGGGGGAGAATTTATGGGTCACAAGCTTGACACGTTATCACTTGTGTGAACCTCCCATGTATTCCGAGTGAATTGGTTCAGGTTGTTTCCCTCTGTATTTTGTACTCTCATATTTATAGTGGATAGCTCATCTCCTTTGTGGACGTAGGTCGATTGACCGAACCATGTTAAATCTTTGTGTCTTTTGGTATATTTTCGTTGTCTTCTTACTCTTGGTCTTTCAAGGTTTGCTTTGCTAGCTTCCGCATTTACACCTGCTTATTTTCGGTCCTAACAAGTGGTATCAGATACAGATTCAATGATGGAGTCATGTTTTGTGGTTCGACAAACAATTATTGAACAAGGTTAGAAAGAGGTATTCATCTTGACGGGTGTAGTTCTAGCCGCAACTTTTTTTTTTTACAGTAATGAAGAATTTTGTTGGAGAAATTTATTCAGAGAGGTTTTCTATGTTGAGACATAAATTTTGCAAAGGAGATTATGGAGAGAAGAAGCAAGTTGTTGAAGATTAAGTAAAGAAGGTGGACAAATTTATTTTGTTAGAAATTCAGGCCAAGGGGGAGATTTATTGGGTTTTATCTGCCCTAAATTTCTTACCATAACTAGGTTTTCCTTTTAGCAAAAGGTTTTGGATTGACTAATCCTTATTCTGGTAGGAAAAGGTTTAGGAATCTATAAATAGAGGGATGTTCCTTCTAACTTAATCAGCATTCACTATGTAGTCTTAAGGGCTTTGAGAGTTTTGCTTAGAGGGAGAATTTGTGGGTCAAAAGCTTGATATGTTATCACTTGTGTGAACCTCCTATGTATTCCGAGTGAATTGGTTGAGGTTGTTTCTCTCTGTATTTTGTACTCTCATATTTATAGTGGATTGCTCATCTCCTTTGTGGACGTAGGTTGATTGACCGAACCACGTTAAATCTTTGTGTCTTTTGGTATATTTCTCGTTGTCTTCTTACTCGTGGTCTTTCGAGGTTTGCTTTGCTAGCTTCCGCGTTACACTTGCTTATTTTTTGTCCTAACATAATCATCATCATATATAGTTATTTACGTTGTAGCATCAACATATTATCATCATATACCTCATTATCATATATATATATATATATATATATATATATATATATATATATATATATATATATATATATATATATATATATATATATATATATATATATATATATATATACATAATATCAACTTCCTAAAGCTTCTATCAAGGTCAACTAGTGCAAGGCATAAGTAGAGTCTCATAACCCTACCTAGGCTAAGTTAAACCTCTCAAGTCACCTTAGTTAGTTTATACTTCATTACTTTATTTTAATTTAGGGAACACTTTCCTTAAACGAGATAGGCCACATGAGCTAAGTGCGGAATCTAGTGTTGTAAAACCTTACACCGATGGAACGTGGTCTACCGGTCAAAGTAGAACCAAACATAAACGTAGCTTTTTAGGTAGATTCACTAGCTAGTCTTCCTATGGGGGAAACATAGTTCAAGAACTAAGATATAGTATATTCCATCTTGATACTACTTGATAGTTGGGGCCTCCTCTCATGGGAATCTATTAGATGAGTATTCCTCTTTGGGAAGTCAACATCTCATATAGAACTATAGGGCTTATCTTCCACTTTGGGAATTCATCACCTCCCATTGTCAAGTTCACTCGGTGTTAATCTAAGTCCCTTTTGAAAAGTCTTTAAGCCTTTAACTATCAATCATAGCTTAGTTTAGGCCATAGGGTCTACCCCTTGTATAATCATCATCATCAATAGCTCAATAAGAATTGCATGAGTATAGTCCTTTCATCACAATTCATATAAGTGAGGTTAACACATTAGCATTTCATAGCATATCAAGACATGTTGATACTTATCACCATCCTTATATCACATACACCATAATTCAACATCAATTCAATGCTTAAAACAAAGTTACTTAGGCCAATTCCCATAACCTAGATCACTTATCAAGATTAGCATGAAGGACAATAATCCATTCTAATTTGTTAATGATTGGTGTAACAACATCATCTAATAGTGATTTAACCCATAATCAAGACAATCAAATCAATCACAACTCAATTTACATTAGGATCAACCTAGGGTTAAGGGTTAAGGATCAAAATCTTCAAATTGAAATAAACCATCACAATTGACCATAATCAAGTTAAATTACATGTTAATCTATCCATTATATCCTAAAGAAATCATAGACAAGTCAATTCAACAACATCAATTTCGTAATTGGATGAAACCCATATGAAAACTCAACTTTTGAAATCTATTTTGAAGGAACCCTTTGAAGAAAGAGTCACAAAGGTGAATTAGATCCCATACCTTAACATTTGATGAAGAATTGATCGTGAATTCGTCCATTTTCAGCCCTCAAACCCCTTTCCTTGCTAGTCTTCAATGGTGAGTTCATAGAGAGAGAAAAAAGAGAGAAGGAAGAGAGTTTGTATTTGAGAGTTGTAATTAGGTTAATTAGGGTTGGGGACTTTATATGGGAGTTAAGTTAGTTAATTAGTCTTCTCAATCCATAAATAACCCCTAAAACACTTAATTAATTAATTTGATTAACATTTAAAATGTGCATCAAAGTCAGGACCCTTATAGATGAAACCCGGTCGACAGGTCGTTCGTGAGTCGACGGGCTGGCCTCCCCTTTGTCCTGCACTCATAGGTAAGTTCAGAGATTGAGCATGTGAGGGGATTCATCGAATTGTCTAAGTGTGGGACGACGGTGGCATCTACGCCCCGTCAATCACACATGGGCCATCCCTTGTACTGTCGATGCACATTGCCAGGAAGAGTTGCCTCAAACTGCAAGGGCCCTCCTCAAGGGACCTTGGTTGGTCCTTGGGGAGTCGTACCCAAATGTTTTGACCATGAAACAACTTAAACATCTATTAGATACCCTTTCACCACTTTTCATAAATTTCTGACTCCTAAGATCTATTCAAATATGCTAAGGCACGCTAGTACCACTTTTAACAAACTTTCGGATGTCATGGACGTTCTTGGACGTTTTGCTTCTTAAATTTCCTAAATGAACTATATTCATTAAAATTCACTTAAAAACAAAGCTTAGACCTTATGACACCTATGTTAGGCTATACGACACATGTTGGATTTTCAAAGTGTTACATTAGAATCATTAGAAGGTGTGAAGGCACCTTAGAAGGACTTAAAGGGTTAAACTATAAAAAGTTGGTGAAAAACGCCGATCCGGGTGCACAAGTGGCACACTGATCAAACCTCAGTTTGCTAAGGTTTGGTTCGGGTGCTCTGGTGGCACGTCGCGCCAGTCCCCTGTTGGCTTAAATCTTTTTCTGGCGCACTAGACGCTATGCGCCTGGCCTTGCCCAGGTGTGTATGACGAACTTTTTCAACTTGTTCTCTGGCCCTAATTTCCTAAACCTCCCTTCTTTCATCTCCAAAAACCTAGGATCATTAATAATTTCAATACCCCATCATATTCAAATCAAAAACAACATAAGAAACTACGAATCAACATAAATGGGCATTCACTCAATTCAACCAAAAAGGGATTCGACGAGATTATCAAGAATTCATTTCTAGTCATGTAATCAATTCAAAACTTCTGAACTGAATCAATATTGGTGTGCGGATGAATTAACCCAACATGAAAGAGTGAACATACTTTTATAGGATCACCCCTAACGAATTTTACTCCAAATCCCTTGACGTTCTTGGCGAAATCTTTCTCCTTCTCCTTTCTCCTTCTTCTCTTCTGTCTTCTCCCGAACCTTAAGCGTGGAAGAACTTTTCCAATGTAAACTAAAACTTAGTTTTACCCCTATTAAACTCTTAAAATGAATTAGGAAATAAATGGGTGAAAAGACTAGTTTTCCCTTTCTTAAATCCGGATTAGAATTTCCTTACTCAACAACCTAACTTCCAAAAGATATCTCCCTCATACAATGTCAAAATTGTGCAATCTTGGTGCCGTTGGAAATATCTTTTGAAGGGCTTTCCAAACATATAGAGAACTTACTCTAGATCATCCCGAGTTAGGAGTTATGGCCATTTAAAAATGACGAAAACTCATATTCTTAATTTAGGAATTTTTCCAGATTTTCCCTTTTCTTTACAAAAGTGAAAATTTTTAGTTTCTTAGCTTATTCTAGGCTAATACAAGTTACGAGATGTTACAATATCCCCCCCTTGAGAACATTCGCCCTCGAATGAGATTTTTTCTCTATGCTAAGAATAGTAACATCAAGTTCAACACTCAAAATCAAAAGCAAGTACAACATGCTTACTCATAGTCTATAAGGTACTTAAGAAAAGATTAGTACCTTGATCTGCATTCTCTTCGGATTAAAAATATGTTTCTATCTTTTCTTCATATTCTCTTCAGCTTCCCAAGTTGCTTCTTCAACAAATTAGTTCCTCCAAAGGACCTTAACTAACGCAACCTTCTTTGTTCTCAACTTGCGAAATTGCCTATCTAAAATCTAAACCAAACTCACTTAATAGGACAATATATCCTTAATCCCAACATTTTTAGTTTGTACAATCAATGAAGGATCACCCATGCACTTTTTCAACATGGAAACATGAAATATCGGATGACCGCTGCTAATTCTTGTGGTAGCTCCAACTCATAAGCTACATTGCCAACTCTCTTGGATACCGTATAAGGTCCAATGCACCGAGGACTAAGTTTACCCTTCTTACCAAATTTCATAATGCCCTTCATGGGTGAAATAGATATGGTCCCATCAACCCCGCTTCCCCAACTTCGAACCACCCAATAGAAGATGTACATCTTCTCCCGTACAGAACTTGATATGGAGCCATTTGGATGCTCGAAATGTAGCTATTGTTCTAAGCGAACTCAATGAGAGGTAGGTTATCATCCCAAATCCTCTTGAAATCAATCACACAAGCCCTCAACATATCTTATAAGGCCTGGTTCATCCGTCTGAGGATGAAAAGCAATGCTTAAGTTCACCTTTGAACCCAAACCTTTCTTGAAAGACTTCCAAAACTGAGTAGTGAAATGTACACCTCTATCTGAAATGATCGACACTAGGACCCCATGAAGTCTTACCACCTCTTGGATGTATAACTTCGCATAATCTTCTACCTAATGAGTGGTCTTTACCAATAAAAAATGGGCTAATTTTTTCATTATATCGACAATTACCCAAATCAAATCATGCTGCCTCGAAAACCTTGGTAGACCTATGATGAAGTCTATATTAATCGTCTCCCAGTTTCAGTCTAGAAGTTCTATATTCTGAGCCAAACCTCCAGGCCTTTGGTGCTCTACTTTCATTTGTTGGCAATTAGGGAACTTGGCAACAAACTCAGCAATGTCCTTCTTCATACCTTCTCACCAGTATACCTCTCTCAAGTCGCGGTACATCTTGGTGGAACCCGGATGAATGGAGTATCTAGAGCTATGAGCTTCCTCTATGATTCTCTCTTGTAGTGCATCCACCCTTGGTACACACAACCTACCTTGATACATTAGAACACCATCTCCCCCTTGTTCAAAATCCAATACTCTTTTCTTATGAACATTCGCCTTCAAATTAAGAAAAATAGGGTGTTTTTCTTACTTTTCTTTCAGCTTTGAAACTAGTGATGACTCAGGCTCATTGGTCACCACTATCCCTCCTTTTGTGGAATCTATAAGTCTGACTCCCAGGTGTGCGAGTATGTGTACATCTTTGGTTAATTCCCTCTTTTTTCCCTTGACATGTTTGGTACTCCCCATAGATAATTTGCTTAAAGCATTAGCAATCATGTTAGCCTTACCTGGGTGGTAAAGAATACTCATGTCATAATTCTTGAGCAATTCTAATCACCTCCTCTATTTGAGATTTAGCTCTTTCTGGGTGAACAAATACTGTGGGATCTTCTATTAGTGAATATATCAACATGAACGCCATACAAGTAATGACACCACATCTCAAGATGAATACCACAGCAGCCAACTCCAAGTCGTGGGTTGGGTAACTTTTCTCATGAACCTTCAACTGTTTGGAGGTATAAGATATGACCTTGACATTCTACAGTAACGTACTACCCAAATCAAATCTCGATGCATCACAATATACCACAAAACCTTGTGTACCCTCTTGTAGTATCACAACTGGTGCAGAAATAAACCTCTTCTTCAACTTTTTTCTCACAAGCTTCAAACTATTGAAATTTAACTGTCTTCTAAGCCAACTTGGTCAAAGGAGATGAAATAGACAAAAAAAACCCTCAACAAACCTTCAATAGTAGCCAGCCAACACTAAGAAACTCCTTATATCAGTTAGAGACGTCGGTCTCGGCCAACTATAAACTTCTTCTATATTTTGGGTATCAACTCTAATCCCATCACCAGAAACTAGGTGGCCCAATAATGCCACAGACTTAAGCCAAAACTCACACTTGGAGAACTTGGCATACACTCCTTTTCTTAAAGTCTGAAGTACTATTTAGATGTGACTAGCATGGTTTTCCTCATTCCTTGAATAGATGAGTATGCCATCAATGAAGACGATAACAAACCAATATAAATAAGGTTTGAAACTCTATTCATAAGATCCATGAATGTTGCAGGAACAGTGGTCAAACCAAAAACTCATAACGCCCATATCTGGTTCTAAAGGTTGTCATTGGAATGTCACATTCCCTAACTCTTAACTGATGGTAGGATCAATTGTTGAGAAACAGGTGAAGTTGATCGAAAAGATCATATATCCTTGGAAGAAGATACTTATTCTTGATGGTAACCTTATTCAATTTGGCGGTAATCTATACACATACTAAGGAAACCATATTTCTTTGTTACAAACAAGACCAAAGCACCTCATGGTAAACCACTTGATTGAATAAAACCTTTATCTAACATATATTTCAGATGTTCTTTCAAATCTTTTAACTCCGCCGACACCATTCTATATGGAGGAATAGATAAAGGACGAGTATTTAGAATGATGTCTATGCCGAAGTATATTTCTCTCTCAGGAGGGACTCCGAGTAGATCATCAGGAAAAATATCTGGAAACTCTTTCACTATAGGAACTGACTAAAGGGAATGTACCATAGAACTTGAGTCATGAACTCAGACTAAGTGATATATGTACAACTTTGAAACTAACTTTCTTGACTTAAGGTACGAAATAAAATGACCCTTAGGCACTGCTGAACTACTACTCCACTCTATAACTGGCTCATTAGGAATCTGAAACTTGACAACTCGAGTTCTACAATCTATTGATGAATAACAGGAATAAAGTCAGTCGATACCTAGAATGACATCAAAATAAACCATGTCTAACTCCACTAGATCATTCATGGTGTTCTTGTGATTGATAGAAATAGCACCATCACAATAGACTCTTTCCGCTAGAATAGACTCTCTAACAGGAGTGGAAACACAGAAAGGATCACAATGTTTCTCAGGAAGAACCTCAAAATGAATTGCAACATATGGAGTTACAAAATATAAATTTGCTCCTAGGTCTAAGAAGGCACAAACATCAAAACTAAAGGCTCTGATCATACCCGTGACAATATCTGGAGGGTTCTCTTGCTCTTGGCAGCTATTGATTGCATAAAGGCAGTTTGCCCCTTTGCGAATACCAAAAGTGTATCCTTTAGGTAATGCTCTGTCTAGTGGAGCAATTGATAAAGATTGGGATCTGTTTCCCCCATTAC
The DNA here is from genome assembly GCA_027704805.1 of Solanum corneliomulleri. Taxonomy (NCBI): domain Eukaryota; kingdom Viridiplantae; phylum Streptophyta; class Magnoliopsida; order Solanales; family Solanaceae; genus Solanum; species Solanum corneliomulleri. The sequence goes on along the minus strand of JAKWIY010003054.1, from coordinate 9,448,219 downwards.
CATTTCCCTATATGTTCTTTGGACACTCTTGCATGAAATGTCCATTTTGACCACATTTGAAACAAAGTGGAGCCATCACGACAAGTACGTGAATGGTTTCTACCACACTTGGTGCATGCAGTAGGCTTACTACCCCCTTGTTCCACGCTACCCTAAGAATAAGTAGGTTTAACTCTGAAACTCTGATTGTTCTACTCACCCTTGTTCTTGGGTGCAAGTGCACTAGCCGATGATGGAGCAGGTCCCTTCTATTTCTTCTGAAACGATGACCGGTTTTCATTACCCTTCGACTACCCGAACTCATTCCTAGTCTTAGCTTTCTTGTTCCCATACTCTTTTCTGTCCCTTAGATTCTCCTCTTCAACGTGTTGCACATAGACCATCAACCTGGATATGTCCATGACGACTATCAGCATTGCAACTCTGCCCTCTTTGCTTGAAGCACGACCCAATCCAGCTACAAACAGGCTCATCCTACTCCTCATGTCCTTAACTATTTCAGAATCATAGAGGCACAACTGGTGAATTTCAACCCATATTCATGTACACTCAACGTGTCCTACTTCAAGGAAAAGAACTCTCATACCTTTGCCTCTTTTAGTTCTTGGGTAAAGAAACACCCGAAGAAAGTTTCTTTAAAGAAAGTCCAACTCGGACGTGGTGAATCATCATATATGTCCTCCTTCCACTAATCGAACAACGTCCTAGAAATATTCTTCAGTTGATATGCAGCTACATCAACCCTTTCGGCTATGACATGCATCACATCAAAAACCTTCTTCAGGTCCTCAACAAAATTCTCTAGATACTCAGTAGTGCTCAAACCAGTGAAACAAGGAGGATTCATTCTTAGGAATTCACAAATCGTCGAGGTGTCAACCTTTTCTTGTCGAGCCCCTCTCTGGTGCCCGACTTGGTTAGTCATCGCTTGGCTTAACATCCAGATAGCCTCGCGTGACTCAACATTGGTGACTTCTCCTTGAGGTTGCACCTTCAGTGTATTAGATACCTCTAGATCCTTAACATTCCTTATGGATGGATGATCTCTTGCTGCTCTCATAGAGGCATGATGATCTGAAACCGCGCAAGCACAAATTAGAGAGAAAATATTTAGAGATAAACTCTAACGTATGAAAAGGAATATGAAAGAAGTGAGGAATTCCTGAATTTTGTAGCTTCCTAACCATAGGGTTGGCGTGGTTCACACCGATGACTAAGACTTATGGTCACGACTTCATAGACTCTCTATGACTCTTGAACTTTGTGCTTTAATACCAAGTTTGTCACACCCCAAGCCTATACCTGGAAGTGGTCGGCACCCAATGAACATTTCTACCCTTGAGCAAATCCTTGGCCTGACTTACTTAACTCAGCGAAAGACTTAACTTAATAATAAGTAAAAATCATTCTCACAAGATACTTGAAATAAAATATCTTGGGTATAATGGCACTATAGTGTTAAAATAGAACAACTGAAATGCAAAATAAAGAGAGACTCAAAATTGATTATCTGACTGACTATCTGTCTATGAAGTCTCTATAATACTAAGATGAATGTTGAGACAAACCCCGCAACATTATACAAATGAAAAGACTAGAAAGCAGTAAAAGAGTCCTCTAGAATGAAAGGAAGTTCACCACTGACTGAGGCTTGGTATTGGCTCACTGGTGGCGCACCACACCAGGCCCCAGTTGACCGAAGCCTTTTTACGGTGCACTACAGGGGCGGTGCACCTGGCCTTGCCCACGTGCATTGGACAAAAATTTTAACTCGTTATATGGCCCTAAATTGCCTAAACCTCCATGGCTTCATCGTTAAACCCCTAGGATCATTAATACCTTCAATACGCATCAGATCTAACTTAAAACAACATCAGAAACTACTAATCAACATCAATGGTCATTCAATCAATTCAACCAAAAAGGGATTCGACGAGATTATCAAGAATTCACTTCTAGTCATGTAATCAATTCGAAAACTTCTGAACTGAAACAAGATTTTTGTGTGGATGGATTAACCCAAAAAGAAATAGCTCACATACCTTGATAAAGATCACTTACGACGAATTCCACTCAAAATCCCATTGGCGTTCTTGGCAAAATCTTGATCTTTGTCCCTTCTCCTTCTTCTCTTCTCTCTTCTCCCAAACCTTAAGCGTGCAAGAACTTTTCTAATCTGAACTAAAACTTATTTTTACCCCTATTAAACTCTTAAAACGGATTAGGAAATAAATGGGTAAAAAGAATAGTTTGCCCTACTTGAATCTGGATTGGACTTTCCTTAATCAACAATCCAACTTTCGAAAGGCATACCCTTATACGATATCAAAATCATGCAAAATTGGTGTCGATACTTTCGAAGGTCTTTCCAACCATATAAAGAACTAACTCTAAATCATCTTGAGCTAAAATTTATGTTCATTTGGAAATGACCAAACTCACTTTCTTAACTTTAGGAAATTTTCCAGATTTTTCCTTTTCTTTCCAAAACTAATTTTTTTTAGTTTCTTAGCTTATTACCTTATTCTAGGATACTACGATTTATGAGATGTTACACCAGATTTCCATTAATCATTTATCTTTGGACAACAAAATTCTAACTTAACTGTTATATGTGCAATTTTGTTGGACAACAGAAATAACTAAGAACTCAAAAGGGAAAAACTATTAAGGTAAAGTTAAATTGGTGCACTGATCACATTGGTGCTTCCATTTAACATTAGTTTCATCAGATAATCTAGCTCAGTTTCTATGCTAATCACTAAATTAATATAGTAAAATTTCATAGTTATACCAGCAGTCTTAGCACATCTTGTTTACTACTCTAAAGTTTCAAGTATTCGTTAAGTTTGGATACCTGAAACCCCTCAATTATAGTTCTTTGTTTCTCTTTGCTTGTTTTTTTAGTCATGCTGGTAAAGATAGTGAATCCCTGAAAAGCAAGAGTAATTTTCAATTATTCGACTAAACAGAGGAGCATTTATTTGCAAAAAATAATATAAAGATGTTAACAGTACCAGTTCACAATTCTTAGGAAAAATCATATTGTTCTCCTTCACTGATGGTTCACCATATTTGTTTGCATTCTCCACTTCATCGTTGGAGTCCTCTAAATGATTAACAACATCAAGGGTCCCAATGGACATTGGCATCCCTAGTGATGAATTGAAGTTGGGGGCATTCTCAAAATGTTGAGGCCGAGAACCATCAAATACATTCTCAAATGATCAAAGACTTGGATACCTTAATATATGTGATGTCGTGTATGGAACAATATCAGTATTTGTTTGTTGATATGTCATACCTGATGCCCCGGGAGTGAACTCTTGAGTTTGGTCACCTGAAAATGAAACTAATATCACAAGTTGTGTGGTCATCTTCGAAGACTGATTTCGTCCATTTCAATAGGCACTCATCCTTTCTCAACAACACGAGCCCTCATACCAGCAACACCACTTTTTTCACGCCTACAAACCGATGGATGTAAATGATCATCATGAATATCATCTCTTCTATAATTGGCTTGTACATAATCCTAGAAGCCTCGTGCACATATGACAAGCATTTTTCTCCTTCATTCCGGACCATTGCACGAAATATGTATAAATCCTCCATTGATGACTGACCAGCAAGTGTTTTTGCTCTATCAACCATACAATGAATATGACGCACCAACACAAAGATCACTTCTTTTTCTACAAAAATTTTCCATTCTTTTTTCTAACATATGCTCAAACAAAGATCAATCTGAAGCACTTATATAATATTTTTAAGAAAAAAACATAGGAGACAATGTTCCAAATTCAGAATTTTCGAGAAGAAGTAATATTATCCTCAAAAGATACATCACAAACACATCAAATCTAATACATTACATTGTTTCATATGCCGTTGAATTTTGCACATAACCTTTTTTGTTGAGGACACTAAGCAGGATTACCGATAACAAGATGAGTAATTTGTCTAAACCAAATAAAGTAAAGGTCTTCATATAGAAGTGGTTCACGATTGGTCGGACATCACAAAATATAATGAAGTCGTTTGTTCCAAAGAGGCAACCATTGTTCATTTAATCATTTCTATGAATCGTGGATGAATGAGATATTTATTTACAAGGTCTCAAAAACTTTCATCACACTTTCTCGTATTTGAAATCATATTAACACTTCCATCTCATATATCCCATGACCTATGGGTAAGTTTTTGAGTTAATACAAATGGTCCAAGTGGACCGGGATCCAATTGGTATGTACTACAACCAGTCATATACGCATCTATTAAAATGAAAAACCTATATGAAAGTAAATTAAATATAATGTTAGTCCGAAAAATAACAAGCAAATCAAAATAATGTACGGTCAACTAATGTTTCATTAAAAATTGAAAAATGAACTAAATTAGTAAAGGCGCATTTCAAGTCAAACTGTTATAGTATTCCCTTCCATTTTCATGTGAACATTTTTTTCATTGTTTTTCTTTTCATTGTTTCTCTTTGCATTAATAAGATGCATGAATTCAAAATAAAAATAGAACATACGTATTAGAATTTTTTGAGTGATTATTCTATATAACTAAAACGATATAAATACGAGAAGCTAGAAATTCTATAATTCAAGCATTCCTTCTACCAATTTGTAAGATAATAGCCTACCTCAAGGCTCTAACACAGAAAAATTAACATGATTCCAAGATTTTCATAAGATTTATAGTCGTAATTTATCGGGAAACTCGATATAACAATAAATCCCCAAAATTGATTTTGAAATATTAGATCTTCCGTTTATCCATGAAATGAGATTTTGACCTATTCATTCTCTTTTCGTATTTTTTTCTTTCACGCCTCCTCTTCGTCCACAAATTATCGACCGGGAATGGACTTATGGGGGCTGCAAATTTTTTCAACCGCCGTTGTAAAACTGTTTTTACAGCGAAAGGGTTTAGTAGCCAAATATAATGGAACATTAAAGTTAATAAAACAAAAACGACGTCACTGGGTTAAGAGACGTGGGTCGCGTTCACGTTTTAACGTAAAATCGTTACTGCCAATAATGTATATTAACTTAACGGCGTTAATTTTTTTAAATCAAATAAAGCCAAAAATGTTACCATAAAGTACGTTTATACTACGTTTACAAAAAAAACTTAAAAACGTATTAGTTAGGTGCATTGGTTTTAAAAATAGCTCATTTTGGTCAAAATTTTAACATGTGGTTAATCGAATGGATCACAAGTTGCTGCTCCACAGTCTGAGTTCCTTGGTTCGCTTTACGGGCTCAGCAACAACCTCTTGGGTTTGGCCACCAGCTTGAGGCTATTCCTAATGTTGGACTTCAACAATTGTAGCCAAAAAATGACCCTTAACTTATCTTCGGCGGACAATTATGTCATCCAACTTTGAGTGTGTATGAGTAGACACTTAAATTTGCATAAAATTAAATAAGTAGACACACGTTTCTTACGCGACATAATATACACATGATGTATAAAATTATCATGTAGGACAAATGTGTCAATTTGTACAATTTTATGCAAAGTTAAGTGTGTACTTATGCACATCCAAAGTCAAAGATTATAATTAACGGATAACACTAAGTTAAGAGTCATATTTATGTATTATGTCTTCTTTTTTCATATTGTTTATTTGTTTTCATTTCACAACCTAAGGGGGCTAGCATTTTTGAACCACATGTTGGTGCAAACATAAAGTTTAAAAATAACATTTTCAACCGACCTGTATTTTCGTATCTATTCTATATATTTGAAGAGAAATAGAAAGTCCTCTTTATTTTATACTATGTTTTTCATTTTTTGAGAGTTAAATTTGAAAAACTACTATTCACCTACTATGTTTTACTTTTTCATCAATATGTTATTGCTATTTTTATTTATTTCTAATTAACATATTATTTTACAAATTATGTCATTAATTAAATATCTAATATATATATATATATATATAATATTTTAAAAGTTATATTATTTAATATATTATTCTTTCATTCCGAATAAATTACATTGTTTCTAATTTTCGTTGCAATATAATTTGATTATAGTATTAATTTTTTAGCGTGAATTCGAAATTTTGCAATCACGTTTTGTAATTATTGTAGGACCATCATGTTTTTTTGGAGAACAATTTTTAACTGGACATAAAGAAAATTAAGGACAAAATGCTAATTTTGAACTTCGTAGTGCATTAGTTGAACATTTAAGGGAACACCGTAATAATTTTGAATGTTGAGTGTTTATGTAATTATATCACTTTTGTTTGAATTTGTCCATTAATTGGAATATTATATAATATTTTGTTGCAATTTTATGCTAGTTTGAAATTTAGGATAAAATATAATTTATATTTAATAAAAAATTGAAAAATTATTTTTCTATATCACATTTTATATAAAGTGATTACTTGAGAAAAAAATATTATAAAATGATTACATGGCAAACTACACACTGAAAAGGACAATTGAGCGAGTAATGTATTTCAATCTATTCCAAACTTTCTTATATCTTGTGAATGAAGTAATGACTTTTTGTAGCCAACAAGTAATATGCAAATTAACACTTGTCCATTAGGAAGTTATTCACTTGGCCAAGTAATGACACATCTCAAATGGGTGGCCCACATGACATCCATTTAGAATGACAAGTGATGACAATCAAAGGAGTGATCCCACGTGATGTCCATTTAGTTTTACAACAAAAAATAATTCATATTATTGGAATAAAAAAAATAAGAATGAAATAAAAATAATAATATAATATTGACGAGAAATAAAAATTTAGCGACTAAAAGTCTAAAATAGATAACTTGGTTGGTGTAGTTGTCTAACTCTATTATTGTAGAGTAAAATAGAGTATAAGATTGGAAACGCCCTAGAACAAGTTTCATGTACTAAAGTTATTTAGTTCAAATTTATTACATCAAATTTATATTTTTATATTTAGTAAAATATGAGACAAATTAATATTAGATGACATGTTTTAACTAACTTGTATTAGTTGTTGTTGGTGCATTCATCATGTCATATATATATATATATATATATATATATATATATATATATATATATATATATATATATATATATATATATATATATATATATATATATATATATATATGACACCCTCAATATTAAAATTCTTGACGTATAATAATATTTAAGGTAGAAATCAATGCTAATCCAACGATACATGTATTATAACTTGTTAACCGAGACTCGTCCACCGACTAAAGACCAAGCTCACTTGTTCTGTTGTGATGATATTTGAATTTCTGCATACATTGTAACAATAAAATAGTAATTGCTTCTAGAATAAAGGTAGACGGTTACTCCAAATTATAATCTCAATCAGATTTTTCTCTCTTCTTCATATCTTTTCTTCCTATCACAAGATTCATTGATTCAATCAAGTTATCATGGTATCAGAGCACGGATTTAGAATCTCCTCATCATCAGCTACTCGCCTATCAAGACCTTGATCAGTATTTTAAAGGTTTTCTTTTCGTTTTCATTGTTCGATGAAAATTGACAGAATGAGTTTAGAGTTTTGCCTCCGATTTTTTTTGTGTGGTTCTTCGTTGTCTCATCGATAATTTTGTGATTTTTCACCGTTTCATATATGATTTTGTGGTTCTTCATCACCTACGAGTCTTCAATTTCATGGTAAACTTCGAGGATTTCAGATTCTAGGGTTTCCAAATCTAAAGTTGTGTGATTTTTTATTGTATTTGTGTGGTTATACTTTGAAGTGGTGATTCCTGAACTAGTGTAAAAATGCCTAACGAGAACACTGATAATGCTTCTGGTTTTGTTCCCTTCATTCTTGATTTGTCACATTGTCACGACCCAAATCGGGGACGCGACTGGCACCCACATTTACCCTCCTATGTGAGCGAACCAACCAATCTAACCTTTAACATTTTAATACAATATCAACAAAAGAAATGCGGAAGACTTAAACTCATTAATAAAACAATTCAAAACTATTATTAATATCTCCAAAATCTGGAAGTCATCATCACAAGAACATCTACCTCAAATTACCAAACTAAGAATGTCCAAGAAGCTAAAACAATAAAAGCTAGTCCATGCCGGAAGTTCAAGGCATCAAGACTTGAAGAAGAAGATCCAGTCCAAGCTAGACGCATTAGCTCACCCTGAATTTTCCGAAGGTAGTGAAGACTGGCTCGAATTACTGTTGTGTTGAGTTGACGGAACGTTCGCTGCATTACACAAATACAAAGAAGAAAACATAAAAGTAGGGGGGTCAGTACAACCACAAGTACTGAGTAGATATCATCGGCCAACTCAAAATAGAAGACGATATATATATCAAGTAATATTATAAATCAACTATAAACTCAACATGTAGCAACAACAAGTATTATAATCATCAATAAATACCATCAAGTTCATCCATGAGGGCTCAAGCCTCATTGCCACACTCATTTGGGAATTAAGTTCATTATGTTGAGTATATTATCATCTTTCAAGATTCATTATCTTTCTTCCTCTTGTGTCGGTACGTGACACTCTGATCCCCTACCACTATGTGTCGGTACGTGACACTCCGATTCCCCCTAATTCTACGTGTCGGTTCGTGACACCCGATCCCCTATATGTGTCGGTACGTGACACTCCGATCCCCTATATGTGTCGGAACGTGACACTCCGATCCCCTACATGTGTCGGTACGTGACACTCCGATCCCCTAATTCTACGTGTCGGTTCGTGACAACCCGTCCCACTAATACTATGTGTCGGAACGTGACACTCCGATCCACTAATACTATGTGTCGGAACGTGACACTCCGATCCATTAATCTCATTCTATCCGTTCATCAAGCCTTCTCTATACCAAGGCATCACCAATCCCCTTACTTTAATTCATCAAGCCTTCTTTTATACCAAGGCATCATCATTAATATCATAGATTAAAGTTTCTTTCAAGATTTGGGATTCAGTGGTTTTCATCATGCTTGTTTTATCAAAATCACATAATCATATTCATGCAAGCATACAATTAAGCATATAGACAGGTTTACAATACTACTAATACATATCATGCGCTATTAAAAGTCTACTACAAATAGCGTGAAAACCATAACCTACCTCCACCGAAGACTAGAGATCAAGCAAGAATTTCCAAAGCTTTGATATCCTTCTTCCTCGTTCGACTCTCTCTCTCAATCGATCAATCTCCCTCTCTCTTTTCTTTTGTTTTGTTTTATTCAAACCCTCTTTCTTTTACCCTAATTAACATATAATTAAGTGTAAAAGAGGACAATAAAACCCACTAATTAACTTAAGGTTACCTCTTTTAACCCCCAAGTAATTAGACTTATTAATATTAACCCTCAATCTTTATAATTAAGGAAAGAATAGTCCAAAACGACCCTTAAAACGTGTAGAGGAATCCTATTCTGCCTGGGATTTGCGCAACCTGTGACGGGCCGTCGTGCCTGCGACGGTCCGTCACGAAGGTCGTCGCAGCCTCCCAAATTCCAGGTGAGCTGTGACGGCCCGTCACACCAGTGACGGTCCGTCCTGCACCACCGTCCTGACGGTCAGAAACTCGTTTCTTGTACCAAATTCTCAAAAGTTGAAGTGTTTTGCAACGGGAACTCACGACGGTTCGTCGTGGATGTGACGGCACGTCCTGCAGGTCCGTCACAATTTATAGAGAGTCGATTTTAACATCCAAATTGAAGAATTCTAAGTGTCATGGAATGGAACCTCCTCGACGGGCCGTCGTGACTACGACGGTCCGTCGTGACTTCCGTCGTCCCAGCCAGTTTTTCCAGAATTAAAATCTGTTGCTCAAAACGACTAAACAAGTCGTTACAATAGATACCAATTTACCCATCGTTCGTCCCCGAACGATCAAAAGAAGAAAAACAATGGCGAAAAGGAGTACCTGAATCTGTAAAAAGGTGTGGGTATTTTTCTTGCATATCTGCCTCCTTCTCCCAAGTAGCCTCTTCAACCGGTCGATTCTTCCATTGAACTTTGATGGATGCAATCTCTCTCGACCTCAACTTGCGAACCTCTCTATCTAATATAGCAACCGGTTCCTCTTCATAAGTCAAGTTTTCATCCAACAAAACTGAATCCCAACGGATGATGTAGTTTCCATCTCCGTGGTATCTCTTCAACATGGACACATGAAACACCGGATGCACTCCGGACAGCCCTGGGGGCAAGGCTAATTCATAAGCCACCTCCCCTATTCGCTTAAGCACTTCAAATGGTCCAATATACCTTGGACTTAACTTACCTCTTTTACCAAACCGCATCACCCCTTTCATGGGTGAAACCTTCAACAAGACTTGTTCACCTTCCATGAACTCCAAGTCTCTAACTTTTCGGTCTGCATACTCCTTTTGTCTACTTTGCGCCGCTAGAAGCTTTTCTTGAATGCCCTTCACCTTAATCCTCAAAACACCTTCCTCATCAATTATTGCTTCCTTAGCCTCTCCTCGCAACACTTTATCTCGAATTCGACCTAGTTTCTCATCATCAAACTGTTTTCCCTTGATCTTGTCAAGGAAGGAGGATCTTGCTTCCACACAAGCTAACAATCCTCCCTTCTCATTTACTTCTAGCCTCATGAGGTCATTAGCCAAAATCTGCACTTCTTTAGATAATGGACGTCTCGAAGCTTGCAAGTGAGCTAGACTTCCCATGCTTCCTGCCTTTCTACTCAAAGCATCTGCCACAACATTCGCCTTCCCCGGATGATACAAGATAGTGATGTCATAGTCCTTCAGTAGTTCCATCCATCTCCTCTGTCTCAAGTTCAAATCTTTCTGAGTAAAGACATACTGTAGGCTACGATGATCCGTATAGACCTCACACTTAACCCCATATAAATAGTGCCTCCATTGCTTCAATGCAAATACTACCGCGGCCAATTCCAAGTCATGAGTTGGATAGTTACGTTCATGCACTTTTAATTGTCTTGAAGCATAAGCAATCACGTTCTTCTCTTGCATTAGCACCGCACCCAAACCCGTATAGGACGCATCACAATAGACGATGAAGTTCTTACCTTCCACTGGCAAGGTAAGGATAGGCGCGGTAGTCAACAAAGTCTTGAGTTTCTGAAAGCTTTCCTCACACTCATCCGACCATACAAATGGAACATTTTGCTTAGTCAAGTTCGTCAGTTGGGAAGCAATAGAAGAGAATCCCTTGACGAATCGGCGGTAGTAGCTAGCTAACCCAACAAAACTCCGTATTTCTGACACATTAGTGGGCCTTACCCAATTCTTCACTGTCTCAATCTTAGATGGATCCACCATCACTCCATCCTTAGAAACCACGTGCCCCAAGAAGGACACTAAATCTAGCCAAAACTCACACTTAGAGAATTTCGCATAAAGCTTCTTCTTCCTCAATAACTCTAACACCGTTCTCAAGTGCTCCTCATGTTCCTTCTTACTCTTGGAGTATATCAGTATATCATCAATAAACACGATCACAAAGAGGTCCAAATATGGCTTGAAAATCCCATTCATCAAGCTCATGAAAGCAGCAGGGGAATTAGTAAGACCAAACGACATTACCACAAATTCATAGTGCCCATACCTAGTCCGAAAAGCAGTCTTTGGCACATCCGTTGCCCGTATTTTCAATTGGTGATAGCCGGATCTCAAGTCAATTTTAGAGAAGACACAAGCACCTTGTAATTGATCGAACAAGTCATCAATGCGAGGAATGGGGTACTTGTTCTTAATAGTTACCTTGTTCAGTTGTCTGTAGTCTATGCACATCCGAAAACTCCCATCCTTCTTCTTCACAAACAAAACCGGAGCACCCCAAGGAGATGCACTTGGTCTAATGAAGCCTTTGCTCAACAACTCTTGAAGTTGTGCCTTTAACTCTCTTAACTCCGCGGGAGCCATCCTATAAGGGGTTATAGAAATGGGGCGAGTACCCGGTTCAAGATCAATACAGAAGTCAATATCCCTATCTAGTGGCATACCAGGAAGATCTGCAGGGAACACATCCAAAAAAACTCACAGACTACCGAAACCGACTCAATCGAAGGTACTTGAGTAGTGTCATCCTTGAGATGTGCCAAGAAAGCTAAACACCCTTTACTCACCATTTTCTTAGCGCGAAGAAAGGAGATGATACGCACCGGATTGGAAGTGTAGTCACCCTCCCATACTAACGGATCTGCCCCAGGCTTGGCTAATGTCACAGTTTTAGCATTACAATCCAAAATCGCAAAATTCGGAAAAAGCCAAGTCATACCCAGAATTACATCAAAGTCACCCATTTCTAGAATAACCAAATCTACATAAGTGTTGCTCCCCACAAAATTCACCATACAAGACCTATATACCTTTTCAACTATCACCGACTCACCCACCGGAGTAGAAACACGAATAGGCATGTCAAGTAATTCACAATGTAATTTTAGACCATTAGAAAATGATATAGATACATATGAAAACGTGGATCCAGGATCAAACAATACGGAAGCCATGAAATCACAAATCAAAAGGTTACCTGTGATGACAGCATCTGATGCCTCCGCTTCAGATCTCCCAGGGAAAGCGTAGCAATGGGCCCCATTATTTGTCTGTCCGTTGCCCCTACCATGTTGCGTAGTAGTGGCTCCGTTTTTGCCCATCACCTCTGCCGTTGTGGTGACCACCATTACCTCGGCCACCACGTCCTCCAGAACAGCGGCCTCTACCATGACCACCTCTACCTCTAGCTATTGGGGGTCTGTAACTCTGTTTTGGACAATTCCTCCTAATATGTCCAATCTCCCCACATCCATAGCACTCTCTGGAGTTAGGCATAGGTCTCTCGGAGCAGTGTTAACCGTTCTGAGGTGGACCCCCAACTACAGTCTGTAGTGAAGACTGAATTGGTCGAACTGAGTGACCTCCGGAGTTCTGTCCTCTAGAGTAAGAACCATTAAACTCACCTCCCCTTCGAAACCTTTTTGATGTCGGTGTCGTGGTGAAGTCATCTGGTTTCACTCCTTCCACCTCTATCACAAAGTCTACCACCTCTTGGAAGGATGTTGCCGTTGCCGCTATCTGTAATGCTGAAATCCGCAATTCTGACCTCAACCCCTTCACAAAACGGCGGATCCGTTCTTGTGGACTGAAACAGAGTTGGGTGGCATATCTGGATAGTGCGCGAAACTTAGCCTCGTATGCATTAACCGTCATTCTACCTTGCTCTAGACTCAAGAACTCATCCCTCTTCCTATCCCTCAAAGTCCGGGGGATATACTTTTCCATGAACAAACTAGAGAATGATTACCAAGTCATAGGTGGTGCCTCTGTTGGTTGACACTCAACATGTGACCGCCACCACATTTTGGCGTTCCCTTGAAACTGATAGCTTACGAACTCAACGCCAAACCGTTCTAATATCCCCATCTTGTGTAGTAGCTCATGACAATCAACCAGAAAATCGTAGGCATCCTCTGATTCTGCGCCCTTAAAGACTGGAGGTTTCAATTTCAAGAACTTACTGAAAAGTTCATGCTGGTCATTTGTCATAATAGGCCCAGTAGTCAGACGTGGAAATGTGCCTATCCCCAATGTTGCATCCATGCGGGGAGCCATAGTAGCCGCATGTCGTATCTCTGAAACCGGGGGTGTTTGTGCAGAAACCACTGGAGGTGCCTGACCGTGATCAGATAACCCGCTCAGATAAGCAAGAACCTGATTGATCATCTCTGGGGTAGGTTGGGGTGGCATTTCCTCATTTTGCACTTGTTCATTCTCCCCTTCCTCACCCTCTCTTATCACCTCCTCGGTTGGTGGAGGAGTCACTGCCCTAGCATCAGATGGGCTAGGTGCTCGTCCTCTTCCTCTAGAGGACGTCCTCCCACGACCTCTACCACGGCCTCTTGCCGCTGCTCTTCCTCGAGCCACAGCCCCAGTGGCTGGCTCAGATGTTTCTTGCTGTGCCGTTGTTGCTGCTGGTGCGGTCGTTGCTCTAGTTCTAACCATCTGCGAAATAGAGTGAAGATGGTCAGATACCAATTCGTATCGCCTAGATACCAATTGGACTCAAGTAGTAGCACGAAAGAAAGAATGAAAGAGTGAAGTTTTCCTAAAGTCTTATAGCCTCTCAAGGAAAAGTAAAGGCGTCCCCCTACCGTTCCTTAAGACTCTAATAGACCTGTTCTTGTGTGATAAGACCAACGAACCTGGCTCTGATACAAAGTTTGTCACGACCCAAATCGGGGACGCGACTGGCACCCACATTTACCCTCCTATGTGAGCGAACCAACCAATCTAACCTTTAACATTTTAATACAATATCAACAAAAGAAATGCGGAAGACTTAAACTCATTAATAAAACAATTCAAAACTATTATTAATATCTCCAAAATCTGGAAGTCATCATCACAAGAACATCTACCTCAAATTACCAAACTAAGAATGTCTAAGAAGCTAAAACAATAAAAGCTAGTCCATGCCGGAAGTTCAAGGTATCAAGACTTGAAGAAGAAGATCCAGTCCAAGCTAGACGCATTAGCTCACCCTGAATTTTCCGAAGGTAGTGAAGACTGGCTCGAATTACTGTTGTGTTGAAGTTGACGGAACGTTCGCTGCATTACACAAATACAAAGAAGAAAACATAAAAGTAGGGGGGTCAGTACAACCACAAGTACTGAGTAGATATCATCGGCCAACTCAAAATAGAAGACGATATATATATATCAAGTAATATTATAAATCAACTATAAACTCAACATGTAGCAACAACAAGTATTATAATCATCAATAAATACCATCAAGTTCATCCATGAGGGCTCAAGCCTCATTGCCACACTCATTTGGGAATTAAGTTCATTATGTTGAGTATATTATCATCTTTCAAGATTCATTATCTTTCTTCCTCTTGTGTCGGTACGTGACACTCCGATCCCCTACCACTATGTGTCGGTACGTGACACTCCGATTCCCCCTAATTCTACGTGTCGGTTCGTGACACCCGATCCCCTATATGTGTCGGTACGTGACACTCCGATCCCCTATATGTGTCGGAACGTGACACTCCGATCCCCTACATGTGTCGGTACGTGACACTCCGATCCCCTAATTCTACGTGTCGGTTCGTGACACCCGTCCCACTAATACTATGTGTCGGAACGTGACACTCCGATCCACTAATACTATGTGTCGGAACGTGACACTCCGATCCATTAATCTCATTCTATCCGTTCATCAAGCCTTCTCTATACCAAGGCATCACCAATCCCCTTACTTTAATTCATCAAGCCTTCTTTTATACCAAGGCATCATCATTAATATCGTAGATTCAAGTTTCTTTCAAGATTTGGGATTCAGTGGTTTTCATCATGCTTGTTTTATCAAAATCACATAATCATATTCATGCAAGCATACAATTAAGCATATAGACAGGTTTACAATACTACTAATACATATCATGCGCTATTAAGAGTCTACTACGAATAGCGTGAAAACCATAACCTACCTCCACCGAAGACTAGAGATCAAGCAAGAATTTCCAAAGCTTTGATATCCTTCTTCCTCGTTCGACTCTCTCTCTCAATCGATCAATCTCCCTCTCTCTTTTCTTTTGTTTTGTTTTATTCAAACCCTCTTTCTTTTACCCTAATTAACATATAATTAAGTGTAAAAGAGGACAATAAAACCCACTAATTAACTTAAGGTTACCTCTTTTAACCCCCAAGTAATTAGACTTATTAATATTAACCCTCAATCTTTATAATTAAGGAAAGAATAGTCCAAAACGACCCTTAAAACGTGTAGAGGAATCCTATTCTGCCTGGGATTTGCGCAACCTGTGACGGGCCGTCGTGCCTGCGACGGTCCGTCACGAAGGTCGTCGCAGCCTCCCAAATTCCAGGTGAGCTGTGACGGCCCGTCACACCAGTGACGGTCCGTCCTGCACCACCGTCCTGACGGTCAGAAACTCGTTTCTTGTACCAAATTCTCAAAAGTTGAAGTGTTTTGCAATGGGAACTCACGACGGTTCGTCGTGGATGTGACGGCACGTCCTGCAGGTCCGTCACAATTTACAGAGAGTCGATTTTAATATCCAAATTGAAGAATTCTAAGTGTCATGGAACGGAACCTCCTCGACGGGCCGTCGTGACTACAACGGTCCGTCGTGACTTCCGTCGTCCCAGCCAGTTTTTCCAGAATTAAAATCTGTTGCTCAAAACGACTAAACAGGTCGTTACACACATCCTTTCTATATCCATCTTTCTAATAATCCTGGTAGCCAACTAGTGGCAGTAACCTTCTCTAGTTGTGGTTTTGTTCTTTGGCAAAGTAGCATGCTCACTTCTCCCCAGCCTACACCAGATTCTCCCTATTATACTTATTGTGAAAGGTGCAATGACATGATTAAGGCCTGATAACCAACTCTGTTTCCAGAGAGATAGCCACTAGTGTAATGTGTCTTCGAACTGCTAGAGAGGTATGGTTGGATATCAATGAGCGTTTTGGTCAGTCCAATCGTTCCAAATATATCCAAATCCAAAGGGAAATCAGTTCCAAAATTCAGGGCTAATCTGACATAGCTACATATTTTACAAAATTGTAAACTCTTTGGGATGAACTCAATTCTTCTAGTGTTAGACCTGATTATACTTGTAGGGCTTTGGTCAAGTTTATAGAGGATCAAAGACTTTTTCAATTTCTCAATGGACTGAATGATTCTTATTGTACTGTCAAGAGCAACATTCTCATGATGAGACCTCTTCCACCGATAAGTAGGGCTTATTCACTTCTACAACAAGATGAAAGTCAAAGGAGACTCATTCTGCTTTCCCTAGATTTTCGAATGGTTCAACATCATTTTTTGCTCCATCCTCTTCATCTTCTGTATCCAACAGTGGTAGATCATACAATTAAAAGGCGAATGTTGATCCTAAACGGAATGTCAACTCCTTATTCTGTAGGTATTGTAGAAAACCAGGACATATTATTGAAAAGTGTCACAAACTTCATGGCTTTCCTCCAGACTTCAAATTCACGAAGAATAAAAGGTCAGCATCTTGTGTTCAAGCAGATGATCAGTTGAGTTCTGGCTCTCCTTCTACTTCTATTACTCCTTTTGAGCCTACATCTCATAGATTAGAAAAGAACATTATGAGCATTTGATGACAATGTTTCAGCTGACCCAAATTTCTTCTGGACCACCATCTGATGCTTCTCCCCTAGATAATACTGCTTATGCACACTTTGCAGGTTTGTTTAGTTGTTATGCTGAAAATTCTGATGGTGATCATGTTTGTGCAACTTCACTGTAATGACCCGAAAGGTCATTTTTTAAAAAAAATGATTATTCTTTTAACTTGAGTTAATTAATTAATGAGTAATTGTAGATAATTGACTTAATTGATAATTAATGGGCTAAAGTGATAATTTATTTAACACCTTATAATATTTGATCCATATTTATTAAAAAATAAGTTACTAGGGTTTGTAACATATAATACATAATTATTTTAATCAGATAAAATAAATAATTAATTTAGGAAAAAGGGAGGCGGAAACTTATCTAGGCGGATGAACGGGAGGAAAAAGAACGGACAAGCTTCATGTTTCAGGAAGGTACACTGCCTTTAAACAATGAATTGAGTATGCATAAAGGTGACATTTTGTTATTTTATTATTACTATATGTTAGAGGTAACAATTTACTTTTCAAATTTAGTTAAGATAGTTATTCCTATTGGTGGGTGTGTCATGTTGGTGGATTAATGTGAAGAAGAGTATTAACGGCTAAGGTGTTTGGTAGGTATAGAATAAAGCAGGTTATAATTTGGTTTGTTGATGAATGACGTTAGAATATTGGTCAGAGGGAAGTATGGTTTGGTAGGATATAATATGTTAGTAATCATTCAATAATTATTATCAAATTATAGCATAATAATTAGAAGGATAGGATGGAGAAAAGGATTTTGAGATTAACTTGTGTCTATTTAAATGGTGAAAGTTTTGGTTTTTCCGTAACCGGAAAAGGTATGTTCATAATTTGGGTTTTTAGTGTTTTTCAAATTTAATCTTATAATTATCATATTATGACTCAATTTTTGATATATTAGGATAGATTATTGAATATAAGAAGTAATTTATTATATGAATACTACTAGAATTATGATATGGAGAAGTTGGAACGTAATCCTAAACTCGAAATTTGACTATAGGAGGGTTACATATTAATTGACATCAAGAATTACAAACTTGATTATAAATTTGGGGTGTATTTTTAGGTCAAGGTTAAACACATAAAAGTGTGAGTGTTGTTAGTTCTGAAACCTTATTGTGAATATATACTTGAATAGGTTCCATTGGTTCAGAAACTCAACGGAAAGGGAAGGTTCAAGTCCAAGATTAATTATTCGATTGGCTAAGGCAAGTACATTTATAAACTCTTGTTAAGTGTATGAAATGCGTGCATGTCCTTGTGGTATATGTTGGGAGTAACGGGATTGGTGATGGGTTGACTTGTCCACATTGATTAATTCTAATGATGAAAAGAATGGGGATAACAAAAGGCAATGTGATTAATTGTTTATGTGTGTTGTGTTGAGAAAGGGTTGAAGGCTTCTTGAATCATTGTTGATGTAACTTCATGTTTGTGTGGTTGTGAACTGTGCGATGTTATGAAAATGGTCATCTCCTCATTATTTGTGTGAACTTGTCATCTGCATTATTCAGAGGCATTGGTTGTGACAAGTGTTATGTGCATTGAGAAAGAATGGGTACTTAAGAAGATGTACCATTTCGAGGGACGTATCGCGCGCCGTGATGGATATTATATTTCGAGGGACGTATCACGCGCCGCGATGGTTACTATTATCGAGGGTCGTGTTGTGCGCCGCGACAGATGCATGGACAGATATGTCCCCCATGGGTCCCGGACTGAGAGACAGCGGGTGTGTATCACTAGGTCAGACATGCATCATTATACTTGACATTGCATTACACATACTTATCATTGGTGAACTTGATATAGTGTTTTGCTGATCTTGTGATTGCCTTTCTGCGGAATTTGTGATTGATAATACTGAGCTTGTTATTGAGGATATGTAATTTGATAAAGTGTGGTTGTGGAGGATATATATGTAATTTGTATAAGTGTTGTTGTAGAGTTACGTGCTATGTAAATATGAACTATTAGGTTAGGCTGATATTTATGTAGGTTGTAGTTGTGAAGGTTTGGTTGGGGGGTAGTAGGAGTACCCGTATTTCATCCCCTTAGCTTGTGTTTAGAGGTTTAGTTGCTGAGTACCGTGTGGTTTGGTACTCACCCCTTGCTTCTACAACTTTTTGTAGTTTATGAGCCTGGATTTTCATTGTACTTGTCATTCTCTTCTTTTCATAGGATTTTTGGAGATTTGTGAGGTAGTTGTTTCCATTTCAGCAGACTTCATTCTCCTTAATTATGATCTTGTTCTATTCTAGAAACAAGTTCATTTGAGACTTGAGTTTTTCTTTTGAATCAATTGTAATACTTTAGAGGCTTGTGCACGTGACTACCAGGTTTTGGGGTTTTTAATAAGTTACTTATATTTTATTTTCGCACTTTATTATAATGATTAAGTTTTAGGCTGACTTGTATTGGTGGGATAAGAAGAGTGCCATCACGTCCATTTTTGGGTCGTGACATTCACAGTGAGGGGTAAACTTTTGGATTTTAGACTCGGGAGCTACTAACCACATGACACCCCATAAACATTTACTATTCGATCTCCAATCCTTACCTAAACCTTTTCTTATCACTTTACCTAATGTCTTAGACATGATATCATCTTACTTAACGTTCTTCTCATGCCAACTTTTCATTTCAATTTAATCTCTATATATCAGCTCATTTGTCAACTTAATTGCGCAGCTGAATTTACAAAATACAATTGTTTTTGCAGGGCCCTTCACATAAGAGGCGTCTGGAACTTGGTAAAGCCATTGGGAAGCTCTACTAATGACATCCCAATGTTGATTTGTTTCCCCCCAGCCTTTCTACTTCTTCACCTACTTCAGTTTCATTTGTCCTTCATGATTTTTGTAGCAGCTGTAATAATACTGTTAATACCAGTTGCAATAATCTTGTTTCAATGTCTTTTCTGTTGTAGATAAATCAACTTGTGGTCCCATTATACCCCATATTTCACATTCAATTGCTGCTTCCAATTGTAAACAATCTTGTGTCATGAATAAAATGGACCTATTTTGGCATCAATGGTTGGGTCATATACCATTTCACAAAATGAAGTCGATTTGATTGCTCTCTGATAAGGTATCTTCGAGACAGTCTTTCATGTGTCCTATATGCCCTATGCCAAGACAACAGAGGTTGTCATTTCCACGCAGTGCCATTAACAGTACTTCACCTTTTCAACTTGTTCATGTAGACATTTGGGGCCCATACAACACCAACACTTATAACGGGTTCAAATATTTTTTAACTCTAGTGGATGACTACTCTAAAGCCACTTGGACTCATCTACTCTCTTGCAAAGGCAATACTTTTTCAGTTCTTATAGCTTTTACTTTCATGGTAAAAGTTCATTTTCATTCCTCAATTCAAACATTTAGATCTAATAATGCTTATGAGTTGGGATGTAGTTCTCAAGCTATTGTTTTCTTCACTATCCAAGGGATACTTCATCAAACCACCATTCCTCACACTCCACAACAAAATGGAGTTGTAGAAAGAAAACACAAACATATTTTAGAGGTTTCTAGGGCTCTACATTCAATCTAATCTTCCTGTCACATATTGGGGTGAATGTGTCCTCACTGCCGCCTATTTGATCAACCGAATTCCTTCTGTTATACTCAACAACCTTTCTCCTTATGAAAAACTACATGGCAGCCCTCCTACATATTCTCACTTAAGATCTTTTGGTTGTTTATGTTTTTCCACTTCTCCCAAATCAGGGAGAGATAAATTCCAGTCTAGAGCCATTTCATCGGTATTCTTAGGTTATACAAATGGAAAAAAGGGATACAAGTAACTGAATTTAGTAACCAGATCTGTTTTCTTTTCTAGATTCGTTATGTTTCATGAAAATATTTTTCCTAATCTGATTCTCCTTCCCTATTTCCTTCAGTTCCTATGCCAGACATTTGTGCATATACCACTTCCTCCCATGTCTTCTTCTCTTAGTCCTCAAATTTTTGAATCCTCATGTGATCCATCTTCTTCCTCTACCTCCCAGACTTCTATCCCTTCTAGACGATCTACTAGACATAGTAAACCTCCTTTCTACATTACTGATTATATTTGCTCATCTGTCCTACCCCACCTGGCTCCCACTCTTCAATCCAAGGTCTCTGTTATTGATTTGTATATTCATGAACCTCAATTTTATCAGCAAGCAACATCACATCCTGCTTGGCAAGAGGCCATGTAAAAGGAATTTCAAGCTCTTGAGGCTAATCACACCTAGGATATTGTTCCCCTTCCTTCTTAAAATAAGGATATTCCTTACAAATGGGTTTACAAAATCAAACAGAAGGATGATGGTTTCATCGAGAGATATAAAGCCCGTTTGGTTGTTAGAGGTGACACACAAATAGAAAGTATTAATTTTAATGAGACTTTCTCTCCGATTGTCAAACTTACTACCATTAAGTGCCTTCTTACTCTTGTTGTTAAAAGAAGCTGGACTGTTTTTCAACTCGATTTTAACAATGCTTTCCTTCATGGAGTTCTCCATGAAGAAGTATACATAAAGATTCCTCCTAGCCTGACTATTTCTTCTGCTTCCTCTTCTTCTCTAGTTTGCAAACTCAAGAAGTCTCTTTATGGCCTTCGACAGACTTCTCGACAATGGTTCTCTAAATTGTCTGAAGCTTTGTTGTCCCGAGGTTATATTTATAGTAGAAAAGTGACTATAGCCTTTTCACCAAACATAATTCTGGTTCTCTAGTTCTTTTGGTTGTTTACATTAATGATATTCTTCTTGCTAGAGATGACACTGCTGAATTACTTTCTGTCAAAGAATTCTTGGATCATCAATCCAAAATCAAGGATTTAGGGATAGTTCATTATTTTTTGGGACTGGAGGTTTCTCATCTTCCTCAGGGTTATCTGATATGTCAACATAAGTACACTCTTGACCTTCTCAATGAATTTAATTGTCAGCATTTTACCTTAGTTCTAACCCCTTTTGATCCCTCCAACAAGCTCACTTTGGATATGAATGCCTCTGTTTCTGATCCTAATGTGCATAGGAGGATTGTTGGCAAGCTCAATTTTTTAAAACACACTCGTCCAGACATTTCCTTTTCAGTTCAACACCTAAGTCAATTTCTACCAAAAAAAAACCCAAGTGCCCCATATGATGGCTGCTCTCCATGTGCTACGCTACATTTTGAATGATACTGCTCAGGGTATTTTGCTCACCAACACACCTGACATGTCTCTTCTTGCATTTTTTGATTCTGACTGGGCTTCATGTGCTATTACTCGCAAATCTGTTACGGGTTTTTTTTTATCACACTTGGTGGCAGTCCATTCTCTTGGAAGAGTAAAAAGCAACCAATCATTTCTTTGTCCTCTGCTGAAGTTGAATACCGGGCTCTTAGAAAGGTTGTTGCTGAGGTCTCTTTGTTGATCAGATTACTTGGTGATCTCGACTTGTCCATTTTTGTTCTTGTTCAAGTTTTTTGTGACAGGCAGGTTGCTCTTCATATTGCTAAGAACCCCGTATTTCATGAGTGCACCAAGCACATTGAAGTTGATTGTCACTATGTTCGTGATTGTCTTAATTCAGATTTGATCTCATTGCATTTTGTACGCAGTTCTGCCCAGCTCGCTGATATTGTGATCAAGGCCCTTGCTAGGCCTCTTCATCATGGAATTTTATGCGAGCTTGGAGTGTTCTCCCCCTCCAGCTTGAGGGGGGGTGTTAACGAGACTCGTCCACCGACTAAAGACTAACTTGTTATGTTGTGATTCTATCTTTGTATATCTGCATACATTGTAACAATATAAATAGTAGTTGCTTCTAGAATAAAGGCAGACGGTTACTCCAAATTATAATCTCTATTTTGTTCCTATCACATGATTCATTGATTCAATCAAGTTATCATAACATGGGTAAATGGAATTGAAAAATAAAAATAGTTAAGGTCTTGAGGGTAGATTTTGTTGTTTCCCTATAACTACGCATTTTAATTTTCGAGAAAATGAATTACCATACACGAAAAGACTTTTCACATTTAATAGATTCCCTTTTTTTGCTTAACAAACCAACAAATAAACCTTCAAATCCATTTCAACCCATTCCTTCCTTCAATATTTTCCATTAAAAAAATATATAAGATAGATTAGGATGAATATATTTTTTTAAAAACTGATATAAATGTTAAATTGAATACATAATTTTAAAAGTTTGGTACTAAAGGATTTTGTTTGGTTGCTAATTAGAGTGATGTAGGTGTTGATAATGCAAAAGTTAATTGTACAAAGGTTATTAATTAGTCATTCCACTTTTTATTATGCATAAAAAAAACATAGATTTCTTGGTGACTTATAAATGTATATTAGCAAGACGAAATGAAAAATATGATAAGTTTAGTATTTTCTAATTTTCCCTTACTTTTTTAAATATTACATAATTTCCTTTTTTTAAGTTTTAATAGAAGTTTAGAGATACATAGTCTTCTCTTTCCTATAACACACACTTTCCCAATATCATGCCTATTTTTTCTCCACTAAAACACTCAATCTTCTAAATCACTTTTTAAATATTGAATTATTGCTTTTAACTAAACATGTTTCACAACATTTAATATGCAATTTTGAATTTTAAAATTCAAAAATCTGAAATTTCTGAAAATTGGACCATTGTTCTCTGGTTCTTCTTCTTCTTCTTACTCCATCATCCGACTCTGGTTCTTCTTCTTCTTATTCTTCTTACTCCATCATCGATCTTCTTTTCTTCTTCTTTTTCCTTGTTCATCATTTTATTACATCATATTAATGGATCCTTTTACATATAGGAGGATTTATGATTCGGACGATGAAAATTGGAAAGAAAATAGAAAAAAGTCTTAACATGATCCTATGAATGTTCAGGAGGATTCAAACAAAGATATTGGGAAATCATATAAATCAAAGGTTGCTAAAATACACCAAGATAAGAGAAAAGCATCAACAACCATTATTGTCAGGCCAAAACTGCTTCGGGCATGTCTTTTTTAGACTTCTTTTAAAATTGTTGTTAAAATTAGTAAAAAAAATTAAGGAATCCCATAGTGTGTTATAGTGTTTATTTAATTTTATGATACATGAATTAATTGCGTGTCAGATTATTTTCTATGTATCACGAGTTTTTGAAAATTGTTATTATGTATCAGACAATAAGTTTAATACATCTCGACTCATTGTGTTATAGTGTTTAGTCGATGCATTGATACATGAATTAGATGTGTATCATATGTTTTTTATGTACTATGAATTTTTGAAAATTGTTATCATGTATCAGACATTAAGTTTAATACATATCGACTCATTGTGTTATAGTGTTTAGTTTATGCATTGATACATGAATTAGATGTATATCAATATGTTTTTTTTATGTAGTATGAATTTTTGAAAACTGATATCATGTATCAGACAATAAGTTTAATACATATCGACTCAGTGTGTTATAGTTTTCAGTGGATACACTGATACATGAATTAGATATGTATCATATGTTTTTTTATGTAGTATGAATTTTTGAAAATTATTATCATGTATCAGACAATTAGTTTAATACATATAGACTCGGTGTGTTATTGTGTTTAGTCGATGCATTGATACATTAATTAGATGTGTATCATATGTTTTTTATGTACTATGAATTTTTGAAAACTGATATCACGTATCAGACAATAAGTTTAATACATATCGACTCAGTGTGTTATAGTATTTAGTGGATGCATTGATCATATGTTTTTTATGCTATATGAATTTTTGAAAACTGATATCATGTATCAGTAAGGTATTAGTTGTTTATTTAGTATTAGTTGTTTTATTTAGTATTTATATTCAATATCGTTAAAATTTGTTCTTGTTTTTTCAAATTGCAGTCACTCAAGTATAAGATAAAAAAGATATCAACATATCTCATAAGGTTTGCTGTCAATTTTAACAACACTTTTCTGAAGGACTTTGAAAAATATATAGGGGAGAATGTAATCCAACTGTTTAGGGATACAATTTTGGGACCCTTTTTAGATATTACTTAATGTAATTTTCAGGGCCAAATCACTAAGTGCTTGTTGTTGTTAGAGTTCGAACAAAGCAACCCTAATGTGTTGCATATTAGACATTCAAACGGGTGTATCCTAAAATTCGGTATAGATGAATTTGCAATATTGACTGGACTTAAAGTCAAAGGCAATACCAATGATTTCCAATACACATAATCAACTAATTGTATGCTTTTCCAAGTATTTTCGTAGTGCAGTTTATAGTGTTACCAAGTATCAATTAGTTCAACGATTTAAGATGGGTAACTGGGAGAACGGTCAGGATGCACTCCAAATTTCTATATTGTTCTTTATTCATACATTCATATTGGCTACTCTTGATAATACATCTATATCCATTGTGGATTTCTAATGGTTGAAGATGGTAGATATCAAGGTTATCCTTAGGGTCAGCTAGCATTTTCAAAACTCATCGGTTCACCTAGACAGGATTTTGGTGTTAGCAAAAAATTATATCGATTATATGGGATGCCGTATGCACTTAATGTATGGATATACGAATGAGCATCTCAGTTAAATTTTGGAATTGTTGTGAAAGAACGAAATGTAATCCCAAGAACGTGCAATTGGAGAGTTGTGTCTGATAAGGCAAAGTTTGAAATGTTTATTCTACCATTTTCCAAGAGGTAAAATTGAATCAATTTTTACTATTAAAATAAACTATTTTATGTTTGTCTATTTAATATCGTCATTTATGTCTTGTGCTTGTGATATATTGTGATCTATTTTAATTATTTAATTTGTTATATTATATTAACATTTAAATTATTTTTATGTGTTTGTGATACATTCAGAATGCATGTTGAAACATTGTCCCAACAGCAGAGGATATTGAAGTTTTTGACCTTGTTGAAGATGAACATGCTCCTTCTTCTTCACCACCCTTAGTATAACCAAATGAGGAAGATGATTTTGATAATTTCTTCACCAAACCTCTCGAAATGTTATTGAGGAGATCTTCTAGAGTGTCTGATACATCTCCTCCACCACCATCAAAAAGAAGAAAAAAAGTGGTTATACAAAAAAAAGTGTCAGAACTCAGTCAGCCTGATCAATCAAATGTGTCTCTGACACCGGATGATGATGTACAGGTTTCTATGTCAGATTTGCCTCCCAATTCGACTGCTGATGATGTACATGGCTCTGTTCCAGACGTGTCTCCGAACCCGGCTACTGATGTACATGGTTCTGTTTCAGACGTGTCTCTGAATCCGGCTGCTGATGTACATGGTTCTACAGATTCTCAGAAAGTCAACTATGTAATTCCATATATTAGAGAGTTGAAAGGACATTTGAAAACTTACGTATGTAAATTATTTTGATATTTTTAATCAAATGTAATTTATTTTTATCCTAAATGTATTTATAACTTATAGGTTGACAAGAAATTTGAGGAACTGATTATAGTGATAAAGGAAAACCACTCCCAGTTGATGCAATCTCGAGGCAAGAAAAACATCAATGTTCAGGCTAATACAAGCACATTTCAGTCTGAGAAACAAACATCTCCGCAAATACGGAGTGATCTTTCTGATATGGGTGGTGTAGCTGAGGATGGTGTTGGTGTTTCTGATAAATATGGTGAACATCAAGTCATCGACGATGCAGGGGATGTCGCTGAGGATTGTGTTGGTGTTTCTGTGTAACAACCTGTTTAGTCGTTTTGAGCAGCAGATTTCATTTCTGGAAAAACTGGCTAAGATTACGGACACCACGACGGACCGTCATAGGCACGACGGCCCGTCACGAATGTCCCGTTCCAGAACACTTAGAATTCTGAAATTGGGTACTGAAAATCGACTCTCTGAACTTCGTAACGGACTTGCAGGACGGACCGTCACATGTGTGACGGACCGTCACAGACTCCTTAGTGAAAAATGGAGCTCTGGCCCTTACGACGACCTGTGTGACGGACCGTCACAGGCACGACGGCCCGTCACAGGTTGCGCGAATCCCAGGCAGAATTGGATTTCTTTACACGTTTTAAGGGACGTTTTGGACTATTCTTTCCTTAATTATAGATTTCGTGGGTTTATATTAATAACTCAAATTCCTGAGGGATAAAAGAGGTAACTTAGGGTTAATTAGTGGGGTATTATTGCCATCCTTTACACTTAATTATATGCTAATTAGGGTAAAAGAAAGAGGGTTTGAAGAAAAGAAAACAGAAAGAAAAGAGAGAGAGAGAGATTGATCGATTGAGAGATAGAAACAAGAGGAGAATATAAAAGCTTGGGAAATTGCTTGTTGATTCCAATTCTTCGGTGGAGGTAGGTTATGGTTTTCATGCTATTCGTAGTAGACTCTTAAAAGCGCATGATATGTATTGGTAGTATTGTAAACCTGTCTATATGCTTAATTGTATGCTTGCATGAATATGATTATGTGATTTTGATAAAACAAGCATGATGAAAACCATTGAATCCCAAATCTTGAAAGAAACTTTAATCTACGTTATTAATGATGATGCCTTGGTATAAAGAAGTCTTGATGAATTAAAGTAATGGGATTGATGATGCCTTGGTATAGAGAAGGCTTGATGAACGGATAGAATGAGGTTAGTGGATCGGAGTGTCACGTTCCGACACATAGTATTAGTGGATCGGAGTGTCACGTTCCGACACATAGTATTAGTGGGACGGGTGTCACGAACCGACACGTAGAAATAGGGGATCGGAGTGTCACGTACCGACACATATAGGGGATCGGAGTGTCACGTTCCGACACATATAGGGGATCGGAGTGTCACGTACCGACACATATAGGGGATCGGGTGTCACGAACCGACACGTAGAATTAGGGGATCGGAGTGTCACGTACCGACACATAGTGGTAGGGGATCGGAGTGTCACGTACCAACACAAGAGGAAGAAAGATAATGAATCTTGAAAGATGCTAAATATACTCAATCTAATAAACTTAATTCCCAAAAGAGTATGGTATTGAGGCT
Source organism: Solanum corneliomulleri (assembly GCA_027704805.1). NCBI lineage: Eukaryota > Viridiplantae > Streptophyta > Magnoliopsida > Solanales > Solanaceae > Solanum > Solanum corneliomulleri. The sequence goes on along the minus strand of JAKWIY010003054.1, from coordinate 9,420,002 downwards.
TGAGCCCTCATGGATGAACTTGATGGTACTTGTTGATGATTATAGTACTTGTTGTTGCTACATGTTGAGTTTATAGTTGATTTATAATATTATTGGATATATATTATCTTCTATTTTGAGTTGGCCGATGATATCTACTCAGTACTCGTGGTTGTACTGACCCCCTACTTTAATGTTTTCTTCTTTGATATTTGTGTAATGCAGCAAACGTTCCGTCAACCTCAACTCAACAGTAATTCGAGCCAGTCTTCGTCATATCGGAAATTCAGGGTGAGCTAATGCGTCTAGCTTGGACTGGATCTTCTTCTTCAAGTCTTGATGCCTTGACTTCCGGCATGGACTAGCTTCTTATGTATTTTTTTTAGCTTCTTAGACATTTTAGTTAGTAATTTGATCATAGATGTTCTTGTGGTGATGACTTCCAGATTTTGGGGATAATAATAATAGTGTTGAATTGTTTTATTTAATGAGTTTAAGTCTTCCTCATTACTTCCTATTGATATACATTGAAATGTTAAGGGTTAGATTGGTTGGTTCGCTCACATAGGAGGGTAAATGTGGGTGCCAGTCGCGTCCCCGATTTGGGTCGTGACAAACTTGGTATCAGAGCATTAGGTTCATTGGTCTCATCACACAAGAACAGGTCTAGTAGAGTCTTAAGAAACAGTAGGGGGACGCCTTTACTTTTCCTTGAGAGGCTATAAGACTTTAGGAAAATTCCACTCTTTCTTTCTTTCTTTCGTGCTACTACTTGAGTCCAATTGGTATCTAGGCGATACGAATTGGTATCTGACCATCTTCACTCTATTTTCGCAGATGGTTAGAACTAGAGCAACGACCGCGCCAGCAGTGACAATGGCAAGACAAGAAACGACTGATCCAGCCACTGGGGCTGTAGCTCGAGGAGGAACGGTGGCCAGAGGCCGTGGTAGAGGTCGTGGGAGGACGTCCTCTAGAGGAAGAGGACGAGCACCTAGCCCATCTGGTACTAGGGCGGTGACTCCTCCACCGACTGAGGAGGTGATAAGAGAGGGTGAGGAAGGGGAAATGAACACAGAGCCGCCACCTACCCCAGAAATGATTAATCAGGTTCTGGCCTACCTTAGCGGGTTATCTGATCAGGGTCAGGCACCTCCGGTTTCAGAGGTACGACATGCGGCTACTATGGCTCCCCGCATGGATGCCTCATTGGGAATAGGCACATTTCCACGTCTGACTACTGGGCCTATTATGACAAATGATCAGCATGAACTTTTCAGTAAGTTCTTGAAATTGAAACCTCCAGTCTTTAAGGGTGCAGAATCAGAGGATGCCTACAATTTTCTGGTTGATTGTCACGAGCTACTACACAAGATGGGTATAGTAGAACGGTTTGGCGTTGAGTTCGTGAGCTATCAGTTTCAAGGGGACGCCAAAATGTGGTGGCGGTCACATGTTGAGTGTCAACCAACAGAGGCACCACCTATGACTTGGGAATCATTCTCTTGCTTGTTTATGGAGAAGTATATCCCAAGGACTTTGAGAGATAGAAAAAGGGATGAGTTCTTGAGCCTAGAGCAAGGTAGGATGACGGTTAACGCATATGAGGCCAAATTCCGTGCATTATCCAGGTATGCCACCCAACTTTGTTTCAGTCCACAAGAACGGATTCGCCGTTTTGTGAAGGGGTTGAGGTCAGAATTGCGGATTTCAGCCTTACAGGTAGCGGCTATGGCAAAATCCTTCCAAGAGGTGGTAGACTTTGTGATAGAGGTAGAAGGAGTGAAGCCAGATGACCTCACTACGACATCGACATCAAAGAGGTTTCGAAGGGGAGGTGAGTTTAGTGGTTCTTACTCTAGAGGACAGAGCTCCGGAGGTTACTCAGTTCGACCAATTCAGTCTTCACTACAGACTGTAGTTGGGGGTCCACCTCAGAACGGTCAACACTACTCCGAGAGACCTATGCCTGACTCCAGAGAGTGTTATGGATGTGGGGAGATTGGACATGTTAGGAGGAATTGTCCAAAACAGAGTTACAGACCCCCAATAGCTAGAGGTAGAGGTGGTCATGGTAGAGGCCGCTTTTCTGGAGGACGTGGTGGTCGAGGTAATGGTGGTCACCACAACGGCAGAGGTGATGGGAAAACTGGAGCCACTACTACACCACATGGTAGGGGCAACAGACAGACTGGTGATAGGGCCCATTGTTACGCTTTCCCTGGGAGATCTGAAGCGGAGGCATCGGATGCTGTTATCACAGGTAATCTCTGGTTTGTGATTGCATGGCATCTGTATTATTTGACCCTGGCTCCACGTTTTCATATGTATCTTCATCATTTGCTAATGGTCTAAATTTACATTGTGAATTACTTGGCACGCCTATTCGTGTTTCTACTCCGGTGGGAGAGTCTGTGGTAGTTGAAAAGGTATATAGGTCTTGTTTGGTAAATTTTGTGGGGAGCAATACTTATGTAGATTTGGTTATCCTAGAAATGGTTGATTTTGATGTAATTCTGGGTATGACTTGGCTTTCTCCGCAATTTGCGATCTTGGATTGTAATGCTAAAACGGTGACGTTAGCCAAGCCTGGGACAGATCCGTTAGTGTGGGAGGGTGACTACACTTCCAATCCGGTTCGCATCGTGTCCTTTCTTCGTGCTAAGAAAATGGTTAGTAAAGGGTGTTTAGCTTTCTTGGCACATCTCAAGGATGACACAACCCAAGTACCTTCGCTTGAGTCGGTCTCGGTAGTCTGTGAGTTTTTGGATGTGTTCCCTGCAGATCTTTCTGGTATGCCACCAGATAGGGATATTGACTTCTGTATCGATCTTGAACCGGGTACTCGCCCCATTTCTATACCCCCTTATAGAATGGCTCCCGCGGAGTTAAGAGAGTTAAAGGCCCAACGTCAAGAGTTGTTGAACAAAGGTTTCATTAGACCAAGTGAATCTCCTTGGGGTGCTCCGGTTTTGTTTGTTAAGAAGAAGGATGGGAGTTTTCGGATGTGCATAGACTACCGGCAGTTGAACAAGGTAACTATTAAGATCAAGTATCCTCTTCCTCGCATTGATGACTTATTCGATCAACTACAAGGTGCTTGTGTCTTCTCGAAGATCGACTTGAGATCCGGTTATCATCAATTGAAAATACGGGCAGCGTATGTGCCAAAGACTGCTTTCCGAACTAGGTATGGGCATTATGAATTTGTAGTGATGTCCTTTGGTCTTACAAATGCCCCCGCTGCTTTCATGAGCTTGATGAATGGGATTTTTAAGCCATATTTGGACCTCTTTGTGATCGTATTTATAGATGATATACTGGCATATTCTAAAAGTAAGAAGGAACATGAGGAGCATTTGAGGATTGTGTTGGAAATGTTGAGGGAGAAAAAGTTTTATGCCAAGTTCTCTAAGTGTGAGTTTTGGCTAGATGCAGTGTCCTTCTTGGGGCATGTAGTTTCTAAGGATGGAGTGATGGTGGATCCTTCTAAGATTGAGACAGTGAAGAATTGGGTAAGACCCACTAATGTGTCAGAAATACGGAGTTTTGTTGGGTTAGCTAGCTACTACGCCCGATTTGTCAAGGGATTCTCTTCTATTGCTTCCCAACTGACGAACTTGACTAAGCAAAATGTTCCATTTGTATGGTCGGATGAGTGTGAGGAAAGCTTCCAGAAACTCAAGACTTTGTTGACTACCGCGCCTATCCTTACCTTGCCCGTGGAAGGTAAGAATTTCATTGTCTATTGTGATGCATCCTAATCGGGTTTGGGTGCAGTGCTAATGCAAGAGAAAAAAGAATGTGATTGCTTATGCTTCAAGACAATTAAAAGTGCATGAACGTAACTATCCAACTCATGACTTGGAATTGGCGCGGGTAGTATTGCATTGAAGCAATGGAGGCACTCTTATATGGGGTTAAGTGTGAAGTCTATACGGATCATCGTAGTCTACAGTACGTCTTTACTCATAAAGATTTGAACTTGAGACAAAGGAGATGGATGGAACTATTGAAGGACTACGACATCACTATCTTGTATCATCCGGGGAAAGGCGAATGTTGTGGCAGATGCCTTAAGTAGAAAGGCGGGAAGCATGGGAAGTCTAGCTCATTTGCAAGCTTATAGACGCCCATTGGCTAGAGAAGTGCAGATTTTGGCTAATGACCTCATGAGGTTAGAAGTAAATGAGAAGGGAGGATTGTTAGCTTGTGTGGAGGCAAGATTCTCCTTCCTTGACAAGATTAAGGGGAAGCAGTTTGATGATGAGAAATTGATTCGGATTCGAGATAAAGTGTTACAAGGAGAGGCTAAAGAAGCAGCAATCGATGAGGAAGGTGTGTTGAGGATTAAGGGAAGGGTATGTGTACCCCGCGTCGATAATTTGATCAACACTATTCTGACAGAGGCTCATAGTACAAGGTATTCTATACATCCGGGTGCAACCAAGATGTATCGTGACCTAAAACAACACTTTTGGTGGAGTAGAATGAAGCGTGATGTTGTTGACTTTATTGCCAAATGTCCAAACTGTCAACAGGTAAAGTATGAACACTAAAGGCCCGGAGAAACGCTTCAGAGAATGCCCATTCCTGAATGGAAGTGGGAAAGAATCGCAATGGACTTTGTGGTTGGTCTTCCAAAGACAATGGGTAAGTATGACTCCATTTGGGTGATTGTTGATAGGTTAACTAAGTCTGCTCATTTCATTCCGGTCAAGGTGACTTACAATGCAGAGAAGTTAGCAAAAATCTACATCTCGGAAATCGTTCGATTGCATGGGGTTCCACTATCCATCATATCAGATAGAGGTACGCAGTTTACCTCTAAGTTTTGGAAAACATTGCATGCTGAATTGGGTACTAGGTTGGACCTTAGCACTGCATTCCACCCTCAGACCGATGGTCAGTCTGAGCGAACGATTCAAGTGTTAGAGGATATGCTTCGTGCTTGTGTGATAGAATTGGTGGTCATTGGGATAACTTCCTACCCTTAGCGGAGTTTTCATACAATAATAGTTATCCACTCAAGCATTGATATGGCCCCGTTTGAAGCATTGTATGGTAGGAGATGTAGGTCTCCCATTGGGTGGTTTGATGCATTTGAGGTTAGACCTTGGGGTACTGACCTCTTGAGGGATTTGTTAGATAAGGTGAAGGGCATTCAAGAAAAGCTTCTAGCGGCGCAAAGTAGACAAAAGGAGTATGCAGACCGAAAGGTTAGAGACTTGGAGTTCATGGAAGGTGAAAAAGTCTTGTTGAAGGTTTCACCCATGAAAGGGGTGATGCGGTTTGGCAAAAGAGGTAAGCTAAGTCCAAGGTATATAGGACCATTTGAGGTACTAAAGCGAATAGGGGAGGTGGCTTATGAAATAGCCTTGCCCCCAGGGCTGTCCGGAGTGCATCCGGTATTTAATGTGTCCATGTTGAAAAGATACCATGGAGATGGAAACTACATTATCCGTTGGGATTCAGTTTTGCTTGATGAGAATTTGACTTATGAGGAGGAACCGGTTGCTATATTAGATAGAGAAGTTCGCAAGTTGAGGTCGAGAGAGATTGCATCCATCAAAGTTCAATGGAAGAATCGACCGGTAGAAGAGGCTACTTGGGAGAAGGAGGCAGATATGCAAGAAAAATACCCATATCTGTTTACAGATTCAGGTACTTCTTTCCACCCTTGTTTCTCTTCTTTTGATCGTTCAAGGACGAACGATGGGTAAATTGGTATCTATTGTAACGACCTATTTAGTCGTTTTGAGCAGCAGATTTCATTTCTGGAAAAACTGGCTAAGATTACGGACACCACGACGGACCGTCACGGATGTCCCATTCCAGAACACTTAGAATTCTGAAATTGGGTACTGAAAATCGACTCTCTGAACTTCGTAACGGACTTGCAGGACGGACCGTCACATTTGTGACGGACCGTCACAGACTCCTTAGTGAAAAATGGAGCTCTGGCCCTTACAACGACCTGTGTGACGGACCGTCACAGGCACGAAGGCCCGTCACAGGTTGCACGAATCCCAGGCAGAATCGGATTTTTTTACACGTTTTAAGGGACGTTTTGGACTATTCTTTCCTTAATTATAGATTTCGTGGGTTTATATTAATAACTCAAATTCCTGAGGGATAAAAGAGGTAACTTGGGGTTAATTAGTGGGGTATTATTGCCATCTTTTACACTTAATTATATGCTAATTAGGGTAAAAGAAAGAGGGTTTGAAGAAAAGAAAACAGAAAGAAAAGAGAGAGAGAGATTGATCGATTGAGAGATAGAAACAAGAGGAGAATATCAAAGCTTGGGAAATTGCTTGTTGATTCCAATTCTTCGGTGGAGGTAGGTTATGGTTTTCATGCTATTCGTAGTAGACTCTTAATAGCGCATGATATGTATTGGTAGTATTGTAAACCTGTCTATATGCTTAATTGTATGCTTGCATGAATATGATTATGTGATTTTGATTAAAACAAGCATGATGAAAACCATTGAATCCCAAATCTTGAAAGAAACTTTAATCTACGTTATTAATCATGATGCTTGGTATAAAGAAGGCTTGATGAATTAAAGTAATGGGAGGGATTGATGATGCCTTGGTATAGAGAAGGCTTGATGAACGGATAGAATGAGGTTAGTGGATCGGAGTGTCACGTTCCGACACATAGTATTAGTGGATCGGAGTGTCACGTCCGACACATAGTATTAGTGGGACGGGTGTCACGAACCGACACGTAGAATTAGGGATCAGAGTGTCACGTAACGACACATATAGGGATCGGAGTGTCACGTTCCGACACATATAGGGGATCGGAGTGTAACGTACCGACACATATGGGGATCGGGTGTCACGAACCGACACGTAGAATTAGGGGATCGGAGTGTCACGTACCGACACATAGTGGTAGGGGATCGGAGTGTCACGTACCGACACAGAGGAAGAGAAAGATAATGAATCTTGAAAGATGCTAAATATACTCAATCTAATAAACTTAATTCCCAAAAGAGTATGGTATTGAGGCTTGAGCCCTCATGGATGAACTTGATGGTAATTGTGGATGATTATAGTACTTGTTGTTGCTACATGTTGAGTTTATAGTTGATTTATAATATTATTGGATATATATATCTTCTATTTTGAGTTGGCCGATGATATCTACTCAGTACTCGTGGTTGTACTGACCCCCTACTTTTATGTTTTCTTCTTTGGTATTTGTGTAATGCAGCAAACATTCCGTCAACCCAACTCAACAGTAATCGAGCCAGTCTTCGTATATCGGAAATTCAGGGTGAGCTAATGCGTCTAGCTTGGACTGGATCTTCTTCTTAAAGTCTTGATGCCTGCCTTGACTTATACGGCATGGACTAGCTTCTTATGTATTTTTTTTAGCTTCTTAGACATTTTAGTTAGTAATTTGATCATAGATGTTCTTGTGGTGATGACTTCCAGATTTGGGGATAATAATAATAGTGTTTGAATTGTTTTATTTAATAGTTTAAGTCTTCCGCATTACTTCCTGTTGATATACATTGAAATGTAAGGGTTAGATTGGGTGGTTCGCTCACATAGGAGGGTAAATGGGGTGCAAGTCGCGTCCCCGATTTGGGTCGTGACAAACTGGTATCAGAGCATTAGCTTCATTGGTCTCATCACACAAGAAAGGTCTAGTAGAGTCTTTAAGGAACGGTAGGGGGACGCCTTTACTTTTCCTTGAGAGGCTATAGACTTTAGGAAAATTCCACTCTTTCTTTCTTTCTTTCGTGCTACTACTTGAGTCCAATTGGTATCTAGGCGATACGAATTGGTATCTGACCATCTTCACTCTATTTTCGCAGATGGTTAGAACTAGAGCAACGACCGCGCCAGCAGTGACAACGGCAAGACAAGAAACGACTGAGCCAGCCACTGGGGCTGTAGCTCGAGGAGGATCGGTGGCCAAAGGCCGTGGTAGAGGTCGTGGGAGGACGTCCTCTAGAGGAAGAGGACGAGCACCTAGCCCATCTGGTACTAGGGCGGTGACTTCTCCACCGACTGAGGAGGTGATAAGAGAGGGTGAGGAAGGGGAAACTGAACAAGAGCAGAATGAGGAAATGCCGCCCCAACCTACCCCAGAAATGATTAATCAGGTTCTGGCCTACCTTAGCGGGTTATCTGATCAGGGTCAGGCACCTCCAGTGGTTTCTGCACCAACACCTCCGGTTTCAGAGGTACGACATGCGGCTACTATGGCTCCCCGCATGGATGCCTCATTGGGAATAGGCACATTTCCACGTCTGACTACTGGGCCTATTATGACAAATGATCAGCATGAACTTTTCAGTAAGTTCTTGAAATGAAACCTCCAGTCTTTGGGTGCAGAATCAGAGGATGCCTACGATTTCTGGTGATTGTCACAGAGCTACTACACAAGATGGGTATAGTAGAACGGTTTGGCGTTGAGTTCGTGAGCTATCAGTTTCAAGGGAACGCCAAAATGTGGTGGCGGTCACATGTTGATGTCACCAACAGAGGCACCACCTATGACTTGGGAATCATTCTCTAGCTTGTTTATGGAGAAGTAATCCCAAGGACTTTGAGAGATAGAAAAGGGATGAGTTCTTGAGTCTAGAGCAGGTAGGATGACGGTTAACGCATATGAGGCCAAATTCCGTGCATTATACAGGTATGCCACCCCAACTTTGTTTCAGTCCACAAGAACGGATTTCACCGTTTTGTGAAGGGGTTGAGGTCAGAATTGCGGATTTCAGCCTTACAGGTAGCAGCTACGGCAAAATCCTTCCAAGAGGTGGTGGATAGACTTTGTGATAGAGGTAGAAGGACTGAAGCCAGATGACCTCACTACGACATCGACATCAAAGAGGTTTCGAAGGGGAGGTGAGTTTAATGGTTCTTACTCTAGAGGACAAAGCTCCGAGGTTACTCAGTTCGACCAATTCAGTCTTCACTACAGACTGTAGTTGGGGGTCCACCTCAGAACGGTCAACACTACTCCAAGAGACCTATGCCTGACTCCAGAGAGTGTTATGGATGTGGGGAGATTGGACATATTAGGAGGAATTGTCCAAAACAGATTTACAGACCCCCCAATAGCTAGAGGTAGAGGTGGTCATGGTAGAGGCCGCTTTTCTGGAGGACGTGGTGGTCGAGGTAATGGTGGTCACCACAACGGCAGAGGTGGTGATGGGCAAACTGGAGCCACTACTACACCACATGGTAGGGGCAACGGACAGACTGGTGATAGGGCCCATTGTTACGCTTTCCCTGGGAGATCTGAAGCGGAGGCATCGGATGCTGTTATCACAGGTAATCTTTGGGTTGTGATTGCATGGCATCTGTATTATTTGACCCTGGCTCCACGTTTCATATGTATCTTCATCATTTGCTAATGGTCTAAATTTACATTGTGAATAACTTGGCACGGCTATTCGTGTTTCTACTCCGGTGGGAGAGTCTGTGGTAGTTGAAAAAGGATATAGGTCTTGTTTGGTAAATTTGTGGGGAGCAAACTTATGTAGATTTGGTTATCCTAGAAATGGTTGATTTTGATGTAATTCTGGGTATGACTTGGCTTTCTCCGCAATTTGCGATCTTGGATTGTAATGCTAAAACGGTGACGTTAGCCAAGCCTGGGACAGATCCGTTAGTGTGGGAGGGTGACTACACTTCCAATCCGGTTCGCATCGTGTCCTTTCTTCGTGCTTAGAAAATGGTTAGTAAGGGTGTGTTTAGCTTTCTGGCACATCTCAAGGATGACACAACCCAAGTACCTTCGCTTGAGTCGGTCTCGGTAGTCTGTGAGTTTTTGGATGTGTTCCCTGCAGATCTCTGGTATGCCACCAGATAGGGATATTGACTTCTGTATCGATCTTGAACCGGGTACTCGCCCCATTTCTATACCCCCTTATAGAATGGCTCCCGCGGAGTTAAGAGAGTTAAAGGCCCAACTTCAAGAGTTGTTGAACAAAGGTTTCATTAGACCAAGTGCATCTCCTGGGGGTGCTCCGGTTTTGTTTGTGAAGAAGAAGGATGGGAGATTTCGGATGTGCATAGACTACCGGCAGTTGAACAAAGGTAACTATTAAGATCAAGTATCCTCTTCCTCGCATTGATGACTTATTCGATCAACTACAAGGTGCTTGTGTCTTCTCGAAGAGATCGCCTGAGATCCGGTTATCATCAATTGAAAATACGGGCAGCGGATGTGCCAAAGACTGCTTTCGAACTAGGTATGGGCATTATTATTTGTAGTGATGTCCTTTGGTCTTACAAATGCCCCCGCTGCTTTCATGAGCTTGATGAATGGGATTTTTTAAGCCATATTTGGACCTCTTTGTGATCGTATTATAGATGATATACTGGCATATTCTAAAAGTAAGAAGGAACATGAGGAGCATTTGAGGATTGTGTTGGAAATGTTGAGGGAGAAAAAGTTTTATGTCAAGTTCTCTAAGTGTGAGTTTGGCTAGATGCAGTGTCCTTCTTGGGGCAGTAGTTTCTAAGGATGGAGTGATGGTGGATCCTTCTAGATTGAGACAGTGAAGAATTGGGTAAGACCCACTAATGTGTCAGAAATACGGAGTTTTGTTGGGTAGCTAGCTACTACCGCCGATTTGTCAAGGGATTCTCTTTCTATTGCTTCCCAACTGACGAACTTGACTAAGCAAAATGTTCCATTTGTATGGTCGGATGAGTGTGAGGAAAGCTTCCATAAACTCAAGACTTGTTGACTATCGCGCCTATCCTTACTTGCCCGTGGAAGGTAAGAATTTCATTGTCTATTGTGATGCATCCTATTCGGGTTTGGGTGCAGTGCTAATGCAAGAAAAGAATGTGATTGCTTATGCTTCAAGACAATTAAAGTGCATGAACGTAACTATCCAACTCATGACTTGGAATGGCCGCGTGGTAGTATTTGCATTGAAGCAATGGAGGCACTATCTATATGGGGTTAAGTGTGAAGTCTATACGGATCATCGTAGTCTACAGTAGGTCTTTACTTAGAAAGATTTTGACTTGAGACAAAGGAGATGGATGGAACTATTGACGGACTACGACATCACTATCTTGTATCATCGGGGGGGAAAGGCGACGTGTGGTAGATGCCTTAAGTAGAAAGGGGGAAGCATGGGAAGTCTAGCTCATTTGCAAGCTTCTAGACGCCCATTGGTAGAGAAGTGCAGATTTGGCTAATGACCTCATGAGGTTAGAAGTAAATGAGAAGGGAGGATTGTTAGCTTGTGTGGAGGCAAGATCCTCCTTCCTTGACAAGATTAAGGGGAAGCAGTTTGATGATGAGAAATTGATTCGGATTCGAGATAAAGTGTTGCAAGGAGAGGCTAAAGAAGCAGCAATCGATGAGGAAGGTGTGTTGAGGATTAAGGGAAGGGTATGTGTACCCCGCGTCGATAATTTGATCAACACTATTCTGACAGAGGCTCATAGTACAAGGTATTCTATACATCCGGGTGCAACCAAGATGTATCGTGACCTAAAACAACACTTTTGGTGGAGTAGAATGAAGCGTGATGTTATTGACTTTATTGCCAATGTCCAAACTGTCAACAGGTAAGTATGAACACCAAAGGCCCGGAGGAACGCTTCAGAGAATGCCCATTCCTGAATGGAAGTGGGAAGAATCGCAATGGACTTTGTGGTTGGTCTTCCAAAGACAATGGGTAAGTATGACTCCATTTGGGTGATTGTTGATAGGTTAACTAAGTCTGCTCATTCATTCCGGTCAAGGTGACTTACATGCAGAGAAGTTTAGCAAAAATCTACATCTCGGAAATCGTTCGATGCATGGGGTTTCCACTATCCATCATATCAGATAGAGGTACGTAGTTACCTCTAAGTTTTGGAAACATTGCATGCTGAATTGGGTACTAGGTTGGACCTTAGCACTGCATTCCACCCTCAGACCGATGGTCAGTCTGAGCGAACGATTCAAGTGTTAGAGGATATGCTTTGTGCTTGTGTGATAGAATTTGGTGGTCATTGGGATAACTTCCTACCCTTAGCGGAGTTTTCATAAAATAATAGTTATCACTCAAGCATTGATATGGCCCCGTTTGAAGCATTGTATGGTAGGAGAGATGTAGGTCTCCCATTGGGTGGTTTTGATGCATTTGAGGTTAGACCTTGGGGTACTGACCTCTTGAGGGATTCGTTAGATAAGGTGAAGGGCATTCAAGAAAAGCTTCTAGCGGCGCAAAGTAGACAAAAGGAGTATGCAGACCGAAGGTTAGAGACTGGAGTTCATGGAAGGTGAAAAAGTCTTGTTGAAGGTTTTCACCCATGAAAGGGGTGATGCGTTTGACAAAAGAGGTAAGCTAAGTCCAAGGTATAGGACCATTTGAGTACTAAAGCGAATAGGGGAGGTGGTTATGAAATAGCCTTGCCCCAGGGCTGTCCGGAGTGCATCCGGTATTTAATGTGTCCATGTTGAAAAGATACATGGAGATGGAACCTACATTATCCGTTGGGATTCAGTTTTGCTTGATGAATTTGACTTATGAGGAGGAACCGGTTGCTATATTAGATAGAGAAGTTCGCAAGTTGAGGTCGAGGAGATTGCATCCATCAAAGTTCAATGGAAGAATCGACCGGTTAATAAGAGGCTACTTGGGAGAAGGAGGCAGATATGCAAGAAAAATACCCCATCTGTTTACAGATTCAGGTACTTCTTTCCACCCGTTCTCTTCTTGATCGTTCGAGGACGACCCTACGATGGGTAAATTGGTATCTATTGTAACGACCTGTTTAGTCATTTTGAGCAGCAGATTTTATTTCTGGAAAAACTGGCTAAGATTAGGGACACCACGACGGACCGTCATAGGCACGACGGCCCGTCACGGATGTCCCGTTCCAGAACACTTAGAATTCTGAAATTGGGTACTGAAAATCGACTCTCTGAACTTCGTAACGGACTTGCCGGACAGACCGTCACATGTGTGACGGACCGTCACAGACTCCTTAGTGAAAAATGGAGCTCTGGCCCTTACGACAACCTGTGTGACGGACCGTCACAGGCACGAAGGCCCGTCACAGGTTGCGCGAATCCCAGGCAGAATCGGATTTCTTTACACGTTTTAAGGGACTTTTTGGACTATTCTTTCCTTAATTATAGATTTCGTGGGTTTATATTAATAACTCAAATTCCTGAGGGATAAAAGAGGTAACTTGGGTTTAATTAGTGGGGTATTATTGCCATCTTTTACACTAAATTATATGCTAATTAGGGTAAAATAAAGAGGGTTTGAAGAAAAGAAAACAGAAAGAAAAGAGAGAGAGAGATTGATCGATTGAGAGATAGAAACAAGAGGAGAATATCAAAGCTTGGGAAATTGCTTGTTGATTCCAATTCTTCGGTGGAGGTAGGTTATGGTTTTCATGCTATTCGTAGTAGACTCTTAATAGCGCATGATATGTATTGGTAGTATTGTAAACCTGTCTATATGCTTAATTGTATGCTTGCATGAATATGATTATGTGATTTTGATAAAACAAGCATGATGAAAACCATTGAATCCCAAATCTTGAAAGAAACTTTAATCTACGTTATTAATGATGATGCCTTGGTATAAAGAAGGCTTGATGAATTAAGTAATGGGATTGATGATGCCTTGGTATAGAGAAGGCTTGATGAACGGATAGAATGAGGTTAGTGGATCGGAGTGTCACGTTCCGACACATAGTATTAGTGGATCGGAGTGTCACGTTCCGACACATAGTATTAGTGGGACGGGTGTCACGAACCGACACGTAGAATTAGGGGTCGGAGTAGGAGTGTCACGTACCGACACATATAGGGGATCGGAGTGTCACGTTCCGACACATATAGGGGATCGGAGTGTCACGTACCGACACATATAGGGGATCGGGTGTCACGAACGAACCGACACGTAGAATTAGGGATCGGAGTGTCACGTACCGACACATAGTGGTAGGGGATCGGAGTGTCACGTACCGACACAAGAGGAAGAAAGATAATGAATCTTGAAAGATGCTAAATATACTCAATCTAATAAACTTAATTCCCAAAAGAGTATGGTATTGAGGCTTGAGCCCTCATGGATGAACTTGATGGTACTTGTTGATGATTATAGTACTTGTTGTTGCTACATGTTGAGTTTATAGTTGATTTAATAATATTATTGGATATATATTATCTCTATTTTGAGTTGGCCGATGATATCTACTCAGTACTCGTGGTTGTACTGACCCCCTACTTTTATGTTTTTCTTCTTTGATATTTGTGTGTAATGCAGCAAACGTTCCGTCAACCTCAATCAACAGTAATTGAGCCAGTCTTCGTCATATCAGAAATTCAGGGTGAGCTAATGCGTCTAGCTTGGACTGGATCTTCTTCTTCAAGTCTTGATGCCTTGACTTCCGGCATGGACTAGCTTCTTATGTATTTTTTTTTAGCTTCTTAGACATTTTAGTTAGTAATTTGATCATAGATGTTCTTGTGGTGATGACTTCCAGATTTTGGGGATAATAATAATAGTGTTGAATTGTTTTATTTAATGAGTTTAAGTCTTCCGCATTACTTCCTGTTGATATACATTGAAATGTTAAGGGTTAGATTGGTTGGTTCGCTCACATAGGAGGGTAAATGTGGGTGCCAGTCGCGTCCCCGATTTTGGGTCGTGACATTCTGTAAACGAGGGTGAACAACAAGTCAATGATACTTCAAAGGTAATGTTTATGATACATTTTATATGATTTTTCATTTAGTTGATGTCATGTATCATGCACATATACTCAATGTTATGTATCATGTGAGTATAATCACTGTTACGTATCAGCACAAATTATATTAATAATTTTTATTTAAAAACTGCATATTCAGGATGGTGACTCACATCAATCTCACCAAGATTTAAATGAACATATCATGGAGCAAGATGGTGATGACAATGTTCAACACAACATCCCTCACGTTTTGCCCGATAAAACAACAATGGATGCATCGGTAGATTTTTTTAATTTTGCTCTACGACAAACAATTTCATTACACACAAATTTATTTTTAAAATCATAACATCATATTATACAGGAATCTTCCACTTCAACAACAATATCGCCATCAACTCAAGCAACAATAGATGCACTTATCAAAGATTTGGGGAAAGATCCTACTAATGCTAGACCATCGTATTCTTACAATCCACAGGATATAACTAGCAGCCAGTACTTGTTGACCGACAGTCAATTACCCACTGACATTTCAATAACTGAGATTGGAGTTAGAACCGATTCAGTCACTCCTGCGCATAGAAACAGAATGCCTTCGAGAAACATTCAATCTCCATATTGTTCTTCTTTTGGGTCAAGCGAGAAGGGAAAAGAGAAATTGAAGGATATGGCTCGACTCCATTTTCCGTTCGAAGAATGTGTCATTACAGATCAAGTTTCGCCAAAATTTATTGAGAATTATATGATTATTTGTCAAGGTGGCTCCTAAAAAAATAACAAGAAGTAAATTTTATATGCATTATTTTTGCAAGTGTTTGGGGTAATTATTTTTTATATAACTAATTCATGGTACTTTGTTTACAAAAATTGTAATTATGTCACTGTTATGTATCATGTACATATACTCAAACTTATGTATCATATATGCAGGAACCCATCAGATCATAAATACAGATCAAAATCTTCTTCTTTTGAATTTACGATGATGGACTTTGTTGTTGCTTTTTCCAATGAACAAGAATTTGTTCTATGTCATGTCACAGCCAAACAAATGTTGGACTGATGAGGTGAAAATCTTAAACTAATTATCAAATGTGTACCAGTCACACTTATATTATTATAACATGATACATTCTGTAGAAGTATCATAATATTTTATTAGCAAAATTTATGATCAATATTTAATAATTATATTGTTCTACATTGTTTAGATGTATATAATTTCTTATTATGTTTTCATTTTGTTTATAGCATATCGATGTGATTTTTTACTACCTTCGTAAAAAAATCAAAACTTTGCACCATGGATCAATACAGATACACAACAACCCACTGCTTGTTCATGTCACATGTAAAAAATTGTTATGATAGGTATTACATGGACGATGATGATGATAGTCTTAGTACACAAGAACATGTTGATCGCGCTTCAGTTGTATCTGTATATGAGAGGTCAATAATTAACATCATCAAAAGTTTTGGAATCCCACCTGCTTTACCATGGCATCTTGTAGATGAGGTCTACATCCCGATTAACTGCGGTCAAGAATTTCATTGGGTGTTGGCAGTTGTTGAGTTGAAAAATAGGGTGATAAGAGTTTTTGACTCATCAATATGCACAAGGAAAAAAGAAATTCATCATGAGATAAAAATGTTGTCTAAAATGTTTCCTTCTTACCTACTGGACATTGGATTCTTTGAAGAAACTGCGCACAAAATTTGGTGATTGTCATGCATACAAAGACAACATTACTGGTTCACTTTTGGAGCCTCAAGTTCCTTTCATGATTGAATTTGCACAAGACATTGCTAAACAGAATTGTGATAGCCTATAAGTATCAAGAATTTTTCATTTGTCCTTAATCATGTATCATTAAGTTTTTAATTTATATTATGTATTTTTTTCGTAGAGACTGTGGGTTATATTTTACTGCATTTGCCGAGTATATGAGTGACCAAATCAATATAGCATATGCTGATTTTAGTCCTGAATACCTACGTCAAAGATATGCAGCATTACTGTGGAGTTATGGCAGCAAGAAGGCTAAGTGCGGATACGTTAGTGACAATGATGATCCACCAAAATCTAGGGGCGTAGTCACACCACCACCAGAAAAAGATCTGGTTCACATCGTGTAGCATTTATGATTAAACAATGTTTTAATGTTATATTTCTTGTTTTGATACGTTATTGAACAAATATTTTGATGTTTTTAATGTTATTTTTTTGATTTTGTTACATTATGGAACAAGTATTTTTGCCTAGAAAACATAAATATCAGACATATTATAGCGTCACACATGTTTAATAAAGTTTAGTCAGTTTTTTTAATTAAACATAGAAATAAATAGTTTATTTGAAAACTAAATTTTACATGATACTTAGTTATAATGAATAGCATAGTTGTATGAAGTGCGATATTTTTGTAAAAGTAAGGTCATTTACTGTATATTTCAAGTAAAGCATATCAAAAAAAGTATTACACAAGTTAAATAATATAAATCACATGATACATGATTTATAGTCATTGTAAAGTACACAGTAACCTCAATAAGTGTTTTTTTAATTAAATGCAGATGATAAATTGGGTAAAGCGCGTGATACATGTGTACTACGTTATCCAAACACACATTTGTTTTTTGAATTAAAAGTACATGATACATTGGCTAAAGCATATGTTCATGTACGATATGTTACCTAATAATCCTTGAATTTATATCTCATAGTGTAACATAAGAATTATAAAATTTATATAAAAAAGAAATATTGACACAAATATATTTTTCAACACCAATAATAACAAAGTTTTTATAATCAAAAGCGCAACTTAAAATTTAATTAACACACGTTATTTATAAGTTTATTTATCAAAACCAAAAGTATTTAAATTGCAACTGAAATGAATACCGAACATGATAAACTGTTTTTGTTATAAATCATTCAAAAAAATATTGATATCTTAGAAACATTATGACTAATTCACTTCTCTTTTGGGAAGAAAGTACAAGTTCTTCTGTTGTGTCCTTCTTGTCCACATGGTCCACAAATAGTTTGTGTTCACCGAAATCTTTTCATCTGCATTTTTTTCTTCTTTTTCTTGGTCATCCAGATGATCTTCTGTGTGTAGGTGGATACACAGTTTCAGCTACCACATTATTAGGATTTGACCAATCTGCCTTATCTGGCATTGGTACCATTGAAATTTCATATGTTTTTGTCAATACATCAGGCTTGTAGTAATTAGAGCAATACGGATTCATATTTGTTACATTCTTTTTTTCAATACAGTGATTGCATGTGCACAAGGTATCTCATCTAGTCGAAATCTACCACAAGAACATACTTTCCGCTCAAGACAAACAATATATCTTCTTCCAGTTTCATAAACCGAGAAAATAAATTCAGATGATGGAACAACCTGTATACATTAAAAAATTTAAATATATAATTTTTTAAAAACAAATCATGTTCAAACTGCAGAATGATACAATGAATTAGATATATATAATATAAAGTATTATATAATGATATATACCTCCATATTTGAACTTTTAGCCGCGTTTATAATCAACAATTCCCCAAATTTTCTCCCTAATGTGTCCTTTTTATATGAGGCTACTTCTCTGTTTTTGCAATGCCAAGAATTAAAAAGAACTCTAACTTCTTACCAGAATTCTAATATAGTTAATTGGCGTGCTTCAACAAGACAACCTTTGATACATTCTACAATGTTTGAAGTCATCATTCTACCTCTGTTTACTGTTGCATGAACTCTTGACCACTTTTCATAACCTGCATCTTCAAGGTACTCCTTAACCCTGTGATCAATTCTATCAACCTTAGCCATCAACTTATCAAAATCTTCCTTTCTATATGTCTTGGCGATAGAGTAGAATAGATTACTTATGGCCTTTCTGCTCCTTTTGAAGTTTCCACATACATTCTTCCAAAGATGCCAGATGCATGCATAATGAGGTAAATTTGGGAACACAATCCTCACACTCTTCATGATACTCTCATTTTTATCTGAAACAACACATATCTTTTCTCTCGCCAAATGCATTTTCGAATTGTTCGAAAAAACATGTTCACGAGCAATTATTTTCGGTTTCAACAACACCATATGTCAATGGAAATATGCAACCTGATTACACACACATTATATCATTTGATACTAACATATACAAACACATCACAACTATAATAAAAAAGTACCTGCGCCATCAAGTGTGCTTGCTGATACAAATGTCCCTTTGTAAGCTCCACTCATATGTGAACCATCCACAACAACTATTGGTCTGCAGTAATTAAATCCCCTAATGAATGGTCTTAAGGCAACGAATAGATTCATAAATTCATCCTTCTCAGTCTTATGCATTCTTATATAAGAATTTGGATACACGATTTTTAACATGTGTATGTATCGCGGCAACCGTCTACATTCTGTAGATGGATTTTCCCTAATCATGGAGAGCGCACGTTCTTTAGCACGTCATGCTTGCTGGTAAGATATTTGAACCCCATAATATTCTCTAATATTATCAATTATATCTTTTGGAGTATAAATTCGTTTATGATTGACCAGTTTTGAAACAGTAACTCCACTTACAAATCTGACTGTTGCTTGGACCTTGATTAATACCCTCTCCCTCATCGGACACGTATGTTCACTATTGAAACTTCTAACAATGAAAATATCAGATTTTTCCCCGTAGGACGCCTTCATAGTCCAATCACATTTGTTTGAAAAGCATACCAACATATAGCTGCGTACATTTTTTAAGCATATTAATACTTATAGCAATTACATCATATAATATATCCAACAATAATGTTTAAATTAATCAAACAATGAATTACACAAAAGTATCTACCATTTTTGAAGAAAATTATTTTTACACGTATCAGAACTTTTTACTATTCTTGTTTAAATTGGTATAGTCCTTACTATATCAGCAGTAGTATATTAAAGTATCAAAATAGTTAAATTAATGTATCAATAAACATAACGAAATAGTGAATCATATATTAAAACAGATATAAATTAAAATATCAACGAACTAATGATACATGTAGGTTTCCATAGAAAATAGTAATGTTTCATGTACTAATTTTGAACAGTATATATATATATACATATATATATATATATATATATATATATATATAATATATATATATATATATATATATATATATATATATATATATATTCCAAACACTATCATACCTTTATTGATCAGATCTCTTTACTTTGCAATTGAAGTTGTTCTTTATCTTATATTTCGTCATCACATCTACAAGTGTTGCTTTATCCTTATATATCTGACCTGTCTTCACATCTAGACAATCTGAATTGATTATAACATTTGTAACTCCAAATTCTGGATTTTCATACGAATCAAATAAACTAGATTCAACCATTGCCAAAACCTCTGTACATGTGTTGTGCCTTCTACACAACTTTTCAATTATGTCAATACATAATGGATACATTGAAAATCCTGACTCATTTTTTTTCATTTCCAAATATAGTTTAACACTCATATCGTTCTTAACCTTCATCGGACAGGAGTTACCTTCTACAATGTAACGAATTTCCATATTTTTCCTTGATACATCGATATCCAACTCGGCTGCAATTGCTGCTTTGAGATTAGAAAACGAAATTGAATCTCCAACAACGATTCCGCCCGTTTTGTAACTTCCATACTGTAATTTGTTCACCCAAATTCTTGAATGTCTCATCAAAATTGATGTATTCATCATGTATCATCCATAATAACAACAATCAAATTTGTATTTTTCGACTTTTAACTGGATGTTCATAAAAATGTCTTCAACCTAGATGATATAATCTTGAATTTTCAAAATTTAAAAGTGTTATTCAATTATGTGCTGACTTAATGTTTCTTCATGATCTGTTACCGTAATTTAAGCTGAATTAAATAACAAACTTAAATGTTCCATTTTTCGCCCTTTTAATTTTAACAGTTTTTAAATTACTGTGTATCATTTATCATGTATCACAACGTACTAATGTATCACGCGACGACAATTTTAAGAAATTTTTAGGAAGTACTAAATTAGTCGAGACAAATTGTAATTATTATAATACACAATAAAATTCCTTAAATTTAAAAAAAAAATTATATAAGCAATGCTGTTTTATAATGTGGAAAGAGAAAAAAAAAACAATATACTTATAACTTTATGGTAAGTTTTTCCTCATATTTGTAACCAAAAAAAACTATAAAGTAATTTTGTTAATTCTACTCAATAACCAACGAGCAAACAGAGCAAACAGTCCCTAAGTTAACTTTAAATCTCCAATTTGTGTCTACCTAACTATAGGCTCGTTTAGACATGTAATATGAAATTATGTTTTGATATTAAATGAATTTAAATGAAATATTGTTTGAACATGCAAGCTAAATTTATGAAGTTATTATTTTTCTTATAAAAACGAAAATGCACAAGTTATGATACTATCAAATTTTCATTTTTTAATACAATTTTACCAAATGAGCAAAGAATAATTCATAAACTACATATGAAAATATATCTTAATGTTTCACATCAATAGTCATATCTTTATGTTCTTTTTATAAATAAATATATGTGATTACGAACTTCGAAATTATACATAAGTTTATAAAGATCCACTAGTCAGTAATAACAGTAATAAGTTATTATTTAATATAATTCTTTCACGTGGTATAAACAATTCTTTCACACAGAACATGATATATTTTGCAATGTGGAATCGTTGTAGCTGTATTGGTTGGCTACCCGAACTTTCACCTTGTTGTGAGGGTTCGATTCCCCACATTGTAATCTCCTTCCTATTTTCTTTTCTCTAATCCCAATTTTTTTTGTCAGAATTTAAAATGATTGTTTTGAAATTTCAAATCAAGTTTTTCTATAAAATCTGAGATCTCAAATCACTTACCTAAATTTAATCTAAAATCATATTTTAAAATCATGATTTTATAGCGCATATCAAGAAACAACCTTCGTCTTACACTAGGAGGCATCTTACCACTCTTCCCACAAGGGCCACACAGTTTTCATGTTCACCTGCAATCCAACTAATTCTTCCTCTTTGCCGTCACGCACATTACTATACAGCAAAGTACATTCAAAATTGAATCAATGTGTGTGGAATATATAAATATAAATAGTTTAAGAATATACTTAAATTATATACTTTGCATGTTTTAATTTGTGTGATATACTTTTTTTATTTTATTTCAAAAGAATATATTTAACTTGTATACTCTACACGTCTCAACTTACGTGATATATTTTTTTTAATCCATTCTGAAAGAATATCACATAAGTCTATAACTAAAAACAACTCAACCATATAATTCTTCTTTTTACTTTTTGATGAAATTGTATACAGGGAAAAAACTCAAAATATGCTATCAAACTTTAAGAAAAAAACTCATTATGTCATTATTATTTAATTGAAATGATATAAATGAGTCAAACTTTTAATAAATGACATAGATGAATTTTTTTTCTCAAAGTTCAATTGCACATCTGAGTCTTCCCTTTAAAAAAATAATTTAATCAATGATGTGGTCGTATCATAATTGATCGCGTGACAAAAATGATTTTGCTAATTTAATCAATTAACAAATAATGACATGGATGAACATTTTCTCAAACAAAAATTACATAAATGAGTCAAACTTTTAATGAATGACACAAATAAGTTTTTTCTCAAAGTTCGATAAATAAGTAAGTTTTATTTTAGATCGTAAATTTTAACAATGGAGTAATATATATTTATGGAGTGAAATGAAAGAATAGGAATATGTGCAAAACCCCGAAGGTAAACACTCTAAGCCTTGGTGTATAGGCAAGGCACCATTTCCTATTTTTAAACGCCTCTATAAGCAATATCCAACTTGCTCTTCTCTAATTCCCAATTTCCTCTCTTGTGAGGTTGGAAATCAGTTGAAATTTCATTATTATTATTATTATTATTGTTATATTATTTCAATTTATTGGCTGGTAAACATAGTGGCACAATCAATCTTGTTTGGTTGTTGTTTCAATATTGCGCGACTAAAATTACCTTCGATGGATTTGAAAAAGATTACTACGCGAGTCAAAACATTTGTCACGACACCTTTCAAGAAACGTTCGAAACACTATATATTACCTCCTCCTCAGCCAGAGCCACCACCTCCTCAAATTAGTCCACCAAAATCCCCTGAAATGTCTACACAACAACAACAACAACAAATTAGGCGATTGTTACAACCTTTTCTGTTTCCAAAAGCAAAATCTACTGTCCTTCCTGATCCGTCTCAATTTTTCGCGCATAATCTCTTGTCAACTCCTTTGCCTACAAATTCTTTCTTTCAAAACTTTGTCTTGAAAAATGGTGATCAGCCTGAATACATTCATCCATATCTTATAAAATCGTCGAATTCATCTCTTAGTATTTGTTACCCACCTCAGTTCCGTAATCCTTCATTCATTTACCAGATATTCAATGCTGATCTCACTATTTCTATGTTGAATAATCCTAATCCAAATGCAACTCATGTTATTTCATCATTTAGTGATCTTAGTGTTACGTTGGACCTTCCATCGAGTAATCTTAGGTTCTTTCTTGTAAGGGGATGTCCCTTTGTTACTTGTAATGTCATTGTTGATGTTGCACTTAAGATTTCTACCATTCATGCTATTCTTGAATGCTCTTGGAATGCTACTCTCACCAAATATACTATTAGGCTTAACAATGGACAAACATGGATTTTGTACGCGTCTTCACCAATCAATTTGAGCAACGATATGAATAATATCACTTCTAGTGACTTTTCGGGTACAATAAGGATTGTTCTCTTGCCAAATTCTGACTATGAAGCAGTTCTTGATCGGTTTAGTTCTTGTTATCCTAAATCTGGTAATGCTGTTTTCAATCAGCCATTTTGTGTCGAGTACAAGTGGGAAAAGGCTGGATGGGGGGACTTGTTGATGCTTGCTCATCCCCTGCATGTCCAACTGCTCTCGGATCGTTCAGGTGTTATCTTGGAGGATTTTAAGTATAATAGTATTGATGGTGAGCTTGTCGGCGTTGTTGGAGACTCGTGGCTATTGAAGAGTGATCCGATTTCTGTAACATGGCATTCGATTAAAGGTGTAAAGGAGGAGTCTTGTTCTGAAATAATTGATGCTTTGACTAAGGATGTCGAGGACTTGAACTCAACGTTAATCTCAACATTGTCATCATCATCTTACTTTTATGGGAAGTTGATTGCACGAGCTGCAAGGCTAGCATTGATAGCAGAAGAGGTTTGTTACGTTGATGTTATCCCAACAATCCGCAAATTCTTGAAGGATACAATTGAACCTTGGTTAGATGGAACTTTCGAAGCAAATGGTTTCTTTTATGATACAAAATGGGGTGGAATTGTAACTAAACAAGGTTCAATGGATTCCGGTGCTGATTTTGGATTCGGAGTATATAATGATCACCATTACCACATTGGTTAT
Organism: Solanum corneliomulleri; assembly: GCA_027704805.1. Taxonomy (NCBI): domain Eukaryota; kingdom Viridiplantae; phylum Streptophyta; class Magnoliopsida; order Solanales; family Solanaceae; genus Solanum; species Solanum corneliomulleri. Next base: position 9,395,804 of record JAKWIY010003054.1, on the reverse strand, counting down.
TTCCTTTATGCTATTGCAGTGCTTGTCAAGATAGATCCAATGTGGGGAAGAAAGTATAGGCCACAAACTTATTCTCTTATGGCGGATTTCATGAACTTAAGCAGGCAAGAAACTTCACATTATACGCGGTTGAGGTGCTTTGATTTGTGGAAATTGCATTCTTGGGCAGGGGGTTTAACCGAGTTTGCAGATGGAAGGAACCAGGAGAGCACAAGTGAAGCGGTGAACGCGTACTATTCAGCAGCTTTAATGGGATTAGCATATGGTGACACTCATCTTGTTTCCATTGGATCAACTCTTTCAGCAATGGAGATTCATTCAGCACAAACTTGGTGGCATATTAAAGAGGAAAGCAACTTGTATGTAGAGGAATACACGAAAAATAACCGTGTAGTCGGAGTTTTATGGTCTAATAAAAGGGACAGTGGCCTTTGGTTTGCTCCGCCTGAATGGAAAGAATGTAGACTTGGTATTCAGGTTTTACCTTTATTGCCTATTACTGAAGTTGTATTCTCTGATGCTCGGTTCGTGAGAGATTTGGTCCAATGGACAACGCCAGCTCTTGCAAGACGAGGCGTTGGAGAAGGGTGGAAGGGGTTTGTGTATGCTTTAGAAGGGATGTATGATAAAACAAGTGCTTTGGAGAAAACAAGAAGATTAACTAGTTATGACGATGGAAACTCGCGTACAAATCTTATGTGGTGGATTCATACTAGAGGTGATGAAGCAGAGGAATGTGACAGAGGAAACAATTTCTGCTGGTTTCGACATTACTCTCTTTGAATTTATGGCATATAATGTAGTAAACCTTAATGTATAATGTATGTACTTGTTTAATATGGATTGTAATACAAACACAAATTGTTTCTAAATAAATGATCAAGCTTGGAATTAATCTACAATTTTAAGACAGTTTTCATGATCATTTCTCTACAAGGTGGTGATCTCCCATAGCTTATATAGGGATCGTTTTCCGTAAATCATGATAAATAGCCTAATTAATGACATTTAATTAAGAGTAAAGGGTAAAGTTGGTCTCTGCTGTTAGGATAGTTTTCATAACGTTTAGTCTTTGCCGTTACTTATATATTTTTGAAATAATGTTTTATTGTTTGTCTCATGACCTAGACCAGCTCAGCCTCGCTCAAGCCTCATAGACCTATGGGCTTACTTAAGGTGAACTAAAAAAGTCTCATTCTTAAATGGACTCTAATAGTTTTAGTTCAATTATATCAAATCATGAACAAGGCTGAGCCAGCTCAGTGGACCAAACTCATATTGACGGGCTCTAATATATATATATATATATATATATATATATATATATATATATATATATATATATAAAAAATTTAAATTTAATGCGGGATTGCTTCGATGTAAATACAGGTTCGTTTACAGTTCATGAAATCTAAGGATGGAAAGAACTTTTACGGTTCCAAAACGGCCCAAACAACGCCTTATACACAGCTAACATGGGCCTTACCAGGAATACCGGACTAAGCCAAGATCTTCCCGTCCCTTGACTACATTACTTTGACCTTAGATACATCGGAACAGTCTTTTATTTACCATGTTGTAATAGTTCAAGTTGTTGTTAGCCAAACACAAAGTATTTAGCCTATCATTTAGGCTTTTAAATATTAAAAACGTTTAAATTCATATTGAAAGAGAGAAAAATAATACCTTAATTAGAGTACACTTTCAGCAATAAATCTTCTAAGTAGAAACAACAATTTTATTTATATGGTAGTGAAAATACAAGAGTAGTAATACAAGAGAGATTGGTCAAAGTCTGCTCTCTACCTTTTACTAAAAGATACTTATATAGAAAGGACCTGAAGAAAAGTCTAAAATTTATGACAGTGCTTACGTCATGTTACATTATTGGACTGACATTGGGGTCCTAAACTTTATAAAAGCTTACAATTATCTTTACTTTTGTAAAAGTTAGTGTCTTTTCAACTAGTTTTTTCTAGCCTCCTTCACCTTTAGCATGCCTGAACTAGAAGATTCTTTTATCTGATTCCTGAACTATTGAAGAAATGTTTTAATGTCCATCTCTTCTATGCTATGAACGTTTTGGGATTCTCCTGCTATACAAGTGTCTTCTTCTTCATTTGAGGTAGCCATAAATATATTATCCGAAAATTCCATTCCCATATTTTTTATTAAATCTTTTTTGACTTCTTCCATGTATGAAGTAAGAAGTTTCGAATTTGGGATAACTCATTTCTTCATCTGCAGCCTTCTGGTTATTTGTTTAAAAGGACTGATATCATCTCGGCCTTGTATGACTTCTGATTGACACTTGTTGATCTTGATAGCCTTTAATGGAGTTTATAATCTCCTGTCCATAGATTTTCCCTTCAACATCCTTTAGGAGTAATTTACTCTAAAATTTTGTATAGAATTTCCTCCTTAAGCAAGGAATCCCTTCTTCATTTATCTGGACTTCGACTGTCCATTTCATTATCTATGGAACAGAGAATTCTATGAAAAAAATACATCAATGGCATTCCTTTAAAAAAGTTATCATCTTTTTGTAATTTTATCAATTTGGGTATACGTCAACCCATTCAACATATAATGTTTTGTATTCCTCTGGAAATATATTATAGATGGACCATATAAAATCCACCATTGGCAAAACCAACTTGGTATATGCTGTTTATAAACGTGAGAGCATATTTTTATAAACCATGAATGTTTTCTATTGAATTTTTCATATAACAAGGTTTTATTAAAACTCTCAATATAATCCCAGTAATTAAACTTTACTGCAACTTTTTGTTCTGGATGGGTGTATTCTCTTTCCTTCATCATGCTTATTTCTCATTCTTCTGGGGTGAATATCTTTTTTTATAATGAATCTTGAAAAGTTACAAACCTTTTAGTATTGGCTGGGTAAAAGTGCTAAAATTTAGCTGACCCAATAGATGAGAGTATTATCTCATAATGCATTCTATATTATAAGTTGGGACAACATACGATGATGTATCAAAATACCCAGTCATTGTTTGTCATGGATCGTCTTTTCATTGTAAATCTATGGGCTCAAGAAGAAGTATTACTTCATCTTTCTCATTGTTTTCATATACTTCAATATTTTCATTTCCTTCGTCAGTTATACCTGAAGAATAGGATGGTGAGTTATTACCCTAAGCTTGTTTGGATTGTATAAAATTCATGAATTCTTTGTACATTGGATGTTTAGTGTTAATTCCCGATGTGCTTGTATATGCTCCTGCAATATTTGAAGCTATTAGCTTCTGGTTCATATTTGGGCCTAGATATTATTTCTTTCCATGGGTGCTTTTCCTCATCCTCTTCCTCTATTAGAGGAAGAATTTCCCGATGGCCTCATCACTCTTGTTATTAATAGACAAAGAGTTATTAACTTAAATATTCGCTAGTAAGAAATTCGGGAAGACTATTATCTGTTTTCTTTTTATAATGTATTTCAAAATCAAAAGTTGCTAACAAAGCTTGTCATCTTGCAAACATTTGTTTTATTAATAGGAACAATTTTATTAAATGAACATTGTGAAGAAACATACTACTATTAAAAACAGTAGAAAAGAGGAATATGCTATACCTCAACAACTAGTTCTTCTAAATAAATGGACTATTCCTAAAATTCAATCCAAGGTTATATACCAAATGAGTACTTTTGAAAAAATGAGATTTAAACAAATTGTTAAATCCACAGAAGAAACTATTACTATAGATTCAAATCATGATACTTTTAGATTATTATCTCAAAGTGATTTCGCTCCTTATAGAGAAAATTATAGATTTATGCATATTGGTTTGGTACAAGTTGCTTTTAAGACCCTTACTCTAAGAGGCCTACCAGAGAGCTTTATAACAGCTCTAAGGGATGGCAGAAATCAGAATTGGAGAATATCTCTTATAGGCACAGTTCAAACCAGTTTGGCATATGACCATGTTTATTTTAGTGTCTATCCTAATTTGCAAATCTCTTTGAATGATGAGAATTCGCTAAATACTTTAATATTAAATATAAAATTACATGGTTATGATTGCCGGGTACAGAAGTTATATGTATTTGTTACAGAATTTACTACAAGTCATTATATACTTTAAATCCTATGTGTAAAATTATGCATTAAAAAATAAAACAACTTTAATAGAAACAAACTTTAGTAAGTCTAAAGTTATAACTAGAAGACCTAGTAAATGGAATGAAATTGATTTTCCTACAGAATGAGTGATCGAAGAAGCAGTTCCACCCAAAAATAATATAAATCCGATTTTGAGCAAACTCCCAACTGGACGGTGAGAATAAAATTACACTAACCAAAATTTATTAATGAGTTATGAGGATAATATAGGTGTTCCTTCAAGAATGCTTAGAACTAACTCATTTTATATATCTCCGGTTGATTATTTTGTTGAAATGCCTTCAAGAGCATCTACTTTTCAAATTAGAGAAGAAGATAATTCTAGAGTATCTACCTCTTATATGAGAGAAGAAAAAAGAGTTGATAATATCAAGATTGAAAATCATATAGTTACTCCTGACATGGAACCTACGTTGTCCGAAATGGACTTTCCAAGTGATTTACATGGATAGATCAAAACTTATTGATTTTAGACCATGATCACCGGTAAGTAAGAAAATTTCAAATGTATTTTTTCAGCCCAGATGTGAATCATTTAGAAAATGATTTTTCAAAAATTTTGATAATAGTCAACAAACTTTTTTTCAAAAAGATTTTTATAATAATCTTTATACATCAAATAAAGTTATTGCTTTTGTACCATGGTTCATGACGAAATATGTTTATAGCTATATTTCTATGTTAAAACAAGATTATAAATCATCTAATAGTTCAATTACCAAATCTCTTCTACCTCCTCAACAATCTTTTCAAATTGAACAAGAAAATAAGATTGTACATTTTACTGCTTTTGCAGAATTGTTTGATGATAATGATACTGCTTTAATTACTTCAAAACATGTTAAAATCTAATAACACAAAATAATTACACAAATGTTTATGTGAGCATTTTAGAAGAGCATATTCTTTATTTACATGATAATGTTAGTCATTTATGCTCGGAATTAGAGAAATCTAAAATTCCAGATAAAGGAAAGGAGAAAGTCACTCCCACTATTCAACCCCCTCCAGAAATTAAGGACTTTAAATTATCTAAACTTGATAATATTGAGAGATTACTTCAAGAAAAATTCCAATTTCAAGGGTTAAATATTAATACCCTCCAACTAAGTGAGAAAAATATCATCGATAAGAATAATAATATTCAAGATAAGATTAATAAAATCTCATAGAAACATGCTAGAAAATCAATTCAAAAGATGTACTACTATCCTAGGCCGTCTCCTCAAGATATTCTCTTAAAGGCGCAAGAATATTATGTCTCCAATAGTTTTAGTGGGACAGAGATTTATGAGTGAAATATTGATGGATTTACTGATAGACAAATTTATACTCTAGCTCATAGAATTCTTATGTACAGCACAATCTGTAAGGCAAATAAGAATTCCAAAAAAGACACTGCCAACATGATTATTGCCGGATTTACAGGTCAATTAAAGGGATGGTGGGATAATTATCTTTCAGAATCCCAACGTATGGTAATTTTAAATGCCGTTACGGATGAGAATGGAATAATTCCAAATGTAATCTACACTTTTGTTCTAATCATTATAGAACATTTTTCTTGAAGATGGTCAGATAATAGTGAAATCATTAGGACTATGCTCCAAAACCTCAGATGCAAATCCTTACTTCCTTTAGATGGTACAAGGATGTTTTTCTATCAAGGGTTATGAAATTACCAGAGTGTAATAACTCTTAGTGGAAATCCAAATTTATAGATGGGCTTCCAGCTTTATTTGCAGAAAAAGTTAAAAACGCCCTTAGAGGATATGCAGTAAGTATTAATTATGATGACTATACTTATGGAAAACTTATAAGTGTATTTACTCAAAATATCTCTCTTTATGTAAAGAGATCAAGTTGAATCAACAATTAAAAGATATAATTTAAATGAAAAACAACAATTAGGGGAATGTTGTGAACAGTTTGCAATTGATATGCCTGAATCCTCTAGAAAGTTTAATAGACATAAGGGAAAAAGAGATTATAAAGAAAAGTCTCATAGGCAGTACAAGAAAAAAAAACTCTTAGACAAACGTGAAAAAAGGAAAATGGATTATAGAAAAGAGTTTTACAAGAATAATAAATCAAATGTATCTCACAAATGTGGAAGAGTTGGTCATTATGCAAGAGACTGCAAGGTCAAAGATAAGATTAAAAGCCTTGATATGGAGGATAATATTTAGGATTCTTTATGTAAAATCCTCCTCAATTCCTCTTCAGAAAATTCAAGCCCTAATAATAGTGACGAAGAGGGATCCTCTACTAGTGAAGACCTAAAAGTTCTTCATGAAGAAGACTACATGTCCTCATCTGAGGAAGAATGTACGTCTTGCCAGATTGGCCAACCTTGTGATAAAGATAAGGATGAATACTATCAGTTATATACTCAATTCAAGGACTTAAACATCAATGTTTTAAGTAATGAAAATTGAATAGAAATACTTAGGATGATTGATGACCCAACATTAAGGTCCTAAATTATCGACAAAATTGATAATACCAGCATCTCTACTAGTAATACTAGAATTCCTAAAGAAAATTCTGCTCATAATAATGTTTATACCATGACAGAGGTAAGAAGACAACTAAAACTGAAGTCTCAAAGGCATCATATTCCTACTAAAATTCAAGACTTGGTTGAGGAGATTAATAATCTCAAAAAAAATATATCTTTTCTCAAAAACCATAATATGATTCTTGATGAAAGAATTACTTATACAGAAAGTAAAGACAAAGATTATCATGGGAAACATGTCATAGCTAAAGATGATCCTCCTAATGTTCTAGAGAGTAATCTTCCTGACATCCCTAGTGAATCTATTGATAATAAGAATTTATTTTTAGAAACTATTGAGTTAATTATAGCTCATAAACCTTTAGCAAAAATTACTCTTTTTATTGATTATAACCTAAAAAAAGATTTTATTTCTCTAATTGATAGTGGAGTTGATTTAAATTGCATTCATGAAGGATTAATTACATCAAGATATTTTAAAAAGACTACACATAGTCTTCGTAATGCTAGTGGCCATGAAATGGATATTGAATATAAAATTCATAAAGCATATATATGTACAAATAATATATGTATACCTGAAAGTTTTGTTTTAGTAAAAAATATTTCTGACCGAATCATTCTAGGAATGCCTTTTTCTGGCATATATATCCTATAACTTCATGGGTTGAGACCAAAACAACTGGTACTTTCGAAGGAAGAAAAAAAAGAATAACTTTTATATCTCAATCATTTTAGAAATTCGTTAATGAGGTTGAAGATATGATATCTTTAAAAAATAAACAAATTGATTTTCTTAAAAATGAGATTTATAGTCTTACAATTGAAGAGACTTTACAAAATCCTAAAATCCAAGGAAGATTGAGATTTTAAAGAATCAATTCTCTCTACAAATATGTGGAGACCACCCAAATGTATTTTTAAAAAGGAAGAGGCATGTGGTGAGTCTTCCTTGTGAAGAAGAATTTTTGGAAGATAATATTCTCACTAAGGCAAGACCATGTCAAATAAATTCGGAATATCAAAATTTATATAAAAAAGGAGATTGATACTCTTCTCCAAAAGGGTTTAATAAGACCATCAAAATCTCCATGGTCTTGTACTGATTTTTATGTTAATATACAAGCAGAATAAGAGAGAGGAGTACCTAAACTTGTCATAAATTATAAATCGTTAAATAAAGTTTTAAAGTGGATCAAATAATCTATTCCCAATAAAAAAATTATTGAGTTGACTTCATGAAGCTATCATATTTTCAAAATTGATTTAAAATCAGGTTATTGAAAAAATCGAATTCATGAAGAAGATAAATATAAGATAGCCTTTAACGTCCCAATGGGACAATATGAATGAAATGTTATGCCTTTTGGATTAAAAAATGCTCCTTCGAAATTTCAAAAATTTATGAATGATACTTTTAACCCCTTTAGTAATTTTATCATCGTATATATAGATGATATTTTGATATTTTCAAAAATCATATAAATGCATTGTAAACATCTTAATCTATTCAAGAAAATTATTATTCAAAATGATTTGGTTATATCTAGACCAATTTTGCATATTTTCAAACCAATGTTAGATTCTTAGGCCATAATATTGAAAAAGAAAAAATTATTCTCATCCAAAGAAGTATAGAGTTTGTATCAAAATTTCCTGATGTTATTACTGATAAAACTCAGATCCAACGATTCTTGGAAGTTTTGAATTATATCTCTCCTTTTATAATGGCTAAAGACACAACTATACTATATGATAGACTTAGAAAAAATCCTAAAATTTTGACTGATAATCATATTAAAGCAATCAAAAATATTGAGATAAAAGTTAATAACCTACCATGCCTTTAGCCAATCCGAATTGACAGAAGATAGTGAAAACAGATGCTTCTGATAGGTGGCTATAGGGGAATTTTAAAATAAATTTCTCCTATTGAAAAACAAGAATACCATATACAATTCTATTCTGGAAAATGGAATAATAGTCAAAAAAAATTATACTACTATAGCTAAAGAATTTTTTGCTATAGTTAAAAGTGTTTTAAAATTTCAAAGAATTTATATATCAAAACTTTATTATAAAAAACGATTGTCAAGCAGCAAAATTCATCTTTAATAAATATGTAAAACATGATGTTTCAAAACAAATGTTTGCAAGATGGCAAGATTTGTTAGCACATTTTGATTTTGAAATACATTATAAAAAGGGAACAGATAATAGTCTTCCCGATTTTCTTACAAAAGAATATTTAAGTTAATAATTCTTTGTCTATTAATAACAAGAGTGATGCGACCATCGGGAAATTCTTCCTCTAATAGACGAAGAGAAAGAGGAAAAGGAAAAGCATCCATGGAAAGAAATAATATTTTTGCCCAAATAGAAAACCAGAAGCTAATAGCTTCAAACATTGCAGGAGCATGTATAAGCGCATTGGAAATTAACACTATATATCCAAGGTACAAAGAGTTCATAAATCTTATACAATCCAAACAAGCTTAGGGTAATAACCAACCATCCTATTCTTCAGCTGTAACTGACGAAGGAAATGAAAATATTGAAGTATATGAAAAATATAAGAAAGATGAAGTAATACTTCTTCTTGTAAGGGCCTACATATATAGGACTGAGCTTCCCTTTCTTGCCGAATTTCATCACTCCTTTCGTAGGAGACACTTTCAGTAAAACTCAATCATCATCTTCGAACTCTAATTCCCTTCTACTTCCATCTGCATATGATTTCTAACGACTATGGGTTGTCTTAAGTCTATTTCTAAAGAGTTGCACTTTCTCCATAGCATAATGACTGAATCTGGACTTATTAAAGGTGTTTCACCTACTTCAAACCAACCAACAAGAGATCTACATCTATGCCCATACAAATTCTCATAAGGGGCCATCTAAATGCTGGAATACTAGTTATTGTTGTAGGCAAACTCAATAAGAGGAAGGTGATCATTCCAACTACCCTTGAAATCAATGACACAAGCTCTCAACATATCCTCTAAGATCTGAATTGTACGCGCTGCCTGCCTATCCGTCTGTAGATGAAATGTTGTACAAAGGTTAACTTGAGTACCAAAACCCTTCTGAAATGACTTCCAGAAATGAGAGGTAAATTGAGGTCCTCTATCTGAGATGATAGACAAAGCAACTACATTCAACCTCACAACTTCCTTAATATAAAGCTTGGCACAGTCCCCTGCGAATCTGTAGTCTTGACTATTGAAAAGCGAGAAGACTTAGTCATCCTATCAACTATCACCCAAATTGAGTCATGATGTATGTGAGTATGAGGTAACCCCACGATGAAATCTATAATGATCACATCTCACTTCGAAGTAGAAATATCGATCTCTTGAGTCATACCTCCTGGTTTCTGATGTTCTACCTGACTTGCTAGAAATTGGGGCAATTACACGTAAGATCTGCTATGTCTCTCTTCATGCCATTCCACCAATAGACTTCCCGCAGATCGCGGTACATCTTAGTGGCACCAGGGTGAATAGAATATATGGAGTTATGGTCTTCCACAAGGATATGCTTTCTCTACTAACCCACATCAGGAATACAGAATCTACCCTGATAGCGAAGTACAGCATCTCCCCCTTGGGTAAACTACCCTCTCTGATTGTGGACTGCATTCTTAAGTTCAAGCAAAATTGGATCATTGTCTTGCTTTTCCTTAACCTCCACTACCAAGGAAGACACTATCTGATATGATCATAAGGCGAACTCCTAAACGAGCAAGCTTGTGAACATCCTTCACTAGCTCCTTACTTTCTTCCTCAACGTGAGCTACACTACCCATAGATAATCTACTAAGAGCATCTGCTACTACATTCGCCTTACCAGGATGATAATGCATGTTTATATCATAATCCTTAAGGAACTCAAGCCATCTCTTCTAGCGAAGATTCAACTCTTTCTCGGTGAACACATACTGAAGGCTCTTATGGTCAGTGAACACATCTACATGAACACCATACAAGTAGTGTCTCCATATCTTGAGTGCAAACACCAACTGCAAGCTCGAGGTCATGAGTTGGATAGCTCATCTCATGCACCTAAAGTTGTCTAGAAGCATAAGTTATAACCTTATCTCGCTGCATCAACACACAACCTAGGCCAACTCTGGATGCATCACAATAAATCACATAACCATCTAAACCCTCTGGTAGAGTCAAGGCAGGAGCTGTAGTCAATCTAGTTTTCAATCCTGTAAAGCTTTTCTCACAATCGTTTGACTATTTAAACTTGACCATCTTCTGAATTAATCTAGTCAAGGGTGAGGCTATGGATGAAAATTCTTCGACGAACCTTCTATAATACCCCACTAGGCCTAAAAAACTTCTGATCTCTGTAGCAAAGGTAGGTATAGGCCATTGTTTCACTACTTCTATCTTCTGTGAATCAACTCGGATCCCTTCGCTAGATACAATGTGACCAAGAAAAGCAATGTATTGCAACCAAAACTCACATTTGCTAAACTTAGCGAATAACTGGCAATCCTTAAGAGTTTGTAAAACAATTCTCAAATGACTCGCATGTTCTTCCACATTCCTAGAGTAAATGAGGATGTCATCAACGAATACGATAACAAAAAAGTCCAAGTACTGATTGAACACTTTGTTCATCAAATCTATGAAAGATGCAGGAGCATTGGTTAGTCCAAATGACATAACTACAAATTCGTAATGACCATACTAGGTTCTGAAGGTTGTTTTTAAAATGTCACTATCTCTGACTCTAAGATGATTATAACCCGATCGGAGGTCTATCTTTGAGAAGTGACTAGCACCTGAAGTTGGTCATCAATGTGGGGATGAGATATTTATTCTTGACTGTTACCTTGTTCAACTGTCTATTGTCAATGCACATCCTGAGACAACCATATTTCTTCCTTACGAACATACTGGTGCACCCCATGGTAAAATACTAGGTCTGATGAAGCCGTTTTATAGAAGGTCTTTCAACTGTTCTTTTAATTCCTTAAGCTTTGCTGGAGCCATTCTGTAAGAAGGGATAGAATAAGCTGGGTATTTGGAAGGATATCAATTCCAAAGTCGATTTCCCTTTTGGGAGGGACTCCGGGAAGATCTTCTGGAAACACTTCTTGAAACTCATTAACTACTAGAACAGACTCAATAGTTGGGATGTTAGAGCTAGAATCCATAACCCTAACTAGATGATAGAGATAACCCTTAAAGATCATCTTTCTGGCCTTAAGGTAAGAGATGAATCGACTCATATGCTCTAAACTACTACCCTTATATTCTAAGATTGATTCATCTGGAAACTGAAAACGAACAATCCTAGTTCTACAATCGAATGAGGCATGAATGTAACCAATCCATGCCTAGAATGACATCTAAGTCTACCATTTTTAACTCTACAAGATCTGCTGAGGGGACTTTCTGAGAGATAGTGACAGGGTAATTTTTGTACATCCGTCTAGCTATAACAGGGTCACCGACTGGAGTAGAGACTGAGAAAGGTTTTGAGATAGTTTCTGGACTAACACTGAATTGGACTGCTATGTAAGGAGTTACAAAAGAAAGACTAGCCCTTGGATCTAGCAATGCATAAACATCAAGGTAAAAGACTAGTAATATACTAGTAACTACATCACGAGAACCTTCCTGATCTTGGAGAGCCTGAATAGCATACAACAAGTTCTGGCGTTGACCGCAACAAGTATTAGATGAGTTATCCTGGTGAGTTGGGCGACTTTCTGGTGCTGCTGAAGTTGTAGACTGAGCTCTACCATTATCGCCTCCTTGACCCTGTCTAGAAGGACAATCCCTCAACCTGTGAACAGACTGACCGCACCCAAAACATCCCTCTTTTCGTGCAAGACACTCGCTTATATGGTTCTTACCACACTTAAGGCAAGTGGGGTAGTCTTGGTGCCTGAAACACTTCCTTGAGATTTAGAGCCTGGTGCTCTACCCTTCTGGTCATACCTGTTCTTGGAGGATGGAACACTAGCTGACGAAGGGGCGGGAACTGAAAACTTTTGCTGACTATGCGAGCGATTTCGACCACCTGATTTATGTTGAGAATAATTATAGTTCCCAGTCCTAGCCTTCTTATTCTCCTTAGCCTGTTCCTAATCTTATCACCCTCTACCTGCTAAGCATGAGTCATAAGCCTAGAGATGTTCATATCTCCAAGTAACATAGCACTTCTGCACTCAGTTTTCACCAAATCCGACACTACATACAAAAACTTATTCATCAGAGCCCTGGAATCAGCAACCATGTGAGGAGCATACCTGGAGAGTTGGTTAAACTTGAGTCCATACTCTTGGAATGTCATGTTACCCTACCTTAAGTTCATTAATTCTTGAGCCTTTGCTTCTCTCAACTCTCTTGGGAAAAACCTGTTTAGAAAGGTCTCACTAAAGCAATCCCAAGTAATAGAAGTTACATCTGTACCCTTATTTTCCTTCCACAGAGTGTACCAGATATGATCGACATCCTTTAACTGGTATAATGCCAACTCAACCCAATCATTCCCTGTGACTTGCAATACCTTAAAGATCTTCTTGATCTCATCCAAGAAATTCTGAGGATCCTCATTAGTTTGTGATCCTAAGCGGATTCATCCTAACAAAATCACGGACCCTTGTTGCTACTAATCCACATTTTCATTCACATAAGAATGAACCCGATTGTTCTGGTTAGTCATACTTTGAGCCAACATCTGTATAGCATTTCTGAACTCAGCATTGAAGACTTCTTGATCTAGAACTAGAGGAGCTGCTTTTGCATTCATGGCATTCGCATTCCTAGCGTTAGCACTACAAGGAGGCATGATCTGAAATGTAGAACGTCAAGTTAGAATGGAATAAGATCATATCTTACGCACGATAAGAGTAACAAAAAAGTGAAGTTTTTGCTAAAACACTTTGTAGCCTCCCTCTCATTAGATGGTGAACTTCACACCCATGAAAAGGACTCTACTTAGTGGGGTTTTTCAAACATCTAGGACTCTTGAACCTAATACTCTGAAACCAAGTTTTGTCATGCTCTGCGCTACCCACGAGACACGGACGCAGAATCTAGGACCACAAGTGATCCCAAGATAACCCTACTGGCATGATCATGAGCATACTAAGGAATACAAAACATTGTGGAAACTAAATCATAGTTTTAAACTCAAAAGATGGGGAATACCTATATTCTATAACTGAGATATTTGAAAACAATGAGATTAATACTAAGGAAAATTAACTCAATACTAAGCTGAAACTAATTATGTCTGAAAATAGCCTCTAAACTGGACTAGAAATACTGGAACAAGCCCCAACTAAATCTAGCAAAATCTGAAACTAAAAGACTAAATACTGAAAAGAAACTCATGACTATTATCCTTGGAGAATGAGGACTCACCACTAAATCTGCTGAATTGAAGATCAAAAATTGATCTATGTGTGATCTAGATGTTGAGAATCTGAACCTACATCACGAGCGCACATATGTGTTAGTACTTGAAAGGTAATGAGCATGTAGGATTAAAAAAAGCTGAAATAAAACATAACTGAACAAGCACAAAAGCAAGTATAATAATCTGAATAGGATATACTAAATCTCTGAACTAACTGAATGCAATGACCAATTTATAACATGCTGAAATTGAATACTGAGTATACTAATAAATGGTCAATGCAAGAGAGTCTTACTAAACTGTCGGAGCTACTAATAACCGACAATAAAACCACGTGAGCTTAATGTGGAGTCTGGTGTATACACCCCATCGATAGGAACCAATATACCCTGCCAAAGGTATAAAGGCATGCTGGCGTGATCACTAAATTGATTGCCCACAGAGGGGACTTACAACCTATTTGGCTAGTAATTCTGGGACTAATTAAGGACGTTGAACCCTAGTCCAACTCAGTATTATGTTACTCCCATGAATTATGTAACTAATTGATTTTGACTGAGTTTTGTAAATAGTGGATAGCGCAAAACTGAATGTGCAAACTGAGAATGCAACATTTAATCTGATGATGATGCATTAAAAACTGAGGCATGTATAACTGAATAACTGAAATGTCTGACCTAGCATGTGTAATTCAAGAACTAAAGAATTATAAAGATAGGGTTATGAAATTCATGCGATAAACAGAATAATAACTTTATACTATGATTTGGAACATATATGTTGAAAATTCATGAAATTCTATCAAAGTTCTTAAAACTCTAGGTTTAATCTTGATAAGAGAACCAAGAACTGACTGAAAACTAGGGACACAATGGGTGAAAAGAACCTACTCGTGAAATTTCACATACCTGGTGATGAAATTCACGGAGAAACACTTAGATTTTGGGGCTGAAACCTTACTGCGTTCTTGAACTAGGGTTCTTGACCTTTTTCTCCTTTCTTGATTCTAATTTTCTAAGTTTTGATTAATGATTTGACTTATGGTAAGTTTTAGTTATGTTTCTAGGCTTAAACTGACTATAACCTGATGATTTAAGGTCAAAACGACGTATTTAAGGGGTTTAAACAAAGTGGAAAAAGACCAAAAGACCCTTGGGTTAATTGTTGTCGGACCAAACGATGACCTGAACAGATGTTCTGTCGTTCCATAGACGGTCCTTCGTTTGGTCCGTAGGTTGGGCATGTTCGACAGGCCTTTACTAAAACAGACATAACATTTTACTTGGAGGTCTGACTTTAGCAAAGTTGGTGGCTATGGAAAGCTAATTCAATTATCTATCTGTTGGTAGGTCATGGGACACCTAATTCATTTTTTTCTATGAGTTATGACCATCTAAAGTTGACCCAACTGTATTTTCCCCCTAACTGTCTGCTATTTCTCACCTACAGTCAGAACTAGGTCCATCTACGGACCGTGTTGGTCAATCGTGGTTCTTATCAGAGAGTGGTGAATGGGGTGTTGATCAACGGATATAGACTACCGACCTAGTCTGACCTACGGACCGTCCGTCCATCCGTCTCTTGACACTTATTCAAATTTTCCTGGGCTGAGATTGTGGGGGTTTCTCACTCATAGATGGATGTGCAGGACGGACCGTGGGTCAGGATACGGTCCGTCAATGGCCACTGTCTGTTGTACTTGTAGATTTTCAGAAAAACTGGTTTTTGGTCTATTTTGGTTACGGGGTGTTACATTCTTCATAGGGTTAGGATCAATTCCTTGGTTGTGAGTGCATTAGTTATGAATTATGTGTCCATATAATGCCCTTCTCACTAAGTTAAGTTGAAAGTGCTCTTACGATTTAAACTAGGGCTTAAGTTTAAAGTATGGAAACTTCAAATAATCATCTCTCTCAGCCTATAATGAATTAGGTAACTCCTAACTTATCAAATTAAAGGTCTATTAGTGTTCTTTACAACTCCACGATGTTTGCATTATTTGAATTCATAATAAAAAGTTAAGACCATTTCACCAAAGACTGTTCGTGTTGAAAAGATGAGGATGCTATAGAAGGAATGCTACAGCGACCAACCTGCAGTTAAATGCAATTTTTGGACTTAAAATATTATTTTACTCCTAAAACTCATTTAAGGTCGGGATAGAGCAATAAAATGGTGATTTCTTTAATTTTCCATTGATTTCCTCCTTCAAGGTAAGTCCTTCCATCTATCTTACACTCGTTTGACTATTTAATCTTTAGAATAACATTAGATTGATCATGGTGTGGATAGAAAGTTAATCTAGGTAAATTTTCTGATGTATAGAAAATTAATAGGTTGAAAACCTCTTGAATTTGAGTTAGCATTGATAGATTATGTGCTTGGGACTAGAAATTGATCTAACCCTTTCAAAATAGAGTTTTTCAGTAGATTTGAGGGTAGAACAAGTCAGTTTGAATTCCAAAGTATTTGTTAGAAGAGTAGTTTATTAATTATTCTTACAATTGTTATCATTAGATGATTTAACCTTCAGAGTTGTGAAGAAGAAAGAAGATCATCAGTCGTACAACTTACTTGTCACAACAGCTTGACGTCCAAATAGGCTAGATTTTATTACTAAGTAGTTTAGATATGCTTCCAATAACATGATATTTTATAGATTGACAGGAGTTTTCATGCCTAGGCCTTAGGGCACAGAGTCTAAATGGTTAAAGGTTGTTTTATTGCTACGAAGGTGGGAAAAGATAATAACTAGGGGATGGTTTTCTAGTTCTTGAATGTTAACTTTGAGTTTTCTTGCTGGGTGATTTTG
Source organism: Solanum corneliomulleri (assembly GCA_027704805.1). Classification (NCBI taxonomy): domain Eukaryota; kingdom Viridiplantae; phylum Streptophyta; class Magnoliopsida; order Solanales; family Solanaceae; genus Solanum; species Solanum corneliomulleri. The sequence goes on along the minus strand of JAKWIY010003054.1, from coordinate 9,378,934 downwards.
TGATAATTTTAAGGCTTTGTGTTATGAAATTTTTTACTTATAGTCATTTATGTTACTTGTGGTAATCAAAAGGAACTATGTGTACTCATAATGTGGTTCAATGTTGGGCCATTGGTATATAGGCATGGTTGTGTTGTCCAATATATGTATGTATGTATGCATGTTTACTGCTTATTAGTATCATTTGTGTAATGTATGCTGGCAAAAACATATAAAAGCATATGAAGCAATATTATGTTAATAATTTCATGCAATGAATATGTCTATGTGAGTTGAGGTTTCAAGTATTCTTGTTCATTATGTTTGTGATTATGTATGAATGTTTGTAATTGTTGGTTGAATCGGGTACCACGTCTTAGAACAAGATGTCCCAATGGGTGGCTCAAATATCACATCTGGTATATACTAACGGTTGGCTCGAATACCACACATGATAAAGAAATATCCATATATGGTTGGCTGCGGTACCACGTCATTACACTTACAATGGTGACTCAGATATCACGCCTAATATATATACTAACTCTGATTGGCACGACACCACACCGATACACTAAAAGTTTGGGTGTGAATTCCATGAGAGAATCGTATTTACATATTGGTTCCCTGAGTGAACTGGGTTTACTTCTTCATAATGGATTGTACATGTGGGTCCATAAGTGGTTGAGATTTGTGTTTAAATGTTGTAATGGTTCTTATGTAGATAAAGTTTGCATGTTAAACACTGTGAATGATGTTTTAAAAATCCTTAGGAGGTCCGAGTTACTTGAAAGATGTGATCAATCAAATATGTTTTGTTCCCTAAGAGTGTTAGTGTGTTTCCTTGTAAAAATAACTTTGGAGGTTTTAATCAATTTGTGGCGATTTCATAACCATTAAGGGTGTTAGCTTATGATTTGTTTATTTTTTCACATGTTACAACTTGTTTGGGGTAGAGGGTTCTCTTATCTAGGTGGTAGAGATTGAGGAGTGTGTGTCTACATATCTCTCTCTTATTTAGAAGCGGGAGTTGGATTGGACTAACACATCACTAACAAGTTGTACCAAAAGCATTTCAAATTGTACTTAAGGCCTCATAATTTTTTGTCCTTTGTGGCCCAATTTGATTGGATATTAACACCTTCAGAACCTTTTAATCCACGTGTGAGCAATTAATATTGCTTCAGCTTATGAGATTAGAGCTCTCAATCTGTATCTAATCCTCCTTCAATTCAATCTCTTTCAAGACAATATTTCTGGTAAAATCTTTGCTTTTCTTCTTAATAAGTTTTTAGTTTTCTTTATCTTCTCACTCTTTTGTTTTGATTTTTCAGATTTTGGTGTTTTTATTCCTCAAATCCCTTTTCCTGGTAAAATCTCGCTTTTCTTCCTAAAAATTTTTTAGTTTCTTGAATCCCTTTTCCCCCTGATTCTGTCTCTATTGAATGCATTGTTGTCAGTTTTGATTTCAATTCTTGAATGATTCTGATTTTTGTTTTAGTTTATTATTAAATTTTCTACTTTCATGTTCCTAATGAAGGTTAGTTTAATATTGAATTTTCTTATCTTAATCAATTTCTACTTCATGTTCTTACTGCACGTGAGTTTATTGTGAATTTTTCTACTTGCATGTTTCTAATGCATGATTTTGTTTCTATGTTCTGTAATTTTAGAAAAATCAGAATATGCAGCAAATATAACTATTCAGGTACTCATAAACAGCAAATATACCAATCTAGGATAAAACTTTTTCCCTTCTCCTTTTCTTTATACATTCTTCCTATGTAGTCCTAGAGTTATTTATTTTCCTTGCGACTTATATGTACTCAGATGGTTCGTGCGCTCTCACGAGTTCTCTCATTTACTGTGCTACGTCAATGAATTTTTAGTCGATGTTTTTATCTTCTACCTCTTTATTTGCAGGTGTAAATAAACCTCTCTAAAGGTTACACCAAAAAGAACAAATATAACAAAGCAGTAATCCTTTTTTAAGTTCAAATTTGAATTTATTTTATTGGGCAGATCCAACCATGGATTTCATAAGGTCTTTAATCAAACAATCCACGACATGTAAGTCTTTTCCTAAAGTTGTTTTGCTCGATTATTGTTACATTCAATTACATTATTGTTTCTCCCTTCTTAGCGTGTAATCTTGAGCTTAAAGTTCTCTAATACTCATACTCTTAGAATGTAATTGAGGATTCTCAGAAAAACTCTTGGGATTTTCTATTTTGCTAATTTAGGAGAATGACAACATATATGTCTATTATGCCTGCTTCTCTTTTTTCCCCACTTTGTACTAGATTATGATTTGAAGACATATTATTAAAATCGGTACTTAGTCAAAGCAGTTATAATGATACTAAATAATAATAAAAAAATGAAAACTTAAATTAGGTAAGTAATAGTTGGACTTTGCTTTAAGGATGTAAGTATATGAACTTTTCTATCTGCTTCCAAATAACTATTTGCTGTCTTTTTTACTATCTAAAATTTTATACAGCTAAATCTTCATTTTTTTCAGTAACTAATTGTATATGGTCTTTATTTTTGTACATGTTTTGTTCTTTATTTACTTTTACTTTTACTTTCTTTTTTCAATTTTGGAGATGCCAATTGAGAGGTATGATTTAAAATTTGAGAAGTGAAGTGTTATTACACTGTCATATTATTTTGAAGAGCTATTACATTACGACATTATTCATGAACTTAAAAATAACTTCTCTAAGATAATATACCGTCTGTGTTTTATTTTCTTTTGGTGTTTGATTGTCTTGTGATTTTGTGATGACCGCTTTATTATCCAGGTTCAGATATTAGCTATTAGAAAATGACAAGTCAGGCCTTCTAAAGTAAGGAAACATACATTTTATACAAAAAGAAGAAATAATGTTGTTTGTATGGTGTTGGCACAACAATGTCACAAGAAAGAGTGCTCAAGATGCGAGACTCTTACTCAATTTTCATTCAAGGTTATTATGATGTATGTTAAAATTGTTTGTTTATCTCCTTAGTAATAAGGGACATAATAAAAGGACGAACACAACATATCCTAGTTTGTACTAAAGGTAGTAGAAGTTGTACGGTAAATTTGGCTTTCTTTTATTGGAGAATGAACAGGAGTCTCCTTTAGGGAAGAGGAGTGTTATGAAATTAAAAAAATGCAAAAAAGCTTTAAAGTTTGTGGGGTTTAAGCGTAAAGAATAAATAAAGTGTTTCGTCCAATCCAAGACTAATACTTATATAAATGGATAACAAATATATGACAAGAGAAATAGGGGGGGGGGGGAAATGATAAAGTGAAATATCAATTGCTTAGTGTTACTTTTTCATAAGACAATCATTGGCAAGGAAAAGTTTACCTTATAATCTTAATGATGATGCTGAGGCGCACATTTTGAGCTTCACTTCGGGCATAAGCGCACTTCAAGCGTGCTTTTGATAATACGAGGGAGAGAAGACAATAATATTTCGAAATTGCCTTTTGTTGCTGAAATGAATAAATTAAAGGGAAAAGGTAACCTAACTTTCGTCAATAGCAAAGAAAGTGTAACTAGAGTAAAAAAAATGATAATGTCATGCTCTATGTTCTGGCAAGGTTTCATAGTTTCTTCACTAATTGTGCAAATAACATAGGTAAGTCCCTCAGTAAATCTTCAACTCAAGCTGAGAGGAGTAAAACGTAAACTTAAAGTGGAAATTGTAAAGTGTAATTAGCAAATTGCTAAGAAAATTGATCCAGCGACTTAGACATGAGTGAACAATTTAACGTATAATATTTCTTTTGCCTTTTCTCAGCCTAAGAGTGATGAAGATATTGTAAGAACTTTTTGGTGAAGCACTATGTTCTGCTTGTACTGGCGAGGACATGCGCCTTCTGCTGAAATTAATGTTCACTACAGCGTAGGTAATGTGGAGGTGACTTTTGGAGATGTACATGTTTTGGGTCTTAATTGTAGCACACCCTCCTCCTTTGACACTCTGATCTATCTTACACTTATACCACTAAAGAACCAAGGTAGTTTTCTCCAATTTTTGTGCTTGTAATACATAAATGGATCATATAGGTATGGCTATGTATGAATTTTTAATAAAGATCGAGTGTTATACAGTAGATGATGAAGTCACTCTCTTTCTATATTTGTTTCTTTCCTTTTGTTTTCAAAGGAACAAATAAATAATCAATAGACATTATTATCTAGACATAGTATTATTGTGGTCCAAAGATATTAAAGATAATCTAAGTCAGAGACAACAATAAATTGAGATGATCCTTCTGCGCTATGACCTTATGAGTTAAATAACAATATGTGACATGAGAGCTGAAAAATTCTATTTTAATAACCGTGTTGGAAAGTCAGTATGTCACTTTCTGTTAGATCACTTGAAATTCTAATTGTAGTAGATATGTGCATCTATTTAGATTTAATTCAGATCAACATAAAGACGTACAATTCAGTTTTGTGGAGAGCATCTTCCGATCACAACAGTGAAATAAATTTTGCAATCTATTATGGGGAGGTTCTTGGATTGTGCAAGCGAATACAACATTTACAAATCAGAAGAATGGGCATAAAAAAGTACCTGTAGAGTAATTTGAAAGATCAGTCTACTAAACACCTGAAGTGCCCTCTGTGTGCATCAAAGAGGGAGGTAATACTTGCATCCAATTTTAGGTAGAATTATCGATTGCTGATTACGCTTGCTCAATTAGATTTCCAAGACCAATCAAGGATCTCTCTGAAATGATAGTAAAGGCTCTTTAGATCTTTGATATTAAAACCCCTTATAATTGTCTAAACCAAACTGGTAATTTCGATTGCTCTTTTTCAGGCTTTTGTCTGTATAGTTGTGAGTACTGTTTTTAAGTCTGTTAAACATTATAGACTTTGTCAAGTGTTGGCCTTCCGTTTTCTATAATTATTTTTGCTTTATCAGTCTCTTATTGCTGCTTTTTCTAGTGCGTTTAAAAAATTTTCACTCATTTTCTACTTGCTTTTAACAACTTAAAGCTTCTTTTGAATTACCTACGCAATATGAAAGATATGTGTATGCCTGAGTTGAGAGAAGTCCCACAATTTTTAATCAACTTTTGACATACATTGTTTGTACAAGAAATGCATCGCCTCTTTTTTTAATTTTCGTTGTTATGTTGCTTGCTTCCACTTTATAAATGTCTACAATTCTATTACTGAATTGGTCCTACTATTCTTTAACTTAATTTTTCAATCATCGTTTATCTCCTTAAATTTGCGTTTTAGCTTATAATTAGAGTTAAAATTGTGCAACTACCCTACAAATTTTTCTAAGTAACTGCACAAGATCATGGATAGCATAGTATGTCCATAAACCTTCAATTTACAGAGTGAAGTATTTGTCCATTCTGCTTACTATGTACAAACCTGGTCTTCTCTCCTAATGAATTTCCCCTTTGCTACTCCCTTTCGCTAGCTGGAGTATTCTGTTGTTTGAACTTCTTTCCCACAAAGTTTCTGCAGCAACGTAAACTTCGATGCTGCACAAAAGATGCATGACACCTAATTTTTAACAAGGTATGTCAGATTCAACCATACTTCTTTCTTATTACGCTGCACATTCACAACTTTAAACACTTTTCCTTCCTACTGCAGGTATTTTGCAACTACAACGTCGCACCATCATCATCTATTATGTAAATAGCATAGTGTAAATGTGCATAACCAGTGTTGTAATGCATAAACAATATGTATCAATATATAGTCTACTTTGAACCGCTTGGTCCGGTGGATTGGAGTTCAAATTGTATCAATATATAGTCTACTTTGAATCGTGAAAAAGAGATATATCAGGTTGTATCATATGAAATCACAAGGAATCGGTTGGCAAGACAATCTCCCTGTATCAGATTATATTAGTGATTTTTTCAAGCTTTGCGTGTCAATGAAGAAATCAAATATAGTAGGTATGAATTGTAATTAACTTAATTCATATTGATATATATGGTGTGTTTGGTATGAAATGTTATTCAATCTTCTCATGTTTGGTTGGGACAAAAGTCTTGAAAATGGTTTTCCAAATTAACTCATTTTTCTCAAAATTAAGGAATATGACTTCTCTTCAAAAATTAAGGAAAACGTTTTTCAAAACTCTCCTCTAACTTCAAATTATTCATTTTTTTTTACAAAAACATAAGTTTTAAAAAAAATCAATTTCAAAATTCTATTTTTCACCTGATCCCTAACCCCCCACCTCACCCACCCACCACCGGCCAGCCCCCCCCACCCCCACCCCACCCCACACCCTCTCAAAAAAATTTGAGTTCGTTTTTAAAAATATTTTTATTTTAAAACTCCTACCTCGCTCCCCCCGTCAGCCCCCTTACCACCACCACCCCCCACCCCACCCCAAAAAAAAAATTAATTTCATTTTTAAAAAATATTTTTGACTTCAAAGTTTTATTTTTTTTCACCTACTCTGCCCACCCCCACGCCAGCCCCTATCCCCCCTAACCCCCCAAACCCCCAAAAAATTAATTTTCATTTTAAGAAATATTTTCAATTTCAAATTTTTGCCCCCTACCCCCTATGCACACACCTCCTCCCACAACCCCCCCCTCCTCCAAAAAAAATGTTTCTAAAAAATATTTTCAATTTCATAAATTATTTTCTACTCTAGTAAAAATAAAAGATGTACTCAAAAAAAAATTTTCATTTATAAATCAAACACTAAAAATCATTTCTAGAAAATATTTTCTACTCACCAACCAAAAATGAGAAAATAAGTCCAAAATCTACTTGTTTTCCAGAAAAACATTTTCCATGGAAAACATTTCCTTCATACCAAACACACCCATAGTGTAATCAATTCCCCACTATTGTACAAACTTGAAGGATAAATAGAATAATGTAACCTAACTACGAAGAGGGAGAGAAGGAGAGAGAGGGAGAGGGATGAGAAAGGGAGAAAGAGGTCTAAGGTGAGAGGGGGAGAAATTAAAGGAGAGATTTCCTACAAATCCTAGTGTTATTAGATAATATTTCTAAACTATACGGATGTATTATAAATAATGTAGTAGTTATATTTATTTAAATAGATAAAATTTTCTAGTATAATATAATGGGTGAAAATCATTTTCATTCTTTAACTTTGCTTTAAAATCAACCCCCTCCCTCCCCCCTCCCCCCTCAATTTCGAACAATAATCAACTTCCCCCTTTATTTTGCATTGTCCATTTTGTCATTCTTATATCATATACTAGATAATTTAAGATTCGTGATACAGGGTCAATATAATAAAAATTTTATTTACGGGCTCAATATTATATTATTATATATATTTATAATAGAAATTTAATTAGTTTTTAAAAAGAAAAATTATTATGACATTTTCAAATAAACTTGGTAAGAAATAATGATAAAATATCACATTTTCTAAGTGATTATTTTAACATCATGTCAAACAATATTTTCAAATTAAATAATTAATTTAATGATACTCTTTTTCTATTTTATTTGAAAATCATCAAGAGAATAAATTAAACTATGAATCTCAATATATTAACAATTTTTATAAACTATATGAAAATAGAGTCTATTGATCCATTTATGGATCATTTCTGAATACATTTAAAATATGTTTTATAGGTGTTTGACAAAAAAAAATAGTGACCTACTTTTAAAATATATTTTTTTTTAAATATAGAAACTTAGTTTTTTTTATTTGAATTTAATATATGTTATTACTTATGATCACACTTATTTCTTTTCAAGTATATTAATAGAGCCAAAATGAAAGGGACAATAATTAATTATATTTTTATAATGATTTTTTTTATCAATGTAGACATTTTTAGTCAGTATAATGAATAGAAAAATATTAAGAATTGAATTAAAGTAATAGTAAAATAGAGTAAAAGTAATAACAGTAACTAAAGATGTTTCTAGAACTATTCAATTTTCTTGTTATTATTCTTGTTAGATTTTTGTTATCGTGAAGTTACATTTTTACCTTCGATCATCATTCACTTCATATATAGTATGATATTTCTAGAATTATTTGTTTTTCTTGCTATTTCTCTTAATATATATTTTTTAGAATGAAATCATATTTTTATTCTTGATCGTCTTTACTGCAAATATATCATCCTTTTCATTTTTACTTATAAATGTTACTTTTAACATTTTTTTCTTTAATTTCAATCTAATATATATATTAATTTAATCACACTTATATCTTTTCAAGTATATTAATTAGAGCCAAAATAAAGGTGAATAATTTATTTATAATAAATTTATATATTTAAAGTAGACATTTTTTACAAGTATAATGAATGTAAAAAACATTAAGAACTAAATCAAGATAAGTAAAATAGAGTAATAAATATATATCACAATAATTCACAAAAGAAAAGAAAGTGAAGTAATAATAAAATAAGTTAATCGTAATAACAATAACTAAAGATGTTTCGAAAAATATTTAATTTTCTTGTTATCATTTTTGGTAGATTTTTATTAGCGTGAAATTACTTTTTTACCCTTGATCATTATTTATTTCATATATAGAAAAAAAATTCTAGAATTATTTACTACCTTTCTTAATAGATTTTTGTTAGAATGAAATTACATTTTTACCCTTGATCGTCATACCACTTCACTCTTCTATATAATAAAAAATATGGAGAAAAAATTTTATGATTTATTTTTTAACCTCGATACTTATTACTTTTTACTTTAAGTTAATTCATTATAATAATTTTTGATGAACCGTATGTGTATACATGTATGTATGCACATATTTTTGTCCTGCTCCACTCTCTTACTCTGTGCAATGTTTGTTATATGATTTTTCATGACATTCCTTAAAAAAAATTAATTAGATGTATATTTTACTAAATTAACATTATTGAAGATGCTTTAAAACTTTAAATTTTACTCAGTTATTTGATACTTAGGGTAGAAATGAGAAAAAAATTAAAAATTCATTTGATTTCATAAATTGAACAAATAAATTAAAATAACTATTTTTAGATCAGAATGGCATTGAAGCAATATAAATGGTAGGGCAATTATTTCTGTATTGCTTATATAAATAAATAAATTTTGATTTACATTGATGGAATATATATTACATAAATTAATTATAGTTTAAAATAATTTAAAACTTAAATAAATACATTCTTTAAAAAAATTGACCTAAATTAAATTAATTATTCTATATTTCCTACATGAAATATATTTGTATAATCATTATTCTCTTTCATTTTCACTTGTATAACTAAAAATTATAATTTTATTATCATAACTAAAAGTAATTTTCTCATAATGCTAACTTACTTCATTATAGGATATCATTAACTTATATATTTAATTAGTATTTCTCACTTTTTTCTTATAAACGATAATGGTTATACTTTTACGGAAAATTATTACTCCTACATGAATTTTAAAAAAGTGAAAATATCATAATTTTTGAAGTAAAAAGAAATGATAATGAAGGAATATAATAATCATTTTGAAAATTGAATTAGAATAACAGAAAGACTTTGATGATTATTCGAAATGGAGGGGAATTTTATTTTTAAAAGCAATGGGATGAAAACGATTTTCACCCATGTATATTATATCATTGACTTTATTGTCATAATTATTTGGTGGTATAGATGATCTTTGGGGCAAAATTAATAGGCACGTGAAGGGTTGTTTGTGTAAAATAATTTCTCATTGTATGATAACTCTACCAAATGCGGGATGGACCCATAAATATACACTCTCAGATCCCTTTGATTTGCTAATTAATTTCTACAAATAAACTAAAAAGGAGACTAATACTCTTATCATTTCATTTCTTCCTGAAGCTTAAGGTCTCTACAACTCCACCAATATCTCTGAGGTACATTTTCATGGCTATGCACATCTAATGACTAATATCTATTACCTAAACTTTTTACAGTATATCATTTTACGGGTTAAGTTTATCACGTTTGATAAAATATTGTGATTCTATAATACTATATGTTTTTTCTTTGTTGAGTATTGATTCACTTGCTTAATTCGATCGGGTATTGTATATCTTTTCTACAACTTTTGAAATAGCTAGTTACCTTTTTTCTCTCTTCCATCACCATAGTGTGATTATTTGTGGCAGAAATAGATTTTTTTTATTGAAATTCATCATTAATTACTATATACATCATCATTACTATGAACAACAATAACAACGAACATTAAAAAAAATCCATGACCTTGTAATATTCCTAGTGTGCTAGATTTTTCGATAAATGAATTTGAATAAGTCTCCTTTCGTCCTCTAACTCTACCTCTGGTTTCACTCTGTTCTCAAAAAGTAGGGAAATAAACTTGTATATATATATATGGAGTGTGTTTGGTATGACAATATTTTTCTCCATATTTCATTGGTAATTAGGTGAAAAAATATCGTATTGAACATTTCAAATTTATTGTTTTGCAGTTATAAAATTGAAACAAAAAATTGGAAAAGATGAAAGTAGGTGTGGTGGGGGCAGGGATAAATGGACTTATTTCTGCATATGCATTGGCAAAATGTGGGGTCAAAGTTGTAATTTACCAGAAGGAACATTTTATCGGCGGCCATGCTAAGACCGTCACCGTTGACGGCGTCGAACTTGACCTTGGGTTTATCATCTTTAATAGAGTAAGTTATAAATATTTTTTTTCTTGTTGCTTATTTACACGTTTGATAAATTGTTTCTTCTCAACCAAATTAGGTATATGACCTCAATTATCTGTGCTTTTATATGAGTGTTTTGTACAATCAAAAATAATTGAGTGTACGTTATATAATATTATATCATTATATTATAAATATTATATACGTGGGTCAAGTTGGAAAGTTTGTGTCTATGCCAAAAGACTTAAAAGGTGGCTCAAATATTTAAATTTAAATAATATCTAAATAGTTGTAATATATTCCGGATAAAGTCAAAGATTTTAGGAAATATTATATTGGATTATATTTTCTGAATATTTATTAGGAAAAATTATATAAATTAATACATTTTAAAATATAATTATTGATTTTTGTGATATTTTGTATTTATTATCATTTATAATAATATTTTGTTTAATCTGTGATATGTATTAAAAGTGAATTATGTATGCAATATATATAAATTATAATTTTTTTTTGAAAAATATCATGTTTGTTTAGTAAAAAATTATTGTATTATAAGTGTATTAAAATGTGTGATAAATGAATTATTCATCATTAAAATTTGTATTATATGTGAATAATAAACTATTCTTTATAATATGTATTAAACTTGTATTATAAATGAATTAAAAGTGATCAAGTTAAAAATATTATTTTTATAAATGATAAATATTTTTTTATTATAGTATATTTATGTAAGTTTCCCTATTTATTATCCGATAATTTCCTTGGTGGGTATGGAATGTGGATTGGGCTGGTGTTGGGGAGAAAACAATTAATGATAGAGCAACTTAAAAAAAAATAATCATCATATATTATTATAAGTGAATAAACTTAAAAGTTGAATACCATTTAACCCTTATCCTTATTTAAAATCTAATAAAATATCTAATAATTTAAACATAAATTAATCTATTTCAAACCTTTTTACCTCCTAATAAAATTACAAGCTTAAGAATCATAAAATGACCATTTTCATCCGTAAGTAACAAAGTGGATATTTTATATATATTATTAAAAATAGAAAGCTCGTATCTTCAAAGTTGATTTATCATTTTATCCATATACTGAATCATTCTTTTATAAAATAATTTTTATTTATACCATAAATAAATAAAATCTTCAATTAAATTAGTTTTCAGTAACATGAATTGAACGGATATCAAATTTAACTCAATAATTTAATAAAGATTGAGGACAATCATCGTTCTTACTTTCCGTGCTTATTTTTTGGTTTATTCATTTTATATTAAAATTTTGATCATTATCATATTATGTCTAGTAGAAACCTTCCAAATGAAAAATTTGAATTACCGCCTATTAAAAGTTAAACATCATTTTAACCTTCAATTCAAAAGTTTATGATATTGTCACGACCCAAAACGAGCCGCGAGTAGCACCCACATTTATCCTAGTATGTGATCGAACCAACCAATCTAAACCCCAACATTTCAACCATAATAAACAGAATGTAATGCGGAAGACTTTAAACTCATTAATATAACCAATAAATAACTTCTAAAGTTTATTAACTATTATCCCCAAAATTTGGAAGTCATCACCACAAGAACATCTATCCTCAAATTACTAAATCTAAGAGTATCTAAGAAGCTAAAATAAATAAACAGCTAGTCCATGCCAGAACTTCAAGGCATCAAGACGTGAAGAAGAAGATCCAGTCCAAGCTAGAAGCAATAGCTCACCCTGAAATCTGGTGTGATGAAGACTGGCTAGAGTTGCGGACGAGTCGAAGTCGATGGCACGTTTGCTGCACTCCACAATAACAAGAAAACAATTTACAAGTAGGGGTCAGTACAAGGAACACGTACCGAGTAGGTATCATCGGCCAACTCAGAATAGAAAGCAATATATATTGAGCAATAACATAAAATCGACCACAATACTTAACAAGTAACAACAACAACTACCGTAACCACTGGCCACAACACCCAGCACATCTATGAGAACTCAAGCCTCCACATCATACTCATATGGGAAATAGTTCTTTAAATTGAGTATATTAACATAATTCAAGATTCATTCTCTTTATTATCCTTGTGTCGGAACGTGACACTCCGATCCCCTCAACATTCATTCTTTTTATTATCATGGTGTCGAAACGTGACACTCCGATCCCCTATTATCCTGGTGTCGGAACGTGACACTTCGATCCTCTACTATCCTGGTGTCGGAACGTGACACTCTGATCCTCTACTATCCTGGTGTCGGAACGTGACACTCCGATCCTCTACTATCCTGGTGTCGGAACGTGACACTCCGATCCTCTACTATCCTGGTGTCGGAACGTGACACTCCGATCCTCTACTATCCTGGTGTCGGAACGTGACACTCCGATTCCCTAATTCTACGTGTCGGTTCGTGACACCCGATCCCCTAATCTCATTCTTTTAGTTCATCAAGCCTTCTTTTATACCAATACCCTTTTTCTTTTACCCTAATTGTCATATAATTAAGTATAAAAGATGAAAAAAATAACCCACTATTTATTTCAAGGTTATCTCCTTTAACCCCCAAGTAATTGAATTATTAACATTAACCCACTGACTTTATAATTATAAGCATGAATAGTCCAAAACGCCCCTTAAAAACTTTTAACAGAAATCCGACCCAGTCAGGGTTACGTAGCCTGTGACGGTCCGTCATGACTGTGACGGTCCGTCCTGCAGGTCCGTCACAAAGTTCAGAGAGTTAATTTCTGTGGAAAGGTTTGTGACGGTCCGTCGTGCCAACGACGGTCCGTCCTGCCATTCCGTCGTGAAGTTCAGAGAGTCGATCTCAGTACCCAAATTTTCAAAATCTAAGTGTTTTGGAACAAGACCCCCTCGACGGTCCGTCGTGCCCATGACGGTCCGTCGTGGGATCCGTCGATTAAGACAGTTATTACCAGAATAAACTCTACTGCTCAAAACGACTAAACATGTTGTTACAATAGATACCAATTTACCCATCGTTCGTCCTCGAACGATCACAAGAAGAAAAACAAGGGCGAAAAGGAGTACCTGAATCTGTAAACAGGTGTGGGTATCTTTCTTGCATATCAGCCTCCTTCTCCCAAGTGGACTCTTCAACTGGTCGATTCTTCCATTGAACTTTGATGGATGCAATATCTCTTGATCTCAACTTGCGGATTTCTCTATCTAGAATGGCAACATGCTCCTCCTCATAAGACAAATTCTCATCAAGAAGAACTGAATCCCAACGAACAATGTAGTTTCCATCCCAACGGTATCTTTTCAGCATAGACACATGAAATACCGGGTGCACTCCTGAGAGCCCTGGAGGCAAGGCTAATTCATAAGCCACCTGCCCTACTCGCTTAAGTACTTCAAATGGTCCAATATACCTTGGACTAAGCTTTCCTCGTTTACCAAACCGCATCACCCCTTTCATGGGTGAAACCTTTAGCAAGACTTGTTCACCCTCCATGAACTCCAAGTCTCTAACCTTTCGATCTGCATATTCCTTTTGCCTACTTTGCGCCGCTAAAAGCTTTTCTTGAATAGATTTCACTTTCTCTAATGAATCCCTCAAAAGATCAGTACCCCAAGGTCTAACCTCAAATGCATCAAACCAACCAATGGGGGACCTACATCTCCTCCCATACAGTGCCTCAAATTGAGCCATATCAATACTTGAGTGATAGCTATTATTGTATGAAAAATCTGCTAAGGGTAAGAAGTTATCCCAATGACCACCAAATTCTATCACACATGCACGAAGCATATCCTCTAACATCTGAATCGTTCGCTCAGACTGACCATCGGTCTGAGGGTGAAATGCAGTACTAAGGTCCAACCTAGTACCTAATTCAGCTTGCAATGTTCTCCAAAACTTAGAAGTAAACTGCGTACCTCTATCTGATATGATGGAAAGTGGAACTCCATGCAATCGAACAATTTCTGAGATATAGAGTTTCGCTAACTTCTCTGCATTGTAAGTCACCTTGACCGGAATGAAGTGAGCAGACTTAGTTAATCTGTCCACTATTACCCAAATAGAATCAAACTTACCCAATGTCTTTGGAAGACCAACCACGAAGTCCATTGCAATTCTCTCCCACTTCCATTCAGGAATGGGCATTCTCTGAAATGTTCCTCCGGGCCTCTGGTGTTCATACTTTACTTGCTGACAATTGGGGCATTTGGAAACAAAATCAACAATGTCACGCTTCATTCTACTCCACCAAAAGTGTTGCTTTAGGTCACGGTACATCTTGGTTGCACCAGGATGTATAGAATATCCGGAACTATGAGCCTCTGTAAGGATAGTGTAGATCAAATCATCAACACGGGGCACACATACCCTTCCCTTAATCCTCAAAACACCTTCCTCATCAATTATTGCTTCTTTAGCCTCTCCTCGAAACACCTTATCTCGGATCTGAATCAGTTTCTCATCAGTAAACTGCTTTCCCTTATTCTTGTCAAGAAAGGAAGATCTTGCCTCCACACAGGCCAACAATCCTCCCATCTCTAGTACTTCCAGCCTCATAAAGTCATTAGCCAGAGTCTGAACCTCTCTAGCCAATGGGCGTCTAGAAACCTGCAAGTGAGCTAGACTTCCCATGCTCCCTGCCTTTCTACTTAAGGCATCTGCCACAACATTAGCTTTTCCCGGGTGATACAAGATAGTGATATCATAGTCCTTCAGTAGTTCCATCCATCTCCTCTGTCTTAAATTTAAATCTTTCTGAGTAAAGACATACTGTAAACTACGATGATCTGTGTAGACTTCACACTTGACCCCATATAGATAATGTCTCCATTGCTTTAATGCAAACACTACCGCAGCCAACTCCAAATCGTGGGTCGGATAATTACGTTCATGCACCTTTAATTGTCTCGAAGCATAAGCAATTACATTTTTCTCTTGCATTAGCACTGCACCCAAACTAGAATAGGATGCATCACAATAAACAATGAAATTCTTGCCTTCCACTGGCAGGGTAAGAATTGGTGCAGTAGTCAACAAGGTCTTGAGATTCTGAACGCTTTCTTCACATTCATCCGACCATACAAATGGAACATTCTGCTTAGTCAAGTTTGTCAATTGGGAAGCAACCGAAGAAAATACCTTGACAAATCGACGGTAGTATCTAGCTAAACCCACAAAGCTCCTTACTTCTGTAACATTAGTAGGTCTTACCCAACTCTTCACTGCTTCAATCTTAGAAGGATCCACCATCACTCCATCCCTAGAAACCACGTGCCCCAAGAAGGACACTGAATCTAGCCAAAATTCACACTTAGAAAATTTGGCATAAAGCCTTTTCTCCCTCAACACTTCCAATACAATTCTCAAATGTTCCTCATGTTCTTCCCTGCTCTTTGAGTATACCAGTATATTATCAATAAACACAATGACAAAGAGATCCAGGTATGACTTAAAAATTCCGTTCATCAAGCTCATGAAAGCAGCAGGGGCATTCGTTAGTCCAAAAGACATTACTAAGAATTCATAATCCCCATACCTGGTCCGAAAAGCAGTCTTTGGCTGATCTGCTGCCCGTATTTTCAATTGATGATAACCAGATCTCAAGTCGATTTTTGAGAAGGTACAAGCACCTTGTAACTGATCGAACAAATCATCAATGTGAGGAAGAGAATACTTGTTCTTAACAGTTACCTTATTCAGTTGCCTGTACTCTATGCACATCCGAAAACTCTCATCCTTCTTCTTCACAAATAACACCGGAGCACCCCAAGGGGAAGCGCTTGGTCTAATGAAGCCTTTACCTAACAACTCTTGAAGTTGGGCCTTTAACTCCCTTAACTCACCGGGAGACATTCTATAAGGGGGTATGGAAATGGGACGAGTACCCGGCTCCAGATCAAAGCAAAAGTCGATATCCCTATCCGGTGGCATACCAGGAAGGTCTGCAGGAAACACATCCAGAAACTCACGGACTATCGAAACCGACTCAATTGTAGGTACTTGGGTAGTATCATCCCTGAGGTGTGCCAAGAAAGCTAAACACCCTTTACTAACCATTCTCTTAGCACAAAGAAAGGAGATGATACGAACTGGAGTAGAAGTGTAGTCACCCTCCCACACTAACGGATCTGTCCCAGGCTTGGCCAACATTACAGTTTTAGCATTACAATCTAAGATTGCAAAATTTGGAGAAAGCCAAGTCATACCCAGAATTACATCGAAATCAACCATTTCTAAGATAACCAAGTCTACATGAGTATTGCTCCCCACAAAAGTTACAAGACAAGACCTATACACCTTTTCAACTATCACAGACTCACCCACCGGAGTAGAAACACGAATAGGCATGTCAAGCAATTCACAATGTAAATTAAGACCAGTAGCAAATGAGGAAGATACATATGAAAATGTGGAGCCAGGATCAAATAATACAGAAGCCATGCAATCACAAACCAAAAGATACCTGTGATAACAACATCAGATGTCTCCGCTTCAGACCTCCCAGGGAAAGCATAACAATGGGCCCTGTCACCTGTCTGCCCATTGCCCCTACCATGTTGTGTTGTAGTAGCTCCAGTTTGCCCGTCACCCCGGCCGTTTTGGTGACCACCATTACCTCGGCCACCACGTCCTCCAGAATGACGGCCTCTTCCATGACCACCTCTACCTCTGACTATTGGGGGTCTGTAACTCTGTTTTGGACAATACCTCCTAATGTGTCCAGTCTCCCCACATCTATAACACTCTCTAGTTTCAAGCATAGGTCTCTGTGAGAATGACGAAGTCTGGGGGTAACCTCCAAACTCAGAGGAATGTTGGCTGGTCTGCGATGGACCCCCAGCTACAGCCTGCAGCGAAGACTGAATAGGTCGGGCTGGGTAACCTCCTGAACCCTGCCCTCTGGAGTAAGAACCATTAAACTCACCTCTCTTACGAAATTTTTTAGATGTCGATGCCATGGTGAAGTCGTCTAGCTTCACCCCCTCTACTTCTATCACAAAATCTACCACCTCCTTAAAGGATTTTGCTGCAGCAGCTACCTGTAAGACTGAAATCTGCAAATCTGACCTCAGCCCTTTCACGAAACGGCGAATCCGCTCTTGTGGACTGAAGCAAAGTTGGGTGGCGTACCTGGATAGCTCACGAAACTTAGCCTCATAAGCAGTAACCGACATTCTGTCATGCTCTAGGCTTAGGAACTCATCTCTCCTCCTATCCCTCAAAGTCTGGGGTATATACTTCTCCATAAATAAGCTAGAGAATGACGTCCAAGTCATAGGTGGTGCCTGTGCTGGTTGATACTCAACATATGACCGCCACCACATTTTGGCGTTCCCTTGAAACTGATAGGTCACAAACTCAACACCAAATCGTTCTACTATGCCCATCTTATGTAGCAACTCATGACAATCAACCAGAAAATCATAGGCGTCCTCAGATTCAGCACCCTTGAAGACTGGAGGTTTCAACTTCAGAAATTTAGTGAAAAGCTCATGTTGATCACTCGTCATTATAGGTCCTGTAGTCAATCGAGGGAACGTGCCTATTTCCAATGAGGCATCCATGCGGGGAGACACAGCAGCTGCATGTTGTACTCCCGGAACCTAAGGTGTTGGTGCAGAAAACACTGGAGGTGTCTGTCCTTGATCAGATAACCCGCTAAGATAAGCAAGAACCTGATTAATCATCTCTGGGGTAGGCTGGGGTGGTAATTCCTCATTTTGAACCTGCTCATTTTCCCCTTCCTCACCCTCTCTTACTACCTCATCAGTCGGTGGAGGAGTCACTGCCCTAGTACTAGTTGGACCAGGTGTTTGTCCTCTACCTCTAGAGGACGTCCTCCCGCGACCTCTACCACAGCCTCTTGCCACTGCTCCTCTTCGAGCTACAGCCCCAGTGTTTGGCTCAGACGCATCCTGTCTTGCCGGTGTTGGTGTTGGCACAGTTGTTGCTCTAGTTCTAACCATCTGCGAAATAGAGTGAAGATGGTCAGATACCAATTTGTATCACCTAGATACCAATTTGTATCACCTAGATACCAATTGAATTCAAGTAATAGCACGAAATAAAGAAGGAATGGAATTTTCCTAAAGTCCTATAGCCTCTCAAAGAAAAGTAAAGGTGTCCCCCTACCGTTCCTTAAGACTCTACTAGACTCGTTCTTGTGTGATGAGACCAACGAACCTAATGCTCTGATACCAAGTTTGTCACGACCCAAAACGAGCCGCGAGTGGCACCCACATTTATCCTACTATGTGAGCGAACCAACCAATCTAAACCCCAACATTTCAACCATAATAAACAGAATGTAATGCGGAAGACTTTAAACAAATTAATATAACCAATAAATAACTTCTAAAGTTTATTAACTATTATCTCCAAAATCTGGAAGTCATCACCACAAGAACATCTATCCTCAAATTACTAAATCTAAGAGTATCTAAGAAGCTAAAATAAATAAACAGCTAGTCCATGCCAGAACTTCAAGGCATCAAGACGTGAAGAAGAAGATCTAGTCCAAGCTAGAAGCAATAGCTCACCCTGAAATCTAGTGTGATGAAGACTGGCTAGAGTTGCGGACGAGTCGAAGTCGATGGTACGTTTGCTGCACTCCACAATAACAAGAAAACAATTTACAAGTAGGGGTCAATACAAGGAACACGTACTGAGTAGGTATCATCGGCCAACTCAGAATAGAAAGCAATATATATTGAACAATAACATAAAATCGACCACAATACTTAACAAGTAACAACAACAACTACCGTAACCACTGGCCACAATACCCAGCACATCTATGAGGACTCAAGCCTCCACATCATACTCATGTGGGAAATAGTTCTTTAAATTGAGTATATTAACATAATTCAAGATTCATTCTCTTTATTATCCTTGTGTCGGAACGTGACACTCCGATCCCCTCAACATTCATTCTCTTTATTGTCATGGTGTTGGAACGTGACACTCCGATCCCCTACTATCCTGGTGTCGGAACGTGACACTCCGATCCTCTACTATCCTGGTTTCGGAACGTGACACTCCGATCCTCTACTATCCTGGTGTCGGAACGTGACACTCCGATCCTCTACTATCCTGGTGTCGGAACGTGACACTCCGATCCTCTACTATCCTGGTGTCGGAACGTGACACTCCGATCCCCTAATTCTACGTGTCGGTTCGTGACACCCGATCCCCTAATCTCATTCTTTTAGTTCATCAAGCCTTCTTTTATACCAAGGCATCATCATTAACAAAGTGGATTTAAGGTTTAAGATTCACAGCCTTATCTTTCCAATCCATTACAATTACATAATCACATCATGCAAGCACACAATTAAGCATATAAGAGACTTTACAATACTACCCAATACATATCATTCACTATTAAGAGTTCACTATGAAATAGCATAAACCATAACCTACCTCCACCGAAGAATTCTTGATCCCGCAAGCTACTCCTCAAAGTCTTTGCTTTCCTCTTCGTTCTCTCTTCTCTCGCTCGTTCGTTCTCCCTTTTCTCTCTCTGTTCTTTCTATTTTTCATATTCAAACCCTTTTTCTTTTACCCTAATTGTCATATAATTAAGTATAAAATATGATAAAAATAACCCACTATTTATTTCAAGGTTATCTCCTTTAACCCCCAAGTAATTGAATTATTAACATTAACCCACTGACTTTATAATTATAAGCATGAATAGTCCAAAACGCCCCTTAAAAACTTTTAACAGAAATCCGACCCAGTCAGGGTTACGTAGCCTGTGACGCTCCGTCATGACTGTGACGCTCCGTCATGACTGTGACGGTCCGTCCTGCAGGTCCGTCACAAAGTTCAGAGAGTTAATTTCTGTGGAAAGGTTTGTGACTGTCCGTCGTGCCAACGACGGTCCGTCCTGCCATTCCGTCGTGAAGTTCAGAGAGTCGATCTCAGTAACCAAATTTTTAGAATCTAAGTGTTTTGGAACGAGACCCCCTCGACGGTCCGTCGTGCCCATGACGGTCCGTCGTGGGATCCGTCGACCAAGATAGTTATTACCAGAATAAACTCTACTGCTCAAAACGACTAAACAGGTCGTTACAGATTTAAAATATAAATACACACATTTCATACGATTAAAAAAATATTTACATTTAATAATTATATAATTATTAATTGTTACATTAACCAAATTTCATTGCTACAATAAGTAAAAAGAAGTTGAAAAGTTGAATTGACCCCTTTTGTTTATATCCTTTTATAGTTTGCATAAAATAAAAGAGATGGCAAGTATGCAAGATTGTTGATGTCAATTAAATAAGAGTAGTTGTCATATTCAATTTTTACTACACTTGAGTTAATATTCAATCGTGGAAGTCGAGTTGATTTTACAAGGCTGATCATAGTTGACATTAATGAATTCATTCTTATAGTATGAGCCTTATTACAATTCTTTAAGATGCAGAGATGATATACTCTCTATAAAATAGTTATTTCCTCTTCTAGTTGATTACAACCTTTTATGGTCATTGCAATATTCAAGTTTAACTCAAATATTACTTGAAAAGAACTCATTAATCCTTTTTATGTGCATGGTATATTTGGTTAATTAGAATTATAATACTTTGATTTCACATGTATTGTAATTTCATTTGTTTTGAGGCTTCTGTTTCCATGCACAATTGTTAAGATTATAACAATAATTAGTTTTAAATTCTTGATAAATCTATATATTTTGCATGTTGTAAATTTTAACAAGCAGTTTTAAATATTTATCATATCAAGTTTTTTAAAAAATATTTTGTATAAGTATCACATTTCATTATTCAATAATTATATCACAAAACTTAATACTAAAAGTTATTAGGTGCAAATATTTAATACTAATACTTCCTTATAGACAAAATATTTGCACATAATAACATTAGAATGTAACTCATTTTATAAATTGTATCTATCTAACTAAATATGGTAATTCAATTTTACAATTTAGTAATTAATTGTCACGACCCAAAATGAGTCGTGAGTGGCACCCACACTTACCTCCTTAAGTGGGTGAACCAACACATCTAAACCCCAACATATACCAATAGTTCAACTATAAATAATATCAATAAGGCGGGAGCTTCAAAAGATACTAAGCAACCAATTTAAATAAGTTTCTAAAGTTTAATACTTATCATTCCAAAATCTGATAGGCATCACATCAAGGACATCTAATCTCCAATACTAAGTCTAAGAATATCGAATACACTAAAATAAAGAGTAAAATGGTATGTGTCCGAAAGTATAGGACATCATGTCATGGCCGAGAGAATCCAACACGAGCTTGAATGGATAGCTCACCCTGTAACTTGATATGCGGGAGGCTGGCTAGAGATGAGGGAAATCAAAAGTCATAGGTACAATCGCTGCATTTCATAAAAGGAAAACAAAGAAGAAAACAAGTAGGTCTCAGTACGAGACAACATGTACTGAGTAAGTAACATCGGTCAACCCAAAATAATAACTAATATACAATAAATAATAGTATGAACTCAACTATAGCACTTAACATGTGATAAACAACAAACAACATGAACAAGTATCAACAACATTAAAGTAAACTCGTAATAAGTCAATGATATCAAGATCACACATGAGGATCATGCCGCCAAACCAAACCATTTTGGGAGTTGAGTTCTTTGAGATTGAGTACCTTCCATTAATTCAACATGTTTTTCCTTTAATATTATCGTGTCGGAACGTGACACTCCGATCCAAGAATACCGTGTCGGAACGTGACACTCCGATCCAAGAATACTGTGTCGGAACGTGACATTCCGATCCAAGAATACCGTGTCGGAACGTGACACTCCGATCCAAGAATACCGTGTCGAAACGTGACACTCCGATCCAATTATACTTTTAATTTATCTTTTATTATCACCACTTTCAATTCATTGTTATATTATTTTCATCAAGCCTTCTTTATTCAAGGCATCACTTCGATAGAGAGGGTTAGAGAATATAAATTCTACGGTCTCAGGATTTCAGACTAATCACAAACCACACAACCAAATCACACAATCACACAGCCAAGTACATAGAGAACTTCCCAATATCATTCAAGACATATCAATCACTATTAAGAGTTTACTATCAAATAGCATAAACCATAACCTACCTCCACCGAAGAATCGAAGTCAAGTAAGCAAATTCTTCAATGCTTTTTGTTTCCTCAGTGACTCTGAATCTTCCCAATCTATAAAGTATATGATATTTGTAAGTAGACACACTCAATTGTATATCAAGTTTCAACATTGATTTCAATTAATAGGTCAAATCCTATATATCTTGAATTTAAGACTAAGCTTAAGTCTCAATTTCTTTAATATTATAAATGTTATAGAACACACATAAGGTTTAATAACCCATCTTAATATATCATAATTCCATTCATAATATGATATACAGATCCATAATATTTATTAAAATAAATTCCACTGGTTACGGACCAGCGACAACCAACACCTTAATTGATCATTAATCCAAAGTCAATTCATTAACTAACCAATCATTATTCTTCACTAATTATCCACCAATTCTTATATTTTCCAAGTCCAAGAACGTTAACAACATTTACCA
Source organism: Solanum corneliomulleri (assembly GCA_027704805.1). NCBI lineage: Eukaryota > Viridiplantae > Streptophyta > Magnoliopsida > Solanales > Solanaceae > Solanum > Solanum corneliomulleri. Next base: position 9,355,729 of record JAKWIY010003054.1, on the reverse strand, counting down.
TTTGCAATTTAACTCACCACTCCATTCTCTTCTTTCCATTCACAAACTAATTCAATGTAATAATAATAATTATATAATCTCTACATGCATGACACTCCAACTCCACCAATGGTCTTAACGATAGCCATACAACATCACATTTAATAGACTAATAATAATTTTTCTTAATTATCAAACCAACATCTACGTTGCCAAGAAAACTTTTTCATTCAACCTAATTTCAACAAAACACACTAAATATAATAATATTATCTATTAACTAAAAATTAATAACATTATTATATTATTACTAAGCAACACCAACAATTATGTCTATATATTCTCTCATATAATTACTTAATAATTTCTATTCTTCTTTTCAATCATCAACCTAAATTCTTTTCCAAATTTCAAGGCACTTTAGTGGGTATTAAATCCACTCAAATTACACACACTAATATTAACAATTTGCCTTGTCAAATCAATATTTACGTATGCATATAAGTATTAAAATATGATAAAAATCTCTATACCTGAAGTCGTCCGTCAAACTTGTCGGCAGTGCCAAGAACCGAGAGGATAGGCGCATGCTATCTGTCCTCTGATAACTAAACAATAAAACCCTTCTTTCTTTTATTTAATTAATTTATATATGGGTATAAATTATGGATTAATAAAATATTATATCCTATTAATTTTAGTATTATCTTCTTATACCATCAACTAAATTAATTATTAAAACTACCCTATTATTTTTATAATTATAATTATGAATAGTCCAAAACACCCACTTAAATCTATCAGAAAGTATTTTCTAACATAAAAATTTTTAGTGCCCAAACCGACTACAGGGGTTGTTACAATAGATACCAATTTACCCATCGTTCGTCCTCGAACGATCAAAGGAAGGCAAGGCAAGAAAGGATAGTTATCTCAATGATTATTCCAAAATATTAATACCCATTGTCTCATCTCAATAGTATCAAAAACTAGAGATCTACACCTCCCCTAATAGAATGTCTCTAATATAATTGCACACATACTTGGTTTATCAAACTCCACATTCATTGAAGTCAACACTCTTAATAATAACAAAACGTATAACTACATTGATCATCTACCTTACTCTCAAACCATCATTAGTATCAAAGTATGCTTATCAAATACATGTTCAAACTATGGCGATCTCTTTCTATTTAAGCATTTCCTGACAGATACGAGTCCCAAATAAGGCCTATAGCACTAATTTCAAATGTGATAGTACCTTTTCATTGAGACAAAACTATTAAATCACACCCAAAGTCAACTCTACACCACTTTCACATACCATGCTTAAGGTACCATTTTAAACCATTATATATATCATGCCAACACTTAGGAAAATTCTTTGTCACTCAAACTATTCTGTATACTATAAGCTCATAACCTCTATTAACCATCAAATGTCCATGTAACACACCTTAACATTCTATGAAGTCCCATCAATAGAGTAGTATTAACCCAACTTTATTCTTAATAACCATGTAGAATTATATCTCACCTTTTACATCATTCTTAAGTCTACTATCCTAATTTGAGCAATCTAACCTCATTGTAAAATACTAAAATTTTCATACCTCATTATTTGTCACCTAAACCAAAACTCATTTTTTTTTGAAGTCGATGATAAACTCCTAGTAAGTCTGTACCGAACTAGTTCACATCTCACAATTATATCTAAACTCATAGGCAAAAATTAAAACAACCATCAAACTACACCCCATGGATTTATACGAGAGGTCTTATTCTTTCACTCTTCTCAAATTCTTTTCATGGTGCAAATTCTAAATATCTCGCTCCTTCAATATATCAAACTCTTGTTTATCTAGCTTGCTTACCGATCTCATGTTTTACTAATAATCCATGACATTTTACTTCACACTCTAAATCAAAACTCTGAGGGTAAACCCTTCCTTAGATCCTTTAACAATCAAAAGTAACAACTTTATGGTCCAAAACATGCATAAATTCTTTCACGTGCTCAATAACGATGCAATCAATCGTTTCTCATCTTACTAATTCATACCTTGACAAAATATACCACCAGAAATTCAGACTTATAACAAAACAAAAATAAAATAAAAATTGAATTATAAGTCCAATTGTGTAACACAATGCCCTTAATTATCTACATTTGCTTATACTTTGAAGATTTTTACGAATCACCTTATCTTAGCTTATCATTGATTGCCTCTCCAACAATCATACCATATGCTTCACTAAAAATCCAACCCTACCCATTTCTAAATTCAACAGTACAACAGAACCTATCATCTCATTCAAGTTGAACGTCTGTACACTCCTCTCTTAAGTTCTATTCAATAGCTTTTAAACAAGCTGATTAACCTGTTATGCTATTATCTTAACCAAAACAAAATAGATGAAATCACGAAATTTTGAACCCAATTCTCGATCCCTTCGAAGATACATCTTTAGTTCTTACAATCAGAGAAAATAATTCTGCTCTCACTTATTTTTCTTAAGGCTACACATCCCACAAGTTTTATCTTATTTTAGTTATGACTCCAGCTCCTTTAAATTATATTCGAGTGTGCCCTAAATCTCCTAAAATTTATCATACAACCACATTACTCACTAAATAGTAGAAATATCAACCTTAGATACTCACAAGTATTTATTACATACAAAATTTATTTAACCAACAAATTCTAATCATATACTTTCATCCCAATTACAAATTCTCACAAATTTTTATCTTCCATCATGCTCAGTTAACCCTTTTTTTTTACCATGAAGTGAACCTTTTCCCCGATCTAACACCTTAAACTTAGGTATACCAATCAAATTCTAGGGACTAACCCAATTTATATTCACTTTCTTACTAAAATCTTCATTTTACTTCACCCAAAGTATACCCACTAGGATTTTCTTTCCCTATAAGTCTGTCATGCTAGTATCAATCTACCTTTTGAATCTTAAGATAAAACCACCAGTCCTCACTCAAAACCCTCAAGATACATTGCACAGTTTAAGTTGTGCTAATATTTGTACCAAAGATCCACCACTAAAGATTTTCTTTAAAATAATGCTCAATCTAAGTTCGTGTAGTAATAAACTAGTTGGTTTCTCAAATGTGAATGCAACCCTAAATCTTATTATCTGACCATGTCGTACAACTTGTAACTCCTTTAGTAATTAGTATTCATACTTGAAAATCGACGTACCTGTTTCCACATAACCCTAGTACTGCCATACCGTGAAAGTCCATTAGATACCTTACTAGAACACATCATACCTGTCCATAATATCGTACCCAAATAGCCCACATATTTCTACCCATTTAATAACTGTAAAACATTATCGAATTTATTCTTTCTCTAGCCCAAGAAATTTGCTTTACTTCTTAGATCAAGTCAATAACAAAGGTAAAACACTTCAAAACTCTAACCAAGTAAGAATTGATGACCCTTTTTGACATACACTTAATCTATGGATCGTAGTAGAGATTTTGACCGTAACTGGTGCAACATATACCTCTTGTTATTCCATAACTCATATCTCCTCCTATCCCTCAAGTCTAGGGTATAAAATTCTTCATGAATATGCTAGAAAAAAGTTGCCTTAAGTTATAGATAGTTTCTTTACTAATCGCCACTCAACATGAGACTATTACCATATTTTACGTATCATCAGAACTAGTATATCACAAACTTAACACTGAGTCTTTTCACTATATTCATTTTATGAAGCAACTCAAAACAATTAATAATAGAAGCATAAACATATTCAAAATCAATAACCATGAAGAATAGAGTTTCAACTTTATGAATTTAAAAACAAATCATGTTGATTACTAGTCATTAGATAGTCGATCGAGAAAATATATTCATTTTCAAGAACACATTTCTTTTCTACCGGTGTTGCTATTTCAACTCTTAATATTTTAGTACAAACCATATTTGAAATAGAGTAAAGAAGTCCAGATACCAATTTGTATCAACTAGATACCAATTGGATTCAAGTAGTAGCACGAAAGAAAGAAATAAATGAGTTTTCCTAAAGTCCCATAGCCTCTCGAAGAAAAGTAAAGGCGTCCCCATACCGTTCCGCAAGACTCTACTAGACCTGTCCTTATGTGATGAGATCAACGAACCTAACGCTCTGATACCAAGTTTGTCACGACCCAAAATGAGTCGTGAGTGGCACCCACACTTACCTCCTTAAGTGGGCGAACCAACACATCTAAACCCCAACATATACCAATAGTTCAACTATAAATAATATCAATAATGCGGAAGCTTCAAAAGATACTAAGCAACCAATTTAAATAAGTTTCTAAAGTTTAATACTTATCATCCCAAAATCTGACAGACATCACATCAAGGACATCTAATCTCCAATACTAAGTCTAAGAATATCGAATACACAAAAATAAAGAGTAAAATAGTATGTGTCCGAAAGTATAGGACATCATGTCATAACCGAGAGAATCCAACACGAGGTTGAATGGATAGCTCACCCTGTAACTTGATATGCGGGAGGATGGCTAGAGCTGAGGGAAATCAGAAGTCATAGGTACAATCACTTCATTTCATAAAAGGAAAACCAAAAAGAAAACAAGTAGGGCCTAGTACGAGGCAACATGTACTGAGTAAGTATCATCGGTCAACCCAAAATAGTAACTAATATACAATAAATAATAGTATGAACTCAACTATAGCACTTAACAGGTGATAAACAACAAACAACATGAACAAGTATCAACAACATTAAAGTAAACTCGTAATAAGTCAATGATATCAAGATCACACATGAGACTCATGCCCCCCAAACCAAACAATTTTGGGAGTTGAGTTCTTTGAGATTGAGTACCTTCCATTAATTCAACATGTTTTTCCTTTAATATTATCGTGTCAGAATGTGACACTCTGATCCAAGAATACCGTGTCGGAACGTGACACTCCGATCCAAGAATACCATGTCGAAACGTGACACTCCGATCCAAGAATACCGTGTCGAAACGTGACACTCCGAAACAAGAATACCGTGTCGGAACGTGACACTCCAATCCAAGAATACCGTGTCGGAACGTGACACTCCGATCCAAGAATACCGTGTCGAAACGTGACACTCCGATCCAATTATACTTTTAATTTATCCTTTATTATCACCGCTTTCAATTCATTGTTATATTATTTTCATCAAGCCTTCTTTATTCAAGGCATCACTTTGATAGAGAGGGTTAGAGAATATAAATTCTACGGTCTCAGGATTTCCGACCAATCACAAACGACACAACCAAATCACACAATCACACAGTCAAGTACATAGAAAACTTCACAATATCATTCAAGGCATATCAATCACTATTAATAGTTTACTATCAAATAGCATAAACTATAACCTACCTCCACCGAAGAATCGAAGTCAAGTAAGCAACTTCTTCAATGCTTTTTCTTTCCTCAATGACTCTGAATCTTCCCAATCTATAAAGTATATGATATTTGTAAGTAGACACACTCAATTGTATATCAAGTTTCAACATTGATTTCAATTAATAGGTCAAATCCTATATATCTGGAATTTAAGACTAAGCTTAAGTCTCAATTTCTTTAATATTATAAATGTAATAGAACACACATAAGGTTTAATTACCTATCTCAATATATCATAATTCCATTCATAATATGATATACAGATCCATAATATTATTAAAATAAATTCCACTGGTTACGGACCAGCGACAACCAACACCTTAATTGATCATTAATCCAAAGTCAATTCATTAACTAACCAATCATTATTCTTCACTAGTTATCCACCAATTCTTATCTTTTCCAAGTCCAAGAACGTTAACAACATTTACCATTTGCAATTTAACTCACCACTCCATTCTCTTCTTTCCATTCACAAACTAATTCAATGTAATAATAATAATTATATAATCTTTACATGCATGACACTCCAACTCCACCAATGGCCTTAACAATAGCCATACAACATCACATTTAATAGACTAATAATAATTTTCCTTAATTATCAAACCAACATCTACGTTGCCAAGAAAACTTTTTCATTCAACCTATTTTCAACCAAACACACTAAATATAATAATATTATCCATCAACTAAAAATTAATAACATTATTATATTATTACTAAGCAACACCAACAATTATGTCTATATATTCTCTCATATAATTACTTAATAATTTTTATTCTTCTTTTCAATCATCAACCTAAATTCTTTTTCAAATTTCAAGGCACTTTAGTGGGTATTAAATCCACTCAAATTACACACACTAATATTAACAATTTGCCTTGTCAAATCAATATTTACATATGCATACAAGTATTAAAATATGATAAAAATCTCTATACCTGAAGTCGTCCGTCAAACTTCTCGGCAGTGCCAAGAACCGAGAGAATAGGCGCATGCTATCTGTCCTCTGATAACTAAATAATAAAACCCTTCTTTCTTTTATTTAATTAATTTATATATGGGTTTAAATTATGGGATTAATAAAATATTATATCCTATTAATTTTAGTATTATCTTCTTTAACCATCAACTAAATTAATTTTTAAAACTACCCTATTAATTTTATAATTATAATTATGAATAGTCCAAAACAGCCACTTAAGTCTATCAGAAAGTATTTTCTAACATAAAAATTTCTAGTGCCCAAACCGACTACACGGGTTGTTACATTAATCATCTATTGCTCAACAAAGAAGTCAATCAAATTGGACGAGTGTTATGTTCATCATTTTTAGTTTGTATTTTTTTGTTATTGATTAGACTATGTTCTTAATTTAACTTACATCGTGTATACTACTTGCTTGAGATACACGTGTGTTGCACATATTCAAAAACTAGTTATATTTATAGGGTTAAATATCAATAGCTATAGGTATGTTATTTACTATAAATGACTATAATTTATGTCACATTTTTGTTGTATTTTGTATAGTTTTGTAGTTTTTTATTTATATATTAATACATTATTAAGTACAACAAACTAAATAAGGAATTGACTTTAAATATTACCCACTAATTTTTACATTACATCCACACAATAAGTAACTTTTCATAAGTAACTTATAACTAAAAATTACTTATTTAAAGACATATCAAATCATATTCTTTATCAGTTAACAAAAATAATGATACACCATAGTCAATTTTCTTGTTGTCTCCATGTTTCTTATTCTGGCGTCGAAAAGGTATTAATAATTGTTTTTGTTAATTCAAGTTATTATATGTAAGCAAATTGTTGAATTTGTGAATGAGGGTTAAATATTTCAATTTTGAATAGGTGAACTACATGGCAATAGATATAGTAGTTGTTAAACAAAAAATGAATACACTAATATAGAATATAATGAATACATTGTTGTTAAACACAAAAATCAATAAATTGGATATAACTATACTTGTATTCTCTAATTAACTTTTTATCTTAGATATAGTACTTATATATCTAAATATAATTGTATTCGCAAATCAACATTTCAACTTGTGCTTATATAACAATACAAGTATCTATGTATATAAATATGGATACATTTCAACACTGTTGTTAAGCAAAAATATGAATACATTAGATAAACGAGCAAAAAAAGTACAATTTGTGGGTAGCAATCTGTATAAGTATTCTTCTAAATAAAATTTTGAAAAGGCTAACAGTACAGTATTGATGTACCCAACTATACTTAAATTCCCTAATCAACTTTTAAAATTTGACAGAGTACTTATGTATTCAAATATAATTGTATTCACATATCAACAGTCCAACTTGTGGTTATAATAATACAAATGTCTATGTATATGAGTATTCTACTATATACAAAATTGACAATTAGAGAACCCTCAATCTCATTTTTTTTCATGCTCTTTTTGTACGCATTTTTTAACAACTATATACATACAAAATCAAATTTTCTAACAATTTCAACGCAATTGAATCAATATTGCTGATTTTCTCCTTTTCTCAAGATTAGTTTTCACTTCTAAACCTTTTATCCTCTTTACTAATTTTGCATGTTCAATTTCTTCAAGCAAATAAGATCTATGGTCATTAATATTTTTTGTTCTTCTTTCGTTCTCAATTGCCGCGACAAAGCCTGAAATTTTGGCTTATTGTGAGATACACATATCAAAAGAAGGTAATTCATCCAATAATTTATGAAATAAATGTATACCTGTTATGACCCTTCTCGGAGTATCAATTTGAGTCATTGAAATGAATAAACAAATTGTTGATTCAAAACCCTATGAAAATTGAAGAGATGTTGATGTGTAGGTATATAATGTTCATCAGAACGAGATAAATATGCAATTAGAAAAACTGATGGATATAAAATCACAAAAATCACTCGTGCAGTGAAGTAAAGGATCTTGAATTTTGAATGAATTTGGAGGAATAAATTAAAAAATATGTATTTATGAATAATAATGATAGAGAAAATTTTGATTATGGTAAATATGGAAAAAGATCACAAACGTGCTTGCATAATTAATTTGGCACTCAATAATTACTTTCCTATTTAATATTTATTTTTTATATTAAAGACATAGAAAAAAATAATATTTATTTATTATATTAAATAAATACATAGAAAAATAATATTTAATTGTATATAATTAACTTTGCTATTTATAGTCTAATTATATTCATATAACATGAAAAAAAATAAAACACAACTATTTTCTTAAATATATATTGATGTTTGTTATGAAGTTTTTCCTTGATAAAATTGTAATAAATTAAAGACTTTAGGGTGTTTTGGTACGATGGAAAATGTCTTCATTTTCCACGGAAAATTTCTAAAAAATATTTTCTTGGAAAACAAGTGAATTTCTAACTTATTTTCTCATGTTTGGTTAGTGAGTAAAAAAATTTTTGTTGAAAAATACTTTTTAATGTTTGGTTGGTGAATGTACAACATTTTCCAGAAAATGTCTTTCATTTTTGGCTTGAGACTAGAAAATACCCGTTAGAATAATAATCTCTAACCCAAAAATTAACCCCGATAATTGATCTAGGACCCAATCTTAACACACAAACTAGGATAAGACCTCGAGGACAGTTCTGAAATCTGACCCAAACTTGTGACCCTAAAATATTTTTGAAAGATAATTTTTTTAAAAAAATTGAGGGGTGGATAAGGGGTGGCTGGGGAGCATGGCTGGAGAAAATAAAAAAAAATTAATTTAAAATATTTTTCTAAAACAAATTCTTTTTTTAAAAAAAGAAAAGATTTTGATTGGGGTGGCTAGGATAGGAGTAGGGGTAGAGATAGAGTAAAAAATTTTTTAAAAACTTTGAAATATTTTCAACAATAATTGTTTAAGCATTAGTGTTATTCGAGTTTTAATTATTAGCAAAATCTTGATACTGGACATAAATCATTAGGTTTAAAACTAATTTTGTTGTGTCAATTCTTCATTAGGAAGCAATAATATTAGTTACGTCATCATATTTAGTGTCATGTCATATATCACTCCTTCAATCTTGAAATTTTATGTACATTTCTACAACATATTTCGATAAATAGTTAGACATATACTAATCTACAACAATGTATAACATCATAATATAATAAGTTATTTGCATTCTTTTACAAGAATATATAATTAATTAAAAATGATATAAAATATGGTAACGCTTTGGTATACAATTTAATCTAATTTGTGTATTAGAGTGGTATAGTTTATGATACAAAATGGTATTATTAATTTATTGGTTAAATGATGTGCAGAATTGGTATAAATATTGGTAACATTATAGTGTAGAATGGTATAAAACTATTGTTTTCCTTCTTACAAATTAAATTAAGTAATTAACATGATGTATATTATGGTTACAATTTTGTATATACATATACAATGTATGATATACAACAATATTTGCACCACAAAATAACAAACAATACCAATTTTTCGTGCTTAATCAAAGTAACTTATAAATTCCATTTTATATTTGTTGTAGTTTTATTTTTGTTCTATGAATTATAACATCATATAAACAGGATAAATTCAATAACAATACACCATTTTGATTAAACCAGATTGGTGTATCAAAATATCTAAAAATATTAACCACACCAACACATACACCACAATCTAAAGTACCTACTACCTATCTATCTAAAATATATCAACTACATCAATACATAAACCACTAACGAACCAATAATTTAACTATAGGTGAGTATCTATGTATGACACAAATTAATTGAAAATGGTATAATTTATGTTGTATAAATCACGATAAAGAAACATTTATCACCAAAGCTATACCAAAATTTGTGTTACGCTTAAAAAAAAAAAAAAAACTAAATCTATAAAACCACCAAAATACTTTAAAACTATCATAATCTAAGGAGAAAAGGACCAAAATTGTCCCTTCTCTATGCCTTAAAGACTCATAATGATCCTTATCTTTTCATATTATGGATCACTAATAGTCCTCATTCTTTGTAAAAATGGAACAGTTTTAGTCTGTCAAATATTTTTTGTCTATCACTAACTGAAGCTGCTTATGAGCGCGTCAGTCATGCAATAAATTAAATAAAATTTTTAATCATAAAAACCTAATTGTTCTGTGTATTTCCTATTTGTATCATTGTAGAGGGTAGATCCAAGTCCTAAATGGAGTCGAAGTTTAACACTCACATATCAACAAATCATACCGTGTTGATAGAATTTGTTACTCCTTGCTGTAAGCACTTTTCAATTAGCAGCTCCAACCTTCAACCTAAATTTTTTTTCTTGAATATCATTATCTCCCCGAAATTATCAATTCCATAATGATGTTTGAATTTTCTTAACGAGTAATCATCACCCAATAATCGATAATACTATAACTATGTATGAATTTTCTCAACGAGTAATCATCATCCAATAATAATTATTAAATTATAATTTTATGCTTAATTGATACTAACAAGCTCTTGTTTTAGACTGGAAAGCCTGTTTCTGTAATTCTAGATAAAGGATTTAGTATATTTATACAATTAAAGGATGTAGATAATGGTTCTCTCTTAACTAAAGGTTTAGATTTGAGCTCGGGCTATACGAACCAAATGAAGCCCTACGCGGTGCGATTTTAATATAGTTGAACTCTAATATAAATATCTTGACATCAAGTGAGAAACTAAGTATTTTTTTTCTTTAGTAAATCTATTAATGGATAAATGGAGCCAATATCTGAGGGTGATATTAATTCTGAATACAATGGATCCTATCACTCAAAATTAATTCATTTGGTGACCTTAATAATTAACCTTCATTGTTGCTTAATGAATGGACAAAAGGAGCTACACATAGTATATTGACGGAAAATGTTACAAAGACTAAAACTGTTATACAAAGGAGGACTATTAGTGCTTCATATGAAATGATAAGGATCATTTTGAGTGTTAAGGCAAAGAGAAGAGACAGTTTTGATCCTTTTCTCTATACTAAGCAACTATTATGGTGAATACTTGTTATATTCCATCTTCCATCGTGATAAATCAAAATTAATAGAATGCTCATATTTGCCATTGAACACACTTTCAAAATAGAAGAGGTAGAGAGTTTGATTTTGATTACTAAACCTTCTTTTTGAGTTATATATAAAAGAGAAGCATTAACTATATTTGAAATATTCGTGGAAGGAGGGAGAAAAAAAAAAGGAATTAAAATAATTTTCAATAATAAATAGTGGATTGTCATGTCTATCTATTTTCCTTTTTAAAAAACTATTTGAATGTGTTTTGTAAAAAAAGGTCATGCTATGTTGGTGAAAAGTGTAAATATTGTTATGTAGTGGTTATTTAGGTGTTAATTTTGTATAGTCAAGTTTGTTATCCTTTTTAATAGACTAACTAAAAGGAAAAATATCACAAAAAAAAATAATCTATAAAATCACCAAAATACTTTAAAACTATCATAATCTAATGAGAAAAGGACCAAAATTGTCCCTTATCTATGCCTTAAAAGACTCAAAATGATCCTTATGTGTTCATATTATGGAGCACTAATAGTCCTCATTCTTTGTAAAAATGGAACAGTTTTTATTTTTTGTCTATCACTAACTGAAGCTGCTTATGAGCGCGTCATGCAAGTCCTAAATGGAGTCAAAGTTTAACATTCACATATCAACAAATCATACCTGTAAGCACTTTTCAATTAGCAGATCCAACCTTCAACCTAATTTTTTTTCTTCAATATCATTATCTCCCCGAAATTATCAATTCCATAATGATGTATGAATTTTCTTAACGAGTAATCATCACCCAATAATAGATAATACTATAACTATGTATGAATTTTCTCAACGAGTAATCATCATCCAATAATAATTATTAAATTATAATTTTATGCTTAATTGATACTAACAAGCTCTTGTTTTAGACTGGAAAAGCCTGTTTCTGTAATTATAGACAAAGGATTTAGTATATCTATACAATCAAAGGATGTAGTATAGTGGATAAGAATGGTTCTCTCTTGACTAAAAGTTTAAATTTGAGTTCGGGCTATATGAACCAAATGAAGCCGTACGCGCTACGATTCTAACATAGTTGAATTCCAATATAAATATCCTGATATCAAGTGAGAAACTAATTATTTTTTTCTTTAGTAAATCTATAAATGGAGCTAATATCTGAGGGTGATATTAATTCTGAATACAATGGATCCTACCACTCAAAATTAATTCCTTTGGTGACCTTAATAATTAACCTTCATTGTTGCTTAATGAATGGACAAAAGGAGCTACACGTAGTAGATTGACGGAAAATGTTACAAAGACTAAAACTGCACCATTTTTATACTATTAGTGCTTCATATGAAATGATAAGGATCATTTTGAGTGTTTAAGGCAAAGATAAGAGACAGTTTTGATCCTTTTCTCTAATCTAAGAAACTATTATGGTGAATACTTGTTATATTCCATCTTCCATCGTGATAAATCAAAATTAATAGAATACTCATATTTGCCATTGAACACACTTTCAAAATAAGAGGTAGAGAGTTTGATTTTGATTACTAAACCTTCTTTTTGAGTTATATATGAAAGAGAAGCATTAACTATATTTGAGATATTTGTGGAAGGTAAGAAAAATTAAGGAATTAAAATAATTTCTAATAATAAATAGTGGATTGTCATGTCTATCTATTTTCCTTTTTTTAAAAACTATTTGAATGTGTTTTGTAAAAAAAATGTCATGCTATGTTGGTGAAAAGTGTAAATATTGTTATGTAGTGGTTATTTAGGTATTAATTTTGTATAGTCAAGTTTGTTATCCTTTTTAATAGACTAACTAAAAGGAAAAATATCACAAACAAATTGATGTATTATTCAATTTTCTCATCGAAGTTCATAGAATAACATCTGTTTATGACAGTGAGAGAGAAACACTTTGATTTCAATGCCAATACTTAAAACTTTCAAATTTTGTCATCAATAAGCTGAAGTTGGTATCATTCAAGAGAACGACTAATATTAAAGTCCAAGAGGGAATCTACAAACCTATTAACAGTTGGGCAAAATTTACTAATAACTTTAGCCCTATATTTGTGTTTAAAACTTCATTTAATATGAATATATAATTTATTAAAAATATAATAAGACATCCTTTTTATAATTCACAACTTACAAACTCCATTTTTCCTTTTTATGCGGATAAATAAAAAAATTTATTTGGATCAATCCACTTTTGCACATAAATCCAATGTTATGTGGTATATATAAGACTTGTTTAGGTCTTCTTTTCGGACACACAAGTCAAGAGAGTGTTTTCGAGATTAAGAAAAAGAGAAAAACATTCATTTTGCTTTAGGAAATTTCTGCTCATAGAGTTTTTCACTTCATTTACCGTTGGATCATGCTTAAATTTGTACTGAGAGTTCATGGAATTTGGTTCTTGAATTTCAACGGTGGAGATCGAATTTAATAGCCTCTAGATTTTGATTTTGAGGTATGAACAATAACTCATTTTTGGGTGAAATGTTTCTTTTAATTCTCTTGTTTTGGCATAATCTTTTTTTTCGTTTTTTGATCGATCGTTACTTGACACTTGTTCTGTGGCCAATTTTGGAGAATAGTTTTGTAAATTTTGATGATTATAGTGAATTTTTTTGGTGCCATGATATTTTACTCTTCAAATTGAAGGATTTTTCACGTAAATTTATGTCTTGTGCGATTGATTTATTTTTATTTTATTGCTTTTGTCTAGTTGATACACTTGCTGTCCATTCTTCGTAGTGCTTGGTTTAGTTTCTCTTTTCTTGGTTCAAATTGAAAGGAAAAATTTAGACTTGGATAATATTTCGCTGCTATCATGTCAAACATTCTTTGTTAGTGTTTCTCAACAATGTTGATAGAATATATGCCTTCACTTAACAGAATAATGGACCGGGTCCCTTACTACACTAATGAATATAACCAGAAAGTTAAATGCAGTAAAATCAACACAATGATTTTACGTGGAAACCTCCTTGCTTAAGGGAGTAAAACCACGACCTGTCTCACAGGATTTTCAATCGTTTTCTCTAATCTTCAAAAGCAAAAGTAAAACACGATTACAACAAATGTGAGAAAAAGTTTTTAATCTCACGTTTAAGCAATAGTCTCTATTGCTTAACAAGCCTAAGTAGAAAACAATCTACCCACTAAGCTATCCCACTTGGACAACCTAGACTTTTAACACTACCCACTGATTCCTTTATAGTTTCAGGAATAGTTTACAATATAAGAACAAGAGAATATATTCCTAAACATCTATGCTAAAAGCTCCAGAGATTTCTGCTGTTCTTGGAATAATTCTACCATTCGTTTACTAGCAGCCTTTGCAAATGTTCTTGAAAAGTTCTATCTCAAGTTGCAAAAACTACCAAAGATGTTTAGTAAAGTGCCTTTTATAGGGACAAGTCACTTTCCTTAAGCTCTTTGCCATTGGTTGGAGAAGCCTCACTTTCTGACGCCATCGGGAAGTGTGCACCTACTTTCTGTACCGTCTCCAGCTGGCAGTCAACTGGCTCGTCACAATGAGAGTCTGGTACCTCTACAAGGTCCCTGTGTTTGTTTCATCTTCAACACTCAAGTAAGAACCTGGTACCTTTACAAGGTCCCTAAGTTTGTCAAATCATCAAAACTGTAAATAACATTTTCCCCCTTTTTGATGATGACAAACAATGGTCTCAGATCTCCTCCAACTTGGTTCCCCCTTACTATATTCCCCCTCACTGTATTCCCCCTCACTGTATGATCATTCAGCTATTTACCAGTTTTACTTCCCCCTTTTGGCATCATAAAAAAGATATGCAGTAAACCAGTGATGTCAACAGTAATACAGAATAAGATCAAAGCTAAAAAGCAATCAATCAGGAAGGGAAAAGCATTCACAAAAGACTTTAATCAGAACAACAGAGGAATAAGTTAACCAGCATTCCACAATAACATTAATACATTAAAATCAAATTGATAATCCAACAACACAAAGATAGGCCACAAAAAGAAAGACACAAGGGAGGTATTTTAACAGGCTAGGAAGAGGGATGTGGATAAGACAGGGACTGGATGATGAGAGTGAGTCGTGCATTGGCAGCATCATTATCTTTAATAGCCTTCTCCTGCAAGGTAGTGATCTTAGCCTTCAACTCTGCATTCTCTCTCTCCAGAGCTTGTACCACGGAAGAACCAGGTCCCTCATTCTTTTCAGTAAGCAGTTCTGCTTTGAGTATAGCAATTTCGGCTTCTTTACCACTCAAACGCAAAGTGAGCTCCTCAACCTCATGCTTGAGCTGATCCTGATCTTCGATGAGTTGAGCCATCTTGCTCTTGGGATAGCCTCTCCCCTCAATACACTCATACTCGACCAGGGTACTCTCGGAGATAGTCTGTTTAACCGTCCCAACCTTTTCAACACTGAGAGGAATTTGAAAATGTTTGAAACTTCTGTGAGAAAGTATCCATATCCCATTCCATGAACACCTTTCCTCTCGATGACAGTTTTATAGATATGCTCAAGCATAAGAGTTGGGAGATTAAGGGCTTCGAAGCTACACAACATCTCCATCATGAACAAGTCAGCAGCAGTTGCTGAGGTTCTCTTTTGAGTGCGGGGAAGAAGAACTTTGTTGATGAACTCGAAGACTAATTGGTACTCGCTCTTCATGACTTTCTTATAAATCCCAGCAACCTTGGTTGTGGGTATCTTAGAAATCACAGAAGCAAACTCAGTAGAACAAGTTCTTCCCAGCACAGACCGGGTCCCCTCTCTAGGCACCCTGAGAATTTTGCTCAACAAACCCTCATCTAGATGTACAACAATGTCATTTACTCGTGTGAGGATACTCCCATCTTCTTTGAATTGAATATTATAATAAAATTCACGCACTTCTTCTTCATAGAGGATGGGGGATTTTTTGTTGAACAAATGTAGCCATGATTGAATCTCTATCATATCATGAAGAGAGTCCATGCCGGAAAGAGTTATGATTCCCATATCAAAGACTCTCCCAGCCAAGACGGCTTGCTTTCTCAGGCTGTCAACAACTTTCTGCATGTTGACATTCTCATCCCTCCTGTCTTGGGCACCAGGTCCCTGTGATCTCTTTCTTTTTCCTCCAGAACTTTTCTTTTTGTACTTTGTGTTTTCAAACTTCTTTGAAACCTTTCCCTTTTTCTTTCTTGACCTTTTCTTCTTACTTTTCTTTTCCACTTCCTTAGCAGACAACTCAACAACATCAGTCTCAGGCATTTTGAAATTTGATACCTTGAAGGTTCTGGCACTTCTAATTGCAGCTGTAGAACGTGTACTAGCCTTCAAGGCATCGACCATCAATTATTGAGCAGCAGACCTAGTGGTAGGTCTTCTCCTAGGGGCCTCTTCTACAACCTTCTCCTTTCCTTTCCTAGACATTTCACCTTTGCTTCGCTCAACCTTCCATTTTAAAGGTTCCTCCTCATTTTCAAAGTCAGAGGAGGAGGAAGAAGGATACCTTCCAATGTCAGGAGTTTTATCAAAAATGGGTTGAGTATTTCTTACCTCTTCCCTATGCAAAACTTCAGTTTGCTCAGCCCTTGCTTCTTCCCGCATCATAGCCAGACTCTCATAACCAACTCTTCACTTGCTGCCAAGATATTGGACTCATATGCTTTATGCTTAGGCAGATCTCCTTTAAAAAGAGTATCAGGCAACATTTCTTGCAAAGGACCAGGTCCAGTAGGCAAGCATGTGCTGTTTAAATCTATGGAATAGAACGGATTGTCAGGTGGATCTTGCTGAGAACTAGAAGGGGCATTGGATCTGGACTTCACAATAGACGAAGAGTAGAAAACTATGGTCTCTATTTCTCTAAGAGCATTTAGCATCTGTTTAGATGTTGAAGAATGAGAAGACATGTTTGACAAAAAAATGGCTTTTCGAACAGAGAAAAGAAAGAAGAAGAAGAAACAAATCTTGCCTTTTTAACTTTTACTTAAACCCTTCTTGAAGCAAAAAAAATGTTAAAGGACGGATGAGGATTTCAAAAAAGAAGTAATAAGGGTTTTTTAAAAGGCGTGAAAAGGTGCCAGGTCCGTGATTGGATGTGTCGCTTGAGAGAGAAGCGATGGGACTAACGGCGAGAATGACCGATGACTGACACATGGCATTATCAACGGTCATAATTTTTAGTTTCAAATTAATGTATAAATGCTAACCTGGACAGGCACTAGGTACCATAGCACAGTTACATCCTCATTCAGCAGTTGTTCTAGTCATTTTCTTTGCTAAGCAAGTCCTTCCTGAAAGTATACCTACAAAAGGTACAAAAAAGGATCTTCATTCAGATATTTAAATATTCACAAAAAGGATACCTGCACTACAATTTTAGCCATCAAGGGAATTCAACTGTTGGAAGCTAAGAACATCACTTAGAGATCAAAATGCCCAACTTCAACCGATTTCTTTCAAATTGATCTTTACTGAGAGCCTTGGTGAAGATATCTGCAATTTGCTCCTCCGTTGGACAATATGTAAGCACAATATTTCCCTTCTCAACATTATCTCACAAAAAGTGATGTCTAACATCAATATGCTTTGTTCTCTTATGATGGACTGGATTCTTTCCCATACTAACAGCACTAGTATTGTCACACATAAGAGGAATTGCTTTGATGTGAATCCCAAAATCTTCCAAGTGTTGCCTGATCCACAACAACTGTGAACCACAGGCTGCAACAGCTACATACTCAGCTTAAGTAGTTGAAAGAGCCACAAAGTTCTGCTTCTTGGTTCCCCAAGCGATGAGTGATGATCCAAGGAAATGAGCCATTCCAGAAGTACTCTTCCTGTCAACTTGATAACCAGCAAAGTCAGCATCTGAAAAACCAACTAGATCAAAAGTGTCACCTGCTGGATAGAAGAGAACCAGGTCTCCTGTTTTCTTCAGGTATCTAAGAATACGTTTTGCAGCCTGAAGGAATATTGATTGTATTGAAGTGTTAACCTAATAAGGGAATACATGGGAGATATATATATATATATATATATATATATATATATAGGAGATATATGAAGGAGTACTAATCCTAATAGGACTAGGATTAAGGAGTACTAATCCTAATAGGACTAGGATTAGTACACAGTAAATACTAATATTATTTAATACTATTTACTTAATACTATTTGTTATTATCCCCCCTCAAGCTGAGCTGAGCGGAAGCGAATGGAAGCTTGGAACTGAGGTAATCGTGCTGTCGGCTCTGGAGAGGCTTGGTGAGAATATCAGCCAGTTGTTCTTCAGTGGGTACATACTGCACAGTCATGGTGCCGGCCTGAACTTCATCGCAAACAAAGAGACAATCGGTATCAACATGCTTCATTCTGGTGTGTAGGACGGAATTCTTGGCCACACAGATGGTTGATTTGTTGTCACAATAGAGAGTAGGAACAATGTGAGTGGCGCGGAGTTCGCGAAGAATATATGTGACCCACATGGTCTCAGCAGCAAGAAGAGCAAGGGCGCGGTATTCAGCTTCAGTCGAGGACCGAGAGACCTTGGGTTGTTTTTTTGTACACCAGGAGATCAGGTTAGGCCCCAAAAAAACGATAAACCCCGATGTAGATTTTCTGTCATTTTTATCATTCGCCCAATCTGAATTTGAGAAACCCCGAAGCTCCAAGTCCCCGGGTCGAATGAGTAAACCACGACCAAGAGTGCCAAAAATGTACCTGAGAATGCGTTTTAGACAATGGTAATCATGTTCACTTGGTTGATGCATGCGCTGAGAAACTCGGTTGACAACAAACTGGATGTCAGGACGGGTAATGGCCAGATACTGTAGAGCCCCAATGAGGCTGCGGAAGTGGGTGATATCGACAAAGGGGGTGTCGGCTCCATTCGTAGACGAAGAGGCTGCCATCGGTGTTGGTTGACTGGTGCATTTTTCCAGTCCAGCTTTATGCAACAGATCTCGAGCATATTTTGACTGATGAAGAAACAAGCCGTTGCCTGTCCGAGAAACCTCCATTCCCAGAAAATAATGTAACGGGCCAAGGTCCTTCATTTTGAAGGTAGTATGCATAGCTCGAGTGACATCCTGAATGAGAGTTGCAGTAGAGCCTTTAATAATGATATCATCTACATAGACAAGAAGAATGATTGTACCGTGTGCTGAATGTCGAGTAAACAGACTCGTGTCGTGTACGCAACACGTGAAGCCGAGTCCCTGGAGGAACGTTTTCAGACGTGTGTACCAAGCACGGGGGCTTACTTGAGCCCATACAGAGACTTCTGGAGTTTGCAAACATGTTGAGGGAAGCGGGGATCAACATAGCCCGGTGGTTGCGTCATGTAGAGTTTCATCAAGCATGCCATGAAGAAAAGCATTGGAAACATCCAACTGATTGATGAGCCAATTTTTGCGCACGGCGAGTGACAATACCAGGCGAATGGTTTCCTGCCGAATAACAGGACTGAATGTCTCGGAGTAATCAAGCCCATACTCCTGATTGTAGCCTTTAGCAACCAAACGAGCCTTGTACCTGGAAATACTGTCATCTGCATTGTGTTTAATTTTGTACACCCATTTAGAGCCCACTTGGTGCCGCCCATGGGGCTTAGGTACAAGAACCCAAGTTTTCTGATCAGTCAAAGCCTTAAACTCGTCATCCATAGCATGACGCCAATACGTATTTTTTGAGGCAACAGAGTAGGTTGTTGGTTCACTATCGGGAAGGGGTGTATTTGGTAGTATGGTAGCCTGAAAGGTTTTGGGTTTAAAGATACCGGCTTTGCCACGGGTTAACATGGGATGAGTATTGGGGGGTGGCACGGGCGGTGGTGATTCGGGGGTGGCTGGGAAGGACCCAAAATGGATCGGGCTGGAGATGTTGTGGGTATGGGGTGGTTCGGGTTGGTTGTGAGTGTGGGTGGTGGTTGCGGGTGTATTGTGGGTGACGGTCGAAGGGGTGATGAGGGGTGGTTGGGTAGTGGGTGGAGGTGTGGTGGAAGGTGGTGAGGGACCCTGTGAGTATGTTGGAAAAGGGGAAGGACGCCAATGAATGATGTATTTGTGGAGGAGGAAATAGACTCGTACGGAAACTCATTTTCGACAAATTTGACATGACGAGATATGTAGACTTTATGAGTTTGTGGGTCAAGACAGCGATAACCCTTGGAGGTAGGATGATAGCCCAAAAAAATACAAGGACGGGATCGGGGTTGTAATTTGTGAGTAATATGAGGGCGTAGCCAAGGGTAGGCAAGACACCCAAAGACGCGGAGGTTGGTATAATTGGGAAGTTGTTAGTAAAGGAGTTGATAGGGTGATTTGTTGGAGAGGGTGTGACTGGGCATTCTGTTAATGCGGTAGTTTGCGGTGGCTAGAGCTTCTACCCAAAAGGAGACAGGGAGATGAGATTGATGTAGAAGAGTAACCACCGTTTCAATGAGATGGCGATGCTTACGCTCAGCCACCCCATTCTGTTCGGGAGTGTATGGACAGGAGGTTTGATGTATAATTCCCAGGGATTGCAGAAACTGGCCAAAGATGTTATTTACATATTCCTTTCCATTGTCACTTCGAAAAAGTTTAACATGAGAATTGAATTGTGTTTTGACCATTTTTTCAAAAGTGACAAAGGTGGTGTATGCCTTTGATTGTGTTTTAGTGGGTACAACCAAGTGTATTTTGTAAAATCATCCACAAAACAAATATAATAGCGAAAACCAGTAAATGAAGGAACAGCAGTAGGACCCCATAGGTCAGAATGAATAAGTTGAAAAGGTGCAGTTGTACGCTTCTCAGATAAAGTAAAAGGTAATTTATGAGATTTAGCAATTGAACAGGAGTCACAATTGTTTACATGAATGGAAGAAAAACCTAATTGAGACATTAAAGAATTTATTATTTGAGTAGACGGGTGACCCAGACGACTATGCCACAACAGACTGTGGCCATCAGCCGAAAGATCCACCGGAGCCACAGGAACGCTTTCTGAAACTGGGTGGGCAGACGAACTTGTGCCAGGAAGAATGTACAGACCATGCTCACAGGGGCCCTAAAAAATCACCCTCTTGGTAGTATTGTCTAGGATCTGAAAAATCCATTAGAGGTGAACAAGAGGGAGCAATTATTGTCTTTTGTGAATTGGTGAACTGAAAGGAGAGGTTACCTAGGTGAAAGATAGCGGTGGGGGTTTTAATGGTACCCGTGCCAGTGTGAAAAATATTAAGGGACTCACCATTGCCAACAGTAATACCATTGGAGCCATGATATGGATTTGGAGTGTTAAGCTTGGATAGATCAGAAGTAACGTGCATGTTGGCCCCAGTATCCAACAGCTATTCAGAGGAAGGGCCGGCTTGAGATGCATAATTGGGACGGTTATCACTATTTCGGCTCTCCTCATACCGAAACCAGCAACGAACAGCGGTGTGTCCTGTTTTCTGACAGATTTGACAAGTTGGACGATCCCGCTCGTAAGTGCCCTGCCCGCTGCTGGAAGATGACTGCCCGCCGCTGCCGAAAGAGTGCAGGCTGTTGTTGCTGCCGTGCTGCTGACCGTCGTACGGCGGACGACTACCCTGCTGATCGTCGTACGACGGACGACTGCCCTGCCGACCTCCGCGCCCGCGGCCTCCGCTGTTTCTGCCGTAGCCGCCGCGGCTCCCCTGTCGGCCGCCACCACGCCCCCCGCGATAGTTCTGGCTTGCGGTGAGGGCGGTGGCCGGCTCCATAACAGCGGCTTCTCGAAGAAGAAGTTTGCTCTCCAGATCCACGTTGATTTCTTCACTTTTTAGCCACGAGGATAGAGTAGCCAAGTCAACGGGCGTTGGACTGATGCGAACCGCCTGTTTAATGGAGGAGTAAGCTGATGGGAGCCCCCGAACGACGCACATGACGAGATCTTTTTCGGGAATGATTTCGTTCACGGTGTCGAGGGCTGTGATGATGGTGGAGACCTCGTCTAAATACTCCGCCATAGTTTTCGTGCCTTTGGTAATTGTGTGGAGACGATCACGCAATTGAAAAATATGAGAGTGGGAAATTGATGCATAGCGTGTTGCGAGGGCCGTCCACAGGGCTGAAGCAGTTGTGTAGGATTGGACGTGTTTCTGAACCGTGGGAGAGATGACCGCAATCAAACATGATCGGATCTGGCCATCCACGACTTTCCAGGCGGCATGAGCCGGATTGGTTTTTTCTGATTTGTCCGTGGCGGTGATGACTACCGGCGGCGGTTCTGTGCTTCCATCGACGTATTTGAGAAGGTAATTGGCCTCAAGGGCTGTAAGAACAGTGATTTTCCATGTAGGGTAATTTATGTCTGATAATTTTTTGGGAATCAGGACATAAAGATGCCTGAGAAGGAGTTTAACGCCAGAAGGAAGTGAATCGAGAGGATCCACCTCGGTTGTCATGGCCGCCGCCGCCCAAGAGAAGAGAGGGAACGATCGGTGCCCTAAAGAGAGAAAAAAAACCTAGAGAAAAGAAGATCTAGGTTTTCTGGCTCCTGATACCATGAAGGAATATTGATTGTATTGAAGTGTTAACCTAATAAGGGAATACATGGGAGATATATATATAGGAGATATAGGAAGGAGTACTAATCCTAATAGGACTAGGATTAAGGAGTACTAATCCTAATAGGACTAGGATTAGTACACAGTAAATACTAATATTATTTAATACTATTTATTTAATACTATCTGTTATTACAGCCTTCAAGTGTGAATCACGCGGACATGCTTGAAACCTGGCACACATTCCAACACTATAAACAATATCAGGCCTGCTAGCAGTCAGATATAACAAGGATCCAATGATTCCCCTGTACATTGTTTGATTCACAAGAGGATCAGATTCCTCTACTACAAGCTTGGAATTTGTTCCCATAGGAATATCAATAGGTTTAGAGTCAAACATATTGAATTTCTTCAGTATCTCCTTAATGTACTTCTCCTGACAGATTGAAATCCCTTTTGGTGATTGCTTGATTTGTAAGCCAAGGAAGAATGTCAGTTCACCCATCATGCTCATTTTAAATTCCTTTCCCATTAATGCTGAGAGTTCTTCACATAAATGTTTTGAAGTAGCTCCAAAAATTATGTCATCCACATACACTTGAATGATAAGCAATTCTTGTTCTCTTTTTAATAAGAACAAAATATTGTCTATCTTGCCTCTTTTGAAACCATTCTTCAGCAGAAACTTTGACAGCCTTTCATACCATGCTCTTGGAGCCTGCTTCAGACCATACAAGGCCTTATTCAATCTGAATACGTGATCTGGTAGATCTGCATCTTCAAAACCAGGAGGTTGTTTGACAAATACCTCCTCTTTGAGATCTCCATTTAGAAATGCACTCTTCACATCCATTTGATACAGCTTGAACCCTATGAATGCAGCAAAAGCTATTAGAATTCTAATACCCTCCATTCTAGCAACAGGTGTAAAAGTCTCATCATAGTATATTCCCTCTTCTTTATTATATCCTTGAACCACCAACCTGAAGTTATTTCTAGTAATCACTCCATTTTCATCAAGCTTGTTTCTGAAAACCCATCTGGTTCCTATTACTGTTCTGCCTGCAGGTCGAGGATCCAGGTACCATACCTTGCTTCTTTCAAACTGATGAAGTTCTTCTTGCATAGAGTTGATCCAATATGCATCACTTAATGCTTCTTTCACATTCTTGGGCTCAATAGATAATATGAATGCTGAAAATGCAACTAGATTTCTTGTTTTTGATCTAGTATGAATTCCAGAATTCAAAGGAGAAATAAGATTATCAAGAGGATGTGATGAAATATGCTTCCATCCTGATCTTGGAGCAGACTGGTTGAGTTGATCAACATGTTCTTCTTCATCAGGAGTGACATCATTTTCTAGGGAGTTTGATGTACTCTGGCTGGAACTCTGAGTAGTACCAGGTACCTCATCACACTTTTGAACCTCATCAGCCTCTTCAGGTAGACTATGATTTTGATCATCACAGTCATTTTTCAGTTGTTGTTCTGCATCAGCTTCACTTCCTTCAATTTTCTGTGAATTGAACAGTTTGATCACATCATCTTCATCATTTGATCCATTATTTTTCAAGCTTCCATCTTCATCAAATACAACATGAATGCTTTCTTCAATGCATTGAGTTCGTTTGTTGAATATTCTGTAAGCCTTACTCGATGAAGAATATCCAACAAATACTCCTTCATCACTCCTAGGATATAATTTTCCCAGATCATCCTTTCCATTGTTCAGCACAAAACACCTGCATCCAAATGCTCTAAGATAGCTAAGCATAAGCTTTCTGTTGTTGAGCAGCTCATAGGGGTTTTTATTCAAAACAACCTTATCAGACACCTGTTGGTAACATGACATGCTGTGTTGACAGCTTCAGCCAAGAAATTTTGAGGGAGATTTGATTCAATACTCATAGTTTTGGCAATGTTCACCAAGGTTCTGTTTTTCCTCTCCACTACTCCATTTTGTTGAGGAGTTCTAGGAGCAGAAAAATTATGATTCGTACCATTTTCATGCAGAATTTATCCAAATTTTAGTTCTCAAACTCGATACCATGATCAGATCGAATGCTGCAAATGACTTGATTCAATTTGGTTTGAATCATTTTGAAAAACACCACAAATTCTTCAGGTGTTTCTGCCTTTGATATCAAGAATCTTGTCCATGTATATCTCGAGTAATCATCAACTATCACCAAAATGTATTTCTTGCCATTTCTGCTTTGAACCTTTAAGGGTCCACATAAGTCCATGTGAAGCAGCTCTAGTGTTCTTGATGATGTTACTTGCTTTTTGGGCTTAAAGGAAGATCTGATTTGTTTTCCTTTAACACAAGCTTCACAGATTTTATTTTCAGCAAACTTCAGCTTTGGCAGACCTCGGACCAGGTCCTTAGAAATCAGTTTGTTCAATAAAGATGAGCTCACATGCCCTAGCCTACGATGCCACAGATCAACATTCTCATTATGAGCACTAAGACATGTCAGGTCATCTCCATGAGACGTTTCTAAGTTGGCCACATACATATTTTTACTTCTGTAAGCAGTGAGAATTACCTTCTTTGTAGTTAGACTCACCACAGTGCACTTCTCAGAAGTAAATTTGACTTCATTTCCTTTGTCACAGATTTGAGACACGCTCAACAAACTGTACTTCAACCCATCTACATGATACACATTGTCAATTGAATCTTCAAGAGATCTTCCCACTTTGCCAACTCCCAAAATGTAACCCTTCTTTCCATCACCGAAAGAGACACCTCCTCCTTGAAGTGTCTTGAGTGAGAGGAAATTTTTTACATCACCAGTCATATGTTTAGAGCATC
Source organism: Solanum corneliomulleri (assembly GCA_027704805.1). Lineage (NCBI taxonomy): Eukaryota > Viridiplantae > Streptophyta > Magnoliopsida > Solanales > Solanaceae > Solanum > Solanum corneliomulleri. Next base: position 9,329,919 of record JAKWIY010003054.1, on the reverse strand, counting down.
CACTGTCCATATACCAACATTGACTGCTGCTCCTCTCACTCACCTGCACCAAGAATCACTTGTTTAGCTTGGGAACCCATTTCAATTTGAGTTCCCAGAAGGCAGACAAAGGAGTGATCAGATTGTATTTAGTCCAATAGGGTAGATTTTGAAGCTTTTTAACAAAGGACATTGGAGCAGTGATAGAATTTTTCTTTGAAAATCTGTGAGTTGAAACATGCTTTGGAGGACCAGGTCTCTCTTTTGGTAAATTTTGCCTTTCAGCATAATTAGAGAGTATTTCATAGGAGTTTCTCCAGCCAGCACACTCTCCCTTTAAATGCCCATTCTTACCACAATGAAGACACAGTTGATTGTCAGACACAAACATATACTTGCTAGGAGGATTATAAGGAGGAGTGATGTTCAGACTTCCTAATCCTTTCTTATTGATATTATTCTGATTTGTTGCATTTGACAATAACTTTGAGGATTTTGTCCACTTAAGAGATCTTTCAAGTTCTTCCTTAAGTTTGACAATATCCTTTTCTAATTTGTTGCTCTTCTCCAACGATAGACCCAGGTTTTTCTCAGTGTTTTTCAATTTTTCTTGAATTTGAACTTGTAAACCATTTGACATTCCATTTAGCTTTTCAGCTTCTTCAGTTATCTGATTCAACTGGTTTTTAAGTTCAGAATTATCAGACTCTAGAGACATCATTTTTGACATTTTCTCCTCCTGTTTAACTTTGTTTTTAGTTAAACTGTCATGTTCAACATTCATGGTGTCTCTTTCAAATGTTAACTCAATTACAAAATCAATCATAACTTTTTCCAACATTCTCAATTTTTTAAGAGAATATTTATCCAAGTCATTTTTTCATATCAAGAAGAGTTACCTGGTCGTCCTCTTCTTCATTTTCTGTATGAGCCATGAGAGCAAAAATTTCATTGAAAATGGTTTCCTTCTCATGTACAGCCACCATATACACATCATTTGGTTCATGAGGATCTTCTGAATCACTTGAGGAATCACCCCACGCAGCAAGAGCCTTTTTGACCACCAAGTCTGCAACAGCTTTTCGATCTCTCTTACCGAGTACCAGGTCCCTTCTCTTCTCTTTGTCACTTCTTGGTTTTTGATGTTCCTTGTTTTCATTCTTGAGCAAAGGACACTCTCTGATAAAGTGCCCAGCTTTTCCACACTTGTAGCATGTATCACCTTGAGTAGCATTTCGAGGACCATTTGTTCCTCTTTTAAAAACTTTGTTTTTTCTCACAATTTTTTGAAATCTGTTGATGAGATATGCCATATCATCATCACTGGAATCTTCATCTATTTGTACTCAGCATCAATGACTTATCCTTTTTAGCTTCCTTCTTTGATGAATCGTGATTTCGATTCATCTCATGTGTCTTCAGATTTCCAATCAAATCATCCATAGTCAGCACCTTCAAATCTTTGGCTTCTGTGATGGCATCAACCTTGCTTTCCCAAGATTTTTGAAGAATTCGAAGTACTTTTCTGACTTGTTTGCTCATGCTTATAGGTTCACCAAGACTTCACAGCTCATTTGTAATGGAAGACAATTTTGTGAACATGTCATGAATTGTTTCTCCCTTTTTCATTTTGAAGTTCTCATACCGTGAGGTAAGCATGTCAATCTTTGATTCTTTGACTTCTTCAGTTCCTTCATGAGCAGTCTTCAAACAGTCCCAAATTTCCTTAGCAGACTCACAAGCTGAAACCCTGTTGAACTCCTCAGGTCCTATCCCACAGACAAGAAGAGTTTTTGCCTTGTAGCCCTTTTCAATCTTTTTTCTATCAGCTTCATCGTATTTCTGTCTAGGCTTTGGAACCAGACTAGTTTTCTCTCCATCCTTTTCTTCTATCATCGGAATAAACGGTTCATCAAGTACAATATCCCATAACTCGCTGTCGTCAGCCATGAGGAAATCATGCATTCTAACTTTCAAGTAACTGTAGAAATGTCCATTGAAACGGGGAGGTCTTTTTGACGACTGAACTTCTTCGAGATTAAGTGCAGCAGCCATTCTAGAACAAATATCACTTCCTTGGTGTTAATCAAATAGAGAGTGCCTGCTCTGATACCACTTGATAGAATATATGCATTCACTTAACAGAATAATGGACCAGTTCCCTTACTACACTAATGAATATAACCAGAAAGTTAAATGCAGTAAAATCAACACAATGATTTTACGTGGAAACCTCCTTGCTTAAGGGAGTAAAACCACGACCTGTCTCACAGGATTTTCAATCGTTTCCACTAATCTTCAAAAGCAAAAGTAAAACACGATTACAACAAATGTTAGAAGAAGTTTTTAATCTCACGTTTAAGCAATAGTCTCTATTGCTTAACAAGCCTAAGTAGAAAACAATATACCCACTAAGCTATCCCACTTGGACAACCTAGACTTTTAACACTACCCACTGATTGCTTTATAGTTTCAGGAATAGTTTACAATATAAGAACAAGAGAATATATTCCTAAACATCTATGCTAAAAGCTTTAGAGATTTCTGCTGTTCTTGGAATAATTCTACCTTTCGTTTACTAGCAGCCTTTGCAAATGTTCTTGAAAAGTTCTATCTCAAGTTGCAAAAACTACCAAAGATGTTTAGGAAAGTGCTTTTTATATGGACAAGTCACTTTCCTTAAACTCTTTGCCATTGGTTGGAGAAGTCTCACTTTCTGACCCCATCGGGAAGTCTGCACCTACTTTCTGTACCGTCTCCAGCTGGCAGACAATTGGATCGTCACAATGAGAGTCTGGTACCTCTACAAGGTCCCTGTGTTTGTTTCATATTCAACACTCAAGTAAGAAACCTGATACCTTTACAAGGTCCCTAAGTTTGTCAAATCATCAAAACTGCAAATAACAAAAGTGATGTCATACCATTGGTTATTGCTGATTATCTATTTAAATTATGATGGAAAATATGAGCAAATATTTTTTTGAATGGTAGTAACTATTATACATAGAAATAAAATATGAAAGATCTTCTATTTGTCAAGAAAATACATTTACCTATGTTTGCTTCTAATAAACCTCAGTCCATGAAGAATGATAAATGATACTTTGAGCACTTGCAGATTTATGGTTATATCAGATAATAGGTTGAAAATAATGTTAGAAATCACATTGTGAATGAAAGAAATGCTAAAAATTTGTGGGACAAGCTCAAGACATTTTATGTTTCAAAAATTAGCAACATAAGTTATTTTTATTGAAATGATTGATGAACATCACATGTAAAGGGGGCACTCCTGTTTCTGATTATATTAGTGATTTTTCAGGGTGCTCTTTACGAGCTATCAGGAATGTATATAAAGTTTGATGAAGAGATACAATGACTTTGGCTTCTTGTTAATCTCTTTGAGTTTCTTTGACTAATTTTGCATCTCGTGGTGTTATAACTATGAAATATGCTAAGAGCGGTGTTTTGAATAAAGAGATGAGAAGAAGATATCATGACTCATCTTCTTCAGTTTCACACTCTGATATTTTGAATACTGAAGATAGGAGAGAAACAAGTTTAGAGATCAGAATGATAAAGGTAAAATTAGAAGTAAGTCGAAGTCTATATACAAGAATACTACATGTAACATTGTCACAAGAATGAGAATATCATAAAATATTGTTATAAGCACTAGAGAGACATGAGACAACAAAAGACACAAGGCGACAATGAAAATCACATTGATGTTGTTGCTAATGATGATCTTCTTGTTTCTTGTAATGAAAATGTTGTTAATTTTGTCCGTGATGAGTCTATCTTGTTTGTGGCTTTTGGTGCTACTTCGCATGTAACGCCAAATAATTATTTTCTTCTTATACTCTAGGCAATTATGGGATGCTAAAAATAGGTAATAATCATAGGTTGTAGTTCTTGGCATTGGGACAATTTGTTTGGAAAGTAACTATGGTTCCAAACTAGTTCTCAATAATTTCAAGTATGCTCTAGATGTTTGATTGAATTTAATTTCTGTGTGATACCTTGATGATAAGGGTTATGTTAATATTCTTGGTGTTGTCTAGTAGTAGCTTGTGAGAGGTTCGATGATTGTGGCTAGTGGTGAAAAATTGTCTAACTTGTATGCATTTTTCGGCCTCCGTGTTTACAAACTCAATAAACTTTCTGGAGATGATAGTTTGACTAACAAAAATTTGTTTTCTGGAGCGAAACAAGAAAAGTTGGAGTGTGTTCATCGCTTAGCTGGTAAACATTTTTTCAAATTTGCTTGTTTCACTCCAGAAAGAAAGTTTTTCTTAGCCAAACTATCACTCCCCTTCTCACTCATATGACTTGGCATTTGATGTCATAATTCTGATGAAATATCATTCTCCATCATGTTTACCGAGTATCTAGAGATGGAGCCCTGAAATACATATCAGTTAGATAACTCGTCACCACGAGCCATAACCATTGAACCTCTAGTAAGCTTCCACTGGCCAACACCAAGAGTATTAACATAACCATCATAATCAAGGTTTCCAAAGAAATCAAATTCAAGAAATCATATGGAGCATGCTTGACATTATTGAGAAATAATTTGAAACCATTGTTACTTTCCAAATAAACTGTCCTAGTGCCAAGAAATGCGACCTCGTGATTATTGCTTATTTTCAATATCCTAAAATTATTTGGAGTTCAAGAAGAAAATAATTCCTTCTTAGGCATGACATGAGAAGTAGCACCTTAATACAGGAATCGACTAGACTCATCAAAAACAAGATTAACGACATTTTCATCACAAGAAACAAGAAAATCATCATTAGCAACAACAACAACACGATTTTCATTATCGTCTTCTTTCTTTTGTTGTCTCATGTCTCTCTTTCGCTTGTAACAATATTTCATGATATGTCCATTCTCGTGACAATAGTTACGTATAGTATTCTTGTATTTGGACTTCAACTTGCTTCTAAATTTACCTCTATCATTTTGATCTCAGAACTTTGTTTCTCCCCTATCTACAGTAACCAAAACATCGGAGTGTGAAGTCGAAGAAGATGAGGCTTGTGATATTCTTCTCATCTCTTCATTCAAGACACCACTCTTAGCATATACCATAGTTACAACACCACTAAGAGAAGAATTAGTCAAAGAAACTCAAAGAATTTCCCAAGAGTTTAATTGAGTATTAAGAAGCCAAAGTCTCTATATCTCTTCATCAAACTTTACATTAATTTCGAATAGCTGATCAAGAACACCCTAAAAATAATAAATATTATCAAAAATATGAGTGACCTATTTATACTTGATTTTCATCAATTATTTCAATATAAACAACTTATTGTTGTCAGTCTTCAAATCATAAAGTGTCTCGAGTTTGTCCCACAAACTTGTGTTATGTGTCTCATTCACAATGTGATTTGTAGCATGATCTTAAACCCATTGTTTGATATAGGCACAAACTCGTAAGTTCTCAAATTTTCATTATTTAGTCGTCATGGATTGAGGTTTATCAGAACCAAATACTGTTAATGCATTTTCTTGACAAATAGAATATCTTCCATCTTGTCTTTCCAAGTATATAGTTACTGTCATTCAAACAAATCATCTTTCTCATATTTGCCTTCATCATTCAAATCGATATTAAACAAAAATCAATCCTCTGATACTATTTATTGGAATAGGCAAGACACTAAGAAAAAAATGTTTGACACGATAGCCATAGAATAATATCCAAATCTAAACTTTTTCTTTCTATTTGAAACCAAGATAAGAGAAACTAAATCACACACTGCAAAGAATGGACATCAAATGTATCAACCAAACAAAAACAACAAAAGAAGAATAAACCAATCATATAAGACACGGAGATTTACGTGGAAAAAAAAATCTTCAATGTAAAGAGTAAAAATCACGGGACAGAAAGCTTTATTATAATCACAAAGAATTACAATATTGTCCTCCAAAGTTGGCCACAAAACAAGTGTCAATCAACAAGCAATAACAAAACAAGATTGCACCAAAACTAGAGAACTAAGGAGAGAATTCACGCAAACATGAGCTACTACTCACTCCCCAAATCAGAAGCTACAGACAACCAAATCCTATCTTCACCATTGAAATGCAAGAATCAGGTCCATGAAAACTTCCAATTCAAATTTGAGAACAATCTTATGGTTAACGAAGCAACAAACTCTGTGTAAAGCGGACTGCCTGAGCAGAAATTTCTTGAAGCAACAAAGTTTTCTCTAATTCTCTCAATCTCCGAAACGGCTCTCTCTTGATTTTTCTTCTTGTTTGTGTGATATAAGACATAAACAAGTGGGATGGTCTAAGTAATACTTCTATCTTTTCACATAGGAAAGGAAAAGGACTCGAACCCCAACAATAAACTCAATTTTCTTCTTAAAGCCCCGACTGATAACTAACAAAAGGAAAACGAAATGCATCTCATCTTAGTAAGACCAATTGCCATAGGCCAAAGCAGAAAGGATGAAAGAAAGACATAGCCATGTGACTTTATGAGATAATAACTATTAGTTGAGTGATCATTTGAAAAATCAACTCATTACATTGAAAATGTTTGTAGCTAGAGCTTTTTTAACCCCCCATCTTCTGGATGTTGTATTTAACAGGTAACTTATCCATACATGATGGAATTTTTTGAGTGCCTTGGAGTTGATATGGAGACCTATCATATGTCATTATCAGTGAGCTTAGACCATGGCCATGGTTGCGAATGGGGTACTCGAAAGGGATTCTCTAGTTTGTTTGCACAGAAGAAGAATCTCTTGAATCCATATTTTTTGCAAATGATTAGAGAAATCATCAGATTCAAACAGGATGTCATAAGGTACTGATAACTTATCATTATATATATCACTTCTTATTAGTAATCAATTCCATGAATGAGTTAATTACTCAAATAATCAGTCAACTATTCCAAACCATCAAGTAAATTCATGTTTCTTTTGTTTGTAATAGAAAAATCACTTAATTATGTCTGTAGCACGCACTCAGAAGGTCACTCAATTATTTCACCTTTTTTACTTTACTAGTTTTGAGCACGTATGTCCCATGTTAATTAGTGTAGACTCATTCAAACGATATATGTACATTCTATAGAACACATTAGAAATAGAAAATGTAACAATCAAAATTGCAAGTTCAATTTCTAGAATACTCTAGGTGTTTTGAGCTAATGAAGTTTATTTCATCACGAATATGTTTCTAACTACACTGCAGTTACCTTGAAGAAGTTGACAATAATCCTGACATTGATTGCAATGAAACGTTAGGGCAATTTATTAAGTCACATGGCTATTCAGAGTTATTTCAGAAGGCTTATCTGGTGACACTGCTGTTTTTCGTATTTATTTATTTGATGTCCATACTTGTATTGGCCTTTTTGTTCTTTCAATAAAGTGTTCTTGCTATAAGAAATTCACTCATGTTTGACAGATTCCAATATGTGCTTCAATCTGGTCCTGTCCCTTAGCAGGAGTATTGAGCTTTTCTGCTTACTACATTCTTTTATTCCTCCGCGACCACCATCTTCTGCAGGTTTTTCCCTCTTATCCGCTGTTCAATTACCGTACTTCGTGTGTTGCATACAAGAGACTGAATTTCAATGATTATATATATCATTGTATTGTCCTTGTGCCTAAGGATGCTTTTGTTTCTTTCTTTGCAGATCTTTGATCTCCCTCAGTTGCTTACTGTAAGATGGCGATCACAGACATATGTAAATAAGGTGATTTTTCATTCATGGATACCACAATGTTTTTATTGTTTCCCTGAGGAGAACTTCAGGCAATTTTCCAATTTTCACTTTCTTGTATGATTTGTTAAGCATGTATCATTTTTTAGAGTACTGATTTGATGCAGGTTAAGGAAGAGCTGGAGAAGAGAGGTTGCCAAATAAGAACTGGTTGTGATGTAAATTCTGTATCGACAAATGAAGAAGGTGTAACTTGGTTTATATGTGGTATCTTGCAAGAGTTTTTTGTGGTGTTTCTTCACATAATACATAAACATGCACTCAAACTTGGTCTCAGATGACAAGTAACCACTCCAACTTTGAGTATGCACATCTAAACAAATCAACTTGGTCTCAACAGACAACTAAATCTTCCCCTTCGTCTTTACAGTGTCTCGTGGACACCCGACACTGATATGACACATAAATTTTATAGGTGACAATATGATTATTTTGTAAGTTGAAGTATTCAACTAACACAGTAGAGACGAGTTGAGGTGTCTAGATGTGTATACTCAAAGTTGGAGTGCTTATTTGTCAGCTTGGGCCAATTTTGAGTGTTTGTTATGCGTCATGGCTCGTAACTTTTATAATAATAGTATAAAGGGATATATCCATTGTAATAAAAAGATAATAGTTGATCTGACTGAAGATCAAACCATTAGGTTTACTAGGTTATATTTGCTTCTAGCCTATTAATTTGTATAAGAACATGTGCTTCTTAGTTTATACTTCAACTTATGATATTTTTTCAAGTGGCAGTGGTCTAGGTAGAGTTAATTTGGTGTTTGATACCGAAAGAAAAGGCTTCAATCAATATTGTGTTACCATCACATAGCTACGAGCTACTCGTGATTCTAAAGTGTAAAAGAAAAACCCCTTGCAGGTTGTACCATAGCTTGCACTGATGGTTCCACAGAAGTATATGATGGATGCATAATCGCTACACATGCTCCAGATACTCTGAAAATGTTAGGCGAAGAGGCAACATATGATGAAACAAGAATACTAGGTGCTTTCCATTATATCTATAGGTACTTCGCTCTCCTTTATTTGATCACCTTGGCTTGAATTTCATTCATTTTACTTCTCCTTCTGCATGGTTTGAAAGAAGTGCGTAAGTGGACTGAACCGTAGTGAAATTGCAAAATTCATTTCTCTTCCTCTATGACAGTGATATTTTTCTTCATCGTGACAAAACATTCCTGCCTCACAATCCGGAAGCATGGAGTGCTTGTAACTTTCTTGGAACCATGAATGATAGATCATGTGTCACATATTCGCTCAATATAATGCAGGTGTGTTACTCAATTCAATCATTTAGGAGCCTATCAGAAGAAGATGTTCTTTAGTGGGCAGTCTTTCCTCTTGTAACTTCTCTCTTAATTTATGAGCTGTCTAAACTTACAGAATCTTGGTGACTCGAACCTGCCTTATCTCGTAACCCTCGATCCTCCTCAAGAACCAGATCATACGTTGCTTAAATGGACAACAGGCCACCTAGTCCCTTCAGTTGCTGCATCAAAAGCTTCAAATGAGCTACATCAAATCCAAGGGAAGAGAGGAATATGGTTTTGTGGAACATATCAAGGTATGAATCTCTTTTTACGGAGAGTTTCTTCAAGATAGATTTTCCTTTGTAACCTGCATAATTTGCCTTTTTTCCCTTCCATTTCTGCTCGATGCCAGTGAATGAGCACAACAACCTAGTTTCTAGGTTTATTCATGCCAACAACCTAGTGTCTAGGTTTATTCATGCCATTTTTTCCACATACGTTACTGGTAACACTTGTAGCTTGAGTTGTTCTGACTTACGTCTTTGCATCACACAGACTTTATATTCCTCTTTGTGTTTACTGCTTATTGATATATGTTTATTGCAATACTTTCAGGGTACGGTTTCCATGAGGATGGACTAAAGGTAGTACTACTTCTAATAAAAGCTCAACAGATTTTAACTTGAAGTATGACTGACAACATTTTGTTGTCCCTCTAGTCTCATTTAGATGATTGTCTACCTTTTGGTCATCTGTAGGCGGGTATGGTTGCTGCAGATGGCATGCTTAGAAGGAATCGTCGTATTCTGGACAATCCCAAGCACATGGTACCAACTTGGACTGAAACAGGAGCACGCCTCGTCGTTACTAGATTCCTCAAAAGTTTCATTAAAACTGGATGCATAATGTGAGTGATGATAGTTTCACATTGCATTGATTTAATCCAAATAGTGGCAGATACAAACCAACAAGTTGCTCAGTTACTACATTTATGATCTTGCTATTTGACTGGTAGAAATAGCAAGTTGAAAACCATGTCGCAGAACAAATCATGAGTGAATCGCAATTTACTATGCTTTTAGTTTTATATTATTCCTTCAATTATACATAGCTTCAGAATGGTCTTAATTATTCATGCGAATATTACTCGGATTACATAGCTTTAGAATGGTCTTAATTATTCATGCGAATATTACTCGGATTACATAGCTTCAGAATGGTCTTAATTATTCATGCAATATTACTCGGATATTTCTAAGTTTTTTCTGTCTTATAGTTGATATCTGTATAATAAGTTTATATATTTCGATATACAGCTTGTTGGAAGAAGGAGGTACAATTTTCACTTTCCAAGGAACAGATAGGAAATGCTCTCTCAAAGTTTTGCTTAGAATCCATAGTACAAAGTTTTACTGGAAGGTAAATTTAATTTTTCTTATGCCGTCCCCTACAAGTTATCAATCGATAAAACTTAAAAAAAGTTTCTCAATCTAGACAAATTCTGTGACATATATAATCTCTTTCAGGTTGCAACTCAAGCTGATCTAGGCCTTGCTGATGCCTTTATTCATGGGGATTTCTCTTTTGTTGATAAGAATGAAGGTCTTCTCAATCTTCTCATGGTGAGGAAATGACTCGATATCTTTGTTAATAGCTTTCGGTACCTATCTTTCTGAATTCCTTTACAGATATTTGTTGCCAATAGAGATATGAAAGCATCTGTTAAAAGGTCTAGCAAGAAAAGGTAATAGTCACTGATCTGAAATAAATAAATACATATAAACTTCTGTTATTCTCATGTAAAAGGTATTCTCATTTTGCATGGCTCTAGAGGTTGGTGGACGCCATTGCTTTTTACAGCAGCACTGTCATCTGCAAAATATTTCATTCAACACGTTTCGAATCATAACACTCTGACTCAGGCTCGTCGGAATATTTCTCGCCATTATGACCTGGTAATTGACTTGCATATTATATCATGACCCAAAGTATGTAGGGGATGTCAAGCCCCGGGACTTTGGTCTAGTGGAAAGAGCACAACCCATGATGTGTGGGTTAGGCCTGCTGCAGATAAAATCCTGACATCGGTCCTAGGGGATTTCTCGATTATAAAAAAGGCATAGTACATTGATAGACACTTTTAACTTGATGACCAAGCTGGCAATAAGCACTCAAACTTTGAGAATGCACATCTAGACACCTTAAATTTTCCCCAGTGTGGTGCGTGGACACCTGACACCGATGTGGCAGATAAATTTATGGAGGTGTCTAGATGATCATTTTGTAAGTTGGAGTGTTCAACTGATACAATGGAGACGACTTGAGGTTTCTAGAGGTGCATTCTCAAAGTTGTAGTGTTAAGTTATCAGTTGAGGCCAAATTAAGGTGTCTATTTATGAGCTATGCGCATGTAGGGGATGTCAAAGATAACTAGTGAAATGAAATTCTTAAACCTGCGCATATTTGTTTTCAGAGTAATGAACTCTTCTCACTCTTTCTGGATGAGACAATGACATATTCATGTGCAATATTCAAGGTTAGCTTTCAAATTTAGATATTTGCTAGACTACCTTTCCTCTAATCTCATTCCGCAGTGATCTAGTTTCTTATATTTTCTAGAGTGAGGATGAAGACCTAAAAGATGCACAGCTGAGAAAGATTCGTCGTCTCATTAGTAAGGTAAGATATCAACTAAGTAAGAATCCCTCCCATTTCTACACAAACTTCAGGCATAATTTGATTTTGCATCTATTCTGTTTAGGCAAAGATTAGCGCAGAACATCACATTTTAGAGATTGGATTTGGTTGGGGAAGTTTGGCTATGGAAGTTATCAATCAAACAGGATGTAAATATACTGGAATAACTCTCTCGGAGCAGCAACTAGAGTATGCACAGTTGAGAGTTGAGCAAGCAGGCCTTCAGGTATAGTACATACATCGTCTATCATCACGAATTGCCATATTTATGTTGGCTTCCAACCTACCGCAATCCTCCTCCTTTATCTGAGCTTCGGACCGGCAATATGAGCGAAGCTCACACAGTCGGAGTTAGTACTTAGAACTTGTCAGTGTCTATAGAAGCTCAAAAGTTTCCGAGTTTGGAATTTCATTCTTGTTTGTCTAGATGACTAACATATCATTCTTGATGCTGCCTATTTTGAGAACATTTGATGTGGATTTTCATCTATGAACAACACAACCAAGAAGGAACTAACAGACTTCATGAACTAAACCTTTTTTTCATTTCTTGCTTCCCAAACTTCAATAGCTCCATAAAAAGCTTCATCGATAATCAGGGCCAGAACAGGGGTTCAGGGAAGGGCCAGAACACAAGTGTCTATTTTACGCAGTCTTGCCTTACAGTTGTTTCCACGTTCGAATCAGGCCAGAGAAGTTGCAAAGAAATTAATTGATATGTTTTTGTCAACATATTTGTACTTGTAAGATTAACAGGAGAACACTATATGCTTAAGCATTATCTATTAACATTTTAATTCGATGAAACTTTTTCACAGGATCAAATAACATTTCTCCTATGTGACTATCGCCAAATCCCAAATAAGGACAAGTATGATAGGATTATATCATGGTGAGCTTTTATCCATCTACATCTGGACATGTTGTTTAACTTATTACAAGTCGAACCATTGTTACAATCGTACTAATTATTTATCATTTTCAGCGGTATGTTAGAACATGTTGGTCATGATTTCATAGGGGAATTCTTTACTTGCTGTGAGTCTGCATTGGTAGAAGATGGACTTCTTGTCCTGCAGGTACTTAATGAATTGAAGTGACCCCTCAACACATTTCAACTTTTTTCCTTCAATTTTAATCACTTTTCACAAAATGTGTTGGCTTTCCTTAGTTCATTTCGATACCAGACGAGAGGTATGAAGAATACAGGCAGAGCTCAGACTTCATAAAAGAGTATATATTTCCAGGTGGATGTGTGCCCGCACTAAGTCGAGTAACATCAGCCATGGCTGCTGCATCCAGACTATGGTAACAAAGAGTTGATTTTGAGATTTTGCACTAGCTAGCGCGCTTGTCACACTTTCAAAACCATTTCTTTTAAAATCATTATCGAATGATATGAATGCAGTGTCGAGCACCTGGAGGAGATAGGAATTCATTACTACCAGACACTGAGATGTTGGCGAGAAAACTTCCTGAAAAACAAAAGGTAACTATACCTAAATAGTGGATCCACGAGTTAAAACTGTTTCTTTCATGAATCATTTCTAGCTTTGATCAGATACTTGAACATTGTTAACTGTACTGTCACTAGCCAAATTCGTTCTTTGGGATTCGATGACAAGTTCATCAGGACATGGGAGTACTACTTTGACTATTGTGCTGCTGGATTCAGAACGTGCACGATAGGAGATTATCAGGTATATACATATGGTGATAAATCTTTGACCTCCTCTCATACCTCTTGATCTGCTCTGATATCACGTTGAATTATGTGAACTAATTCATTTAAAACAATGTTTTTTTTATGTTTGTAGATTGTATTTTCAAGGCCAAGCAATGTTGCAGTTTTTGGTGATCCTTACAATTACTCCCCTTCAACTTATTATAGAGTTTAATTTCTATTTGTTTGAAATAATTTGGAAGTTTGTCTTACAAATTAATTCCTCAAAACAGCAATAAAAATCAAACTGTGATTTTCTCTTATTGTATTCTGAGGGCTTTTCCCATTCTTGCCTTGGGTTTTATTATGATTTTTCTAATTTAGGCTAAAACCACATGAAGACTTTCGGGAGATTTGTTTTGTAATTCTTTACAAATTTGTTTTAGTTTTATGTTCGTTTTACAAGAGATTTCATTTTTACATGCACGTTAGAGATATGAAAAAAGTTATGTTCATCTACTCAATTTGTGAGCAGTCATAAGAGATTATTCCCTTGACACTTTCCTGCGGCAAAGGGATGCTTTTAAAGCTGTCAATAATTCAGGAAGGAAAGTAATAATATCGCGCCAAGTTGAAGACTGTTTTTAACACGTCTCTCTGATGAAAAACGTTATATTAGTGTACTTGCATTCGAGTCCATTATTAGACTTATATAAGGGATAGCATTCTTCCTTGGTCTTTATTTAAGTCTGTGTGCACCCAACCCTCTTCAAACCTCATTTGTGTACGTTGTTGTTGGTGGTGGTGGTGGTCCAAGTATATAACCTGGGGAAAAGGGTCAAATATGCTCCTAAACTATTTGAAAAGGTCTAGATATAACCTCCGCTTAAAGTTTGGTTCACTTATGCCCTCACCGTCCAACTTTTGGTTCAAATATGCCCTTATGGGCGTTAGTTGCCATGTTGGACATATCCAACTCATTTTTCATTTCTTTAAATGCCACATGAAATTGACATGTTATTTTGGCTTTATCACATAACATTTATATGAAATGGAAAGATATTCGAATTCATAAACATCTAATCCGACCCATAAATCAGGTCCTTTTAAATTCACTATCCGACCCATTTTTAACAATTTTGTTTAATTTTTATTATTGTGATAAATCCCGAAAATAAGTAATTGATTAATAAAAAATAGAAAAAAATATGAAAAAATAAATAAAATTAACGCCAAAAATTCCCAAATAAATATAGTAACCTTAAATCTAACATTTCAATTTTTTTTTAGATTTTTTAGTTTTCGATAAATCTCAAAAATCAATAATTGATTAATAAAAAATATGAAAAGTATGAAAAAAATATAAATAAACACCAAAAGTTCACAAATAAATATAGTAACATTTCAATCTATAATTTTTTTAAAATTTTTATATTTTTCGGTAAATCCCGATAATGAGTATTTTTTTAATAAAAAGGGAAAAATATGATAACAAAATAAAAAATATACATCAAAATTCAAAAATAATTATAGTTAACTTAAATTCAATAATTTCAACTATTTTTTTTATTTTATATTTTTTTCATATTTTCCTAATTTTTATTTCTGAATTTTTTGCGTAATTTTTATATTTTTTCATATTTTTTGTTAATAAACTCATTTTTGGGATTTGTCAAAAAAATTAAGAATTAAAAAAATATTAAAATTGTTGAATTTAAGGTAACTGTATTTATTTTTTTAATTTTTGTGTTAATGTTATATTTTTTTCATACTTTTTATTAATCAATTACTCATTTCGGGATTTATAAAAAAAAAAAAAAAGGCCAAATACATACGCATGTCCCTAAAGTTGTTCGCGTTTTTCCCTCAGGTACCTCAACTAACCAAGATTCCTATTAAATCCTTTAACCCCCTATAATTTGATCCTTTTAAATATTCTTGGCTGATGTGGAGCCAAACGTGATCTCACGTCTTTCAAGCGCGTGCAGACTCTTTAAAAGCGCTGATGTGGATCTTGAATCACCCACCAACTATCTTCTTCCCCCTTTTAACCCTAATTTCTCCCATTCTTCCACTTTTTCTCCTCTTTAGTTTCTCTTCATCATTTTTTCTCCTATTTAGCTCATTATATTATATCTCTTTTTCATTGATTTCTTCTTAATCATCAAGTTTCAATGTAAGAATTTCACTTTTATCACTTTAAAATCTAAGAATTTCATCACTTTAATCACTTTAAAATCTAAGAATGTCACTTTAATCCACTCGAAATCACTTTAAAATCTAAGAATTTCAGTTGTAAAAGTCATTGAAAGGGAGAGATTCTTAGGGTTTTCTCGCTTAAAAACGGGTTAGAAGTAATTTGGGGGGAAATTGATTTTTAGGTTTGATGACTTAATATGTGGCACTGACGTGTAATTGGGTTGGAGTGTATTGGTCAAAATTTCCACGTGGGGAAGGTTCATCTCACGCGCCTAATTACCAAAAATAATTTATTAAAATTTGGCTCCACATCAGCCAAGAATATTTAAAAGGATCAAATTATAGGGGGTTAAAGGATTTAATAGGAATCTTGGTTAGTTGAGATACCTGGGGGAAAAACGCGAACAACTTTAGGGACCTCCGTATGTATTTGGCCAAAAAAAATTAAAAAGAAGTGTTTAAATTGAATTTAAGGTCACTATAATTATTTATGAATTTTTGGCGTTAATTTTATACTTTTTCCATATTTTTTTATTTATCAATTACTCATTTTTGAAATTTATCAAAAAAATAAAAATTAAACAAAATTGGTCGGAAATTTCTTTAAAAGGGGTTGATTTATGGTCGGATTAGGTGTTTATGAATCCGAATATCTTTTCATTTCATATAAATATTATGTGGTAAGGCCAAAATGACATGACAATTCCATGTGGCATTTAAAGAAATAAAAAATGAGTTGGATATGTCCAACATGGCAACTAACGTCCATAAGGGCATATTTGAACCAAAAGTTGGATGGCGAGGGCATCAGTGAACCAAACTTAAAACGAAGGGTATATTTAGACCTTTTTAAATAGTTTAGAGGCATATTTGACCATTTTCCGATATAACCTAAGATACTGAAACTTCATTTCACAATACATAACTAATGGGCCGTGACATTAAGGCTCACCTACAGAACTCTTAAGCCCAGCTTGTGTGCTTCGCTTCGCTTAATTGGAGCTTAAGTGTAGGTGTTAAGGTTTGTGCACCTTTACTAATGGGTTCTGCCTTAAAGGTCAACACATCATATTTACAACTTAATTATAGTTTTTCCATTCTATTTTTTATTCAATTTCCCATTTTGTCTTTGCAGTAAAATAAAAGCTATCGAATTGAAAAAGACTTGACTTTTTCTTATTATGGACCTCAAAAAACAAAATAAAATCCACACATTTACTACATAACTTGTTTTTCAACACCTCTTCAAGCTATTTAGCTACTGTTGTTTCAACAAAGGAGAAAAGGGATTTTTTAATTTTTTTTAAATGATACAAAATTTTAGAGATTATGATACCTTAAGTTGTGTATCCATGTCATTTTTTTTTTCAAAAAAATATTAATTTCATATGGATGATAACATGTGGATTAAAAAATAATTAAAAAAAACTTCCATTTTGTAAAAAATTAACTAATATACATACACGCGCGTGCACAGATAATATTAAAATATTATTTCTAAGCATTTTAGATTGGAATGTTTCGTTTGAACATGCTAAATGATATTACCTTAAAAAAAAGTTTAACTATGTGTTTTCAATATGTCGTGAAGGCGAGGATATTGTATGGTGGAAGTATTGGGAAAAATACAGACTAACATAAAAATATATATGGTCAAAATAATGAAAATAAAATGAAAAAATAATGACATCAATAATTTTACTTGAAAACTCTTTTAAATAAGAAAAATACCATGGGCCAAGAGAAACAACTGATATCACTATAGTAAAAAATTTCATACTATGTAGTCACGAATATAATATCAAAGTGACTACAACACACTCAAAAGGAATAACACTCTTTTGATTTCCACCTTACAAAAATATCACTCACACTCTATTTTTCTTCAGAGACTATTTTTCTTGTATAGTCTATGAAATACTGCACTTTGCTCTCAATATTTTTCTCTCTATCTTGGTGTATGTACAAATGAGCAAGGACTCTCTATTTATAGGAGAAATCTACTTCTAATGATGTCACCATTGACAACATTAAAAGAAGAAAAATTTCACAATAAAACAAACTTATAATATTTAATTACTCATCATAACTATAGTTTGCTATAATTAACCCTCGCGACTAACATTATACATTAATTACGTGGGTTGACTTCGAGTTTGTATAATTAGTCACGTTTGTATATGTATAATTTGCCAGAATATACATACATATGTAATATACAATTATTTAATATATACATATACAATTCTCCTCTCTCTGACTCTTTGCCCTCTCTCTCTTGCCTCTCTCCTCTGTCTCCCATTCTCCTTTGCCATATATACAAATGCATATGTATAATATACAATTATATACATATACAATTCACCTCTTTAGCATTCGCCTCTCTCCTCCCTCTCCCAGTCACGTTCGCCTCTCTCCCTCATCTCCCAGTCTCGCTCGCCTCTCTCCTCCCTCTCCTACTCTGCTTGCCATAAATACAAATACATATGTATAATTTACAATTATCTAACTGATATATACAATTCACTTTTCTCCCCCTCTCTCTCACCTCTCTCCTTTCTCTCCCAGTCTTGATTGCATCTCTCCTCCATATAACATGTTGCTACAAATTATAATTATCAAACTATAGCTATGGAGAGTAAAGTACTATTTTTAAGTGGTTATATGTGAAAGTTCCCCTAAAAAAATAATATCAACCTTGGCAACTATGCAGACTTCTTGGTAGATTTTAACTGAAAAAGAAATAGTGAGCTTTGGTTAATTTGTTGCAACATTTGTTGACTTTAACAATAAGTAACAAGCATTTCAATCTTTCCTGCATTTCAAGTTTCCTTATGTTTATCTGTTATGGGTATGGACCCTACACATCTCCACCTCCAGATCCATTCACCAAAAGAAGGCATCTTTATTTTCTTTAGAGACAGTTAATACCCAGAAGTTCTTTGCATAACTCAAATTTATCTTTCGGTATCGTGTTGGTCAGAACATCTAGGGGATTTTCATTTGTACAAATCTTTTTGACATAAAGTAATTCACTCTCCACTTCATCACGAATCCAATGATATATGACGTCAGTGTATGTTGTTCTTGCTTGATCTATGGAGTTCTTGCTCAAATCTATTGCACTCTGACTGTCACAATAGAGAACATACTTCATCTGTTGTAATCCAAGTTCTTGAAGAAATTGATTTATCAATATAATCTCCTTACCAGATTTAGTAGCCACAATAGACTCAGATTCAGTTGTAGATAGTGCAACACACTTTTGCAACTTCGACTGCCATGATACAACCCTACCGAAAAAGTAAACAAATATCCAGTAGTGGATGTCCTGTTATCAAGGTCACCTGAGTATCCACTTCAGAGCTTTTCGATGCTCTTTTTCGGAATTATCGAGAAAAATACTGACAACACCACCTGTGTGAGTAAAATCAGGTCTAGTGCATATCATTGCATACATTAGACTTCCGAAGAATGAGGAATATGAAACTTTGGCCTTACTTTCTTTTTCTTCCCAAACTGTAGGACACATGTTCTTGCTCAACTTCATATGACCAGCAAGAGGTGTACTAACAGGCTTAACACTTTTCATATTGAAGTGCTCTAGTACACTTTCAATGTAATTCTGTTATGATAAATAAATCTATCTTTTATCTCTCAGACGAGTAATTTTCATTCCCAAAATTTTCTTGACATGGACCAAGTCTTTCATAGCAGAAGACTTACACAACTCCTTCTTCAACTTGTCAATTTTGGAAGTATTCTTGCCCACAATCAACATATCATCCACATTGAGCAAAAGGATAATAAAATCATTCTCACAAAATTTTTGTATTTGAAGTCTTCTTTTAGGCTCTCCCCCCCCCCCCCCCCCATAACACATTCAAACTTCTTGTTCCATTGTCTAGGAGCTTGTTTTAAGCCATAGAGACTCTTTCTGAATTTGCATACAAAATTTTCTTTACCATCTACTTTAATGCCCTTATGTTGTACCATATAAACTTCTTCTTCTAGGTCACTGTGATGGAAAACCTTTTTTACATCCATCTGCTCAATCTCTAAATTAAGACTAGCATCCAAACCTATAATCATACGAATCGAGAACATTTTCACAACAGAAGAAAATATTTTGTCAAAGTCAATATCCTTTATTTGACCAAGTCCCTTAACAACCAATAGCTTTCTATCTGGGCTTCAAGTTGTATCTTCAACTTTAACTTTGAACACTCGCTTTCTTCAAAGCTCTCACGACCTTGGTCAATTTTACCAACTCATAAGTGTGCTTCTCATGCAGAGACTTCATCTCATCTTGCATGGATTCAATCCATTGATCTTTGTGCATCTTCCATGGACTCCTCATAACATCTAGGTTCTCCCCTGTCAGTGAGTAACACATACTCTTTGGATGAATAACGAAAGGAAGGACTCACTATCTTGTGGACCTTCTAAGCGGAATGATTGATTCGTTCACAACTTTAAGAATGAGGATCATCAATAACAACATAATTATTATTATTAACATCAACATGTTGATTTGATACATTATATTGAGCGTGGCCATGATTATCAAGCCCAACAACATCATGGATACTTGTGTGAGGAACTTCATCTAAATGAACTATGTCATCAAAATTTAAAAATTCTAGCTTTGCCACTTTGTCAATATCATCAATTATTTGATTCTCCATGAAAATAATATTACGGCTTCTCAAGAGTTTCTTTTCAATTGAATCATATAGGCTATAATCAAATTCATCAAGGACATATCCAATGAAGACGCACTGCCTTGTCTTGGTATCTAACTTTAACCTTTCTTCTTTTGGAACATATACAAAAGCTTTGAAACCAAATACTCTCAAATGGTCATAGAAGACATTCTTTCCATACCAAACTCAATTTGGCACATCACTTTGCAAAGAAATCGTATGAGATAGATTAATAACATGTGCAGTGTCTATAAAGCATCATCCCGAAATAACTTCAGAAACTTTGCTTCATAAAGCAAATATCTAACTCTTCCCATCAAGGTCCTTTTCATCATCTCAACCAAACCATTAAGCTGAGGAGTCTTCTGGTGTCTAATACCTTGATGCTCGCAGTATTCATCAAATGGTCCACAACATTATCATCATTATCAATACGAATACATTTCAATTTCTTTCCAATTTTCCTTTCAACTGAAGCCTAAAACTGCTTGAAGACACCTAACACTTGGTGTTTAGTCTTCGTGACATAGACCCAGAATTTTCTCGAACAATCATCAATAAAAATGACAAAGTAAAGTGCACAACCTAATGTCATTGTCTTCATTGGACCACATAAATCAGAGTCCACCAATTCAATCAACCCTGTCTTTCTCGAAGGATAATTAGACTTAAAGGAAACTTTATTTTGTTTACCAACCAAACAGTGTTCACACTTTTCTAATTTAACATTGAAAATTTGACAATTATTTATTCTTGGCTAGAATATTAAGCATTTCTTGCTGGTGGTGAAGCCTCTTATGACATAATCACTCTCAACTGTACTGACCATATCAAAACAAGGAGAATTCATAGACCAGTATAGACCACAACGTTTGTTACCACAAGTCACATCCAAGGAACCCTGAATGAGCTTCCATTTTCCATCACTGTTTGTACTAACATATCATCCATCATTAATAAACGCCAACACAAACGAAGATCATGAGCATGTTTCACATTGTTCAAAACTATTTTCAACACTAGTTCTCTAACAAACTATACCAATACCAATTACCCTAGAAACAGTCTCATTATCCATACACAAGGTTACAAATTCACTACAAGTATAAGAAGAGGAAAAAAAATATTCCTTGATGTCATTGAGATACGACACCAGTTTCCACAATCCAACTTGACTCATCACAAGAAATATTATCATATGACAGTGGTTAGGAAATTTTCATCGCCATCTTCTTTAGTTTCCTCTTTGTTTTTATTCTCCCTATTTAACTTCATGCCACAATGATAGTACTCAATATCCTTAAGTATGTCTCTGGATTTGCTTCTATTTTGTTCTTTATTCTGAGAACCATGAGTTTTGTTTCTCCCCTGGATCCAGGATATCCGATGAAGAAAAACATTGAGTTTTTTTTCTCATCTCTTTATTCAAGACACTAATCTTGATGGAATCTATAGAGATCACATCATCCGGAGCAGAATTTAACAAAGACGTTCTAAATATTTTCCAAGAGTCTGGTAGGGAATTTTACCATCAAATTTAATGCCCATATTAGATATTGGTTCGTGATCCCAGAAAATTATTCAGATTGTTTGTCGTTTGAGAACGATCACGATACATTAAACTCACATTTGCTTTATTAAGAATATTTTGTTGTTGCCAGTCTTCCGAGCATACAAACTTTCAAGATGTTCTTATAGGGTTTGAGCATGTGTCTCTCCAGAAATATAGTTCAACACATTATCATCAACTCATTCCGTAATGAATCCACAAATATGTTTGTGCTACAGATTTACTCTTTATCTATTTTATTATTAGGCTTTATAGTAGTAGTACAAACCGTTTTGTAAAAATTCTTGACATTTAACAAATTTTCTATTTTTTTTTCCAAATGGCATAATTAACAACATTCAAAATAACCACTCTACTTGTGTTGACTTTCATTGTTTATCCGAAAAATATATAGAGTTATTGCAAACCAAAGTAAATCTATTATGATGTGGAAGTTCAGACTGTACTGCAATCACAGAGCATACTGAGATAAAACCTTGGCTCTGACACCAGTTTGTTCAAAAAAATGCGGACTAAAACAAAATTTATATTTTCAAAATAATAAAAATAAAATGGAAAAATAATGACACCAAGAAACTTATGTGAAAACTCTTTTAAATAAGAAAAATACTCACGGGCCAAGAGGAGCAACTGATATCACTTAAGTAAGGAGTTTTATACTACATAGTCAAGAATATAATATTCAAAGTGACTATATACAACACTCAAAAGGAATAACACTCTTTTAATTTTTACCTTACTAAAATATCGCTCACACTCTATTTTTCTTCACAAACTATTTTCTTGTATAATCTACAAAATACCTCACTTTACTCTCAGTATTTTTTTCTTTCTATCTTAGTGTATGTACAAATGAGAAAGGACTCTCTATTTATAGGACAAACCTATTACTAATGATGTCATCATTGATAACATAAAGAAAAACACCAAAACTTCAACCTTTGTAACTATGCATATTTCTTGGTAGGATTTTAGTTGGAAAAAAAATTATGAGTTTTGGTTTGTTGCAGCATTTGTTGATTTTAACAATAAGCAACAAGCATTTTAACTTTTTCTACATTTCAACTTTCCTTATGTTTATCTATAATGGGTATACAGGAAGGCGAGAATTTTCAGCAAACTCCCTTCTTTGACTTTCATATTGTTCCTCAATGAAATATATATTTCCTCTCTTCCCACCCCATGCTCATCTCACCCCACCCTCATCCCTCGTAATTAAAAAATGAATAGAGCTAATGAATCATGTTTTAAATTGTTAATATTCATTTTTATTAGTTTACCACTTGAATTAATATATAATTGTCTAATGTTCTTCTTATTGATATAAAAGAAATCTAAAGTTGTTCACATCTCTACAATTTAAAATTTATGGACAATAATGTGTATTATCTAATTACTTCATTATATTTTCAAAATATTATCGCTCTCCCTCCCCTCTCTCTTCATACAATTTTTTCTATAACATTTTATACTTTTTGCTAGTTTGGCTTTGAATATTTTTATATGGGTATATTACTCATAATAAGAAATTGAGTTTTTTTATCTTTATTTTAGACTAAGTCACACACAGTCCTTAAAGTTGTCCACATATTTAAATTAGACACCTAAATTTAGCCTTGTACTTATTAAAAACTTAAAACTTAATAAATTTATACATACTTGACATATAATCACAATTAGCTTGGAAAATAAATGTGTGTATTTCAAATGCATGTATATAACAAACAGACTAATAAAACGATAACACATGGCATTGAATCTAACTTCTTTAAAAAAACTCTATTTAAATAATCCAAAATGAATTTTAAGAATATAAATTTTTTTCTTTCGAATTACCCTACCCACCCTGAGTCTTCTTCTTGAGCTCCATTTCCAATTGCCCTTCCATTGCCACCAGCCCAGTAAACCTTCATCGACCTCTATCTTCTCCTTCATTGAATTGACCCATATTTTTCTTTCTTCCACCAAATTTTACTCCTTTCATCAGTATCGACAGTACATGTTATCGTCCACCCAAGCTAAATACTCTTTGTAACGATCCAAGGGTACCCTAGAGGTTACACAGCGTATTCAATCTCTCGGAGGTCTTATATAAATCCTTAGACATCTTTCATTGCATATATAAAAAGTAGTGCAGAATTAAAACTTTTCACAACAATAGTCAAAATCTTTATAGAATATAAGAAAGAACTAAGTCTCTTCATAGCCATCTTTGAAACATATAATACCATAGGGTCACATCCCTTACATCAATTTGAAAAGTAAATAATTGTATATTACAAAGTCTTTTAGAAAAAAAAAGGAACTAAATATAAGTCATGTCCTCGAACATATGAGGACATACCAATCTTGAGAGACTGTTATTTCCCAAGCTTAAACTTTTAAGAGAATCCTCACTTGTCACCTACACTTGTAGAATTAGAGAAACATATAGAATTAGCACATCGAATTCACTAAGTATGGTGAACATGCAAGAAAATCATGCTAAAATGGACATTTACTTTAAAACATACTTTTCATGCTTTTTAGATGAAAACCTCATAAAAACAAGTATAAGAACCCTTTTCAAGCCAATATTCACATATAAGACATATTCAAGTAATTCATAAGATACAACCATAATCATTTAAATACACATAAGTATTTAAACCTCCTACCAAAGATTATCCTAAGACCCACCTAAGTAGGATATGAAGCGGCCACCCATACAACCCCTTCACACACACCTAAGTGAATGTCAAGACTTCCCAAAGTAAGAGTATTCCCTTTTCATCATATAATCTCTCCACCTAAGGTTACTCTAAGATTCACCTAAGTAAGACATGAAGAGAACGTCCATACACCCTCTTCAAGCCTACCTAAGCAATCCATAAAGCTACCCTATATAAGAACCTTTCTATTCAACATGCATTAACTTAAGTCAACATTATTCATTAAGCTATTTAAGATACAATTAAGCATTTATGGGACTTCACATAATGGTCTTGGAGGACCTCACGAACTCGCCTAGCATCTTCAAAATCTACTCGTTTAATGTATAGATAGCGTCTCATTCCACTATGTACACATTGTAGAACATATCCAATGACTAGAGTGTACATCCCATATGATGAGAATAGGCATTAACCGACATAGATCACACTAGCTAGGTGTGGAATCCGATGTCATACGACCCCCACCATGGAAGGTGTTCCACTTACCAAAGGTAGAAGTAGTAATCATCCCATGTTGGCACATGTTTAAGGAATATCAAGGGCTTCTTTGTACTCTAGTCTCATATAAAGTAGAGCTACTACCGCAAGAATATTCACTCGGTGCTTTGTCTTTGTTCTCATAGAGTAAATTCCCTAGGTGTATTAAAGAAGGTACCATCACTGTGCCCTACCAACTCATAATACTTTTTCTCCTAAGGATGGATCCACTAGGGATGCCAACAAAGGACTATTAGGATAACTCTTATGACTTCCTTAGAGATGGTTTCATGTCGTTTCAGTCAACCTACCCCTAAGTCCATTATTCCACTCAAGAAGGACACCATTACGGTCTTTCACTTCAAGACTTCTTATTAACCTTCTTTTCTTATTTAGGATTTCACATTCTTAACCTTCTTTTCTTAATCAAGGTTTTACATTCTTGACCGACTTTTCATATTCAAGGCTTTACTTTCACTTAGGGTTCTAGATTCATCAAGAAGGGGCACCATGCTCAGGTCTACCGGTTCAAGACATACTCTAGAATACCTATTTTAGTCATTCAAGGAAAGGGCACCTACTCTAGGTCTACCAATCCTAACTTTCATTCATACACTCACTCAATACTAGACAATACAAGTACCAATTAGGGACAACAAGTCTACCAATACAAGATACAACATCAATCTATAAAGGATCTCCCTAGTCCATCATCATCATATAACAACAAGAGAAGAAGCATATTCAATAATATAGCACCCATATAAGATCATATAGACATCACATGAGAACCTTCACTTTATACCTTCACATATACCATATCATGAGCATACCATAATTCATATAAAATGCCGACAAGGCCAAGTTTATAAAGATTATTTAATCACCGTCATAATAAGTGGACCATACCAATCAAATCAACTTATCATGAGAACAAGCAGCATATAGAATTCTTGAAGAATCTTCAAATTCTCTAGTGTATGTCTGTCACCGTGTATGCACAACTTTGGGATTGCCAATTATTCATGCCGACGAATAAAATTGTTTCTTGTAAACTCCAAGTTTACTATGGCATATGCCTTTTGCTTTAGTAAATTTCTAATTTACTATTATATAAGTAAATTTTAATTTTATTACTCTGAGAGTAATTTTCGGATTATTTCTTCTCAACTTGTCTTGATAACAAATAGTACAAGTAAATTCACCATTTAAAAGAATCTTTAAGTTCTTTAGTGGATGTCTATTCAAATTATTTATAATTCACCTCATCATTACAGACTCATGATGTCCCATACAATCATGCAAAAGTAAAAAAGTATTGGAATTTGTATTAGAATGTGCCTCAATTGCACTAATTACTATCCAATAAAATTCAAAAGATAAAGTATGAAACTTTTCTTTAACATATATGTCTGTCAAGAGACAATCTTGGTGATACCACATTTACAATCAAATATTGCGATCTTTTCCACGCCTAGCATGATGGCTTACACATCATTCACTTTAAAGAATGAATCTGTATTTTTACCATTTGTCAAAAACTCTCATTCTTCATGAATAGAACACAATTATCTAAGTACGTCAAATTTTGATAACTTAGTACCTCATTCCATATTCATGTGCATCATTTAGTCAATTGTCTTCTTTTAGACATTTATGCACTGCTACATTCACTTCGGGGAATGGATCTGCTTCAACGAGATATATTTCATGACTAATTTTTATCAAAAACTCATTATTTGCCTTAATCATCATTATATATTCAATATGGTGCATTGAGACTCAAACTCAACGTCTTATGTCATAAATGAATGAGGGGCTTGAATTCAACATCTTTCATCACAGAGCATCAAGACTCATGATGTCTTACCCTCTTGGTGCGATTGGATATGAATCTATCGTCTTATGCTTTTAGTGCGATAGAACTTAAATCCACCGTCTTACCCACAATGAGGCTCAACCTCAAGCCTTCAAAATAATAGTAACTTTATCACTTTTGATGATCATTAATATCACCGTACATTATAATTACACGTTAAATTGAGATTATTGATTTATTATAATCAACATTAGTAGTTAATAGACATAGATTTATAGATCACATATCTCATATAAAGGTTGAAAACATATCTCTCACTAAATGTGCTTATTTAATTATTAAAATAAATTAAAGAATTTTCTTTCCAATCGATTAAAATTAAACGTATAGAAAGTCGACAAGTCTCTTTAAATACTTACTTTAGATGGTACCTCCAGATCTGTCACATAAATATTTATAACATTAAGATAAATTATACATTGAAGATATAATAACCTTATTGTATAACTTATGCAAGATCTCTTTTGCACTTTTTCCGTCTTCGTCATCATTCTTTAAGAATAGAACAATCGTATTGATAACGTGGTATGGAACTATATAAAAAAGAAGAAGAACAAAGTAGAGAGAAGAGAGATTACTTTTCATTCATCTTGATGTATATTCAGAATTCACAAATCTTATTTACAATGAAAAAATATCATTTATTTATAGGGAAAATCTGACTTGGTCTCCAAGTAGGATTTCTAACCATATCCTAAAAAGATTCCACATAATTAAACATTCACTATAATACAAATATGTTTATAACAACTTTTTCTTTTTTATTAATTTTGGTTATAAGTTAGGAAAAAAAGAAAAAAAATTATCATTTTCAATAGTTTTACACGCCTAAAGAGAGTGTAGCACAAATTACAATAAAACACTACCTATTTTAATTGCATATAAAGCAAAACATTAGCTTGTAATACGAATATTGCTCATTTACATATATAAGATGAAAATTTTAAAATACAAATATGTTTTAGAAAATGAAGAATGTAGCTGATAAATTCATCAATAAAGCTAATGATCAATATAAAAAGGGAAAAAAGATATATATATATATATATATATATATATATATATATATATATATATATATATATATTCTATTTTCTTAATATTATTTTTACTACGATCATTTAATTATAAATTATTTTTAAAGAATTAGTGTTTTTTTTCTAATCAACGGCCCATTTGGTCAATTTTATAAAAATAACTTGATAATACATGTGGGTCAACTCATGAGCCCACTTTTCAAGACAAAAGAGGAGAGAAAGTGAACAACCACTGTCTTTTGCATCAACCATGATTGTCTCTAATACAAAAAGTTGCCGCACTAGGCCCTGGATTGCCAAGCTCTTCTTCCATCACTATTAATTATAACCTTCCATTAGGAGCATACACTCCTGATTTTAAAGAAGGGCCTAAAATCATCCAATGATAACGTCACCATTAGAGGTCAAGTACTAGGAATTGAACAATCCATCTTTCTACACATCACATGAACTTTTGCACCATGTTAATAACCATCCCGAATAACCTTGTTGACAGAATATGAATCACAATATTCCTTCCTCCTTTTCCATAATATTCCTCCTAGTATTACCCCCACCACAACTTTATTGTTTGATTAAAGAGTCAAAATTATAAATAGTAATGTGTCCACGTGGGCACATATATACATTTATAATACACTATTAAATAGTTCAGGAGGTAAAATATACACTACTAAATAGTTCATGGAGGTTATACGTCCTCATGAAAGTTTAGTATTGCCACAACAAATTCGACCACTAGTAAGTTGCACATGTCTATCATATCATATAGTATACGATATCGTAAAATGGAAATGGAATTAATATTACTAAATTAAGTTTTTTTTTTAGTAAACTATTATAATTGAAAGGACATAGAAAAAGTGTGTTGACATCGAAAAAGTGATAATCTATTGTAGAAAAAATGGACTTCACATCGAAACGAATAACTCAATGAACTATGTTAATGCCAACTATTTTTTTTATAAAAAAAATAGGAAGAAACTCCTTTGTTTGAGGGTAAAAGAATAAAAAAGGGAAAAACAAAAAAGATCATGTGTATTTTTTGTACTTTTTAAAATTATTATTGTCTCTATCATAACTTGATCGATTAATTTTATTAGAAAATTTAATCCTCAATGTGTTCATTTGTCACTCTTCACTTGTTATGCGAACACTAATTATTAAACTCTCTCTCCAATAAAACACACAAGAAATTAATTGAAGAAACAAAACAAGAAAATGAAATATAATTTATCGCTCACAATACATAGAAGTTTTTTGTGTGAAACAAAGTTCACAGTTATTTGGATATTCTTTGTTCTTTTTTTTCTTATTTGATAAAATGATAGTACCTAAATTTTCATGCGAAGAAATTCGGCAAAACATATCAATGGATTGAAGTTGAATCATTTATGAAAATCTTAAATGATCTTAAATTGTCGTAGAAAAAAAGATTCTAAAGAATTTATAAGAAGTAAATGATTGTGATTTATGACAGAAGAAACATAAAGGTTTGAATTTTTTGTCACTACTCATATAAATGAAGTCTTTTTTAATAAATAAAAGGGTATTAATGTTCAATAAGGATACAAACAATGTTGAAGTATGTTGTGATGAAAATTATAAGAGAAAAATATGAGCTTGAATTGATGAATACTTTTCTACAATATATTCACCAACTCTATTTTATGTGGTACCTCGAATATTGTTGGATTTGAAACGTAATAAAACTGTTGCAAATAAAATTTGAGTTTTTTTTAAGAAGAAGAGCAAAAACTTAAAAAAATTGTTGATGAAAAATTAGAGAAAACCCCTCTATTCATAACTAAGAGATACTAGTATTAATAGGTACATTATCAGAAAAGTCACAACCTTTCAAAAAAGTCACTGTTCATCAAAAAAACTCAGAACTCATTTTGAAAAGGCACAACCATTTGAAAAAGACAAGACCATTTGAAAAAATCGCAACTCTTCAAAAGAGTAGGAACTTATTGGAAATGTCACGACCCCTCAAAAAAGTCACAACTCATTGGAAAAGTTATAACTCTTTAATATG
Organism: Solanum corneliomulleri; assembly: GCA_027704805.1. Classification (NCBI taxonomy): domain Eukaryota; kingdom Viridiplantae; phylum Streptophyta; class Magnoliopsida; order Solanales; family Solanaceae; genus Solanum; species Solanum corneliomulleri. The sequence continues at coordinate 9,299,942 of JAKWIY010003054.1, read as the reverse complement.
GAAAGGTATCTAGTCTTAATATAATAGGAATTTTAAAATAATTTAACTAATCAAAATTGAATTTTGAATCCCTTGCTATGTAAGGAATGTTGCATTAATGATACCAGCAATGACTCCGTGGCCCAATGGATAAGGCGCTGGTCTACGAAACCAGAGATTCTGGGTTCGATCCCCAGCGGAGTCGACCATTATTTTTTGCTACTTAGTTAATTCATTGTTGCCACGGTCTTTTAGTTGTTCGTGTTTTTGTTTAGCAGTGAATTGCATTCTAATGGTTATTCAAATCATCCATTTAACACTTGTATGAATAATTTGTGTTTGTTAAGTAAGTGATAATTGAATTGTTTTACTTGATGAACATTATTTCCCAACTATTTAATTAGCTGTAACTTTCTCTATATTCTTTGACCAAAATATGTAAAATTAATTTGGCTGCTGTTACTAGTGCAGATTTGATTTTGAGATAAAAATACACATACTCGATAATAATTGTCTAAGCGAATGGAATTGATGTAAAAATACAGTTACATGTTGTAGGCTTGAAAATATTTATTTACAAAAATATCAATATGCGTTGAAATGAACAGAACACCCATCTAATCTAACTAAACATTATCTGGCCAGAATTCCCTGAAGAATGCTCGCTCAAATTCTTTCTCCTGCATCCGCTTCTCAAACTCCAATACTTTCTTCATCTTTTTAGACATTACCTTTGTTTTCTGTAAATCACAAAGTGTACCATCATCAGATGTCTAATACTCAAAAACTAATACACAAACAGGACATCCACATAAACACTCGTCACACCTAAAACAAAGACATGCCAGCCAGCACCAATTTGAATATGAATTCTACCTCCAAAATACTTATTTCATCCTTCAAATTATCTAATCCACAAAATGCTAATTTGAGTATTAAAGAAAAGATAATCCCAAAACCATAAATACAGAAAGGATAGCAGATTCAACTACCAAGAAATTAGCTAATTTAATTTCCATCTTTTACCCGTTTTGCATGACATAGTTGGCAAATTAATCAATTCGCACATCATCAACCTTGACTAAGTAGGTTCAGATCTAATCCCTCTTCAGAGTGGTGAAAGCAATAGATGAAAAGATGTATTCTTTGGTAAAATATCCGGAGAGAAATCCGTCTGTAACCCGCCCTATGGACCAATCACAGCCTTCTAAACTCGGTGGATAATGGGCCCGCCCCTCTAACCTTCTCCACTTAAATATCGGGTTTCGCTTTGCATGGTGTGGGGCTAAAATATCCATTTTATTTGACATACTTCTATGCTATTCCATTCAGTAAAACAGCTTTTTAGTTAACCTTAACAACATAAACTTACTAAATTTAAGAATTTTCTGTCCTCAGCTACCTCCCTGATTCCACTTCTAGAGAAGTCAAACCAAATGGTCCAGTAATCCAGACAAATTAGTTATCAGTGCTCCCTTTTCCTTCAATCCCGATGAAAGCACTCACATGATCCAAACCCTCAATCTTTGTATGCACAATTCGATGAAGGAGTACTCGTGCAGGCCATCGCTAGAGGAAGAAGTTTTGCCAATCCAATCTTTGAGTCGAAAGTAAAGAAGCTTTAGTTCTTGACCGTATTGGTATAGCAATATTGTGGCTTCAGCCCCCTGACTAGTTCTATACATACAAACAATTTTATTTTTAAACTGGTAACTTTTCTATATATACAAACTTCTGATGGGAACTTCTTTCCCCTTTCCAAAAATTAGCTCAAGTCTTGAGAGTTTCAAGAACCCTTCAACCCAATGTTCAACCTCTTCAACTAAAGTAAGATATAATTGATATTTGTAAGTTCAATACAAGCTATAACACGCCTATGCTCAAGATGCTTCTTACGTGAAAAGGAAGCCGAGACAGTAAGGCCTCATTTGTTTGCACTTAGTGGGGGTTCGACTCTGATTGATTCAGCCCTAAGCCTATTAAGTGCATTTGTATTTTCTTAAAAAATAACTTCTAATAGGTCTGAACACATCTGACCGAACCAGATCTTTGAAAGAGTTTTAACACCATTCAAACTTTAAAGTACATGTTTTTATTTCTCTCTAAACTCACGCCTTATTTTTTTTCTTTTCACAAAGTAACCTTTTTCTTCCACATATCTTTCAACTATCAATCAATGAGCCTAATTATTTTTTCTTGAACCAATAAATTATCGAATTTCGTTTGGGTATATTCTCGAATCTAATTCTTCATCTTTATTCCGTATTTTAAATGCTATTCTTCAATTGCAAAATTAGAATTTCAAAACACCAACAAGATGCCCATAACTTAAGCCATACAATAGGAAATAAAGCACCTAGATTTCTGTGAGAAAATAAAGAGAAAGAAGAGTCTTTAATTTCAACAAGTTTTCTTTCATCCTTTTGTAGTTTTGTATCTTGAGAGCTTGCTGTATAGCAATTGTAATTAGTTTGTTTTTGTTAATCGATTATTATTTTACTATTTATATTTTAAACATTTAGTTTTTTTTTTCATTTAAATTATATATTTATGATGTTTAAAAATCATGCACATTCAGATGTTGAAAACAAACCATCTCATTCAGTGCTCAGATTGGGAGACAACATCTTAATCATTCAGTTGTTCAGTTGTGCATTCAAATTCAGACGTTCTAATCTAAATAAAAACAAATGAGCCCTAAATCACTAGTTCCTACATTGTAGTATCATAGATCAGTTATGGAAGATTTTCATCAATCTTAGGAGCATCGCATGGGCAGTACCACGCAAGATTGCTGACACTATTTTTAGCTGGGAGGAAGCTGGAGCTAGGAGCAGAGAGAAATGGAGGTCATCCCCTCATGTATATGGTGGATAATTTGGAAAGAAATAAATGAGAGATGTTTTGAGGATAAATGCAACAAAAGATTAAGCTAAATTGCGTTTGGTGTACTAAATTGTTAATCAATCCTAGATGTGCTACATACCATTTAGGTTTGATCAACTTTTGGCATACTCTGTATCTAATCTCACTCTTGTAAATATGGTTTTCCAGTACTCATGTAGTACTGGCTTGAATACAAAATGCTACTTGATTTAAAAAAAATGGTAAAATTAGGTCTTAGGCCTAACTCACACCTCAAAAGCTAGCTCATGAGGGAAGTATCGCTCAAGTCCATATAAAGAGACCACCAGTCCATTCCCAACCAATGTTGGACACCCCAAAAGCTTAGCTCATGAGGGGAGTATTGCCCAAATCGATATAAAGAGACCACCAGTCCATTCCCCAACCAATGTGGGACTTATACCCCATATAAAGAGATCACCAGTCCATTCCCCAATCAATGTGGGACTTTTACCCACTCTAACAAAAAGTATTAAAATCAAATAAATGTGAAATTCTAGATTTTCAAAAAATTGCAATTATAACAGTTTCAGCGAAGTATTGAATTTTACGGGTTGAAAAAGAGGAAATTCTACCACTACATTTTTATATAATTGTGTTCTAATGAAGTTGTCGAACATAGCTATGGAATAAAATTGAAATTTGAACTAGTTGTTCGAAGAGCTCTAGAAATGGGTCTTGAAAGGGGACTTTTTTTGGGAAGATGATGATTAATGGTGATGGGCTAACACCAATTATATGGGTTTATGTTTGCCATGATTCTAATGGACTCAATAATACTAATGTTCAACAAATTGAAGTTGGAATTCAAGGACCAATCTCAAATGAAAATGTGGGATTTTGGTAACTTTAGGCTCAATTTCAAGTACTACATACCCAATAAGTCGAATAGATTGGCTATTCGTTGGATAAGATGTTGATACATATAAGCTGCAGAAAGTTGTTTAGTATAGTTGGGAAGATCAGTGCAACACTCTAATTTTCTTAGAGCGTCTTTGAGGTATGTCCAGCTCTAAATTGTCTTACAAGTTTTCATACTACTCTATGCCTTCGAACTTATGTAATAAATCAGATTCCATACACCAGCAGGATAAGCTTGCATGGTTCGTTCCATGGTTGACCCAAAATGATGACATCCCCTAAAAGACAAAATCTTAAGCTTGAGAAAAATGTTTTATTCTTATATAAATCCTCGCGTTAATTGTGTGAGGCACCATATTATTTAAATATCTCTCATGACTTGTAATTGTTCGACTACAAAACTCATGACATCTTTCGTATGATAAAATAATAATTCCTTTTCTTGATTATTGAAGAAGAAATGAAATGAGCCTTTGGTGCTATCAAAGAAGGGAGTACCCACACATCAATTGGACTTCATTTGCATCTCAATATATTAATTTGATGTTCAGTAAACTTTCAAGGGAACCCCCTTCACTACAATCTTTGCTCAGTCAATTTGATGTTCCAACTGTGTCATCCATCAGAGATTCCAGTTTCAAAAAAAAAAAACGGTGTCATCATCCATCTCTAGTGACAATCTTTGAAATCGAACCCTTTCTCCACCCATATTGGTATTGTGATTTTGATTTCGTCTCTTTGTATTGATATCTCATTCAGACAGTCCCCACCATCTCCTGCAATCTGGATTCGCACCCACTTGAGATGATTCTTTAGATTTGTCTCTTCTTCAGTTGAGACGTAACCACCGCAAATATTTCCAATCTCTTTGAACGTTCCTTGAGACCATAGATGTAACAGCACACCCACGGCTTCAATCCAAGTGTTGCTAGATTTTTTATCGAAAGGGGAGCATCCGATTATTGAGTTCCACAAAGTAGCCTAACTTTGGTCTTCTTCCATCTCCATTCCCTATGCATAATCTGCTCTGCCATATTCCGTTTCGGAAATTTGAAAAGGAGCATACTATTATCCGTTTCGTAGATGTTGACCCCAAAAGTTGTATTCCATGTAATTGCGTATCACCTTTTGATATGTGAGATTGTCGGATTCTCTGTTTCTCCCTCATGGAAGGATGCAACAATGCATCCCTTAAAAAGGCCAGTGTCTTTGGTTTTAGGAGGCATTGTAACCTAAGTTGCGCGGACTCTTCATTTTTGCAGGCGAACCTGTCTCGACACGACTCTGGTGCGGGTGCGGGGTGCATGTCGGATTCGGTCAATCTAATCCAGACACTTTGACCGCAGCCGAGAAAAGATTGGGGAAGAAAAAATCAATTTTTGATGACGTAAAAAGTACAAAGCTTGAAAAAAGTACAGAGAAGAGAGAAGAGAAAATTATTTTTATGGCGACAACGCCGGCAAGTCGCCGGCGACATCGCCGGCGAAAGAGAAGAAGAGTTGAGAAGAAACAATTTGAAAGAGAAGAAGAAGAGCTGAGAAGAAAGAAGTATTTTTATTGAAAGTTTCAAAAGTAATTGGTCTGCCAGGGCCAGCTTTTTTTCTAGGGAGCCAACTTTTTTTCTTGGAAGTTGGAAAAAGCAATTTTAAACATTAATTTTTTTTAATATTGACTTGTAATTATTTGGAGTGTGGAAGAGCCACATATAAAAATAGTGTACTCTCAAGTCTCAACCACTAAATCATCCAATTAGCTACTCATTTGTGGTGCTTTTTAATTGGTTTGATTTTGAGTTAAAAAATGTGAGGTACAACTCTAAATTTATTTGCTCACCTTATTATAAAATATATATATATTTATAGAAAAAATAATATTATAGTAATATCTTGGTGATGAATAATTTACGTTTTTAGCCGTATACCCGCACCCGTATCCATACTCGAATTCGCACCCACGAATCTTAAAATTTGGATTTCGCTGAATCCGACTCTCGGATTCGCATCCGTCTCGGATACCCGCACCCGAGTCCGAGCAACTTAGACTGTAACATTAATGTCTACTTTGCTAGATGAAACTAATGAAACACGAAAGATGTCAGAATGCCATTTACTCTCTCCTACGACGTTAGCATAGAGAGATCTTTCTTAATAAGTTTGGGTTGTTCTAACAACAATTTGTGGTTGGAGCATTGCATGAACCTTCCTATCTAAATGCTATCTCATTCCACGCTGCACTTAAGGCTGGTTTTGGGATAATGATAGCTGATCTTCTAGCCCATGAAGTGATAGAATGTTCATGTATCTACCATGTCCATTAATTTTCCTAGTGCAAAAAAAATTCTGATAGTATCTCCTTGTTCTCCCATCTCCTTATCATCATTTTCTCACCTTTAGAAGCTTCTTTGAGTATGTTGCAGATCCATTTCATGACCTCTGTGCTCATTTGATCTTCTCATCATGTTTCGGCTTCCTCTACCCATTCATACCATGTATCCCTACCCACTGTCCGCTAATGTCGAAGGATATAAATCGAGCGTTGAAATGTCTCAGGCTGTCAAGAAAAGAAAGAAAACAGAGAAGGGGTTTGGAGGTACCATAGAATATGGTGGCTCAGAGACAAAATAAGGTTTTTCCGGCTAAGATCACCGAAAGAGATGAATCCTTCCTAGGAAGTAGGAAAGATAGTTCTCAAGGAATGCGTCTGAGAGCATTTTAGAGCTTAAGTAAGCAAAGATGAGAGACGAACATCTTAGGGTTTATGCTTTTCCAAAAAAATGGTAATTGTTCCTATTTTTGTAGAACACTATATAGGTAGAACTTAAAATCATATTTACACAAGGAACTCTAACAATACGAACCTATCCCTATAATGAGTTTTTTTTTTTTTGAAACTTGGTAACTTTGTATTATATCACAATAGTACATGGGTAGTACTAATCTTATATACAGATGAACTCGAAAACTCCACTGTTCTAAATCTAAATCGAGTCTAAAACTTCAACTATAGAGATAATTTCATTTGAGAATAATTATTGCACCAAAAACTTAACAACAAATGCAGTTCAGTTTGATTTTATGTATACTATTCTGTATGCACTCAAAACACCTAGAAATTCTCTCTTTTCAGATTGCCCACCAGATTGAAGCAGGGATAATTCTCCCTCTAGTTCTGTCTTTAGCTAGCACTCTTGCCCCTCTTTCCAACTTTTTAGGGCTTCAGTAATTCTCCTAGGCATAGTTCAAGATATGCCTTTGAGACTCAATTTAATATATGAAATAACTTATAGTTTTATACCATGTTTGGTTTGTAAATAGAATAGAAGTTATTCATATATTAATTTTATACAATGTTTGGTTGGTAGGTTTCAAATGTTGTATAATAGTTATTCATGTATTAATCATACAATGTTCGGTTGTGTTTTAGTGATTCCATATGATTAATACTTCATAATTTATGAGGAAATCTATGTATAATTTTATGCAGGGTAGAAGATGGATAAGCTATGTGAGTATTAGTTATACATAGATTAAAATAACAAATTTCATCTTTCCCTTCTTTTTTCCATAAGGATAGCTTTGTTTAGGGACAAATTACGTAGGGGGTAATATATAAATTAGTAATAGTTATCGGTGGTTGATTATGGATGTAATATTTGATTATAATTATAATTTAAAATAATTATTTATATCTTTAAATAATAAAAAGTATTATTACAATAATTCACAAAGTGGCATTTTAGGAAGCAGCAATCACTGCTCTGCTCCAGTTGTTTTCTCCATTCTCTTTGACAATACTTAATTCTTTACATTATCATTAATTTCTCCAGCTTTATAAGGTACTGGAATCTTTAATTCACTTTTAAATTTTTTTTTAATTTGTGTATTTAAAGTGATTCAAGATTAGAAAAAAATAATATACTTAATCAAATATCAATTCCTATAATTTTATATACAAAACTAGATTACAATTACTTGATGAGTCATTTATAATTTATATAATAAATTTATAACGAAACAAACTTTCAATAAGAAATAATCCATGTATTTTTATTCCTACGTAACTAATACCTACATATTTATTACATGCATAACTAATATTTGCATAATTAATACTTGCATAACTTATTCCTACGTGCGTATCTTTTTCCTGCATAACTATACGCACCTAACTTATTCCTACGTAACTCTAACCAGTAACCAGACGGCCCCTTATGGTTTAAGAGGGGAGTACTTCAAGCCATAAGGGGCAAGAAGTAGCAACAACTAGATCCCTCATTGATGAAGTTGAGGAGGCAGAACAAGATGATAAACAATATGATGTTGATTCATTTGTGTTCTGGTTTGATTTTACTCGTCTTCAATCAGATTTTTTGCTTTCAACTTTGTAGTTTTAAAATTGAAACATTTATCTCTATATATTTATTTTGTTGAGTCCTTTACAATTTAGTTGTTTATACTTTTCTGTGCAAGGTTTATTTTGCCATCAACTTCAATGAAGCGAGCACTTCGCTTCACACACTATACGAATCAAACCCTTGTCACTTAGCGCATCACACTTTGAAAAGGACAAGGGAATAAGTAACATGCATTGTATGTAATTAAATATATACCCGTTACGAAATGCAATATTATTCTGTTCTTTGTTTGGTTACATTTTTTTATTCAGGTAAAAGTTATACTAGTGTATTGATATCGGAATCTTGGTATTATTTCATACCACAACTAACGTGGGAAAATAATCCAAGAGTTAGCTATTTCTTGAGAAAACATGTAAAATATCAATCTTGAGCTTTTTGCCAAAGCCCTTTCCTTTAACTATCCCGTCGGCGTCTTTGATCACTTGGTTATATTCTAATTCTACACAAATCAATATTGAGAAGTATGTGCCCATCACTCCGGTGAAAGAGAGGGCACTCGTCAAAGTCAGCCCCATCTTAGGTAGGTTCAACTACTAGCTATGCAGATAGCTTTGTCAAAGGTCAAAATTAAATAAAATAATACAAAAAACTCACATAGTTTAAAATAAAGCATGCGTTAGATTATACATCACACAACCTATTTTCATGCAACGTTTAAAACAAATAATAAGTACTAGATAATCAAAGGATAATAAATCTCCGCATTGAAATCACAACATAAGGCTGTTCACACACCAACTGACCCCTAGGTTTCCACAACATTTACTTCTTACTTGATCACATGGACTAGGGCAAAGGAGACAGTGATATCAATGGAGAAAAAAAATCAATATTCATATCAACAGTATAAGTTGATTTTGTTAAAATTATATTTTAAACTGGTCAAAGAAGTCTTCCAATGATATGAGTTCCAAATAGTGCAATACTGGCAATAGGGAATTTTCGGCAATCAAAAAGAAGAAATACAAGGGCCACAGAATCTGTTTTCTCAACAATAAGAAGATAAGCATTGTGAAATTGTACGGGTTCATTATAGCATCTCATGTTAATGAGTCCAAAATAGTAGCTTCTCCATGCTTCTGTTAGACGAACTTCTTATTTGGTGCTTTACATAACCACACCACGAAAAGCCAATACCAAGAAATCTAAGTGGGGTATTAAATTATTTTCTACAACAATCAACTTTATCGCAAAGACAGACATCAAATCATCTCTCTTTCAGCCGAATGACATTTAATAGTTCCCAAGCCCTATTGTAGGCTAATAAAACCCTTTCCACATCCCCTTCCCTCCCACAAAAACACAGCTCCTTTAAAGAAGTACAAAATTGTTGCACTAACAAACATCATGCGCCTTTTATCACACTTGCCAACGGTATTTATCCCCATTGAGAGGAACATAGGTATGGGTATTTGTGCTTAGAACTTGTAAATATGTGTCATACGTCTACTAAAGCTTCCAAAAACAAAAAGCAAAGATCTTTAATAACATCAATTTAAAATAAATGCTAAAATATGCATTCAGAGGAATGGAAACTTACACTCTCTTTGTTCCCATCTTTTAAGATCTTCCTATCAGAGAAATGTTCGGGACATTTTGGGTGCACTGCTGCCTTCTTTGGCTTCTCTGCTCCCAATCCTCTCTTATTTTTCTTGATATAAGCTGGTACAGGTTCCAATCTTCCCTGTTGAGGTCACAAACAGATCAAAAACATTCACATTGCAACATTATGCAACTGAAGATTCAAAATACAGATATATTACCTACACCATGTTTTACAGAGAGAACGAATGACCAGGCCATAATATAGGCTTGTTTCTAAACTAGCCATTTTCAGAAGGCAATGCTTATCAAGTTTCTCTTCTTAGGGGAAGATATATGGGGAAGGAAGATGGTCGGTGCATGCGAATGATGAACTGCTAATGGATCTACTTACCACACTATGCATCAACATAGACCCACTATCAAGTACAAGAAAAAGCGGAAGGAAATAAAGATGTATTTTGTTATGAAACCAAGTCCAGCACAATATAGATTTTAATGTCATACAAATTGTTATTGGGCTGACAAGAGCTATTGGGCCGAGAACGAGCAATAGGGCCATATTAATTTAGGATCCGGGTTGAGTAGTGAGCATGAAACGGTTTGGTTCCATCAAAAGGCTAGTGACATGTGATTCAGGGATTATGCAAATTGTTGAGAAAAATGTCTATTTGTGCATTCCGCTAACGGTTTGATTTCCTCCGGTCATCCATGTTCTGCCCCATTCAACTCCTCGTCGCATATCGGATTCAATTTTCATACAGTGATTTAGTTGTGATAATCCGGTTGTGGTGGTTCATCAGGCAGAGAAGTATTTTGGATCCTACAACATTTTATTGGAGCATAAATTGTCCTTGGCTTTATTTTATTTTGATGGTGGTTCTTCAGAATGGTAACGATGGGTATTTCGCAACACAAAAACTCGCTGGTCGGGATCATTTTGTGGATAAAGTGTTGATTCGTTCTCGCTCCCGTACAGCCGTACTAGAGACACATATAGCGAGTTCGTACCCATTCCCAAGCAACATGAGGCAGAGGAGAATTATATTACTAACTCATACTCGCCTCAATACTTGATTGAACACTCAAACAGCAACAAACCAAACCTAGCACACACATTGTGCAAGGAGATGTCGGATGGGGAAACCAACTGCTTTAGAGATGAAACTATGGTGTTACCAGAGACCCAGGTATGTCATCTTTCTGAACAGGCAACATCTCGGTTTCACTGGAAATTTCGTAGACCACCTGTGCGATAAATGCCCGAGAAGTGTAATGAAGTAGATTCCTTGGACAATACCTCTGTTGGAAGTAATAAATGATACTTTTGATAATATGGACAGTAGGCCGATTTCTTCAGTACCTAGTTTGTATGATCAAATGGTGTCGGATCCAAATTTATCTAGTAACCTACTAAAGATGAAGCTCTTGGAATTCCAAACAAACTCCTTTATGGTGATGACCAATCAAGTCTAGAAGGGGGACAAAATGTTCGTATAATATCCTATGAAACACCTCCACCACAAGAGTACCCCATTAATTTATTGTTTTCCGCTTTCAGTCCGCACAATGATCATTCCATTAACACTTTCTTCATGTGTGAAGTCGTTGATGATGCTAAGCTCGTGGAAGCAACCACCTCTGTGAAGTATAGGAAACTATTGCGAGATTTTTGATGACTTGGGACTGTTTGCAATGGACGAGGAAACTATCAAACATTTCTTCAGCATTCGACAACAATGTCGGTCCTCTTGTGTCATTGGTTGTGGCTACAAGGTCGCAAGATCGTTAATTGAAGATCCCAATTTTAGTTGGAGGGTTATATATAAGGAATTTGTATTGAAGCACGTCAATGAAACAGTGGATAACACATCTCCTTTCTTCACTAATATATATTCACTTGTAGGTGATATTCCCACATCTGGTTCTACCATTGGCTGGAATGCTAGACTGGCACAATTGATGGTTGGAATGATTGTTCATTTAGCACACCGACACAAACCGCAGGATAGCAAGCTAGTGTACAATGGGAATAACTCCAAAATATTGGAGTTAGCGGTAGATACTCTGAGGTTTGAGCACAATAACATCCATAAAGACTTTTATATTCTTATATACTTGCACCGAGTGCTTCAACAGTCTATGTTTACCTGACGTACATACATGCTCGGTGCTAGTGCTCATCAACTCTAAAGGTGGAGGTCAACTTGGAGGAGAACTTCTTCGCACATTTTGTCATCTTGTTAACAAATATAAGTTTTTTATTTAGGAGACGGAACATCTGATAGTGTTTTACATAGACTGTATTTGAACATAGAAAGGCTCAAGGGTAATAGTGATCGATTTGACGCCGAAATTGAAGAGAGAATCAAAATTATTGTTGCAGGTGGAGATGGCACAGCTGGTTGGCTTCTCGAAGTTGTATCTGATCTCACGCTATCTCAGCAACCTCCAATTGCAACAATACCTTTGGAAACTGGAAAAGAAAACCTATTTCTAGAAAATTGGTTTTCGATAACTAATGTGGTGGGATTATATCTTAATTTCATTCTTGGTAGTGGAATATGTTGCAGAGACATCTGCCACTTTAGATGTGCTACGATTCTGGTTAAAGTTGGACAAGTTATTACAAAGAAAATAGGAGTAATGCCAATTTCCTTACCACTCTTGGCAGACAACATAGAGTTGCACTTTGCATCTGATCATTTTCTTTGGCTTTTATTGTGGATGGAGAAGTTGTGTCCAACTTTACACTTAAGACCATTGCAGCAAGTGGAAATCGCTACTCTTCAAATAATTGAGAAAGTTGGGATAGATTTCATGACTTGAACCTTGAGGACAATTCTTAATTGGGATGGGGTATTGTTATGAACCAAGTCTAGCCCAATGTAGATACTCATGTCATACAAGTTGTTATTGAGCTGACAAGAGCTATTAGGCCGCGAACGAGCAATTCGTCTAGGTTAATTTGGGATTCGGATTGAGAAGTGGGCATAAAATGGTTCCATCAAAAAAAATAGTGCTATGTTATTTAAGGATTATACGAATTGTTGAGAAAAATATCTAGTTCTCTCATCCCCTTTCTTTGAATCTATGCTTCTTATCTCCCTTCTAGTTATCTTCTACAATAGTTTTCTTGTTAGTTCCATTTTCCGTTGTAACTGCGAGTTTTAGTGTTTATAATATTTAAATGTTTCTTTTGTAAAATTGGAGTTGTTACATATTCCCTTTTTTATATAACAAGGAAAACTCACAGTCGCTACCCTCTGGATAAAAGTCCCGCTCCTATGCAATAGCTCGCAAACCAACACTGGCGATGTAACCTTCACAAAACAAGTCTGGTGCAACGAGCTCAACCCTATTTGAATTTCCAAACAGGTATATGGAAGAACAACCTTTCAATGGGGTTGAGTTTGGAAAGCATACCGATCAACCTAAAGAGTGGTGGAATGCTTTGGTCGCACATCAGAAGCAAATGTCGACTTGGATTAGGTAAATAGGGCTACCACTTGGTGTGTGGTCCACTTTTACACTAAAATGGTGGGATTAGCTATCTTATATAGAAGGTGGGATACGAAAAGACCCTAAGAGAAGATATGAACAAAGGAAATCAAACCAATCCCATTTTAAATGCACAAAAAAAAAGCATCTGAAGAGGTGTTTGAGTTGACAAAAAGGTAAGGCAGAGAGGGAATCTGAAGAAACAATGGAATTGCAAAAGCCTTGTATAGACATAGGTCAAAGTTTTTAAAGAGGAATGCAAGGAAAATGGTACCTGTTGAGCAATGCCAAGTCCAGTTCCTTCTTTCCAGCCATGCTTCTTTAACAACTGCAACGACGAGTCATGAGGCAGGTAAACAAAAACAAAAAACGCAACTGATATTGTGTTTGAAAGAAGCGAACCTTAAAACCAAGGTTGGAGGAATCAATAGGAATGGAAGTTGAACAACTCATTCCTTCATCCGATCCCATAACTCACTCCAACAAAAATCAACAATCACCAAATTTCTTTCTCTCGAATTCAGATAGGGTTGCTAATGGGTTGGTGCCGCCGATGAAGATTTTGTCAAACCCACAAAATCAACTCTCCTTTTGCTACCAAGATTATTAACGCAAGAATCAGTATTTGAGGTGAAGGATTTATTTTGACAAGGGTTTGATACCTTTTTATTATATAAATCCTTATTCGGGTTGTATATATATATTTGAAACTAACATGATTTATCCAATTTTATTTGTTCATATCAACTTAATTCTTTAAAGATTTTATGTTATTTTATTGTAATATTTATTTTATATTGATATATAAGTTTTATTTGTATAATTGTTAATTTAAATTTTATATAAAAAATAGTTATTTCATATGTAATTATGCATATTTAGATATTAAAAGCAAACAAATTTAATTATTTAGTGTTCAAATTCATAGACTACGTTTTTAATGTTCAGATGTACATTTAGATTTGAACATTTGGATCTTAATATACATTTTAATATTTAGACATGCAAACAACTAAATTGCAATGAGATAAATGAGGCCATAATGTGTCGAGTTAGCAAAATGTATCGCAATAATATTTAAAATGTACAAAAATTTACTTAAGATATCTAAATAAAAAGTCATGCTTCATTTTTATTACTCTCCATGATTCAATTTTTATGATTTTTTTTTTTTGTCAATTTAAAAAAGAATAGCTCATTTGTTATAATTCAACTATAAAATATTCATTTTATTTTTAATTAGTATATGTACTCACGCGTTGCGTGAACATAAAAAGTTTTCATCATTTTAATTTTATAATATTTACATGTTTGTTCTTTATGTTATTTTAATAAAATTAATATATTTTTCTTGTTAATAATTTATAAATTCAAACTTTTTACATAAAATATTTAATATCATAAGATTAAGTGACATGTTGGTATACTTTGTATATGTTCTACTAATTTAGCAAGTTCAAAATATTTTGTATATTCCTAAATTTGTGTAAAATTATGATAGAAATGATTTAAAGTAGAGTAAAGATAAAATAATTTAATAATAATACAAGAATATACATAAATGCAATATTTAAAATTGTTATATACATATAGTCATTGAAATAAATTAATTACAAATAGTGAAATGTTACTTTTTACGTTATTAATTTAGCGTTTTAATTTTCACATAAGAAAATATTAACTTATATATTTATAAATGAATAGATGTCGAGGTACTTGCGAATTTTTCTGGTATTCTAAATATTAATTAATGCATAAATTTCACTATTATATAGTTTAACACTTTTTTAATACTTATTATTTTAATACTACATGTAGTCTTTACTTATTATTTTCATTCCATAGTTATTTTAGTTTAATAATAGAAAAAATAATGCTTACCATAATTTCTATTTTTATTAACGAAGAAATCTGGAGCAAATTCAATAATTTTGTTAATTTCTATTAAGAAAATAATGATTAGAATTATTTATGATCATTGTTAAAGTTTCTACATAATTGAAATAAAAATTGAATATGTGTACAAATAAAAATATTTTTAAATAAACAAAATAATTATGTGCACTATTAAAGAGTACCTTCCAGTGTTATAATTACTCTACAATTATGAAACAACTAAAATCCTTAGTAAATTGCTAGTTGTTTCACAATTTTGTTGTCACGACCCAATTCGAGCTGCGAGTGGCACCCACACTTATCCTACTATGTGAGCGAACCAACCAATACAAAACCCAACATTTCAATATAATATCAACAGAAAATAATGCGGAAGACTTAAATCTCATTAATGAACATTGATTAAATAACTTCTAAACCTCAATAACTATCATTATCCCCAAAATCTGGAAGTCATGATCACAAGAACATCTATCCTCAAATTACTAATCTAAGAGTATCTGAGAAGCTAAAATAAGTAAAAAGTTAGTCCATGCCGGAAGTTCAAGGCATCAAGACATGAAGAGGAAGATCCAGTCCAAGCTAGAAGCATTAGCTCACCCTGAAATCCAGTGTAATGAAGACTGGCTAGAGTTGCGGTTGAGTTGAAGACGACAGTCTGTTTGCTGCACTTCACAAATAACAAAGAAAGAAACATACAAGTAGGGGGTCAGTACAAACACAAGTACTGAGTAGGCATCATCGGCCAACTCGAAATAGAAAACAGTATATATCAGATAATAACATAAAATCAACCATATTACTCCACAGGTGAAAGCAACAAGTTCACAAATCATGTGTAACCACATCAAACACACCTATGAGAACTCAAGTCTCCACACCATACTCATTTGGGATATAGGTTCTTTTCATTTGAATTTATTAACATAATTTCAAGATTCATTATCTTTATTCCTCTTGTGTCGGTACGTGACACTCCGCTCCCCTACTACTATGTGTCGGAACGTGACACTCCGATCCCCTAATTCTATGTGTCGGTTCGTGACACCCGATCCCCTAATTCTACGTGTCGGTTCGTGACACCCAATCCTCTAATTCTACGTGTCGGTTCGTGACACCCGATTCCCTAATTCTACGTGTCGGTTCGTGACACCCGCTCCACTAATCTCATTCTATTAATTCATCAATCCTTCTTTTATACCAAGGCATCATCAATCTCATTACTTTAGTTCATAAAGCCTTCCCTTATACCAAGGCATCATCAATCTCATTACTTTAGTTCATCAAGCCTTCCCTTATACCAAGGCATCATCAATCTCATTACTTTAGTTCATCAAGCCTTCTTTTATACCAAGGCATCATCATTAACAAGGTAAATTTAGGATTAGAGATTCAATAGCCTCATCATGCTTATTCATCACAATTATATAATCACATCATGTAAGCACACAATTAAGCATATTAAAGGTTTTATAATACTACCCAACACATATCATTCGCTATTAAGAGTCTACTACGAATAGCATAAAAACCATAACCTACCTCCACCGAAGATTCGTGATCAAGCAAGCAAATTTCTCAAAGCTTTGTTCCTCTTCGTTCGTCTCTCTCTTGATCGTTTTCTTTCCCTCTCCTTGTTCTTTCTATTTTTCTTATTCAAACCCTCTTTCTTTTACCCTAATTAGCATATAATTAAGTATAAAAGATGAGGAATTAACCCACTAATTAACTCAAGGTTATCTCTTTTAACCCCCAAGTAATTGAGTTATTAATATTAAACCACTAACTTTATAATTATAAGCAGGAATAGTCCAAAACGCCCCTTAAAATATTTACAGAATTCCGACCCAGCCTGGGATTACGCAACCTGTGACGGCCCGTCGTGCCTGCGACGGTCCGTCCTGCTGCTTCCGTCACAGAGTTCAGAGACTCAATTTCACAAAAGGGTCTGTGACGGTCCGTCGTGCCCACGACGGTCCGTCCTGCCATGTCGTCACGAAGTTCAGAGAGTCGATTTCAGTACCCAAATTTCAGAATTCTAAGTGTTTTGGAACGAGACCCCCTCGACGGTCCGTCGTGCCCATGACGGTCCGTCGTGGATCCGTCGACTCAGCCAGTTTTTCCAGAATTAAATCTGCTGCTCAAAACGACTAAACAGGTCGTTACATTTGTTAAATGGACTAATATTTTACACTTTTTCTTTAATAATTCCTAATTATTTTAAATGGTAATTTCTAAGTAATCAAATGGAATATTATGTATTTCACTTTTGACAAAATAATTTTCTGTTATTTGAGACCTTGTAATATAAGAAATTTTGTTTGCACAATATATCAAGATATTAACTACTTTCCAAGAGTATTTTGTAGAAATATAATTTCACAAAATAAGTAGTTTCACAACATATGCTTAATTAATTTGTGAATTTTTTTATTTCCATTTTGAACAGTTTATTTTTCAGTTTCAAGTAAAATTATCCTTAATATTTAATATTATTAATAAATAATTTGTAAGTGTTAATTTTTTATCGCTATTACATTGAAGGCATTAATTATGACCACTCATGTAATTAAAATTTAATTTAATATTCTAAAACCTGAAATTATACGTAAAATCAAAGTTAGTAATCGATAAAAAATAAGAAATATTTATTTTTAGGCTTAAGTCATTGATGACACCTTAAAATTGTCTAAATAATTCATTTAGACACCCCAATCAACACCAGTACCTAGTACCTATTAAACACTTGAAATATTCAAAAAAATTTATCTATTAAACACAAAAATGTGAATGTGACGATAAATATAAATCTCACGTATGTTAAGAGCGTGAATAGATCCAAATAATATATTTTTTTAATAGAAAATTGGACCTTTCTACTTTTATTGACACTTGACAATAATAATTAAATTTTTTTCATTTAAAAATTATTTTTAATCATCAAAAGAAAGCAAAAGTTTTCTTCTCCATCTTTTTTTTGTCAAACTTCTGCACTCCTTTTCTCCATCTTCTAATCTTCTTCTTCCATTTTTCATTCTCAAACTTTTGTATTTTTTTTTCATTCTTTATACTAAGAAAAATTGAATCCATGGATTAACTTTGTAAGAAGAAAGAAATTTTCGATATTGGAGTTTAAAAAAAATGTTGATGTCCGTCTGTTTTCTATTTCTGATCATTATACGCAAACATCATCAATCAAATTAAAATACAAATTCATTAAATTTATTAAAGTAATATTAGAGAATTCTATAGAAATGGCTCGAGAACTGTCGATTTCTCTTTGTCGTCATCATTCACTAACGCTAATTTATTTTTCACAAACTTCACTCTGCTAAGCTACACATCATAATATTTCACTAATTATATGATGCTTAATCTCATAGTTATAATTAGAAGAAAAAAAAAGAATCTTGCTGGAGGAGTTGAGAACGTGGGTGACAGTGGTGAGCCGAAGAAAGAAGAAAGATCAAAAGGTTAATGGTTGAAATTGTTTTTTATTTCTTAAAATCGAAAATTTACTTTTTATGATTAAACTAGACCCACATGTCACATGTCATAGTTTTATTTATGACTTTTTCAAGATACAGCGTGTGTGAATCACACGCACATTATTTTTAAAGGTAGTTTTCATTTTGTGTTTAATATATATATATATATATATATATATATATATATATATATATATATATATATATATATATATATATATATATGTATATATGTATGTATGTATGTATGTATGTATGTATGTATGTATGTATGTATCCTAGGACCACCGGGTGGTGGGGGAGATTATCTCCGGACAGGTGATCATCATGGTAGATGTTTTCAATCATATGCCAGATTTGTAATAATATAACCATGAATAAATAACAACTCTGGTGATCCATCTTCTGGAGTTTATTCTTCATATATCGATCCTGATATCCCAAACTATGATTCTCCTATCAAGGCACCAAGCATATTTGCCCAAGAAGCTAAGATGGTTTCATTTTTTGAATTCATCTAGCCTGAAAAACTCTCTTTGTGACAATTCAAATGATGAATATGAGTATATCTCAGTCATGGTACTGATGTAGCCATTTGAATTCCATACAATGAAGTATATAAGCCTATTGATGTAACCTTTTAAATTCCATACGTAAATGATTATACTCCTTTCATTTTTCATGCATCCTTTCAAATTTCCTAATAAAGTGATTAAGTCTTTTCAACCTTCAAATTAATTGACAGAAAATGTTGTTCAATAATATTATCTAATTAATTAAAAATTTAATTACTTTTTAATTTATTGTAAGGGCTAAATAGTAATTCAATTTTGAAGTTGAGAGCTTCCCACTTATAATAATATATGATTTATTAATATTAAAGTGTATAATAGATAATAATCTCGATTATAAGTGAATAATACAGACAACTTTTTGTGACTGTAGATGAAAGTCTTGTTTTTATATAATAACTAAAAAGGATATCTATCTACCCCTTTTTAGAAATGACATATTAGAGGACGAACACAGCATAAGCAAATTGTACAGAAGATTTTCTGAGTTGTACAACAAACTTAGTTTTTCCTATTTTTTTCTGCTAACACGTGTATTGTCTTCTAGTAAACCACGTACCACTTCACATTGCAAACAGACTATCTTACAGATTTCTATCATCTATCTCTTTTCAACATTGGCTTTGTTCTTCACTCTTCTCATAGTTTCTCTATCATTTGTTTTGGTAATTTATCTCCTCTTTCTCCATTTTACTTTTTCTATGAAAATTAATTTTTCTATTTGGAATCTCAAATTTCACCTCTTCTTCTTTGACTGTTCGTCCTTCTAATTGTGTGCTCTTTGTGCTGATGTATCTCTTCCCTATTTTTTTGTTGTTTTAGTGCATTTTCTTTGATTGTAATCATTATAGCAATTTTAAATTGTCTCTAATTAGATTTTATACCTACATATTAACAATTTTTTTCTAATTTACTCATGTATGTCTGGATTCTATCTCAAAATCTCTTTTATAAATTTAATTTTCCGTTTGTGCTGTTAAAATCTATGTAACTAGATGTGCCTCGGCTTATTTTTTTTAATTCTAACAAGTATTCTGTAGTTGCAACGACTAATTCAATTTAAGTGACGAACTTAAGGTGTTTGATAGTATGCCTAAACAAATTAAAAAAAAGTTTCTACAGATTTTCTACTATGTATTCCTTTGTACGTGAATGATCCAAAAGGTACGTGCTTTGTTTCTACTAGATGTCTGTTGTTTATATATATTTTTTCCCAAGAAATGGTTTGTCCTTTGTTTGCATCTATTTCAATTGCAAGTTGTTGATATTAGTTAAACTTTGTGTTAGCGAGAACATTTAGATATAATGTACAGTTTTTTCAGCACTCCATTAAACTGTAAATATTATTTTTATCAAGATAAAATATTTCTTGAAATAAGAATGTTAACATATAAGGGCAATACATAGATTTTAAAAGACCAAGGACATCGGCTAGATGATAGAGTTATGGACTACTTTTACCTTTTTTTGGTTAAAGAAAAAGCATGAAGAAGTTGTACATGCATATGTGGTGTTCGGTAAAAGTTTTGAATAAGCTTTTCCTTGTTTTTTGGACAAAAAAATTTCTACTTCATTAGTCAATAAATCAATAAGTATGTTATTATCGGACAACTTCGGTCTCTTCTTATCATTTATTTTTAGAAATATGTTTCAAATGTATAATATACTTCTCTTTATATAGTGAGGTGCTTTCTTTCTTTGATTTTTACTAAAATTTTATTTGGATGCTTAAATTTGATAATAATCGTCATCCTCTTAAACGAAAACTTCTTAGAGGACTAAATGAAGGATGAATTGAAGTACTCCATCATATCTATTTGATCTCTCTTAACTTTGATGGTTGAATAGGCGTATAATGTGATTTCATGAATTTTCTTTCTCAAATTCGTCGTAGGATTCATGTATGTTGTCTTGAAATGGATGTTGTGAGGCGTATATCAGTACACAAAGGTGTTTTTTCGAGTTAACCCACAAATTTGAATAAATATTGTTTGGAGATGGTTAGCCCTTAACTCTAAAATGTTAACTCTATTTGTCTTTTCTAGACATATGGTTGCTTGCATTCGTTTTGTTCCTTTATGCTTCAATGACAATTAAGTTAGCACCTAGAGTCTAATGGCACAACACGTAAAGTATCAACATAGACATTTGCACTTTCATTTGCTCCTGTATTTCTTTTATCATTAGTGTTTAACTACAACTCTTCATTTGATAAGATATTCATTTGGTTATAGAAGGTTCAAGCTCAAACATAGTAAAATGTGTAGTACATGTTTCATGTCGAACATGGTCTTTTTTATGGTCTTACCAACAAGTGAATGAATACCTCAATTTGAGATTATAGGAAGTCAAAATGTACAGTTGATTTCTTTTCCTAATCAACCAAAATAAGTATTTGAAGGGAAACTATTGCAAGATGTTATTGAAACAGGGCCTATTGTGCAGACACTTTTAGTTTCAGGACAACTTCCTCAATGGCGAAATCAGGCCTCAGCTTAATATTTGACATGTTTTCATTAAAAATGTCAATCTAATTCTTATTTGAGCTATCCTGAATATTCAACATCATTGCATATTTCTCAACAAAAGTTGTCTACATCTATGTTAAATTTTGATTATTTTGAGTTTGGAAACTGTTTGGAAAATTAGAGTTTAATCTCTGCAGCTGCAGATTTGAATAAGTTTGTCCTAGGAAAGAGACAAAAGTTATACTGAAAGAAGTTGAAGGAAAAGCTTGTAATTTTTGTAAACGCAGACTGCTCGGAGAGAATGGCTATATTGATTCTTTTAGTAATATAAACATGGAGGAGTAAATTTCATTTGGATTTTCAAATTATGGTTTGTTTCACATTAAACATGTTAGCACACAATAAATTTTTCATATTAGACGTTTCTAGCTCATATTTCGAAAAGTAAAAGGCTGAAGAACAACGTTTCTTTTCTCTGTTTATTTAAATATATCATTCAGTTATAAATGTAATTCAGAATTCTGATTGTGATTGAGCTTCCTTTTATCCTTTGATTTTTCCTTGCTTTCAAGATTCACACTCTGTTTGTAGTACACAACTCATAAAATATATTTAGTGAATGATTTCCTCGGAGAAAATATGTTTTGTTGATGTTCTTTCAAAGATGTTTACTCATAAAATGTTCCCTTTCTTTGTTTGTGAAGAGAAAACATTTTCCTCTTCTTAACAATGTCTAGCTTGCACCTACAATGATATCAATGTAAGCGACATAATATGAGACGTGCAAATGAGCTTATGTTAGCCCCTGCATATTACTATATACTATTAAATTAGTAACAATAGTAGGATAAATATTGTGTTTTTAGCAACAATTAGGGTTGTTCTTTGAAGGAGTACTCTTATTCCCTTTCTTTTTTACTTTGTGTGGAAGACGATTTTATTTAAGTGTTAGACTAAATCATAGCCCATATATAGAAAGAGTAGTTACACTATTATGGGTAGTTGTTTTAACATTAAGATTTCTAAGGTTGCGAAAGTATCTTATATAGATGGTATTAATTTAGGATAAACTAATTCATCATAATTTGCTTGTAGTTTTGATAGTGCATCTTCTTGAGAAGTTGACATGATAGTAATTTAATATTTTAAATGATCATATTTCAGTTCAAGATTTCAAGTTTAAAATTTGATTTTCTCATTCATTTTATGTTTATCCATAGCTTAAATTTTAATTGCTTACTTTTAACTAACCTTAAATGCTTAACATTGCAGGAGCATAACATGGGAATTTTCCTTCATTGCTTAGCTTTGATCATCAAGGGTGGTCACTTACACATCTCTAAATCTCTACCTTAGAATTTAACAAAGATATCTTACCTGCCAAGATTTTGATACGATGAGAGCTTTCATGAAGGAAGTGTGATCAAATTTGAGGCTTGCTTTCTGACCAAATTGTCAGTACTGAGCATCCATCATTTATAGTCATTCTCTGTTTTTTACACACTTGATTGGACTTTTATGTTTATCTTTTAGATCTTTACATCCTTTTCTTTCCCTTTTTTCTTTTAATTTCTTTTTGTTGGGTTTAGGTTCAAGAACATCAAGACGATAGCTGAGTGCCTTGCTGATGAACTCATCAATGCTGCCAAGGGTTCTTCAAATAGCTATGCTATTAAGAAGAAGGACGAGATTGAAAGGGTTGCCAAGGCTAATCGTTAAGAGATTGATGTTGGAGCAACTTTCTCGAGAGACTTTTTGGTTATGTTATTTTCTCATTTCTGTTTTCATGTAGGCATTATAGCATCTGCTACTCCTTATGAATTTAGTTTCTTGGAGGATTTATGTTTGGTATTGTTATAAATGTTAAATTTTGAAGTTCTTTTTTTCGGGTTCTCAGTAGAATTTTGTTAAACACATGGTATGGTTTGATTTTCTTTAGATGTTTTAACTATGAAGATACTTCAACTCTATTTGTTAGCCCATCATGCAAATAGTCTTGTTTGACCCGAAAAAAAAGGTCTAACTGCTGAGAATACTTCTGAGACAACAAGGTCGAGGTCAAGTTGTACCGACACTTTTCTTTTCTTTACAAGAAGCTATTTGTGCCTGTAACCTGTTAAGATTGTAGAAGCCTTTGAACCTCCAAACACAATTCATGTTTAATGCTATAAGTTTTTTTTGAAAACCAAACTAATATAACTTTCCCTATTATGCTTCTTGCTTCCCTGTTAATAGGGGGAACTTTCACATATAGTCACTCAAAAATAGTTTAATTATTTTTTATAGCTATAGTTTAATAATTAAAATTTGTAGTTACATGTTATAGAGAGGAGTGAGGCGAGCGAGAGAGGACAAAGAACGGAAGCGAGGTGAATTTTATATGTATATAGGTTAGATAATGGTATATTCTACATGTCTATTTGTATGTATGGCAAGAGAGATTGAGAGAGGAAGGAGAGAGGTGAGCGAGATAGTGAGCGGGAGGAGAGAGGCGAGTCACAGAGGGCAGAGAAATGAATAGGTTAGATAATTGTATATTATAGATATGGCAAGCGAGATTGGGAGAGAGAGGTGAGCGAGAGAGGTGAAATATATATGTTATTTGGTTAGATAATTGTATATTATGCATATGTATTTGTATATTCTAGCGAATTATACATACACAAACGTCGCTAATTATACAAAGTCGAAGTCAGCCCACATAATTACTGCATAATATTAGTCAAGAGTGGTAATTATAGCAAACTATAACTATGATGCATAATTAAGTTGTATAAGTTTGCTTAATTGCGTATTTTTCTCTGTTAATAAGAATGCAAAATGTTGGACCTGTACTTAGCACGTGCATCACTATCTAGTAATAATACAAATAAAAGTAAAGTAAAAAAGGATAAGAAAGTTCAACCATGACTTTATAAAGATATTTATTTTTTCAGATTACTTCCAAAAAAAATTAAAAAGCAATAAAAATCAAATTATATACTAAAATCACTTGTCATTTTTTGTTAATTCTTATTTTAAATAGTTAGATAAATTTTTTATTCTCTTAATTAGAGGTTTTCGAATACTATAGAAAAGCAAAATGATCTGATGGACCCTTGTACTTGTATCAATTTTTATTTTGAACCCTTCTACTTATCTATTTGTCATCCGGACCCTTAGATTCAATAAAACACAATATATCGGACCCTTCTGAGATTGACCACGCTTATGTGGCTTTAAGATGGTTGAGTTGATGAAAGTGTGTGATTTCACACTCCTTAAGGCGAGTGAAAGACATTTTTGGGTTAAAAAAAATTAAAATTATATAATAAATAAATTTTTTAAAAAATAATTAATTAAACATTCCTTCTTCTTCACCAAATATCCCATCATTTTCACCATTTTTCATCCAAAATCTATGGAAAAACCATGACCACCGTCGTCACCATTTTTGCCAATGAAATCGATAAACTGTCTCCCTCACCTGTCTACTTCTCCCCCGCACACCATCACCATTTTCTTTTCCTCCTCCAACCTCCACTAAATCGACAACCTAAGTCATCCCACCACCAGATCTGATCGAAAAACCTTTTCACCGCCATCACTTCGGACCTTCACCACCTCGTTCTTCTCTACATTGACCGGTGCCGCCTCTCTCTCCCTTACTCCACTCTGAAATGGTGGTCTCCGGCGATTGCAATTTAGTGTTGCGATGAATACCATCAATGCCACTTTCTCTCAGCAGTGAATCAATGAACTCAAGTTATACCCAAGATTCGGTAAGTTGATGTTAATAGATTTTGAAGAAGGAAAAAGGTTGTGTTTGGGATGAAAATGGCTAAAAATGATTATGAAGAAGGGGAAAAAAAGTTGGGGTTGGCATGAAATTTCTCCATGGATTTTGGCAGTGAATTGGAAAATTAGATGTATGGAGGTTTCATCTTTTTCCATTATAGCTCACCAAGATCTTCACCACTTTTTCTATCATTAAACAAACATATCAATAGATCAAACAAAACACATAAAAATATATGAAAGTGCAAAACATGAAATTGGAGTAATGAAGTTGAAGAAAAAGTTGAATAGAAAATGGTGAAATAATACTCTAAAAATTACTAAAGATTTTAAATAATTTTGATTAATAATTTTTAAAAATAGTTATGAAGTAATTATGACATGACATTGAAATATCTGGCGTGGATATGACATGTCATTTATGTCAAGAAGAGTGGCTACAAACATGGTCAGAGGGGTTTAGAAATCTCATTTTAGTTAGGTTCAAGGGTCCAGATAACAAAAGGCTAAGTAGAAGTATCCAGAATACAAACTGATACAAGTACGAGAACCCACCAGACCATTCCGCCTTTAGAAAATGTCAACTTTATGAATATGATCTTTAAAATACTTTATTATGTACTTTTAATTGATCCATGTGTACTTTTTAATTGTTTGAATTATTACTCCTTACTCCTATTTATAAGTGAACAAGGATGGAGATGAACACAGCATAAGCGTATTGCACCAAAAGCAAGTTAAATTGTATTACTTTATCTTTTCATAAAACAGATGTACTTCTATGTGTACTTGTTATTTTCTACATAGAAAACATGTACTATATGTAAACATCTAGACATAATAAATACTGAATTAGTACTACAAAATTTTTTATTATTTGTGGGTACAACTAGTTTTAATTGTATGAAGGGGCCCGTTTGGCCATAAATTTTGCAAGTAAAATTTGGGAAAAAACTTGGCAAATTTTGTTTGTCCATACACTTTTTTATTATTTGGCAAATCTTTTTGGCAAATTTTCCAAATTTCCGAATACTAAAAAAAACTAGTATTTGGGCCAAATTTCATTATTTGGAAAGTTTTAGAAATTCAATTTTTACCCTTAACTTTTTATTTTACAAAAATAATATATTTATTGACACCAACCAATAATTTTTTACGTGAAAGTCAAAGTAGTGATGGAATATTCAATGAATATGAAAATGATTATATGGTTGTTGATGAAAGTGACGAACTGTTGGCTCAGGGTAACAACATCGCTTCATCTTCTCGATCATCTGATTCGGAAATGCAAGCTCATCGAGAAGAGATTGTTCATAAAATGTGGGAAGATTATATTAAAGAATAGGTTGAACTCTTTTAGATGAGAAAGCATAGGTTCTTCAGTGATTGCAATATTTATTTCCTTTTGTTTTCTTCTCTTTTTCCCCCCCGAATTTATATTAGTTGTATTTTCATTATCATGATTTGTACCAAGACCTTTTCGCTATACGGATATTTACTGTAATGATTCTTGTTGATTTGTTGCGGAAGTCATAAATCTTGTTACGTGAGATTTCTATTATGCTGCTATGTAATACAAATTTATGGTTAGTTTGATAGTTTTAAAAACTTATGGGTATAAATCATATTTCTTAAAAAAATGAAATGTGTTTCTCAAATTCTATGGCCAAACACATGGTAAAATTTCACCCAAATTTTCATCCAAATAATATTTGCCAAAAATATTTGAATATCTATGGCCAAACGCTAGCTTATTTTATTATATTTTCATTTGTGGGGCCATGATTTATTGTGTTTTTTCACTTTTGTTTCTCTTTCTTACTTCTTTTTTCTCTCTCTTCCATTGTTTTTTTTTTTAGATTTTTTTTTCAAATTGTGTATTTCGAAATCAATTTAATTACTACATTAGTTTGTTTAGATGAAAATAATATTTTCTCTATTTACTATTGTTTGTCATGATTTGTATATTTAAAGTCAAACTATAAGAAGTTAAATACTTTGATTAAAATTTTGAGATGTATTTTTTCATCATATTATTATGCAAATTTTTTTTTTTACAATTTATAGTACTTTTAATATAATTTTTGAATATCTAATTTTTTTTAAAACATCAAATTAATTTAATCTAGTTTAACTGTTGAAAATTAGTCATATTGACTTTCGAAAAAAGTAACATGACAAATAAAAATGAATGAAGGGAAAACTAATTTTTTTTTATTTTGTTTTAACAACAAATGTTTTTGAAACTATAATTTTTATTATTCTATAATTAAAGGCCATGGGAATAAAAATATTCAACTTAATTCTTCGGATGGCCACTTATCCTATTAAAATTGATTATTAAAATTATTTTTGTTTCTTTTCCTCCCCTTTTTAATTTATTATATTTTAAAAAATTTTGTCTTTCCATTTCATTAATTTTTAACTTCTATTTTTAGGATTCACTTAAACAGAAATTTTATCTAGGCCAAAGTCATATGCGGCCACTCAAACTTGTCCCGATTATTCACTTAGACACCTCAACTAGACGTACTACCTATTGAACACCTCAACTATCCAAATTTGAACCGTAAAACCATTTTTTGCCTACATGGCAAATCGTTTGTGATTCATGCAAATGGAGCGCGTGAATTTGTTTTTTTCTCATTTTTTACCCTGCCTACATGGCAGCAACGTTAACATTATACTTCAATGTTAAAGTTGAAGTGAAATCCCCAATTCTCTTCCCCAAAATCCTCTTCCCCAATTTCTCTTCCCCAAAATCCATTTAGAACCCTAAATCTCCAATTCTCTCTTCTACTTCTAAAATCTCCAAGTTTCTCTTTTCTTCTCTAAATATCCAAGTTTCTCTCTTCTTCTCTAAATCAATTCTCTTTTATCAAATGTCGCAAATTTCAGTAAATATCGATGAAGTTGATATATGCAAGTGTGGTTATTATTGTCGACTGAAAACTTCAAGGACTCCTTTGAACCCAGGTCGTCGATTTTTTGAATGCAAATCATCAAAGGTTTGTTATTTTTCGAACAAAAACTGTTCTTGTTGTACTATTTGAAAAATCAATATTTTGGTATATTTATTACGCCTTACTATTGTTATATGGTTTGTAGGAAAATGGTGGATGTGGATATTTTAGATGGATTGATCCGTCGCTTGAAAAATTTGATGAGTCATCCTCAATGAATAGATTCATAAACGGTCAAAATCCGATTGATCGACTAAAGAGAAAAGTGAAAGAGCTTGAAGAAAAAAAAATCTTTGAAATTTCAATTGAATGAAAGTGAAGTGAAATTGATGGTATTGAACAAGAAGCTTAAGGAAGTTAAACTCCAAAGGGATTGGGAAAATGTCAAATTTAACCGAATTGTGATTGTTTTTCTTTGTCTACTAACTATTAAATGGTTCTTTAATATTTTGTAGTTGATAGTAGTTCAGGATTGTAATGCTTAATTGTTTAGTTTTGCAGTAGTTAGGTAGCTATTCTAGATCAATTAGTGATGTTTTAATTGGTATATGTCCTTCATATTTTGTATCAAATTGGAAGTTTGAGTTGAATTGATCTCTGTTGAATTGATCACTTGCCATGTGTTTTGATTTTTTTTTCTGGAATTGAATGGTCAGTAGTCTTATTGACAAAAACAAAAGGCATGCATTGAAAGGTAGTGTAGTTGTTGTTCAAAAAGTAAGTTAATAACACAAATGCATAACTGAAAAATACATAACACAGTAAGTAATGGAAATACATAACACAAATGCATTGTGAGGTAATAGAAAACCATTTGTCTTACAATAGGCATAGTCTTGCTAACACAAATACAATGTTCAAAACACATTAGACGAGTGTTCAAATAAACCAAAGAGTAAATTGTTTTCAAATAGACACCCATTTAACATGGGCCAAGATAATAACAACTTCCCAAATGAACTACTTCCAGTTTTTTTTTTTAGCTTTCATTTGTTGTAACTGTGAGGTGCTGACTGCATCTTTTCCCTTCCATTTTAGGCCACGTGGTTTAAAACCAATGTCTATATTGGTTGGTGAAGCACTCTTCAATGTTGTTGGCCCATGTAGAATCTTCTCACTTGATGTACTAGGCTGCAATATAAGATAGAAAGTGTAAAATAAGGTTAGATTATAAGGCTATAAAATATATACTAAAACAGGTAAACATGTTAAGTGAACATACATTAAATACTTCAGCTCCAGTTGTAGGATTAGAGTAAACACCAAAACCAGTTACAGGCCTTCTGTTTTCTCCAGTAGCAGCAGCAAATGAGGCAGAACTGTATGGTCTCTTGTGACCTGATAAAGGTGGCAATTCACTAGAAGAACTATCCCTTTCTGTAACAAATGGGGTTCCTCTTGCATTAGCTTTTTTTCTTCCCAATCCTCTTCCAGTTCCAACTTGAACCCTATTTTGAGCAGGTCTTGGCACAAATGTTGTGTCAACACAAATAGAAGTTGTTTGACTTGATTGTGTAGTTGCATATGTGGTTCTGGAAGTAGAATGTGATGGACCTCCCATTGTAGACTATATAACATAAAAAAGGATATATGAAAACTTGTACAACAAACTTAAAGTGCAAATGAATTTTTAAAGGATAGCCATTATCTAATCTTACTGTTGTTTGGGTAGTTCTTGGCACAGTTCTTGGCACAACACTGGTATCAGGACAAACAGAACTTTGTGTTCTAACCTGTTGAACAAAAATAAGTACATATGAGTAACTGTCTAAATGAAAATTACGGCAAATGAATATGTAAAGCAATTCTTACTCTTGTTTGAGAATAACTTTGTTGGCTATTTCCTTGACTTGTAGGTTGAGAAGTGCTCCCCCTCCCATACTATGTCACCACAAAATAAAACATATGATTATAAACTTTAAGCAATTTACAAATGTGAATATGACTAGTATTACTTACTCTTGCACACACAACTTTGTTATGACCAGTTTTCTTGCAAATGGAACATGTCATCTTTACTCCTTTCCTGGAAATTTTTCCCCATTTTTTGAGTTCATCCTTTCTCTTTCTTCTCTTCTTGCCAGGTCTGCCTGACATTTTTCTTGGTTTTGGAGGCTCTATTGATGGATTTGTAGTTTTAGGCCACATTCTCATATTGGGTATTGGTTGGATGAAATGATTGTAAGCCTTGAGAAATGTTTCCTTCATATACCAGTGTTCTACATGTTGATCAGGATCTTGATTCAAGTAATAATAAGCACAAATAGCATGAGGGCAAGGAATACCTCTCAACATCCACAACCTACAGTCACAATGCTTCTTCTCCAAGTCAACAACAAATGAGTATTCCCCATCACTAATCTCAAAACCATTCACCCCATGCCATTGAACATTACAGTTCTTTGAATACTCCTTGTTTTTTTCTAGTATTGTTCTTGCCATAGGTGCAATGTGTGATATCCATGTTTCAACAAATTTGATCATGTCTATGTGTCTGTTCATCATTTTATGCCTAATATCCTCTAGCATGGTAATAATTGATTTATGTCTAGCAGCTAAGATCCAGGAATTGAAAGTCTCACACATGTTATTTTCTACAACATCACACTTGGAATGAGTTTGAAAAAAAGCTCTACACCAATTTATGGGATCATAATGTAGTAAGTCCTCTGTTATTTCCTTCTTACCTAGCTTAGACATTGCATGAACTTCTTCACCAAACTTGACTTCAAAAGAGGACTTTGAGCATCTCCAAAACTGTTTCCTTCTTTCTTCTCCTTTCCAGTTAACATGCCAATTACTCCATATATGTCTAGCACACATTCTTTTCTCAGCATTTGGTAACAACTCCAACAATACAAGAATAAGTCCTTAACAAAAAGTATATACAGAATAAGTAATTGGAGTAGTAAAACTAAACTAAAAAAAGAAGAAATTATATAAACAATACCTTTTGCATATCTGGCATCACAGTCAAACCTTCACCAGTTCCCAAGTTTAGATCAGCAATTAAACAACTTATGAACCAGCTCCAACTATGTTTTGTTTCTGTATCCACAACAGCCCAGGCAATGTGATACATTTGATTGTTCCCATTCTTTCCAGCAAAAACTAATAATTCACCCTTACAAGCTCCCTTAAGAAAACAACCATCAAATCCAATTATATACCTACACCCCTCCAACCATCCTTGCTTAAATGCATGAAAGCATACATAAAAATACACAAAAAGGTTCTTCCCTGGTTCAGTTTCCTTATTAATTTTTACCCAACAAGAGCTTCCAAGATTGGTTTGTTTGATCACATCTGCATAGTCACACAATCTGGCAAATTCCAGATTCCAATCACCCATGTCTTCCCTCATAATTTTCTGTTTAGCCCTGTAACAAAGAGTCTTACCAACATAAAGACCCAATGTCTTTCTAACCAAATCTTGAATTTCCCAAATCCTTATGTATGGTTGAGATATAATTCTGTCCTTAAACTTTCTAGCAATAAACTTTGAATTACACAACTTATTTCTATTTAATGGAATACACTTGTGAATAAGATGATAGTTCTTTACAATAAAATCACGTGAGTCCCTGTCAATCGAAGCATATAACAACCACTTACACTTAACATTTTTGCACTTCACCCACACTCTATGTTTTTCATTAGGTCTTAGCTTTAACTGTCTTCTATACTCTACAGCATAATCTGCCACTGCTTTCCTTGAACTGATCTGCCCCTTCAAAGACCATTCCAAGCTCAAAAATTGACACTTCACTATCTTCATCATACCTAACCTTTTTGCTTCTCCTTCTAACAGGTATGTCTACTCCCTTAACAACATCCACATCTAGTTGTTCATCACTATCATCACTCCAACAGTCAGAGCTATCAATGTAATCTTCTTCTCCACCCAATTTTCCAGCATATTTGTCAGTTTTGTTCTTTCCAATATCCTCAAAACCTCTATCTATACCACCAACTTCTCCAACTGGTATTTCTTCAAATTCAGTAGTCTTTTTTCTCTGTTTTTTGTTTCTTCTTTCTTCTCTAAATGCTCTCAGCTCCTCATCAATATCTGAACCTTCTTCTGAAGGTATATCAATATCTGAATCACTACTCATGAAATCAGATGCATCTTCTCCACCTAGGTTATCATCCACTTCCTCTCCACCTAGGCTAACATGCTCACCCTCACCACCCTCACCAGTAAGGTTAACAGCTTCACCCTCACCACCCTCACCACTAAGGTTACAAGCCTCACCTTCTTCACCTAAGTTAACAACCTCACCATCTTCACCATTAGTTTGATATCCTATAGTTACCTCAGTGTCAAGTAAGGGTTTATCTAATACATGACAGACATATACTTCAAAAGTGTCCTCATGTTTTAAGTCTTTAATAAGGTGTAGTAAATGTTGGTCAGTTGTAATTAGGATCCATTTTTTATTCGATAAGTCTTTCACATAAAAGCCTCCAACAGTTTCATACCCTAATTCTTTAGTAAATACAATAGTTCCAAAATGAAAAGTGGTCCTTGATGATATACCTTAGTGCAGACACGCAGTTTCCAACATAAGTAGGGACAACCGATAACTCAGATAAGATTCCACCATGGTAAATCTTCGTAAATATGATTTCCTCCATGGTCAATTGTTAGCAGCCCCCTACAAAATATCAAGCAAACCCTGGATTTAACGGAATATACTCATACAAACAACTAAAAAACAAAGCTTTAAATCATACTTTTGGGTAATAGTAAAGAATGGACAGAATATTCGCAAACCCTACATTTTTACAAAACCACAGCTTTATGAAATTCATATAAGAAAGCATGTAAAGAAACAAAAATCAAACTTACAGGAGGATAGATAGTAACACGAAAAAGAGGAATTGTCACGACCCAAATCGGGAACGCGACTGGCACCCACATTTACCCTCCTATGTGAGCGAACCAACCAATTTAACCCTTAACATTTTAATACAATATCGACAAAAGAAATGCGGAAGACTTAACTCATTAATAAAAACAAATCAAAAACTATTATTATTATCCCCAAAATCTGGAAGTCATCATCACAAGAACATCTATCTCAATTTACTAATCTAAGAATGTCTAAAAAGCTAAAAACAAGTAAACTAGTCCATGCCGGAAGTTCAAGGCATCAAGACTTGAAGAAGAAGATCCAGTCCAAGCTAGACGCATTAGCTCACCCTGAATTTCCGATGGAGTGAAGACTGGCTTGATCTACTGCTGAGTCGAAGTTGACGGAACGTTTGCTGCATAACACAAATAACAAGAGGAAAACATAAAAGTAGGGGGTCAGTACAACCACTCGTACTGAGTAGATATCATCGGTTAACTCAAAATAGGCGATAATACATATCAAGTAATATTATAAATCAACTATAAACTCAACATGTAGCAACAAGTAGTATAATCGTCAATAAATACCATCAAGTTCATCCATGAGGACTCAAGCCTCAATACCATACTCATTTGGGGATTAAGTTCATTATGTTGAGTATATTAACATCTTTCGAGATTCATTATCTTTCTTCCTCTTGTGTCGGTACGTGACACTCCGATCCCCTACTACTATGTGTCGGTACGTGACACTCCGATCCCCTATATGTGTCGGAACGTGACACTCCGATCCCCTATATGTGTCGGTACGTGACACTCCGATCCCCTACATCTACGTGTCGGTTCGTGACACCCGTCCCACTAATACTATGTGTCGGAACGTGACACTCCGATCCACTAATTCTATGTGTCGGAACGTGACACTCCGATCCACTAATCTCATTATATCCGTTCATCAAGCCTTCTCTATACCAAGGCATCATCAATCCCAATCACTTTAATTCATCAAGCCTTCTTTTATACCAAGGCATTATCATTAATATCATAGATTAAAGTTTCTTTCAAGATTTGGGATTCAATGGTTTTCATCATGCTTGTTTTATCAAAATCACATAATCATATTCATACAAGCATACAATTAAGCATATAGATAGGTTTACAATATCATCAATACATATCATTCCCTATCAAGAGTTCACTACGATTATCGTAAAATAAACCATAACCACCTCCACCGAAATTTCCAAGCTTGCTATTCTCCTCAACAATTCGATCGATCTGCTCTCTCTCTTTCTGTTCTTTCTCTTTTGTTTTATTCAAACCCTCTTTCCTTTACCCTAATTAATCATGTAATAAGTGTGAAAAAGGACAATAAAACCCCACTAATTCACTTAAGGTTACCCCTTTTAACCCCTAAGTAATTAGACTTATTAATGTTACCCCTCAATCTTTATAATTAAGGAAAGAATAGTCAAAACGACCCTTAAAACGTGTGGAGAAATCCTAAACTGTCTGGGACTGCTGTCTGGACTGTGTGACTGTGACGGCCGTCGTGCCTGCGACGGTCCGTCACGGTGGTCGTCGCACCTACCCAGAATCCCGTCGTCCCACACGGACGCTGTGACGGTCCTCCGTCACGCCTGCGACGGTCCGTCCTGCACGTCCGTCATGACAGTCAGAAACTCGTTTCTCGAACCAAATTCTCAAACGTTGAAGTGTTTTGCAACGGAACCTCACGACGGTTCGTCGTGGATGTGACGGCCACGTCCTGCAGGTCCGTCACAATTTACAGAGAGTCGATTTTCAGTACCCAATTTCAGAATTCTAAGTGTCATGGGACGAAACCTCCCTGACGGGCCGTCGTGCTACGACGGTCCGTCACTACTTCCGTCGTCCCAGCCAGTTTTTTCTTGAATTTCAATCTGCTGCTCAAAACGACTAAACAGGTCGTTACAATAGATACCAATTTACCCATCGTTCGTCCCCGAACGATCAAAAGAAGAAAAACAATGGCGAAAAGGAGTACCTGAATCTGTAAACAGATGTGGGTATTTTTCTTGCATATCTGCCTCCTTCTCCCAAGTAGCCTCTTCAACCGGTCGATTCTTCTATTGCACTTTGATGGATGCAATCTCCCTCGACCTCAGTTTGCGGACTTCTCTATCTAATATAGCAACCGGTTCCTCTTCATAAGTCAAGTTCTCATCCAACAAAACTGAATCCCAACGGATAATGTAGTTTCCATCTCGTTGGTATCTCTTCAACATGGATACATGAAACACCGGATGTACTCCGGACAGCCCTGGGGGTAAGGCTAATTCATAAGCCACCTCCCCTATTCTCTTAAGCACTTCAAATGGTCCAATATACCTTGGACTTAACTTACCTCTTTTTCCAAACCGCATCACCCCTTTCATGGGCGAAACCTTCAACAAGACTTGTTCACCTTCCATGAACTCCAAGTCTCTAACCTTTCGGTCTGCATACTCCTTTTGTCTACTTTGAGCCGCTAAAAGCTTTTCTTGAATAGCTTTCACCTTCTCCATAGAATCTCTCAACAGATCAGTCCCCCAAGGTCTAACTTCGAAGGCATCAAACCAACCAATGGGAGATCTACACCTCCTCCCATACAATGCTTCAAATGGAGCCATGTCGATACTAGAGTGATGACTATTATTGTATGAAAACTCTGCCAAAGGTAAGAAACTATCCCAATGTCCACCAAACTCTATCACACACGCACGAAGCATATCCTCCAACACTTGAATCGTTCGCTCAGACTGACCATCGGTCTGAGGGTGAAAATGCAGTGCTAAGGTCCAACCTAGTACCTAATTCAGCATGCAATGTTCTCCAAAACTTAGAAGTAAACTGCGTACCTCTATCTGATATGATTGAGAGTGGAACTCCATGCAACCGAACGATTTCTGAGATGTAGATCTTGGCTAACTTCTCTGCATTGTAGGTCACCTTGACAGGAATGAAGTGAGCAGACTTAGTTAACCTATCAACAATCACCCAAATGGAGTCATACTTACCCAATGTCTTGGGAAGACCAACCACGAAGTCCATCGCGATTCTCTCCCACTTCCATTCAGGAATGGGCATTCTCTGAAGTGTTCCTCCGGGCCTTTGGTGTTCATACTTTACTTGTTGACAATTTGGACACTTGGCAACAAACTCAACAATATCTCGCTTCATTCTACTCCACCAGAAGTGTTGCTTTAGGTCGCGATACATCTTGGTTGCACCAGGATGTATAGAATATCCGGAACTATGAGCTTCTGTAAGAATAGTGGTGATCAAATCATCGATGCGGGGTACACATACTCTTCCCTTGATCCTCAAAACACCTTCCCCATCGATTATTGCTTCCTTAGCCTCTCCTTGCAACACTTTATCTCGAATTCGCCTTAGTTTCTCATCATCAAACTGTTTCCCCTTAATCTGATCAAGAAAAGAGGATTTTGCCTCTACACAAGCTAACAATCCTCCCTTCTCGTTTATTTCTAACCTCATAAGGTCATTAGCCAGAATCTGCACCTCTCTAGCCAATGGGCGTCTAGAAACTTGCAAATGAGCTAGACTTCCCATGCTTCCGGCCTTTCTACTTAGAGCATCCGCTACAACATTAGCCTTCCCCGGATGGTACAAGATAGTGATGTCGTAGTCCTTCAGTAGTTCCATCCATCTCCTCTGTCTTAAGTTCAAGTCTTTCTGAGTGAATACATACTGTAGACTACGATGGTCCGTATAGACCTCACACTTAACCCCATATAAGTAATGTCTCCATTGCTTTAGTGCAAACACTACCGCGGCCAATTCCAAGTCATGAGTTGGATAGTTACGTTCATGCACTTTTAATTGTCTTGAAGCATAAGCAATCACATTCTTCTCTTGCATTAGCACTGCACCCAACCCAGAATAGGATGCATCACAGTAAACAATGAAGTCTTTACCCTCTATTGGCAAGGTAAGAATTGGTGCGGTAGTCAACAAAGTCTTAAGCTTCTGAAAGCTTTCCTCACACTCATCCGACCATACAAATGGGACGTTTTGCTTAGTCAAGTTCGTCAATTGGGAAGCAATGGAAGAGAATCCCTTGACGAATCGGCGGTAGTAGCTAGCTAACCCCACAAAACTCCTTATTTCTGACACGTTTGTAGGTCTTACCCAATTCTTCACTGTCTCAATCTTAGATGGATCCACCATCACTCCATCCTTAGAAACCACGTGCCCCAAGAAGGACACTGAATCTAGCCAAAACTCACACTTGGAGAATTTCGCATAAAGCTTTTTCTTCCTTAGCAACTCTAACACCATTCTCAAATGCTCCTCATGTTCTTTCTTACTCTTGGAGTATATCAGTATATCATCAATAAACACGATCACAAAGAGGTCCAAGTATGGCTTGAAAATCCCGTTCATCAAGCTCATGAAGGCAGCAGGGGCATTCGTAAGACCAATGACATTACCACAAATTCATAATGCCCATACCTAGTTCGAAAAGCAGTCTTTGGAACATCCGTTGCTCGTATTTTCAATTGGTGATAACCGGACCTCAAGTCAATCTTTGAGAAGACACAAGCACCTTGTAACTGATCGAACAAGTCATCAATGCGAGGAATGGGGTACTTGTTCTTAATAGTTACTTTGTTCAACTGTCGGTAATCTATGCACATTCGGAAACTCCCATCCTTCTTCTTCACAAATAGCACCGGAGCACCCCAAGGAGATGCACTTGGTCTAATGAAGCCTTTGCTCAACAACTCTTGAAGTTGTGCCTTTAACTCTCTTAATTCGGCGGGAGCCATCCTATACGGAGGTATAGAAATGGGGCGAGTACCAGGTTCAAGATCGATACAGAAGTCAATATCCCTATCTGGTGGCATACCGGGAAGATCTGCAGGGAATACATCCAAAAACTCACGGACTACCGAAACTGACTCAATCGAAGGTACTTGGGTAGTGTCATCCTTGAGATGTGCCAAGAAAGCTAGACAACCCTTACTAACCATCTTCTGAGCACGAATAAAGGACACGATGCGAACTGGTTTGGAAGTGTAGTCGCCCTCCCACACTAACGGATCTGCCCCAGGTTTGGCTAACGTCACTGTTTTAGCATTACAATCCAAAATCGCGAAATTTGGGGAAAGCCAAGTCATACCCAGAATTATATCAAAGTCACCCATTTCTAAAATAAGCAAGTCTACATAAGTGTTGCTCCCCACAAAATTCACCAAACAAGACCTATACACTTTTTCGACTATCACAGACTCACCCACCGGAGTAGAAACACGAATAGGCATGTCAAGTAATTCACAATGTAAATTTAGACCATTAGCAAATGAGGAAGATACATATGAAAACGTGGAGCCAGGGTCAAATAATACAGATGCCATGCAATCACAAACCAAGAGATTACCTGTGATAACAGCATCAGACGCCTCTGCTTCAGACCTCCCAGGGAAAGCATAACAATGGGCCCTATCATTCGTCTGTCCGTTGCCCCTACCATGTTGTGTAGTAGTGGCTCCGTTTTGCCCATCACCTCTGCCGTTTTGGTGACCACCATTACCTCGGCCACCACGTCCTCCAGAATAACGACCTCTACCATTACCACCTCTTCCTCTAGCCATTGGGGCTCTGTAACTCTGTTTTGGACAATTCCTCCTAATATGTCCAATCTCCCCACATCCATAGCACTCTCTGGAGTCAGGCATGGGTCTCTCGGAGTAGTGTTGACCGTTCTGAGGTGGACCCCCAACTACAGTCTGTAGTGAAGACTGTATTGGTCGATTTGAGTGACCTCCGGAGTTCTGTCCTCTAGAATAAGAACCATTATACTCACCTCCCCTACGAAACCTCTTTGATGTAGACGTTGAGGTGAAGTCATCCGGTTTCACTCCTTCCACCTCTATCACAAAGTCTACCACCTCTTGGAAGGATGTTGCTGTCGCCGCTATCTGTAAGGCTGAAATCCGCAATTCTGACCTCAACCCCTTCACAAAACGGCGGATCCGTTCTTGTGGACTGAAACAAAGTTGGGTGGCATATCTGGATAGTGCGCGAAATTTAGCTTCATACGCGTTTACTGTCATCCTTCCCTGTTCAAGACTCAAGAACTCATCCCTCTTCCTATCTCTCAAAGTCCTTGGGATATACTTCTCCATGAACAAACTAGAGAATGATTCCCAAGTCATAGGTGGTGCCTCGGTTGGTTGACACTCAACATGTGAACGCCACCACATTTTGGCGTTACCTTGGAACTGATAACTCACGAACTCGACACCAAACCTCTCTACTATCCCCATCTTGTGTAGTAGCTCATGACAATCAACCAGAAAATCATAAGCATCTTCAGATTCTGCACCCTTGAAGACTGGAGGTTTCAGTTTCAAGAACTTACTAAAAAGTTCATGTTGATCGTTTGTCATAATAGGCCCAGTAGTCAGACGTGGAAATGTGCCTATTCCCAATGGTGCATCCATGCGGGGAGCCATAGTAGCCGCATGTCGTATCTCTGAAACCGGAGGTGTTGGTGCAGAAACCATTGGAGGTGCTTGACCCTGATCGGACAACCCGCTAAGATAAGCAAGTACTTGGTTGATCATCTCTGGGGTAGGTTGGGGTGGCATTTCCTCATTCTGCCTTTGTTCAGTTTCCCCTTCCTCACCCTCTCTAACTACCTCCTCAGTCGGTGGAGGAGTCACCGCCCTAGCATCAGATGGGCTAGGGGCTCGTCCTCTCCCTCTAGAGGACGTCCTCCCACGACCTCTCCCACGGCCTCTTGCCGCTGTTCCTCCTCGAGCCACAGCCCCAGTGGCTGGCTCAGTAGTTTCATGTCTTTCCGTTGTCGCTGCTGGTGCGGTCGTTGCTCTAGTTCTAACCATCTGCGAAATAGAATGAAGATGGTCAGATACCAATTTGTATCACCTAGATACCAATTGGACTCAAGTAGTAGCACGAAAGAAAGAATGAAAGAATGGAATTTTCCTAAAGTCTTATAGCCTCTCAAAGAAAAGTAAAGGCGTCCCCCTACCGTTCCTTAAGACTCTACTAGACCTGTTCTTGTGTGATGAGACCAATGAACCTAATGCTCTGATACCAAGTCTGTCACGACCCAAATCGGGAACGCGACTGGCACCCACATTTACCCTCCTATGTGAGCGAACCAACCAATTTAACCCTTAACATTTTAATACAATATCGACAAAAGAAATGCGGAAGACTTAACTCATTAATAAAAACAAATCAAAAACTATTATTATTATCCCCAAAATCTGGAAGTCATCATCACAAGAACATCTATCTCAATTTACTAATCTAAGAATGTCTAAAAAGCTAAAAACAAGTAAAAACTAGTCCATGCCGGAAGTTCAAGGCATCAAGACTTGAAGAAGAAGATCCAGTCCAAGCTAGACGCATTAGCTCACCCTGAATTTCCGATGGAGTGAAGACTGGCTTGATCTACTGCTGAGTCGAAGTTGACGGAACGTTTGCTGCATAACACAAATAACAAGAGGAAAACATAAAAGTAGGGGGTCAGTACAACCACTCGTACTGAGTAGATATCATCGGTTAACTCAAAATAGGCGATAATACATATCAAGTAATATTATAAATCAACTATAAACTCAACATGTAGCAACAAGTAGTATAATCGTCAATAAATACCATCAAGTTCATCCATGAGGACTCAAGCCTCAATACCATACTCATTTGGGGATTAAGTTCATTATGTTGAGTATATTAACATCTTTCGAGATTCATTATCTTTCTTCCTCTTGTGTCGGTACGTGACACTCCGATCCCCTACTACTATGTGTCGGTACGTGACACTCCGATCCCCTATATGTGTCGGAACGTGACACTCCGATCCCCTATATGTGTCGGTACGTGACACTCCGATCCCCTACATCTACGTGTCGGTTCGTGACACCCGTCCCACTAATACTATGTGTCGGAACGTGACACTCCGATCCACTAATTCTATGTGTCGGAACGTGACACTCCGATCCACTAATCTCATTATATCCGTTCATCAAGCCTTCTCTATACCAAGGCATCATCAATCCCAATCACTTTAATTCATCAAGCCTTCTTTTATACCAAGGCATTATCATTAATATCATAGATTAAAGTTTCTTTCAAGATTTGGGATTCAATGGTTTTCATCATGCTTGTTTTATCAAAATCACATAATCATATTCATACAAGCATACAATTAAGCATATAGACAGGTTTACAATATCATCAATACATATCATTCCCTATCAAGAGTTCACTACGATTATCGTAAAATAAACCATAACCTACCTCCACCGAAGAATTGGAATCCACAAGAAATTTCCCAAGCTTGCTATTCTCCTCAACCAATTCGATCGATCTGCTCTCTCTCTTTCTGTTCTTTCTCTTTTGTTTTATTCAAACCCTCTTTCCTTTACCCTAATTAATCATGTAATTAAGTGTGAAAAAGGACAATAAAACCCCACTAATTCACTTAAGGTTACCCCTTTTAACCCCTAAGTAATTAGACTTATTAATGTTACCCCTCAATCTTTATAATTAAGGAAAGAATAGTCAAAAACGACCCTTAAAACGTGTGGAGAAATCCTAAACTGTCTGGGACTGCGTGACCTGTGACGAGCCGTCGTGCCTGCGACGGTCCGTCACGGTGGTCGTCGCACCTACCCAGAATCCCGTCGTTACCACGGACGCTGTGACGGTCCGTCACGCCTGCGACGGTCCGTCCTGCACGTCCGTCATGGCGGTCAGAAACTCGTTTCTCGAACCAAATTCTCAAACGTTGAAGTGTTTTGCAACGGAACCTCACGACGGTTCGTCGTGGATGTGACGGCACGTCCTGCAGGTCCGTCACAATTTACAGAGAGTCGATTTTCAGTACCCAATTTCAGAATTCTAAGTGTCATGGGACGAAACATCCATGACGGGCCGTCGTGGCTACGACGGTCCGTCACTACTTCCGTCGTCCCAGCCAGTTTTTCCAGAATTTCAATCTGCTGCTCAAAACGACTAAACAGGTCGTTACAGGAATCAAACAACAATCGAACAAGGAACTGGAATGAATCGCGAGATGGAGAGCTTGAAATCAAAAGAAAGTGTGAAGTTAGAGAGAGAGAGAAAGAGAACTGTTCTGTGAAAGTTAACGATTTGGGAATTTCCCCAAATTTAGGCATTAACAAATACACGTGGGATACACATGGGACTTTTTAAATGGTCATTCAATACACGTCAGATACACGTGGGACGGTTAACTACACGCGCCACATAATTAATGAAAAGTGATTAAAAAATGGTTTTACGGTTCAAATCTGGGGTGGTTAAGGTGTTCAATAGTTAGTACGTCTAGTTGAGGTGTCTAAGTGAATAATCGGGACAAGTTTGAGTGGCTGCATATGACTTTGGCCGAATAATTTTCACTTTATTCGAAAATTGATTATTGACCATGAAAATTTAAAACACAATATTTTCTTTTTGAAGGTATATTATCAATATAATTATATTTTCAATTATATGATGAATTCTATAGTCAAATACCCAATAATAATAATAATAAATATAATAATAATAATAATAATAATAATAATAATAATAATAATAACCATGCACATAACCTTTCATTCTATTAGAAATTCATTTTACTAAACTAGTTTTATTTAATTATATTTTATAATTTTGTTATTAATATATTATGTAACTATTTAATGACAAAAATAATAATTTTAAAATAAAATTCTGTTAATAAAATAAATAAGTAAAAAACTAAATTATTTTTCACTATACCAATAGATAGAGTAATTAAATTTATTTCAAATTAGGTTTAGAAAAATAAAAAAATAACAAAAAGAGGAAAGAGAAAAATGAGAAAGAGAAGTAAAAGTAAAAAAAGACAACAAAACATGGATACGAATAAAGATATAATAAAATAAACCGTCATACAAGTAGTACCTCAGACATAATACTACACATTATTACTCTCTCTCAAAGCATGTGAAAGAGTAATACAAATTTCTCTCTGTTCACTTTCAAATATATTCTTCTCTTCTGAGGGATTGTTGGTTGGATTTCTTAAGGTAATTTTTTTATTTTTATTGGTGGGTAATCTTAGTTCCGTTCTTGTGAACATGATTTATTGCTATTGGGTTGTATTTCGTGTCCATTGTTCCTCAGTATGTAAAATTCTGAAGAGGTAGTATTATTTTAGAGACATCTTTTCTGCTTCCAAAGAAATGAAAAAGAGATTGTTAGTTGTATTTTGCTATTAATTCTTCTCTTCTGAGAGATTGTTGGTTGGATTTAATCTTAGTTCCGTTCTTGTGAACATGATTTATTGCCATTGTGTTGTATTTCCTAAGTATGTAAAATTCTGAAGAGGTAGTATTATTTTAGAGACATCTTTTCTGCTTCTAAAGAAGTGAAAAAGAGATTGTTAGTTGTATTTTGCTATTAATTCTTCTCTTCAAAGAGATTGTTGGTTGGATTTAATCTTAGTTCCGTTCTTGTGAACATGATTTATTG
The DNA here is from genome assembly GCA_027704805.1 of Solanum corneliomulleri. Taxonomy (NCBI): domain Eukaryota; kingdom Viridiplantae; phylum Streptophyta; class Magnoliopsida; order Solanales; family Solanaceae; genus Solanum; species Solanum corneliomulleri. Next base: position 9,256,174 of record JAKWIY010003054.1, on the reverse strand, counting down.
CCATTGTGTTGTATTTCATGTCCGTTGTTCCTCAGTATGTAAAATTCTGAAGAGGTAGTATTATTTTAGAGACATCTTTTCTGCTTTTAAAGAAATGAAAAAGAGATTGTTAGTTGTATTTTGCTATTAATTCTTCTCTTCTGAGAGATTGTTGGTTGGATTTAATCTTAGTTCCGTTCTTGTGAACATGATTTATTGCCATTGTGTTGTATTTCATGTCCGTTGTTCCTCAGTATGTAAAATTCTGAAGAGGTAGTATTATTTTAGAGACATCTTTTCTGCTTCTAAAGAAATGAAAAAGAGATTGTTAGTTGTATTTTGCTATTAATTCTTCTCTTCTGAGAGATTGTTGGTTGGATTTAATCTTAGTTCCGTTCTTGTGAACATGATTTATTGCCATTGTGTTGTATTTCATGTCCGTTGTTCCTCAGTATGTAAAATTCTGAAGAGGTAGTATTATTTTAGAGACATCTTTTCTGCTTCTAAAGAAGTGAAAAAGAGATTGTTAGTTGTATTTTGCTATTAATTCTTCTCTTCTGAGAGATTGTTGGTTGGATTTAATCTTAGTTCCGTTCTTGTGAACATGATTTATTTCCATTGTGTTGTATTTCATGTCCGTTGTTCCTCAGTATGTAAAATTCTGAAGAGGTAGTATTATTTTAGAGACATCTTTTCTGCTTCTAAAGAAATGAAAAAGAGATTGTTAGTTGTTTTTTGCTATTAATTCTTCTCTTCTGAGAGATTGTTGGTTGGATTTAATCTTAGTTCCGTTCTTGTGAACATGATTTATTGCCATTGTATTGTATTTCATGTCCGTTGTTCCTCAGTATGTAAAATTCTGAAGAGGTAGTACTATTTTAGAGACATCTTTTCTGCTTCTAAAGAAATGAAAAAGAGATTGTTAGTTGTATTTTGCTATTAATTCTTCTCTTCTGAGAGATTGTTGGTTGGATTTAATCTTAGTTCCGTTCTTGTGAACATGATTTATTGCCATTGTGTTGTATTTCATGTCCGTTGTTCCTCAGTATGTAAAATTCTGAAGAGGTAGTATTATTTTAGAGACATCTTTTCTGCTTCTAAAGAAGTGAAAAAGAGATTGTTAGTTGTATTTTGCTATTAATTCTTCTCTTCTGAGAGATTGTTGGTTGGATTTAATCTTAGTTCCGTTCTTGTGAACATGATTTATTGCCATTGTGTTGTATTTCATGTCCGTTGTTCCTCAGTATGTAAAATTCTGAAGAGGTAGTATTATTTTAGAGACATCTTTTCTGCTTCTAAAGAAATGAAAAAGAGATTGTTAGTTGTATTTTGCTATTAATTCATCTCTTCTGAGAGATTGTTGGTTGGATTTAATCTTAGTTCCGTTCTTGTGAACATGATTTATTGCCATTGTGTTGTATTTCATGTCCGTTGTTCCTCAGTATGTAAAATTCTGAAGAGGTAGTATTATTTTAGAGACATCTTTTCTGCTTCTAAAGAAATGAAAAAGAGATTGTTAGTTGTATTTTGCTATTAATTCTTCTCTTCTGAGAGATTGTTGGTTGGATTTAATATTAGTTCCGTTCTTGTGAACATGATTTATTGCCATTGTGTTGTATTTCATGTCCGTTGTTCCTCAGTATGTAAAATTCTGACGAGGTAGTACTATTTTAGAGACATCTTTTCTTCTTCTAAAGAAATGAAAAAGAGATTGTTAGTTGTATTTTGCTATTAATTCTTCTCTTCTGAGAGATTGTTGGTTGGATTTAATCTTAGTTCCGTTCTTGTGAACATGATTTATTGCCATTGTGTTGTATTTCATGTCCGTTGTTCCTCAGTATGTAGAATTCTAAAGAGGTAGTATTAGTTTAGAGACATCTTTCTGCTTCTAAAGAAATGAAAAAGAGATTGTTAGTTATATTTTGCTATTAATTCTTCTCTTCTGAGAGATTGTTGGTTGGATTTAATCTTAGTTCCGTTCTTGTGAACATGATTTATTGCCATTGTGTTGTATTTCATGTCCGTTGTTCCTCAGTATGTAAAATTCTGAAGAGGTAGTATTATTTTAGAGACATCTTTTCTGCTTCTAAAGAAATGAAAAAGAGATTGTTAGTTGTATTTTGCTATTAATTCTTCTCTTCTGAGAGATTGTTGGTTGGATTTAATCTTAGTTCCGTTCTTGTGAACATGATTTATTGCCATTGTGTTGTATTTCATGTCCGTTGTTCCTCAGTATGTAAAATTCTGAAGAGGTAGTATTATTTTAGAGACATCTTTTCTGCTTCTAAAGAAATGAAAAAGAGATTGTTAGTTGTATTTTGCTATTAATTCTTCTCTTCTGAGAGATTGTTGGTTGGATTTAATCTTAGTTCCGTTCTTGTGAACATGATTTATTGCCATTGTGTTGTATTTTATGTCCGTTGTTCCTCAGTATGTAAAATTCTGAAGAGGTAGTATTGTTTTAGAGACATCTTTTCTGCTTCTAAAGGAATGAAAAAGAGATTGTTAGTTGAATTTTGCTATTAATTCTTCTCTTCTGAGAGATTGTTGGTTGGATTTAATCTTAGTTCCGTTCTTGTGAACATGATTTATTGCCATTGTGTTGTATTTCATGTCCGTTGTTCCTCAGTATGTAAATTTCTGAAGAGGTAGTATTAGTTTAGAGACATCTTTTCTGTTTCTAAAGAAATGAAAAAGAGATTTTTAGTTGTATTTTGCTATAAATTCTTCTCTTCTGAGAGATTGTTGGTTGGATTTAATCTTAGTTCCGTTCTTGTGAACATGATTTATTGTCATTGTGTTGTATTTCATGTCCGTTGTTCCTCAGTATGTAAAATTCTGAAGAGGTAGTATTATTTTAGAGACATCTTTTCTGCTTCTAAAGAAATGAAAAAGAGATTGTTAGTTTTATTTTGCTATTAATTCTTCTCTTCTGAGAGATTGTTGGTTGGATTTAATCTTAGTTCCGTTCTTGTGAACATGATTTATTGCCATTGTGTTGTATTTCATGTCCGTTGTTCCTCAGTATGTAAAATTCTGAAGAGGTAGTATTTTAGAGACATCTTTTCTACTTCTAAAGAAATGAAAAAGAGATTGTTAGTTGTATTTTGCTATTAATTCTTCTCTTCTGAGAGATTGTTGGTAGGATTTAATCTTAGTTCCGTTCTTGTGAACATGATTTATTGCCATTGTGTTGTATTTCATGTCCGTTGTTCCTCAGTATGTAAAATTCTGAAGAGGTAGTATTAGTTTAGAGACATCTTTTCTGCTTCTAAAGAAATGAAAAAGAGATTTTTAGTTGTATTTTGCTATAAATTCTTCTCTTCTGAGAGATTGTTGGTTGGATTTAATCTTAGTTCCGTTCTTGTGAAAATGATTTATTGCCATTGTGTTGTATTTCATGTCCGTTGTTCCTCAGTATGTAAAATTCTGAAGAGGTAGTATTATTTTAGAGACATCTTTTGTGCTTCTAAAGAAATGAAAAAGAGATTGTTAGTTGTATTTTGCTATTAATTCTTCTCTTCTGAGAGATTGTTGGTTGGATTTAATCTTAGTTCCGTTCTTGTGAACATGATTTATTGCCATTGTGTTGTATTTCATGTCCGTTGTTCCTCAGTATGTAAAATTCTGAAGAGGTAGTATTATTTTAGAGACATCTTTTCTGCTTCTAAAGAAATGAAAAAGAGATTGTTAGTTGTATTTTGCTATTTTGAGAAATTCAATACTTATCTTTGTGGGTTATTCTCAAATTTGAATTGTATTGCGTCCAAAGTCTATTTGATTGCGAAATGTGAAGTCAAAGTTAATGGAGTGTGAATTGTGAAGGGTCAGTCTCTAAACATCATGCAACAAAACTAAGATGAGATAAGTTGTTTGGATAAGAATTGTATGAAGTTCAGATAACAATTTCAAAATCTTTTTGAAGTTCAAATTTGAGTTATATCATGCATATGTGTCATTTTCTTCTTCTTCTTTTATCCTTTCTTTGTTTTATTCATTTTACGATAATGGAATTGCGATCGCCAATTCTTGGTTTTCTTCTCATTTTGAATATTTTGTTCCATAAAGATTTATAATTTGATAAATTGAATGAATTTTATTAGAAACTCACTGTTTAGTATTGATTCAACAAAAAATGAACAAAATCATGAATGAATTAGACGAACTGGTTTATTCTTTAGAAGACCTAAGTCTATCAGATTCAGAAGAAATAAATGTATTCATGAATAAAGGAGAAACAGAAGGACCCCAAGGAAAGTTCGAAGCTTCAACTTCGATGAAAAATGAATGGCAAGAGCCAGAAAATAAAAATGAAAATTTTACAAATAAATCAAAAACAAAAAATGATTTCTCAAAAAATTATCATAACAATGATAAATCAAGATTTATGCCTAATAGACTACCTACAGGAGATATTAGCATACAATTCTTAGATTTAGAATGTAAAAGAAATTCAGAAAATAGTCTAGATCTTTGGTCTCAAAATATGTTAATGTATTTCCTATTAGGAAAAGGAGATTATACAGATGAAGAAAAATACTTCATAATGATAAATACCTTTACTGGAAAGGTAAATGACTGGTTTTCAGGATTAACTGAAGATGCTGAAAATATAATTAAAAATGATACCTTAGAAGGATTAAAAAATTCTTTGCAAGAAGGTATAAATAACCTTAAGCAATATATTACGAATGAATTCTTTGGAGGACAAGGAAGTGAAAAAGAAAACAAAGAAATAATAAAAAATTTAGCAAAAGAAAAATTAGAAAAATTACAAATATGTAAAATGAGTTATATTCGAGAATACACTTGTGAATTCGAAGAATATTATTACAAAATATTTGATAGTGGTAAAGAAATGTTACCTTATTTGGAAAAATACTATCAAAAATTACCAGGCTTTTGGGCCAAATATTTTAGAGAAGAATATGAAAAAGAAAATATAAAAGGAGATACTCTTGGACAAAGAATAAGTTTCCTGAATAATAGATTAGGACAATTATGTATGTCACATAATATACAAAGAAAAGCTAAAAGAATAAATACCCAAATTTATTGTAAAGACACACAAGCATCTACTCAATGGGGATGTGATGATAGACCATATAAAAGGAAAAAACAACCTAAAAAAGGTTTAATTAAAAGGAAAAATTTCACTAAACAAAAATATATACCTAAGAAAAGATATTATAAAAAGAAAAGAGAATTTACAAAAACTAAAAGTAAATGTAAATGTTATAATTGTGGAGAAGAAGGACACAAAAGTTATGAATGTAATAAAAAAAGAGTAAAAATCTCAAAAATAGATAGAATAGAAATAGATTCGGACTTAGAATCTATAAAATCTATAAATAGTGAAGATTTCTTTGAAGAAATCTATGAAGAATACTCAACTAGTTCAGAAGAGTCTGACTAAATGAATAAAGAAATACAAGAAAAAGAAGATTCTGTACAAATAGTGGATACAGAAGAAGATCACCATGGTTATGCTTTAAAAGCAACTTTCGATGGAGAAACATTTAAGAAAATCCAAGGATTAAAATTAAATCTTAAAACAGAAGATAACTTATTAAGCAGAATGCAAAGGATTTTCACAAGAGATAAAATCTCTTATCATGAATATCAAGAAGTAGAAAAGGTAATAGAAATTACCCAAACTACAGGAAAACATAAGTTAAACTTATTAACAAAGAAAATGATAAATCAAATATTAAGAAAAATTCCTGAAAAGAAAAGAAAGAAAATGAATTATGTTCATTTGGGAGGAATTCAAATATTAGTTAAATCAACCTTTAAAGAAGGAATAAATTGTCACGACCCAAAACGGAGTCGTGACTGGCACCCACATTTACCCTCCTATGTGAGCGAACCAACCAATCAATCTCTTAACATTTCAATGTATATCGACAGAAAGTAATGCGGAAGACTTAAACTCATTCTTAAAAACAATTCAAAAACTATTATTATTATCCCCAAAATCTGGAAGTCATCACCACAAGAACATCTATCTCAAATTACTAAACTAAGAATGTCTAAGAACAAAATAACTAAAAAGCTAGTCCATGCCGGAAGTTCAAGGCATCGAGACATGAAGAGGGAGATCCAGTCCAAGCTAGAAGCATTAGCTCACCCTGAAATCCGGTATACTGATGACTGGCTAGGAATACTGTTGAGTTGAAGATGACGGAACGTTTGCTGCACTCCACAAATAACAAAGAAAGAAACAAACAAGTAGGGGTCAGTACAAAACACGGGTACTGAGTAAGTATCATCGGCCAACTCAAAATAGAAAGCAGTATATATTAGTTAATATCATAAATCAACTATAATACTCAACATGTAGCAACGACAAGTACTAAAATCATCAATAAGTACTAACAAGTTCATCCATGAGGACTCAAGCCTCAATATCATACTCATTTGGGAATTAGATTCATTAGATTGAATTCATTAACATATTTCAAGATTCGTTATCTTTATTCCCCTCGTGTCGGTATGTGACACTCCGCTCCATATACTATCCTGGTGTCGGAACGTGACACTCCGATCCTCATTCTATCCTGGTACCGGAACGTGGCACCCGATCCATATACTATCCTGGTGTCGGAACGTGACACTCCGATCCTCATTCTATCCTGGTACCGGAACGTGGCACCCGATCCATATACTATCCTGGTGTCGGAACGTGACACTCCGATCCTCATTCTATCCTGGTACCGGAACGTGGCACCCGATCCATATACTATCCTGGTGTCGGAACGTGACACTCCGATCCTCATTCTATCCTGGTACCGAAACGTGGCACCCGATCCTCTATCTCTATCCTGGTACCGGAACGTGGCACCCGATCCCCTAATCTCACCACTTTCGTTCATCAAGCCTTCTTTTGTACCAAGGCATCATCATTAACAAAGTAGATTAGGGTTTCTTTTCAAGATTTGGGATTCAATAGCCTCATCATGCTTATTTATTCACAATTTCATAATCATATTCATGCAAGCATACAATTAAGCATATAGAAGGGTTTACAATATTACTAACACATATCATTCGCTATTAAGAGTTTACTACGAATAGTGTGAAAACCATAACCTACCTCCACCGAAGACTAGTGATCAAGCAAGAATTTCCCAAAGCCTTGTGTTTTCCTCTTCTCCCTCGTTCGATCCTCTCTCTCTCTCTTGTTCTTTCTGTTTTCTTTATTCAAACCTCTTTCTTTTACCCTAATTAACATGTAATTAAGAATGAAGATGACAATAATAACCCAATAATTAACTTAAGGTTACCTCTTTTAACCCCCAAGTAATCAAACTTATAATTCTTAACCCTCTAACTTTATAATTAAAGTAGGAATAGTCCAAAATGACCCTTAAAACGTGTAAAGAAATCCGACCCAGACTGGGATTACGCAACCTGCGACGGCCCGTCGTGCCTGCGACGGTCCGTCCTGCAGGTCGTCGCAAGGGTCAGAGACTCGATTTCCACTGAAGAACCTGTGACGGTCCGTCACACCTGTGACGGTCCGTCCTGCCATTCCGTCACGAAGTTCAGAGAGTCGATTTTCAGTACCCAATTTCAGAATTTCTAAGTGTTTTGAAACGAGACCCTGCGACGGTCCGTCGTGCCTGTGACGGTCCGTCGTGGGGTCCGTCGTTTCAGCCAGTTTTTCCAGAAATAAAATTTGCTGCTCAAAACGACTAAACATGTCGTTACAATAGATACCAATTTACCCATCGTTCGTCCTCGAACGATCACAAGAAGAAAAACAAGGGCGAGAAGGAGTACCTGAATCTTTAAACAGATGTGGGTATCTTTCTTGCATATTTGCCTCCTTCTCCCAAGTGGCTTCTTCAACCGGTCAATTCTTCCATTGCACCTTGATGGATGCAATCTCCCTTGACCTCAACTTGCGAACTTCTCTATCTAAAATAGCAACAGGCTCCTCCTCATAAGACAAATTTTCATCAAGCAATACTGAATCCCAACGGATAATGTAGTTTCCATCCCCATGGTATCTTTTCAACATAGACACATGAAATACCGGATGCACTCCGGACAGCCCTGGAGGCAAGGCTAATTCGTAAGCCACCTCCCCTACTCGCTTAAGTACTTCAAAGGGACCAATATACCTTGGGCTTAGTTTACCTCTTTTACCAAACCGCATCACCCCTTTCATGGGCGAAACCTTCAACAAGACTTGTTCACCCTCCATGAACTCTAAGTCTCTAACCTTTCGATCTGCATATTCTTTTTGCCTACTTTGCGCCGCCAAAAGCTTTTCTTGAATAGACTTCACTTTCTCTATCGAATCCCTCAAAAGGTCAGTACCCCAAGGTCTAACCTCAAATGCATCAAACCACCCAATGGGAGACCTACATCTCCTACCATACAATGCTTCAAATGGGGCCATATCAATGCTTGAGTGATAACTATTATTGTATGAAAGGAAGTTATCCCAATGACCACCAAATTCTATCACACAAGCACGAAGCATATCCTCTAACACTTGAATCGTTCGCTCAGACTGACCATCGGTCTGAGGATGGAACGCGGTACTAAGGTCCAACCTAGTACCCAATTCCGCATGCAATGTTTTCCAAAACTTAGAAGTAAACTGCGTACCTCTATCTGATATGATGGATAGTGGAACCCCATGCAATCGAACGATTTCTGAGATATAGATCTTGGCTAACTTCTCGGCATTGTAAGTCACCTTAACCGGAATAAAATGAGCAGACTTAGTTAACCTATCAACAATCACCCAAATAGAGTCGTACTTACCCATCGTCTTTGGAAGACCAACCACGAAGTCCATTGCGATTCTCTCCCATTTCCATTCCGGAATGGGCATTTTCTGAAGTGTTCCTCCGGGCCTTTGGTGTTCATACTTTACTTGTTGACAGTTTGGACACTTGGCAATAAATTCAACAATATCACGCTTCATCCTACTCCACCAAAAGTGTTGCTTTAGGTCACGATACATCTTGGTTGCACCCGGATGTATAGAATACCTTGAACTATGAGCCTCTGTTAAAATAGTGTTGATCAAATCATCGATGCGGGGTACACATACCCTTCCCTTAATCCTCAAAACACCTTCCTCATCGATTGTTGCTTCTTTAGCCTCTCCTTGCAACACTTTATCTCGAATCCGGATCAATTTCTCATCATCAAACTGCTTCCCCTTAATCTTGTCAAGGAAGGAAGATCTTGCTTCCACACGAGCTAAAAATCCTCCCTTCTCATTTACTTCTAATCTCATAAGGTCGTTAGCCAGAATCTGAACTTCTCTAGCCAATGGGCGTCTAGAAGCTTGCAAGTGAGCTAGACTTCCCATGCTTCCCGCCTTTCTACTTAAAGCATCCGCCACAACATTCGCCTTCCCCGGATGATACAAGATAGTGATATCGTAGTCCTTCAGTAGTTCCATCCATCTCCTTTGTCTCAAGTTCAAATCTTTCTGAGTAAAGACATACTGTAGGCTACGATGATCCGTATAGACTTCACACTTAACCCCATATAAATAGTGCCTCCATTGCTTTAATGCAAACACTACCGCGGCCAATTCCAAATCATGGGTCGGATAGTTACGTTCATGCACTTTAAATTGCCTCGAAGCATACGCAATTACACTCTTCTCCTGCATTAGCACTGCACCCAAACCGGAATAGGATGCATCACAATAAACGATGAAATTCCTACCCTCTACTGGCAAGGTAAGGATAGGTGCGGTAGTCAACAGAGTCTTGAGTTTCTGAAAGCTTTCTTCGCACTCTTCCGACCATACAAATGGAACATTTTGCTTAGTCAAGTTCGTCAGTTGGGAAGCAATAGAAGAGAATCCCTTAACAAATCGGCGGTAGTAGCTAGCTAACCCAACAAAGCTTCTTATTTCCGACACATTAGTGGGTCTCACCCAATTCTTCACTGTCTCAATCTTAGATGGATCTACCATCACTCCTTCCTTAGAAACCACATGCCCCAAGAAGGACACTGCATCTAGCCAAAACTCACACTTAGAGAACTTGGCATAAAGCTTTTTCTCCCTCAACATTTCCAATACCATTCTCAAATGCTCCTCATGTTCCTTCTTGCTTTTAGAGTATATCAGTATATCATCAATAAACACGATCACAAAGAGATCCAAGTATGGCTTAAAAATCCCATTCATCAGGCTCATGAAAGCAGCGGGGGCGTTTGTAAGACCAAAAGACATCACTACAAATTCGTAATGCCCATACCTGGTTCTAAAAGCAGTCTTTGGCACATCCGTTGTCCGTATTTTCAATTGATGATAACCGGATCTCAAATCAATCTTAGAGAAGACACAAGCACCTTGTAACTGATCGAACAAGTCATCAATGCGAGGAAGAGGATACTTGTTCTTAATAGTTACCTTGTTCAACTGCCGGTAGTCTATGCACATCCGAAAACTCCCATCCTTCTTCTTCACAAACAAAACCGGAGCACCCCAAGGAGATGCACTTGGTCTAATGAAGCCTTTGCTCAACAACTCTTGAAGTTGAGCCTTTAACTCTCTTAACTCTGCGGGAGCCATTCTATAAGGGGGTATAGAAATGGGGCGAGTACCCGGTTCAAGATCGATACAGAAGTCAATATCCCTATCTGGTGGCATACCAGGAAGATCTGCAGGGAACACATCCAAAAACTCACGGACTACCGAAACCGACTCAATCGAAGGTACTTGGGTAGTGTCATCCTTGAGATGGACCAAGAAAGCTAAACACCCTTTACTAACCATTTTCTTAGCACGAAGAAAGGAGATGATACGCACTGGATTGGAAGTGTAGTCCCCCTCCCACACTAACGGGTCTGTCCCAGGCTTGGCTAACGTCACAGTTTTAGCATTACAATCCAAGATCGCAAAGTTCGGAGAAAGCCAAGTCATACCCAAAATTACATCAAAGTCAACCATTTCTAAGATAACCAAATCTACATACGTGTTGCTCCCCACAAAATTCACCAAACAAGACCTATATACCTTTTCAACTACCACGGACTCACCCACCGGAGTAGACACACGAATAGGCATATCAAGTAATTCACAATGTAAATTTAGACCATTAGCAAATGAGGAAGATACATTAGAAAATGTGGATCCGGGATCAAACAATACAGAAGCCATGCAATCACAAACCAAAAGCTTACCTGTGATGACAGCATCAGACGCCTCCGCTTCAGACCGCCCAGGGAAAGCGTAACAATGGGCCCTATCGTTTGTCTGTCCATTGCCCCTACCCTGTTGTGATGTAGTGGCTCCAGTTTGCCCATCACCTCGGCCGTTTTGGTGACCACCATTACCTCGACCACCGCGTCCTCCAGAATGACGGCCTCTTCCATAACCACCCCTACCTCTAGCATTTGGGGGCTGATAACTCTGTTTTGGACAATATCTCTTAATATGTCCAATCTCGCCACATCCATAGCACTCTCGGGGTTCATGCATAGGTCTCTCAGAGAAGTGTTGGTCGGTCTGTGGTGGACCCCCAACTACAGTCTGTAGTGAAGATTGAATGGGTCGAACTGAGTAACCTCCAGAACTCTGTCCTCTAGAGTAGGAACCACTAAACTCACCTCCCTTTCGAAACCTTTTTGATGTCGATGTCGAGGGGAAGTCATCGGGCTTCACTCCTTCCACCTCTATCACGAAGTCTACCACTTCTTGGAAGGATTTTGTCGTAGCCGCTACCTGTAAGGCCGAAATCCGCAACTCTGACCTCAACCCCTTCACAAACCGGCGAATTCGCTCTTGTGGACTGAAACAAAGTTGCGTGGCATATCTGGATAGTGCGCGAAACCTAGCCTCATATGCATTGACCGACATCCTACCTTGCTCTAGGCTCAAGAACTCATCCCTCTTCCTATCCCTCAAAGTCCGTGGGATGTACTTCTCCATAAACAAGCTAGAGAATGAGGCCCAAGTCATAGGTGTTGCCTCTGTCGGTTGACACTCAACATGTGATCGCCACCACATTTTGGCGTTCCCTTGAAACTGATAACTCACGAACTCAACACCAAACCGTTCTACTATACCCATCTTGTGTAGTAGCTCATGACAGTCAACCAGAAAATCGTAAGCATCCTCAGATTCCGCACCCTTGAAGACTGGAGGTTTCAATTTCAAGAACTTACTGAAAAGTTCATGCTGATCATTGGTAATTATGGGCCCCGTAGTCAGACGAGGAAACGTGCCTATCTCCAATGAGGCATCCATGCGGGGAGCCATAGTAGCCGCATGTTGTACCTCCGGAACCTGAGGTGCTGGTGCAGAAAACACTGGGGGTGTCTGGCCCTGATCAGACAACCCGCTAAGATAAGCCAGAACTTGATTAATCGTCTCTGGGGTAGGTTGGGGTGGCATTTCCTCATTCTGCACTTGTTCATTCTCCCCATCCTCCCCTTCTCTTACTACTTCTTCAGTCGGTGGAGGATTCACTGCCCTAGCATCAGATGGGCTAGGTGCTCGTCCTCTTTCTCTAGAGGACGTCCTCCCACGACCTCTACCACGGCCTCTTGCCGTTGTTCTCCCTCGAGCCACAGCCCCAGTGGCTGGCTCAGACGTTTCTTGTCTTGCCGGTGTTGGTGTTGGTGCGGTCGTTGCTCTAGTTCTAACCATCTGCGAAAGAGAGTGAAGATGGTCAGATACCAATTTGTATCACCTAGATACCAATTGGATTCAAGTAATAGCACGAAAGAAAGAAAGAAAGAATGGAATTTTCCTAAAGTCTTATAGCCTCTCAAAGAAAAGTAAAGGCGTCCCCCTACCGTTCCATAAGACTCTACTAGACTCGTTCTTGTGTGATGAGACCAACGAACCTAATGCTCTGATACTAAGTTTGTCACGACCCAAAACGGAGTCGCGACTGGCACCCACATTTACCCTCCTATGTGAGCGAACCAACCAATCAATCTCTTAACATTTCAATGTATATCGACAGAAAGTAATGCGGAAGACTTAAACTCATTCTTAAAAACAATTCAAAAACTATTATTATTATCCCCAAAATCTGGAAGTCATCACCACAAGAACATCTATCTCAAATTACTAAACTAAGAATGTCTAAGCACAAAATAACTAAAAAGCTAGTCCATCCCGGAAGTTCAAGGCATCGAGACATGAAGAGGGAGATCCAGTCCAAGCTAGAAGCATTAGCTCACCCTGAAATCCGGTATACTGATGACTGGCTAGGATTACTGTTGAGTTGAAGATGACGGAACGTTTGCTGCACTCCACAAATAACAAAGAAATAAACAAACAAGTAGGGGTCAGTACAAAACACGGGTACTGAGTAAGTATCATCGGCCAACTCAAAATAGAAAGCAGTATATATCAGTTAATATCATAAATCAACTATAATACTCAACATGTAGCAACGACAAGTACTAAAATCATCAATAAGTACTAACAAGTTCATCCATGAGGACTCAAGCCTCAATATCATACTCATTTGGGAATTAGATTCATTAGATTGAATTCATTAACATATTTCAAGATTCGTTATCTTTATTCCCCTCGTGTCGGTACGTGACACTCCGCTCCATATACTATCCTGGTGTCGGAACGTGACACTCCGATCCTCATTCTATCCAGGTACCGGAACGTGGCACCCGATCCATATACTATCCTGGTGTCGGAACATGACACTCCGATCCTCATTCTATCCTGGTACCGGAACGTGGCACCCGATCCATATACTATCCTGGTGTCGGAACGTGACACTCCGATCCTCATTCTATCCTGGTACCGGAATGTGGCACCCGATCCATATACTATCCTGGTGTCGGAACGTGACACTCCGATCCTCATTCTATCCTGGTACCGGAACGTGGCACCCGATCCTCTATCTCTATCCTGGTACCGGAACGTGGCACCCGATCCCCTAATCTCACCACTTTCGTTCATCAAGCCTTCTTTTGTACCAAGGCATCATCATTAACAAAGTAGATTAGGGTTTCTTTTCAAGATTTGGGATTCAATAGCCTCATCATGCTTATTTATTCACAATTTCATAATCATATTCATGCAAGCATACAATTAAGCATATAGAAGGGTTTACAATATTACTAACACATATCATTCGCTATTAAGAGTTACTACGAATAGTGTGAAAACCATAACCTACCTCCACCGAAGACTAGTGATCAAGCAAGAATTTCCCAAAGCCTTGTGTTTTCCTCTTCTCCCTCGTTCGATCCTCTCTCTCTTGTTCTTTCTGTTTTCTTTATTCAAACCTCTTTCTTTTACCCTAATTAACATGTAATTAAGAATGAAGATGGAAATAATAACCCACTAATTAACTTAAGGTTACCTCTTTTAACCCCCAAGTAATTAAACTTATAATCCTTAACCCTCTAACTTTATAATTAAAGTAGGAATAGTCCAAAACGACCCTTAAAACGTGTAAAGAAATCCGACCCAGACTGGGATTACGCAACCTGCGATGGCCCGTCGTGCCTGCGAAGGTCCGTCCTGCAGGTCGTCGCAAGGGTCAGAGACTCGATTTCCACTGAAGAACCTGTGACGGTCCGTCACACCTGTGACGGTCCGTCCTGCCATTCCGTCACGAAGTTCAGAGAGTCGATTTTCAGTACCCGATTTCAGAATTTCTAAGTGTTTTGAAACGAGACCCTGCGACGGTCCGTCGTGCCTGTGACGGTCCGTCGTGGGGTTCGTCGTTTCAGCCAGTTTTTCCAGAAATAAAATCTGCTGCTCAAAACGACTAAACAGGTCGTTACATAAATTGTCCAATAGTGATAAATTTATCCGATGAAAGATTTATGAACGCAAGAGAAGGAAATCTTGGTATAGTGGAAGGAAATTTAGCTTACACTAAGCTTTTATTCACTTATTACCCAAGATATTGTATATCACTAAAAGATGCTGATTTTAATGATGCATTAAGTCTACATTTCCAGATCAAAAGAAATGATCTATTTAAACCAGGAAATCATATAATGAGTATATATTACCAGGCATTATACACAGTTTCAAATTCAAATTATGGAAATGTGTATAAAAATAAAGAACCAATTGAAATAGATCAAAAATGCGTAGGAATTGCTAGAATTATAGAAGCAGAAATTCAGCAAGCACAAATTCCAGACGAATATGAAATTCGATTTGGAAAAACACATGAAATAGGAAGTACTAGTAATCCTAGACTTTCATTAGAATATGGAAAAAATACCATTAGAAAAAGTATATCTAATAGGTATTCTATAAAAAATCAACATTCAAGTATATTGAAAATAAAAGGAAGAATTTTCAATGGATTAGAATGGAAAAATCAGGATATACTGATACAAACAGGAGCAACTGCTAATCATATAAAAGAATATCTTATAAATGGATTAACAGTTTACGAAGGAGAACAATACGTATACAAAACCTTTGAAGGTAATAATTTCAGCTGTAAAAATATGGTAGATTTACCAATACAGCTAGATACAATAAGAATAACAGTTCCCTGTTATATTATAAATCATGAAAGTAACCAAGAAATAATTTTGGGAAATTTATTTCTAAATAATTTAGAAGATTATAACATCGGAAAAGATGGAATAGAAATGATTTATAAAAATGAAACTTGTTTCATACCAAAAATATAAATGCCAAAAGAAACAATCTTTAAAGTTTCGGTTTTTATAGAAATAACAATTTATGATACAAAATTGACAACTTGTTGTCAAATAGATAATGGATCAGAAGCAAGTCTAGCTAAGTCTTTTTTAATAAAAGATTGGGACTTAAATAAAAATAATATCTCTATGATAGGAATCACAGGAGATAAAGAAAAATTAACAAAATCTAAAGAAAAAGTAGAAATAATTTTAGGATCAAAAATTGTTTCTATAAATAAATTGTTTGCCTATGATAAACTGGAAACAGATTTATTATTAGGAAATGATTTCATACAACAATTTCAAAATTATCAACAAACATTATATATGATAAATTTGAAAACACCTTGCGGACATTACATAAAAGTCCCAAGAATACAAAATGTTTATAATCTTGAAAAAGATAAAGATAAATATAAAAGAAAATATTTAGATAATTTGAGAAAAGTTACTTGTAAATGTCTTAATCTAGAAAAAATTAAGGAAAATTTACAAAAATCTTATGGAGAAAATCCATTAGAAAAATGGGAACAAAGCCATGAAAGAGCAATTCTAACACTAAAAGACCCAAACATAATAATTAGGGTAAGATCTATGTTATACAACGAAGAAGATAAATTGGAATTTAAAATCCAAATTAATGAGTTACTTAAACTAAAACTCATAAGAGTAAGTAAAAGTCCTCATAGTAGTCCAGCATTCATGGTAAGAAATCATGCTGAATTAAAAAGAGGAAAAGCAAGAATGGTGATAAACTATAAAGAATTAAATAAAAATTGTTTATTTGATGGATACTTTATTCCAAATAAAAGCAATTTAATTAACCTTGCAAAAGGAAAAACTTATTTTTCAAAATTTGACTGTAAAAGCGGATTTTGGCAAATAAAATTAGAAGAAAATTCAGTTAAATTAACTGCATTTAGTACTCCTAATGGACATTACGAGTGGTTAGTAATGCCTTTTGGACTAAAAAACGCACCACAAATATTTCAAAGAAGAATGGATAAAATCTTCTCAGAAGATAATTACTTAATAGTATACATTGATGATATACTAATATGTTCCAAAACCTATGAAGACCATTTAAAACATTTAAAAAAAAATTCAGAAAAATGTTTAAAAAATGGAATAATTCTTAGTCAGAAAAAAGCTGAAATAAACAAAAATGAAATAGAATTCTTAGGAATGATTATTTCAAAAAATGGGATTGAATTACAATCGCATATAGCTAAAAAGATTATAGAATTTCCTGACAAACTCACAACAAAACAAGAAATCCAGAGATTTTTGGGTTGTTTGAATTATGCAGGAGAATTTATACAAGATTTAGCAAAAAAGAAAAATATACTTCAAAAATTGATAAGAAAAACCAACAGACTAGGTTGGACAGAAGAACACACTAAGTGCGTAAAAAACTTAAAAGAAGAATGTGCAAAATTACCCAAGCTAAGGCTACCAGAAGAAAGTGATAATCTAATTCTACAAACAGATGCTTCAGATTATCATTGGGGTGCTATTTTGCAAACAGATCTAATTGAAATCTGCAGGTACACAAGTGGTACATTCAATGATGCAGAAACGAGATATTCTACTAATGAAAAAGAATTATTAGCAATTGTAAAAGGAATTAGAAAGCTTTCTACTTTTCTTTTACCAAAACCATTTATTATTAGAACTGATAACACACAAGTTGCAGGGCTAATAAACAATAGATTGCCTTCTGAACCTCAATACAGGAGACTTCATAGATGGCAAGTATTATTATCTTTTTATACTTTTTCAATTGAGTATATAAAAGGAAATGACAATTTTCTTGCAGATTTCTTATCAAGAAACGTCCAATATGGACAATCAGACGAAAATCCTGGTTAACAGGATATATGAAAAGATGCAAAAGGTGGATAATTCCATCGATGAAAAAGGACAGAAATTGTTCAAAATAAGAGATGAGCTCTCAAAATTATCTAAACAAGCTCGAATGTTACAATTCGAAATAAATCAACTCAGCACAGACCAAGCTGAAAATATGAGAGAATTCTTACTTCTCTGTGAACATTTGGATACACGTCCAATTCAGAATTCAAATCTGTAAGAGATCATCAATCTCAACAAGGTGGCAGGAGATGTCCCACCAGCACCTAGTGCAAAAAACATCTCAATGGTACGCACGGATATGCCATCTTCATCCAAAAAGGATGTAAGAGAAAGCCGAGCAAATGAAGCTTCTAGCTCATCATCAGTGAAAACTGAAAAAACATCTGGAAACCCAGAAAATAAAACTAACCCAGAAACATCTGGAGCAAAAGTTTTTTCTTCTTTGCAGGTACATTCAAAAGAAGAAGAATATTTAAAATTTACAAAATACATTTACAATCTCCCCGAACACAGTGGAGAAACCTATGGAGTTTTGGGAACTACCAGTTTATTTCCTAGAATTTCCATATTTCCAAATGGGATTCCGAGCTTTACAGCTCAATTATTTGAGTTTGGATTTTTAGATCGTGTTTACACAAGTCCAGATCTCAGAGAATTATCTCAGCTACCCTCCAGATTGTTAAACGCAATCAGAAATTTTAGCCAAGGCGATGGAGGAGTATACTGTAGATGCTATAGTATTGCAATGGAAGGTCAAGATTCTCAGGCCTACTATCCAACTCTCAACTACATATCAGTTGAGAAAATAAAAGATTTTAATGTTAAGGCTACGGGAGTTGATAAAAAACTTCCTTTTCTTAACAGAAAATGGATACAAACCAGAAGGGCATTAGGGATAAAAGCCTTATATGCCATTTTAAACAGACTTTACCAAAATAATTTTACGGTAATTGATCAAGATTCTGACTGGGTGTTAATTACTAAAGGAAATTCAAAGTCAGAATTACTTAATCTCATTATTAATATTATTTATATTATTTCTTAAATCATTTATTTTTCTTTCTTTCTTTTATTTTATTCCTTTTCCTTATGTTTTTTTTATTCCTAGAAATATATTATTATAACTTAATAATAATTGCAAAAAGTAATTTTACAAAATTTGTTTGTTTTTTAACTGTTTTTCAATAATATTATACACTATTGTTATTATATAATATATAATAATAATAATAATAAAGCTAAAATAATATTATGCATCAATATTTAATTTACTTTAATTATATTTTTCACAATTTTTAAAGTCTATAAGCTACTTAAAACAATTCAATACAAACACTCCCTTATATTTAAAAGTCCAAAACCTGTGTGAAAAAAAAAATTGAAAATATATTGAAATTCTATAATTTTTAATGGTTATTACAGTGTCAATTTTTTGCTAACATTTCCTTTTGAGTTTTTCATTAGGTCATTACTCATTTTGATTGTTTTAATATCGATTTTGAATAACATGTATTAGTATTTTTTATGGGCACATAGTGTCAAAATAAGATTTAATGAAAAATTGATGTGATAGCAAAAAAGGGGAAGAAAGAACGTAATGAATAAAGTAGATTCGAAATATTAGTTTTACAATTTTTTTCATTTGAGATGCAATTTTAAATATGCATAGTCCATTTAAAATTTCAACATCTTTGTATCTTTTAAGTAGGTGTTCGGACATAGATTTTAAAAAATAAATAATGTTATTTGTTTTTTTTACGAGAAAAATTTAATTTAAAAAAATAATTATATTTTCTTTTGATTATTTTTATGGAGTTTCACCTTATTTTAATGATTTATTTTATTTTTTGGTATCATTGTTGATATGTAAAAGAAAAATTATGGGTTTAAATAAAATATTATTTATTTCAATTTAATTTTTGAAATCACTAATACCGCGCAAAGCGCGGTTCAGTTGACTAGTTAGTATAATATTAATGAGGAAAGAGAAAAATATAAGTGTGTAACTATTTTCTGAAAAAGTTGAATTTGGTAAGAAAAAAACTTAAAATGAAGAAGGAAAATTAGGGAATTAAAAGCACAATTATTTTTGTAAGAAAAAAGTAATGGAAAATAAAGAAGGAAAGGAAGGAATCTTAGCAATATATAAATAGTATAGTAATAATGAAGAAAGAGAAAATTTAAATTTGTATATTTTTTTTATTTTTTTTTAAGAACAAATCGTGGAAAAAATTTGACAAAATAAATAAATGACAATCATGGCCAAAGAGAGGTGTCATATCAGACTTTTAGTGTTATCTCCCTTTTACCCCAAGTTATCATCCTTTTTACATTTATTTGAAGAAATAAAAACTTATTGATAAATATTATAGTTACAAAGTTGTTTATTCTTTGATTTTAGATCTTCTTAATTTTTTTTATGAATATCCTTAGAATTTATGAGATATTGGAAATTTCTTTAAGAAAGACAATATTAGTATTTTTATGATTTTTCTGTGAATATTCAAAAGTTATAGGATATTTGAGATTTTAATCTTTATAAATATCTAATAATTTATGAGATATTTTAATGTTTTTATGATCTCTTCAGGAATATCTAAAAACTTATGGAATATTTGAAATAGCAGAATTACTTCAAAGATAGCTTTTCATATCCTTCTGGCATATGAAAAACACAAAATTTCATATTAAAGGTATAAAAATAATATTTCATAAAAAAATTACATTAAAAATAGAAATAATAAATATACAAGAGAGCTCAAATATCATTTTTTTAAAAAAATAATAAATTATGTAATTAAAACACTACATAAAGATGAAGAAGTTAAAAGCAAATATCAATAATTAAACTTTTTATTTTTTTATGTTATAAAGAATACATATTAAAAATTTACTATAAGTTTATCAATTTTGAATACTTATAAGCATATACATTCAAAAAAATATTGATATACAAATAACTCATGAACACTAATTTACATCAACTAATCATAAGTTATATAATAAATTAATAATAATAAAGGTCAATTAACTATTGCAATAATATTAATTGTGTATTTTGCAATTCATGCTTCCGATATTATTTTATTTGGAAAAAAGTGAATAATATTATATTTTTTATTCATTCGAAATACTATATACCTGTCATTAAATCATCATTTTAAAAAATAATAGACCTATTTAATTCATCAAACCTATGTCTCTACAAAATAAATATGTAAATTACATGAGAATTTATGAAGATTATAAGAAAAATAATTTAAAAAGTCTAGTAACTTTATATATTGTCACAAAACAAAATTAAATGAAAAAATTTCTGTTTGCACTTATTATCTAATAATTTTAAAATTCCTAACTAAATTATTTGAAAATTTTAAGTAATTTGTTTTATAAAAGTATTTAGATAATTTGTAAATTTGACAAAAACATTAGTAAGAAAGAGAAAATTATTATATATCTTTTCTAAATTTTGTTTTTATTTTTATTTTTTTATTCTATATTATACTATATTATAACTTTTTATACAATTAAACATTAATAAATAAATAAATAATTAATTGAATTTTCTAATTTAATTCAATAATATGCATATCATATTAGATTAATATACTGATAAATAAAGATATAATTTTATTTTCTATAAATATTATTCACTTACTATTTTTCTTTTAAAAAAAGATACTTTTAAGTGTATATGGATTTCGAAGCACCCAAATAATTATTATTTTTAAATAACTAATCGACCTTTAATATTATTGATTCATTATACAATTTATAATTAATTGAAGTAAATTAGCATTAATGAGTGATCTGTATATCAATCATTTCTTGAATGTATGTGTTTATAAGTATTCAAAATTGATAAGATTATAGTACGTTTTGAAAATGTATTCTGCATAATATAAAAAAATAAAAAATTTAATTATGATTAAAGATTTTAAGTATGAATATTTATTCTTAATAAATTAATTTTAAAAAAAATAAAAATAATATAATCATTATTTTAGTTAAATGAGTTTAATGAATTAAATTAGTCTATTATTAAAAAAAGACTTGAATGACATGTCATGCCAACTAGGAGAGAGGGATGTTTTTGAACTGTCAAGTATATTTGGAGGAAAAGAGTGATAGTTGGGTGATATTTTGGTTCTAAATGAAAATAAATGATATTTCAAGGCAACTTATAATTTTGATCATTAGTGCTATTAACTCCTTTTACTTTCTTCCCTTAATCACATTATTAATGTCATTTATATTATTTTCTTAAATTACTTTATTTTTTCTCCTATTTTTCTTTATTAATATATATATATATATATATATATATATATATATATATATATATATATATATATATATATATATATATATGATTTGGGATAACACCCTTCTTAGTCTAGCATTGGTGTTTATATATTTATTTAATTTTAATTACACTTTTTCTAATTTTTAAAGACTGAAAATTTTATAATTCCTATGATCATTAGTGCTATTAATTTCTTTTACTTCCTTCCCTTAATCTCATCATTAATATTATTTATATTATTTCTTAAATCACTTATTTCCTTTCTTTCTTTTATTTTATTCCTAGAAATGTGTTTTTATAACTTAATAAAATTCGCAAAAAGTAATTTTACAAAATTTGCTTTGCTTTTTATTTTTTTTAATTATAAGCTATCATTATTATATATTATATAATAATAATAATAATAATAATAATAATAATAATAATAAATCTAAAATAAAATTATGCATCAATATTCATTTTACATTAATTAGATTTTTCCTAATTTTTAAAGACTTGATAAATGCGGCTTACTCTCAAAAGGTAGGATTGAAGGCAAATGAGTAGAGACCCCTACAAGCATATGAAGTCATGTTTTAAGGGCCTTTGGATGCCTTAGGGGGGAAATTCTCCGGGAACTAGATCCTCTGCTACATGACATCCTATATGTCATTTTTCGTCCTACATGGTATTCTACGTGTATTGTGTCACGTAGGACTCATGTGTCGAGTTGTTTAAGTTTATACAAGCTTAAGTGCCTATTTATGCATACCCTAAGTTGAAGGGCATAAATGTAAAATGATACCAAGTTAAAGGGCACATTTATGTATTATGCCTATTTCTTTAACTTATAAGCTACTTAAAACAGTTCCATACAAACAGCCCCTTATATTTAAAAGGGAAATTTTTTAAAATGTCAGTATTTTAGCATTTAAGAGGACTCATTAGCAACAATTTCAATATTTAGTAAAAATGTCATTTTAGTTTGTTATGTATCTTATTTATGTTTTAATTATTTATTTTTATTTAAAGAATATAATTATTTAATAACAAAAAGGAGAAAATTAAGGGGGGGGAATATTTCAAAAAAAAGGCAAGCATCCTTAATTTTCTCATCAGTTACATTTTCAAATAAAATTTAAATTTTGTTTTTTTTTTCTCCAGATTTTTACCTTTTTAAAATTATATTGATTCCACAATATATTCTATTTATATTTATTATAGTTTTTTATTAGTTTGTATTCATTCCAATAGGTATGCCGAATTTATCTATATAGTCATTTAAGAAATATATTTGTATTTTCATATATTTTTTCCCTATATAGTTATTTTTTTCTTCAAAAATCATGTATGTATTCATTTCAATATGTATTTTATTTGTATTTCTATTTATTCTAGTTTTTATTTAGAATTTTGTATAATAATATATAAAATACAAAAAATTAGTATGATGAAAAAGTGAATGAAATATAAAATTGAAAAGAAATAATTGAATATTTGGTGTACTCATTCTTAAATAAAATACATAACTAGTTGACCTACCTTTAGAATAAATACAAATTAGAAAAAAATGTCAAATTCAGTTGACATACCTTTATTAGTTTGTATTCATTCCAATATGTATGTCAAATAAAATGTAGCTATTTAAGAAATACATTTGTATTCGTATATATTTTTCACTGTGTATTTATTTTTGTTTTCAAAATCTTGTTTCCTTTTCTAAGTCGTATTCATTCCAATATGTCTATTATTTGTATTTGTATTCGAATACAAATAAACTGATAGAAAGTTGTTCTTCTTATAAATAAAATACATAACTAGTTGACATATTTGATGAATACAAATTAGGGACAAATACAAGATTTATACACCATGCAACATGAAATTTTTAATAAATACAAATATTGATAGTATACATAGTGATTTGAATACAAATTAAGAAAGCATACGAAATCCGAAAAAAGAACTATAAATACAAAACAAACTAATAGAAAATTGTTCGACAACTATCCGATCTTCGTTGTCTTTTTCAAGATCCTCACGAGTAGACAAAGATTTTACATTTGCGTTCTGAATTTGAGGAAGATTTTGCACACCAATGAGTCTTGTAAATGTTCTTACCCTCTTTCTTCCCTCATTTTAGCAGCGGATCATACATTATACACTATTTGTTAAGTAATAAATAAATTAAAGGATGAAAAATCACCAGAAATTGGTTGATTAAGATGAATACCTCTAGTAAGCCTCTTGGATTCAGCCATTGGAGAGTAAATCATAACGAAAATTGAAAAATACAAACAACATTTTTTTAAGATTTAAACAAAAATAAAATTAGAAAAGAAATCTGAAAATAGAATAAAGATTAGAGATACCTTAATCAAAGGGATTCTTGTTGATTCAATTTTGGATTAAAAAAACAACCAAAATATATGGCAAAAAAATATTTGCAACTTGAATGTTGGAGGAAAATCAGAAAAGATAACCATGAGAGAGAAAAAAAATTAAATGGGAGAGAGAATTAACAATTTGAAAAGATAAATATGAGAGAGAATGATTTTTTTTTAAAAAAAAGATATATAGAATTAATTGAAAAAAGAGAGATAAAATAGGAAGAAAATTAGGACACATAAATTTTTTAAAATAATGACATTTTTGATATTATTACTAATATTTATAAAGTATGGATATTTTTATTAAATATGTTATTTATTTTGACTAGTTTACTAATTTTTCCTATTTAAAACCCAAAAACCTGTATTGAAAAAAAAAATATTTGAAAATTATATTGAAATTCTATTATTTTTAAAGGTTATTACGGTGTTAATTCTTTGTTAATATTTCCTTTTGAGTTTTTCATTAGGTCATTACTCATTTTGATTGTTTTTAATATCGATTTTGAATAACATGTAATGATATTTTTTATGGGTTACATAGTGTTTAAAATAAGATTTAATGAGCAATTGACGTGATAACAAATAAGGGGAAGAAAGAACGTAACGGGTAAAATAGATGCGAAGTATATATTATTTTTACAATTTTTCATTCAAGATGCGATTTTAAATATGCACAGTTCATTTAAATATCAACATCTTCGTATCTTCTAAGTAGGTGTTCGGACATAGATATTAAAAAATAAATAATGTTATTTTTTTTACGAGGGAAATCCGATTCAAAAAAATAATTATCTTTCTTGTGATTATTTTTGTGGCGTTTCACCTTATTTTGATGATTTATTTTATTTTTTGATACCTTTTATTGATATTTAAAAGAAAAAATTGTGAATTTAAGTAAAATATTATCTATTTTAATTTAATTTTTAAAATACTAATATATCGTGTGCGAAGTGCGATTCAGTTGACTAGTGTTTTAATAAATGAAGAACTTAATAAGCAATTTATGATGAAGACATTTTTAGAGTAATTGTTAATTAATTATTAGTTAGCTATACTTTTGGAATCCAATACTCTGCCCTTCTCATTCACTAATTTAAAATTAATTAACTAATCATGTCTCTATTTTATTATATTTTTACAAAATACAATTTTTTAATACATAATATTTCAAAATATTTAATAATTACGGAATTATTATTATTATTATTATTGTTATTATTGTTATTATTTTACTAACTTCCCATGGAAAAAGGAGATTCACACTTTCTATTTTTAGAACTGTCCTCAACAATTTGTATTAAAATTAAAATTTAGATTTATATTTTAAAATAACTAAGTTTTGATAATTTAAATAATTCTATGAAGTGCACGTAATTTTTTTTAAAAATATTTATAATTTATGGTTTGCTATTTTAATTATTTTGTTTTTAAAATTTTTATGCATTTATAAATTTTGTGATGCTGACACATAGGCATAGTTTCTTCACATCTTTTATTTATCTTCTTCCAGTTACTAATTTTACTATTATGTAACTTTCAAGTATAGAATTTCTAAATAATTAAATATTAAATATTAAATATATAATAACACAAATATAATTTTCTTAAGTTATTTTTTAAAAGAGATAGAAATGTTAAAACACAGCTTTCATTTTAAAAAGAAAAAAATCAGTCTTTTTTAAAAGAGCCCAAAAATGTTAAAAATAAAATTTTCAATTTAAAAGATAAAAACTAAACAATAACAATTTCTATAAGAATCCAAAACGTAAAAATATATGAAGAATTATTTTTATATTTTAAAATATATGAAGAACTATTTTTCTATTTACAGAAATTCAGTATTTTCTTTTATGTTAGATTTTTTGAATAATGTATTTTTATAAAAAATGAGAATATAAACGATAAATATAAAAGTTCAAGAAATCGAAGAATTTAATAAGCAGTTTAATTTTTAATATTTAATTTTTTCTAAAATACTGAATAATCATGAAATTATTATTATTATTATTATTTGGATAATTAAGATAAATATATTTTGGAGTCCACTAGTCCCCTGTCCATGCACTAATTTAAAATTAATTAACTAATTAAATGTGTCTCTATTTTATTATAGTTTTGCAATATATAATTTTTAATAATTAATATTTCAAAAAAAAAACTAAATAATTACAAAATTATTATTATTATTGTTGTTGTTGTTATTATTATTATTATTATTATTATTATTATTATTATTATTATTATTATTATTATTATTATTATTATCATTAAAAATATAATAACTTCCACAGAGAAAGGATTCACACATTCTATTTTTTAGAACTGTTCCCAAAATAATTTGCATTAAAATTTAAATTTATATCTTTATATTTTAAAAATAAGTAGGTTTTGAAAATTTAAATAATTATACAAAGTGTAGTTAATGTAAACTAATTTTAAATCTGTTTTTAATTTATGGTTTGTTATTTTAATTGTTTTGATTTTTAAATTATTATTTATTATGTAATATATCTATCAATATTGTGATGTTAACAAGTAAGTATTTTTTATTCTCCTATTATATATAGATAGATAATAAATTAAATTGATACTGAATATATCCATATGAAAAGATGGATCTTGAATTTCTGTAACTTTTATATTCAAAGTGTTTGTGTATTATTGTCTTAAACTTTATGTTATTTGGGGCAACCACAAAGTAATTCATCTAATAAACATCAGTTTCATATAGAATTTCTCTGAAATGCTAATTATGAACATTCAAAGTGATGCATGTATACGATAAAATCTAAGAATTTTTATGATATTTTTATCTATGTATATAAAAATTATTAATACCTTCTCGTACTTTAAAATTATCTCTAAATAGTAACATATTTCTGGTTTGAACTTATCAGGACCTATTCACAAAGGAATATAACACGAACTTTCAAATTCCATTGCATTGATTTGGATGTAATCTCTGAGTTTGAATTGAATTACAAAGCTATGTATAGTATTGAACAATGTAGAGTTATGTAAATTTATTACTTAGAGATGTCTATATGTAATACGTGAATTTAGTGGATAATGTAGTTTAAGTTTTCTTGTTTAGTGGGTAGTTATTGAGAAGTTATATTGAGGAGTTATAAAACTGCCTTATTTGTATTTATATGTAAAAATATATTTATTGTTTGGTATAAATATTAAGCATAAAATATTGATATATTTAGACTCCTCACCTAAAGAATATACTCATCTTTCTATCATTTGTATTTCTCTGCAAAAATATATTTGGTACAAATTTTGAACATAAAATATTGATATATATAGACTCCTTAAATAAAGAGTATACTTATCATCTATCTGTATATCCAATAGTTAAGTAATAACTTATTATAGATTAACTAAAATTATATTTAGTTACCATTGAATTAAATTAAACGAGTCTAAATCTGAGTATTGATATGTATATATATTTATTTAATTACTAATTACAATTACTTGTTCGTACGATATTGAAACATTTTTTATTTGTGCAAATATATATCTTATCATTAATTTGACATGTTTAGAAGTGTTTTCGAGCATTTCCGTATATTTTTGTTTATTTAAGATGTTGTGTAATGAATTTCAATTATTTTAATTTTAATTATTGACATAGTCAATATTAATTTAAAAAGTTATTCATTAAAATTTAAGATTCTAAAAAATTGTTGTAGTTATTGACATGTGTCAATATTTATCGAAATAATTATTGATTATTTAAAATTCTAATAAATTATGTTAATGACATGTGTTATTTTTTCTTCTGCTTTTATATATAGATAGATAGATGACATGTTTATAATCACATAAATATTTATAATTTATTTTAGACATAATTTTTTTATATCTCATAACAAATCAAACTAAGAACCTATTTGGCATTGTCGTTGGGAGACTAAAAAGGTTTTTTTCTGGAGAAAAAATATTTATTACAAAAATCAGTATTTTACAAATCCTTAAATCTTCTTTAATTAGAAATAATTTTTTCTATTTTTTGAGAGAAACTAAATAATTAAGAAAAACAAAAACAGAAAATTGTTTTTCTGAAGACTAAAATATCTCTTGCATGTATTTATATTTATTAATATATGTCTTATTAATTAATTAACATATCTCGTAAGTTTGCTTGAGTTCCAATCAATTTTTTAAAATTTTTTTATACAAATATTTTATTCTATGTTTATATATATTAATTATTCTTTCATATTTTATATATTATTTTACTTTCTGTTTACAGAATTAGAAAATAAAGCTAATAATTTTTGCAGAATTAAAATATGAAGGACTTTATTTTGTTTATAGTAAAAAAAATTTATGTAATGATTTAATTCGTGGAATGATTTTCAAATTTATTTTTCTTGCTATATTTTCAATTGTATTAAAACCATGATGTTAATATTGCATTAATATTTTATTTATTTATTTATTTGTGTATAATATTAATTGTAAATTTAACTATATGTATTTTAATTAAAATTTTTGAAATAGATATTTAAAATGATTTTCTCTATAAAATAATATTAAAAGTACATTAAATTCTTATCTTTTTTTTTTTGTAATTGACTGTCAAAAATATTTTTTTTAAAAAAATTAGTCAAGCGCAATTTGCTTATCAAAAATATTTTTTAAATGAATTAGCAACACACAAATTATTATTTTAACTTTCAAAAGTTGTTTTTTTTATTAAAAAAATCACTTTAAACAAAGTCATTCTAAAAATATATATCATTTTTACACTTTGTTGCAACAAGATTCTTTGACAAAACATCACACAAAGAGTTAATGATTTAACTGAACTCTTTAACTCAATAAAATTCAATATCTTAAACTGTTTTGATCATTGACCAAATTTATGTGACAAGTTAACTATTAAGTCGGTGCATGATTTCACACTAAAAAAAGGAGTAAAAAAAAAATTTAAAGTAAAAATAATTAAAAGAAAAAGGAAACTACAACAAAAAGAACATAATCAAAACAAAACTAAATATTATTAACTTCACTCTTTCTGCTCATCCCCCACCCAATCCCCCCATTCCTTTCGTTCTACCTTCCTTCACCCCTTCCAAATTTTTTTTCCTCTTTTTTCTTTTTCATTTTCTCACAAGATCATGCAAAAAATTAAACAAAATGAGCAAATGAAAATTGAGAAAATTGGTGCAATATCCAAATATAGAGAAGAAAAATATGTATGAGTATCTTGAACTCTTTTCATTGTTATAATTGTTAGCAATTTTAGTGCTCCATCTTTAAATATGTTATTGTTCTTGATTTATCTTTCAATTTCATTTTTAGGGTAAAGTGACAAAGATTAGATAGTTTTGAAAGGATAAAAGTAATTGTTGATTGTAAATTAGATGAAGTATGTTGGATAAAATTTTGTATAAATATTATAATTTATTGAAATACTTTAATGATGATCCATTGACATCAATGGAGAAAATGTTTTATATCTGTTGGTTAAGTGATATGAAGAAGATGGAGTGGAGAAAGAAGAATAAAAAAAATTATTTTTAAAAAATTAAATAACAAGCGACATGTCATATAAAATTTGATGACATGTCAGTTTTATTGTGTGTTTGAAGTTCACACAGGGTCAAAGAAGTTTAAAATATTGAATTTTATTGAGTATAAAGATTCAGTAAATGGTTAAATAAAAGGGTTCAAAAGATAAACGTATACAAGTATAACAATTTATCAGACCATTCTAATATATCAAATCAAACAAATATATAAGAAAATAATGTGAGAATAAGTAATGCAATAATGTTATAAATTCAATGAATGAGTGAATTGTCTATTGAGTTAATACATGAATAACTATTCATATTCTTTAGGTTCTATTAACCTTTTTGGATAAGAATGTATCAATTTATTATGATACTTAATATGGTGACTTTTGAAGTGATTTCTCAACCTATAAATAGGGTTGTTCTTTCACCAATATAAAGAGAAATTAGAGAAGAATACATTTGAATAAGATGATCTCTACACTCTACTCCCCATGTATCTTTGTCTATATTGTTTCCTGTATATTACTTATGTTTTATAACACGTTCTCAGCACGAGACTCTAGCCAATTGAAATTGAGTTTTAATTTTTTTTTTAGCTCATGTTCTGGTTGATCTCGTTGTGAGAATCAAGAAGGAAAAATGATAACAACGGAATAAAGATATTATATGCATATAGCCAGATATGTATTTTCTAGAATCTTTTTATGATTTAGAATATAATTGTGTTCGGTCACTGACATTGATCAAGAACTAAAGACATATACTATTACTAAATTGAAATATAACATGCTCTACGAAATTCCTTAGATGGAAGAAGGTATAAAGTTTTGACAGCATGAGCTTGAGTATTATATTTTATGAATTTTATTTCAATATTTTGAAAGACTCAAAGAGTGAGATATGTTGTACTTTGGTCTATTATATCATTAGTTGAGGGTAAAATGGTAGATTCAAGTCTCATCGCACCAAAACGATAATACATCCTGTTAAAGTCCGGATGCATCATATTGAAGAATGTTTGAGGGTAAGACGGTAGATTCATGTTCTATCACACCAAGAAGATAATACCTCAATATGAGTTTTGATGCACCATGATGATAAGGATTGGGTTCGAGTCCCATCGAATTATGACATAACATGCCTTGTCCGGGTAGACATTGAGTTTGAGTCAATTCACCATAGTGATGATATAATGATGATTAAGACTTTGATGAAAAGTCATGAAATTTGTCCCATTGTATTTGCTCAATTTCCTGAAGTGAATGTGGTAGCTATACATAATAAGTTTGAAATCCGCTCAATTGCTCAATTCTATCATATGAATGTGGTAGCACTGAATAACATGTCTGAAAGAATACAAATGATTAAATGTATGAATAGGGCGTGGAGGGACATAAATAAAATAGTCATCATTGTGGTAATTATGAAAGAAAAAAGTTCTCTAATTAATCCTTTTAAATGTGAAGGTAATTTTTATCATCATAATGGTATGAAATGTCATTGGACCCGTGGTCGTTGTGCAACCTAATAAAATAAAAATCCTCCATCAAAATAAAGGAAGATAAATTAGTGATACATTTGACCTTTTAAAGTGATGTTCAGGTAAGTCATGTAAAAATGATAAAATTTTAAAAGCACGACAATGTGCTTATAATGCGAACTTATGAAACACATATAAATTATTAGTCCATTTCTTGAATAGAACGTGACATGTGATAAGCATTGTGAATGCTCGATTATTCTGAAAGAGAATGAGTCAAGATGTGATAAAATCATTATGGGTTGGATACATGCCACCACTCACCTCTAGGCTATAGGGTAGGTTTGAGAAAAATGATATATACCGCAACTCACCTCTAGAGAAGGTTTGGAAAAAATTAAGATCAATTGGCATGACCGGTTGGCTATTCCGGTCTAATATGATGCACAATTAATTGAGAATTCACATGGTTTATTCTCATGATAAAATTATTACTATACCAGCTAAGGTTGAGATTGTATTCCTAAAATTATTTGGAATATATTAAAAAAGTGAATATGGGTCCGTTCACCTACCATGTGGACCGTCTATTGTATAATAAGTTGCATATATGAAATGGTCACATGTGCTTTGTTTTCAACTTACAAATTGGTTTTCGTAAGGTTGTTTGCTCAAATTTCTAAATTAAGAGCACAATTTCAAAATATGAAATTATATGGATAATCCTGGTTGGTTTATAGCAAAAATTGTATGCCTCAAATTATAACTAAATCATTGGTATGAGAACAAAACTCTCAAATAAGATTTGGTATGAAATGAGTTTATTTAGCATGTTGCTACGCACGTATGCATCAAGCCAATAAGGTTTTCCTATCATAATGAGTTTAGGGTCAGGAACCAAATAATTTCTATCTAAAGTTTGAATGTGCAATATGTGATTTTATTGCTTCACCATGCACAAAGATGAATTCTCAAATAATGCTGGTGTGAATGTTAGTTTTTTCTAACATTAGGGGGAGAGATGATTGACAACTGAAAGTAATGAGATGAATTATCTAGATTCTCGTTAAAAAAAAGTGGACTTGAAGTTCAAGAGATAATTCATTTGCATTATAATTCAGCTGTAAATGCTCCAATTAGAATTCTTTAAAGGACAGAGTCTATGTTACGCTTGAAGCGTGAACGACCAATCGATTCAAATTGAATAAGACTTCTTAAGGAAGGAGAGGAGCAAATGATCAAGATAATCATGATAATGAGACAAGTCCTTTAAAAGGAGAAAACTGACATAACACTTCATAAAAACCTTGGTAAAGGTTGTACCTGAAATGATGATATATGAAGAGATCTCGATAAGTTATGTCATATTAAAATTGAGTCAAAAGGCCGTCGACGGTATCTTTGATATGAATACTCGATGCTACAAATGATGACGAGGATCTTGAATTCAAATCTGTCATATGGTGTGGGTGGACGTATAAATGATTGACCAAATAAAATGCACAATTCAAGTATATTATTATTTCATTTTAAAAAGTTATGTTTTTTACTTATAGTCCATGGATCAAGATATAATGTTAGTGGGGTACGATGAATCATTTTGCAAAAGTATAACCATAAGTTATACAGTACGGTATGTGCCTCGGGGCATAATAGGATTTTTGCAAAAGTTATGATATTATTAAATTAAGATATTACTCTCTTGTGGTGGATGAAATGAGGCTTTTTAAGTAAGACAATAGATGAAATATTTAAATTTTGTGTAATGAATGTTTGTCATGTCTAGTTAGACGATGGAGGTTATATGAAAATCCTTGAAAGATTTAAAAGGTCTTAAAACAATTCCATTGAGTACCCTAATGATTGTGAGATTTCTTAATACAAAGAAAGATCAATTTCTATATCATGAAAATGATTGAATAACATCATGTATTAGTAGAATTGGTGCACATAATGGTTATTGATTATGCAGATATCGAGAATTGTGTGTATAACACCTCTAAAATGACTTAGGTGAAACTAGAGCATAACACTTGTGTATTGATGTTTTGAAGTCTTAAAATGGGTTATAATGATGTTAGGAAGCAGTGGTTAAAGTTTCATGAAGTTTGGAGGTCAAACGTCCAAGAACGTCCATGACGTTCGAAAGGTTTGCCTTGAAACGTCCTTGTATGTCCTAGTGTATTTCATTGAGTTTTACGTATTTGTTCTGGATGAAATCGATGTTAGAGGTCCTAAACTCGTATACAAACAAATTCAAGTTGGAATTGTTAAGGCAAAACTCCCCAAGGACTAACCAAGGGTCCTTGAGGAAGGACCCGTCGTGTGAGCCAAAACTGCCAAAAAGTAGTCTCACCTACGAGGGACAACCTACACCCCGTAGGTGGAGTGAAACCCCTTAGGTGGGAGGCATGGGTCAGGACTTAGCCTAGGGAGCTTAATCTCCCAAAATTTAAGTCTCTGATCCCATCGACAGTCAGACAGGGTGGCCCGCAAGGGACCAACACCCCGTCGATGGTGGCCTGCAACTGCGCTGGTTCACTATAAAGTGCCAATTCACCCCACATTCAAATAAACGTTTCAGCGGTTTCATAGGGGTGTTTTAGATATTTCAAGTAGGTTTATAAGTCTTAATTACCTAGATGAATTTATTATTCCAAATCAAAATCCAAAATCTCTACGAAACTCCCTAGAACTCAATTGGAGCAAAAAAACTCAAGATAGATCTTGGATCGAAGATTCTTAGTAATTTATCCATCAATTCTTCATCAAATTCATGATCTAACATCAATTGAGTTATTGTTCTTCATCCTTTAATCTCTTTTCTTCAAGGAGTCAAACTTCAAATTGATTTCTAAAGTCTTTCAAAGATGAACTTGTCCTATTTTGTAATCTAGCCATGGGTTCTTGCATAAAATATTTTGAATCATTATATATTGATTGACTGATGTTAATTAGATGATTTTAACCTAAAAACTCTATTAACCCATGCAATTCATGCAACCCTAGATTTGACTACTTTGTGGGTGATTTGATTATGTCTTAATGCTAATGAATTTTTATGTAGCTTGATTAGTGCTATTGAATTATGATAGAATCATGTTAGAATTGTTAGTAATCTACCCTAAATTCATAAATTCATGTTGTATTATCTTTGATTCATTATGTATTGTGATTATTGGGTTGAATTATAAACTATGACCATTGGTAAGGGCCTTTGAGTATTGTGTTGGATGAATTGACTATGGATTAAAGTTGTGAGATTGGATCGACGGTATGTTGACCTAACTTTCTCTATATTATGTAGTATATGTCTTGGATAGTAATGATGTTTGGTATGGTCCACTTATGGTGGCGGTGCTTATGTGCTATACTTATGACTAATGTGGCTTTGTCGACATTACTTTATGAATTGTGAAACGATGTGACCTCGTCGGCATTAATTTATGTATTATGACTTTATCATGTTATAACTTAAATATGTGGATACTATGAATGTCTTGATGACTTATGTGTTTATGTGGAGTCAAAGCACGAATTCTTCTAGTTGATGATATGTGTCTCTAGTAGACTATAGTGTAGTCATTATGTGTATTACTTGATGTTTAAGTATGAATCTTCTTGATAGATTATATGATATTTGTGATACTTAGATTGATGATTATGTAGTAGTGAATAGGGTGGCCTATAGATGATATTGGTTATACCTATGTGCTTCTAGAATGATATGCTACGGACCATAGGTCGGGGTCTCGCAGGTCAGGGCCACTGTTTTGCTGTCATGTTTTAATTGGTTAGTTTAATTAAGTTAGTTAGTTATAGGGTTAATTAGTTCTCAGGGGTTGGTTAATTAGGTTAGTTAATTAATTATATAACCTACACTAAGTCTAAACACAACTTAACACCTCTCAATCCCAAAACACAAATTATTGTTCCTTCTCTCTTCTTTCTCTCTCCCAAATAGAAGAACTCCATTGAATGGATAGGTCAAGGTCTTAGGGCATCAAGAAAGGTTTTTTTCTCCATCAAACTTCAACAATTAACAAGGCATGTGATCCTTTCACCTTTGAGATTCCTTTCCCAAAAGGTTCTTCCAAAATTGATTTCAAAAAGATGAGTTTCAAGTAGGTTTTCTTCTAATATGAAATTGATCTTCTAAATTGTATTGTCTATGGTTCTTTTGATTATTATGCTTAAAATATGATGTATTATGATGCAATTATGCTAGTTCTTGATGATTTAACCTAGTTTGTGGAATATATCATGAAATTGACCCAATTCCCTAACCCTAGGTTATGAACTAGCGATGAATTGACGTGCAGTGATTCAATTGACTTCATTATTGTATTATTTAATACTATGTGATTATATTACACCCATTATTGGGTTGAATTGGATGGTTTATGGTAAAACTTTTGATAATGGCTTGTGAAGGAGATTGGGGTAAGTCTTGTGATCTCAAACCTTTACTTCAATTATGATTACTTGTGATTAGTGATGAATTTATATTGAAGTATACCTTATGAAAAGATTTATTAGGGTTGGTATGATGTTTAATGGAAATGTCTTGATTTATGGCTTGTGAGTTGTTAGCTAAGATGTAATGATATAAGGTTGCTAATGAATTTGCCTATGTGTCTTATTATGATATGGTGATGTAAATATGCTAACCTCACATGTGTGAATTGTATTGAAATGACATACTCATGCGATTCCTATTAGCTATGACTATGACTATATAAGTGGTAGACCCATATGATCTAAACTGAGCTATCATTATTAATGCAAGACATTTCAAAAGGGACTCTAGCTTAGCACCTAGTGAATTAGAAGTGAGGAGTTCCCCTTCCCACATAGGGAAGGTAGGTTCACTAATGTACTCATGAGATTACAGACTATAATTAATGTAGCATAAAGAGGGTCCCAAATACATCTCTATATTGCCCCCATAAGAATACTAGCTAGTGGATCCACCTAGATGTTATGTTCATGTTTTGGTACAACCTTGACAAGTAGTCCACCTTCTTTCGATGTAGGGTTCCATGACACCTGATTCCATAGTAGCTCATGTGGTATATGTCTGTTAAGAAAGATGTTTCCAAAAGTAAAACGAAGTCATAAAGTGAACTCCAACTACGATAACCTAAGGGGTTTGACTTAGTCTAGGTAGGGGTATGGGACTCTACATATACATTGCACTAGTTATCCTTGAGGGAAGTCTTAGAAGGATATTCTTATGTGATTATATGCTTATATATGTATATGTTGATTATACATGTTAATGACACAATGTGATATTGATTTCACTTATGAACGTGTGGTTGGTCTCTACTGCTAAAGTATAATGATGTCTACTCTTAATGATATAGAATATAAAGTTGGACATTTCTTATAGTTCTTGTTGGGTTTACTTGGTTGAGTGAGGTTATAGGACCTTACTTAGTCATTGCACTAGTGGACTTAATGAGAGTGTATGAGTGATGGTCTTGCTTAGGTTATGATGTTATGAACTCTTATGCATGCTTTTTGATATTATGACTTGATGATAGAGTTGTCTTGATTATGTGCTCAATTATATTGATATGCATGTTGACTTGACTAGACTTAGTATTGTTGGTCTTGTGATGTACATGGTCTTGACTTAAGTGATATGTGCTTGTTGACTTGCATTGGTTCTTGAATATGCATAAGGTATTCCCAAAGTGACTTTTCATGCTTTTGAATAAATGTCCCTCTTTGACATGATTTCTACGTGTATGTGCATATGAACCTATACTTAGTACAAGTGATGTGATAAACCCATTTCCTCCTTTTCCCCCCCAAAATTTTAGGTTTCGATCGTTGAAGGTTCATGACCACTTTGAAGGTAAGGTTAGATCATTTCTCCAAGTGTGGGTATGTTCTCATTTTTCGAGGATGATGCCTTTCTATCACTCTACATATGTTACATTGTTATAGTCTAAAGACAATTATTTCACTCATGTTGTTTCAAGACATTGTTGTAAGCCCTAAGTGGCACTTTTACATTTGTGTAAGGTCTTTGCCCGTATTGTTCTATTCCGTTTAGATGGTTTAATATGAGATATCCCTTTTAAGACTATATTATGTATGTTGTCTATATGTGGCATAAAAGTAGAAGACTATATAATCTTCTTATACGAGGAATCTATGTATATTCACTATGAATATATTATGTGTAAGCGAGAGGTCTAAGTAAATCTCATGAAGTAGAAGTAGATGTAGATGAAGACACTACTAGAAATTTGACTTACTTCAACGCTTATGTAAATATATTATGTGTAAGCGAGAGGTCTAAGTAAATCTCATGAAAGTAGAAGTAGATGTAGATGAAGACACTACTAGAAATTTGACTTACTTCAACGCTTATGTAGCAACGGTTATACTACCGTAGCAATAACTCACCTATTACAACATTTATAACCGTGGCCAAATATCCTTGAATCTAATAGAACAATTCTTAAAATAAACTATTGTATCATCCCTATAACTGTCCCTATATAGAATCTATAGCAACAAGTTTTAGAATAGTCGCGATAGATAACTCTATGGCAATGATTATTTTTAGAAAAATAATTCTGATTTTTAGCCCTAAATATATTTCCATGCAATAATTTGCCAAAATATTAATCCCTTATTAAAAAATGTAAAAAAAAAGAAGAACAAAACCTTATTTCCAGAAACTTCATATCAGCGATGTGAGCTATGGACCTTTTGTTGAGCAACTAAAAACAGAGAGCCATTCAAGAAATTTCAGTGCAACTTTTGTTGAAAAAAATGAAATCTTTAGGACTAGAATCTCTTAGATAAAGAAACTGTTGGTGAAGCTCGTTGAGAAAAACAACAACGAACAACAAGCTCGTTCTTTTTGGTGAAGTTTTTGAGGTTTGACTACAAATTCGTCTTACATGTGAATAATGTTTAAGTTTTCTATGATAGTTCATGATTTATAAGTCCCCATTGAATTATTTTTGAAAATCTTAAAGAATAATATAGGGATTAAGTAATGCTCTAGATTAAAATATTAATGCTTTCTTGTTGTCTATCTATATGCGCTGACTCACTATGCCTATGACTTTAAGATAAGCTAGATTGCTGTTGAATATGCCTTATTTATTGTTTAAGAGTTGTCTTCTCTTTATTGAAATGAATTTGATGGAAAAATTTTGAGGGTATGGTTATAAAATATTTATTTGTATTGCAAAGACACTAAAGATACAAGAAGTCAACTTTTGGTAAAATATAGCTGTAGAAGAATCGGTTAGAAACCTTTCTAAATTTTGAGGGTATGGTTTTAAAATATTTATTTGTATTGCAGAAGACACTAAAGATACAAGAAGTCAACTTTTGGTAAAATAGAACTGTAGAAGAATCGGTTAGAAACCTTTCTGTGTTCTCGTCTCAGTGTCGCTGCCCCGAAAAGGTAATCCTATTGACCTCCACTTGTTTTAGCCGATATTTTGTTTTGATAATATGAAGCTTATTCTCCTTCTCTCCAATGCTTCTTTTCTTCTTTGATTTACTATTGATGCCTAGTGATGGACTGTTTTATTTCAAATTGAGTGTGTCTGCGTTGTTGGAGGTATAAGCTATGCTCTTTTGTTTATTGTTATTTTGTTCGTGAGTAATATGACTTTAATCACTGGTTCAGTTGAATCGTTTAGTCAATTGTGTTTTAGGAGTTATCTATCGATTTTATTTAAGTTTGGTTAGCATGGTTTCTAGTTTTCTGGTTGCTTTACTGTTCCTATTGCTTGCTTCCTTTTACATATCAAAAATTATTTGGCTTGATATTCGTAGTTTGGTTTGTGCTTTTTTGTTTCTGGAGAACAGTTGAATGCTTAGTCCAATTTTCTTAGGGATCACATATCCACACTCTGCAGCAGCAACAATTCCTTATTAAACCTACCACACTGCATACTTCAATTAGGTAGGTACTTGTTTTTATTTGTTGGTTTGTTTACTGATGTTAGAGTTCGAGATTTTTATTTTGTTTTTTTCTACAATACAATGGGAGAACTTTCTGACTTATCGTAGTCATAGAGGTCTTTGTTTTTGTAGAAAGGTGGACGAGGATAGAAGTTAAGTGATAGTTGAAGAAGTGAAAGATGGGTAGGGAGGATCTGAGGCAACCAACAAGACTATTCAGTAGCTATTTTCTATTGTGGTTGTATGTCGAAAGTTATTATTTCACTTAAAAAAGTATAATTAAAAAAGTATAATCTAAGATTTTCATTCTTGTGTAGGGAAGATTCTTCATGATGCATATATTTTTCATGTTTCTTTGGCTAACTTAGGAACGTTTTTATGTTTAGACAAAATTAAGTAGCATCTAGCATAAAGTCCACGATGCATCTTCTGCTATCTTAATTTATGCCTGGAGATTAAGTGACTAAGGACTTAAGAATGTGTAGATGACAAACATCTTTTATATTATTGTGTATCTATGATCTCTAGTGTCTGAAGGTAAGACTTTTTGAATATTTTTGTGTTGGTTTTTGTCATATATGGATTCCAACCAGAAAGAATCTGAACTGGAATTGGTCCAAAAACTATTGGTGTAGTAGTGGCCTTGTTCATGCTTCTCTGTCTCACTGTCACCACATGGCCACTGCATGCCGAATCTAGTTATAAGAAACCTTGTTTTTGATACTAAGCTAGTAAAAATGTAAAATATCACTACAATTACATTAGATAAACACTTATACAAGCAGATACAAGAAATAAGAAACTAGTTCTCCTTTGTCTCCCTTGTTTCTGCTTATTAAACACGTCTCTTTGTCTCCCTTTTTATATTTTCCCTTCTTATTGAAATGTTGCTCCTTTTTGTTGGTGTTCTGGCTTATCAATCTAATTTGTGCAAAACCTTAAGGCTTAATCACTTCTAGCTTAATCACATTATGTGTAGTCAATACTAAATCTAGTTTGAATGTGTAACCTTCTAGCTTAATCACTTCTCTGGGCTGCCTTCCCAAGATGGTTACTGTACTTAATTCCCAAAGCCTCCCATCTGATGAAAGTCATCACAATGAAATCTGAAATACTCATGATTAGATTAGTCCATACTCTAAGTAGTTTAATGTTATTTGAGTTAATTGAGTTTATATATGTATATCTTATATATAGAGTAATAACTTTGTAATATATGATTCCTGTGGATCCATTAAGATTTTGCAAAAAATTTGCTAAATTATTTATATATTTTTTAATTGTATGTAGGTAATGAAATCGGAGAAAGGATGGAAGCAGTAGTGAAGACTTGACATAGGAGCTGAATTATTGATGTTCTAGAAATGTTATATTTTTGAAGATTGAAAACTGTGTGGTGCATGTGTTTCACCTTTTTTTGAATGCTATAAACAGATTTGTATATTTTGCTTTTATTAATAGTAGAATCGCGGATCTTGAGTTCTAATTTTGGTAATGAACATTTATTCTTGTGAACGATTTATGTGTATTTTTATGTTATAAAATTACTGCAATAGCTCAATATAACAAAATGTTGTGGAAGTGGACCAATAGTATATATAGGTAGCAATAGCTTAATTATAACTGTTGCAGAATGTAAGAATTGTTGCAATACCATGTATTAACTGTAGCAATAGTCATTGAGCGACAATTTTGTAATTGTTGAAAACTGTTGCATTACCCTATAAAAATCGTTGCAATAGAATGAAATTATATATTGAATCGAAAGAAAAACTGTAGGCATAGCCTCAATAGTACTGATGCATAAACCTCTTTCCCAACGGTTCATAATCGTATCAATACGACACTAACCCTCGGCAAGTAATTCAAGCAAGAACCGTGGCAATAGGTCCATCTATGGCTACGGTTATATGAACCATCATACCAAATCGTGGCAACAGATCTATTGTTACACGATATATTGTAGCGGTTGATGTAACCGTAGCCTTAGACCTATGACTAAGGTAGGAATGTTTATTGCAACAGTAAATGAAGTGTGGCAGTAAGTCATCTCCGAGGGCGACGACGTCGTTACGTCTAGGGGGTACTTTCAGGATGTGACAGATCTCTTAAGTGTGTGTGAAGGAATTGTATGGGCGGTCACTTCATAACTCACTCAAGGGAGCCTTAGAATCACCTTTTGGTAGGAGGATCTCATGTTTATGTGTTTTGTATGAGTTAGTGATATGATATTGTGAAATGTGAATTTTGGGTGAACTTACAGCGAAATCACTGTAAGCTTACTGTAGGTTTACTGTAATGTTCTTGTAAATTGAACATAATTGGTAAATGTGTTCTAATAATAATGTTTGGTGCTTAAATGTGGTTCTTATACTTTTAATATGATGTTTTAATAAAAAAAAAGAGCATGTTTCTCATAAATGTCAGTTTCTCATGATTTTATGCATTAAGTCATACTTAGTACATGTGTTTATACTAATTCCACACTTTTTGTCTATCTCTAAAGGTATGATAAACAAGTGAGAGAAATCTTGGAGCAAGCTTGGAATCTAGTAATCGTTCAAGCAAAGTTGAAGTTTGTCCTCACTTGAGTCGAGGACATAACTATCTTTAGACTTCTTTTATTTAAGTATTGTAATAGACTAAGTAATTCTATATTCGTATTGTAGGGCCGTGTCCCAAATACTTTGTGTTTAAAATTGGCATATGTTGAGACTTAGTATTTTCATATGATATTAATTTCAAAGATGTTTTAAGATATTTCGTGTGAAAAGTTTTAATTTCGCACTACGTTTCATACATATATATAATGAATGATGTCAAAGGGCTTGTACAAGACCTCCGAGAGGTCAAGTACGCCATGTCACGCTCCGAGAGTGTCATATCTTCTATGATGTGCTCTCGGGGTGTGACACTGTAATTCTTCTGGATATTCCAGACACTTTGTATGAAGATAATGTTGTATGTATAGCTCTATTGAAGAGAGGATACATCAAAAGAGACTGGACAATGTATATTTCACTAAAGTTCTTCTTCACATGTGATCGTCTACAAAATAATGAGATAGATCTTGCAGACTTATTTATTAAGCTGTTGCC
Organism: Solanum corneliomulleri; assembly: GCA_027704805.1. NCBI lineage: Eukaryota > Viridiplantae > Streptophyta > Magnoliopsida > Solanales > Solanaceae > Solanum > Solanum corneliomulleri. The sequence continues at coordinate 9,213,938 of JAKWIY010003054.1, read as the reverse complement.
AATATCAATATTTGAGAAGTTGAGGTATAAGATTGGAATGCATCATCTCTCAGATGAGTGGATTGTCTATTGAGTTAATACATGAATAACTATTCATATTCCGTAGGTTCTATTAACTTTTATAGATAAGAATGTATGTATTTATTATGATACTTAATATTATTAATTTGTTGATACTGGACAATCGATAGTGGAAGATTGAAGAAGAAGAAGAAGAAGAAGAAGAAGAAGAAGAAGAGGAAGAATGTTATTGAGAGAGCTTCATCTTCATGTCTCTTACAATATGTATACTCTACTATACAATGTACAAACTACTCATGTATATATACAATCAATTAACTAACTAACAATGTTAATGTTCCAATCATAAAATGACAGCTGGCTAACAAACTATGCTTAACAATTAACAACTAACAACTAACAACTAACAACTAACTAGTTAACTAACTAATTGAACTTCAACTAACTAACTAATTCAACTCTAACTAACTAATTCAACTCTTATCAATACTCTTATCATATTCCTCAATACGCCCCTTCAAGCTAGGAGATATGAAGATGTTCTTCATTCCGAGCTTGGAAACTAAATACTCATGTTGCAATCGACCAAGTCCTTTAGTGAATACATCAGCAGGTTGTTCAGCAGTAGCCAAGTGTTGAATGGATATGTAACCTCTTTGAACCTTTTCTCTAATAAAGTGACAATCAATGTCAATATGTTTAGTCCTCTCATGGAAAACAGGTTGGAGGCAATCTGAATAGCAACAGTGCTGTCACTATATATAACAATAGGCAAGACAATAGGCATGTTTAATTCACGAAAGAGACCAATTCACCATGTAACTTCAGCAACAGTAAAAGCCATGCTTCTATATTCTGCTTCAGCAGAACTCCTGGATACTGTAGATTGCTTCTTAGACTTCCAAGAAAGTAAGGATTCCCCAAATGTAACCATATATCCAGTAATGGATCTCCTCGTATCAGGGCATGATCCCCAATCAGCATCATAAAAAGCCTGTAAAGAACCAGAATGCTGAGCAGATAACATAACACCTAGGCCAGGTTGTTGTTTAACATATGTGACAACTCTAATAGCAGCATTCATATGAGATTGCTTAGGAGCATTCATGAATTGGCTTAAGTTTTGAACAGCATAGGACAAGTCAGGTCTAGTAATGGTTAAGTAGATCAATCTCCCAACCAATCTTTGATACTCACCAATATCTGATAATACAGGATCAGATGTAACTCCTACATGCTTGTCAAAAACTGCAGTAGTGAGCTTTCCATTCATCTCAACAGGTGTGGCAATAGGTTTAGATCCACCTAAACCCAAGTCTGAAATAATCTCCAATGCATACTTTCTTTGATGCATGAGAATTCCTTCACTGTTTCTGGCAAACTCTATCCCTAGGAAATATCTCAATGATCCTAGATCTTTGATCTTGAAGTTATCTTTTAAGACTTGTTTGGTCTCATTGATTAGTGTGATGTTGCTGCCAGTGACTAACAAATCATCAACATAAACCAAGACAATCACAATACCTTCATTAGACTTCTTGATCAATAAAGAGTAATCCAAATGGCTTTGCTGAAATCCAGCAACTAATAATGCCTGAGTCAATTTCACATTCCACTGTCGTGAAGCTTGCTTAAGTCCATACAATGACTTAAGCAACTTACATACAGGTTGATCTCCAGCATGCATATGAGAGAACCTTTGAGGTATCTGCATATAGACTTCTTATACCAAATCACCTTGCAAGAATGCATTATAAACATCCATCTGTTGGACATCCCATCCCTTAGATGCAGCTAGAGTGAGCACTGTTCTAACTGTGACCATCTTAACAACTGGAGAAAATGTCTCCTGGTAATCTAAACCTTCTTGCTGGCTGTATCCTTTGGCTACAAGTCTGGCTTTGAATCTTTCAACTTCACCATTTGCCTTGTACTTAATCTTGTACACCCATTTGCAACCTATAGCCTTTTTTCCAACAGGTAAAGTTACTACCTCCCAGGTCTTATTCTCTTCTAATGCCTGTATCTCTTCTTTCATAGCTGCTACCCACCTCTTATCTTTGGCAGCTTGATGATAGAACTTAGGCTCAGTGTCAACTGAAAGATTAGCAATGCAACATTGATAAGAGGGAGACAAATTTCTGTAATCAATGTTATTTTCCAGAGAGTACAAACAATTGGACCTTGATTTAGACTTGAATGTGGTAACAAAATCCTTTTGCCAAAGGGGAGGCCTAGAAGTTCTAGTTGATTGTCGTCTGTTGGAGCTCAAGAATGAATCATCCATAGTTGGTTGATCCTGCTGGTGATGATCATCAAGATCATTGGCAAATGCATTGTCAACATTATCAATGGGATCATCTATGGTTGGTTGATCCTGTTGATGATGATCCTCAAGATCATCAAATCTAGCTGGCAAATCTGAAGATTCAATGGATGATACATTGTCTTGTATGTCATCAAAACACTGAGTTTGAAAAGGAAAGATAGATTCATTAAAAACCACATCTCTACTGACAAAGAAGACTTTATTTTGTAGATCATAGAGTTTGTATCCCTTCTGTGTAGTACCATAACCCATAAATACTGATTTGATGGCTCTAGGACCAAATTTATCAGATCTCACCAATGTAGTTGCATAACACAGACATCCAATAATCTTCATGTAAGACAAATCTGGAGGTTTTCCAAACATCATTTCAAAAGGTGACTTATTAAGTAACACAATGGATGGAATTCTATTGATGATATGAACAGCAGCTAAAGCACACTCTCCCCAAAACCTGATTGGAATATTGCCTTGAAATCTAATAGCTCTTGCTGTCTCCATTATATGTCTATGTTTTCTTTCCACTACACCATTTTGTTGAGGTGTATATGGACAAGAACTCTGATGTATAATACCTTGAGATTCAAACAGTTCACTCACTTGAGCATTAAAAAACTCTCCACCATTATCTGATCTAAAGACTTTAACTTGAACATTGAATTGAGTCTTAACCATAGCAAGGAACTATTTCAATATGGTAGAGACATCAGACTTGAGATGCATGAGATATATCCATGTCCATCTAGAGTGATCATCAACCAAAGTAAGAAAGAACTTCATTTTATTATGAGTTGTAATCTTGTAAGGTCCCCATACATCCATGTGAACTAAATCAAAACATTGTATACTTCTAGTACTGCTATTAGGAAATGGTAGTCTGACTTGTCTAGCTAATGGACAAATATTGCAACATTTCAACTGAAAATCCCTCTTATGAGCAAATATGTCTATCTTCCTGAGAACACTCATAGGAATGTGACCTAGCCTCTTATGCCAAACTTCACCTTCAGAAGAATTCTTCACTGCAACAAAACTCCTATGCTGTCCAGTGTTCATCATTTGTGATGACTTTAAGATGTATAGACCACCATTTTCTTCACCAATCTCCTTCACTTTCCCAGTGAAGAGATCCTGAAGGAGAAAGAAATCAGGATAGAAAATTGCACAACAATTCAATTGCCTAGTAAGTTTAGCCACTGAAAGAAGATTGAAGTTAAGTTCTGGCACATATAAAACATTCTTAACTACTTCACCTCCTTGTAGTTGAGAGCAGCCTGAATGTGTGACTTTAGTTGAATCACCATTTGGAAGCTGAACATTTCCTGAACTCTTTACTGTTGATCCATGAGTTAGCAATTCTTTAGTTCTCACCATATGATCAGTTGCCCCACTATCAACAATCCAATCAAAACTAGAAGTTGAAGGAGTAAACTGAGAATGTCCTGCAAATATACCTGTTGCATTGGCACTACTATTGGTAGCTACTGTATTTCCCTCATGAATCAATGACTTGTTCATCATCTGTAAAACTTGTTGATATTGATTAGGTGTAAAATGTTGAGATAAAGCAGCTCCTGAACCACTTGAACTTCCATATTGTTGTGACATTTGATGTGAACCACCATTCTTAAACTGCTGCATCTGATCTACATTATTACCATCAGTTGAACTACTTGGATTGTTAAATTGAGGATTGTAGTCTGTTGTCATAATATTTGCTTGTCTCTTCCCTTTATAATTGGTAGGATAGCCTATTAACTGATAGCAAAACTCCTTTAGATGTCCATGTTTGTGACTATGAATACAGTACTTCAGCTTGTTACAATCAACTCTATTGTGGCCTTTCATATCATAATGATCACAATACAAATATCCACTTCTCTGTTTATTAAGCTTCACATTACCACTTCGATTATTCTGACCACTAAAATTGTTCCCTCCAGATCTACTAGTGAACAAAGCTGTAGGATCCATTTGCCCTCCTAAATTATAGTGATCTCCACTTAACTCCCTTTGACTTTCATCTTGAATTATCATAGCATAACATTGATTAACAGTTGGAGGTGTATTCATCATAAGAATTTGACTTCGAGCATGACCATAATTGTCATTCAAGCCCATCAAAAACTGCAGAAGCTTCTGTCTAAGCATGCCATCAACATATTCTTTAGATCTTTCACAATTACAAGATGGAGGAGGAACAATTGAATCAAATTCATCCCATAGATCTTTCAACTTGGAATAGTATACTGAGACTGGAGAAGTACCTTGAGTATGTGTAACAATCGACTTGTGTAAGTGAAATATCCTAGACATATTCACTTTGTCAAATCGTTCCTTCAGATCACTCCAAACCTGTGATGCATTAGAACGAAATAGGATTCCACTCATCAATTTCTTGCTCACATTGTTCATCAGCCATGAAAGCACCATTGCATTACATCGATCCCACTGTTTCTTCTCAGAATCGACTGTGTAATCTTCATGTTTGATGCTGCCATCAATAAATCCCAATTTATTCTTTGTTAGCAATGTTAAACTCCATTGCCCTGCTCCACAAAGTATAATTCTCCATTCCTACAAGTTGAATGCCAATTTGAACTGCACCTGTGACATCAGAAGAAGACAAATACAGAGGGTGTGTATGATCGATTTTAGTTGCCATTATTACCTCTCCCGATCTACAGATCCAGAGATCCAAATGAGCTAGAATTTCTCAGAGATTGTACTCCTGCTCTGATACCATATCAATTTGTTGATACTGGACAATCGATAGTGGAAGATTGTTGAAGAAGAAGAAGAAGAAGAAGAAGAGGAGGAAGAATGTTATTGAGAGAGCTTCATCTTCATGTCTTTTACAATATGTATACTCTACTATACAATGTACAAACTACTCATGTATATATACAATCAATTAACTAACTAACAATGTTAATGTTCCAATCATAAAATGACAGCTGGCTAACAAACTATGCTTAACAATTAACAACTAACAACTAACAACTAACTAGTTAACTAACTAATTGAACTTCAACTAACTAACTAATTCAACTCTAACTAACTAATTCAACTCTTATCAATACTCTTATCATATTCCTCAATAAATATGATGATTTTTGGAATGATTTCTTAACTTATAAATAAGGTTGTTCTTTCACCATTATAAAGATGAAAGAAGAAGACATTTGAATAAAATGATCTCTACATTCTATTCCTCATGTATCTTTGTCTATATTAGTCTATATTATTTCTAGCATATTACTTATTTTTTTTTAATAACAAATACATCATATTTATATATTCTATTAAATAAATAGTGGTATGTATCTGTATTATGATGGTATCTTTAGTGAAAAGTCAAAACCCCAATATTCCTTGAAAACCCTTAACGGTGTCGTATTTTACTCGTATCGAGATATCTAGAGTGGAGAGGTTTGAGTTGTAGGAGAGGAGGAGGAAGAAATGGGAGGAGGAGAAGAAGATCAACAGAAATTGAAGAACACAGCAGCAGCAGCGTATGACTACGAGAATGATCCGAGATGGGCAGATTATTGGTCCAATATACTCATTCCTCCTCACATGGCTTCTCGTTCTGATGTCGTCGACCATTTCAAGCGCAAGTTTTATCAACGATACATAGTCAGTATCTTAACTTATTCGAAATCATTCCACTTCACATGGGGTTTACTACTACATTATCTTTTATTAATTAATGTGTTAATCTCGATTACTCTTGTTTATACTTTGTTGGGACTTGGGACTCCGGTTTTTATGTTTTCAAGCCCTAGTCTTACAAAGCTCTTAGTTCTAAATTTTTCTTAATTCAATTTAACCAAAGGGTTTCTGGAAAAGGTTGGGTTTTGGGTAAATCAGTGGCTTATACTTCATTCCAAGTTGAGAGGGGTTCATTGATTATTTGTTATAATGTCTACAATGGATGAATTTAATGGTATTAGCTTGTAACTCTGAGTTGATTGTACACAAATTTCAGGGACTTCTACTCTCTGTACTGAAAATATCTGTAAAATTTTCCAAATATTGCATCTCTTTTCTTTGTGGTGTGGATTGTTTGAGTATGTCATTCTTCAAAATGAATCTGAGTTTTTAGGCCTTTTTTTGTTTCAAAAACACAATCCTTTAGTTTTGTCAAAAACTCTATTTTTTTGGGGTTTCAGCCAGAAACCAAAGAAATAAAAAATGAAGTCTACTTAAAATTAAGATTATTGTTAGATGTATACCTTATTTCACCTGATTAATTACGTCATTCTCCCTTTTCTTGGGGGAACAGAGGAAAGTCAGAAGGGAGGCTCCTAATCATGTCAAATAATAGTGTGTGAATACTCCTAGGCTTTTAGCAATGTTTTTCTGATACCAAAATGAGATTTTTAAAACACAATAATGATAAGAGTGGGGAGTCGGTTCAAGTTCTTGAAGTAGCCCTTCTGCAATTTTGACAGATGCTTTAGCTTTGTTGTACTTAAAATGCCATTACAGATATCTGCAGTGGGACACATCTTTACATTTTTATGTTGATCTTGGGATATTGCTTTGGTTTGTTTGATTCTATATCCATTATTTTCAGGACCCTGGTCTAGTGGTTGAGCCAATGACTACCAGCAGTTCGTCCCAACCAGCAAAACCATCAGCTGCTCAACCATCATCATCATCGTCCACACCTTCTAATAACCAGCCAAGACAGCGTAACTCTGGTATGATTTTTTTTTGAATTTCAACTAAATGGGAAGTGCCTTCCTTCTGGAGAAATTATTCACTTCAGATATAAATCTTTGGTTCATTTAAATGCAATTTATGTAATTTTTCTTGGGTAGGTCAAGCTAGTAGAACTTCAGGCACGCCAACTACTCCAACTTCAAATCCGACATCACTTCGCTGGGACCGAAATACTATACAATTTTCAGTGAATGCTTGGGTACTGTATATTCACATGTACAGTAGATATATGAAACATGTGGACATTTTCTTTATAGAAACACAATAATATTGTAGAAAATCATGTTTGAGTTAGAATATTGAAGTTTTTGATATACCGTAGAGATCAAATGCTCAACTTATTATTATTAGCAGTAAGGGGAAGGTGGATTATATACAACAAGGGCAGAATCTTCATGCCTTTAAACTAATATATCTCGTGTACCTACATAGGGTATAGTGTGTCTATGGAAAATTTCAGTATAGGATTTTTCTTCCCAAGGATCTTCTACAACCTTGTTTTCAATATATTTGTTATTTGAAATCTGTGGGCATGGTCATAAAATTGGAAAAGAAAAGCAGAAAGATTGTGAGGAAGAGTTGATTTTAGTATCAGTTGGAGACAACTTTGCATAATAGCCTTTTATTTCTTGAGGTCGCTGTGATATCAAAAATAGTATTGGTTAAAGTTATTCTAGTGACTAGATGTCTAGATCTGTGGGAAAAAAAAATACTCATGTACATGTCTGTGCAGATTTGTTTACTTTAGCCTCATTCGTTGGTTATTCTAGATGTCATGGTGCATTAATTTTTTCTGAACTCCACCCCCACCCCCTCCAAAAAAAGTGTCTTTTGTGGTCTGTTGCATAAGTTGGACACATCATAGAAATTCTATGCTAAGACCTCTCGGAAACTTGTGAGTCAAGGTTTCTTGAAGTTCCTATCATCATTTTGCTTCTCCAAGGCTAATTTTTCATTATCATTTCTTCTTGTTTCCTGGTATATTCTGTTGTGCCTTTGAGCTGAAGTTTGGGACACACTGAACACCATATTGATAATTGGATTTGATACTGTTGCATTGGTATTACTACAAAAATAATTAGAGAGTTCTTAAATTTCTTATTTTAATGAAGTAGCTCTGAAATTGCTTTCTGGTATCTTCCTGCAGGTTTTTGTTGTTGCAGTTCTCTCAATATTTCCGCTTACACCTGCAAATCTGTCGAACAGAGCATATCGACTGTCCTTCTTGGGAACTGCATGTTCTTCGCTATATTCATTATACTCTGTATATGGGGTAAGTTCTTTTAAATTTTTTTTTTGTTGAGCTACATACACGGATCAGTTTTATGTCCTTTGGGCTAGTGAGGCTATTTCTGATCTGGTAACTTTTTGTAGAAACCGAGGGCTTGGAATTTACAAGCAGTGCAAGTTTGGTTCCAGTCAGTTATTGTGACGAAGGATTTCATCTCCTTCATTTACTGTCTCACATTTGTCACTTCCCATCTTTACCTGAAATGTAAGCTATGCTCCAGTTTGTGTTTTTTCTTTTGATGCTATATTCTTCTTAGTGTGTAGCAGCTGTTCAACTTCATTTAATAATTTGTTCATGACCAATGATATGCAGTTTCTTTGATTCCTGTTTTATGCCGATCACTTGAGCATGTTGGTAAATTTCTTCGACGTAACTTCGGCAGATCTTCTTTGTACAGGTATAAAGCTGTTTCGTTGTGTTTCCAATGAATTTAAAAAGCTTTTTTTCTTGAAATTGTTAGTCAGATGAAATAATCATTTAAAGTCAATACATATTCTTGATTAGGAGAAATGCAGTACAACAATCCTAATAAATAATCAAATAACTGTACTACAGGAGTCTTTATGTTTCGAACAAATATGTGATATAGGTTTCTGTAACAGCTCACTCTTACTGTTAATATGGATTTAATGAAATATGTCTGACGTATTATGAATAAAACTAAATTGTAGCTGACCTGCAATTGTGATTGCACACAATTCTTTTTGTATGTCATCTCTTCTTGAAGTTATGATCTATGTGAACCTTCTAGTTTATATGACCTTTTCCCTTCCTGTCAAAACATCGAAAGCTTTGTACATCTGTGATTATATGTAAATGCCATCTGGTGAATGTTATTATTTGATACCCCTTCCCTGCTCATTTCTTATTGATGGTAGGTTGGGTGTTTCAGAGTTATTTCATGTCTGTACTTGTTGACCACCTACAGGAAGTACTTAGAAGAGGCTTGCGTATGGGTCGAGTCAAACGTAACTACTCTCAACATACTGTCTTCACAGGCTGAAATTGGACTGGGATTTCTTCTGGTTGTCTCTCTATTATCGTAAGTGTCAACTTATTCCTGGCCCCTACTGGTGCTTGTTATCTTGCTTGACGTTCTTATTTTAGTTTTTATATGCATCTAACTGTTAATGTTCATGAAATTTCAGGTGGCAGCGTAATATTATACAAACATTCATGTATTGGCAGGTTTGTCTTTTACTTTCATTTTCATTCTTTTATCATCGGCATCTTTGCCTTTAAATATGATTTATTTCTTTGATTGAAACAAACAATTAAAATTGTGAGAGCATGTTGTTTCTTTCTTCTGTCTCTGTTTCCTTGTTGTTTAATGGAAACATTTGTTGGTGGAATTGAAAATTGGTTCAGCACATAGTTGGATGTATGTACTTGATCAGGGTTAGGTACGTTCCTATTTATTCCAACGACCACACCTCATTTGCCACCCCGCATACTTTGACAGCATCATGATTCAGAATTTTCAGTTGATGAAATAGTTGCAGTTATAGTATCTTAATCTTGTCAGTTTTCCTTGGTCTGGTACATGTTACCTTAGGCAGCTTCAATATTCAACTATTCCCATTTGTCAAGATATTTTGTTATAATGACTAATATGCAACTCTGTGCAGATATTGAAGCTTATGTATCATGCTCCTGCTACTGCTGGTTACCATCAGAATGTGTGGGCTAAGATCGGAGGGCTTGTAAATCCAGTTGTTCAACGTGTCCCGTTCTTGAATACTCCTATTTCAACTATTCAGAGATGGTGGTTCAGGTAGGAGACTTGCTGAAAGATATACAAGAGTTTTAGGGGCATGAAATACTTTTTTGGGATTATACTTTGTCCTGAAGGGTGACTATAAAACTAGAATTGTCTAGTTAATATTCCTAATAATTGCCTGTGGGAGTTACTACCAAGTTTCCCCCTTTTTGGGATGTGATTTTTCCTTTGTTTAACTGCTTTATTTTGTAAACCTAAATTCTCCAAGAACTCTAGTTTTACTATCTACTAATTACACTTCTATTCCTCTTGCATGTTTCGATTTTTGACGCCTATTCCCATGAATGGTGATCCTTTGATTCTTCGCTAAAGTTATACTAGGATTATTTGTATATGAACTGCATATACTTCTTTGGTGTCTACCTCCTCTGATGTAAATGCAGGGTTTGCTATACTCTACCCTCTCAAGACCGGATTATATTGAATATGTTGACGTTAGGGCTGGCAAGGGAACGGGGAAGGGGACTGGGGGATGAGACGGGTGACGGGTGACGGGAGAGGGGATTTGATACCGGGATTGGATGGATAAAAATTGGTCTCATTCCGTCCCACTATATATACGGGAATGGATGGGATTTGGTGGGACGGGACAGGATGAGACGGGGGATTCTTTTTTTAAATACTTATATATTTGTATTGAAATTACATGTCTTTAGCTAATAAATTTTTAAATTTAATTTTGATTTTCAAATATCAAAATAAAATTTCAAATTTCAAGATTCATGTTTCAAATACGAAGTTTCAAATTTAAAGTTTTAAATTTCAAATTTGAGAAGTTTAAATTTGTGATTTAAATATTTTAAAGTAATGTAAATTGGAAACTTTAAATTAAGTATTTTAAAATTAGTTTAGTACTTTAGTATATATTTAATTGTATATATTAAAATTAAAATTAAAATGCAAAACAATAATTGTTTTGATCATCACTGCATTCAATTTGTGTTTTGATCCAACTTGATTGTTTTTTACTTAACTTTGGCAAATTGTTATCCCTCCTTTCAGCATTGCACCAGTCTCTAAATAAAACTATTGTTTTCAAACTGTCTTCCGCCAATGAATGTCTATGATCACCAATTTGAAACCTTGCCGCACTGAAAGCAGCCTCCGATGTAACTGATGAAGCTTGAGTAGCTAGAACATCACGAACCATTTTGCTCAAAGTTGGAAATGCATCGCTTTGCCTACTCCACCATCCTAATAAATCTTCATTGTCATCTTTGATTTCCAATTAGGGATGTGCAAAAACCGAACCGATCAATAAACCGAACCGATAAAATGTTATTGGGTTATTGTTATTGGGTTATTGGGTTTTTAATGGGTTTAGAAAAAATAATTATTGAGTTATTGGGTCAGTTTCGATTTTTCCTATTGGGTTATTGGGTAAACCGATAACCCAATAAGACGATAGTTATTTACTACTTTACCCTTCCTCAATATTAAATATACATAATTTAATACATAAATAGATTCAATATTAGCTTTTCAGGCTATGTGATTTTTTGGTTAGGAAATTGGTGAGAACTTTGTTGATTATCTGGTAAATCAAGCAACTGTTCAAGATTGTCTCATTGAAATATTTTATTTTAGTTTTAATTCTAGTTCGTAATTGTAGGCGATAACTTTTGCAAGTTTGTGAATGTTTGTAATTTGATCAACATTCAAAGTTTTCTATTATGTTTTGACGGTAAGTTGGTAACATGTAATTATAACATACGTACTATTATATATTATTTGATCGACATTTTCTTATTGGGTTAACCGAAACCGAACCGATAACATCAAGAACCGATAAACCGATAAAAAATTTCTTATCGGTTTGTTATTGGGTTAGCATATTTTAAAACCGAAAACCGATAAATCGAACCGATTATATGTATAACCGAACCGAACCGACCGATGCACACCCCTATTTCCAATACTTCTAAAGATTGATTAAGATATTCTTCAAAATTATCACGTTTAGTAGAATTAAGACGAAGAAAACCTCGCATATAATTTGAAATTGGAAGTGACAAATCAATCTCAACATTAGAAGTTTGATCAACTTCTCCTTGAAAATTTTCCGTAGTTCTATATTTATCATACAACAGTTTTGCTTCTACTTTTATGCTAGACTTACACGTGTGACAATTTGAAATTTCTTCTAGTAAAATTTCTAAAGTTTCATAAAAAGTGTCAACAAGGTCTTGCACACCTTGTAATTTATAAGCAAGATCAAGTAAAGTAGCCGTTAAAAAAACTTGAGAAATAGGAATTTTTTTTAATTTTTTATTCATTCATACCTTCATTTGCAACTCTAAATTTATCTATATTTTTATATTTACAAAATTTAATTGAAAGAGCACAAATATTTATTAATACGGATGAAACAGTAGGATAATAAATTCCCGAAAACATGGTAGTAGCATCATAAAAAAGTCTTTAAAATTGTAATAGTTCTTTAGTTTCTTCCCAATCTTCATCACAAATTCTATCTAATGGGTCAACATTATGAGCATTAAAAATCATTTGTATGGGTCTTCTATATCTGTAAGCAACCGAAAACATTTCTGTCACGACCCAAAACCGAGCCGCGAGTGGCACCCACACTTATCCTACTATGTGAGCGAACCAACCAATCTAAACCCTAACATTTTAACATAATGAACAAAATACAATGCGGAAGACTTAACTCATTAATAAAAATCAATTCAATAACTTCTAAAAACTCAACATCTATTATTCCCAAAATCTGGAAGTCATCATCACAAGAACATCTATCCTCATATTACTAAAACTAAGAGTATCTAAGAAAGCTAAAATAAGTAAAAGCTAGTCCATGCCGGAATTTCGAGGCATCAAGACTTGAATAAGAAGATCCAGTCCAAGCTAGAAGCATTAGCTCACCCTGAAATCCGATGTAATGAAGACTGGCTAGAGTTGCGGTTGAGTTGAAGACGACGGTACGTTTGCTGCACTCCACAAATAACAAAGAAAGAAACATACAAGTAGGGGTCAGTACAAAACACAAGTACTGAGTAAGTTTCATCGGCCAACTCAAAATAGAAAACAGTATATATCAGATAATATCATAAATCAACTACAATACTCAACATGTAGCAACAACAAGTACTATAATCATTAACAAGTGCCGCCAAGTTCACCCATGAGGACTCAAGCCTCAATACCATACTCATTTGGGAATTAGGTTCATTAGATTGAGTATATTAACATATTTCAAGATTCATTATCTTTATTCCTCTCGTGTTGGTACGTGACACTCCGCTCCATATACTATCCTGGTGTCGAAACGTGACACTCCGATCCTCATATACTATCCTGGTGTCGGAACGTGACACCCGATCCATATTCTATCCTGGTGCCGGAACGTGGCACTCCGATCCTCATTCTATCCTGGTACCGGAACGTGGCACCCGATCCATATTCTATCCTGGTGTCGGAACGTGACATTCCGATCCATATTCTATCCTGGTGTCGGAACGTGACACTCCGATCCTCATATACTATCCTGGTACCGGAACATGGCACCCGATCCTCTATTTCTATCCTGGTACTGGAACGTGGCACCCGATCCCCTAATCTCACTACTTTCGTTCATCAAGCCTTCTTTTATACCAAGGCATCATCATTAACAAAGTAGATTAGGGTTTCTCAAGATTTGGGATTCCATAGCTTCATCATGCTTATTTTATCACAATTATATAATCACATTCATGCAAGCATACGATTAAGCATATAGCAGGGTTTACAATACTACCAATACATATCATTCGCTATTAAGAGTTTACTACGAATAGCATAAAAACCATAACCTACCTCCACCGAATATTCGTGATCAAGCAAGCAATTTCCCAAAGCTTTGTGTTTTCCTCTTCGTTTCTCCTCTCTCGATCGTTTCTCTTTCCCTCTCCTTGTTCTTTCTATTTTTCTTATTCAAACCCTCTCTCTTTTACCCTAATTAGCATATACTTAAGTATAAACGATGAGGAATTAACCCACTAATTAACTCAAGGTTATCTCTTTTAACCCCCAAGAAACTGAGTTATTAATATTAACCCACTAAATTTATAATTAAAGCAGGAATAGTCCAAAACGCCCCTTAAAATATTTACAGAAATCCGACCCAGCCTGGGATTACGCAACCTGTGACGGTCCATCATGGCTGTAATGGTCCGTCCTGCAGGTCCGTTGCAAAGTTCAGAGACTCAATTTCCTTGAAGATGTGTGACGGTTCGTCGTGCCCACGACGGTCCGTCCTGTCATTCCGTCACGAAGTTCAGAGAGTCGATTTCAGTACCCAAATTTCAGAATTCTAAGTGTTTTGGAACGAGACCCCCTCGATGGTCCGTCGTGCCCATGACGGTCCGTCGTGGGGTCCGTCGTCTCAGCCAGTTTTTCCAGAAATAAAATCTGCTGCTCAAAACGACTAAACAGGTCGTTACAATTTCGTAAAGAGAACTCCACCTTGTTTTAATATGTTTTGAAATTTTTCTAGGTGACAATTCACATAGTAAACAACGCTCATTAAATTCCCTAATTCTAGCAGCATTGTTTGTATGAAAAATCCAGGTAACAGCCTATTCAACTTTTACGCTACCACAAGCAAATAATAAAATACCATCTTGTACAACTAAATTTAATATATGTGCTACACATCTAACACGTAAAACATTATTGTCAATTGGACATAATCTAACTTTTAACATTTTAGCAGCGTTTGTATTATTAGATGCATTATCTAATGCGACAGACATTATTTTATCTATAATCATGTAATAATCTAAAATACTTAAAATATTTGAAGCTAAATATGCACCCATTTTTTTTCTCTATACATAGTTTATAACTTATAATTCTTTTTTGCAAATTCCAATTATGATCAATCCAATGTGCAGTAATAGTTAAATAATCATTTCCATCAACACTACGACCCATGTCCGAAGTTATAGACACTCTACTATCTAATATGCTAAATATACAACGAAGAAATTAACAATGTTTATCTTGAAATTCAAAAAACATTAGATTTAACAGTATTTCTTGAAAAGCCTCTATAATTCGGATTATAAGTTTGTTGAATATATTCAATAAAACCGGGATTTGAAGGAAAACTATAAGGCAAACCACAAACAGAAACCATTTTAGCTAAATTTTTCCGATCTGATTCCTTATTATATTTACGTTGTGTTATTGGACCAGCGGGGTTAAAAGGATCTAATGTTCCTTGAACCATGTTAGAAGCCCCTATCGATGCATTACCAGTAATATCTAATTCATTAATTGAAATTCCCTTTTTTCTATTGGCTAATGCTTTAACTTCTTTATATTGAATCGGCACACAAGATAACAAATGTCTATTTTATCCCCCCCCCGTTCCACCTTGACCCCCACCTTATTTATGTTTAAAAGGTTGCTTACACTTATTACAAATAACAACACTATTTTCTTTATCGAAAGTCATAAATTGCCACACAATTGAAGTTTTAGGTCGTTGATACTTCACCTTCTCCCTTGTGGGAGGTATAAAGGGTGGATGTCCAAAATTTTGCTTCGGTAAATTGATAGTCTCATTTGAAACTTCTGTCACCGGACTAGTAGGTGTTTCTTCTAACTCCTCTTCTCCCAAATCAACTTCTACTTCTTCACTTGAATTTTCATCAACATTATGATTAATATTACCATAACGTCGTTCTAAACTTTCGTGATGGAGTTGAACATTTGAATCAATATCATAAGGTGAATAATCAACATAAGTAGAATCATTTATGTTAAATCTAACTCTACTCGTTGATTTAGATGAAGTACCACCACTTTTACTACTCTTTTTTTCTTTACCATTTTTTTACCAAAATTAAATAATTTAAAAAGTCTACTTTCTTCCTCATCTTGTGCTTTCTCTTTTCCTTTACCGCTATTTTTTTGCTAGAACTCATACTTAATTATATATAAAGTTTAATATAAAAATAATAATAATACAAAAGTAAAGACGAAAAATAAAATATAATATTATGAAACGAATGTACCAAACGTCTGCGTTAATAGCAGACGTTAAACCGATTGTTGAAGCTTGTGGTTTGTTGTAACTTGTAATTTGAAACTCCAACCAATACTTGATAACAAATATGAGATAATATAATTATATTTATTGATATAATATGAAAATTTCGAATTGAAAATTGAAATATATGGATTCTAATAATATGAGAATTAAAATGGAATAGAAATTAAGATTGACACTTGAAAGTTGAAAGTTGAGAGGATATTGAAAATAGATGAGAGAAATGAAAATAGATGATTTTGTAAGAAATAGTAGGGGATAGGTGTATTTATAATATTAAAAATGGGTTAAAGTGTAATTATTATAACTTGAGGGTTTAAAATAAAGTTTTAAAAGTAGGGGGGTGTAGCGAGTGTTTGGGAACACAAAAAGGGGCAAAAATCCGTTTGGGGGGAGGGGCACTAGCCGTTTCCCTAACATATATAAACGGTAAAATTTTTTAATCTTTTTTTTTAAAAAAGAGGGGATCCCGCGAACCGGCCGATTCAACTGGGCCAGGACCGGGCCGGGTCGACCGAGACGCAAAGGTGAATCGGCCCCTGACCGATCCCCTCATCCCCCACCCCTTAACCCCCCTAAACCCTAGGGGACGGGACAGGTTCGAAATGTGGCGGGTCGGGACGCGGGCCGAGGCAGGACATCCCGGTCTCCCTGCCACCCCTAGTTGACGTATACTTGTTTGATAAATATTTAATTCATAACTAAAGACGTGTATTTGGTTTCAAGTTTGGATAGAGCTTTGTTTGCTATTTCACCATTTATCTATGATAAAATAAAGTAATTACAAGGAAAGATGTAATCAAGGATAAAATGATCTTTTAGTTGTGTTATCCAAGTGTTGCTAGTGTTAAATTTTCATAATGTACAAGTCATTGTGCTTTGAGGTGTTTATGGTTTGAATAAAATGGACCAAAAATGAAAAATCAACCAATCCGATAGTTATTGTTTGGATTTTAAAAAATTGATAATATTTTATTTGGTTTTATTACAAAAAAGTTCAAACCAAATTGATAAATTGTATACATAAATTTTAGAATATTATATAGTTATAATTAATTTCCATGATAAAATTATTTATAATAGACTAATGAACTTTATACAGTTCAACTATTTCTTAAAAGAAATAACTAGTATAAGATTTATCAAAAATAAAATGAAATTGTATGTTATTCACTTAATTAAAACTTAAAAGAGTTTTAAAGATTTCTCCATAATCCAAGAGAATTATAGCTCCTATAATGGAAGGGTAACGGATAATAATTTTGAAAAAAAACAAAAAAAAGATTTTCCTTACCATAGAAAGGGAGGAGGGAACCGAAAGATAGAAATAACAAATCAATGAATGTGTTATATTTGATTTGATTTTGATTTTTATAAAAATGATCACATTAATTTAATTTTGATTTTGATTTCAATAAAAAAATTATAACTTAAAACCACGCATAAGCACTCCCAATTGTAGTACCAAACAACTTTTGGTATTGCATATATCTAAAACAGAATTAATTTAAATGTGTGGAATAAAGTAATTTTGAATTTTATAAACGATTAATTCAAATAATTAATTCTGTCATTGAAATTACAACAGGGTAGTAAAAGGTATTAACAAAGAACAAAAAATAATTTGTATGTCAATTCATCATGGTTACTGATGGGTGTGTTTTTACATGAGAAAATACTTTATTTCAAATCTCTTTGGTATAAAAATAAAGATTACTCAGTAAAAAGGTAATAAAACTATAGATAATTATTGTTGGGTTTTATTTGCCCTGATTTCTTACCATAAATAGGTTTTTCTTTTAGGAAAGGTTTTGAATTGACTAATTCTTTTTTTGGTAGGAAAAGATTTAGGACTCTATAAATAGAGGCATGTTCCTTCTAACTTAATTAGCATTCACAATGTAGTCTTAAGGGTTTTGAGAGTTTTGGTTAGGGGGAGAATTTGTGGGTCCCAAGCTTGATACATTATCACTTGTGTGAACCTCTCATGTATTCCGAGTGAATTGATTGAGGTTGTTTCTCTCTGTATTTTGTACTCTCATATTTATAGTGGATTGCTCATCTCCTTTGTGGACGTAGGTCGATTGACCGAACCACGTTAAATTGTGTCTTTTGGGATATTTCTCGTTGTCTTCTTACTCGTGGTCTTTTGAGGTTTGCTTTGCTAGCTTCTGCGTTTACACCTGCTTATTTCGATCCTAACAAGTGGTATCAAAGCCAGATTCAATGATGGAGTCAGGTGTAGTGGTTCGATAATCGATGATTGAACCAAGTTAGAAAGAGGTGTTCATCTTGACGGGTGTAGTTCTAGCCGCAACCTTTTTGACAGTAATGAAGATTTTGTTGGAGAAATTGTTTCAGAGAGGTTCTCTGTGTTGAGACATAAATTTTGTAAAGGAGATTATGGAGAGGAGAAGCAAGTTGTTGAAGATTAAGTAAAGAAGGTGGACAAATTTATTTTGTCAGAAATTCAGGCCAAGGGGGAGATTTGTTGGGTTTTATTTGCCCTGTTTTCTTACCATAAATAGGTTTTCCTTTTAGGAAAAGGTTTTGAATTGACTAATTCTTTTTTTGGTAGGAAAAGATTTAGGACTCTATAAATAGAGGCATGTTCCTTCTAACTTAATTAGCTTTCACAATGTAGTCTTAAGGGTTTTGAGAGTTTTGGTTAGGGGGAGAATTTGTGGGTCACAAGCTTGATACGTTATCACTTGTGTGAAACTCTCATGTATTCCGAGTGAATTGATTGAGGTTGTTTCTCTCTGTATTTTGTACTCTCATATTTATAGTGGATTGCTCATCTCCTTTGTGGACGTAGGTCGATTGACCGAACCATGTTAAATTGTGTCTTTTGGGATATTTCTCGTTGTCTTCTTACTCGTGGTCTTTTGAGGTTTGCTTTGCTAGCTTCCGCGTTTATGCCTGCTTATTTTCGATCCTAACAATTATAGCCTTGGAGGATTAAGATCACTATGAAATTAATAAAAGTATATATATCATTTTCAGAATTCTTATTGCCAAAATGTACCCAACCACCGTTACCCCATCTTACATTCATAATGTTTTGCTAGATTACATATAAATATATTTTAGATCATCTTTTATTCATAAATTTATCAAATACTAGATTTTTCTTTAATTAAAAAAAACTCATTTAATTTATAATAATAATAATAATACAAACAGTTTCCACAGAAAATATTCGGCTACTACATAAACATGCTCATATTTACTTGATTTTAACTAGCATCCACTTCCTCCAACTTCTGGTGTTCATAAGTACATACTTAAATGAACTTGTACAAAGTTAAGCAAATGTACCTATGCATTCTATTTGACATTCAACGTGTATTATTTTCTCACATGTCGAACGTAGTTAATGTTTAGTATCATTGATTATTTCAAACTTAAAGTCATATCGGAGAAAGTAACATTTAATCTTGATTTACTATGTATTACCAACATTGACCTTGTTTATATAATAATAAATAATATAAAATTAAAAAAATTGTAAAAATAAACATATAATATAATGTACAAGTCCCAATTTCTTTTACCATTAACCTTAGCGGTTAATTAACCGCTCTGCAATAACTCTGCACTTGGTTTTTTTCCTTGCTCTTTTTCAGTTTGTGCGTTGACACTAATGTCTCTCCATATCCATGTTGCTTCCCTGCTTTTACTACTATCACCATTTCCCCAAATAATTTCAGGTATCGATTTAGATTTAACTTATATGTGACTATGGATTGAATTTAACTTATATTACGTCAAGGGTGGAGATAGAAGTCATGGGTTCCGCAGAACACATTAACTTGTGCTTAAACGGTGTATTTGTGTAAAGAAATTCATTAAATATATCATGGTATTAACATCCACAACTCATAAAGTTGAATACATTGATAGTGTAATCTTTTTGGAGAGCATTTGAAATAGTTTTACATTGTTTTCCTCCTTTTTGTCATTTGATCTTGCTGTTGAATTGTTGTCCTCATTGTAATCTTAGATGCATCAAACATAGCTCGCAAAAATAAATGCTTTAAATACGAGAGATTGAATCGTTCAATGTTCTAAAATCTCGTGAATTCTTACATTTGTTTTCAGTAGGTCAAGAATCTTTCAAGAAAGTTGTATATAAGCTCAGTAAGCCACTTATCAGTGATGATGGGAGGGTTTATTTGTGTTCAGAAAAGAACTTTTTTGCCTTTGAAAGCAATGGTTCTGTCGCGTGGACGTTATCTCTCAGTTACAGATGCAGTCCAAGCATAGCTCCAGTTCAAGGAGAATCACGAAAGGCAAGGCTTCACTTTAAAACTGAATCTGATAAATGGACTGTCATATGAGCAATTAGACTTTGACATTCTAATCATGTGAACTGTCAAGTGTATAATACTTTAAAACAAATAAGCTATAGGCAATGTTACGTATAAGCAAATGATCTGTTAGGCCTGTATAAGTTTTCTATAAAAATGCTATCATACTGTTTGTTTCTCCCTCTAGGGATGAAGCAAAGAGTGGATGTCATGCCTGTAAGGTTCAACATTCCTCTATTCTGGAGTTGTTAACCTCAGACTTTGGTAATGTCTGTATGAAAATGCATATAAGCCTCTTATTGTCGTTAACTCATTTTCAATCAGACTTTTTTGGTCATTATGTGTTAAACTTCCTCATTCATGTACCCTTGTTTGTTCAATTAGTTGGTATTAAGTCTTTTAGTAGTTGTGGTTGGTTTTTAATAATGCAAAGCTACTTTTGGTAGATATATGTGATTGCAGAAGATAGAGTGCTGAAGATCAACCCGTTGAACGTAGGAAGTTCTGAAACAGCTGTAGAATTGTTCTTTGGTTCGGAATATGAAAGACTAGGGGATATTGTTGGCCTTGCAGTAAGTATATCCAGTTCCTGTGTACTTATCAATGTCAAAAACCGGGGTCTCTTTGCTTACCGGTTGCAAGGAAAACTGTACTGGAGTGTTGGCCCGGTGCTTTATCAGCATGGATATCGTCAAGGTTGTAGGAAAAATATAACAGAATGTTATTTTTCCTCAGTCCCCGTGATCGATCACTGTGAAGCTAGCATATATGTAAGGCTTTCGTATTCCAAGCTTTTTAAGCTTGTCCTTTGCACTAAGCTCTATCTTGCATTTTCAAAACCATTTTTTTTTTCAACTGCAGATTTCTAACAATCAAGGAGAAATTTATGCTTTGTCAACTCGTAGTCCACATTCCAAATGGATACAAGATTTCAGTTCATTCGGAAGCACACTTACCATGAAAGCGGGGAACAACGGTCTGTTGTATGTTACTGAAGCAACTAAAGCTCTGATTCTAGCAGTTGATGTTTCCAGGGGAAGCATTTTGTGGCAGAAAAGCTTTGGACCGCTAAGTATGGAAGATTATGCCCCTGCTGTTGATTTTAATGGTAATATTAGTCCTTACCATATATCACAAACTTCTACTTGAATCGAGCGTTCAAAGGTTCATGTTTATTTCAAATTCAATTCCAGGTTGGATATCTATTGGTTCATTGGACGGATACCTCTATTCCTTTTCACCAAAAGGAGTTCTCAAAAAGTTCCCTATAGTGCTTAACATGGATTCTGTTATCCAAGTCAGTCCTGTTCTTGATTGCTCAGGGTATGCAATCTATGCTTCTCAGACACAGACTGAAGGAAAGGTTACTAGGATTATTGGAGATTACACTTACATCTCCGCGATGAAACCAAAAGGTGTTATCTTCACACTGATTAATCCAGCTACTGGTATCATCTTTTGGTCTGAACAATATCCTGGTAACTACCCCGTCCTTCCCCTAGACCCGAAATCTAGTTCTCTGCAGCATCAATGGATAAATCTAGTTCTCTGCAGCATTCTAACATGCATCCATTATTTACTATTGCGTCAGGCCGATTCTCCTCGGAACTTTTGACAAGTGACCTGCAATATTTTCTTCTAGATGAAAGTATCCTACTTGCATTTTTTGCTGCTTCAAGTGAGTTTCTTCACAATTACCAATGTTCTGTGTTTACATTGGACATATGATGTCTCAATAGGACTCAATTATTTCATATGATTGAATAAAACAAATTTCCATTTCTGGAGTTACATGTAGAAGCCTAAAGAGGTTTCCATCTGCAACTCATTTGTGCTTAATGTATAGCTAATGGAGAAGGATTTCTGTCCAGGTACTGGGAACCGGCTGCCATGCCGAAGCTCACGTAAAATTCTGTGCCTTCTATATTTTTTTTTATCTTAGATTGTAGCTAGACAATCACGATAAATTCCTAGCATCGTCTCGTGTCAGATGTCACATAATTCTTTTGCATCAGGTCAGAAGTTTGCATTAAGCTGCTCACAGGTTACGCCCGAAAATTTCAGCACCTACACAGGTAACATCCTACATTTGTGTAGTGATATAGATAACCAATTGATAAACCAGAATAATTCCCTTCTTTTTCTTCAGGGAACAAGAAGACAATTTTGCTGTTTCTGATCTTCGAATCTATCATATTGCTAGTACTAGCAGTAACAGTAAGATTTTGCTACATGTTTTGGAAGAAAAAGAAGCTTCAAAATCAACATCTTGGGAAATTCTTGGATAAAAGAGTGAGCTGAGCTATATTCCCACTCGCTTTTCACCTTTATGTCTTCTCTTATATGAAATCTGATATTTAAGCTGGAGGCCGCATTTTGTGGATTCAGCTTCTCTCTATGTGCTTCCCCACAAGTTCCTTATCTACTGTACGAAGAATCTTAATTTTACCCTTCACTATGCTTTGGAGTCATTCATACTCTAGCTGTCAACATATTTTCTCGTATTTTACCTTGGCTTTGGCGGAGCTCAGCTCCAGTCTAAAGTTACCTCTATTATACTTCATGTTACAAGACGATTTGTTGACAACAAGAGTATGAATGACCTCAACATATAATGGAGAGAGCATAAGTAAGGTATTTCGTATAGTAAAACGGTATTCCTGAACCTTTTCCCTTTCTTTTGTTCTGTTACTCCCCGTTCTACCGAAACACTGAAACTTGAACTTGTCTTTTTTCTTTTGGTCCAATGTTTCAGCGATCACTTCGACTTCAGAAGAAAGTTTTTGATAGATCAATCACAGAGCTTCAACAAAAGGCTGATGAGGAAGCAATAGCTAATGATATGCTGGAAAAGATGGGCAATCTAGTTAAACAAAGGGAAAACATAGAGAGGAAGCTCTCAACATCATACAGTTTGGGAAGGGATGAAATTGGTTCTCATTCACCATCTCTCCTTCCTTTGTCCGATCGTAAAACAAGGAGTTTCTCATTTCAAGGAGCAAAGAAAGAGAGTATTACTTTGTTTCATACAGTCAGTGATACTTCTTCTGAAACTAGCTGGAGTGAATGGGACTCTGACACGAACATATCGGAGGATGAAGATGAAATAGACAAGGGAAAGTCGCCTATTGAAATATTCAGTAGCAGTGATGATGAGATTTACCAAGAAGAATATCAGTCTACTACTCCATCTTCCTTTGCTTCCACTTCACGACAGGTTAATGAAATAGAGGAAATGAAACCAGGAGATCAAGAGGACTCCGTTGATCATCCCTTACAGAACCGCATAAGGAAGAGGAAATCATATTGAAGTAGCTAGGTATTGCATTATGTGTGTTAGTTATCCAACTGTACCTTTGTCCAACTTTTGTCCATTACTGACGCCTAAGTGGACAAAAAGCTTTCTATTTTAATGGAATTTCACAATTGCATAAGCTTAAGTTAATTGACGAGTTTCAATAGCAGCAGAAGCACGAAAAGAAAAAAAGGAGTCAGAAGCTTAGATGGTCACTCAACCTTGTTAAGGAAGATTTCATCTGGTGTAGCTAGATAACACATATTTTACATTCCATGTCCTATAAACGAGTAAAATCAGAATAGTACATGCATACAGGTAATAATATGTCATTTCTCAAACCAAGACAATATTTCATTAATCATAAACAGCAATACGGTATAAAATGCATCATCTTGTATTCATTGTAAGATAGAAGAATAAGGAGTAAAAAGGTTACCTTCTTAACAAATACATATGAGTGAGTTGTGCTCAAGTGATGGAAGTGTATAAAAAAACATGGAAAGACGTGTGCATTAACTTGAGTAAACAACGGATTATCTAATTCTCATTGTAGCAGTTGGATTAACATGGAAAAACTTACATATACTTGGTGTTTACATCAAATTGTACAAATTTACCATAATTAAGTGATGAATTAATGTAAAAAAGACATGCATTCACTGGTTGCTTATTGTCTAATAGGATGCATTCACTACACTATCTTAATCTATCCCACAACATGTTGACAAGTATTGACCGGAGTACCTCTAATTACTATTGATTTACGGTCCAATTTTCTTCAAGGCACGCTACCAATTCCACCACCATCTGTAGAATTGTTCTTCATTTCAAATAACAATCTCACTGGGAGATCCCTTCGTCAACAATTTAAAGGGTGCAATTCCACTATGTTTGGGTAACACGAGTGACCAGCTCGAGGTTTTGGATTTGCAACACATCAGTCTTTCCGGGAATCTCCATACAACTTTTAGCTTTGGAAGTAGACTGAAAAGCCTCGACTTGTCTTTGTACACCACTATGGATCTTTCAAGTAACAAATTTGAAGGGCATATTCCTAGTATGATGGGAGATCTCATCGCACTACATGTGTTGAATTTATCTCACAGTGGGTTGCAGGATTATATACCACCATCACTTGGAAAATTATCTTCGAATCATTGGACCTTTCATCCAACAAGCTTTAGGGAAAGATACCAAAACAACTTGTTTCTCTGACGTCTCTTGCAGTTTTAAATCTCTCGTACAATCATCTTGAAGGATGCATTCCGAAAGGAAATCAATTTGATACATTTGAAAAAAAAATATTGCATGAAGGTAATGACAGATTGGGTGGATTCCCAGTTTCAGGAGGTTGTGGAAGTAACTGGACATCTGAGACAAACAACACAACATTTGTGCTGGATGAAGAAAGTGATTTGACATTTCTAAGTGAGCTCAGTTGGAAAGTATTTCTTATGGGATATGGTTGTGGATTGATCATTGGATTTTCCATAGCATATGTCATGCTTTCTTCTCGAAATCCAAGTTGGCTTTCAGGGATTGCTGATGATTTAGAATACAGAATAATTATGAGAAGGCGAAGAAGAAGAAGAATTAATGGCATCTAGACATGTTCCCAGTCGCATGATACAATGTCAAATCATATTGAGCTCTTTAATGATTCTGTTTTAGTTGATCCTAATGGTATTACATTATATTATATCTTCTAAATATTCTTGTTATATTAGATAAGTGAATGATTTCGTGAAAGATAGACATTACACTATTCTTATCTAATCTTATGAAGAAACCATTGTCCCAATAGGGATATCTCAGTAATCAAAATATTATTATAATTCAAAATGTGTTATCATGATCTGAAATTCCAAAGACCATTTCCCTTGTTATGTTAAAGAAAATAACAAAACAATTAGCCAGTGCCAATGACAGATCTAGCTTGTGTTTCCATTGTTTCATTTCGATATAAATGTGTAAGAATTGAGATAATTGTTCTGTATCTAACTCTTTCCTTTTAACCTTTTGTGAAATAAACGTAGGCATGCAATGACTTGGGAGATGTAAATGGACAAAGAGGGTGTCTAGATGAAATATCAAGAACTAGAGTGACTGTGTATTTCGCGTTTACAACAGTCAGTATAGAGTTGTCTGTAGTTGATGAATATTTTAGGGCCTTGTCTTGTCAAAGTTCATCTCTACCATATCTAATACTAAGTGCAGACTCTTAAAGATAACTGGTTAAATTAGCTTCTTCATTTTAACCAAGTTCTATCAAAATGTATGTTGTGTGTCGCGTCTTGGGTCATACTACG
Organism: Solanum corneliomulleri; assembly: GCA_027704805.1. Classification (NCBI taxonomy): domain Eukaryota; kingdom Viridiplantae; phylum Streptophyta; class Magnoliopsida; order Solanales; family Solanaceae; genus Solanum; species Solanum corneliomulleri. The sequence continues at coordinate 9,187,808 of JAKWIY010003054.1, read as the reverse complement.
AGAGAGACCTCGTTTGGAAGTGATATAGATAAAATTGTTTTTGCCATTGCATAAACTACCACACTGGTAGACATTGGTTATATTATTGAACAGATCAAGGACTATTTGTCTGTGCAATGGAAATAGGAGCAACAACATTGATCCATACATTAAAAACCACAATTAAGGTTTAATTTCATTTTCACACGAAACAGTACGAGAGCTATGAAACACCATGTGGCTGCAATAATAATAAACGTCAATAATTAAACGAGGGTTCTATCATATATTCCACAAATACAATATATACATGCTCATTGAATCAAAAGCAGAGATAATTTAATAGCTAAGAAGCCCGTAAATACAGCAAGGATGTGAGGAAATTACAAAGTTGCATATATATATACATTTGATGAAAGCAATCTTGTATACGGTAGAATAGTTGAGGTGTGCACCTTATTATTGTTGTTGCATCCTTAAATACTCGCCATAGAAGCGAGCATTACTTTCTTCTTGACTAGCATCGTAGGCATAACCTCCGTGACTAGAGATATCAAGACCAGCAACCTCCTCGTCCGATGATATCCTCAAAATTCCAAGTTTCTGAAGTAGATAAAACAAAGGCCCCATTGTCAAACTTACCCAAACCACAATACTCAATAGTTCAACTATTTGTGCCCCAAACAAACCCCATCCACCTCCTAAAATCAGGCCGGAAGGTCGTATAATTTGTGTTTTACCGGAATTATAAGCTTGTAACACAAATTCTTCTTTAGCAAACAACCCTGTAAATATCAAACCCCAAGCTCCACACCCTCCATGTAACTGTGCTGCTTCTAACGGATCATCGAATTTGAATTTAAGTGCTAAAATGTTCAATCCAATCAGTACCCAAGCTGCACAGAACCCACACAAAATTGCAGCCCATGGTTCAACCACTGAACAACCTGAAGTGATTGCAACAAACCCACCAAGAACTCCATTACAAACATCCATTGCATCCCAATGTCCCACCAATAACCTTCGTCCAAACAAGGTAACAATCCCCGCGGTTGAACCAGCCAGGGTAGTCGTGACAGCAGTCCGTCCCACAGAGGTCCAGTTACCTTGATCAGCCATATGTGGGTAGGCAACAAGGATTTTGTTGAATGATCCAGGATTAAACCCGAACCATCCAAACCACAACAACAATGTTCCAAGCACTACTAGAGTAGCATTATGTCCTCTCATTTTGACAGGATTACCAAAGGCATCAAACCGTCCAACTCTTGGACCTTCTACAATAGAACCCCAAAAACCAGCAATTCCACCAACCAAATGCACAACACCACTACCAGCAAAGTCAATAGCACCAGAACCAAAAAGAAGATAAGTTGAATTTGGACTTAACCAACCATTAGAAGACCAAAGCCAATGAGCAACAACAGGATAAACAAATCCAGTAAGGAAAAAAGAGAAGACAAGATAAGCAGTAAATTGAGTACGTTCAGCAATAGAACCACTAGTAATTCCAGCAACAGCAATAGCAAAAGCCCATTGATAAAGAAAGAAACTGTAGTCATAAGAGCTACAAGGAATGTCTTTAAGAGCAAAATAACTAGCACCTATAAATGGATTTGAATCGCCAAAAGCAAAAGCAAAACCAAAAAGATAGTATGAAAGACTACCAACAACAGCATCCACTACATTTGTAAGCATAATGTTCATTGCATTCTTTGCCCTAACAGAACCAGCACAAAGCATGGCAAAACCCAATTGCATTACAAAAACTAAGTAAGCAGAGAATAAAAGGTAAATTGCATTTATGGAATCAGTTACACTAGCTTCCCATGAAGAATCCATTATTGCTATTTGCTTGCTTCACACAACATTCACATAAGTAGGATATTTATTTAACAAACAGGTGAACTGGAATGGTCCACGAAACTTATTTGATAACTGAGTCTGGTAGTATCGAGGGGTTTATATATGATTAAAAAATTTTAATTTTTTTTGTACGAATAGATATTGAATCCTTTTTTTTGTGTGTCTATTTCTTCATATTGTGATTTTTTTAGTGCGAAAATTCTGATTCCGCCACCACAGAGTATATCGTGAACAAGTTGTTTTGACAAGTTACTGATTTTCAGTCACTGAAGTAGTTTTGGTATGGATAACATGAAATTGGGTGGTTGATCTGTTGATAACAAGGATATCAACAAAGCTGGACAACTTGCTTCTTTGACACCATACAAATGAATGAGTAAATCGTTATATTAGTACGTGAATCAATAACTATAAAGTCTCCTTTTTATATTAATTTAACATTAAATTTTTTGTTTTATTCATATTCAATTGAAATTTGTCCTTAGCAAAAAGAAAAAAAGAACTATACAAATCTATGTTACATTCTTTTTATATATATAAATATTTACATTGATGTGAAGTCCATTATATAGATTTTATTACCATTAGTTTTCCATTATGTTAAAATATGTAACTCCCACTAATTATATTTAATAAGGTTTTTACTTTTACTTCTTATCCTCATCCATGATATCAAATGAATTCGTGTCATATTCATGACAATTCTTTGTGAGTCTCAATCATATTGTATAAATAGTGATATTTGACATAATACCATATATACTTAAAACAGTTGGGGAAAAAAATCTATATGCTCTCTCTCTAGTCTCTTTTTCTTTATTTTGTTTAATGTTTATATTTTTTTAAAAAAAAGAAAATCTATATGCTCTCTTCTCTAGTCTCTTTTTATTTATTTTGTTTAATGTTTATGTTTTCAGTTTGTTGTTATTGTACGACTCTGTTCCTACTGTGTTAGTTGTTGTTTCTTTTCTTTTATTATTATTATTATTCAGGATTTACAAGTTTGTTAATTTGTATACATTAGCTAGCATGTGGTATTTTAGTATATAGCCTCATTTGAATATTGTATTTCTACAATAATTATCTATTTTTACTCTATGTACTTTTAGTTAATTTTATAATTAAAATATATTTTTTTTATAGAAAGATATATATATTTTCTATGTTAAAAATGACAGATCTTTTTTTAATTAAAGTATAAATAGATTTAAATAATATAAAACATATCATTTAGAATGCAAAATTTATATGAAATATTTTGGAATAAACTCGTACGTATAAGTATAAAGCGCACCACGCCTTACAATAAACGTTAACTTTTATTGATAAGACGTGACAGTCACCACGCCTTGTGGAACGGATTGGTTGTTGCACTAGCATTTGAGGAAAATATTTATTATGTATGAGCCATTATTTGCTTGACAAGTGGACTGTGACTCATCTGCCAAGTGATAAAGGGGAATATATTTATTTTTACACTTATTTCAGTATATATATATATTTTAATTTTTTAAATGTTTTTTAACTAATTTAATTAGTTTATGTTTTTTTTTACACTTATTTAATAAATATTTTGTTTTAATTTTTTAATTTTTTTCTTAATTAATCTAATTATTTCATGTTTTTTTTATCTGACACTTATTTCAATATATTTTTTGTTTCCATTTTTAAATGTTTTTTTTCATTTTTAACTAATCTAATTAGTTTGTGTTTTTTCTTTTTTTTTTTTATGTAGTGATATTTTTTATTTAATTTTTAAATGATCATTGTATAAATTTTTATTTTACTATAATAATTTTTTTTCTATTCCATGTTATTTATTCATATTTTAATAAATAGTTATCTATATTTATTTTTTATTTATAAAATCAAGATATAAGTTATTTCTTTAATTCTAATAATTATTTTTTTTATCAAAAGTACAAGTAAAATTTGTAAAGCCGCAAAAAGTCTTTTAAGAAATAAATTAATAAAATTATTATTTTTATTTATAATTTCATAAGAAATGTATAAGAAAAATATATAAATAAAATATTTATTTAATTTCACTCAGATTGAATTTCAGGGATAAAAATTATTGTATAAATTGACGTAAAAATTACGTATTTATGTTGGTGTTTATGGATATTTTTCATACTTTTCATGAATAAAATTATTAGGGTCATTTGATTACTGTATAAGAGACAAGTTATACATGTATTAAAAGTTGCATCAGCTTTACTATGTTTTCTACAATTAAGTTTTGTACTAGTTATAAAAGTCAACATAACTTATACATGTTTGGTTGGTTAGAATTTAAATGTTGTATAAAAGTTATTCATGTATTAATTTATTCGGTGTTTGGTTGCATTTTTTGTAATTCTATATAATTAATACCAACATAACTTCTAAAGGGATCTCTGTATAAAATTATGCAGGGTAGAAGGTGGAATAAGTTATGTGGATATTAGTTATACATGTATTAAAATGATAAATTACATATTTAACCTATTAATTTATTTTATTTTTAATTAGAAACTTTATTTTTTTTTTTATATACGTTTGTTGTTTTTACTTCTTTTTATATCTAGACCCTTTTCATTTCTTTTAATTTATGTTATTTTTTTTAATTGGAAATTTTACTTTTTTTCTATTATATATTGACTATTTTCATTTCTTTTTATATACTTATAGTTTTTATATAAATAAATATTTTTTAATATTAAAAACTTAAATATATATATTTTAAAGGTACATATGCTAATCAAACTATAGCATTATATATTATTCAATATATTTCACATTTTATTAATATGTATTATTATTTTGTAAATAATACATATTAATAATTTACAACAAGTTTAATATTCAATAGTTAATTATTCATGCATTGTAATATCTACATAACTAAATAAAACTTACATAACTAATATCCGCATAGCTAATACCTGCATAATTAAACTCAACATAACTAAATTCTGCATAACTAATATTTGCATAACTAAACCCTGCATAACTAATACCTCCATAACTAAACCCTGCATAATTAATACCTGCATAACTAAACCTTGCATAACTAAATCCTGCATAACTAGTACCTGCATAACTAAACCCTACGTAACTCGAAGTTTGGAACATTTTTTAAAATGAACCTAATTATCCACTTGTCAAAGAATAAATGGAGGCTCATACAAGTTTTGGCTACCATATATATATATATATATCCCTAATAAAGAGAATATAAGGTACAATTATGATTTTATTCAAAAATAATTAATGTATAATAATTAAAAAAAACTCTTTACTTACCATTTTCATATCATGAATAATCACATTTTTCGAAGGATCTCTATTGTGTGTATTGGGTAAAAGTCCATTGGAGTCTTCCATTGCCCGTTTCTTAATAGATGTATCATCCTTCTGTGCTAGTAGATTTGATTATTAGGTAAAATAAATCAAAGTATCTATAATGGTAGAATATCATGTGCATGCACATATACTTTTGCAACATTTTCTTCAGAATTCTTTTGTTTTTCAACCTCCACAGCAGGTTGTCACACCCCAAGAGCATACCCTAGAAGATATGACACTTTCGGAGCGCAACAATGTGTACTTGACCTCTCGGAGGTCTTGTACTAGCCCTTTGACATCATTTATTGCATACACGTACAAAAAGTAGTGCGGAATTAAAAATTTCACACGAAATATCTTAAAACATCTTTCATATTAAAATCATAGTAGGTCTCAACATATGCCAATCTTAGACTCAAGAATACTTGGGACACGGCCCTTACAATAAGAATATGAAAATACTTAGTCTATTATAATACTTTGAATAAAAGAAGTCTAAAGGTAATTATGTCCTCGAGTCAAGTGAGGACATACCTTAACTTTTTCGAAAGAATCCTAGTTTCCAAGATTTGCTTCAAGACGCTTCTCGCCTTCCACTACACCTTTAGATATAGACAAAATGTATGGAATTAGTACAATGCATGTACTAAGTATGACATAATGCATAAAATCATTAGAGACGGACATTTATGAGAAACATGCTCTTTTTAATTAAAACTTCATATTATAAGCATAAGAACCACATTTTAGCACCAAACATCACATTTAGAACACAATACAAGTCATAGGCAATTTATATCAATTTAATATACCTTACAGTGAACTTCATTGTAATTCACACCCTACAATATAGTATCAACAACACCTACAAAACACATAAACATGAGATCCTCCAACCAAAGGTTATTTTAAGGCTCAATTGAGTGAGTTATGAAGCGACCGCCATACAATCCGTTCATGCACACCTAAGAGATCCTTTAGACTACCTAAGATAAGATCATTCTTACTTCACATAATAGCATATACATGACATTCTCTTCCCAAAGTTAATCAAAAGACTTACTTAAGTAATGCAAGAAGAGACCGACCATACACCCTCTCCAAGATTATATAATAATCCTTAAGAATACCCAAGTTTATAGCATGTCTACTTATTCAATTTACTTTCCCTATCTAGAGTTATTCTTAAGACTTCCCTAGGTATGCCATGAAGTGACTATTCTTATGCCCCCTTCATACCTTAACTAAGCAACCCTTAAACTACTGTAGGTAAGAACTATTCATTAACATGTTTTCCAACTTACGTCATTATCTTTATTAGTTCATTAAGAGACATTCATCACTTAAGGACATTCAAGTAATGGTCTTGGAGAAGACCTAGGGACTCACTCATTAACATCTTCAAAGCCTAATCGTGCAATGTCTAGATAGCATCCCATACCACCACCTAAACTTCATAGAACTTCTCCAATACTAGTAGGTATCCCATATGATGAGAATGAGCAATAACTTACATAGACCATGGTATCTAAGCATGGAATCCGGAGTCAACCCTACTCCAGCAAAGGGTGTTTTACTTGCCAATGGTAGAACTAGGACACAACACATGTAGACACATAGTTAAAGAATATGAAGGGTTTCTTTGTACTATAGCCTCATCCTTAACTAGATCTACTACCCAAACCATACTCACTCAGTGCTAGACTTTGTTCTTATATAGTAATTCAATGAAGGAGTACATGAAGAGGTTCCATATCTAGTTCACAACCCAAACACATTACACCTTACCAAAGAGGGTCCACTAAGGCTACCCACAATGGTCAAGAGGATAACTAAATGACTTTCCAAAGGATGATTTCATGTCGTTACAGCCAATCAACCCTAAGTCCACCATTCAGACAAGAAGGATACCATTACGACTTTCAACTTCAAGGATATCATAAGCTTCCGTCTAGGTTGAAGGTTCCACACAAAGGACCTTCTTAACTATGTTCAATGTCACATGTCAATCACACATACAAGACTAGGAAGCTTCTTAATACTAAGTCAAGAACTCATATTCACATTTTACATGTATCAAGTAAGGGACACAAGTCTACCGAAACAAGACACATACAAACTTCACTATGCCAAATATAACATACCATTCAAGAAGCACATAGGAACAACTAGACATACTTGCAAGTCACCCTACACGCCTCTATAATAACATCAATATAAACCATCATAAGACTCATATAGGTCATTAAGAAACATCATACTTCAACATCAAGTAACACATAGACTTCACTATAACCTACTAGAGATAGATATCATCAACTTGGATAATTCATGCTTAGACTTCACATAATACATAAGTCATAATTCCTTCACATTCTCACATAATCAAGTTATAACATGATAATATCATAAAACATAAAGTAATGCCGATGAGGCTACATTGTTTCACAATTCATAAAGTAATGCCGACAAGGTTACATACTTCACAAGTATAGCGCATAAGCACCGCCACCATAAGAATATGAAAATCATAGGAAATACTAGGTCTCAACATATGCCAATCTTAGACTCAAGAATACTTGGGACACGGCCCATACAATAAGAATATGAAAATACTTAGTCTATTATAATACTTTGAATAAAAGAAGTCTAAAGGTAATTATGTCCTCGAGTCAAGTGAGGACATACCTTAACTTTTTCGAAAGAATCCTAGTTTCCAAGATTTGCTTCAAGACGCTTCTCTCCTTCCACTACACCTTTAGATATAGACAAAATGTATGGAATTAGTACAATGCATGTACTAAGTATGAGATAATGCATAAAATCATTAGAGACGAACATTTATGAGAAACATGCTCTTTTTAATTAAAACTTCATATTATAATCATAAGAACCACATTTTAGCACCAAACATCACATTTAGAACACAATACAAGTCATAGGCAATTTAGATCAATTTAATATACCTTACAGTGAACTTTATTGTAATTCACACCCTACAATATAGTATCAACAACACCTACAAAACACATAAACATGAGATCCTCATACCAAAGGTTATTTTAAGGCTCAATTGAGTGAGTTATGAAGAGACCGCCATACAATCCGTTCATGCACACCTAAGAGATCCTTTAGACTACCTAAGATAAGATCATTCTTACTTCACATAATAGCATATACATGACATTCTCTTCCCAAAGTTAATCAAAAGACTTACTTAAGTAATGCAAGAAGAGACTGACCATACACCCTCTCCAAGATTATATAATAATCCTTAAGAATACCCAAGTTTATAGCATGTCTACTTATTCAATTTACTTTCCCTATCTAGAGTTATTCTTAAGACTTCCCTAGGTATGCCATGAAGTGACTATTCCTATGCCCCCTTCATACCTTAACTAAGCAACCCTTAAACTACTGTAGGTAAGAACTTATTCATTAACATGTTTTCCAACTTACGTCATTATCTTTATTAGTTCATTAAGAGACATTCATCACTTAAGGACATTCAAGTAATGGTCTTGGAGAAGACCTAGGGACTCACTCATTAACATCTTCAAAGCCTAATCGTGCAATGTCTAGATAGCATCCCATACCACCACCTAAACTTCATAAAACTTCTCCAATACTAGTAGGTATCCCATATGATGAGAATGAGCAATAACTTACATAGACCATGGTATCTAAGCATGGAATCCGGAGTCAACCCTACTCCGGCAAAGGGTGTTCTACTTGCCAATGGTAGAACTAGGACACAACACATGTAGACACATAGTTAAAGAATATGAAGGGTTTCTTTGTACTATAGCCTCATCCTTAATTAGATCTACTACCCAAACCATACTCACTCGGTGCTAGACTTTGTTCTTATATAGTAATTCAATGAAGGAGTATATGAAGAGGTTCCATATCTAGTTCACAACCCAATCACATTACACCTTACAAAAGAGGGTCCACTAAGGCTACCCACAATGGTCAAGAGGATAACTAAATGACTTTCCAAAGGATGATTTCATGTCGTTACAGCCAATCAACCCTAAGTCTACCATTCAGACAAGAAGGATACCATTACGACTTTCAACTTCAAGGATATCATAAGCTTCTGTCTAGGTTGAAGGTTCCACACAAAGGACCTTCTTAACTATGTTCAAGGTCACATGTCAATCACACATACAAGAGTAAGAAGCTTCTTAATACTAAGTCAAGAACTCATATTCACATTTTACATGTATCAAGTAAGGGACACAAGTCTACCGAAACAAGACACATACAAACTTCACTATGCCAAATATAACATACCATTCAAGAAGCACATAGGAACAACTAGACATACTTGCAAGTCACCCTACACGCCTCTATAATAACATCAATATAAACCATCATAAGACTCATATAGGTCATTAAGAAACATCATACTTCAACATCAAGTAACACATAAGACTTCACTATAACCTACTAGAGATAGATATCATCAACTTGGATAATTCATGCTTAGACTTCACATAATACATAAGTCATAATTCCTTCACATTCTCACATAATCAAGTTATAACATGATAATATCATAAAACATAAAGTAATGCCGATGAGGCTACATTGTTTCACAATTCATAAAGTAATGCCGACAAGGTTACATACTTCACAAGTATAGCGCATAAGCACCGCCACCATAAGAATATGAAAATCATAAGAAATACTAGGTCTCAACATATGCCAATCTTAGACTCAAGAATACTTGGGACACGGCCCATACAATAAGAATATGAAAATACTTAGTCTATTATAATACTTTGAATAAAAGAAGTCTAAAGGTAATTATGTCCTCGAGTCAAGTGAGGACATACCTTAACTTTTTCGAAAGAATCCTAGTTTCCAAGATTTGCTTCAAGACGCTTCTCGCCTTCCACTACACCTTTAGATATAGACAAAATGTATGGAATTAGTACAATGCATGTACTAAGTATGACATAATGCATAAAATCATTAGAGACGGACATTTATGAGAAACATGCTCTTTTTAATTAAAACTTCATATTATAAGCATAAGAACCACATTTTAGCACCAAACATCACATTTAGAACACAATACAAGTCATAGGCAATTTATATCAATTTAATATACCTTACAGTGAACTTCACTGTAATTCACACCCTACAATATAGTATCAACAACACCTACAAAACACATAAACATGAGATCATCCTACCAAAGGTTATTTTAAGGCTCAATTGAGTGAGTTATGAAGCGACCGCCATACAATCCGTTCATGCACACCTAAGAGATCCTTTAGACTACCTAAGATAAGATCATTCTTACTTCATATAATAGCATATACATGACATTCTCTTGCCAAAGTTAATCAAAAAGACTTACTTAAGTAATGCAAGAAGACACCGACCATACACCCTCTCCAAGATTATCTAAATAATCCTTAAGAATACCTAAGTTTATAGCATGCCTACTTATTCAATTTACTTTCCCTATCTAGAGTTATTCTTAAGACTTCCCTAGGTATGCCATGAAGTGACTATTTCTATGCCCCCTTCATACCTTAACTAAGCAACCCTTAAACTATTGTAGGTAAGTACTTATTCATTAACATGCTTTCCAAGTTACGTCATTATCTTTATTAGTTCATTGATAGACATTCATCACATAAGGACATTCAAGTAATGGTCTTGGAGAAGACCTAGGGACTCACTCATTAACATCTTCAAAGCCTAATCGTGCAATGTCTAGATAGTATCCCATACCACCACCTAAACTTCATAGAACTTCTCCAATACTAGTAGGTATCCCATATGATGAGAATGAGCAATAAATGACATAGACCATGGTAGCTAATCATGAAATCCGGAGTCAACCCTACTCCGACAAAGGGTGTTCTACTTGCCAATGGTAGAACTAGGACAGAACACATGTAGACACATAGTTAAAGAATATGAAGGGTTTCTTTGTACTATAGCCTCATCCTTAACTAGATCTACTACCCAAACCATACTCACTCGGTGCTAGACTTTGTTCTTATATAATAATTCAATGAAGGAGTACATGAAGAGGTTCTATATCTAGTTCACAACCCAATCACATTACACCTTACCAAAGAGGGTCCACTAAGGCTACCCACAATGGTCAAGAGGATAACTAAATGACTTTCCAAAGGATGATTTCATGTTATTCCAGCCAATCAACCCTAAGTCCACCATTCAGAGCAGAAGGATACCATTACGACTTTTAACTTCAAGGATATCATAAGCTTCCGTCTTAATTGAAGGTTCCACAAAAAGGACCTTCTTAACTATGTTCAAGGTCACATGTCAATCACACATACAAGACTAAGAAGCCTCTTCATACTAAGTCAAGAACTCATATTCACATTTTACATGTATCAAGTAAGGGACACAAAAAATTTACCGAAACAAGACACATACAAACTTCACTATGCCAAATATAACATATCATTCAAGAAGCACATAGGAACAACTAGACATACTTGCAAGTCACCCTACACGCCTCTATAATAACATCAATATAAACCATCATAAGACTCATATAGGTCATCAAGAAACATCATACTTCAACATCAAGTAACACATAAGACTTCACTATAACCTACTAGAGATAGATATCATCAACTTAGATAATTCATGCTTAGACTTCACATAATACATAAGTCATAAAGACCTTCACATTACTCACATAATCAAGTTATGACATGATAATATCATAAAACATAAAGTAATGCCGATGAGGCTACATTGTTTCACAATTCATACAGTAATGCCGACAAGGTTACATACTTCACAAGTATAGCGCATAAGCACCGCCACCATAAGTGGACCATACCAATTATCATCATCATTTAAGAACTATGCTACACAATATAGAGAAATTTAGGTCAACATACCATTATTCCAACCTCACCAATCCAATCCATAGTCAACTCAACCCACACAATACTCAAAGTCCCTTACCAATGGCCATGATCACCAATTAAATCCAATAATTACAATATACAATGAATCAAAGATAATACAACATGATTATAGATTTAGGGAAGGCTACTAACTATTCTAGCATGATACATTCATAATTCAATAGCCCTAATCAAACTACACAAGAATTCAATAACTTAATGACATAATCAAATCACCCACAAAGTAGTCAAATCTAGGGTTACATGAATTAAGTGGGTTCGTAGTTTTTAGGTTAGAATCATCAAATTATCATCAATTCAATCAATATACAATGGTTCAAAACGTTTTATGCCAGAACCCATGGCTAGATATCAAAATAGGACTATTTCATCTTTTGAAAGACTTTAGGAATCACTTTAAAGATTGACCCCTTTAATAAAAGAGATTCAAGGATGAATAACATACCTCAATTGATGCTAGTCCACGAATTTGATGGAGAATCACCAAGGAATCTTCAATCCAAGCTCTATCTTGAGTTTTGGCTCCAATGGAGTTCTAGAGAGTTCTTTAGGGAATTTGGGTTCTGATTTTGTAAAGTGAATTGAAGTGTTTTAGACTTAAAAAAATATTAATAATACCCAAATAACCTTAGAAAACCGCCCATTTATTTATTTAGACGTAAAGTGAATTTCCCAGTTTACCCCTATACTTAACAGTGAGCTTGTGAACAGTTACAGTCATCTTGACGGTTGCCCATCGACGGGACGTAGATCCATTGACGGGCCGTCCTGGCTTTACGTTGATGGGTTTTGTGACATTTTGAGTCATTTAGGAATCAAAACGTCAAAGAACGTCCACGACGTTCGAAAACTAGTTCAATAAGGTGCTAGTGTACCTAGCCTATTTAACTAGCTTTTAGGATTCGAATGATAAAAATTGGTAGAAGGGTGTCTAATATGTATTAAGTTAGTTCATGGTTGAAATTTTCAGGCACGAACCCCCAAGGACCAACCAAGGAGCCTTGAGGAGGACCCTTGCAATTTGGCAAGAAGCTGCCAAAAGGCGGTAGGCACAAAGGAATGTTAATCGATGAAGCGTGTGTCTATCGACGGGGCGTCGATGGCCACCATCGATGAACACTTAGACAAATCCATGAAAATCCTGTTTTGCATAGTCTCTAAATTTAATGACGTACCAACAAGACGGTTGGTCCTTGGTGCGTCAATTGACAAATGGGGCCTGAACGGGGAGTCATCTGTGATGGGTCTATTTTGCTGCTCGATTTAAAGTAACTTAAATTAATTAATTAGGTGGTTAATTAATTATTTAGGGGTTTAGGGAAGCCTACTTAAGTTAATTAACAATCTATATAAATACCATAAGCTAATTAAACTAACCTAAGCTCTCATAATTCTCAAACCCAAAACTCTCTTCCTTCTCTATTCTTTCTCTCTCAAATTGAAGAACTCCATAGAAGTCAAGGTCAAGGTGGGTTCTAGGTCTTAAATCACCAAATTTTCTCCATCAATCTTCATCAAACATTAAGGTATAAGATTTCTTTCACCTTTGTGACTTCTTTCCCCAAAGGGTTCCATCAAATTGATTTCAATAGTATAAAATTCAAGTGGGTCTTTTCCAATCTCGAAATTGATCTCGTGAATTGATTTTTTTATGATTTATTTTGGATATTTTTAATATATTAATATGTATTTAACTCAATTATGTTATTTCTTGATGGATTGGTCTAGTTTGTAGAAGATGACCTATTCCCCTTAACCCTAGGTTGTGATCTTGATATGAATTGTGTAACGTTGGTTCAATTGAATTGGTTATTTGTTGAAATAATACTAGATAATGTTATTGTATCAATTATGAATATATTAGGATGAATTATAGTCCTATCATTCTAGTTCTTGAGTAATTGATCTAGATTATGACTTTGACCTAAGTCTCTTGTCTTAAGCTATGAACTAGTGATGAATTGTTATGTAGTGATTCAATTGGATTTGTTATCATGTTGTTTAATATTATGTGATGATATTATACCCTTGTTGAGTTGAGTTAAGGGATTATGGCAATACCTTGATGAAGGATTATGAAGAAGACTTGGAAAGTCTTGTGATCCATATTCTTTACTTCAATTATGGTTACTTGCGGAGTGATGATGTTGTATTAAAGTATGTTTTGTATTAGGATTGATAGGGTTGGTATGATGTTGAATTGAAATGTCTTGACTATGGTTTGTGAGGTGTTGGCTAAGATGTAAATGTTATAAGGATGGTGATAACTTACCAATGTGCCTTATCATGATGTGAATATGTAAATGTGCTAACCTCACCTATATGTATTATAATGAAAGGAATATACTCATGCAATTCTTATTAAGCTATGATGATGATGATTATACAAGTGATAGACCCTATGACCTACATTAAGCTATGATGATTCATAAAGGTATTAAAGACATTTCAAAAGGGACTCTAGCTTAGCACCGAGTGAACTAGATTGAGGAGTTTCCCTTTCCACATAGGGAAGGTAAGATCACTAATGTACTCCTGAGATTGGATACTCCAATTCATGTATCATAAGGAGGGTCCTAACTATATCTCCTATTTCTTGAACTATGTTGCCCCCATGAGAATACTAGCTAGTGGATCCACGTAGTTTCTATGTTTATATTTTGGTACTACCTTGACAAGTAGTCCGCCTTCTTTGTGTAGGATTTCATGACACCGAATTCCACATTAGCTCATGTGGTCAATGTCGGTTAAGGCAAGATGTTCCCAAAAGGTAAAATTAACTAAAGGAATGAACTCTAACTAAGATGACCTAAGGGGTTTAGCTTAGTCTAGGTAGGGGTATGAGACTCTACTTATACATTGCACTAGTTAGACTAAAGGGAAGTCTTAGGAGGATTTTCTTATGTATGTATATGCTTATAAATGTTAATGATATGTGTATGATGATCTTATATGTTAATGACACTATGTGATGTTGATTACTCTTATGAACATGTATTTGGTCTTTATTGCTAAAGTATGATATTATGTACTCTTAATGTTATGTTATGTGAAGTTGGACATTGGTTATGGTTCTTGCTAGGTTTACTTTATTAAGTAAGTTTATGGGGCTTTGCTTAGTCATTGCATAAGCGAACTTAAATAGGGTCATGAGTATTGGTCTTGCTTTAGTTATATTGAAATGTATTCTTGTTCATGTTTGTTGATGTTAGTACTTGATGATAGAGTTACTTTGACTATGTATTCAATTATATGATATGAATGTTGACTTGATTAGACTTTGCTTTTTTGGTCTTATGAAGTACATGTCTATGACTTAATGAATATGTCTTATTGATTGGGATGGTCTTCTTGTATGTGCATAAAGGTTGTCAAAGTAAATTGCATACTTAATGAATTGTCCATTTTTAGCATGATTTCATGATATGTGTGCATATGGTCTCATACATAGTACAAATGGTGTACTAACCTCATTTTCTTCCTTTTCCCCAACATTTTAGATTTTGATCGTTGAAGGGCTTTGAGACGTCTTTGAATTGTCAATCATCCAAGTTGGGTAGGTCCTCACTTTTCAAGGTCAATGACACTATCAAGCTAATGAAGTTGTTTCGGTTTTAAGAATTCTATGTTCTTTCCTTTTCATTTGAGTACGAAACATTGTATAGCCTATATTAGGCCTTATTGAATTGATGTATGGGCTAGGCCCAAATTTTTATACTCTTGTTAGATGTTTATGAGATGAGGCATCCTTTTGAGACTATGTTATATTTTATATATCTATGTGCAATAAAAGTTGAAGACTAAGTAATCTTCCTATACGAAGGTCTATGTATACTCAATATAATTATTACTTGTATGTAGAGATCTATGTAAACCTCAATGTAGAAGTAATGAAAAGTTTTAAATTTTTCATAAATTTTGACCTACGTCTCCATTTAAAGGGAGTAGATCAGCCTACTGGGCGTCTATGCCATCCATAGTTGAGGTTGGTTGGGACAGCCTTGGCTCACAAGTTGGGTCCTTCCTCAAGGACCCTTGGTTGGTCCTTGGGAAACTTTATCCGGACGTTTCCAACCCGAATATGTTAGTATATAAGTTTACGACCTCTCACATCAATTTCATCCAAAACGAACACGTAAAACTCAATGAAACACTCTAAGGCACACAAGGACGTTTCAAGGCAAACCTTTCGAAAGTCATGGACATTCTTGGACATTTGACCTCCAAACTTCATGAAACTTTAGATGCTGCCTCCTAACCTCATTTTAACTAATTTTAGGACTTCAAAACATCAAGGCACAAATGTTAGGCTCTAGTTACATCTAAGTCGTTTCAGAGGTGTTACATTGGTGCATCAACATCATGAACAATAGTTGTGAAAATCATTTACATGAATGAAATAGTTTATTGGTAGAAGTTATCAGAATTGGATTTCTCTATAGAATCATCCACTATGTGTGGCGATGAAACGCCTCCAATATCCTTCATGATCCCAAAAATAAATATAACAAAACTGAAAAAGGAATTAAGCAAAAAATTAAAAATATAACCTTTTCATTTTGCTATCTTTCGCGCCAACAATTCAACATAATTTTCTTTTATTAACGCCTAAGAGCTACAATTTTTTTGTCAACCTAGATTCAAATTAAACATACAAAATGGACTTAACAATGAACAAACAACCGTTTAAATCATATGATTGTGTTTACTTACATTATACTTCATGTAATTCTTCAGTTCCTCAATTTCTGCACTGTCCAAAAGTGTTCTTCAAAAGACACTAGATACATTATCGACTAATTTCTATTGTAAATTCCGAGTTTGAATTGATTGATTTGGTTGCTCACGTGGTAGTTTGACTTTGGGCTTAATAATTTTATATGGATGTACAACCTTTATCTCATGTGGGGTGGGGTAGATCCTGCGCTAGAACTCGTGTTGATCTCCTTAACAGTTGCTTCGGAGGTTTTGATGAGAAGTCTTCAAAACTAAGAAACTCTTTCGATTGCACCTCTTCACTATAAACTTTTGATGAATCTGATTGAATTGGCCTGTTATCTGGTAAATCGAGTGATCTGATTTTCTCGAGGGTTGGCTAGATGTTAGAAAAATCATTCTATACAGACAAACGGTAAAACATCATGAGAACAAAAGTAATAATGTATCACAAACTAAAAAAAGGAAGTAAGAATATTGTTATGTATTAATTATCTCAGTAAAGATGATTTTCATAAACATGTCCAATTTGGTTTTTGCACCCATAACTTTCCAGTTGCATAACTTTAGTATACCATTTCCTTCTTTAACAGTTATCTCGTTATTTATTACAGAAGTACATTCATATACCCAGACATTAAGTACGTATGAAAATCCATTCAAGTGATACATTTTTTGTTGGGGGTGTACTCTTTTCTAAATAATTTCATTAACTTTGTGAAGGCAAGTTGTCCCCGCCAATACTGTTAATAACTGTCATTTTCTACCACGAAGAAACTTTCAATAGAATTTTTTGCATCATCAAGTTGCGAATATACAAATGTATGAATAAAATAAAAGATAGCAATCTGAAAAGAGCGAGGGACGACATCTCTAGGTCCGTCGCTTTTTGGTCAAAATGACTAGTCAAACATTTAAGAAAAGCGGCGGACAACATCTCTTAGTCCGTCGCTTTTTTGTCAAAATTTTGATCAATTATTTTAAAAAGTGACGGACATAGAGACGTTGTCCGTCGCTTTTGTTAAAATATTTTTGAGACCAAATGCTCAATTTCCCTATTTTTCCTTCCCCTTCCTTCTCTCTTCCTTCTCCCTAAGATTTTTGTCGTCGCTGTCCGCTGCAGCGGCTGCAGCCGCCGCTGCAACGCGACGACCCATGTTGCTCCATTGTCTCTTTATTGTCTTTTTCTCCTTTAATTTAAGGTTAGAGTATATTTGATTTGTTAATTAGTATATTGAATTTGTGTTTAATTGATTTTTAGTTTGAATGATTTGATTGTTAGTTGGTGAATGATTTGATTGTTAGTTGGTGAATGATTTAGGATTTTTTTTTATTTTAGTATTAGTTTGATAGATTGTTAATTAGGTAATAAATGATTTAGGATTTTTTTTCATTTTAGTATAGTTTGATTGATTTTTAGTTAGCGAATGATTTAGGATTTTTTATCTTAGTACTTGTTAATCTATTTCTTAAAATTTAATTGATTGTTAGTTAGTGAATTTTAATTTGAAGTTAGATGAATTAAATCTAGATTTAGAATTTTAAACTTAGAATTTGAACATAACAACTTATTCTTGAGTTTGACGTTTATGCATAACTATGTAACGACCTGTTTAGTCGTTTTGAGCAGCAGATTTTATTCTGGAAAAACTGGGCCATACTACGGACATCACGACGGACCGTCGTAGGAACGACGGCCCATCGAGGGTGTATCGTTGCAACATACTTAGAAATTCTGAAATTGGGTACTGAAAATCGACTCTCTGTAAATTGTGACGGACCTGCAGGACGTGCCGTTACATCCACGACGGACCGTCGTGAGCTCCTGTTGCAAAACACTCTAACTTTTGAGAATTTGGTTCAAGAAACGAGTTTCTGACCGTCATGACGGAGGTGCAGGACGGACCGTCACAGGGGTGACGGGCCGTCACAGACCACCTGGAAGTTGGGAGGTTGCGACGGCCATCGTGACGGACCGTCGTAGGCACGACGGCCCGTCACAGGTTGCGCAATCCCAGGCAGTTTAGGATTTCTCCACACGTTTTAAGGGTCGTTTTTGACTATTCTTTCCTTAATTATAAAGATTGAGGGTTAACATTAATAAGTCTAATTACTTAGGGGTTAAAAGGGGTAACCTTAAGTTAATTAGGGGGTTTTATTGTCCTCTTTTATTCTTAATTAATTGTTAATTAGGGTAAAGGAAAGAGGGTTTGAATAAAACAAAAGAGAAAGAAAAGAAAGAGAGAGAGAGCAGTCGATCAAAGGGGAGAAAACAAAGCTTGGGAATTTCTTGCTTGTGGATTCCAATTCTTCGGTGGAAGTAGGTTATGGTTTATATTATGATAATCGTAGTGAACTCTTAATAGTGAATATTATGTGTTGATAGTATTGTAAACCCTGCTATGTGCTTAAATTGTATGCTTGCATGATTATGATTATGAAATTGTGATGAATTAACAAGCATGATGAAGCTATTGAATCTCAAATCCTGAAAGAACCCTAATTCGCTTGATAAATTACATAATGAGAATGATGATGCCTTAGTGTAAAAAGAAGGCTTGATGAATATGAGGATCGGAGTGTCACGTTCCGACACCAGGATAGAATATGAGGATCGGAGTGTCACGTTCCGACACCAGGATAGAATATGAGGATCGGAGTGTCACGTTCCGACACCAGGATAGAATATGAGGATCGGAGTGTCACGTTCCGACACCAGGATAGAATATGGATCGGGTGCCACGTTCCGGTACCAGGATAGAATGAATATGAGGATCGGAGTGTCACGTTCCGACACCAGGATAGAATTAGAGGAGCGGAGTGTCACGTACCGACACAAGAGGAAGAAAGATAATGAATCTTGAAAGATAATGAATATACTCAATCTAATGAACTTAATTCCCAAATGAGTATGGTATTGAGGCTTGAGACCTCATGTATGAACTTGACGGAAATTGTTAATGATAAAGTAATTGTTGTTGCTACATGTTGAGTATTGTAGTTGATTTACATTATTAATAATATCTATTGTTCCCTATTTTGAGTTGGCCGATGATATCTACTCAGTACGTGTGGTTGTACTGACCCCCTACTTTTATGTTTTCCTCTTTGTTATTTGTGTTATGCAGCAAACGTTCCGTCAACTTCAACATCACAGTAACTCGGGCCAGATTTCGTCATACCGGATCTCAGGGTGAGCTAACGCTTCTAGCTTGGACTGGATCTTCTTCTATAAGTCTTGATGCCTTGACTTCCGGCATGGACTAGTTTCTTATGTATTTTTAGTTTCTTAGACAGCCTTAGATAGTTTAGTTTAGCAATTTGAGATAGATGTTCTTGTGATGATGACTTCCAGATTTTGGGGATATAATAATAGTTATTGATTTGTTTTTATTAATGAGTTAAGTCTTCCGCATTTCTTTTGTTGATATTGTATTAAAATGTTAAAGGTTAGATTGGTTGGTTCGCTCACATAGGAGGGTAAATGTGGGTGCCAGTCGCGTCCCCGGTTTTGGGTCGTGACAAACTAAGTTTAGAAATCGGATATATAATGAATTTAATTAGAACTTGAGTAGTTGAACTTAATTAGTTTTTGAATATAACTAATTGTTCTTGGTTTAAAATTTTATATATAACTAATTTTAGAGATTATATGAACTTGAATTTAATTAAAACTTGAACGTGAACTTAGAATTTGAACATAACAAATCCTTGGATTAGAAGTTATATATAACTAAGTTTAGCAATTAGTTTGAACTTGAATTTTGTTGTTGAACTTGAACTTAGAACTAGGATATAACTAGCTAAGTTTTTAGTTTGAAGTTTATGTATAACTAATTTTAGAACTTTATAAAGTTGTGAGCGTTAAAAATTTTGAATTATTATATGATTTTAGAACTTTAAGTTGTGAACTTTAGAGAAATTGATATATTTTTTTGTAAGATTTAAAACTTTAAGTATTGAAATGTTAGTAATCTTGAATTATTGTAGAATTTTAGAACTTTAAGTTGTGAATTTTAGAGAACTTGATTTTTTGTGAGATTTTAGAACTTTAAGTTTTAAACTTTGAGAACTTGAATTTTTGTAGGTTTTTAGAGCTTTAGTTTGTGAACTTTAAAAATCTTAAATTATTGTAGGATTTTAGAATTTAAATTTGTGAACTTTAGAGAACTTTAATTTTATAGGATTTTAGAACTTTATAAAGTTGTGTGCATTAGAAATCTTGAATTATTGTGGGATTTTAGAACTTAAAGTTGTGAACTTCAGAGAACTTGAAATTCTTTTTGTAAGATTTTATAACTTTACATTGTGAAACGTTAGTTATCTTGAATTATTGTGGAATTTTAGAACTTTAAGTTGTGAATTTTAGAGAATTTGATTTTTTTGTTGGATTATAGAACTTTAAGTTGTAAACTTTAGAGAGCTTGAATTTTTGTAGGTTTTCTAAAACTTTAGGTTGTGAACATTAGAAATCTTGAATTATTGTAGGATTTTAGAATTTAAATTTGTGAACTTTTGAAAATTTGAACTTTTATAGGATTTTAGATCTTTATAAGGTTGTGAGCATTAGAAATCTTGAATTATTGTAGGATTTTAGAACTTTAAGTTGTGAACTTTAGAGAACTTGATTTTTTTTTGTAAAATTTAGAACTTTAGGTTGTGAAATGTTAGTAATCTTGAATAATTGTAAAATTTTAGAATTTTAAGTTGTGAATTTTAAAGAACTTGATTTTTCGTGAAATTTTAGAACTTTAAGTTGTAAACTTTAGAGAACCTGAATTTTTGTAGGTTTTTAAAGCTTTAGGTTGTGAACTTTAGAAATCTTGAATTGTTGTAGGATTTTAGAATTTAAATTTGTGAACTTTAGAGAATTTGAATTTTTATAGGATTTTAGAACTTTGTAAGATTTTGACCGTTATAAATCTTAAACTATTGTACAATTTTAGAACTTTAAGTTGTAAACTTAAGACAATTTGAATTTTTGTAGAATTTAGAACTTTAGGTTGTGCAAAGTTAGTAATCTTGAATTATTGCGAAATTTTAGAACTTAAGTTGTGAATTTTAGAACTAATCACTGCAACAAAAATGGTCTTTAGTGGCAATAAAAATCGTCTTTAGTGGCAATAGATATTGCCACCAAAATATTTACCAGTCATTGAACTTCGACCGTTGAAATCGGCGTCGCTAAAGCCTTTCGCAGTCATATTGTAGATTGCTCATAAAGAGTGTTTTATTGCTGCTAGAAGTCACATGCATTAATGACAATTATTTAGCGGCAATTACAATGGAGGGTAAATTTGTTATAAGTGTCTTAATTTACACCTTTTAGCGTCCATTTTACTGCTGCTACAACTAACTAATTTCCACTAAAAGTGACATGTCTTAATGTCAATTGTATGGCTAATTAAATATACCAAAATATATGAATGTAATATTTTTCAAATTATTTTATTTTTGCTAAATTCAATCAATTGTCAATAAAAATATACATTTTTAGCGACAACTATAAGGTACAATATATATATTAGCTAAATCCACACTTAACACTATCCCAAATGACCCTATGCAATATATCCTGCTCCCAAAGGAAATCCTTAATAGTATAGATAAAATTCAAAGAGATTTCATATGGGGTAGCACTGCTCAGAAGAAAAAAGATCCACTACCTTAATTGGAAAACTATCACTACCCCAAACAACTTGGAGGTTTAGGGCTTCAAGATGAAGAAACTAAAAATAAAGTCATGTTTCCAGTCTAGATTGGATGATGTTTAGCCACTCAAAATCACCTTGGGCTCTTTGCCTTTACCATAGAAACAATTTTAAGTGTACTATTAGTACAACTTCCTTTATTTGGAAAAACTTCATGCTGGAGTGAAAGTATTGCGAAAAAGGGGGTCATATGGTTACTTGCGACAAGAGAGAGGGAAAATATTTGATCATAGAATTGGATTCCTCCCGTTGATAATCTTAGAGGTTTAATTGAAGGCTCTATTCATATTCATGATCTAGACAAAAAGGTTATTGATATCAGAATCAATAACCAATGGAATTTAAATGTTTGTTCCTTCGAATTTCCTTAATCTATTCTCGAGAAAATTCACTCAGTTCCCTTTTTTAATATCCTTAACACGGACACTCCTATCTGGTCTTTGACTGAGAATGAAAACTTCACCATGAATTTTATATATAAGATCATAAAACCCTTGTCTAGCCAGCACTATGCAAAAGACTTTCAGTGGATATGGAAACTTAATACTCTCCCTAAAATTAAATTTCTTGTGTAGCTTTGCTATCATGATAGGATACCATCATGTTTTTATCTTTATAAGTGTAAAATCATCCCTTCGTGTATATGTAGGATCTGTAATAGATTAATTGAAGCAACTAGGCATATATTTGTTGAATGCACTATGGCTTTGATCTTCTGACAGCAATTAGGGCTTACTCCTTCAAAAACTAGGGATGTAAACAACAGTACCGACTGGCTTCTAAACCTCAAAAATCTTAATCATAAACCTTGTAGTCATCTAGTGGATTGGAGTGTTCTGTTGCCTTTGCTATTTGGCACCTCTGGCTTACTAAAATAATAATATTTTTAATAACTCCTACAATTAGGCCTCGACTTCTCTAGTATATGCTCATACGATTGAGTATATGGTTTCCACTAAATTCGTTTCTAACTACCCCTCCGAAAGGATTTCTATTCAAGTTCACTGGAACCCCCCTCCGCATAACTACTACAAGCTTAATATAGATGGTTCCTTCTCCTATTTGGAAAAAATTGGAGGCATCGGTGGAGTCATTCGTGATGCTACTGGCACTTGGAAAGTGGGCTATAATAAAAAACCTTGTGGATTGAATGCTACATTTACGGAAGCCCTCTCCTCGCTCAAAGGGGCTGAAATTGCCTTCCAAGAAAATCTATTCTCACTCATTATTGAAACTGACTCCACAGAGGTAATTAATTTACTAACAGATAAGCATAACTCAATGTTCACCTGTTTAATTTCTCATTGCAGGTACTGGCTAAGGAAACTGCAAAATCCGCTAATCCAGCATATGTTCAGGGAGGGCAACAAGGTAGCCCATATTTTGGCAACTCTAGTAAGAACTAATAATACTAATTGTCACACCCAAAGCGCATACCCATGATGAGACTGGTGGCGGCGTCCTCCAGAGGACTCAGATAAGCCCTTAGCATTCGTCATAACATGTGATCAGTAAAAATTGCGGAAAAATTAAAACTTTTACATTCTACTTAAAGTATACTTAGACTTCATACTTATCATTCATAAACCGTACGATATTCTAAGAAATTGTCTCACATATATAAACCATCTAAAGAATGCAAATCTGGACTTAGACAATACATAGTCAATATGGCATATAAGCTTTAATACAAACGAATCCAAAGAACATAATGGAAATAGCGTATTCTTAAAACTACTAGAAATCTGCATAAGCTAGAATATGAAAGATAGCATCCCCAAACATGAGAACCTACAAAGACTTGGAGAAAGAGTTCCAAGCTTCTTCAAATCGACCTCCTTAACTTCAATGGCCGGAACCTACCGTTGTAGTAATATAAAGTAATGGGGTTAGTACGCCACATGTACTAAGTATGGGTATATGCACATATTATTTAAGGACATGCATGAAAAAGGATCATTTATCATATCTTTAGAAAACAAGATAAGTCATGTGAATGTCTTCAATGCACATACCATAGAATATATACAAGTTAAGGATTCCATCAACTTAAATCATGATCATAATCAAAGACATATATCATAGAGTCATATTAACATTTCATATTCAAAGTCTCATATAACATACATGCAAAACACTTACCGATGATCTCATCCCCAACCTACAAGTGCAATGGTCATGTGAAGCCCCACAACCCTACAAAACCAAGTAGATAAGATAGGAGACCATAGGTAAAGCTTTGCTTCATATAACATGTTTATAGCCCATCATATCCACATAGAAACATCAACATACTTTCACAACATATCATCATGACTTATAGGCTAACATAAAAATGGTAGAGTAATTACAACTTTAGAAGACTTACCTCTTGCTTCCAAGAACCTTATTCAAGAAATTAGTTCAACTTACAACATTCATAATCATAACATAGTGAAATACTCAATAGCATAATAAGAACATGCTTTTCACCAAATGCAAACATAAATAACAACATAATCATCAAATCGTGTGGAATAGACCATAGAAATACTTACTTTTCATTGAAAATCATAAATCTAGCGTTAGGAAGAAAATTCGTTTCATAGAGTAAAAACCCTAGTATTTGAAATTCTTGAAAACTTATCTTTGTAAGGACCTCTTGGGGAAAGTAATCCCAAGAGTGAAAACTTCATGCCTTATAGTGAAGAATCCATGAAAATTGGATGAAAAGATAGAGGTCTTTGTCTTCTTCGTTAAGCTCTTCTTGCTCTTCAATGGAGTTTGGAGAAGAGAGTGTTCTTGAGAGAATGAGATAAATTGTGTTTGATCTTGTTTGGGACGTGTAAAAGTGGTCTAAAACTGACCTAATATCAATATATAGTCGTCCTATGAATTACCCAAAAGACCCTCCACTTAAATGGGTCTTTTTAATAATTTAAATTACCAAAAATATGACTTTAACGATTCTGGGAAGTAGCTGCGCGTCGCGGGGGCAAATCCCATCATTTTTATTGAATTTTGAGTTGAGGCAGTGAGGTGCATGTCAGCCTCGCATCGCGAGGTTGACTCTCAAATCTTGAGGCAAAACACCTCGTGTCAGGCGTGCTTCGCATGATATGCCTCCACTTCTTCCTGCTCGCAGGCTGCGAGGCAGCCTACCCACCCATGTTTGGGTCCTCCCCAAGGACCCTTAGGGTGGTCCTTAGGGTGTCTTTACCGGACATTTGGACCCTTTGTACTACATACTACCTATCCAAGGTCACTTTACAAGTTTTGGACTTCATTTGACACTTTGAAACCTTCACCAAACATAGGGACGTCAACTACTTCAAATTAGCTAGTTTTCAGACGTCAAGGTCTTTCTTAGTCATTTTGGCTCTAACCTTTTCCAAATGAGTTTATTACATTAATATAGGTCTGGAAACATCATTTTAAACATTATTTGATGGATTAATATCTATTCTATGGCATGGCATTTCCGGAGTGTTACATTATTCCCCCCTTAGGAACATTCGTCCCTGAATGACACTAAAATCTTTTGTAGGGTAGGAATAGACTCAATACTAGCAACACTACCAATCAACAACATAAAAATCATAACGAGCCATATCTCATAGGAGTATATCACAAATCCTTACAACACATACCATAACATTACACATAGCACTCAATTCATGATACACAATATATAAGAGCTCCATATTTTTAACACATAGTGAGGAATTTTCCCTCTAAACCTTATCATAAGCTCAAAATGCATCAAAGAGTCACCATGCTATAGTTCTTCTCATGATGGCAACAAAACAGCAAAATCTCAAGAAAATATATGCATACATATTTCACATAAGTACCAGAATAGAGTATGAAGACATTTTCTTAAAACTCTAGTTGGTACAACTTTTACCCAACATGCACCTATTTAAAAAACAATTCGATTTCATGATCATGCATTACTTTCTCAACTAAGATGAATGTATAACCTTAAGGAGTAAAGAGATGAGGTTATCGGTACTTCATGTCGGCTTCAGCCTCCCATGTTTCACCCTCAACAAGATGGTTCCTCCATAGAACTTTTACAGAGGCACCCTCCTTGTTTCTCAACTTCTTGACTTGGCGATGTAGGATATCAACCGAAACCTCTTAATTGGAGAGGTTCTCATCAACCCCTAAACCTTCAATAGGTAGAATAGACATTGGGTCACCTATGAATTTCTTGAGCATAGACACATGAAACACCGGATGAACTGAAGCTAGTTCACTAGGTAGTTTCAACTCATAGGCAATCTTCCCAATTCGTTGTAAAACCTTATAGGGACCAACATACCAGGGACTTAACTTCCCCTTTCTACCGAATCTCATCAGCCCTTTCATAGGTGAAATCTTCAAGTAGACATGATCACCTATTTCAAACTCAAGTTCTTTTCTTCTATTGTCGGCATAAAACTTTTGCCAACTATAGGTTGTGTTCAATCTCTCCTTTATGATTCGAACCTTCTCTATAGATTCTAGATGATATCTGGACCAAGGAGTGACGACTCACCAACCTCAAACCATCCAACCAGAGATCTACACCTTCTACCATAAAAAGCTTCAAAACGTCCCATGGAGATGCTCGAATGATAGCTATTGTTGTAAGAGAACTCAATCAAAGGTACGTGATCATCCCTACTTCCCTTGAAATCAATGACACAGGATCTTAACATGTCCTTAAGGGTCTGAATGGTACGTTTCGCTTGACCATCCGTCTGAGGATGAAAAGCAATACTAAGTTTCACTTGAGTACCTAACCCTTTTGAAAAGCCTTCCAAAAATGAGAAGTGAATTGGGCAACTCTATCTGAAATGATGGACAAAGGAATCCCATGAAGACTCATAATTTCATTAATGTAGATCCTTGCATAGTCTTCAGTCGTGTAAGTGGACTTAATAGGAATAAAATGGGCAGATTTGGTAATAACCCATATAGAATCATTTTGCTTTTGGGTTTGAGACAACCCAACAACAAAGTCCATATTGATGGCTTCCCACTTCCATGTAGGAACATCTATGATTTGGGTTAAACCACCCTGTTTGAGATGCTCAGCTTTAACTTGTTGGCTGTTTGGACACTTAGCAACAAAATCTTGTATGTCACTCTTTAAACCTTCCCACCAATAGACATCTCTAAGGTCATGATACATTTTGGTGGCACCCGGATGTATAGAATAGCGAGAACCATGGGCTTCTTCCAGAATCTGTTTTCTCAAATCCTCAACATTAGGTACACATAATCTCCCTTGGTACCTAAGAACACCATCCCGCCCTTGGGAGAATGACTCATTGAGCTTACTAAGTACTGATTCCTTCAACTCCATCAATAGAGGATCAAGGTGTTGCTTAGATTTAACCTCCACTACCAATGATGAGTCGGAGTTATGATGGACCATGAAACCACCATTTGGAGAATCTTATAATCTCACACCTAAACGAGCCAACCTATTAACATCTTTCACAAGTTATTTCTTCTCTTCCTCCACATGAGACACACTACCCATAGTCATTCGACTCAAAGTATCAGCAACCACATTGGCTTTGCCGGGGTGATAAAGGAAACTCATGTCATAATCCTTCAATAATTCTAACCATCTTCTCTGTTGGAGGTTCAACTTCTTTTGTGCAAACACATATTGAAGACTTTTATGGTCAGTAAACACATCAACATGCATGCCATATAAATAATTCCTCCATATTTTCAAGGAAAAAAATACGGCAACTAACTCAGGATCATGAGTTGGGTAATTCTTCTCATGAACCTTCAGTTCCCTACAATCATAAGCAATGACCTTGCCATGTTTGATGAGAACACATCCCAAGCCCACTCGGGAAGCATCACAATACACTACAAAGCCTTCATTGCCCTCCGATAAGGTCAACACCAGAGCGGAGGTAAGCTTATCTTTCAACTCTTGAAAGCTTTTATCACAAGCTTCCGACCACTCAAACTTCACCTTATTTTGGGTCAAAGGTGTCAAAGGAGAAGCAATGGATGAAAATCCAACAAATTTTCTATAGTAGCCGGCTAGACCCAAGAAACTCCTTATTACTGTGGGATTCAAAGGTCTAGGCCAATTTGTAACCACATTCGTCTTCTTCAGATCAACCTCTACACCATCACTAGAGATAATATGTCCAAGAAAAGCAATCGACCTTAACCAAAATTCACACTTGCTAAATTTGGCATAAAGTAGGTGTTCTTTGAGGACTTGCAAGGATAACCTCAAGTGACTCTCATGCTCATCTTCATTCTTGGAGTATATCAAAATACCATCAATGAACACAACCACAAATGAGTCGAGGTAATCTCGGAACACTCTATTCATTAGGTCCATGAACGTCGCCGGGGCATTTGTTAACCCAAAAGACATAATTAGGAATTCATAGTGACCATATCTAGTTCGGAAAGCTATTTTGGAAACATCTTCTCCTCTCACCCTAAGTTGGTGATATCCCAACCTTAAGTCAATCTTAGAAAAATAAATACCACCTTGTAGTTGATCAAATAAATCATCAATCCTAGGGAGAGGATATTTTTTCTTCATGGTGACCTTATTAAGTTAGTGATAATATAACGCACATTCTAAGGGACCCATCCTTCTTCTTAACAAACAAGATCGGAGCACCCCATGGAGAAATACTAGGTTGAATGAAACCCTTGTCTAGTATATCTTTGAGTAGGAGCTTAAACTCTTTCAATTAAGCTGGAGCCATCTTATATGGAGGAATTTAAATGGGATTTGTATCCGGTAACAAATCAATGCCAAAGTCAATTTCCCGTTCGGGAGAAACTCCTGAAAGGTCATTAGGAAAAACTTCTGGGAATTCTCACTATAGGGACTGACACAATAGAAGGAATTTCACATTCTAGGTCGTTAACTCTCACCACATGGTATAAACAACCCTTGGCTATCATCTTACAAGCCTTCAAACAAGAAATAATTTGACCCCATGGCATAGAATTTCCCCCATTCCACTCTAGAATAGGTTCATTAGGGAATTGAAATTTCACTACCCTTGTTTAAAAATCTATGGAAGCAAAACAATTATGGAGCCAATCCATACCCAAGATGATATCCAAATCAAACATGTCAAGTTCTACCGAATCAGCAAGAGTAACTCTATTGGGCAGCATTACATGACATTTCCTATAGACTCTTTTTGCAACTACAGAGTCACCCATTGGGGTACAAACCGAAAAGGGTTCAATCAAAACATCGGGAAGTATATCAAACATCATATCTACCAAAAGTGTAAAAAAAGAAAGAGTAGCACCTGGGTCAAGCAAAGCATAGAAATTAACAGAGAAAACTTGTAACATAACCTTCACGACGTCGGGAGAGCTTTCTTGTTAACCCTTAGCCTTGAGTGCATAGAAACAATTCCTTTTTGGAGCTTCAGAACGAGGACCGCTTGGTTGAGCTTGACCATTCCCCTTGCCTTGGCTTCTCACATTAGGACAATCTTTCACCATATGGAAACCCTTGCCACAACAATAGCAACTATTAGTTCCAACAAGACATTCACCCACATGTTTGTTACCACACTTACCACAAGTTGGTCTCTCTTTTGGTGAAAATTTCTCCCCTTTTGAGGTTTAGGTTATAGAAACTCTATCATTCCAGTTCTTGGAGAAATTAGAAGGAACCTAATTTCAAAACCTTTTCTTAAACTTAGGCTTGTTTTGAACATCAAGCCTACTCTTAGAAGAGCAACTTCCAAATGACTTTGCCCTCTCAGCTTCCCTATTCCTCTTCCTTAGACTATTTTCCTCAACCTGTTGAGCATAAACCATCAACCTAGAAAGATCCATGTTGTTATGAAGCATGGCTACACCACATTCTTCTTCAAGCTCTTCGAACATACCCGTTACAAAACGCCTCATTTCATCTCTAGCATTAGAAACCAAAGAAGAAGCATATGTGGACAACTTAATGAATTTCAAGGAGTATTCCTTGACACTCATACCTCCTTGATGAAGGTTAATAAACTCTTCTACCTTAGCTTCTCTTTGCTCTCTTGGGAAGAATCTGTCAAGAAAGGCCTTTTTGAAGATCTCCCAAGTCACTGGACTATCTCCAAAAGCCCGATTATACTTCCAATGGTTGTACCATGTCTGAGCCACATCCTTAAGTTGATATGCAGCAAGATCAGCCTTCTCAATAGTACTCACCCCCATAGCAAACAAAATCTTGTAGACCTTATCAAGGAAATCTTGGGGGTCTTCATCAACTTTTGATCCAAAGTACATAGGAGGATTCATTCTCGTAAAACCTCTCAAACGAATAGCCATAGTACTAGCATGTTGGTTCTCTTGAGGTGCAACCTCTCTGTTAGCTTGTGCCGTAATGGCCTGAGCTTGGGTGGTGATGGCTTGGGCCATTTGGAAAAGGGCTGCCCTCACCTCAACATCCGTCATAGCCGGAAGATTCACCTGAACTTGATCATTTGCAGCAACTTGCACTTGAGGAGCATTTCGATTGCCTTGGGGAGTAGCTCCCGCATTCGCAATCTCTTCTCCTACACTTCTCGCGGTTGTCCTTCTTGTGTTCGTTGCATATAACCACAAGAAAGTGATTAGATGCTAAAAGACACATAGAGTCAAAACTCTAAAGGCACGACATAGGAGTATCAAGAAAAGAGAAGTTTCCTAGTCATCACATAGCCTCTCATCCATAATTATGGCGCGCTTCACAACCATGAACAAGACACTAGGTAACGTGGTTTAGTGAGACATTGATCCTAAGGATATTTAACCTCATACTCTGATAACAAGCTTGTCACACTCAGAGCGCATACCCCAGATGAGACCAGCGTCGTCGTCCTCTCAAAGGACTCAGACAAGCCCTTAGCATTCGTCATAACATGTGATCAGTAAAAATTGCAGAAAAATTGAAACTTTTACATTCTACTTGAAGTATACTTAGACTTCATACTTATCATTCATAAACCATATGATATTCTAAGAAATCTCACATATGTAAACCATATAAAGAGTGCAAATGTGGACTTAACCAATAAATAGTCAATATGCCATATAGGCCTTAATACAAAAGAATCCAAAGAACATAATGTAAATAACGTATTCTTGAAACTAGTAGAAATATGTGTAAGCTAGATTATGAAAGATAGCATCCCCGAACATGAGGACCTACCAAGACTTGGAGAAAGGGTTCCAAGCTTCTCCTAATCGACCTCCTTAACTTTAATGGTCGGATACTACAGTTGTAGTAATATAAAGTAATGGGGTTACGCCACATGTACCAAGTATGAGTATATGCACATAAGGACATGCATGAAAAGGATCATTTATCATATCTTTAGAAAACATGCTAAGTCATGTGAATGTCTTCAATGCACATAACATAGAACCTATACAGGTTAAGGAATCCATCAACTTAAATCATGATCATAATCAAGGACATATTATCATAGAGTCATATTAACATTTCATATTCAAAGTCTCATATAACATACATGCAAAACACTTACCGATGATCCCATCCCCAACCTACAAGTGCAATGGTCATGTGAAGCCCCATAACCCTAAACAACCAAGTTAATAAGATAGGAGACCATAGGTAAAGCTTTGCTTCATATAACTTGTAACATAATTAGTCATCACATCGTATAGCAATATAACCCAATAACATATTCATCATAATGACCAACATCATATAACTGTAACATCATGTATCATAAACATAGACCTTTCATGTTATCATATTACATAAAAACAATCTCCTAGGACTTTCATTCGAGCCAACCTGTGCTATGTCTAGGTAGAGTCTCATATCCCTACCTCTACTAAGTGGACTCCACAAGTCACCCTAGTTAACGTTCATTTACTTGAATTTCATTTTACATGAGGGAACATACGCCTTAACCGACATAGACCATGTGAGATAAAAATGGAGTTCGGTGTCATAAAACCCCTGATACGCTAAAACTTACTTCTCAAATAAGAAGTAAAGCGGTCGCGTCAAGTAAATAACCCAACTAGTGAGGTTGGGATCGTTCCCACGAGGAAAATAGTCTAGACTTAACTTCAACTTGTTATTACTATTGTTCGGTTGATGACTTCCTTAGAAAGTAAAAACATAAAAAGGGGGGTTTGTATTTCCTAATGAGTAAAAATAACTAACGAAATTGAAAGAGACACTTGACAGCTTTTAATGTTGGGTTTTAATCAATTAATCAAAGTAACTAGGGTTTACGTGTTCCCCACAGGTTCATAACTTGATAACTCTAACTATAACAATTCTTTCCTAATATCTTGCATGCAAAGTGATAAGTTATGTATTTCTAAATCCTTAGTCCGGCATTTAGAAAATCTCACTCCGCACCTTGGTCCGGCTACGTGTGTTGCTATCCTAACCCTTATCCTTACCTCATATTAAGCATCGTATTCGATATTTGACTAAGTTATTACCTCATACCAATCAATACTAGCCTATTATATAGTATACACTAAATCTATGTTAATAATTCTTTTCCTATTATCTACCTCCTTGGTCCGGCAAGTAGCATTAAGGCGAGTTCTAACATTGGTCATCCGTTAAAAAGACTTCTAAGCGAAAGAATTATTAATACATGCAAGACACTATTCTAGAATTGTTATTTTAGCTAGGGTTTATCTCATTATTTGCCTATGGTTCCCACAACCCTAGTTATGGAGTTTAGTTACTCATAGTCATAAACACAGTATTCAAATATATTAAATAATAATTCATGTACTTACTTCAATGAGAAAGAATAAAGTCCGAAACTTTGCTTGATTAATCACCAAAAATCACTTGTAAAAATCTCCAAAAATCAAACACTTATACACAAAGTCTAATAATATGATGTCTAATCTAGCAGAGTCTAACCTCAAAAACGAGGTTTTTCGTACTATTTATTAAAAAATAAAAACCTAATTAAACAAGGATTCTAATTACTGGAAATCTGCCAAAACGCGGCTGGGTCGACGGACCTCGCGACGGACCGTCGTGGTCGCGACGGACCGTCATGGACTTTGTCGTCCCATACTTAGCAATTTCTTCTGCTGCTCTCCTTCATTCCCCTCAACGGCAAGTATGACGGACCGTCATAGGCACAACGGTCCGTCGAGGGTCTTCGTTTCAAAATACTTCAACTCTTGGAATCTGGGTACTGGATCACTTCTCTGATCTTCACGACGGACCAGCAGGACGGACCGTCATATCCATGATGGACCGTCACAAGCTTCGTAATCCCACACTTGGTCAGACTTCCCCATCTTCCTTCAGCAGCTGCACTACGCTGCCACCTACGGACCGTCACAGACACGACGGACCGTCATAAGCTCCGTAGGTGGTCTTTTCTGCATTTTTTCGCTCAAAATCTCCGCATTCAGCTTTGGACAGATTTCCTGCAAAACAAAGAGAAACTTATATCAAAATTAGCACAAAACGGCTTTCGGACACACTAAACTTAAGGAAAAAGTATTAATTATACCATGAAACCACGGTACATCAACACCCTCAACTTAAATTCGTTGTTTGTCCTCAAGCGACGCACTATGACTCACTACACAATCTTTGTACAATAGTATTCATGTTTTATCCTTTGCAATCATATGGCTATCAATCCCGATTAATCTCATCAAATCTATGCATGCTATCACTATTAGGCTTGAATTTTTTGGGATTCGAACATGACACAGACTCACCATGCACTAACACCTATCCTCTTCAATTTCTCACCGAGGTGCTAACAATTCCGGTATTGCAACTTGTGTCCTCACTTCAAAACAAAATCCTCATTTTTCACACAATGATTTCAGTTTGAGTATAAGGATTACTTTTCAACGCTCGCTCTCAGAACAAAGTCACACTCATTCATACCTATTGCCATAAGCTTGCCCTTATTTTCACTACCTTAAGTTCGCTATACAACCCTTAGGATCACGATAGGACTTTCTTAGCTTGTAACATAGGCTCAGAGTAAGGTAGGGTATATTTAGGTATACTTTAGTGACTTTTTGCCCTCCTTGACATATCGGCTAAACCTTCTATCAATTTATCTCGCCCAGTTTCTCCCATTCTTTCACCTTGCTATTTTCCCTTCTTTCTTCATTTGTGTAAGTGACTCTTTTCCCTTTTTTTTATACTTTTCTTTCAACGAGTTCTTGAGTCACTTTGCTTTTGTTCTTTCTCTCTCTTTGTTCTTTCAACCCCACTTTCCAGAGCATTCCTCAAAACAGCCACCCTCAACTCATGGCTTTGCCATGAGTCAAGGTACACGATACCCAAAGTTGGGTCAGGGCCATAACGAAGGTTGTTTATGCGTTAGCCACCCTCAAGGTGAACATGTCCAAGGAGGGACCAGGGCCAACATATTGTTCACAGAAAAGATCAGTTGGGGTGAAAAAGAAAGGTTTAATTTTAAGCTCAAATTATTTGGATCAAAGAAGGATAACTTTCATTTGGTTTCTTTTATTTAGGCTAGAAATGGGCTATTTTGAATGAGGGCCTATGATCCTTTCCTAATTGTCTGTTACAGCTTACTTTTAGCAGGACTAACCAGGCAAGTTCTAGCTTAGTACCAATAGTGGACTATTCAAATTTCCTCACACTCACTTGACATCTCATCACTGTACCAGATTATCAGGCACCTAGTTCGACTTGAAGATTTAGGGTAATGCAATGGTGTAACTCTATTTCATGTTTACAGCCACACAATTATCAATTACTACGCCTAGTCATGCAACATTTTCTAGTTTTATCAGGATATCATTTTAGCCATCATGCTTCAGAGTTAAACTATGTACAAAAGATGTAACGTGCCAGTTCAATAGAAAATGTAATCAGTCTTTTGGGGAAAAAGAACACAGGCAAGAATACCCCAAAAGAGGATAGTGAGTTGGGCTACTCAGACTTCACCCTAACACTCACTTTCCATTTACCCCACCCCCAACAAAAAAGCATGCAATTGTCCCCAATGCATAAAAAATCTAAATATTATAGTGGTAGGTAAAGCAAACCTGTGGCGCATAGCGCCGTCGATCAGCAAGCTGGTGGGTCTAGTGCCCAGAACCCACGTCCTCTGCAATTTTGACACCCTAAGTGGTGTCCTCAGCAGCAACTGCACCATCAGTAGTGCCTCTTGCTTTCTCTACAGTGCGGGAGCTAGACGCCCCAGCCGCTATCTGCGATGCTCTGATTTGGTGTGCCTCCGCCTCAGCAAGTGAGGCTCTCCTCGCAGCCTCCATCTCTCGGCGCTCCTTCTTCCTTGCTCGCGCCTCATCCTCTGCTCGACCCCTACGCCTCTTGGCACTCTCTGGAGGGGGAGGTGGTGGAATTTCAGAAGTAGTAAACAGGGCCGCCAATACTGTGTCCTCAACAGGCTCGACAGAAGGGGCCTCAGAATCCGGCACCCTCGCCGCTAGTATCGTGGCGATGTCTGCACGAAGACTGTCGACTGCAGTCTGAAGAGTCGACACATCTACCGGAGGGGCTGGTCGAGCTAACACTCTCAACTCAAAGGTATCTAGGCGATGGTTAACCTCAGCAATCTTCCGCTGCATCTTCCTCTCTGTACGCGCTTCAGACTCAGTAATAGACTTCCTCATCCACGGCTGGATATGATGCAGAAGAGTGGCCATTTGTGCCTCCAATTTTTTGGACCCTAGCAAGCGGGGCCAGTAACGGTAGAGGGTTTGTGTGAGAGGAGCTCGGGGCTGTGCTACTACCCGGAGTAGTGTCAGTGGATGCCTGTGTAGATGTGCGGGCCTAGGCAACCATATCCACAAGATCATCAGCAAGAGGGGGAAGCTCTGGACGGGGCCCTCTGCGTGGCGCCAACTCATTAGCCTCGTCTCTGATGAGGCCGATGTCAACGGTGCCCTGCTGGGTCTTCAACTGATCTATGTGCCATATGGGCACACCTGCGGATCTGCAAAGGGCAAAGATCATACACGGGAAGGGGTAGGTAGTAGTGACCTTGAATGCCCTCTCGTGCATGACTGCATGGAGAAGCCATGCGCAGTCCACCTCGTATCCGTCTATCATCGCCGCCATCAACACTGCTCGATCCTAGGTGACGATGTAATCAGCAGCTGTGGGGGAAAGGCAGTGACGGACGAGCATCCACAAGAACTTTGCGACGAACGTGAGGTTGGCCTTCTTGATGGCCCCCTTCGGCTCAGTGACCCAATCGGCACCCTCTCCGTCGACTGATAGGTGCAGAGCCATCCACCTCTTGGTGGTCTCTCTCAGTACTGGCTCACGTAAGAACTGGCCATCCTTCACTATCTGCCAGCGGTAGTCAAAGTCGGCAGTGTGTGGAGTCCAAGTGGCATCAACACTCTCGCCGTATAGAAACCGGCGGATGGATGGCAGGGAAATGTCAACCTGCATGCCCCGGACTCGAACCTGCTCAAGTGGGGCCTGTTTAGCGGGGGCAGCCCGCCTATCGATCTGTGATCGGAGAGTCGCTACATAGGATGCGTAGAACTCCCGGACCATTTCCTCGCTGTATCGTCCCAAGGGACGTGCTGTCCACTCTAAGCGATGCCTAGTGAAGAGGTTATGGATCTCCGGCATCGTTGGGAGATTCCCTGTAAGTACCCGCCACTCCAAGGTGAGTGTTCGAGTCATTACTCCTTTATCAGTCAGGAACTTGGCGTTGGAGTAAACTTTAAACTGGCCGTCGACACACCACCGGTTTGGCTGGTCAGAGGCTGGGGTGGGAACCTGGGCTGGTGCGCCGGATGTAGAGTCTGAACTGTCAGCCTCATCAGACGAGGCCGACGCTGCAGCGGTGGCGGGTGCAGGAACCTCAGCAAAGCCAGAGGCTTCCTCAGACCATGATACTCCTAAGGAGCCAGACGCTCCTTCCTCATTTGTGGCCGACCCAGAGGGTGTGCCGGTCAGTGTGCGCTCCTCATCAGACTGGGAGGCAGCGACTACGCCGGACGCCACCTTAGTGGGTGTGGCTCTGGGAGCACGTGCAGCACGGGAAGCTGTGGAAGTGCTTGGGGACACGTACTCAGGGTCACTCTCATCATCAGAGCCGATGATCAAGCGTGCAGACGGGGCAATAGACTTTGATCGCCCGCGTGCGTAGGTTTGGTCTTGCTTGGGTGCCATAGTAGATAGTACCTGTAAAGGATCACTATTAGTACGAGTAGTGGCAAACAAGACAAGCGAAACCATACGATAGAAAACAGTGAAATAATATGTAAATGCTGTATAAACAGTGACACACGACGGGCCAGGTGACGGCTCGTCGTGACTATGACGGACCGTTGTGAGGTCCATCGTGATGTACTTAGACTCTGTATAAATAAAGAACCCTGAAAGAAGGTCTCTAACTAGCATGACGGTGTGTGCAGGACGGACCGTCACAGGTACGACGGTCCGTTGTAGATGTCCGTCGTAGGACACTTGGGAAAAAAATGGAGACCCTTAGGAGAGGGGTCTCTAACCGTTATGACGGTCATGCAGGACGGACCGTCGTGGGTACGACGGTCCGTTACTAGTGTCCGTCATAGGACACTTGGGGAAAAAAATGGAGACCCTTAGGAGAGGGGTCTCTGACCAGTATGACGGTCATGCAGGACGGACCGTCGTGGGTACGACGGTCCGTCACAAGTGTCCGTTGAAGGACACTTGGGAAAAAAATGGAGACCCTTAGGAGAGGGTCTCTGACCAGTATGACGGTCATGCAGGACGGACCGTCGTGGGTACGACGGTCCGTCACAAGTGTCCGTTGAAGGACACTTGGGAAAAAAATGGAGACCCTTAGGAGAGGAGTCTCTGACCGGCAAGACGGTTATGCGAGACGGACCGTCGCAAGAACGACGATCCGTCACATGTGTCCAGTAGGACAGGGGTGCTAGGGCTTGTGCAACGGACCCTACGACGGTCAGTCGTAGCTACGACGGTCCGTCATCGGGGTCTCGTTCGGAATGACAGAGACAGAACTGTAGGTACCCTAAGCAACCCCGATGAACCCACATGGTCTTGTAGTGTTGTGGACCTATATGTGTCTATCTCAACTACCTAGGAAACTATTAATGCAAAATCACCTATGTCTAGGGTTGTCAACATGGCAAATTCGAACATTTCGAGCCTAGGTTTAGACATAATCATATAAAGGAAAAAAAATACGACTAAGAACTAAGCTAATACTAACTAATAAACAAAAATACAAGATAAATGAGTATAAATTTAGAGACACATACTTTAGAAATGGAGAAAAAACAAATGGACAATGACTCAGTTGGCAGGGTAGACACCTTCAGCAGCAGCTCCGACTAGTAGCTGATAGTTTTAAGGCTTTGGAGAATTGTGGGGGTAATGATCAGTGAGAGGGAAATGTGGAAGTTGAAAAGTAAGGGGAGATGAGAGGAATAGTGAATGAATGGGGTGAAAATGAGGGGTTGGGGTGCCTAAACGGTCAGATTTTGAAAAGGGTCCAGCCGGGTCGGGTCGGGTATAATTCATTAATCACGCGACGGTTCACCGACGACGGTCCGTCGCAGTTGTGACGACCCGTCGTTGGTTAAGTCATGTGTGCCCTAATTTCAAAATAGCGGAAAAGCGTACCTGGTACGACGGATGTACGCGACGGTCCGTCACAGGTGAAACGGTCCATCGATGTTTCCGTCAGTGACTGCTGCAGAGTAATTTTCTGCAGAATTCCCTGGTGATGTGCCTACAAATTTAAAACCCATTAATACAAAAATGCTACCATTACTTAAAAAAACGATAAGTATTGGGTTGCCTCCCAACAAGCGCCTGATTTAATGTCACGGCACGACTGGGGACCCTTGATTACTCAGACTTCATCAAGATGGTATGTTTCTATCGCTTCTTTCCCCGATGCTTTATGCCCAAAATAGAGTTTTATTCTATCTTTATTCCTCTTAAACCGCACTCCCTCCTTGGTTTTTTACCTCCACTGCTCCATGAGGTAATACTTGGGTAATCAAGTAAGGTCCAGTCCATTTGGACTTGAGCTTGCCCGGAAGACATGGTGACCCAGAACTGTCTACAAGCACCAAGTCTCCAACCATACACTCTTGTTTTGCAGTTTTTTGGTCATACTCCTTCTTCATCTCTTCCTTGTGGGATATGGCAGATACCGATTGGAGCTCACCACTCTGCCTCATCGTCTTACAAATGTTGAAGGTCGCTTCTTCATTATTCAACCGAAATGTCATCTGTCCCTTCTCCATATCAACTAAGGCTCTACCTGTAGCTAGGAATGGCCTCCCAAGGATAATAGGCACTTCAAAATCAACCTCACAATCAAGAATAACAAAATCAGCCAGAAAGATGAATGACTCCACTTTTACTAGCACATCATGAAGTATCCCTATGGGTCGTTTCACTGTCCGATCAACCATCAGTAGCCGCATCGCAGTGGGTTTTTGATCCCCCAAACCCAACTTCTTGTAAATAGAGAGGGGCATGAGATTTATGCTTGCCCCCAGATCACATAATGCTTTCGCAAAATGTAATGATCCAACTGTACAAGGAATAGTGAATGCACCCGGATCTTCTTTCTTTTGTACGAGGGATCTTGTAGCAATAGCACTACAATGCTGCAGTCTATCATCATCCTCGAAAGTGACCGATTTTTTCTTGGTGACCAGATCTTTCATAAATTTGGCATAACTGGGCATTTGTTCTAGAGCTTCTACCAAAGGGATATTGATAGAAAGCTGCTTCAACATTGTTATGAAGCGCCGGTATTTACCATCCTCGGTCTTTTTCACTAATCTCTAGGGGAAAGGTGGTGGTGGCCTAGGCATGGGGATTACCTTCATAGGTATTTGT
This sequence comes from Solanum corneliomulleri, assembly GCA_027704805.1. Taxonomy (NCBI): domain Eukaryota; kingdom Viridiplantae; phylum Streptophyta; class Magnoliopsida; order Solanales; family Solanaceae; genus Solanum; species Solanum corneliomulleri. Next base: position 9,147,444 of record JAKWIY010003054.1, on the reverse strand, counting down.
GCATCTTTTCCATTACTTTCCTCTGCTTCACCATTACCCTTTTTTACATTATCATTATCCTTTCTCACCTTTTCCTCAGTAGATGGCATAGGTGGGTCAATGGTTTGTTTACCACCCCGAGTAGTGATTGCTATACAGTGCGCGTCATTCTTTGGATTTTGGACAGTGTTGCTAGGAAGAGTGCCCGGTTGCCGTGTGTTTACTGTCGCAGATAATTGGGCCATTTGCAATTCAATCTGCTTAATCGAAATTGCATGTGTATCAACTTTTTGCCCAATACTAGCTAAGTCACCCCTTAACTCTTTGATGTTCTCATCACTAGCATCGAATCTCCTCATCATTTTGTGCAACATATCCTCAACTCGCGCCATACTATCTCCACCATCCCTAGGAGTAACTTCACGATTTTGGGGAGGGATTTAGGGCCCATTCCTATCATTTTTGTTATCGTAGTTACCCCTGTTGAAGTTATTGTCGCGGTTATCGTCTCGGACATAATGACCCTCACGGTTGTAATTACCATAGTTCCGACCTTGGTTCCCTTGACCTTGGCGCCAATTATCCTGATTTGCGCCTTGGGCGCTTGGTCGGAAACCCCCCATCTGCTCATTTACTGCATAAGTGTCCTCCGCATAATAACACTCATCGTTTGGAGGTGGTGGTTTAGTCAGGTAGTTGACTGCATTTACCTTTTCTGCACCCCCAGTGACATGTTTTAGTACCAACCCAAGCTCAGTTCTCATCTGAGCCATTTCTTCACTAATCTCATCTGTGGCTGGGTTGTGAGTGGACTGCACTGCGAAGGTGTTTCTTCCTGTATCGGACTTCCTAGTACTCCAAGCTTTGTTATTTCGGGAGATTTTCTCTAGTTTTTCTGCAATCTCAGCATAAGGGCATTCTCCATAAGATCTACCTGCTATAGTGTCCAACACCGCTTTGTTGTTATCATCCTGTCCCCGATAGAAGTATTCTTTCAGTGACTCATCATCTATGCGGTGATTTGGAACACTTCTCAAGAATGAGGTGAATCTATCCCAAGAACTACTAACTGACTCTCCTGGTAGTGCCACAAAGTTGTTCACTCTGTCTTTGTGGCTTAGTTTCTTTGAGACCGGATAGTAGCGTGCCAAGAACACATCCCTTAACTGGTTCCAAGTAAAGATTGAGTTGTATGGGAGCTTAGTGAACCATATAGCAGCCTCTCCCGTCAGTGAGAGAGGAAACACTCTGAGCCCTATCACATCTAGATCCAAATCAGGCCTCCCCACATAACTTTTACACACTGCCCTTACCTTAGCTATATGGGCATGTGGATCCTTAGAAGGTAGCCCTGAAAACAAACCTCTGGCAGTGAGCATTTGCATCAGGCTACTAGTTACCACAAAAGTGTGGCCTGTGGGTAGAGGGGGCAAGACAAGTGGCCCATCCGAGTCTGCTATGTTATCATACCCTCTGTAATATGCTTGAGGCCGTGGAGCGGGATTTTGTCCCCTCTGTTGATGTTCACCCGGAGCGTCGGGTAACATCTGACCATGAACATCCACTGGATCTGGGATGTTCTGGTTTGGATCCTCATCATTTATTCCCAAGTTTCGATTCATATTGCACAGTGTACGCTCTAGCTCGTGATCGTAGGGAAACAAGGGTTCTCTTCCTCTCCGTGTATTTGGCATACAAGGAGGATAGTTCTGAAAGGAAATCAAAAACAATAAAATAAAGTAAAATCAAGAAAATATCAACTAAACTTTAGTAATAAGTTCAAATTAATCTAAAAGCTAAATTCCCCGGCAGCGGCGCCAAAATTTGATACGCTCAAACTTACTTCTCAAATGAGATGTAAAGCGGTCGTGTCAAGTAAATAACCCAACTAGTGAGGTTGGGATCGTTCCCACAAGGAAAATAGTCTAGACTTAACTTCAACTTGTTATTACTATTGTTCGGTTGATGACTTCCTTAGAAAGTAAAAACATAAAAAGGGGGGTTTGTATTTCCTAATGAGTAAAAATAACTAACGAAATTGAAAGAGACACTTGACAGCTTTTAATGTTGGGTTTTAATCAATTAATCAAAGTAACTAGGGTTTACGTGTTCCCCACAGGTTCATAACTTGATAACTCTAACTATAACAATTCTTTCCTAATATCTTGCATGCAAAGTGATAAGTTTTGTATTTCTAAATCCTTAGTCCGGCATCTAGAAAATCTCACTCCGCACTTTGGTCCGGCTACGTGTGTTGCTATCCTAACCCTTATCCTTACCTCATATTAAGCATCGTATTCGATATTTGACTAAGTTATTACCTCATACCAATCAATACTAGCCTATTAGATAGTATACACTAAATCTATGTTAATAATTCTTTTCCTATTATCTACCTCCTTGGTCCGGCAAGTAGAATTAAGGCGAGTTCTAACGTTGATCATCCGTTAAAAAGACTTCTAAGCGAAAGAATTATTAATACATGCAAGACACTATTCTAGAATTGTTATTTTAGCTAGGGTTTATCTCCTTATTTGCCTATTGTTCGCACAACCCTAGTTATGGAGTTTAGTTACTCATAGCCATAAACACAGTATTCAAATATCTTAAATAAGAATTCATGTACTTACTTCAATGAGAAAGAATAAAGTCCGAAAGTTTGCTTGATTAATCACCAAAAATCATTTTTAAAAAACTCCAAAAATCAAACACTAATACACAAAGTCTAATAATATGATGTCTAATCTAGCAGAGTCTAACCTCAAAAACGAGGTTTTTCGAACTATTTATAAAAAAATAAAAACCTAATTAAACAAGGATTCTAATTACTGGAAATCTGCCAAAACGCGGCTGGATCGACGGACCGTCGTGGTCGCGACGGACCGTCATGGACTCCGTCGTCCCATACTTAGCAATTTCTTCTGCTGCTCTCCTTCATTCCCCTCAACGGCAAGTATGACGGACCGTCATAGGCACAACGGTCCATCGAGGGTCTTCGTTTCAAAATACTTCAACTCTTGGAATCTGGGTACTGGGATCACTTCTCTGATCTTCACGACGGACCTGCAGGACGGACCGTCATATCCATGACGGACCGTCACAAGCTTCGTAATCCCACACTTGGTCAGACTTCCCCATCTTCCTTCAGCAGCTGCACTACGCTGCCACCTACGGACCGTCACAGGCACGACGGACCGTCATAAGCTCCGTAGGTGGTCTCTTCTGTATTTTTTCGCTCAAAATCTCCGCATTCAGCTTTGGACAAATTTCCTGCAAAACAAAGAGAAACTTATATCAAAATTAGCACAAAACGGCTTTCGGACACACTAAACTTAAGGAAAAAGTATTAATTATACCGTGAAACCACGGTATATCAACCCCACACCGAAAAAAGATGGTCTAGCGGCCAAAGTAGAACTTAACATGACATAGCTTTCTAGGTGGATCCGCTAGCTATATCCTACGGTGGCAACATTGTTCAAGAACTAGGAGATGTATTAGAGACTCATAGTTCCACATACATGGCAGCCTCAATCTCATGAAAGTCATTGTGAACCTACCTTCCAACTAGGAAAGGGACACCTCTCATATATAGTTCATCGGTGCTTAGATTAAGTCCCTTTCTTGAATAACCTTTATGTTGTCTTTTATAATAAACTTATCATAGGTCATAGGAGATTAACTCCTTGTATAAACATGATCATGAGCTCTTTATATGATTAGATGAGAATTTCCTTTGATCATAAACCCTTCGTATGTGAGATTAACATAACATAGTCATCTTGTGTAAATCATACAAGAGAATATCATGACTTGCATTTATAGTGTTCTTTTCATGATCTCACAAATAACATGTTCATAGCCCAGCATATCCACATAACAATATCATACATACTTTCACAACATATCATCGTGACTTATAGGCTAACATAAACATGGTAGAGTAATTACAACTTTAGAAGACTTACCTTTTGCTTCCAAGAACCTTATTTAAGAACTTAGTTCAACTTACAACATTCATAATCATAACATAGTGAAATACTCAATAGCATAACCAAGAACAACTCTTCAAATCATACACAAGATCAATGCATAATGTAGGGTAAAGAAAAGAGACATTTAAGATTCAGTCTAGTGTTAGTTCCAATCTCTACGTTTTCATATTATCAAGTAGTAGAAACAATCATATGAAACCATCGTGTAGATATGAACATGCTTCTCACGAAATTCAAACATAAATAACAACATACTCATCAAATCGTGTGGATTGCTTTGAAGGTTTATTGAGTGTATTATATAGAGGTAAAAAGGACCCAATTTAAATTTAAAGGTGGAGATACTAAGAAGTGAATATATGTAAACTGTAGTGAAATAACACTTCATGTAAGGAGATGATTTTGGAAAAGTTAAAGTTATAATTTTTTATTATATGAGTATATATAAGTCACAGTTAAATAAATAGTGGTTATCGATTTACCTCACGGAATAATACCAAAACAAAACATAGAAATATCAAATCATAATAAAATTGGTATGGTAATGGTATAGTATTATGAAAACCAAGAACTTAAATTAATTAATCGAAGTCTCAATTACGGCAAAATTGTATCTATAAAAATATGAATTATTCTTATCAACAATATCCAACTAAACTAAATAGGATTAATATTATGCGAAAAAAATAGAGGATAGGTACATTCCTTACTTCTTATTCAAAACATTGCTAGTCAAAAACATTCCTTAAAAATTCTAAGCAAAAAAAAAAAAAAAAAAGAAGTGCACCTTTAAACCTTTAAATAACTACAAAAGGTATTACATAGGTACTACTATAGGTCCATAGAGCAGATACCAGGGAAGAAAACTAACGTAAAGAATTGAGAAGCATTTGCCATAATAAATCTGGGAATCAACCATCTTTTAAGTGTGAGAAGCACTTAAATGAAATATGAAAACAGAGAAATGAGAGTTCCTACTATATTGAAAGGGTAAAAAGTGGTCGATGACAATTGAATAGTATTCCTTAAATTGGTTTCAATCATGATTGATCCATTTGGTGCCATTTGAGTTTTGCAATAATTTAACTTGCCAGGTTGCTCCAGTGGCAACCTCAAGGAACACAACATCACGCATCCACCAAATTGTTTGTCTGGCTAAAGAAAGTTCAGAATGATGCTCAACGTCCGACAAATCAAAGAACAAGTGATAAACCTCGCTCGTGGATCTATTACTTCGGTTTGCGATGATACCTACAACGACAATTTTGACGATGAGGATGATTGTGTAGGAGCCACTCCCTAGCTAGTTTATATATCTAGACATTTATGAAAATTCTTACACCCTGGATACAACTCTTCTTTCCCTTCCTCCACTAATTTAAAAATCTCTTTGCATCTTCATGTGTCCCCTCCCTCACTCCTTCATGTCTCTGATCATCTATTACATTTCTAAAAGTATCATGAAGTAATCTATCAATGTCGTCATGCATGTTAGAAGTTTCTTCTTCATCGGTTGGACGTGGGGTATTTCTTGAGGAAAATCCTTCACCATGAAAAACCCATTTGGTGTATCCATGAACAAATCCATGGCAAATCGAATGATCCTCTACCATATTTCGGCAATGCCAATTACGATTAAAGCACTTCTTACAAGGACACAATATTTCATTTCCTTGGGAAGCTCGTTCAAATGCTTTATCAAGAAAATCATTAACTCCATGAATATATTCATTGGTGGATCTTCGGAGATTCATCCAACTTTTATCTCCAAAATCCATTGAATATATATCCTACATGACATGTGCAAAACATTAAAGCCAATAAATTCATGCGTACAAATAATATCGGCAGAACTAACAACTCGAACTTTTAGATTAATCGAATCCCAAACCTTCACATCAATTCAACAACAAACAATTAAAACACTAATAGTAGAACCAAAAAATATTGACAAGTTAAGTTATTAGCAGCTTCCACCATTTAATAAACTTTATACAAATGAATGACTAAAGGCACACTCAAACAAATTTCAAAGCAATAAGGGCAGACCTAGATTAGAGTAAATAACATACATTATAGCAATAGACTGCATCAAGCAAACAAAATAATTATCAACACATTAGTTTTGATTCTAGCAAAACAGTTTATGTATTCGTAAAATAGTAACAGAGTTGATTGTTCACATGGAAAAAGTAGTTCGGACAAACTATAACAACTCATATTCTCTTTATAAAAAAACACAAGGGAGTTAGCTGGTCAATTTAACAATTACCATATAGCAGATAATTTTCATTACTTTCAATTTCTTACCAATCAGCCTTCTCGAGTTCCAAACGAACTACTTCAAAAATCCTGAAGTGTTACCTCTGGGTCTGTTTCAGCCAAGCCTATAAATAACATAATCACACAATATATATTAGTAGGAAACCAAGCCAAAGAGAGGAAAAAATATAAGAGATATAAGTCCAAGATAAGTAGCTTAGCTTAGAAAACTCCATCAAAAAAAATTCTTTTTTTTAATCACTCATAAAAAAAACAGTGGCACAATGACTCTATTGTTACTAAAATCAAGTTGATTTATTTGAAACCCAAGATTGGATTTTTATCTTCTGTTTATCATCATCATACAAATATCACCAAATATAAGAACCCCATTTTGAATTCTTGGTTCAAATCAACCCCATTTTGCTTATTTTCTTTTTGACTCAACCAAAGCTCAAACAATGTTAAATCTAATGCAGAGTATTCATAATGATTCCCAGGTCCTCGATTTCCCTGGAGGCGAGGTCAAAATCACCTCACATTTGAACTTTATTCCTTGAATAAAGGAGGAGAGAGTACACTGTTACAGGGTCCTTGACGATTATGATTACTAAATCACTAGTGATTTTGCACCAATTGAAAAGGAAGTTGCACTGAAAATATATACGATATAGTCACACTTCAAACAATGGATACAACATTTTATGAAGCACAAAGACAAGGACTATATTCTTTCTATGTTACTCTGTTGAATCAAACAAATATCGTCTAGCTAAGTAAATCAAATGGTGGAGAGGAGACAGAGACTCTGTAAGCAGAATAGGGAATGGATTGAAAGAGAAGACTGTTTCAGCTCTCAGTTTGAATCAGAACTTCGCAGAAATATCAGGAAGCAGTTATTGCAGGCCATTAAGTTGCAAAAAAACAAGAGAAGCCCCCAAATTGCAGCATATCATGAAGCTCATACCAGCCATAGTTATATGGGAACTTTGGAAGAGAAGGAATGCTAAAAGACATGTTAAAGAGGTCTCTTTTAATAAAATGTACATTCAGTGTCAATATAATATTAATTGTGCAAGCAGTTAAAAACTTGAAAAAGAAATTCAAGTTCCACACATTTCTATTAATTGGAATGTCGAAGTTAAAAATTGACATACAAATTCCTAAGACTAACACACTTGTACAAAAAATGATATAGTCAGTTTAAAATATAGACACCGCATCCAAAAAAACACAACAAACATGTAAAGTGAGCAGTAAATCATACAAAGCAAATCAATGTGTGCTTCGTGAATGATAAAAACAATATCGCAAAATGCACAAATCCATACAATGTCATTAACTTTAACGAATAAATAGGGCATTATGTGTCACAGTTTATGCTGGCAATGACTCATAAGGGAAGATAACATTCAATCGAACAATCAAAACACATAGACAATATCAGAATCCGAATGTATTTCAAAGTAAAACGACAATGATACTCAAGTTTAAACATCCCTTAATAATCAAACACAAAATTGAAGATAACTAAGCCTTAATCCGAAACAAGTTGAGATCAGCAATATGAATACCAAAAAACAGAGGAGAGAACACAGGTCACACAACTACAATATTTACATCAAGGTTTGTAGCCAGTCAAATGACAAGAGAGTTTTTCAAAAACGAACTAGCTTAAGTTATATAAGTCAACAAAAAGTGAAACAAATACCAGTAGGAAGTACATTGGGAGTAATTTTTGTCCAGATTCACATCAAATGGGGAATATTAAGGAAGCATTCAGCTGGAACAAAAAAAAGGCAGAGAGAAATACTTACAGATCCACAAACTTGGAGCACTAGATTTCGACTCTCTTATATATCACAGAATCAAATAGGGGAAGTTTATGCACTAAGTATATTGGAGCAAATAACATAGATTTAAGACTAACCCATATATTATTCTTTAAGATTTAAGACTTAGAAATCATGAACTAGCATAGAAAACTTAAACATTATTAACCTTCAAGATGAATTCGTAGTCGAACCTCAAAAACATCACCAAAAAGAACGAGCTGGTTGTTTTCCTCGACGAGCTTCAACAACTTCACCACTGAGCTTCACAAACGAGCTTCAGCAACAGCTTCACCTACGAGTTTCACCAACGAGTTTCACCACCGAGCTTCACCAAGGAGCTTCACCAACAGCTTCACCAACATATTTCATTTTTCTCAACAAAATATTCAGAAATTCATTTCACAGCTTCACCCAGAAAAAGGCTCTCTCACATGCTTTGATGAAAGTTTCTGAAAAATAAGGGTTTCTGAAACAAATTTCATTCTTTTTCTTTTACATTTTTTATAAAGGTACTAATATATCAGAATTATTTTTTTAGGAGGGACTTATGTATCTTTGCCAAATTATATTGGAGGGAAATATATTCTTTTAGGAGGGAAAAATATTTAGGCTAAAAATCAGTTTATTTTTCTAAAAAAACCGTTGCCATAAAGTTATCTATAGCGACGGTTTAATAACTTGTTGCTATAGATTCTCTATAGGGACGGTTATTGGGATGATGCAACAGTTAATTTTAAGAATTGTTCTATTAGATTAAAGGATATCTGGCCACGGTTATAACCGTTGTAATAGGTGAGCTATTGCTACGATGGTATAACCGTTGCTAAATAAGTGTTGCAGTAAGTCAAATTTCTAGTAGTGAACAGATGTTCTTTATTTACACTATAATTTGGATCAAAAAAATTTCTTTGCACCAACCTATTTATAATTTTTGAATCTGCATATATTTCTTTTACATTTCAAAACTAGTAATAATAGCAAACTCTTTGATATTAAATTGCAAGACATTTTCTTTGGAATGACGAATGTGTATTTCTTTATTTAGATTATTCTGCTCAACCACTAAAAGATATAAACATTTGATAATTTGACCTTGATAGTTGCATTTGGAGATATTTAGGTATGGAGAAAATATGATATTCTTGAATAATTCTATATTTTCGTCCTTTATTGACAACACTAAACTTGATTAAAATTTGAGTTGTAAGTAGGAACAAACTTTAGGGAGTGATTTGGAATATGTTTGATTACATAATTCATATTCGGCAATTCCATAATGATGTTTATCAACCATAGTAAAAAGTTAGCTAAATCTGAATTTTTTCGTAGCTAAATACTTTAGCCATAAAATATTTTTCTGTAGCATTCGTGGCAAGATATAGGGTGACTAAAAGTTAGCTACAGACTTTACATGGTATGTGGCTAAGGACTAATATTTATAGCTACTAAAAATTGTGTTGTAACTTTCATAGTAAAAAGTTCTTGCTACGGAAGATATACTTATAGCAAATATGCTTACTCCTTTACCACTATTTATTAAATCTATAGCAATTTTTATACTGTAGACACATTCTATTGTGGCAGTGTCTTGATTTATTTGCCATAAAATTTTAAAAAATTGTGGCTTTTTAATATTTTTGTCTTGTGGCAATGATACTTATATTTAGCTACCAATTAGAAAATTTATAGCTATAAAATTAAAGTATTAGCCACCAATATTTTTTCACAAAGCTAAGAGTCCAAACCTTTTGTCATGACAGACAAAATTTGTAGCTAACTTTTTTAATTTTGCTATGAAAAATAAAAATGTATCGCACTATTTTTTATAATTACATTCAGAGTTAGTAATAACTATAAAAATCATTACTACAAATTAAAGAATATTTTCATAAAATTATTAATAACAAGAATTTTCTATTGTAGCTGAAAGTTAGATCTCAATAATTTTATTGCTAAAAATGGATAGATTTTCCACAAGCTTTGTTAGTAAAAAAAAAGTTACATAATGTAATCACAATTACATTTTTGAGATTCTAAAATAATTCTCAAGTTAAATGTAATTGCATTTTACAATTTTGAGATTAGTCATAATATACAATTCTTAAAAGACATCATCTTGTTTGAATAGTCTTCTCCTATTTCTCCTTCCATAATCTTCAATTGCACATTAGCTTCATCAACATTTGTCTCAATTTGTCATTTATATACTCTTATTCCATATATATGCCTATTAATAATGGTAAATATTTTAGCGCAAAAATATAATGATTTAGAATTTCAAAGAGAAAAAAAGTATGTGTTTATGATAAATTTTTTGCAAAAAATGTTTAGCAAAAAAAAAGCAAAAAACAAAAAACAAAAAACAAAACACAAACTAAGCAAAGAAGTAAACAAACCTATAACTATTAAACTTCTTAAAATTTGTAGATATAGATCTGAAATTTTACTATCATTATAAAACTTATACCTAGTCAACAAATTTCTTGTACATTGATAAATATATACAATCCATTGTAATAGCCACCAAAATAAGCCATAAATATAATCTCTTGAAAAATATAAAATATAATTGTGTATGATAAATCATTTCTGATTTAATATTTTCTTAAATCTTTAAATAATAGAATGTTTAAAATATACAACTCAGTAAAACAAAAAAAAAAACACTCATTGTATAAAAATTTATCTCATCTGCTTGGAGGATGCTAGATAAAACCTACAAAAGAAAAGTTAACAAATTATTAAAAATAAAAATTGAGTAAAAAAAAGGATTACTTTTGTCTGAGTATGCTCTGTGGTTGCAGCACAGTCTGAACTTCCACATCAGAAAAGGATTACTTTGGTTTTCTGTAGTTCCAAATACATTGTAGTAGAAAAGGAAGAACAAGTAAAAAAATGAGTTCCATGAAGTTTGAAATTGATAGATTTAGTGGGCGCAACAACTTCAATATCTGGAAAATCCAGATGATAGCGTTACTGCGGAGGGAAGGTTCAATCCATGCTATTGACGGAAAGTACCCCGATAAGATATCGGATTCCGACAAGGAAAAGATTGAAGGAGATGCATTGAGTGCAATCCAACTGTCCCTTGCACCTAACGTACTTTGTGAAGTGAGTACAAGTACCGAAGAGACGGCCAAAGAGTTATGGGAAAAGCTGGAAGGGCTTTACCAGGACCAGTCAGTGACAACAAGGATGCTGTTACAACGGCGTCTTCATACATTTAAGATGGATTCAGGTACTTTGTTGCAAGACCATCTAGATGCGTTCAATAAACTTGTGATGGACTTACAAACTGCTGGAATTAAAAAGGACGATGAGACACTTGCATGTTCTTTACTATTTTCATTGACTTCAAAATATCGTGATATTGAGAATTCAATGATGTATAGCAAACAACCTATTAAACTTGAGCAAGTGCGGCAAGCACTAAACTCTTGTGATGTGCGGATGCATTTTGAAGGAGACAAAAGTGATGAAGCTAGTGGACTCTTTGTAAGAGGTCGTACTAGCCAAAAGGGAAGGAGCAAATCGAAGTACAGATCAAAGTCTCTTGTGAACAAAAAGAATGTGGAGTGTTGGGGCTGTCACAAGAAGGGGCACTTTGAACGAGATTGCCCTATGTCGAAGTCCAAAGAAAAGGCGAGTGCATCCATTGTTGAGAAAGTACATGATAATGATGATGATTATGTACTAACAACATCATGCAATAATGGAGTCTATGACAACAAATGGATCTTAGACTCTGGTTGTACTCTGCATATGACATTCCGAAAAGATTGGTTCAGCAGCTATGAAACAAGCAGAGGAACTGTATTAATGGGCAATAATGCAACTTGTAAAATAGTTGGCATTGGTTCAGTTCATGTTCGCTGCCATGATGGAATCATGAGGACTATTACAGAAGTCCGTCATGTTCCTGATATAAAGAAGAATTTGATCTCCATGGGTACTTTAGATAAACAAGGCTATAAGTACATGAGTGAAGGAGGAACTATGAAAGTGACTAAAGGGTCTTTAGTCATGTTGAAGGCCAAGCTGGAGGATGGCCTCTACACACTTGCGGGAAGCACCATTATTGGCTCTGTAAATGCATCTACAGTGCAGTTATCTAATGATGACAAGGCAAAATGATGGCACATGAGACTAGGCCATATGAGCGCACGAGGATTGGAGATGTTGAGCAACCGCAACCTTTTGAATGGTGAGAAGATCAGCACACTTGAATTTTGTGAGCACTACGTCTTAGGGAAGCAGAAAAAGGTCAGCTTCAGCACTGGCAAGCACAAGAAGGGAGGGGTGCTAGACTACATCCATTCAGATTTATGGGGTCCCTCTAAGCTTCCATCAAAGGGAGGAAAGAGGTATCTTCTCACATTCATTGGTGATTTTTCACGAAAGGTTTGGGTGCGTTTCCTGAAGACAAAAGGTGATGCTTTTGAAGCATTTAAAGAGTGGAAGATTTTGGTTGAAAATCAAATTGAGAGGAAAATCAAGTATCTTCGCACGGACAATGGCTTGGAGTTTTGCAGTGAAGAGTTCAATGATTTCTGCAAGGTTCATGGGATCGCAAGGCATAAGACGGTCAGGCACACACCACAGCAGAATGGAGTTGCCGAGAGAATGAACAGAACTCTTCTTGAGAAGGCTCGTTGTATGCTCTTAAAAGCTAAGATGTCCAAAGTATTTTGGGCTGAAGCAGTTCATACTGCTTTTCATATTCTCAATCGGTCTCCAGCATCAGCGATTGACTTTAAGACTCCGAATGAGGTCTGGTCAGGTGAACCCTCTAACTATTCATACTTGCAAATATTTGGGTGTCCAACTTATTATCATGTTAATGAAGGTAAGCTTGAACCAAGGGCTAAAAAGGCCATATTCGTAGGGTATGTTGATGGAGTAAAAGGGTACAAACTATGGTGTTTGTCTTTACTCAAATTTGTAGTTAGTAGAGATGTTACCTTTGATGAATCCTCTATACTTGATCCTCGTAAAGTTTCTGTGGAGTTATCTAGAAACAAGAACAACGAGCAGGTGGAGCTACCGGTGGAGCTTACCAAGAAACGGGATCAAGATAATCAAAGTGATGAGTCAAAAGATGCAGAAGAACTTGCTTCCAATGAACCATACACAATTGCAAAGGGAAGGGACAAAAGGCGGATACGGAAACCGGAATGTCTTATAGAGCAAGAAAATCTGATTGCACAAGTGTTCGTAGCTGCAGAAGAAGAGATTAAGGATCTCGAGCCCTCTTCGTATATTGAAGCAACTTCTTGCAAAGATGCTGCACAAGGGCAGTTGGCCATGATGGAAGAGATGGAGTCTCTTCACAGAAATGAGACATGGGTCTTAGTTAAAAGGCCAAAGGGGATAAGGACATTTGGATGCAAATGGGTCTACAGAAAGAAAAAAGGTATTCCAGAAGTGGAAGCTGCTAGGTTCAAGGCGAGATTGGTTGCAAAGGGTTTCAGTCAGAAGGAGGGAATTGACTACAATGAGATCTTTTCTCCAGTCGTGAAACATAGCTCAATTCGCGTGCTGCTAGCATTGGTTGCACAATTTGATTTAGAGCTTCAACAGCTTGATGTCAAAACTGCTTTTTTACATGGTGATCTAGAAGAGACAATCTATATGGATCAGCCTGAAGGTTTCCTAGCTGAAGGAAAAGAAGACCATGTATGCCAACTGAAGAAGTCTTTGTATGGTTTGAAGCAATCCCCTAGACAGTGGTACAAGAGGTTTGATGCATTCATGACTACACATGGATTTTCGAGGAGTGCATTTGATAGTTGTGTGTATCACAAGAATATGTCTGGTAACTCTATGATTTATCTTTTGTTGTATGTTGATGATATGCTTATTGCTGCTAACAACATCACAGAGATAAATATTTTGAAGAAACTGTTGAGCAAGGAATTTAACATGAAGGATCTAGGAGTTGCAAAGAAAATCCTTGGAATGGAAATTTCAAGAGAAAATGGTGTTGTACATCTTTCTCAGAAGAGGTACATCCGAAAAGTTCTTGAAAGATTCAATATGGATATGAGCAAGCCTGTAAGTACACCTTTAGCTTCTCATTTCAAGCTTTCAGAGTTACAAATGCCTCAATCTATGGATGAGGTGGAGCATATGTCAAAGGTTCCTTATGCGAGTGCAGTTGGTAGCATTATGTATGCTATGGTATGCACACGTCCAGATATTGCCCAATCTGTAAGTGTAGTAAGCAAGTACATGGCAAATCCAGGAAAAAGGCATTGGGAAGCTGTCAAGTGGATATTGAGATATCTCAAAGGAGCTCCTGATGTTGGCCTAACCTTTCGGAAAAGTGAAGGTATTTCAATTCTCGGTTATGTTGATTCTGACTATGCAGGGGATCTTGATTGAAGGAGGTCCACAACTGGATACATCTTTACTCTCGTTGGCAGTGCCGTTAGTTGGAAATCGACTTTACAGTCGATTGTCGCTTTGTCTACAACAGAGGCAGAATATATGGCAGCAACGGAGGCAGTGAAAGAAGCTATCTGGTTGAAAGTTTTGGTGGCAGAATTGAGTTCAGCTCAACTTAAATCAATTCTAAAATGTGATAGTCAAAGTGCTATTCATTTGATTAAAAATCAAAGATTTCATGAGCGCACCAAACACATTGATGTCAGATTTCATTTTATTCGAGATGTCGTAGAGAAGGGAGCTATCAAGGTTGAGAAGGTTATCACAGACGATAACGCTGCAGACATGTTGACCAAAATAGTCTCGCTTGCCAAGTTTGCACACTGCAAGGACTTGGCGGAAGTATGAATCAATTGATGCAACTCTAAGAGAACAACTGCTAGGTGGAGCTGGTATGTTCAACAAAGGTTTGATTCTTCTTGTTTCTTACAATGGGATTGCCCAGTAAGCTTAGAAGTTTTGGCCGGAGTTGTTTATACGCATGCTTGGAACACAAACCAAGGTGGAGATTGAAAGAGTTGGTTTTGGTTCTTGTGGAATCAAACTAAATGGAAGATGAATTAATATGAATATTTGGTAGGAAGATAATTAGTAGGAAATACAAGTCAAAGATTGTATCTTGGTAGGTGAAAGTTAGGCAAACCATAAAATGGTTTGCTATCTTAACCTTGACAATTTTGACACATAGCGATGTCATGGATGACATCAATAGGATGAATTTATTCCTATAAATAGGTAGCTCTTAATTCATTTTCATATCATCCTTTCACTTGCCTTCTCATCTTCTAAGGCATTGTGTTCTCTCTCTTGTAGTATTTCACTTATATTCTTTGTATAGTGAAATAAATATTGGTGCAGTTGTTCTTTGGTGGACGTAGGATCATTTTGATCCGAACCACGTTAAATACTGTTGTTCTTCCTTGTTCTTTAGTTTCACGTTTCCGCTAACAAAAAGTCAATTATTTATAGAGATAAATATTTTTTTTAAATATATATATATTCTTTGGTCCTATTAGTTTTGTTATCTATTATTCTTTTAAAAATAAATTTTTAATTTATACTTCTTATGTTTCGTATTAGTTATTTAATACCAAAATATCTAGTGAAAGCTCCTAAGTGAGGTGTAAGAAAAATAGAGTGTATCCAGAAGCTATCACTATCTCGTGGAGATAGATGGACCATCGACTCATATTATTTGTTTATGTTAAAAAAATATTTGTCCCGAATTACTTGTCAATCTATGAAATCAAGGTAGAACTAATTAATTTTTTTTTAAAATTTCCCTTAAAATTTATTATTTTCTCTTTAGATCTCATATTTAATTAGTACTAGACTGAGTATTCAATATTATTTTTAATTTATATAAATTTAAATATGATAGATGTAATAAAATATCAAGTTAAAAATAGAATATTTTTAAATAAAATAATGGTGTCAAAATCGGAAAACATATTTAATCTATTTGTATGGAATTGGAGAAACAAAACAATATTGTGTCAGAAAGTGTCAATTACCATATAATTCAAGTTTGAAAATTATTATAAGATCAAAATTTTTAAAATAAAATAAGAAACTCAATTAAATTTTTTTATATCAACAATGTAAATTTAAATTCAAGTCAAATTGTGCAACTATAGTGAAATTATACTTCCATATTGTTTGGTTATTTTGATTGAATTTAGATGGAGATGTGAATTTTGGCTAGTAGCTTTAAGTTTTTATTGAAAATTCAAAAAATATATGGATCAGGAAGTGAATATTAAAATAAGAAATTAAAAAATTAAAAAAATTGTCAATAAAAGAAAATTTAAAAAAAAGAATAAATTTCAATCCCTTTTTCGTATATTAGTTATACTAGTATATGTGTCTCGCATTGCACAATTAGTTAATAGATGTAATCATAAATATTGATTTACTAACAAATTTAAAATTTTAACTTATTGTAAGATAATATTGTAAAGTAGATAATATTGTAAAGTTTATTTGAGAATGTTGACATTTAACACCTTGATATGTTATTATAGAATATTTATGTGAATAATTCAATATATAAGCTTAGTTGATTATCAAAATTTTAAAATAATATTTTTTGTCATTATTTAATCTATTTAAAATGATAAATAAAATTACTCTATACATATTATCTTCTTATTAAAATAATAAATATATAACAAAATTTTACTAGATAAATCTATATAAAATGTAATTACGAAAAGTCTTATCAAAACTGTTAAGCATATAACAAAAAACTTTTAATTTATTCAAATTTTTGTATTTTGTCTTTTAATTTTTCATAAAGTCATATATCAAATACGTGATATTCTAAAAATAAAATTGTTAGTTATATTCTATAATTTAGTACAATATAAATCTTTCATACGAATAATAATTTTCTAAATTAATATTTTAAAATTAATTTAGTTTTAGTTGACTTTACATTTTATATTATTTTGTCTCTTTATTTTCATTTTTAGAGGTATTTTTATTTTTCATACCAAATATAAAAGTTATATTTTCATTTAAATAATCTTACACCAAGCAGGCTCTTAGTTAAACATAAACATTCAATTACCATGAATTATTTATTTTTGAAATCACAACTCAATTCTATTTTTAGAATACATTATATTTAAAAAATATTTCATTTTTTTAAAATAAAATAAGAAAATCATATATTCATCAAATAATTTTTGTACGCTTCTCTTTTTCTCGATTACATTTTTCACTGCTTATTATTATATAGTCAAATTTGGCTAACATTCTTTTTAATGGTATATTACAATAAACAATTAAGATTTGAGCACATATTTATGAAGAGTGTGACATAATTAACTATTACTAAAATTTGTATTTTACAAAAAAAGTGAAAAGTTAAAGCAATAATAAAAATATTACTTTCTATTTTTAAAAATTTGATCATGGCTAAATTTTTGCAAGGACGTGAGTTTTTTGTTTGTTTGTTTTTTATTAGAAATTTTTTACTTTCTATTTTTAACTAATGCATATTATCTAGAGATTTTAAATTAATTACTATATTCTATTACATATAGATTATATTATAAATTTATTGTATTTTTTTATTTTTTTTCATTTGAACTTATTTACTCTAAATGTTTTGATTATGAAATGAGAAAGTAGTACGTAATGGAGTAATATCAGAGTGTAGTTGTTCGATTTTTTTGTGTGAATTTTCATTTGTTTTCATTTGGTTCTTTATAATTTTCAAAATAATTAAATAAATAAAAATAAATAAAGATAAATATTCTAATTATGATAAAATAAGAGTTCCAAATAATATAAATTCTAGCCTCATGTACCACAATTATCTTTTAAAAAAAAGAGTTATATTAAACTGTTCTAACTATTTTAAAAAAGATTATGTTAAATAAAATACATACTTTTTTACTTTTTAAATTTTACCGGATTTGTAATATAATTTTTTAGTTTTTATTTTTTTAAAAAAAAACTGATTTTTTAAAATAAAATAGTTGAGAAATTTTGTGGTGTTGACACACTTTTTACTTCTCCTATTATATATATAGATAGAGTCAATAAACAATTGATTTATCTATCTATATTCTAGAATAATACATATTGCATATTTCAATAAATATGACATTATTTAATAATTTTTAAATTTATTATACATATTCTTTTTTATATAAAAAAATTCAATTACATAAAATTAATTCGACATAACTTCTATTTATTTTTGTATAACTTTATTTATTTAAATTATACTGAAAATAAAAAAATTAAGATCGTGTGAAATTGAATTGATAGAAAAGTTAACATCTCTAATTACGCTAGCTTGATAAATATATTATTCGATGGAAGAGGCCGAACTCGTATATCATGAATTCTTAATACAAGATAAAGCACCTCATACCATACGTTTCACCTTATATAAGATAATACGTATTACCTCAATTTACTCACATGGCTATATCATTTTGCCGAAAATAATTGTAACCATTAATTTAATTATTGCAATAATTTTATGCTACTCAAAACATAATATTTATCAAGTTATAATATTTATTTTAAATTATTTCTTATACATGATCTTGAAAAAATATAAAAATTAACTATAAAATTGTATTATAACAAAAAAGCTATTTTTATATTTTTAATATGTCATAACTTTTATAACTTGAAAAATACATTTAGCCTCTTTTTGTTCAAATAATTTAATGTGGCTGAAAGATTATTACTATGATAAATTTAAACTCATGAAAATAACTTAATAATCAGCTATGAAATTTTATTATAAAATAAAATCTATGACTATTTTGTTTAATTATTGTCACAATATCTTATGACTTAAAGCTAAGGTATTTATTTAGCTACAAATATTTATTAAAATAGTGGCTAAAAGGTTATTGTCACTACGAAAATTTCATATATGGCAAACTTAATTGATTAAATAACATTATATGGGTATAGTTTACCTAATTATATTCTATGGGTATAGTTTAGTTATTTAGGTATCTTTAATTTTGTATATAACGTTTCTTTTATTTTTTATTTATACAATTTTATTTTAGAAAAAAGTGGTTTGTAACTGAAGTTTTAAATATGCTAACAATAAATTTAGATAATGCCATAATTTAAGGTAAAGGTTCAAATTCAAATTTTTTCAAAAAAAAAAAATCCTTCTACTGTTCATAATTCCTTACCTTATTTTCTCCTTTAATCACTCAAAACAAATTGATTTCAAAATTTAGAATTTTCATCCATTCTTTTTCAAGTCGTACTACGAGATTTCTAGGGTTACGATTATGCGATTTTACTTTCTTCCTTCCTTTTCTTAAATAATCTGTATATTATGGTTTATATGAACTTTTAAAGTTTGATATATACAAAAAAATTATTTATTTAAGTAAATTTTGTATCACGTAATTGTATATAGTATATTTGCATGTTTAGTATATAAATAGATATTGCCTCATAAGACTTTGTATATATTACCTTAATATACAACCCACTATATACTTAACTTTAGTAATTGATATACAACTAATAGAATATACAATTAAGAACTGTTTCATAATACTTTGTATATATTACCTTAATATACAACCCACTATATACATAACTTTGTAATTTGTCTAAACGACTTTGTATATACTACATTAATATACAAACTTAATATATACTTAACTCCAGTATTTTGTATATAACTACTAAAACAGAAAATTATAATATACAATTATAAATTAGGCATATTCCTATAACTAAATACAATTGATTTTTGTATATATATACAAAAACAAATATAATAGGAAGCCTTTAATATACAATTCACTACTACCCCCTATTAACTTAGTATACTAGTCATTATATACATAACTTAAATAATTTGTATAAACTAATCGAATAACAGATTCACTCTCCTCTAGCTATGACATTGTTAACAACTTTTTGAACTGTCATTGGGTCATTTTTTTCTTGGATCTCAATTCTTCCTTTGATTGTTTATCTTGAACTTGTTTGGATTTTGCCATAGACGCTACATCAACCCCAAAATCTTGAGTTAAACCCATTAAAAACGAGGGTAAATTGTCAAAAAAATTGACATGCAATGAAATACCTCTGGTAATCCTCATAGGTGAAGATAATTCATCCATTCCGATTTTGAAGAATTTATAATCTAATAAGAATGATTGATTATTTCAACAAAAAAATATGAAAAAAGTAAGAAACAAAATACATATATAATTGTTGAATAAGGAAAAAATAAAAATAATTGATACACGCCTAGATTTTAGGGGTTACCTGCGAAAGTTGAATTCAATTTCGGAGGGAGAAAGTGATTTTTTTTGCCAATTTGAAATTCAAAATCGGATAAAAGTATTAATTATAGGAGAAAAAGATGGAATATGAATAGGAGAGATGATATTGATTAGTATAAAATTATATACAAAATTAAAAAAAAAAAGATTTTTAAACTATTGGTTTAGGAATAGGTGGTGGACCCCATTAATTATAGCAAAAAAAAAAAACTATAATTATAGAAAGTAAATAACTTAACTATACCCTTATTATATAATTACTTAGGGATGTTTGTCATCCCTAGTAATTTTCCCTAAATCTAAAAATTTGTGACAAAAAACAGTAGTTAGTTACAAAATTTTGTGGTAGCAAATATTCTATTGCTATTTCATTTATCTATTATCACATTTTTTATAACTTGAAGCAAAATTATTTATTTTCCTACAGTATTTTATTTCAAATAACTTATTGTAACGACCTGTTTAGTCGTTTTGAGCAACAGAGTTCATTTCTGGGAAAACTGGCTGGAACGACGAGTGTCACGACGGACCGTCGTGGTCACGACGGCCCGTCGAGGAGGTGTCGTTCCAGGACACTTAGAATTCTTCAAATTGGATATTAAAATCGACTCTCTGTAAATTGTGACGGACCTGCAGGACGTACCGTCACATCCACGACGAACCGTCGTGAGTTTCCGTTGCAAAACACTTCAACTTTTGAGAATTTGGTACAAGAAACGAGTTTCTGACCGTCATGACGGAGGTGCAGGACGGACCGTCACAGGGGTGACGGGCCGTCACAGTCACCTGAAATTTGGGGAGGCTGCGACAACCGTGTGACAGACCGTCGCAGGCACGATGGCCCGTCACAGGTCACGCAGATCCCAGTCAGAATAGGATTTCTCCACACGTTTTAAGGGTCGTTTTTGACTATTCTTTCCTTAATTATAAAGATTGAGGGTTAACATTAATAAGTCTAATTACTTAGGGGTTAAAAGGGGTAACCTTAAGTTAATTAGTGGGGTTTATTGTCCTTTTTCACACTTAATTATATGATAATTAGGGTAAAGAAAAGAGGGTTGGAATAAAACAAAACAAAAGAAAAGAGAGAGGGAGATTGATCGATTGAGAGAGAGTCGAACAAGGGGAAAAGGATATCAAAGCTTTGGAATTCTTGCTTGATCACTAGTCTTCGGTGGAGGTAGGTTATGGTTTTTACGATATTCGTAGTGAACTCTTAATAGTGAATAATATGTGTTGATGATATTGTAAACCTGTCTATATACTTATTGTATGCTTGCATGAATATGATTATGTGATTTTGATAAAACAAGCATGATGATAACCATTGAATCCCAAATCTTGAAAGAAACTTTAATCTACGATATTAATGATGATGCCTTGGTATAAAAGAGGGCTTGATGAACTAAAGTAATGGGATTGATGATGCCTTGGTATAGAGAAGGCTTGATGAACGGATAGAATGAATTTAGTGGATCGGAGTGTCACGTTCCGACACATAGTATTAGTGGATCGGAGTGTCACGTTCCGACACATAGTATTAGTGGGACGGGTGTCACGAACCTACACGTAGATATAGGGGATCGGAGTGTCACGTTCCGACACATATAGGGGATCGGAGTGTCACGTTCCGACACATATAGGGGATCGGAGTGTCACGTTCCGACACATATAGGGGATCGGAGTGTCACGTTCCGACACATGTAGGGGATCGGAGTGTCACGTACCGACACATAGTGGTAGGGGATCGGAGTGTCACGTACCGACACAAGAGGAAGAAAGATAATGAATCTTGAAAGATGTTAATCGACTCAACATAATGAACTTATTTCCCAAATGAGTGTGGTATTGAGGCTTGAGCCCTCATGGATGAACTTGATGGTATTTATTGACGATTATAATACTTGTTGTTGCTACATGTTGAGTTTATAGTTGATTTATAATATTTCTTGATATATATTATCTTCTATTTTGAGTTAGCCGATGATATCTACTCAGTACGTGTGGTGGTACTGACCCCCTACTTTATTGTTTTCCTCTTTGTTATTTGTGTAGTGCAGCAAACGTTCCGTCAACTTCAACTCCGCAGTAATTCAAGCCAGTCTTCGTCACACCGGATCTTCAGGGTGAGCTAACGCTTCTAGCTTGGACTGGATCTTCTTCTTCAAGTCTTGATGCCTTGAAATTCCGGCATGGACTAGCTTTTTAGTTATTTTTGTTCTTAGACATTTTTAGTTTAGAAATTTGAGGATAGATGTTCTTGTGATGATGACTTCCAGATTTTGGGGATGATAATAATAGTTGAGTTGTTTTATTTATGAGTTTAAGTCTTCCGCATTATTTTCTGTTGATATTATATTGAAATGTTAAGGTTTAGATGGGTTGGTTCGCTCACATAGGAGGGTAAATGTGGGTGCCAGTCGCGTCCCCGAATTGGGTCGTGACAAACTTGGTATCAGAGCATTAGGTTCGTTGGTCTCATCACACAAGAACGAGTCTAGTAGAGTCTTAAGGAACGGTAGGGGGACGCCTTTACTTTTCTTTGAGAGGCTATAAGACTTTAGGAAAATTCCATTCTTTCATTCTTTCTTTCGTGCTACTACTTGAGTCCAATTGGTATCTAGGTGATACAAATTGGTATCTGACCATCTTCACTCTATTTTGCAGATGGTTAGAACTAGAGCAACGACCGCACCAGCAGCGACAACGGAAAGACAGGAAACTACTGAGCCAGCCACTGGGGCTGTGGCTCGAGGAAGAGTAGCGGCAAGAGGCCGTGGAAGAGGTCGTGGGAGGACGTCCTCTAGAGGGAGAGGACGAGCCCCTAGCTCATCTGATACTAGGGCGGTGACTCCTCCACCGACTGAGGATGTAGTAAGAGAGGGTGAGGAAGGGGAAACTGAACAAGTGCAAAATGAGGAATTGCCACCCCAACCTACCCCAGAGATGATCAACCAGGTACTTGCTTATCTTAGCGGGTTATCCGATCAGGGACAGGCTCCTCCAGTGGTTTCTGCACCAACACCTCCGGTTTCAGAGATACGACATGCGGCTACTATGGCTCCCCGCATGGATGCATCATTGGGAATAGGCACATTTCCACGTCTGACTACTGGGCCTATAATGACAAACGATCAGCATGAACTTTTCAGTAAGTTCTTGAAATTGAAACCTCCAGTCTTCAAGGGTGCAGAATCTGAGGATGCTTATGATTTTCTGGTTGATTGTCATGAGCTACTACACAAGATGGGGATAGTAGAGAGGTTTGGTGTCGAGTTCGTGAGCTATCAGTTCCAAGGGAACGCCAAAATGTGGTGGCGTTCACATGTTGAGTGTCAACCAACAGAGGCACCACCTATGACTTGGGAATCATTTTCTACCCTGTTTATGGAGAAGTATATCCCAAGGACTTTGAGAGATAGAAAGAGGGATGAGTTCTTGAGTCTTGAACAGGGAAGGATGACGGTTAATGCATATGAGGCTAAATTTCGCGCACTATCCAGATATGCCACCCAACTTTGTTTCAGTCCACAAGAACGGATTCGCCGTTTCGTGAAGGGGTTGAGGTCGGAGTTGCGGATTTCAGCCTTACAGGTAGCGGCAACGGCAACATCCTTCCAAGAGGTGGTAGACTTTGTGATAGAGGTGGAAGGAGTGAAGCCAGATGACTTCACCACGACATCGACATCAAAGAGGTTTCGAAGGGGAGGTGAGTTTAATGGTTCCTACTCTAGAGGACAGAACTCCGGAGGTCACTCAGTTCGACCAATACAGTCTTCACTACAGACTGTAGTTGGGGGTCCACCTCAGAACGGTCAACACTACTCCGAGAGACCTATGCCCGATTCCAGAGAGTGCTATGGATGTGGGGAGATTGGACATATTAGGAGGAATTGTCCAAAACAGAGTTACAGAGCCCCACTAGCTAGAGGTAGGGGTGGTCATGGTAGAGGCCATTTTTCTGGAGGACGTGGTGGTCGAGGTAATGGTGGTCACCAAAACGGCAGAGGTGATGGGCAAAACGGAGCCACTACTACACAACATGGTAGGGGCAACGGACAGACGAATGATAGGGCCCATTGTTATGCTTTCCCTGGGAGGTCTGAAGCGGAGGTGTCTGATGCTGTTATCACAAGTAATCTCTTGGTTTGTGATTGCATGGCATCTGTATTATTTGACCCTGGCTCCACGTTTTCATATGTATCTTCCTCATTTGCTAATGGTCTAAATTTACATTGTGAATTACTTGACATGCCTATTCGTGTTTCTACTCCGGTGGGTGAGTCTGTGATAGTTGAAAAGGTCTATAGGTCTTGTTTGGTGAATTTTGTGGGGAGCAACACTTATGTAGACTTGGTTATTTTAGAAATGGGTGACTTCGATGTAATTCTGGGTATGACTTGGCTTTCTCCGAATTTTGCGATTCTGGATTGCAATGCTAAAACTGTGACGTTAGCCAAGCCTGGGGCAGATCCGTTAGTGTGGGAGGGTGACTACACTTCCAGTCCGGTGCGTATTATCTCCTTTATTCGTGCTCAGAAGATGGTTAGTAAGGGTTGTCTAGCTTTCTTGGCACATCTTAAGGATGACACTACCCAAGTACCTTCGATTAAGTCAGTTTCGGTAGTCCGTGAGTTTTTAGATGTGTTCCCTGCAGATCTTCCTGGTATGCCACCGGATAGGGATATTGACTTCTGTATCGATCTTGAACCGGGTACTCGCCCCATTTCTATACCCCCTTATAGAATGGCTCCCGCAGAGTTAAGAGAGTTAAAGGCACAACTTCAAGAGTTGTTGAGCAAAGGCTTCATCAGACCAAGTGCATCTCCTTGGGGTGCTCCGGTGCTATTTGTGAAGAAGAAGGATGGGAGTTTCCGAATGTGCATAGATTACCGACAATTGAACAAAGTAAATATTAAGAACAAGTACCCCATTCCTCGCATTGATGACTTGTTCGATTAGTTACAAGGTGCTTGTGTCTTCTCTAAGATCGATTTGAGATCCGGTTATCACCAATTGAAAATACGAGCGACGGACGTGCCAAAGACCGCTTTTCGAACTAGGTATGGTCATTATGAATTTGTGGTAATGTCTTTTGGTCTTACTAATGCCCCTGCTGCCTTTATGAGCTTGATGAACGGGATTTTCAAGCCATATTTGGATCTCTTTGTGATCGTGTTTATTGATGATATACTGATATACTCCAAGAGTAAGAAGGAACATGAGGAGCATTTGAGAATGGTGTTAGAGTTGTTAAGGAAGAAAAAGCTTTATGCAAAATTCTCCAAGTGTGAGTTTTGGCTAAATTCAGTGTCCTTTTTGGGGCACGTGGTTTCTAAGGATGGGGTGATGGTGGATCCATCCAAGATTGAGACGGTGAAGAATTGGGTAAGACCTACAAACGTGTCAGAAATAAGGAGTTTTGTTGGGTTAGCTACCTACTACCGCCGATTTGTCAAGGGATTCTCTTCTATTGCTTCCCAATTGACGAACTTGACTAAGCAGAATGTTCCATTCGTATGGTCAGATGAGTGTGAGGAAAGCTTCCAGAAGCTTAAGACTTTGTTGACTACCGCGCCTATCCTCACCTTGCCGGTAGAGGGTAAAAACTTCATTGTTTATTGTGATGCATCCTATTCTGGGTTGGGTGCAGTGCTAATGCAAGAGAAGAATGTGATTGCTTATGCTTCGAGGCAATTAAAGGTGCATGAACGTAACTATCTGACCCATGATTTGGAGTTGGCCGCGGTAGTATTTGCACTAAAGCAATGGAGACATTACTTGTATGGGGTTAAGTGTGAAGTCTACACGGACCATCGTAGCCTACAGTATGTATTCACTCAGAAAGACTTGAACTTGAGGCAGAGGAGATGGATGGAACTACTGAAGGACTACGACATCACTATCTTGTATCATCCGGGAAAAGCAAATGTTGTGGCAGATGCTTTGAGTAGAAAGGCCGGAAGCATGGGAAGTCTAGCTCATTTGCAAGCTTCTAGACGCCCATTGGCTAGAGAAGTGCAGATTCTGGCTAATGACCTTATGAGGTTGGAAATAAATGAGAAGGGAGGATTGTTAGCTTGTGTAGAGGCAAAATCTTCTTTTCTTGATCAGATTAAGGGGAAACAGTTTGATGATGAGAAGCTAAGTCGAATCCGAGATAAAGTGTTGCAAGGAGAGGCTAAAGAGGCAATAATTGATGAGGAAGGTGTTTTGAGAATTAAGGGAAGGGTATGTGTACCCCGCATCGATGATTTGATCACCACTATTCTTACCGAGGCTCATAGTTCCGGATATTCTATACATCCTGGTGCAACCAAGATGTATCGCGACCTAAAGCAACACTTCTGGTGGAGTAGAATGAAGCGTGATATTGTTGAGTTTGTTGCCAAATGTCCAAATTGTCAACAAGTAAAGTATGAACACCAGAGGCCCGGAGGAACACTTCAGAGAATGCCCATTCCTGAATGGAAGTGGGAGAGAATCGCGATGGACTTCGTGGTTGGTCTTCCCAAGACATTGAGTAAGTATGACTCTATTTGGGTGATTGTTGATAGGTTAACTAAGTCCGCCCACTTCATTCCTGTCAAGGTGACCTACAATGCAGAGAAGTTAGCCAAGATCTACATCTCAGAGATCGTTCGGTTGCATGGAGTCCCACTCTCCATCATATTTGATAGAGGTACGCAGTTTACTTCTAAGTTTTGGAGGACATTACATGCTGAATTAGGTACTAGGTTGGATCTTAGCACTGCATTTCACCCACAGACCGATGGACAGTCTGAGCGAACGATTCAAGTGTTGGAGGATATGCTTCGTGCGTGTGTGATAGAGTTTGGTGGCCATTGGGATAGCTTCTTACCTTTGGCAGAGTTTTCATATAATAATAGCTATCACTCCAGTATCGATATGGCTCCATTTGAAGCATTGTATGGGAGGAGGTGTAGGTCTCCCATCGGTTGGTTTGATGCCTTTGAAGTTAGACCTTGGGGGACTGATCTGTTGAGAGATTCTATGGAGAAGGTGAAAGCTATTCAAGAAAAGCTTCTAGCGGCGCAAAGTAGACAAAAGGAGTATGCAGACCGAAAGGTTAGAGACTTGGAGTTCATGGAAGGTGAACAAGTCTTGTTGAAGGTTTCACCCATGAAAGGGGTGATTCGGTTCGGAAAAAGGGGTAAGTTAAGTCCAAGGTATATTGGACCATTTGAAGTGCTTAAGAGAATAGGGGAGGTGGCTTATGAATTATCCTTGCCCCCAGGGCTGTCCGGAGTGCATCCGGTGTTTCATGTATCCATGTTGAAGAGATACCACGGAGATGGAAACTACATTATCCGTTGGGATTCAGTTTTGTTGGATGAGAACTTAACTTATGAAGAGGAACCAGTTGCTATATTAGATAGAGAAGTTTGCAAGCTGAGGTCGAGAGAGATTGCATCCATCAAAGTGCAATGGAAGAATCGACCGGTTGAAGAGGCTACTTGGGAGAAGGAGGCAGATATGCGAGAAAAATACCCACATCTGTTTACAGATTCAGGTACTCCTTTTCGCCATTGTTTTCTTCTTTTGATCGTTCGGGGACGAACGATGGGTAAATTGGTATCTATTGTAACGACCTGTTTAGTCGTTTTGAGCAACAGAGTTCATTTCTGGGAAAACTGGCTGGAACGACGAGTGTCACGACGGACCGTCGTGGTCACGACGGCCCGTCGAGGAGGTGTCGTTCCAGGACACTTAGAATTCTTCAAATTGGATATTAAAATCGACTCTCTGTAAATTGTGACGGACCTGCAGGACGTACCGTCACATCCACGACGAACCGTCGTGAGTTTCCGTTGCAAAACACTTCAACTTTTGAGAATTTGGTACAAGAAACGAGTTTCTGACCGTCATGACGGAGGTGCAGGACGGACCGTCACAGGGGTGACGGGCCGTCACAGTCACCTGAAATTTGGGGAGGCTGCGACAACCGGTGTGACAGACCGTCGCAGGCACGATGGCCCGTCACAGGTCACGCAGATCCCAGTCAGAATAGGATTTCTCCACACGTTTTAAGGGTCGTTTTTGACTATTCTTTCCTTAATTATAAAGATTGAGGGTTAACATTAATAAGTCTAATTACTTAGGGGTTAAAAGGGGTAACCTTAAGTTAATTAGTGGGGTTTATTGTCCTTTTTCACACTTAATTATATGATAATTAGGGTAAAGAAAAGAGGGTTGGAATAAAACAAAACAAAAGAAAAGAGAGAGGGAGATTGATCGATTGAGAGAGAGTCGAACAAGGGGAAAAGGATATCAAAGCTTTGGAATTCTTGCTTGATCACTAGTCTTCGGTGGAGGTAGGTTATGGTTTTTACGATATTCGTAGTGAACTCTTAATAGTGAATAATATGTGTTGATGATATTGTAAACCTGTCTATATACTTATTGTATGCTTGCATGAATATGATTATGTGATTTTGATAAAAACAAGCATGATGATAACCATTGAATCCCAAATCTTGAAAGAAACTTTAATCTACGATATTAATGATGATGCCTTGGTATAAAAGAGGGCTTGATGAACTAAAGTAATGGGATTGATGATGCCTTGGTATAGAGAAGGCTTGATGAACGGATAGAATGAATTTAGTGGATCGGAGTGTCACGTTCCGACACATAGTATTAGTGGATCGGAGTGTCACGTTCCGACACATAGTATTAGTGGGACGGGTGTCACGAACCGACACGTAGATATAGGGGATCGGAGTGTCACGTTCCGACACATATAGGGGATCGGAGTGTCACGTTCCGACACATATAGGGGATCGGAGTGTCACGTTCCGACACATATAGGGGATCGGAGTGTCACGTTCCGACACATATAGGGGATCGGAGTGTCACGTTCCGACACATGTAGGGGATCGGAGTGTCACGTACCGACACATAGTGGTAGGGGATCGGAGTGTCACGTACCGACACAAGAGGAAGAAAGATAATGAATCTTGAAAGATGTTAATCGACTCAACATAATGAACTTATTTCCCAAATGAGTGTGGTATTGAGGCTTGAGCCCTCATGGATGAATTTGATGGTATTTATTGACGATTATAATACTTGTTGTTGCTACATGTTGAGTTTATAGTTGATTTATAATATTTCTTGATATATATTATCTTCTATTTTGAGTTAGCCGATGATATCTACTCAGTACGTGTGGTGGTACTGACCCCCTACTTTATTGTTTTCCTCTTTGTTATTTGTGTAATGCAGCAAACGTTCCGTCAACTTCAACTCCGCAATAATTCAAGCCAGTCTTCGTCACACCGGATCTTCAGGGTGAGCTAACGCTTCTAGCTTGGACTGGATCTTCTTCTTCAAGTCTTGATGCCTTGAACTTCCGGCATGGATTAGCTTTTTAGTTATTTTTGTTCTTAGACATTTTTAGTTTAGAAATTTGAGGATAGATGTTCTTGTGATGATGACTTCCAGATTTTGGGGATGATAATAATAGTTGAGTTGTTTTATTTATGAGTTTAAGTCTTCCGCATTATTTTCTGTTGATATTATATTGAAATGTTAAGGTTTAGATGGGTTGGTTCGCTCACATAGGAGGGTAAATGTGGGTGCCAGTCGCGTCCCCGAATTGGGTCGTGACACTTATTATGGCTAAAGAGTTACTATTGCTACAATTATTTTTATGGCGTAGCAAAAAATTTATAATTATCTACAAATTTTATTGTAGCATTAAAATTGTAGCTATTTATATCATTATTGCCACTATTTTTAGCAATTATAGCAAATACAAGGATTTAACTTTGTCAAATTATTATTTGTGACTAAGAAATTTTACGAAATTTTAGATAGCCACAAAATTTAAATTTTTATGACTATAACTAGGTAACAACTACCATTTTCAAATTCATAGCTTAGATTTCGGTGGCAATAAGTATTACTTTCTTGTTGTTGTTTCACTTTATTTGATACCAAAAAATAACAAAATATAATAGATACACAAAATCAATTGCTCAGTATATACAATGACAAAATTGAATGTGATACAAATAAAAAATCTCATAACCGTTATATATTGTTCAAGTATTATTTGCGCAATTATCTATGACTCTTAAAGATGATAATAAGCCGGGAACATCTCAGAAATATGATAAGGATGTTGAAGCAAATTTGGCTTTAAAGGATGATGTTTTTGATGACCTTGGTGACATTACTCATATGGAAGTTGATGACTTCTTTGGAGATCGAAACTGATGTTTGATTTTTTAGCTGGGGAATGAAGTCTGTTAATATTTTACATAATATTTTACTTATGTGTTTTTAATTATTATGTTATTCATGTTAAAGTATTTAAATTTTCGTTGTTAATTTTGTTTCTTCCTTCTTTTAATGTATTTTATTTTAATGAAAATTAACATAAATTCCCAGTTGTCAGTTGAATTCAAGATGAGTAATGGAGATATATGCCTTCTTGATAGTGCTACAACGCATACAATATTAAAAGAAAAGAAATACTTTTCTAATTTGGTTATGAAAATGGCATATGTCAACACAATATCAGGTAGTACAAAATTAATTGAGGGCTCTGGAAGAGCGACCTTATCACTACCTGGAGGGACAATATTAAGCATTGATAATGCATTATATTGTAGTAAGTCTCAAAGAAACTTATTAAGTTTCAAAGTTATTTGCCAAAATGGTTATCATGTTGAGACGGCTAATGAAGGAAAGGTTGAATACCTTTACATTACTACAATTAATGTAGAGAAGAAAATTGTGCATGAAAAATTATCTGCACTTTCTTCTGGGTTGTACTATACAAGTATAAATACAGTTGAATCACATGCCGTAGTAAACAAAAGGTTTACTAATTTTAATGATATTATCATTTGGCGCGACCGATTGGGTCATCCCGGATTTAATATGATGCGCAAAATCATTGAGAATTCACATGGGCATACCTTAAAGAGCCCAAATATCTTCAATAAAAGGAATTCTCTTGTGCTGCTTGTTTTCAAGGAAAGTTGATCATTAAACCATCAACAGTTGAGGTTGGAATTGAATCCCCTGCATTTCTGGAACGTATACATGGTGATATATGTGGACCAATTCAACCTTCATGTGGACCCTTTAAATATCATATAGTCTTGATAGATGCTTTTACAATATGGTCACATGTGTGTTTATTATCAACTCGCAACATGACTTTTGTGAAATTGTTGGCTCAAATAATAAGATTGAAAGCACAATTTTTAGACTATACAATAAAGACAATCCGTCTAGATAATGCTGGTGAGTTTACATCTCAGGCATTTAATGATTATTGTATGTCTATTGGTATTACAATTGAACATCCAGTTGGCATGTTCACACTCAAAATGGTCTAGTAGAATCATTGATTAAACATTTGCATTGATAGCTAGACCATTACTAATGAGAATAAAGTTATCTGTGTCTATGTGGGGGCATTCTGTTTTGCATCCAGCAGCAGTTGTGCGCATAAGGCCGACCAATATCATGAATTCTCTCCATTACAATTGACTTTTGGTCAAGAGCCAAAAAAATTTCATCTTAGAATTTTTAGATGTGCAGTGTATGTCCCAATTGCTCCACCACAACGCACAAAGATGGGGCTCCAAAGAAAGTTGGGGATATATGTTGGGTATGAATCTCCTTCAATTATAAAATATTGGAGCCTATGACTGGAGATTTATTTAAGGCAAGATTTGCTGATTGTCATTTTGATGAATCAGTATACCCAACATTAGGGGGAGAACATAAGTCGTTGGGAAAAGAGATAGATTGAAATTCATCTTCTCTATCTCATCTGGATCCTCGAACAAACCAATGTGAGCAAAAAGTTCAAAGAATAATTTATTTGCAGAACATTGCAAATCAGCTACCAGATGTATTTATTAATCTTCCAAGGATTACTAAATGACATATTCCAGTTGTTAATGCTCCAGTTCGAGTTGATATCCCGACGGGATAAATTGTTAAGGCAAATGAGTCTAGACCACATTTGAAGCGTGGTAGACCAATTGGTTCCAAGGATAAAAATCCTCGAAAGAGAAAAGAAATAAATGATCAAGATGATCATGTGTTGAAAGAAATTTCTCAAGATGAGACCCAAGTCATAACACATGATGATGAGGAGGTTCGAACTTCTGAAAAGGGTCAATGCACAAGTACCCCCTCAACCTATGACCGAAATCTCAGAGACACACTTATACTATACTAAGGTCCTATTACCCCCCTGAACTTATTTTATTAATAATTTTTTACCCTTTTTTGGCCTACGTGACACTATCTTGTGGGCTTAATGCTGATTGACTTGTTTTTCAAGCTAGTGCCACGTAGACTGAAAAGGGGTAGAAAATTACTTATAAAATAAGTTCATGGGGTAATAGGACCTTAGTATAGTATAAGTGTGTCTCTGAGATTTCGGGCATAGTTTGAGGGGGTACTTATGCATTTTCCCTTCTGAAAACAATGAAATTTCAATAAATTATGTCTCAACAAGAAAGTTGTAGAACCGAAATAATGTTGTGATTGACAACATATTTGCCTATAATATTGCTATTGACATAATGCAACAAGATTAAGATTTTGAGCCAAAATTTATTCACGAATGTAAAAAGAGAAATGATTGGCCAAAATGAAAGGATGCAATTCAAGTTGAATTTGCTTCACTAGAAAAACGTGAAGTTTTCGGACCAATAATCCGAACACCTGAAGGTATCAAGCCAGTGGGGTACAAATGAGTTTTTGTACAAAAAAAAAAGAGAAAGGTGAAGTCGTGAGATATAAGGCCCGACTCTTTGCTCAAGGTTTTCTCAAAGACCTGGCATTGATTATATGGAGACATATTCTCCAGTGGTAGATGCAATCACCTTCAGTATCTCATAAATTTGACAATTCATGAAAAACTTGAAATGTGTCTAATGGACGTTGTCACAACCTATCTATATAGCTCATTGGACCACAACATTTTCATGAAAATTCCAGAAGCATTCAAAGTGCCTGAAGCATACAAAGATTCAAGAGAAACTTGTTCAATAAAGCTTTAGAAATCTCTGTATGGATTGAAACA
This sequence comes from Solanum corneliomulleri, assembly GCA_027704805.1. NCBI lineage: Eukaryota > Viridiplantae > Streptophyta > Magnoliopsida > Solanales > Solanaceae > Solanum > Solanum corneliomulleri. The sequence continues at coordinate 9,114,047 of JAKWIY010003054.1, read as the reverse complement.
ATCAGGAAGGATGTGGTATAATCGTCTGAGTGAATATTTGTTAAAGAAAGGGTACAAAAATGACCCGATTTGTCTCTGCATTTTCATTAAATGGCCGGGGTCTGAATTTGTTATAATAGCTGTGTATGTTGATGATTTGAACATCATTGGAACTCGTAAAGAGCTTTTAGAAGCTGTTGAGTGTCTGAAAAAAGAATTTGAAATGAAAGATCTCGGCAAGACAAAATTTTGTCTTGGCCTACAGATTGAAATTTGTCAAATGGAATACTTGTTCATCAATCAACGTACACAAACTAAAGCATTTTTACATGGATAACTCACATTATATGGAGTACTCCAATGGTGGTAAGATCATTTGACATCAATACAAATCCATTTCGACCTCAAGAGAATGATGAAGAGCTTCTTGGTGATGAAACTCCTTACCTTAGTGCAATCGGGGCACTAATGTACCTTGCTAACTATACTCGACCAGATTTCCGTTTTGCAGCAAGTCTATTGGCAAGATTCAGTTCCATTCCAACAAAAAAGACATTGGAATGGTGTTAAACACATACTTCGATATCTTCGGGGGACCATGGACATGGGTTTATTCTATTCCAATGAATTCAAGTCAGAACTGATTGGTTACGCAGATGCAGGGTATTTATCTGATCGCATAAAGCTCGATCACAAATAGACTATTTGTTTACATGTTGAGACACGATAATATCTTGGCGATTAATGAAGCAAACGTTGGTAGCCACTTTTTCAAATCATGCAGAAATAATAGTCATCCATGAAGCAAGTCGAGAGTGCGTCTGATTTAGATCAATGACCCACTATATTCAGAAAATGTGTGGTTTTTCTTTGAAAAAGAATATACCAACCACAATATACGAAGAAAATGCTGCATGTATAGCTCAATTGCAAGAAGGATACATTAAAGGAGACCGGACAAAGCATATTTCACCAAAGTTCTTTTTAACGCATGATCTTCAACAAAATGGTGAGATAGAAGTTCAACAAATTCGTTCAAGTGATAATCTTGCTGATTTATTCACTAAGGCATTGCCAACATCAACGTTTGAGAAGTTGAGATACAAGATTGGGGTGCACCGTCTCCGCGATATCAAGTAAAGTTTTCATCAGGGGGAGCGAAATATGCGTTGTACTCTTTTTCCTTCACTAGGCTTTTTCCCACTGATTTTTCCTAGTAATTTTTTAACGAGAGACATAATCTATGAATATCCAAGGGGGAGTGTTGTAAATTCATTATGTAGTATATGTGGATTATCCATTAGATTTATTCACTATTAAATGAGTTCATGTATAGGTGCTTCCAAGGTGATAAGAACTTCCAAGATAACTATGTATCTATTGATTAGATGACTTTTGGAGTGATTTCTCAACACTATAAATAGAGAATCATTCACCATTTGGAAGACAGACATGAATAAGAAAAAATTTCTTTTCTATCTTATACTTGTTTTTTTTTATTTTATATTCTGAGCTTTTTTTACAATATGTACTTCCTTTTTATTTTTTCTCTTTTTACAAATTCATATTAATTCTATTTATTATCATGACTTTTTACGGAATATTTTCATTAGAATAATCTAATTCAAATTACTCATAATTTTAATAATTTTAAAATTAATAGGTATTTTATAAAAGTAAAATATTAATCCCAAAAACTTTAGCCAAAAATGAGTTTGGCCAAAAATATTTGAAAAATTGTGATTGCTTCATTCTGCTATTACTTAAATAGTGCTCTTTTAAAGGCGTTAATATTTTACTTCGCGTTCATCAGATTTGTTCTGCTCTGGTTATCTATGTATGTATCTCCTTCATCTTTTAGGTTTACTGTCTCTCGGTGCTTTTCGTTTGATCTCGACTTGTGTTTCTTGTGTAATCTTGCTCGAATTTATTTCATTTCTGTGCAATTTCGCCTCTTCGGATGTATATCTGTTCATTTTGCGTTTGTTTGAACTGAATTTGGGGCTGTTTGGTCCGAGGATTTGTAATTTTGAGGCCCTTAACTTTTTTGGGGCTAAAGCAGTTGCTTTAGTGGCTTTAGGCCCTTGGTAGTGTTTTGATTTGAGATTCTTGGAACTCTATTCTGTCAAAGTTGCATGTTTCCATGCTTTTGAATTTTTATTACTTCTCTCCATTAGTCAGTTGTTGTCCTTCGACTTAACGAACCATTCCCTTTTATATGCAAAGATTCTTTCCATTAGTCAGTTGTTCAGCTTCGGTTTAACGGACCAGTCCATTTTATATGCAAATAAAATGGTAATTTGTGTTCTTTACAGTGTTGTCAAATGCATTCTTAAGCCTTGAAGCGTGGGTCGAAACATGTTGATCGCTTTGCCTAGCTTAATGTATGTTTCAGAATCGCCATCAGGATTCTAAGGCATACTTTTACTTGTCAATGAGCCTCTTTAGACACTAAACAATTGATATATCACTTTGTCGTAAATTTTTCTTTTTCAATTTCTTTGTTCATATGCTTATTCATGCTTATAATTATTAGTCCTAGACTAAACAGATAGATATTTGTATGTTTTCTCCCGTTGTGTCTCTTTTCATTAAGCCCCACGATTTATTTGCGGATAAAAAACCCTAACGGACCTTAGAGCTTTTTTGCGATTTTTGCTTCTGATAACATGGGTTCTTTTAAGTCTGATTTGCTTCCATTTTGTTTCTAATGAAGTTGTTTGGTGTATTTGGAAACCATAAGTTGTGAGGGAACCCACCTGGCGCTCAAGTAACTATATTCAATTCATTTGGTCATCATTGTATGAAACCATTTTAAGAGCTGGAGAAGAATCTTTTGGAAAAATATTAGAGTATCGTATGTTTATGTAGGGGTGGATGCATTTTACTGCAGCGGGTGTAAGCACACACAGTCCATATATATCTTGCAAAAAATATTCCTGTCAAAAAAAAATGCACTGCATAGAGTTTTTATAATTATATACCTATACAAATTCTCGCCAATTTTCACCAAGGAGTAGTGGTTGGACTAATATGCTGCGCCTGTTAATTCAACTTCTAGAATTGACCTAAGTTTATATACGAGTTCTGGACACTTTTCTTGTCGATCTTCCTTAGATATCGAATTTGACGAAAGGCCTATATCACAGAAAAATTAGCCTTCTTCAGTTAGTGTGATTTTTCATTCAAATGGATGAAATGAAGATACTAATGCCTCAAACTACCTAAACTTCATTTTAGTTGCATTTGCTTGTCCTTTGTCACAATAGAACGGTGTGAGATATTCCTACTAAGTTATATAGATGACTTCTGTTATGTGCCACTGTGCTAGTATTTGATCCTTTTTACATCACTAATGAGCTTAGATTCATCATCTGAATATTTTTTATGTTACCTTGGTGTTGGACTCTCTTCTTTCCTGTACTATAAAACTTGTATTACACTCAGTAGCGTAATTGCCATACTCTGTGCAATTCATTTCCTTGCACTTCTATATGAGCCAAGATTATAATTATGATTTCATGAGCTGAGTATTTTTGATGTTACCTTATCATTGGACTCACTTCCCTTCTGTTCTTCAAAACTTATATTACTCGCAGTAGCATAATTGCCAATTTGTATGTGATTCATTTCCTTGCACTTTTATGTGAGCCTCCAAAGATGCCTAGATTATGACCTATCTACTAGTTACTTAGCAGATCCTATCCTACGATTCGTGTTTACACCCTAGAATTCTTGTGTGATTTGGCAATTTTATCAGGAAAATGTGCAGTCACTTTAAGATAACAAAAATTGTGTCTCAATTTGAAAAAAGTTAGGTTCAATTATATGAATCTTCACTATGCAATAGAGTAGATGATAGTGGGGACTAACAACAACAACATACCAGTGTAATCCCACTAGTGGGGTTTGGGGAGGGTAGAGTGTACAAAACCTTACCTCTACCTCATGGAGGTAGAGAAACTGTTTCCAAAAGACCCTCGGATCAAGTGCAACTAAAAATGGGCACTAAGTGCACAATGATTCCTGATTAGACAACAAGGTTGACCTGAGTTTATATATGAGTTATGAACACTTCTCTTCTCCATCTTCTTTAGATATTGAAGTTGAAGAAAGGCCTATATCCCAGAAAATTAGCCTTCAACAATTAGTGTGACTTCTTCATTCAACTGGATGAAATGAAAATACTGATGCCTCAAATTACATAAACTTCATTTTAGTTGCATTTTCTTGTCCTTTGTCACAATAGAAAGATGTGAGGTATATTCCTTCTAGTTACATAGCTGACTTTTGTCATGTGTCACTGTGTTATTGTTTGTGTTTGATGACTTGATCCTTTCACTAATGAGCTATGATTTCATCATCTGAGTATTTTTTATGTTACCTCAGTGTTGGACTCGCTTCTTTTCTGTTCTACAAAACTTGTATTACACTCAGTAGCGTAATTGCCTTACTGTATGTGATTCATTTGCTTGCACTTCTATATGAGCCTCCAAGATTATGAATAAGATTTCATAAGCTGAGTATTATGATATTACCTTATCATTGGACTCACTTCTCTTCTGTTCTTCACAACTTGTATTGCTCTCAGTAGCATAATAGCCAATCTATGTGTGATTCATTTCCTTGCACTTTTATGTGAGCCTCTAAAGATGCATAGATTATGACCTATCTACTTGGTTACTAAGAAGATCCTGTCCTATGATTTGAGTTTACGCCCTAGAATTCTTGTATGATTTGGCAATATATCAAGAAAATGTGCAGTCACTTTAAGACAACAACAACAATTGTGTCTCAATTTGAAACAAGTTAGGGTCAATTAAATGAATCTTCACTATGCAATAGGGTAGATGATAGTGGGGGCTAACAACATTAACACACCCAGTGTAATCCCACAAGTGGGGTTTGGGGAGGGTAGAGTGTACACAGACCTTACCGCTACCTCAGGGAGGTAGAGAGACCATCTCCGAAAGACCCTTGCCTCAAGTGCAACTAAATATGGGCACTAAATACACAGTAATATCCTTATTAGACAACTATAGTCTATATGTTGTAGATTTTTAATTAAATTTAGTGAGCAACACCAATTATATTATTGTTCTTCTTAGTTTATTTAAAGAGACTTGTTTAGCAAAAGACTATTATTATTAAACCATGGTGTTCATTTGTGGACTGTTTGCAGGCTATAGTAATTTCACTTTCATGGGGACTGAGGATCCAAACAACCTTCCTGCATCTGATAATCTTGAAAGAGGAATTGAAAATAGTGAAGTTGGTGCAAATGGGGACACTTCCAAGACCACTAATTTCGAAGTCAGTGAAAGCAACGAACCTTTACATGAAAGTGATAGTGACATGGATTTGGAGAGTGACCCTGGCTCACAAGTTGGTGTTGACTTGACTGGAACACCATCACAAGTTGGTGTTGAGTTGGCAGAAACAGTTGAGATAACAGAAGAAGTAACTATGGTCGACTCTGTAATACATGCTGAGAATGGACTTCTAAGTTTGCCAGACGGAAACTATAGTAGTAATCAGACAGAGGATCAAGATCATGTCAGCACTCAGGAGATTGATGGTGTCAAATGTATGTTGTTTGTTTGATCTTTTCTGGTTTACTTTTGCCCAATGCGTGTTTTATGTCTTGTAATTCCTTATAATGGGTCTTGACTTTTGTAAGCAATGGTATCTTTATGCCTATACTCAGTGTTGAGTTTGCATCTTTTTATTAGTTTCTTTTACGCTTTGTCTCTAGTGTTTGAGAGAAATTTCTCCAAATATTGACTTTCTTTGGCAGGCTTATCTGGAGTTAAGAGACCTCGAGCAACTCTTGATGTTGAGCAACCGTCAGTGCATGTTGTTTATGATTCTTTAACAAGGTTTGCCGAAAGTTCTCATGTTCCATTACATTCTTCCATTGCCACATTAAGATTATGTTTATTTTGGAGTGACAAGGGGAAGTACATGAGGAGGTATAAGGATCATTTCTCATGTTTGGTTCAAACTCAATGAGGATTGGAGGGGAATTTGTATACCCCTAGATGTCATCTTTTCCCACCTGTTTAAAATGGAATAAGAGGAAGTACATCTCATATAGTTTCTGTTCCTATTATGAGAAGAGGTTAAATACATCACATAAGGGAGTAAATCAATCATCCTCTTCAGCACTTCTCTTTTCCCTTTGTTGAACCAAATGTAGAAGTCGTGATCCATTTATATGATTAAAAGTATCTTGCTAGTAAAAATGTCATCTTTGCATTTCGTGATCCTGACGGGTTCACTTATGTTTCCAGAGAGAGTAGAAAGATGCTTGAGGGGCTGCTACAACAATGGTCAGAGTGGCATGCCAAACATTGTTCTTCAGCACAGGTAAGCCTTTCATCTTCTTCTTCTTATTAATTTTGATAACAGTGGTGTCTGGTCTAGCTAGTATGTACCTCAACTATTCTCCGGGTTCGTGCTATTTTCCACTAGTACATGGTACGCGCACCTCGATTATTCCCTTTCTCCACTGAGATTTGATTCACCTTTGAAGAACAACATGGTCTTTAAGGTTTGCACCACTTCATTGACTTCTAGGCCACTTTCTTGGGTGCTCATGTAGGCCTTTCATCTTTGATTGTCAATTTTAGAGCTGAAAGGGACTTTGAAACGAAAAATTGGTCAAAAAAATTAAGGCAATTCCCTTGCTGTAAGAATTTGTATTACTCAAATTTTGACCTGGTTGCAACTCATGTACCAATCATTTTGTTGCAAATGGAAATCATTTTTGTAGTAATTTGATTTCAAAGAGCTGTGAGTAAGGTCACCCTTCCAGCATATGAAAACTTTTTTTGCTGTCCATGAGGATATTCTTACCACAATATTTTTTGCTGTCCATGAGGATATTCTTGCCACAACTTCTGTGTTAGAGAGGCTGCCATAGCAGGATAGTGAGTTTCTTTGTGGCTACGGGTTCCCCAGATATATGAAAGGAAGTTCTCCATGTTCAATACCCGACACCTGTTCTATATTAGTTGTCACTGCACTAGACACACTTCCAAAGTAGATACAGCTTTTATTTTAGGTTATGTTGAAGTCCTGAAGCTTGAGAAAACATGGTTAACTTGTCAAAGAGCAGTTGAATAGTTCATCACCCTAACAAAAAGTAGCAAGTCATCTGCTTAAGAGAGATGAGTAAGTTTTAACTTAAGGCACATAGGATGGTATTTAGTATTGCATGTCCTCAGCTAGGGTTTCTGTTGACATAATCCATGGCTATGACAAGCAGATAGGGAGACGTAGGATCTCCTTGTCTCAGTCCCTTTGCTGCGCTAAAATGCTCAATGGTACTCGATGGTGATTGAATAACTGACTGTCCTGACAAAGTGCATTAAAATTACCCAAGTAATGATTTTTTCTGGAGAACCTAGTCCCACCATAATTTGTTCTGTGTAAACCCATTCCACTGAATTATAGGCTTTTTGAAGATCTACTTTAAGCATACATCTAGGTGAAATATGCTTTCTAGTGTAATGCTTAAGCAGTTCCATGAGCCATGATTATGTATATCTGCTATTTTCCTCCTTGAATGAACCCTGCTTGATTCTCACTTACAATGTGACGCATAATGTTTTCATCCTAGCAGTTAACACCTTGGAAATAATCTTGTACAAAACCGTACAACAGATTATTGGCCTGTACACTTTGATGCTACTAGGTTGTGCAATTAATTTCCTTGTACATACTATAATGAAGGAAGAAACCCTTAACAGAAGTGCACACATTAATCTTAATCCTTGCCAAGATTTCTTGAGGAACAAAGCACTGTACCCATCAAATTCCTTGTGCATTGTCATCCCCTATGGAGCATAGACCATCATATATTTCCTGATCAGTGATATTCCGGATTCAGTCTTACTGGTCCCAATTATTCCTTACTTCAGCCAAGGTGATAACGATCATAGAAGCATATTGTAGTAGTAATATAAGGTCAGGGACTAATGAGATAACCAAAAGAGTAATGGTTTCTTGGAGTACAACATGTCTGCCACTGCTGGTGGATTACACTTGTTAAATATTAAGTTATGGGACAAAGCAGCAGTAGAAAAAATGTGCTGGGACTTGATTCACAAATAAGGAAGGCCCTGGATTAGATGGATTCGTTCAACATGCATCCAAGGGAGGCCACTTGAGCAGATTTCCAAACCCCAGCTAGTCAGGTAGATGGTGAGCAAAATTCTAGCAACAAGAGAAGTACAAGAGTAGTGCTGAGTGAAATTCATGAGCTCTCCTCCACTAACAAGAGAGAGCAATCAAATTCACTCTATGGGTATACAGGCATGGTCATCTTAATAATGTTAATAGGTTATTAAGATGAGGAGCAAATCTTGATCCAAATTTGTGATGTGTGACACTGAATTGGAAACTGAAGGAGCATTTATTCATTGAGTGCGCATTTGCCAGGTAGGCTTTGGAAGATATTAGTGAAGTGGCTGCAATGGGCATATAATGATACACTTGACAGCCTTCAATTGCAATAGAAGATAATCGCAAAGACTAGAGCCTCATTTGTTTTCATTAAAGATTAAGACATCTGAATTTGAGTCCACATTTGAATGATTAAGATGTTGTCCCTAGATTTAACATTGGATGATTAATATGTTTATTTTTCAACATCTGAATGTACATAAGTTATTTATTTGTAAGCATAGTATATATACAATTCAAATAAAGTAACTACATATTAGAAAAATATAATTTTGATACACTAAAAACATTTTTTGATTAAACAAATGACACTTTTATATTTGCTAGTGATAGTGGAGATGGTTTGTAGTGGTAACAATTGATATTAGTAGCTAGAAATGGTGTTGGTGATAGTTGGGACCAGCATGCATGAGGTGGCGGTTGGTGTTAGGACTGGCGTGATGGTGGCAGTTGGTAGTGGTGGTTGTGATGATAAAGTTGATTGATGTTAGTAGTTGACAATGTTGATGATGGTGGTTGAAGAATGTGTGATGTATTGGTGGTGCTAATTGTGATGGTGGAGGTGGTGACGACAATGGCGATAGTGGTGGTTGTGATATAATAATAATAGTAGATGTGGTAGGTGGTAGTGACTGACAGTAGTGGTTGGTGGTGGCGGCATGTGGTGGCGGCGACATTGGGTATAATTAAAATGATGGAGGTGGTAGGTGTGGTAGGTCTGACAGTAATGGTTGGCAATGGTGGTGGTTGTGATGACAAAGCTTGGTTAGTAATGGTGACTGCTGACTGTTGATACCTCTTAATGATAATAAGGCCTCAGTTGTTTGCATATAATGAATGTCATAATTTTTAATCATTCAGATCTCAATCATTACAACCTATGTACTCCTTGTGAGAAATATACAAAGTTACCAGTTCCAAAAATAATTAATCTCAAGTGATTTAAATTGCTGAATATTCCTAAATCTTGTGTTCCTCCTTTGTAGCCTACAACAATTTGAATCCTACCTTAAGTATTCAATATTAAAAAGAAGAAGATAAATCTACCTTAAGTGTTGAGAATAGTTTGCAAAAGTCAAACTAAATTGTCTTATGGTGTAATCAATTATACTCAAATGATACTATCTCCTTAATTGATGTACTAGACTCAATTTAGTTAAAGATAGTAGAATTTGAAGTACATGTTGTAAATACTGATCAGTGTACTGTCTTTTGAGGAATAGACGAAGTTACCATTTTCAAAAAAAAATAAGGATATAGCTTTTTTGTACTTATTCCCACCTTGTTGATTAAATAATACAAAACAAGACTCTAAATTACAAATTGAAATATTCAAATAAATACTGCCTTAGATAAGTTCATGTATCATCTCTTTCTTTCTTTTTTGGTCCGAAGAGATTATCCCATTAAGTAATATAAGACCAATTCCATTAATTTTCTTCTTGTTAAGTTAAACATTTGGGAACTACTTAATTATATTAGAATTGTTAGATAAAAAAACTAATATTCGGAATGGACAACCACATTTTTCAAGAGATCATATTATTAAGTAATAAGACCATTTCCATTAATTCTCTTCTTGTATAAGTTAACATTTGGGAACTAATTAATTATATTAGAATTGTTAGATTAAAAAAATCGGAATGGCCACCACATTTTTCTATTTGGAACTTCCATATATAAAATAATTTAGTTAATTTAATTAAAGAAAGAATTGACGTGAATTAACAAAATTGTAATTGACTTTAAAGTTTTAAATATTAGAGCTTTTATTGTTAGTTCGAATAAGGAAAGACTTGAAAATCAAAATTTTAGTAAATTTTAAAGTCTTAGATATTAGGACTTCTTATATTTTACAAATAAGTAAAGATTTAATAGCTATAGCTTTGATTAATTTTAAAGTCCTAAATCAGGTGGAGGATCCAAGAATTTTGTTTGAGAGGTTCGAAGTTTAAGAAATAGCTCAGGTGGACAGTGGTAATGTAAGTGTGCGGTGAACGTAGTAACCCCGGGCATGCTCTTTGTACAAGAAACGTTCATTGGTTGATAAAAGTAAACACCAAATTTATTCGAAGATACTGAAAACAAAGCTATGTTGATAAAAAAATTGTATTACATAATTTAAATCCTAAAACACGTGAAATTAAAGGATACAAAAGGAAGCGAGACGGGAAAGAAAATATGTACCTTAACCCGCTAAATTTAGCTTACCTTATCATGCCGCATTAAGCATTTCTTCCTACTTTTACCCTGCTCCATTGAACATTCTTAAAATTTCTCGTGTTTTTATACTTTTATTTTGTAATGTTTTACTTTATTTTGCACTTCTTAAAAATTTGAGCCAAATTCCATAGCATTAGAAAGGGTTAAAAAAAAGGACTTGCTGCGCATGGGATCGAACCCATGACGCAAGGTAAATTCTTGAACCCCTTATCCACTAAGCTAAGATTCTCACTTGTTTTCAGAGGGGTCATTTTAATATATGTACTCATTAAATCAGAATTTGGATTTATATCTATAGTGTAATTCTTCAACGATGGGGGCACCACCTAGATCCGCCCCTGTCCTAAATATTAGGATAATAATAGCATGACAATTATTTGAGAAAATAGTAAGTGACAGTTTTTTCTATTGAAGAATTTTAATTATGGACTAAAGTTAAATCAACATTTCTAAGGACCTTCGTACTTTTAATATAATATAGGTGAGTCCCAATGGTGTCAAGATTCTACTACAGATCTGATTCATTGAGATCTTTTTCACATCCATTAAGATGCTTTTATTAAAAAATTAACAAATGGACTTAATGGGATGAATCTTAATCATTAAGATTTAGAAGTAAAAAACAAATGCACTTAATGGGCAGAATATGAATGATTAAGATTCAAATCTCCGTTAAGTGCAATTAAATGAGGCCTAAGTGCTTAAATCTGAATGTAAACAAATGCACTCAAATATCGAAGATCTGAACCATTAAGATTAAGATATCCATCAAGCGCAAATAAATGAGACCTAAAGGTAGATCAAGTGATCAATGAACGCTCAAGTTCTTAAACTAGTTTTCATAGGCACCATTCAATCTATTTGGTCTGAAAGACACACGAGTCTTTGAGTGGAGGAATAGAGAACCAACAAGTTTAGCAAGAGAAATTGCATGTGTTTTGAAATGTTTGAGCATTACTAAAGCTTAGGATTATGCTTCACCAATGCTATTTTTTGATGTTATAGCTTAGTTGAAAGATTATGGAGGCTGTGTGATTGACATTATGAGTTCGCAAGACTCTGTTTGTAGCCTTGTTATTTACTGATTGATTACTTGGTGATTAATACGACAATCAGTTACCAGAAATTATATTTTAACCTAGTTGGATCAGGCTGGATGTCTTTTATTCTTTTCCATTGAATAAAAACCAATAAGTAATTACCTGGTGGGGGGCAGATAGCCAAAGTTAAGAGAATGTCATCCACTGTCTGGATTGTGCAGCAAGGTGGAAATTAGTTTGGCATGGGCAGATAGCCAAAGTTAAGAGAATGTCATCCACTGTCCAGATTTTGCACCAAGGTGGAAATTAGTTTGGCATGTTTAACGCGCAAGTTAAAATGGTCTAACATTGATGTTTGCTATTCTGGCATTATTTTACTCTCTTTGCTATTCCTAATACTGTTTACTATATTATGTTAGTGGAATATCTGACGGTGAGTTTAACCTTTTGTGTAGTGCTTATTGAGGTTTTTCTAGTAATCTTCAGTGTCTCTGTAGGTTTCATCCTGAGATTGCCGAGTCTTGTTTCTTTGATTTCAGGATTCAAGAGAACTGTTAGAATCTGGTGAAGAGACGTACTTCCCTGCTCTTCATGTTGGTTTGGAGAAACCTTCTGCAGTGGTATATTTCTATCTCTGCCGCATGTACAAATTTGAATTCTCTGTTGAGCTATTGTTCCGTTTTATTTGAGGATGTTTTTAGTTAAAAAAGTAAACAAAGGACATTTGCCTCCACTAATTTTGCAAACTGTTTTTTGCTTAACGCGTAAAAGTTGACTCTTATTTTGTCAGCCACCATGGGTTCCTTGAATAGCAAATCAGACTGATTTGATTTTGCAAATTGCATCTTCATTGTTAGTGAGTGTTGATGATCAGGGAAGAAGTTTGTAACCCCCCCACCCCCACCCCCACCCCCCACACACATGTACACCAAAAAAAAAAAAGACCCCAGAAGATCTAGAATTGGCTTGATGAGGATCAGTTGATCTCTGGGTTAAATTGGAATCATTCAGTTTGGTTAGCATCTATATTTTAAAATTAAGAATGTTGCAATATTATCTGGAGTATGGTAAGTCTATAACCATAGTAATCTGTGATAGCAAAATGTTACGACTTCATAGTTGACCATGTAAAAATGAGCTTTATTTCTGGATCACATAATTCACTGTGTTTTCTTACAAATAACTGCCATTATTGTTAACGCCTCGTTTTGGTGCTGAAGCTAAGGGCAAAACAGTCTGAGCACTTCCCATTGCTTAAATATGTAATTATCAATGCTGGGCTTGTGTCTTAAAATACTATACAGTATTAAGTGTACAGATCATATTCATAAAATTGTGGGCCTGTTCAAATGCTCAATCCTAAAATTAATGCTCTTAACAGTTTCAAAAAAATAAAATAAAATTTATGCTCTTAGTAGTTGCTTTCGAATTATGGTGTAAATTCATGGTTGTCTGTAAGTGAAACAAATTTCCTGTGGGTATTGTTAATTATGCAATACTATCAAATTCTTATCTGACCTCTGATGGTGGGCAGGTGAGCATTTCTGTTATTGAATACAGTGTGGTATATCTGCCATACTGCTCAATTTGAGAAGAGTAGTATTGTACTTTGACTATCTTGGCTGCGTAGCATTGACTTTTTTATTAATAGGCTAAAAAGTAATATTTTCTGTTAGACATATTGGGTGGACAAACAAGCAAGTAACAACAAGAGCGAGTTTATTCCATTGGACGGCAACTCTATTCCTCTTTATGATCGTGGATATTCATTTGCTTTGACTGCAACAGATAGTTCAACCAATGTGGAAAGGTAAGTTACAGTTTCAGTCTTCGCAGGGAGCAAGTTCATTCCTAGTTCATGTGTCTTATATTCTTTCAGTTGTTAGTTTGAAGTACTGTATGGTAGAGTGACACTGCAGCCAGGGTGCTCATGTTGTTTAAAAATACGGATATTAAAGGCTTATACACACAAATTGTTGACTGTAACTGGTAAAATTCAAATATTTTCCTTTTTTTTAAAAAAAGGTAAATGATTTTTTTAACAATGGGAATGAAAACTCAATATACAAGAGTCAAGAGGTAAACCCAAAAATTAGAGATTTTACTTTAAAAAACGATTCTCTACAAAAGACACCCCCAATCATCTATACAAGAAGGCATCCCAATCATCTATACAAGAAGGATTGTTAATGGCAGTAGTTTTCCTCGCCAGTATAGAGACTATGCCCATAAATATCCTTGTTCGCAGATGGCACAGTTGTGTCCTTCAATGATCTGTGTTCTCTGCTTATGTTCTTAATTGTCAAGGAAAACTTGAAAAGGCAATACGAATGAAGAAAACATGTAGGGTACTGTGAGGAGATCCTTGACCTGATATTTGATGTTTACTTGGTGACAAGAATTTTGTTTGTTTGATTTTCTGGCATTATCTCTTATTATGTCTTTTGTATTGCAGAGGAATAGAAATGGTTGATAGTTCCCGATGTTTCAATTGTGGTTCCTATGGCCACGCGTTGAAAGAATGCCCTAAGCCTCGTGATAATGCAGCTGTTAATAGTGCCCGTAAACAGCACAAGTCCAGAAGGAATCAAAGTGCCAGTTCTCGCAATCCTACTCGATATTATCAAGATTCTCCGAGGGGAAAGTATGATGGTTTAAGACCAGGTGCCCTGGATTCGGAAACCCGAAAACTTTTGGGCCTTGGGGTGAGATTATGTTCTGAATTAGCTTTTCTCATGTGATCAATTATTTTACGTGTTCTGAACTGTTTTTAGTTTTTGATCCAATGCAATTCATTCTAGTTTTGGAAGTGGTAAGACACTGGTAGCATGGTATCTTGATTTTTCTCATCAATACTTTTCTTTTCATTTTTCAGGAGCTTGATCCACCTCCCTGGATTAATAGAATGAGGCAAATGGGATATCCACCAGGATATTTGGGTAAATAATGATATCGCGCATGCCTGTTTATATTTTTGTTGGTATTCTAGTTATATTCTTAGCTTTTTGTCAAGGTGTAGTATCTGACCTCTGGTTAAACATGAGCCTTTTAATAACTAAATGAGTAAGTTAGGCCTAAATTAGTGAGCACCCAACTCTCTCTTCGCGTACTAGTATTCATCTTTTTCCTCCAGTTTTTTGTACATACCAACTTTCTTTGGTTTTGCTTCCAGAGAACAGAATGCTATTTTCAATTTTTTCAATAGCTATTGTTGAATCTACTCATAGTTTTGCAATTTACATGACATTTTTAGAAGACGACGAGGATCAACCCTCTGGAATCACAATATTTGCTGATGAGAAAAATAAAGAAGAAACAGAGGAAGGGGAAATTCTTGATAAAAGCCTTCCAAACCCGCCCAGGAAGATGAGCGTTGATTTTCCAGGTGTAAATGCCCCGATACCTGAACATGCTGATGAAAGACGTTGGGAAGCTGCGCCTTCGAGTTCGCGTTATTCGAGAAGTCATTCACACAACCGTTATAACCATGCACAAGACTATGTCAACAGAGGGCATTATCATGAACAGCGTCGGTCTAGGGATTTTGAAGATGACGGACCTCCTGGTTGTGATCCTAGAAGTAGCCCCTCGTTGTCAACCTATTCTTACAGATATGGGGCTTATGACTCACGATATTCATCTCATAGCCCAAGGGACAGTGCTTCAGTGCCAAGAAGCCCTAGCTTTGGAAGATCCTTGTCAGAGAGAGAGAGGAGAAACCCAATCGTCAAAGATGGTTCCTATCACCACAGTTTCTATGGTTCCCCTAGGTAAACTCTCTCTAGACAATCTGATTGAATGAAGGATCTGTACTCTGATTCAGCATTCTCTTCCCCATCATTCCGTCCAGTTTAATGGCATATTTAAAGATGTACCTATTATCTCTGTATTCCCCCTGCAAGTTATTGAAATGTTGTACATGAGCTAAGTTCTTAATTGAGTTGCTAAACTGGAACTGCTGATCTGTTGATGTTATGTAAAATAGCAGGTGTATGATTTTCTTTCAAGTTTGTTGATACAGTTTTATGCCTTTTGGCATTGAACGTGCTTGGTCAACTACTGTAACTTACTTCTTTTGAGGCTTCAACTTAGACCAAGACTTGATTAATTGCTCAATCAATGGTTAGATTTGTCAGCAAAATGATGGGAGTTTCATGGGGTTCTTTGTTCATCTTTGTTGCCGTAAGAAGGGATCGCCCTTATGCAGTCTCAGATTTAGTTCATTTTTGAATACGCACTAGGTTATCAAATAAAAATGAGGCATTTTCAAACAAATACCTTTTCGGGCAAGAGCTAAATCTTACTGCTATAGTTATCAAAAAAATACGTTGAACTTTTGTGCTGGGGGTGGGTGTTCAGATTTTTGGTTTGTTTTTCATCAAACATTAGTTCAAGTTTGGTAAGTTGGGAAGTGTAGGCCTGATGCTGGTTGGAGCAGCTATATACAGCAATACAACCTATACCTACAACTATATATTATAAACATTATAAGACAAATACAGAATGATTGCTTTGCTTTTGTTGACAGACCATAATATGGTCCTTTAAGTTATTACCATTGGTGCCAACATACATAGCTTATCACCTGTCAAAATTTTATGTATGTCGTTGTCAATTGGAAGTTGGAACCCTCAATTTTGAACAATAATTAAACTTCCCTATATTACATTCCATAAATCTACTATTACTACTCTCTCTGTGTTTTTTTTTTAAAAAAGGAAATACATTTTTTTTTAGTTTGTTTAAAAGAATGATCAATTTCTTCTTTCGTAATATTTAATTTTAATTTTACATATGATATGTTAAGACCGCAAAATTAAAAGACATTTTATGTACATTTGACATACCTGTAATTTAGGATCACAATTTGAAAAGTTTTCCTTATTTTCTTTATCGTCATGTCAAGTCAAATTAAGTCATTCATTTTTAAATGGAGAGAGTAATATAATAAGTACATTACGAGTGATACAATTCTAAATTAATTTATATTAGATTAAATTTGTGGGGAAACTAAGCAAATACCCCTAAAAACAAAATAATTACAAACACATACCCCTTTACACTCATACCCCCACTAAATAATTACATTATATACCCACCAACTGATTTCGCTTAGCTGATATAAAATAAATATCATATATTATATTTGTATCATTAAGGCTGCTAATTTCGCTTAACTGACATATACTGCATTGGTATGATTAAGACATAATTTTGCTTAACTGATAACAAATCAGTATATATATAAAATGTATTGATATCTTTAAGGTTTGTTGTTTCCTGTCATGTATTTACGTCGTCTAGAAAGGTTATACCCGTCGCTCGATAGAAATTGTATTTCAAGGCGGTCACCGCGACACTTCAGTCGTCGTGATGACTTAGCCAACAACACGTGCCCTTAGGGCCCTACTGCGGTTCGGCAAGTGGACGAGGGGCACATGCATCGCTTCTAACCCGAATTTTGACTTAGAGGCGTTCAGTCTTAAATGAGTAGTTTCTAAACAGGAAACCTTAATTATCTTATGAAATATTTATATTTATATAGACTCTTATGGCATCATTAACTAATGAGTAGTTTTTGAACAAGTAACCCTAATGATATCACAAGAATAGACATAAAATTTTATAATATCATTGACTAATGAGTAATTTCTGAACGAGAAACCTTAATGATATCAATACTATATATACTATTTAGTATCAAGTTAAGAGAAATTATCAGTCGTAATGATACTAATACAATATATGATACTGCTTTGTTATTAGTTAAGCTAAAATTATTGGCCTTAATCATACCAATACAAAATATGCTATTGATTTAGTATCAGTTGAGTGGAAATTATCAGCCTTAATGTGAGGGGTATGGGTAGTAATTATTTATGAGAAAATGGATATTTCAGAAATTACTTTGGGTTCGGATATGAACTTGATTAATTACTTGAATGGATCCCTTTTTAAGAATAATTATTTATTTTATGTATACTTTTTAATTATTACCATTTATAGCAATATATAATAATATTATATATTTTATTAAGCTTGGGTTTCTCTGTTGCCTCTTTTTTTTTTGTCGCCTTTTTTAATTATTCACTCTTTCTCTGTCTCTCTTTCTTCCTTTCTTTATGTTTGTTGTTCTTTTATTTTTGCTTTTTTTTTGTTGCTCTTTCTTTCTCTCCTTTGTGTTGCTCTTTTTCTTCTTCATAGATACTCAATGATTCTAAGCTGAATAAAATTTGTATCAATGATTAATTAGAGAAGTAAACTGATCTTAACAAATGAAGAGCCATAATAAATTACAAAATGAATTAAACTTGAATTAAAATGTAGTACACACATATTAAAGTTGAATTAGAAGAGAATAAACATGAATGCAAAATGTCTAGATGAAAGATCATTTTTTAATGTGTAAACTGAATAAAACTTGTATCAATAATGAATTAAACAAGTAATCCAATCGTAACAAATCAACCAAGAAATTGCAAAATGAATTAAACTTGTATTAAAAAGTGTATTATACAAATATCAAAGATGAATTAGAAGCGAGAATTAAGCATGAATAAAAAAACGTAACTAATGAAAGACGAGATAATGATCTATAGAGTGAATCAAACTTGTATTAATAATGAATTAAACAAATATTCAATAGTAACAAATAAATCAAAAAGCAGCAAAATGAATTAAATTTGCATTATACAATGTTAAAGTTGAATTAGAAGAGAGAATCAAGAATGAATGAAAAATGTAACTAACGAAAGACAAGACAATGATCTATAAATTGAATTACACGTATATCATTGTTCATGAATAAAACATGTATTATATGTGTGATGCATCTTAAAAATTATTTTAATTTATATCGTTAAGAAAGAGGGGTGTTTGTGTTGGGTGGTCTTGGGCCTTCTCAACCCAAAAGCTAGCTCAAAGGTTGAGGCTTTCCCTCACACTTATAAATTGACCACCAGCCCCTTCCACTTCCGATGTGGGATAACCCAACAATCTCCCCCTTCACACATCGGGTCTTGGGTCGGAGAGAACGACAACCCAGTTCCTCCCGGTGGGCTGAGACTTGTTGATAACCTGTGCTCTGATACCAATGTTGGGTGGTCTTGGGCCTTCTCAACCCAAAAGCTAGCTCAAAGGTTGAGGCTTTCCCTCACACTTATAAATTGACCACCAGCCCCTTCCACTTCCGATGTGGGATAACCCAACAGTTTGTAATATGTATTAAATATGTGTTGTGCATGTATTATAAATATATTATAAGTGAAATACGTAAATTATTTTAATTGGTATCACCAGAAAGATGATATATTTGAAATAAGTATTATAAATGTATTGTTCATGATTTTAGTTCAATTTTATTTCAATTATGAAACAAATCTAATTCAATTCTAATACAATTGCAAAATAATTCCGAAATCTTCATCGTCTTCGTTTGAAATTTCTATTGGGGATAAATCCGTAACAGAAATAATATTTGCGGTAATAAAGGCAACAAATGCAGAACACAACAATGCGGTTAAACAACGAGAATAAAAGAGAAATAATGACACCAAGATTTTACGTGGAAACCCTTCTAAATAAGGGAAAAACCATGACTCGAGAGGAGTAACGAATATCACTATAGTAAGGATTTTACACTTGTATGTCTGAGTAAAACTCCAAAGACTACTACACATTCAAAAGAAATAACACTCTTTTGATTTTTCCACCTCACTACAATATAGCTCACACTCTCTATTTTTCCTCACAGATTATTTTCCTCTGTGATGCCTCACTCTTCTTTTCTCTCCTTTGTAATTCTTTTTGGTGTACTTAGAATGAAGAATCGTCCTCCCTTTTATAGAGAACAAATACACTACCCTCCAAATGTGCTATAGAAGAAAAACACTTTTTTCTTTTTCATAGCTTACCTACTCTACCAAACTTTGAAATTGGCACAAAACAAGTTTTCTTCTTCATAGATTACCAACTCTACCAAACTTTGAAATTGGCACAAAGTTATTCAAAGTTTGGTACATGGGGATGAACCTCACAATCTCCCCCTCCAGACCCATGCACCTGAAGGAGGTAGCTCCAGGTTTCTAGCTTGAGTACATGCCGACAAGTTCTTTGCATAGCTCAAACTTGTCCCTTGATACCACCTTGTTCAGCATATCTGAAGGGTTTTCAGTAGTAGGGATCTTCATGACCTGCATAGATCCGTCCTCTATCTTTTCACAAATCCAGTGATATCTCACGTCGATATGCTTCGTCCTTGCATGATACATGGTGTTCTTGCTCAAGTCTATTGCACTCTGACTGTCACAATAGATGACATACTCCTTCTGATGCAATCCAAGTTCTTGAAGAAATCGTTTCAGCCATACCATCTCTTTGCCAGCTTCAGTAGCTGCAATATATTCTGCCTCAGTTGTAGAGAGTGCGACACACTTCTGCAACTTTGACTGCCATGATATAGCTCCCCCTGAAAATGTAAACAAATATCCAGTAGTGGATTTTCTATTATCGAGGTCACCTGTCATATCAGCATCAGTATAGCCTTTCAAGATTGGATCAGATCCTTTAAAACACAAGCAATCTCTTGTGGTACCTCTTAGGTACCTGAGTATCCACTTAACTGCCTCTCAGTGTTCTTTTCCAGGATTTTCAAGGAATCTGCTAACAACACCAACTGCATGAGCAATATCAGGTCTTGTACACACCATCGCATACATCAAACTCCCCACTGCTGAAGAATAAGGAATTTTAGTCATTCCCTCTTTCTCCTCTTTTGTTGTAGGACACATCTGTTTGCTCAACTTCAGATGACTCGCAAGAGGCGTGCTAACAGGTTTAGCACTCTTCATGTTGAAGCGTTCTAGTACACGTTCAATGTACTTCTCTTGAGATAGCCACAACTTTCTTTTTGTTCGTTCTCGAACAATCTTCATCCCTAGAATTTGTTGTGCTGGGCCCAAGTCTTTCATGTCAAATGACTTGGACAAATCTTTCTTCAACTTTGCAATCAGCTCTTTGTCTTGTCCTACAATTAACATGTCATCCACATATAACAACAAAATAATAAAATTGTTGTCAGAAAATCTTTTGAAGTATACACATGGATCAGAATAGGTCTTTGTGTACGTTTGACTTTTCATGAAAGAGTCAAACTTTTTTGTACCATTGCCTTGGGGCCTGTTTCAACCCATAAAGACTCTTATTCAATTTGCACACCATGTGTTTCTTTCCAGATACTTCAAATCCCTCTGGTTGCTCCATATAAATCTCTTCTTCCAAATCTCCGTGAAGAAATGCAGTTTTCACGTCCAATTGCTCCACTTCAAGATCTAGACTAGCTGCTATGCTCAAAATAGTTCGAATAGAAGTCATTTTGACAACAGGTGAAAAAATTTCATCAAAATCAATACCTTTCTTTTGTTCGAAGCCTTTTACAACCAATCGAGCTTTGTACCTCACCAACTTGCCATTTCCATCTTTCTTGAGTTTAAAGACCCACTTGCACTTAAGTGGTCTTTTTCCTTTTGGAAGTTCAACTAGCTGGTATGTGCCATTTTTCTGTAGAGATCCCATCTCTTCGTGCATGGCTTTCATCCATTGGCTCTTTTCTGGATGAGACAACACCTCCTTAAGACTTTCTGGCTCACCTTCATCATTGATAAGGACATACTCTGAGGAAGGGTATTTGGTTGATTCTACCCTTTGTCTTTCTGATCTCCTCAGAGGTTAAGATTGTTCTTCTTCTTCTGGGTACTCCATTTGCTCGGTATTATCACCAAGTTGCTCCCCCTGCTCAACAATCTCATCAGGTTGCTCTTCATGCTCAGCAACTTCATCAATCGTACTTTCTGCACTTATGGGATGGTTAGAAGAAGAAGGAATGGTAACAAGATTAGGGACTATACCATTCTTTTTCTTGGCCTTCTCGGATAGATCATCAGCAGTTCCAACTTCACTTTCTCGAAAGATTACATCTCTACTTCTGATGACCTTCTTCTTTACAAGATCCCATAGTCTGTACCCGAACTCTTCATCTCTATATCCGATGAATATGCAAGGAACTGATTTATCATCTAGCTTGGTTCTTTGCTCCTTCGGTACATGTGCAAAAGCTTTGCAACCGAACACCTTTAGGTGCGAGTAAGACATCTCTTTGTTGGTCCAAACTCTCTCCGGAATGTCAAACTCCAACGAAACTGATGGACTACGATTGATAAGATAACACGCTGTCCGAACTGCTTCACCCCAGAATGTCTTGGGTAATTTAGCCATTCTGAGCATGCTTCTCACCTTCTCAACAATGGTGCGATTCATTCTCTCAGCTACACCATTGTGTTGTGGGGTTCCAGGAACTGTCTTTTCATGTCTGATTCCATGGTTTGAACAGTACTCTTCAAATTCTCTTGAAGTGTACTCACCTCCATTGTCGGTTCGGAGACGTTTTAGCTTTCGACCTGTCTCTCTTTCTATCAGAGCATGAAACTTTTGAAATACTTGAAACACCTGATCTTTGTTTCTCAAGATATAAACCCACAATTTTCGAGAAGCGTCATCAATAAAGGTAACAAAGTATTTATTACATCCTATCGATTCTATCTCCATTGGACCACAAACATCAGAATATACCAAATCAAGTATATTCGACTTTCTTTCAGATGATGTCTTAAATGAGACTCTATATTGTTTACCAAATAAGCAGTAGTTACAAGATTTTATCGTTGTACCTTTGGCAAAAGAGATGAGTGACTTTTTGGAAAGAATTTGCAATCCTTTCTCGCTCATATGACCCATTCTTTTATGCCATAAATCTGCAGAGTTTTCTTCGTGAGCCGCATTTAATTCACCTTGACATATTTCTGTATTTGTCCTGTATAACGTGCCACGAGCAACTCCTTTTGCAATCACCAATGCCCCTTTGGTGAGTCTCCATTTTTTATTTGCAAAGTAGTTCTCATATCCATCTTGGTCCAAAGCAATTCCCGAGATCAAGTTCATCCGCAAATCAGGTACGTGGCGCACATCTTTCAACAGTAATGTGCATCCAACATTTGTTTTTAAGCAAATGTCTCCGATCCCCGCAATCTTTGAGTAACTTGTGTTACCCATTTTTACATTGCTATAATCACCGGCTACATATCTGCAAAAAAGATCTCTTACCGGTGTGGCATGATAAGAGGCTGCTGTGTCGACCACCCATTCCGACTCTATACCTGCCAAGTGCATGCATTCTTCTTCCTCATTTATGAGGAGAACAACATCGTCATTATTTTGCACCATGGCAGCTATGTTGTCATCATTCTTCTGGCCGCTGCTTTCCCCTTTGCCCCTTTTTAGATTTGGACAATCTCTTTTGAAGTGTCCTAGTTGATCGCAATTGTAGCAATTTCTGGCCTTTGATTTTGATCGGACCTTGGACTTTCCACGAGCTCCGGATCTACCATAGTTACTTGAGCTCCTTTGGTAACTTCTGGCTCTACTTTCCGTGATGAGAGCCTGTCCGTGATTTTCAGGCCTTTTTCTCATCTTCTCATTAAGCAAAAGGGCTGATGTGACATCCTTCAACTCAATAGAGTCCTTACCATGTAAAATGGTTGTTGATAAAGTATCGTAGGAAGATGGCAACGAGTTTAGGAGCACTATGGCTTTATCTTCATCCTCGATCTTTACTCCGAGGTTTGCTAGCTGCGTGATTAGTCCATTAAGTACATTTAAATGAGACAAAAAATTTGTACCTTCACCCATATGTAGTGCATATAACTGTTTCTTTAGGTACAATTTATTTGTCAGCGTTTTGGACATGTATAGATTTTCTAACTTTGTCCAAATGCCACATGAACTCTCTTCATCGACGATGTTATTAACTACATCATCTGTTAAGTGCAATCTGATTGCACTAGCAGCATTTTCATCCAATTCTTCCCAATCCTCAAGTTTCATGGATTCGGGCTTTTTGGATTTGCCGCCTAGTGCCTTATGCAAACCCTGTTGGATGAGCAAGTCTTTCATCCTTCTCTGCCACGTTGAGAAACCGCTATCACCGTTGAATTTTGCTACCTCGTACTTTACTCCAGACATTTTTTTATTGAGTATAGTACAATGAGCTGCAAAAAATATTTCTGTAAATGAGCAGAACCTGTGCTCTGATACCAATTGTTGGGAATAAATCCTTAACAGAAATAATATTTGCGGTAATAAAGGCAACAAATGCGGAACACAACAATGCGGTTAAACAACGAGAATAAAAGAGAAATAATGACACCAAGATTTTACGTGGAAACCCTTCTAAATAAGGGAAAAACCACAACCCGAGAGGAGCAACGAATATCACTATAATAAGGATTTTACACTTGTATGTCTGAGTAAAACTCCAAAGACTACTACACATTCAAAAGAAATAACACTCTTTTGATTTTTCCACCTCACTACAATATAGCTCACACTCTCTATTTTTCCTCACAGATTATTTTCCTCTGTGATGCCTCACTCTTCTTTTCTCTCCTTTGTAATTCTTTTTGGTGTACTTAGAATGAAGAATCGTCCTCCCTTTTATAGAGAACAAATACACTACCCTCCAAATGTGCTATAGAAGAAAAACACTTTTTTCTTCTTCATAGCTTACCTACTCTACCAAACTTTGAAATTGGCACAAAACAAGTTTTTCTTCTTTATAGATTACCAACTCTACCAAACTTTGAAA
Organism: Solanum corneliomulleri; assembly: GCA_027704805.1. Taxonomy (NCBI): domain Eukaryota; kingdom Viridiplantae; phylum Streptophyta; class Magnoliopsida; order Solanales; family Solanaceae; genus Solanum; species Solanum corneliomulleri. The sequence continues at coordinate 9,089,639 of JAKWIY010003054.1, read as the reverse complement.
TTGGCACAAAGTTATTCAAAGTTTGGTACATGGGGATGGACCTCACAATTTCTTCTAATATAAATGTTCAACTTAATCAATCTCCCTTAAAATTAAGATATAAACTCCAAAATGTTAATAATATGGAAGAACAACTTATACAAACTTATCACAATTTAGTAAGACCGAGATAATGAATTCAAAGTTTGAAGCTTTTTAATGTTCACCAATGGTGAATTTTTGTTGCCGAAATTTTAAAAATTTGAAATCTCATTTTGCGCACACAATTTTATACAATTTTTGGGTCTTGATATTCTTCTCCTCGTGATATTCTTGATGTAAATCGTGCAATATGAATACAAGTCTATTTGAAGATATGAAGAGTTAAAAATAGAAGTAGAAGGATCCATGTGGGGAGAAAGAAAGGTTTATGAATGCAAAAATGAGTATTCTTGAAATGCAAACCCTTTAACTAAGAAGACTTATTTCATTAAGGTATTTATGTAATACCTATTTTAGGCATGGAGAAAGACTTACATTATTTACATACGTTGTTGAATTGGTGGGAAATATTTGCTTAACAATCATAGGGTGATCCGGAGAAAGGTTCGTGCTTGAGAATTCGTTTCTATTATAGATTAGGTGAGACTTTTGTTTTCTTTCTATTTTATATTATTTCAGATGCAGTATATTCAAGTCCAAAATCTAAAGGGTAAAAAAAAAATTGCCAAAAATTTTCAAAGGGGTACATCAAAAAAAAAAATTATTCAAAAGGGCAAAATCTCAAAAAAAAAAAAAAAATCACCAACATATAATACGACGGTTTTTAAAAAACAGTTGGCAACGATATTTTCAAAAACAAAATTTTACTAGAAGTGATTTGTTTTATTAAAAAGACAAAACTTTTTTATAAAACACTGATTTTAATTATTTAAAAAAAAATTCACCTACATTAAATAATTTTTAAAAAATAATTGACATCTATATTTTTTAAAAGTAGTATACTTTAATAGCTACCAAGTACCAAGGCCATATTTTTTTAAAAAATAATATATATATATATATATATATATATATATATATATTTCCATATAAATCTCTGCCGAGGCAGCGATATTTCCCAAAAAAAAAATTACTAAAGTAATTTCCTTTTTAAAAGAAGAAAAAAAATATTAACGAAATCGCTGGTAGGTTAGTGATTTGAGACTTAACGAAAAATAAAATCGCTATATCAATAGCGATTTTGCCCTTTTGGTTTTAAAAAAAAATGATATACCCCTTTGGAATTTTTAGTAATTTTTTTTAGGGAAAATTTTATATATGGCAAACTTATTTGATTAAATAACATTATATGGGTGTAGTTTACCTAATTACATTCTATGGGTATAGTTTAGTTATTTTAGGTATCTTTAATTTTGTATATAAGGTTTCTTTTGTTTTTTATTTATATAATTTTATATTAAAAAGTGGTTTGTAACTGAAGCGTTAAATATACAATAAATATAGATAATGCCATAATTTAAGGTAAACATTCCTTTTTTAAGGTAAACGTTCAAATTCATTATTTTTTTTTAAAAAAAAATAAGAATTATACAGCAATTGAAACAAAAGATAAACTTGTTTTTGTTGTTTATGAAACAACAGTTCATCAATTTTTTTTATTTTTTCTTTGTAATCGAATTCAGGTAAGTGTTCATTGGATGAAAATTCATGTTTATTATTGCAATAATTATACAATGTTCTATTGGATTTACAAATTTTGATTTATGTGAGTTCGTTATTGTGGTGTTGTAATTTTATTTTTTTTTGAAAACTGGTTTCAAAATATGATTATTTTAAGCAGATACAATTATATACTTTTTGTTGATGTAGTATTTGTATATTATAAAGAAGATCAGTGTAAGCTAATACAAGTAATCGTTGGTGATAATTGTATATAGCCATAAAGCGAGTGTTTTGCTTTTGATACAATTATATACTTTTTTTGATGTAGTATTTGTATATTAAAAAGAATATCAGTGTAAAATCAATTCAGTAATTGTATATATGATCTCTTTGAATGATTTGAAATATTTTTTTTTATAATTGTACAGATAATGGCTTTATTAGCTATTTTGGTTATGCATTCTGGTTAATATGTGTACATGAATATAGTAGTTAAACATGACAATATATACAACTATCTAAATGACTTTGTATATACTCCAATAATATATAAACTTAATATATACTAACTTCAATAATTTGTATATAACTACTAAAATATACAAATTACAATCATATATGAAATTTTCCCATCTGTATAACTAAATCCAATTACTTTGTGTATATATGTATACAAAAACAAAAATAATAATGAGCCTTTAATATACAATCCGCTACTACCACTATTAAAACTTAGTATATATGTATACAAAAACAGTCAATTTTGAAAACAGTCATGGACAGATCAATTTTTGTATATGTATATAAACTTAATATATACTAACTTCAATAATTTGTATATAACTAATAAAATATACAAATTATAATCATATATGAAATTTTCCCATCTTATAACTAAGTCCAATTACTTTTTGTATATATATACAAAAATAAAATAATAATGAGCCTTTAATATACAATCTGCTACTACCACTATTAAGACTTAGTATATTATTCATTATACATAACTTGAAGTATATATAAAGTAATCAAATCCACAGACACATATACAAATATATAACTAAAACATGTGTGTACTAAACATGCAATATATTATATACAATTACGTGAATACAAAATTTACTTAAACAATAATTTTTTGTAAATTGACATCTGAGTAACAAAAAAATTGTATCTAAATTTGTGTTTTAAGCCACTACCTCATAATTATGATGTTCTTCAGATCCGTCAACTTCACATGCATTTTCCTCTGAATCAATATTTACTGCTTTCCTCTTTCTTCCTCCTTGTACAATTTTAATGCCTCTAGCTTTAGCATTGTTAATAACTTCTTGAACTGCCGTAGGGTCATATTTTTTCTTTGATCTCAATTCTTCCATTGTTTGTTCATGTTGAACTTGTTTTGATTTTACCATAGACCCTACATCAACCCCAAAATCTTGAGTTAAACCCATTGAAAACGATGGTAAATTGTCAACAAAATTGACATGCAATGGAATACCTCTGATAATCCTCATAGATGAAGATGATTCATTCATTCTGTGACTAATTTGAGATCTAATTAGAACAAACAATCGATTATTTCATCAAAAAATATGAAAAAACATAAGAAACACAATACATATACAATTGTTGAATAAGGAAAAAAAAAAGAAAACGACTAAAATTTAAGACGAAAATTAAATTCAACTTTGGGAGGGAGTAATTGAATTTTGGACAATTTGAAATTCAAATCGGATAGAAGTATTAATTGTAGGAGAAAAAGGTGGAATATGAATAGGAGAGATAATATTAATTTATGTAAAATTATATACAAAATTAAAAAAAAAAAAGTTTTTATACTATTGGTTATATAATAGGTGGTGGACCCCATTAATTATAGCAAAAAAAATAAACTATAATTATAAAAAGTAAATAAATTAAACTATACCCCTATTATATAATTACTTAGGAATGTTTGTCATTCCATATAATTTTCCTTTTTTTTACCTTTTAAACTTCGAACTCCAGTATATTCTTTTTTTTAAAAAAAATTGTTTAAATATATTATTAATATAGATGTACATAACTTCAACATGTAATACCAACCATTATGTGTTGTAATAGTCATACCTCCCTATCGATCTTCCACACCTCCAAATTCTTCCCCTCGTTCGCATGATTTAATGTCATGTGTATGATACCCTTTAATATTCGTCAATATAACCCTATAAATATGAGTATTAAGAATCACATTATACACACTTGATGACTTGAATCACTTTAAAAAATAAAAAAGCTCCTATCTTTTTTCTATTTTATTTCTTATTTACTTTCTTGCTTCACCATTATTCTTGTTCCTTATTTTATTAGCACAAGGCTCACAAATTAAGGCAAAATTAATTCGACAATTGAATTGTGGAGATGGTGAGTTTCTCTTCTTTGTTGTTGTTGATTTCTAAAATTTCAAATTCTTTAATTTGAATACAATATATTGTATATTTATGTTATTTTTATTTTCAGGGAAAATAATCATATATTTTTGAACTATTGAAAACGTTATACATATATTTTTTATTATACTATTGAGATAGAGTTTTTGGAATAAAGACCAGAAACTCTTCGCTGAATGTGGCTCAAAACAATCAAAAATCTCAGGAGCTAATCCAAAATCACTTATTCGATCATCTAAAGAAGTGAAGCATTGTGTCCTTCACACTAATGGATGGCACGTGTTCTAATACTATGCATTTGCTCAATATTTTACTTAAAACTAAAAAAATCCACCCCTTCACTATTTTGAACCCACCCACTCACAATCAAAATAAAATAGTTATTCATTTTTTTAATGTAATATAATTGATTCTTTGCTTGATTAACAAAAAGTTCCATCTTCAAGAAAAAAAAGTCGGTTCATCTTCCAAAATGTTTTATACAACATTTAACACAAATTGATTTGAAGAATATTTTTAATCTTGGACTAATTAAAATCTATTTCAAAAGTATTTTCAACCCTAGACAAAGATGCTAAATTAAAATCAAAAGCTTTCCAACAACAAAAATCAATTGTGCATTGCTCTATGCTTCAAAATCTTTTAAAAATCTATTTGAAGAAAATTTTCATACCATTTCAACAACAATCTATTTGAGTTCAAAATTTTCAATTTCATTGCAACCCCATTTTGAAGCTTGGAGATTTTAACATAAGAAATCTAAAGGGAAAAAGGTCAAAAATACCACTCGACTCTGTTTTTAAGGTTAATTGCCAGTAAGCAGACACATAAGGTAACAAATAAAGATGCCATCATGAATCAACTTATAAAATAGAACGCCATACGACTAAATTATTGTAACATTGTTTCAATGACATTTAAGTAAAAGGGAAATCTAGTGTTACAATTTCACTAGTTAAATCGTGCTACCAAGATTATGAACACTAAGATTGTTAAACAAAATGAAAGCACCTGGCAACCCTAATCACAATCATTAAAAAAGCTACGACCTCAAAAGACACTTCTGTTTTCATTTCAAGAAGAATACACACCACCACTAAACAAACTCTAAAAGCATGAAACCGCTCTAAAAGCGTACCAAAATAAATGGAACACTTGTCAACATGCCGAGAAAACTACCCTCAGACATGCATGCAACCGATGTGCACTGTCATTTCGGCCTTTCACTATGTGGTGATGAAACTCCAAATCTTCTTCCCTATTGAGACTTCACCAGGATGCGGAACCTCTTCCTCCTCGTTGCCCTCATCTAATTCATCGTTCTCATCAGCATCCTCATCTCGTTCTCCATCTTCTTCTTGCACAATGGTGTCACCTTCATGCTCCTCGTCGTAGACATTGTAAGCTGAGGGTCCTTCTGGTGTTCCATTCATTTCTTCACTTAAACCTGTATCATCTACCAATTCATTAGCTATATCACCAGCGCATCCCTGATCATCATCTGCTGCTTCAATCAACTGCCAGAGAAGCAATAAACAAACTTTAGAGATCATTTGATTTAGAGACTTGCAATACAAAGATTAATAATGAAAAGACCAAAAATAATATATGGATCATTTCTTGTTGGATGTGTTTGCTATGATAAAACTACAAATTAATGTTCTATGTATAGTTTAAAATGTGCGTGACCTTTTACATAAAATAACCTGCTTTTCACTAGCCATTTTAGTGTTTTTAATTCATATATTACTACTACTTGCATTCTTGTTCCACATTCTATACCGCATACAACAATACATAAGTTTTTGCATAATTTACGAGGAAAAACAAAAATAGCAAAGCATATGTAAAATAATGCTTGGATTTTAAGGCGAGATTAAATCTCCTCACCACACCATCCACAGTTGTCTGTTGTCACCAGAAAAATGTATTAGAATGTTTCATTTGAGCAAAAGATCCAGTTTTACTAATATCAACGTATATCTAAATAGATAGTATACTTACAGGGCTATCGGCTACAGCGGGGAGAGCAGCATCAGAGTTTCTGAGTTCTCCATCACTGATGGCTGCAGGAGTTTCTGGAACGACTTTGGAGTCCCCATTTTCTTCCTGAGATTTTGAGACCAGCTCTGGCAAGGATCCATTAGCTGTTGCTACAGCAGCACTGATGGCAAGCATGTAAAGTTAAGACACCATTAGCTTTCAAAACAACAGCTGTTCCTAGCTCATAGAATGTGAGAAACATGGGGAAGGAGCACCCAAGAAAAGAGAAGTAACTAGAAAGTTGGTCATCTCCATCCAATGTTGGAGTTCCATGAGACCTAATATCTTTTATCAGACAATTGAATACCAGACCACTCAATGGACTCTCAAACACCGGGATGCTAGTGATAAATCTGGTTCCTATAGTCCTTTGGGTAGATTGAATTAGACAACTTCTAACGAGAAGGAAACTAGGAATACCACTCTGACATCCAGGTAATTAAAGGACTAACCACTGCAAATAACTTCACTAAATTTAATCAAACCAAGCTCATAGACATAAATAGGTCATGAAAGGAGTGCATTCGAATGGAACCACCTCTTCCTTCCCGTATAACAAACATACTTAGAGCTATATAGTAAACTGAACCAAGCTGTCTGATGTCTTGGAGTACAAGATTAGTATATATATAAAGATTGTATTCCTCAGTGTATGATGCTGGCAACTCCAAAAGAGAGACGATTATAGAAAAGAAAATAGCTTACAAAGAGCCTAGCAAATGTAAAATTTGATGTAAAACCCTCTATATATTGCTGGTTACACCAACAAAACAAAGACACAATACCTACAAACCTAGAACTTGTACTGAAGAGGAAAATGTTCAGGCCAAGAGAATTCTCAGGTGTCAATCTTGAGGGACAAGGTTGAGGACGGAATTGTGATATGAGTAATTTTGAATTCCACAACTCCTTTAGGAAAGTTCATCCAAACTTGAACAGTCAACTACCATTCATAATCCTAAAGAACTCATCATTTCATATCTAAATGTCCAGAAGTGACCTTATCCAAGACACTTGAGGATGTCAGAAGTCACTGATGTGTCGACTACCACCTAAAGAACTCATCATTTCATATCTAAATGTCCACAAGTGACCTTATCCAAGACACTTGAGGATGTCAGAAGTCACTGATGTACAATTTTACCCATGAAGTTAAGTTTGATAGATACATTGAGGGACAAGCTTAAGCCTTTCACCTCTCCCAATTTATACTCTGTTTATACCTATTGGACGCGGCAGTGAAGGAGGGGGGCCTGGAGAAGGTGATCTTCTTTTTTTCCTCGGGCAAAAGCCTTCTAAATGTTTGCATAAAAATTAATTTTAGCGCGACACCTTTTTTTTGGAGGGGTCTCATTCATGGTTTGGTTCATTTTATCTACGCACTACAATGAAAAGTAGAAACTAAAAAGCATACAAGGGATGTACCTTCTGGGATGACGGAGATTGTATCTTTTTTCACCAGGAGCCTGCACAGACGGGGCAGCCTTTTGCCTCCTCTTCCTCCTGCTGGTGGTTGTCACACTATCTGACTGTCCATCACTATGACTTCCATCAAATTCACTTGCTGTTCCATGGATGCGAGTACGCTTTCTGGTCTTACTTGGCGCTTCACCAAAGAGACTGGAATCTTCTTTCTGGCTCTCATTCACATTAATTGAGGTCTCCAAACCTCCATTGACGAGTATATTCTCAGACTCCTTAACATTTTCTCCAAGGATAATTTTTGCACTTGTAGCTTTCGAATTAGTGTGACCTGTCTTACTTATTTTACCACGCCCTTTCCTGACGGGTCTGCGCTGGCTATTTCTGTTCGAATGCTGAGAGTCTTCAGGAACATCTTTGCCAACTTCCACCTCTCTAACACTGTTATCTGTTTGAAGTTTTTGGTCATCAAATGTGTCTTTAATAGAGATAGCCAGATCTACTTGATCTTTTTTCACCATAGTATCAGGTAGTTCACCTTCGAATTTCTCTTCCGGAGAAGATCCTCCAATGAGATCTTGAGATGCAGGATGCTCAATTTTCTTACCTGGTGAAAACTTCAGAAGCTTTGTTGTACATTTGCGAAGCCAGGACATGGTTCCAGCAGAAGCCATAGATCCTGAATTAAGAGCACCTGGCAACAACTCATTGTTAGCCCTTACAGGTGTGTCCTGGAAACCATCAGTTAAATATTCCTGTGCAACATTTCGCAGGGAAGGGGCCTCTAAATCCACCACATCATTTAGAGGTTGAAGGTCAGAAAGCTCAAATATACGAATCCCCTCTCCACATGAGCTGCAATTCTCCTGCTTCTTGACAAAAGCAAGAAACCTCTCCCTTTCTTTTGCAAAAGCTTCCCTTTGATCCTTCAACTTCCTGCTTAAACCATCGAGCACATCAATGTCCTTTTTCATCTCTGACTGTTGTTCCACCAGATGCATCTTGTTTGATGAAATTTCTTGTTTTTCGTGCTCCAGCCTTACTCTTTCTGACTTCATCACTTCCATTTCCTTATGGGCTACTTCCCTTAAATAGTTAGCATTGCTGAGTTCCCTCTGCCTCTCTTCCTCAAAGCGTTTCTTCTGCTCATGCAGTGCGGATTCCATTTCCTCCCGCTTCCGCTGCATTTCACTCTCAAGATCTCGTTTTTGTTTTTCGAAATCATGAAGCATTCGGATCTTCTCACTTTGAGTTTTCTCAGATAATACTGATCTCTCATGATCCATTGTAGCTGCAAATGTCTCTTGTGCCACCTTAAGGGCTTCCAACTCTCTCTGAACATAATTTTCTGTTTCCAGCTTCTCCTTCTTCAACCTTTCCTCTTCAGTGTGCTGCAGTTTCTCAAATTTCTTTTTCGAATCATTAACTTCCTGCAACTCCTTCTTGATCGCAGATCTTTTCTCATCCAGCTCTTCCCATTCTCTCTCAAATCTCTCTTTTTCCTGCTTTAAATCTTCAGCTTCATTCAAAAGAGTGTCTCGCAAATCTCTGCACTTGTCGATCTCCTGCTTCAGTTCTGATTGAAGGCGAGCATGTTCCATTTTCTCATCTTCGGTTATTTTAAGCTGCTCGATTCCCTCATTAATCTTGAGCTGTTGTTTTTCAAGTTCAGCTCTTCTGTTCTCAAGTTCAACCCTTAAATCCAGTAAACGATCCTTCTCAGTAAATATCTGCTTCTTTTCAGTTTCCAATTCTCTCTCATCAATTTTCAGAGACTTCTCCCTTTCCTTTAGTGCTTTCAGCTTCAATTCAAGATCTTTTTCCTTCTCTTTCATTTTGTCACTTTTCTTTTCAAGTGCCTGTTCACGTTTTTTGAGTTTTTCTTCAATATGACTAACTTCAGCCTCCTTCTTCTCCAGTTCAATCACCTTGTTTTCCAGTTCCTCATCTAGTGATGCATGCCTCTGTCTCATCTCTAATTCAAACTCCTCCTCCTTAGATTTCAGGATAGCTCTATGTTCATCCATTAGCTTTTGAATTTCCTCCTGTTCATTATTTATCACAAACACAGTAAAAATATGATAGTTAAATACTTGAAAACTTTTATTTTCCAAGTTCTTATCTTCCTCAGAAACAAAAGACTTTATAGGGGAAATTACCGAAGAGAAATTGAATTAAAAAGGGAGGGACTATCCTCATAAATAACAATCAAGAATTCAGAATAACAAATCAGTATAAAATGCAGGTACACTTACTCTTTCTTTTGCATTTAGCTTTTCCTGTAGTTCATCTAATTCTTCCTTTTTTATCTCCAGGCTCTTTCTCACATCCTCAAGTTCCTGTATAAAATGGAAAATTCATAAACATGAAGATAGATATGTACACATTAGCTACTCCATTGGAGAATTCAAAGGACACTTGCCTTCTCCTTAGAAGCAAGGATAGCTAGTCGGCTGCTCATGTCAACTTCTTTCTTCCTCAAAACTGAGTTAGCTATGTCAATCTTCCTCTGCTCATCTTCCAGGTCACTCTGCTTTTGCCTCAGAATGCCGTCATTCTCATTTGCTCGCTGCTCTCTTTGATTAAGCAATGTTCGAGCATCAGCCAGCCTCTCCTCTCCTTCCTTTAGTTTTCTTTCCCATTCTCGCAACTCTTCTCTGTGTTTAGATATAGCACTCTCATGAGCTTCACGCCTGACATAACAAGGGGGGAAAACTGTTACTGTGAAACCCAAAAAAGAACAAGTAGCGTAAAAAAATGAGAAAAATAATAACTTTCAAAGGAACATACTCGGTATTGAAAGAGGACCGTTCTCTTCTAAGTGCATTTTCTTGAGCCTCGATATCACGCATTTTCCTCTCAACATCTGAACTTTTTCTACTCACCTCAGCGGTCTTGGCGTCAGCTGCACGCAATTTCAGTTCTACATGTAGTGAATTCTCTTCAACACTAGTAGCCAATGCCTTTGCCTCATCTAATTTCGAATCAGCTACATACTTGGTCTCTGCATACTGAGAGCGCATCTCACGCAGTTCCTTCTCTAACTGCACCAGCCAACAATTCGAAAGTTACCAGACACATCGCTAGCGGGAATCCAGGATGTTCAATGTTCATTTAGGAGAATCGAGCAAGTTCACCACATAATAAACATGGAGAAATCAACAAAATTACCTCGCTAGTGCCTCATATAATTCGGCTTTTGTTCAGAGATTTAGAAGTTCTGCACCCTCTTTGATCATTAGATGACTAAAAATAAATTGTATCACCCCAGAAACCAAGGTAAATGTTCGTATGACAGGTTTGTTCTACATAGAAATATTCCAGATAAACATATGTGGCTCTAGCACAAATGCTGAATTTGTCTGCCCATTAGTTACATAGTTTACCATACTGTATGGTTACAACTGACACGTATCATTATTACTAATTCTTGGCAACATAAACTGGTGATGTTCTAAAACACAAAAGATGGAATGCATAGGAGAGCAGCATACTGTATGGTCATAATTGACACATATCATTACTCATCCTTTTTATTTGTTTAGTCTGATTGTTATAATCATGTTAGCTATCGCATCACACGTTTTTGAAAGAACAGTCTGATCCTAAAACACATGGTTGGCTAATAAAGTAGAAGAAATGTACCTCACGCACACATTGGTTCTCAACACCCAATGCCTTCCTCAAATTCTCCTCCCGTTTCTCCACTTCAGATAGAGCAATTAAGTGAGCTGTATGTTCTCTTCTATAGGCCTCATTTGCTTCACTTAAGGCTTGCTTAATTTCTTCAAGCTTAGCAGACCACTCCTTTTTCTCAATCAAGAGAAGGCCCATATTGTACTGATAGTCAACAAGCTACAGAAAAAACACAGATACAAAAAGATCCTTGTATAATTAGTTCAAACTCATACACCAATGACACAACATGTATATACTGAGAAACACTAACATATACTTCAAAGAAACAAGCAGCAACGTCTTGCACTATATACCTTTATCTTTGGCTATAACAAGGGCAACCCCCTCCCCTTCCATCGGTGGACAGGGAAATTAAGTTTAGGTTGGGACATATCTTGCAAATACAACTTACAGGAAATTTCTATATGCAAAAGCATGGATAATACCAGATATAGAAAGAATATCAAGGCTATTTAATAGATTGATGAACTCATAAACAACAAGGAACATCTAACTGTTAATTAGACTGATATGTCAAAACAGTACAATCAGTCAATCAGTAAAAGAGAAATGAAGATTATATTATTACCAAAACTTGGATTTCATAATATCAGCTCCACTTGCAAGAAAGGAGTTCAAAATTGTCACCGAATTTAGCAAGATTCTTGAATATTCAAATTTAAAAAAGAAAATATCTCCTATATCAAAAAAGAAACCCCTATGTGGGCTTCTAGCCAACTCGAGTCGGCACACATGTTCAAAACTCTATGGGGACTTAAACCAGGTTTTGTTCACAGTAGAGTTCCAACCCATGACATGGACCCAATATCATGTCTTTTTTGTCCTCACCGGAGAACCAAGGACCCGAAAAGCAGAAACATTTAAAAAAAATGCCTCTGAAAAGGGAAAGTTGAGTCCCAACTTGCTCTGTCAACCAAAAACGGTATTAGAATAAATCATTCTATTTTACTGGACTTTAACTTGGGAGCATGGAACAATAGTATGACATTCAAGAGTTCAACAAAATTTAGCAAGCTGTTTTGGTAAATTCAGGAACTAGTAGAAAATTTTCTCAACTCAGGAAGAATTCGTGATTCAGAGACCAACGTTTTGTCCTAGTGGCAACAGTCAGTTTCTGAATTCGAAAATTCACGGTAGAGGAACCAATATGTTGTCCTTGTGGCAATATAGATTGTCGTTTCATCATACAAATTTGGAATCTTTCTGGAAGTCAGCTCTCTCTCCCATCCACAGGAAACATAAGTTAGAAAATGTGCTTGTATTAGGATTGTTGTCTCACATACTTTAGATGGACAAATGCTCTCAGATAGCTTAATGAATAAACTCTGAGCTTCAATTAAAATGTCTGTGGCTCAACATGTCAAAAGTTCTATGTCCAACCAAGTGAGGGTCTAGCAATCTATGTCATTACTAATCTTAGTTTGGTACCAAGTAACATTATGATCACTGTTTGACAATGTATACATATAAGTTACCCAATGTGTCAACCCCAAGGAAATCATTGTAGCACCAAGAGAAGAGAACCTTGGAAATCAGTATGAAAATAAGTACTCATTGACCGCCTCTTCAACCGTTCCCTTGGTGATTTTGACTGGCACTGAAGTTTAAAAATGAAAGATAATACTAATTACAATAAGCTGAATATAGATAACATACCAAAAGTACCCTTACATCTTTTCGTCTTCAAAATGGCAAGTCATTGCAATATGAGAAGGCTAAAATGAGAATGTTACAGATAAATTGTTTTCAAATATAAAGCAATCTTTTTCGAATGGACCAAAAAGAAAAGTGTGTCAAGAGTATTATGCTAATAATAATGGTGTTGGCAGCGTTTACAAAGGCTCATTTAAGGTATGCTTAAGCCCTGAAATTCAGAAAATCTCAGGGAGGTGATCTTCACCTGGCTTAAGATGCACTTCCGTGTAGGCAAGGCACTGAAGCATGCCCCTCATTTCCCATGAGTTCTATCTTGAATCAAGGATACTAAATAATAGATAAAATCAGTAAAGAGGTATATTAATTGTCAAGGAGAACACTATGAATGAATTTGCTACTATTTCTTACATAACAAATATATTTTATTTTTATTTTTATTTCTTCATAGTGGTTACACATAAACCCCACACTGAACTGGTCTCAGGTTCAATTCCCAGCGGAGACAAAAACAATAGGTGATTCTTACTCTCTGACCTAGCTTTGGTGGACAAAGTTACCTTGAATCTTTTGTTGGTGCAGGTGGCAGGTATTCTATGGAATTAGTCGAGGCGCGCGACAACTATCCCGGACACCACGATCATCAAAAGAAGAAAATACCCCACACACACTGAACTGTGTGTTGCAGTTAAAGCCCGAATAGACCTAGAATGATTTCAAATATTTTCACCCTTGACACTATGCATTGCAACCCACATGTGCACACCTTGATTTATCCATCAGCTAGCTTCTACCTCCCACCAACACATATAACAAGTAAACCTGTTGATCGGCCAACACTTCACATATATGAATGGTCCATCTCAACTTCATTGACAATAAGGTCACACACCTGGACATATGATTGTCATCTAAAAACTAACCACTTACTAGGTGAGGGGAAATCTTAAAAGTCATACCATGTAATGAAAGGATAGTGAATGGACACTGCATAATAACTTCTAACTTTATTAATCATTACAAAACACATCCTATAGTGTCCGGATCAAAAATCAAAGGATTTCTGAATTCAGAGTAAAAAAACTAGTTTCTCGTTTCCCATGAATTAAAGGGGGCTTTCCCTTTAATTAAACAACCACAGTGCTACCCTGCCTGAGGATCTCACAACTTCTGAGGGTTTTAGCAGGTAATTTGAACTTGGGATTCTCCTTTTCAATGTATTATTTGAAAAGACGTACTACTACTTAAGAAGCATATAAATACAAACAGAACAAGCACAGCCTACTTTCCAACCAAGCATATAAATACAAACAAAACCCATTTTTTTACAAGATCCATGTACAAAATACAAAATAAGCTCTTCATAACTTCATTAAACCAAGCAAATAACAACTGTTTCTTCCTACACCTATTTCTTCCAACAAAGTTTAAAACCAAGAAAACTAAAAAAAAAAATGTACCAAATAGCAAAACAATCATATTCCATAAAAAAAACACAAGTGGGGTTAGTAAAGTTAACCTCATTTTCAAGCTTCGACACCTTATCAAGTAGCACTACTTTATCCACGGTATCATAATCTTGAATTGATGACAAACCCTTTTGTCCAGAACCCATAAAAACAACATCTTTACCCTTAGAAACTGTCTTATTAGCCAGATCGGTTCTGGGTGTCAAAGTCCAGCCGGAGAAAACCTTTCTCGGCGGTGTAGACATTATCAAAAAACCCCAATAATCACCTTTCAAGAATCTCAAAAATCAAAAATCAAAGATTTCAACTTTCGATTAAAAAAAAAAAAAAAAACTTTAGTGGGTTTCACGATAGCAGAAAAAAAAAAGTATAATATTGAAAAAAAATCGGAATTTTTGAAAACCCTTCACCGGAGTTCTTGAACCACCCCCACCCTACTTACGCTCTTTATCGCAACCCCACTTTGTTTAATTTCGATTTATTTACTGTTTGAAGTCCAGCAGCCATTCTTTTTATATGAAGTTACAATTTTGTCCTTCTTCTTTGTATAATTATATCCGTTAGGTTAGGGTGTTTTCGGAATTTTATGAGCCGCCTTTGGATGTAAAAGTGACTTTTGTTTTCGTATTGTCGAAAATACCCTTGTGAAAGTAGTTTAAAGGGAGGGTATAAGATGTAAATAAGGAAGGATCTAAGGGTATTTATGGGGATAAGGGAATATGTTGCTTTGTAATGCCACGGTGTTAACAGGTTGGTTCTTAGGAAGCTTTGGGAAGAGATGGAATGGGGGGTCTTCTAAGCCATGTATTTTTGCCTATCTACATATACACTTTACATTATCCATTTCTAACTAATAATAATAATAATGATAATAATAATAAATAATGTGTTTCGTATCACCCCATAAAATTAGATACAAGAAAAAAAAACTTCTTTTCCTATTAGTTTGGTCTATTTTGACTTGGCATAAAGTTTTTTTTTTTGAAATTTGTAATATTAAATACAAATATATCAAAATATTTTTTAATCTTGTCGTTTAAAGCATGAAATATGAATAATTAAAATTAAAGAGTTATTAAAAGGAAAGTAGATCAAACAAATTAAAACAGAAGAAGTATTAAATATAACAATTGACGTTAGAAATAGTCAAATTACATTTGTGTTAAGTTAATTAATTATTTGAAAATAAGGATCTGTTTAATATTATCTTAAAATTAAAATTAAAATTAAAATTAAAATACATTTATCATCCAAACAATTTCTTCTATTTTCTAAACATTGCTTAATCTAAAAATAATATATGTTAGCTCTATGCAATTGATAAAGAATTTTATGCGAAAAGGTTAGAAAGGTATTTTAAACAATCTAACCTCTTTCTTTAATATTATTAACTAGTGAAATCATCCGCGCTTCGCGCGGCTATATGAAAATTTTAAAACATAATAATATGTAATATATATATTTATGTTAGTATTAGATATATAAAATAATTAATATTGATATTCCTCTTCATCAGCATATGAAACGTTTTCTCATTTTTTTAAACAATCTGCATATGAAACGTTTTCTCATTTTTTAAAACATATATAAATAAAATTTCTTTTTGTATCTTTTTAAATGCAGAACTATTAATATGTATATAGTATAATGAAATATTCACCGTGATAAAGTAAATGGAATTAGAGACAATATTTCAAAATAACTAGAATTATGTTGAAAATATTACATATGTTTTAATTTACTCTATTTTTTTTATAGGATTACTATTTTCTATACAAATTATGATTTCGTAAAAAAATATTTTGATTCTTTTATTATTTCGTTATTATTACATTTGTTTATTATAACTTTTAAACACTAATTAAATAATTATAAGAATTATGAACAATGAAACATATAAAAATTATGAACAATATTTAAGATTATAGTTACAAGTAAGATGAAGAGACGTGAGTTATAAATAATTTAAATGTACAATTTTATTAGACATTAAAGGCATTGATAATTACGCATCGATTTTATTTGTAAAATAAATAAATGAAAATAAGAACTCAAAATACAAAAAAGTGAACCAAAATAATATAATAATTTGTGAATCCATATTATACATACATTTCAAACAAAAAAGAATAGCTACAAAAATAGATTGTTACATACGCGAAAGATGGCATCGTGAAATTAGTATTTTCAATTACTTTTTGCAAGTATAATAAAAATGAAACTCCTAATCATCATAATTTTTTTGTTGCTTAAAGGGAATAATTATATTAATTGTGCTTCATAATAATTAAAAAAAAAGAATACTAATAGACCAAATGATAAGCATTGGCAAACATACTATTCATACAAACCAAAATTTAATTATTTTTTTAGCAAAAAGAAGCTAAGTAACTAATACAACTCAGAAGAAAAAAAATCCAGCAAAAATAGTCTCTAATTATGCTTCTTTTTAACCTTCTACAGTACTATATATTCCTTTGCAAGTAGATTCGCAATCAAATTTTCGCCATATATCAAAACTCTTCATCATGTGCTACCAATTGAATAAAAAAAATTATGAATAAATAAAATATCATATACCAATTAAAAAAAATAACTATATTAAAAGAAAAAAAATTAAACTATTTTTAACATATATGTATATTAATTTTTCAATAGTACCGACAATACTAAATAATAATCATCTTTTGAAATCTAACAAATATTATAATCAAAATACATTATATCTCGAAAATTGACTATTAGAAAAAACTATTACATATTGCCAAGACATTGATCATTGTTAAAAAGTCATTTTTTATCATACTTGTTTAGTGAATGATAATACATACAGAAATAGAATATTAAGAAAGCATGTCAAAGTAAATGAAAATAAAAAGAAAGACTTGAGAATGAAATATATTTTACCTTCATGTAATTTTTTGTTACATGTCACAAAAAAATGATGAAGAAGAGCAATGGCAATCTTGTATGTGAATACTCATGAAACTAAATTTGAATTTATATATGCAAAATACAGGAAATGAAAAATAAAAACTTGAGAATGGAATGAAATATAATATTTCTTATCTTGATGTACTTCTTTTTGGTTACTTGTTAGTCCATTCACAAACCAATATGATGAAGAAGACAAAGGATAAATTTAAATGTGATTTTTGATGAAACTAAATATGAATTTATAGGAAAAATAAAGAAGTACCATAAGACAATGTAAACTTACAAGTTTGAAGGTATGGACATAAAAATGATGGGAGTTATGAATATTATTAAAATAAAATTAAAGAGGTATAAATCATGGGTAATAACTCATAAATAAATTAAATATTAAAGAGAAAACTACTTATTATATTAAATAATTTATCATTTTATGGTTAGAAGTAAGACAAACAAATAAAAAAGAATGTGAAGAGTTTTTTAATAAATCTTCCTCTATTAATAAATATTTATTCGTAATAAATTAAGTAATTTACTTTTACAATACAATAGTTAATTTAAATATGAAAAAGACCCAAAAAATGCAAATGGAATCATAAAGAGGTGCCACAATATATATATATATATATATATATATATATATATATATATATGATTTCTTTATTTAATTATTTTCTTGTTATAATTTAAAATTTTAAATGTTAGGACGTTTAATAATTCAAATAAGAAAAGATTTAACAAGTCGAATTTTAGAAATTTGTATCTATTACAAGTGAGTAAAAATTTAGTATCTACAATTAACTTTAATAATATCAAAGTCCCAAAAATTATTTTTTTAACTGAAGGACCTATTAGGTCGGATTTATCAAATAAAGAAGAAATTTACAAATATGTGTTAGTAGGCTAGCCCAAAATAATGCTCAACCATTAACTCAATCAACTAAGCTAACCAAATAAAATTAATTAACAGAAAGTGAAAAAAAGAACGAATTAGGAAAGTGAAGAAACAAGGGGTTCTAGTAGTCAACTCCATCGAGCTTGGATGAAGGTCCTGAAAGTGTGCTGTTCGCTATAATCTCACAAAGGATGGAGGTATGGGGCTTAGCAAAAATTGGGTCACAATTGCAAATTGCTGAAACCACCAATACCACACATTCTTTTAATATCTAGCACAAATATCAAAATTAAATACAATTTCGTAGTTGTTTAAAAAATGTAAGGTCATTCACCAAATTGACCAAACTTTTTTTAACCAAATGACATACGTTATCACCTATTGCATCTAAATCCGGTAGAAAATACCTCATTCAATGTTTTTGTCTTAGTCTATAATCTTTGTACACCTTAGACTTTCATCAGGTGACACAATAGATACACTATATAAAATCATTTCCGATAATTTAAGAATTTTTTTTTAATTTCATAATAGTGCAATCAAAATGATATAAGTCACTGACCCTAACTTATCTGTTTGTGAAGTGGATTGAGCCTAAATTAGGCATACTTCACTTATCCATGTTAATGATTTGCTTTACGACACTAGGAAGCTCCTAAAAATTATCCACTATATGAGTATCTGTAAAATTAACAACCAAGTTAGCAAAAATATTTGTCAGTTTTGCCTTCCCTCTGAGTGTGGTTCAACCGTAAGAATATCTTTCCTCATCCTGTTGATTGCTTCAATCTCCTTAACCACACATCATGGTACCTCTCAATTTTCGTCAATGAATTTTTTTTTATAGATAGAGAATCAGTCTCAAAATTGAATCCCCTCTTGTATAGCAATTGCTTCAGCAACAATATTGGTCGTAACCCTACAATTCGATAACCTTCATCATTATTTCTCACACTAAAGCAGTTGAGCTAGGGCCAGGATTGCACTTGGATGCACCATCAATATTTCATTTGTACAATCCAGAAGAAGACGTACCATCTTCTAATTTTGTTATCGTGACTCGGATGACATTCTTTCAAAACTTTATCAATATGAGACCAGGTCTTATATAAATTATGAAAAAATAAAGATATTTGGTAATAATAAACTTTGAATAGTATCACTTGTATCCCTAATGATCTTTTTCGAAAAGCATATAAATCATCATGAATGATATTTCTGCATTGGGAAAAGGGTCTGATATACCCCTCAACTTTGTCACTTGGAGCTGATATACCCCTTCTTATAAAAGTGGCTCATATATGTCCTTACCGTTATACAAACGCCTCACATATACCCCTACCGTTACAAAATGGCTCACATATGCCCTTCATTTAACGGAAGTTAAAAAATTAGTTTTAAATTTATATTTGTCACTTTTAATTTTTGTAAAAAAATTATTTAGGCGTATATATGATTCTTCTATCAAAGTTCAAGGTATATTTTAATTTTTTTCATACATAATTTTTTTTGACTTCTTTTATTATAATTATTTGAGTTTCTTATTCTTATTTTGTTTTTTCTTTCATTCCTTAGTTTAAAGAAAAAAATTTAAACTATTTTTTTTCTGTGTATTGTAATTTAATTTCGTATTCGAAGAAAAAAATTGGTCATCTACAATAAGTTTTACAAGAATATTAGTGAAACATAAATAAATTTGATTATCAAAATAATAAATATAAATTAGTCATTGAAATAAAAAAAAAGTCAAAAAAATATGTTTGACGAGAATAAATTTACTCATATGGGATTATATTTTAAAGAAAAAAATAATAAAAATTTAAATTAAAATTATTATTTTTTCATTTCCGTTAAAGGAAAAGGGTATATGTGAGTCATTTGTCTACAAGTAGGGGTATATATGAGTCACTTTTATAACGAGGGATATATCAACTCTAAATGACAATGTTAAGGGGTATATCAGATCCTTTTCCCTCGTGCATTTCCATAAGAACCAAACAACTATACGAGGATAACATCAAATGATAGTTTTATATATTATAAATTCTTTGAATGAAGGGCATAATGTTCAAGCAATATTATGTTATTGTTAACTATTGTCATATATTAATGCATCTTCTAAAGCATTAAATAATTAATATTTTAGTAAATAATTAATTTGTTTTACGCATAAAGTAGATATTATGATGCAAAAAAAAGGATTGAGCTTCAACAGTTAAGACCTCTCCTATCTACTTTTTCCTATACATTACCTATTTCTAGGTAGGGTAGAAATTCAATCTCGATAATTGTGCTCTTGATCTGCTACACATATTGACATTAAATTAAATGTTAGCTCTATTTACATGATAAAAATTTCATGTGAAAATGTTAAGAGGCTATTTAAAAAAAATAAAATCAACACCTTTCTCTAATATTTTCAATTCTTTTATTTATTTATTTATTTTTCCATAATTTTAAGTAGATTTAGATAAGGTGAAAATATTGATTTTGAAGTTTTAAATATTATGATATTTATAATTCAAATGAGGAAGATTTATAAAATCAAAGATTAATAATCTGTAACCTTAACTAATATCAAAGTCCTAAATATTAGGATAAAAAATAAATCAATTGTTTGAGGAAAATAGTAATGACAATTTTGCATATTGAGTTTTTAAACTAAAGGATAAAAAGTTCAAGCAACATTTGAAAGGGTATTTGTGCTTTTAAAGTGATATATACATTCATTTTTACCTGTTCAATTTAAAAAGTCCAAAAGATAATTTGTAGTTTAGTTTCTAATTGCCTTTATTATTACTATTCTCATTTCTTAATACGTTTCTTAAAGTATTAATTTTGTTATATTTAAAAGGTGTATCGTAAAATTATTATTCAATTTATTTAAAAATATATCAAGTCAATAAGTATTAAATAAATAAAAATAAACGAAAAGAACAATTATTATAATTGTCACTTAAAGACTTTATATACATCTTTTATTACTAATAAATAATTCCTAAACATAAATTTTATTTTGGTATTGTGTAATTGTAGAAAAATCTTATATTCTTTATCTCATTGTTAATGGAGTAAAATTCAAAATATTATTTGTCACCTCTAAAAAGGTTGATATTATAGGTTTGATATAAAAAGGGACATAGTTAATTTCAACTGTGTTAAAGCTTGAGATTTTGAATATGGCAAGATTGAATTGAACAGAACAGGTAGTGCAACATGTTCCAGTGAAATATTGCAGCGAGTATGCAAGTGGCGGCACATGTGTTATATATGAAAACTTATATGTACGTTTTTGTTTAGTTTACTTGGTTAAGGAAAACTATTAAAAACAAATTTGAGTACAATAAAGTTTCGAGAAAAAGAGTTAGTAGAAGTCAACAAGGATTTGTAGAAGACAAATACAAAGTTGATTTGTACAAGGATTGGCAGAATTTCTGGTCTATAAATAGAGAGCTATTTTGATCAGGAAACTTGCGCACTTACAAAGAGAGAACTTCAAAACACGATCAAGAGGGTTGAGAGAGTTTTGTTAAAATCTTTTGAGTGCTGCAAGTTGAGTGTTAAAGTTGTACGATTGTATTCAAGAGTTTGTTTACAATCTAGGTAGTAGATTTGCTTGACAAGTTAGAGTACTTGAAAAGCATTGAAAAGATAAAAAACTAGGGAGTAGTTTTTTTGTCTTGATTAGAAGGAGTTAGAGTTTATAATTCCTTAAGAGCTAAAGAAGTTGTAATCTTTGTATTACTTGAAATTTACAATTAATACAAAGTGCTGTTCAAATTAATTACTGTTAAGTTCGTCAAGCAAACACAAACAAGTAGTTAATACGTGTTCCTTTGAAGAATTCAGGAGGGTAGAATTCCAACAAGTGGTATCAGAGCAAGGTTATCTTTAGAGAGTCTAACAACTCAAGATAAGATCAACATGAGTTCTGCACCTCCACTCGGACACGGTAAGGGGCAACACATCAACAGACCTCCACTATTTAACGAACAATACTACTCATGGTGGAAGGCAAGGATGGAAGACTTCATTCAAGCTGAAGACTACGAATTATGGGTAAGGATTACTAAGGGACCACAAATTCCTACCACCACTGATAGTGAAGGAAATAAAATACCTAAACCCGCAGATACATATAATGAAGCAGATTATAAGATGCTAGGAAAGAATGCAAAAGCTAAGTGTATTCTTGTATGTGGATTAGGACCTGATGAATTTAACCGTATCTCAAGTTGTACCTCTGCTAAACAAATATGGGATACCTTACAAAACGCTCATGAAGGTACTACTCAAGTCCGAAAATTCAGGATTGCTAGTTTGTGTTCAGAATATGAAGCCTTTAAGATGAAATCCGGAGAATCTCTTCAAGATATGATCACCAGATTCACCACTGTGGTAAACGAACTAATCTCATTAGGCAAAGTATATACCACTGAGGAACAGGTTGACAAAGTACTTAGGATTTTGCCTAGGTCTTGGGAAATCAAAGTCACTGCCATTAGAGAAGCTAAGGACCTAACTACTATGTCTTTAGATGAATTAGTTGGGAATCTCAAGACCTATGAGATGAATGTTGACAAAAGAAGTGAAGGAAATAAAGAAAAAGTTCTTGGTCTTAAAGCAACTGAAAGTGACGAATCAGACGTTGATGACGATGATCTAGCTTTGATAAGTAGGAACTTCCAGAAACTCTTTAAAAGGGGGTTAAACTCTACCAAGAAATCACCACCCTTGAAAGAAAAAAATCCTGAACGATCACAAAATTGAGGATGTTTTAAGTGTGGTAAGACAGATCATCAAATAAAGGACTGCCCAATGTGGGAATTGGAATGGAAAAAGGAAAAAGCTGAAAAAGAAAGGAAGGAACTCCTCAACAAAAAGAAAACCAAAGAAAAGGAACAAGCTATGTATGCAGCCTGGGGAACAGGTTCCTCGGACATGTATGAAGATGTTGAAGACCTTGCCTTGATGGCAATAGAAGAATCAGACGCTGAACCTGAATCAGACTCTGAAGAAACTGAGGAAGAAGTGAGAGAAAGCAAGCAGCAGTGGTACATGGACAGTGCTTGCTCAAGACACATGACAGGGAATAAGACATTGTTTCTCTCACTAGAAGAAGGAAAAGGAGGTATGGTTGCTTTTGGTGGTGGAAAAAAGGGTCAAATCAAAGGTTGTGGAAAGATTGGAAGAACTGATGAACATTCAATTGATAAAGTATACTATGTGGAAGGACTTAGACACAATTTACTCAGCATATCTCAATTGTGTGATAAAGGTAACAAGGTAATCTTTCTATCCACTGGTGTTGAAGTAATCAATCTAAACACACAAAAACAAGTGTTAACAGGAAAAAGAGATAAACATGTCTACACCGTAGACACCTCAACTATCTCTGACACAAATCTAGTGTGTTTAAGCGTGTTGGAAAAAGATCCCTTGTTGTGGCATAAACGGTTGGGTCATGCTAGCCAAGTTCAATTAAACAAACTTATCACCAAGGATTTAGTTATAGGACTGCCTAAAAATAAATTCAAGGAGGATAAGGTTTGTGAAGCATGTACTCTAGGAAAACAGATAAAATCATCATTTAAGTCCAAACAGATGGTAAGCTCAACTTGTTCCTTAGAACTAATTCACATGGATTTATGTGGACCAATGAGGGTTCAAAGTAGAGGGGGAAAAAGATATGTGTTTGT
Organism: Solanum corneliomulleri; assembly: GCA_027704805.1. Taxonomy (NCBI): domain Eukaryota; kingdom Viridiplantae; phylum Streptophyta; class Magnoliopsida; order Solanales; family Solanaceae; genus Solanum; species Solanum corneliomulleri. The sequence continues at coordinate 9,065,749 of JAKWIY010003054.1, read as the reverse complement.
CTTAGTAGATGATTACACTAGGTACACCTGGACACTATTCCTTGCAGCAAAAGATGATGCATTTGAAGTTTTCTGTTCACTAATAAGAAAAATTCAAAGAAAATATGGGAAACAACTAAAGGCAATCAGATCAGATCATGGAACTGAATTTGAAAATTCAAAGTTTGCACAATATTGTGACCATCATGGGGTTGATCATAACTTCTCTGCCCCTAGAACACCTCAGCAAAACGGTGTGGTGGAGAGAAAGAACAGAACTCTTCAAGAAATGGCTAGAACTATGATGATCGCAAGCAAAATTGCAAACCAATTCTGGGCAGAAGCAATAAACACTGCTTGCTACACCATAAATCGTTGCATGACCAGACCCTTGTTAGAAAAAACTCCATATGAATTATTGAAAGGGAGAAAGCCCAACATATCTCATCTTAGAGTGTTTGGATGCAAGTGCTTCATTCATAACAATGGAAAAAATCTGCTTGGAAAATTTGATGCTAGAAGTGACAATGAAATTTTTCTTGGATATTCTACACAAAGTAAAGCCTATAGGGTACTCAATAAAAGAACTATGTGTGTCGAAGATAGTGTTCATGTTATTTTTGATGAAAGCAGCACTATGTCAAATGAAGATGTGTTGTTCAGTAACACATCAGCTGAAGAACATGCTGTCTCTGAACAGGAACAGGTCCAAGAAACTGGTTCCTCTGACACAACAAACAGGGAAGAAACTGAAACTCAAGTGAATTCTGATGAAAGAATTGATACAGATGAAAATCAACCAGATATTAATGAAGAACAAGAAAGATCAACTCCTATCCTAAAAGAGTACAAATACCAAGGATCACACCCATTGGAAAACCTGCTCACTGATCTTTCTTCAGGAATTACCACTCGATCAAGAATGAAGAATCACTACGCGCATAGTGCATTCCTATCCATGGTAGAACCAAAGAAAATAAGTGAAGCTCTTCAAGATGCAGATTGGATTATAGCCATGGAAGAAGAATTACATCAATTTGAAAGGAGTAAAGTATGGCATCTAGTACCTAAGCCCTCAAACAGAACTATAATTGGAACTAAATGGGTGTTTAGGAACAAGTTAGATGAACATGGTACCATAATCAGAAACAAAGCTAGGTTGGTTGTTCAAGGATATAATCAAGAAGAAGGGATAGATTATGATGAAACTTTTGCACCCGTGGCAAGAATAGAAGCAATCAGATTACTTATAGCTTTCGCATCTCACATGGAGTTCACATTGTATCAGATGGATGTCAAAAGTGCTTTCTTGAATGGGCTATTACAAGAAGAAGTTTTTGTTAAGAAACCCCCTGGCTTCGAGAATAATGACTTCCCTGACCATGTCTATAAGCTTGACAAAGCTCTCTACGGGTTAAAACAAGCCCCAAGGGCATGGTATGATAGATTGTCAAATTTCCTTTTAAGTCATGGATATTCAAGAGGTAAAATTGACAATACACTCTTCTTTAAGAATAAAGAAAAGGGTCTCCTAATCGTGCAAATCTATGTTGACGATATCATATTTGGAGCTACAAATAAGTGTCTCACAAAAGAATTTGCAAATCTTATGAGCAATGAGTTTGAAATGAGTATGATGGGTGAATTAAACTACTTCCTTGGGCTTCAAATAAAACAAACACCTGGAGGTACATGGATTCATCAACAAAAATATGTCAAAGAATTGCTTAAGAGGTTTAAAATGGACGATGCTAAACCAATTGATACTCCAATAGCCCCTGCCACTAAGTTGGACCTTGAAGGAACAGGTTCTGCTGTTGAACAAAACCTGTATAGAGGCATGATTGGCTCACTTTTGTATCTTTCTGCTAGTCGACCTGATATAGTGTTTAGTGTAGGATTATGTGCTCGCTTTCAAACTAATCCTAAAGAATCACATATTCAAGCAGTCAAGAGAATCCTCAGATATCTAAAAGGAACCTCTAATTTAGGATTTTGGTACCCAAAAGGAAGCAACTTTGATTTAGTTGGGTATGCGGATGCTGACTATGCTGGATACTTGGGTGATAGAAAAAGCACTACAGGAATGGCTCACTTTCTAGGATCGTGTCTCATCTCATGGGGATCAAAGAAACAAAACTCAGTTGCACTATCCACTGCTGAGGCTGAGTACGTAGCAGCTGCGTCATGTTGCGCCCAACTTCTGTGGATTAAGCAACAACTTAGTGATTTCGGTCTCAAAATTGAACAAGTTCCAATTTTCTGCGATAATACTAGTGCTATCAACATTGCAAAAAATCCGGTACAACATAAGAGAACTAAACACATTGACATTCGTCATCACTTTCTTAGAGACAATGTGGAAAAGGGTTCAATCTCTATGAACTTTTGTACTACGGAAGAACAAATCGCGGACATCTTTACAAGGCATTAGCAAGGGAACACTTTGAAAGGAACAGGCTGGAGCTAGGAATGATGAAGATAAACTAAGCAAAAAGAAGCTGAAGGAATTGGACTCTCATAATCATCTATGCATGCTTAAAAAGGTATGTCTACTCTTCTTAACTAAGATAGACTAAAATTATAAGACCAATGCATTAGGGTCCGTTCCTTAATTAATTGAAAAAAAAAAATCTCTCATCATAAATTAAAACCGCCAAATCAAAATCTGCACAAAACCTTTCATATCATACCTGTTCCAATTCTCAGAAAAACCCTTACACTTCCCTATAATCCTCTCTCAACAGTCATCCTTATCACTCCTTCTTCTCCGTTGTACCCATTTTTCTCTCAAACTTTTACATTCCACAAAGCTTACCTTGTTAAGAAAAATGGCTTTTTCTTCAAATATCTCAATAGCAATAATTCCCTTTGACACTCAAGAAAGCCTACATGCCTTACCCGCGGTTCTTTACATTGATTTGAACGGCATAACCCGATGTTCTCTCATGGAAGATGCATCAGTTCAGGGGGAAGAGAAAGGTCAAGGGTTGGAGAAAGGAAATATAAGTGCACTAAGCAAGGGGAACACATGTCTTTGTCACAGAACTGCGAAAACTGTTCCGATGATTAAAATGTCACCTTATTTGAAATGCTTTCCCAAATTCGAACTTGTTCCAAACTAAGTTCGTCTTCTTGTAAGCCTCTTGCTACGTCTCTCCCAGAAATTCAAGAAGATTCTACCACTTTCCTACCAGCAAAGGAACCAGTACGCGTAACTAGATCTGTACAACGTACTAGGGATGCAGAAATTTTGGCTCAGACTGCTAAGAAAATTCGCACAAGAAAACGTAAGTCTCCATCATCCTTAACCTTTGTCACAGATACAGTGAATAGTCACAAAAAGAAAAAAATTTCATCCAATTCGAAATCTCATGTTTCATATGATAGTGGTTACTCTGCAAGAGTTTTAGCCTTTAAGAAGAGGAGTGTGATTAGGGGGAGAGTAATTTCTGGTTTTGGGGGTGGTGAGATGGATGAGTTAGTAACCATCTTACAAGATCAAGGATGGACAGAACTGATGCTCCAAGGATCCTTTAGGCGTAAGATGGGTAGAGTAGAAACCAGAGAATTTTATATCAATGCAATAGGAACTGCGTCTTCAATTACCAGTACAGTCTGTGGTATTACTTTTACACTTACTGCTGAAACTCTATCTTCAATACTAAGGATACCTAATAGGGGATGGGGTCACTATGTTAAGAAGGATTGGCCTCCTTTAGAAGGAAACACCTCTCAACTTGACATATGTAGGCGATTCTCAAATGATCCAACTCTATCTGTATATTTTAGTGTTGACAAGGGCTGTATGATACCTTTACATCAGATGTTGTTTAATGTAGTTCACAAAATTCTTCTGCCAAGAAAGCAAAAAAGAACTGAAGCATGTTACTTGGATCTTACTCTTATGGACTTACTATTGTCTAGGACTCAAATAAACTTGCCGATCCTAATAATGAGTCATATACATAGTTTGTCCAAGCTTGATAAAAAGAAAAGGGGTTTGGCTTATGGATTTTGGTTAGGTCAAGTATTTGAACATTTTGGTGTGCCTGTAAAGAACTGGCAGATTCAAACCATTTCTGATGTCATGGGGAAGGTGGACTATATGAACATGCCTGGTACGCCTAAAAGGGTTGATGTGAAAACTCAACGGTTGAGGGCTTCTCTTACTGCTGTAGAAAAGGAGATGGAAGCACTAAAAAGGGCTCATTCAGTAGAGATGAAACAGGTTCAGATTGCTCATAAGTTGGAACGTGAGGAATTGATTGCTGAGAACTGCAGGATTAAGGAAGAACTCACTCAAACTCAGGCTGCGTTACATCAAGAACGAGCAGTGAATTCTGGGCATCTACAAAGTATCATGGGGTTGCTAACCAAGGGATCTTCAAACTCTTCTACATCTATGGCACCCTCTGTTTAATCAATCCCCATATGCATTATCTTATAATTTTTGGTTTTGACTAGTTAAAGACTGAAGTAGACATTACTATTTTTGTATGTATTTTGGTTTGATGTCTAACTCTTGATGTTACTACTGATTTTGTCTGATGCTCTATTCTAGTATGCATATGTACTTTGGTTTCAATGTTTTTTTTTGGCTAATGGAAAAAGGGGGAAGCAGCCTGCAGACTTGTAGAATGATATAAAGTGCTCTATATGTTGATTGATGTATTGTGATTCTATTCAAATTCAAAATGCAAGCTGATTATTTGTCATAGTCAAAAAGGGGGAATTTGTTAAAGCTTGAGATTTTGAATATGGCAAGATTGAATTGAACAGAACAGGTAGTGCAACATGTTCCAGTGAAATATTGCAGCGAGTATGCAAGTGGCGGCACATGTGTTATACATGGAAACTTATATGTACGTTTTTGTTTAGTTTACTTGGTTAAGGAAAACTATTAAAAACAAATTTGAGTACAATAAAGTTTCGAGAAAAAGAGTTAGTAGAAGTCAACAAGGATTTGTAGAAGACAAATACAAAGTTGATTTGTACAAGGATTGGCAGAATTTCTGGTCAATAAATAGAGAGCTATTTTGATCAGAAAAACTTGCGCACTTACAAAGTGAGAACTTCAAAACACGATCAAGAGGGTTGAGAGAGTTTTGTTAAAATCTTTTGAGTGCTGCGAGTTGAGTGTTAAAGTTGTACGATTGTATTCAAGATTTTGTTTACAATCTAGGTAGTAGATTTGCTTGACAAGTTAGAGTACTTGAAAAGCATTGAAAAGATAAAAAACTAGGGAGTAGTTTTTTTGTCTTGATTAGAAGGAGTTAGAGTTTATAATTCCTTAAGAGCTAAAGAAGTTGTAATCTTTGTATTACTTGAAATTTACAATTAATACAAAGTGCTGTTCAAATTAATTACTGTTAAGTTCGTCAAGCAAACACAAACAAGTAGTTAATACGTGTTCCTTTGAAGAATTCAGGAGGGTAGAATTCCAACAAACTGGATCTAAAAAGTTTAAATTGGGACTGTTTAAAAAGTCTAATTCACGGCTATTAAAGAATGTAATACAGTGGATTGATATTTCTTTCTTAATTAAAGATTTTGGATTTGAGATATATATAAAAAATCTTTCGTATGGAGTGAGTCCCACCAGTGGAGCCACATGTCTCGCAAATCATGAATGATTGAACACTAATGTAGATATCAGAGATCGAATAAGGAATCTGTTTGTAATTTGCATTTAAGTATCTGCTTGCATATAAACATAATTGTTAAGTTGTCTTCTTGATCTTAAACTTATCCAAAAAATTGTATAATCATAATTAATTAAGGAAAAAATAGTGCAAGGAGTATTTAGTCCCCCTAATTAAAGCATCACAAAATTGTAAAGACTGTCCTACAATCTTACACTTAGCCTTTCAAATGTTGATATTGATTGTGTCTTTGTGATCAAATCACATTCATGAAGATGTTGCATCGTTGAGCCTATCATAATATATTAATTTTTGTCTATTGAATATGTTGAGTTCAGCCAAAGATAGTCAATTAATTTGTGACCTCGTCAGTGTAGACAAATTGCTCATCAACTTGTTTGTAGCAATAGTCAAGTGATAGATATTTTCATGATAGTATAATTAACTATCTTGTAGAATAATATGATATGACAGTGCCTTCACATGAAAACAAATAGTTTCTTGAGATCATACTTCATAGAAATAAAATAATTTCCTGCAGTTTCATAACATTGACATGATTGGTTAGATAAATAAATTTATAAATCAATATTTCATTCTCTTTGATACTCTATCGATAGGAGTAATGTTATATTTGCAAGTAAATTAATAAAATTATTATATAATGGATAATATCGCAGGATACATAAGTGTACTAAATTCACTATTATATGATACTTTCTAATTATTTTAATGAAATCAAAATTGGTCTTATGTTAAACAATGGGACCATTTAATGAAGTCGTTTTAAACCTTTTAAATCCTTCAGGGATTTTCATATATTTTTTTGTCTAGCTAGACATTATAATCGCTCAGTATACGTACTCAAGTTTTTCATATATTGTTAGACCGAAAAAAATTTCATTGCATCCACCAAAGGAGAACATATCATCATATAATAATGTCAGGACTTTTACAAAAAATCTTTATATTCCAAAGCATAAACCATACTTTATATTTTATGATTTTACATGTCGTAGATTAATTTATTTGTACTCTACTGACATTATATCTTAGTATATGAAACTTAAGTCCAGAATATCACTTCTCATAGTGAAAGAAAATATATTTGAATTGCGTATTTTATTGGCTAACTATTAATCTATTCACACCATTTGAAAAATTAAATTAAATAAAGATCCTATTTAGCATTTGTAATTTGAGTGCTATATTATAATAAGGATATCGTTGACGGTTATTTGATATCGATTCTAATATAATATAACTTGTCAAACTCTCTTTATTTTTAATCATTTTCATGCATATAAACCTTTGCCAAGATTTATAAAGTGTTATGTCATGGTGTTATTTCTAAAGCACCTCCCTCATTATTATTATTATTTTGTCCATATGCTCCTCTTCGTCACCATCTTCTAGCGAGGAAAAAATCTTACATAAAATGTATCAGTGAGTAGGGGTATACATAGGTTGGTTTGGTTTGGTTTTTCATTAAACAAAGCTAAACAAATTGTGTCGATTCATTAAATCTAAAAACCAACTCAAATAACACAAAGTCAGTTTTTTCGATTTCTGCTTTAGTTGGTTCTTTCAATTTTTTGATTTTTCATTTTTCTTTATTTTTTACAACTATACGATATTTGAAAAAGAGATCAAATATATTTTCACTTACCCGTGTGATAAGTCAAACTTAAAAAATATTAAATAAATAATAAAATTTTTAAAAAAGGTAAAATTCACATTAGTGCAATTTTTTTTAAATATCAACGTTCATTATATTAAATTAATATGATTAAAGGCTACAGACAAACTGAAGACAAAATAAAGTGTTTACAAAGTAAATTTTAACATCGAATTTGAAAAGCTATAACAATATAATTGTAGCTTCGGATCTTAATACAATAAAATATTTACAAATTTTACAAGCTCAAATTTCAAATAAAATAAATAAACATTAGAAACTATAAAGTAATTAAAAATATATTAATAAAATTGATTTTAAAATAGATTATATATATATATATATATATATATATATATATATATTTCTTGTGTCACATCAGCACAAGGTGCACAAAATACGAATAAAATGAGTTCGGGGTAATAGAATCTTTATTATGCACTACCCCTAATATATACACACATTACTTTCATATAAAAGGCATTAAAATTAATATCTCATAAAAAGTTACATTAAAATTAGAAATAATAAATACACTAGAGAGTTTTGATTTTGGGAAAATGCACAAGTACCCCCTCAACATATGCCCGAAATCCCAGAGACACACTTATACTATACTAAGGTCCTATTACCTCCCTGAACTTATTTTATAAGTAATTTTCTACCCCTTTTTAGCCTACGTGGCACTAGTTTGAAAAGAAAAGTCAACCATCATTGGGCCCACAAGATAGTGCCACGTAGGCTAAAAAGGGGTAAAAAATTATTGATAAAATAAGTTCAGGGGGGTAATAGGACCTTAGTATAGTATAAGTGTGTCTCTGAGATTTCGGCCATAGGTTGAGGGGGTACTTGGGCATTATCCCTTTGATTTTCAATAAAGAAAATAAAAAATTTGGACAATAAATGATTGTAATTGTGACTTTTATTCTTATAATCTAATAAAATAAATAAGAAAATACAAAACCCTTCAAAACTTTTCAATAAAGAACATGAAAAATTTGGACAATAAATGGCGCTATTTGTGACTTTTATGCTTATAAACTAATAAAATAAATAAGAAAATACAAAACCTACCCTTCAAAACGTCAAACTTATCTTATACGTCAAACCTTCTCTCTTCAAAATGTAACTTCTCTTCAAAACGCCCACTGTTGTAATTCCGCCGCCGATCATCTCTGCCACTACTACCCGTTGAACTTCACAGCAACTAGGGATTTTTTTTTTTTTTTTTTTATGATTTTAAAGTGAAAAATCATAATTGTATGTGTGTATTCTTCAATAAATAACAACCAATAATGCTTGGTATGAAAATGGTGGGTTTAAAAAGAAGAGGACTTTGTGTTTTTTAAGTAAAAAAATTTGTGATTTAAGTCGGTAACAAGAAGAGGGCTTTTTGCATGTGGGACGACAACAATTTGGACAATGCTTTGGTCCAAATAAATGATGTGGTGTATTTTTTAATTTGTCACGTTAGTTGAATTTGTTGTTGCAATATTTCGTAAGGATTTGAAATAGTGCAACTTTTTTGATCTTAGCAGTGGACAAAAATACTAATAATAAAGTTGTTATATTGCTTTCTGAATGTATTAGTGCCTCTTTCAAAGCAAATATTAACAAAAACTTATATTTTTTTTTCTTGTTCGACAGGGTTAATAGATTTTTGTGTACATTTTTGCTTTTGTCTTTCATTGTATTTTATTTTGGATTTATCATGCTCGCTATTTTGATGTATGAAGTTTTATATCACGCTCTCATACGTTGCAGACGTCACTGTCAATGCCTCCGCCAATGCCAACATAAATAACGTGAAAGTGAAGATGGGAAAAGAAGAGATGGAAGTCCCTCTAGTTTGAAACTGAAATTATTTTATTTGTAAACTTTTATAATTGATAGGGTTGCTAACTCCCTAAATTTAGACCGAACATAGTCGTTAATGACTTTGGTCAATTTTGTTGTTTTGTAAATGATAGGGTTGCTAAATCTCCAAATCAAACATAGTCGTGAATATGTTGAAAGGGTTTCTTCATTTGTTGTCATCTATATAAGTTTTGGTGTTGCCGACTATCTGCATGCATGATATTTCTTTATTTTCTTCACGATTTCTCTGCAGCTATCAGAAATTACATAAAGTCCGACACTGGTCACTGTCGAATGACATGGGTTCATCTGGCTACAACACTTTACCATTTTTCGTATTTTACTTCTAACTAAATGAAAGTTGGTTCAACCCATCAATATGAATCTATTTTGTGATTTTACCTGGCATCTTTCGCTGTTCATGTAGTGCCCTTTGAGGAGAAGGACAGGGACCCTAGTATATGGTGTACAAGCTTTACTTATCAAGTGAATCTGTTAGAGAGATCGGGAAATGACAATGCGAGAACTTCAGAAGAGAATTGCTTACAGTAGGGTATAACTAAAAAGGGTACAAATTAATAGACTTTACAGTACCGACCTCTCGAAATAGCTTAGTCTGTGTACCATACGATCTCACATTTGACTAATCTGCATGCTGATATGTAAGTTCCATATCTATGTGAGGTTTAATCGTGTCTAGTAAAAAAAATTCTACCACATCTACATGTCTTATCTTTGATTACTTTATGTGAAGGAGCTTGACAATTATAAATCAAGCTTTTCTGTTTTATTGTGAAATCCCAAGCTACTCTCTAACTTCCCTAAAAATTATTGTGATGAAGTTTATTCTCTGCTGACTTGTATTTGTTATTAGTAAGTAGGTATTTTGGCCAAACATGTCCTAAGATTCTGTAAAAAGATATGTTTGTGGAAATAAAAGCCTTATGTTTGTGCGGTAAGAAATTGTATAGAATTCATGTCATGGTTCTAAATATAAAGGTACATCGACAATACTTTTTCAATACGTTACTTTGTGCACTAAAAAGGAAATGGAAGAGAGAGAGAGAAGGGGGGTTGGTTCATATAGATCTTTGATGTGTCATTTTGTGGTGTATAGCTGAATGGTCAAATAATGTGTCACCCGAGTAACTGTTTATATTCCTTTCAGTATGAAGAAAAAAAATGACGATGTGACTCTTGTAATTTAATGCAGATAAATTTATTGCTGACATTCACATACAATGAGGTACGAAAATTCATTCAACATGTCTCAGATATTTGGGACGGAAGATGATCAAAGATGGAATGTTCTAGAGTAGGCACCTTTGCTTTACGGTAACTACTGATATTCCTTTTAGGTGTACAAATTTCATTTTAACATAAAGCTTGACCAATTTTTCGTCTTATTAGATTTTGTATTGAATTTATCAATTAGTAAATCCATCACATGTCTTGGAGCTGTAACTTCATAACATACATTATCTCTCTCCATCTAACCATATAATGATGGTTCCTTTTCATTCTTTCCCTGCCTTCGGTTATTGATGTGTAATGCCCATAAGCTCGTTAAATTATGGAGATGATCCTATCATCACATTAGTGTTAAAAGTAATAAATCATTCAATACTCCATTTTTATAAGATGAAGAATCCATGTGGTGAGATGATGTGTCCTTCTGGTTCTTCATGTAAATCGTCTCTTGTAGCCAAATGGAATTAAAATTGGTCCATGTAAAATCTACCTACATACATTAGAACCAGTGGATGACCTTTGAACTACACTGTCAGGCTGAAAGAGTAGAGTTTGTCTAGTAACTGACCTTGGGTAAACATGGAAATCACCAATCTGACATAATACTCTTTAATACTCTTGTGGAAGTGCCGAGGGGTAGTGAACAAAATAATGCCTTCTGGTTGTATAAATTGAAAGTATACCTTTGTTGACCATTTATATGGTCTGAAATAGGGAGGAAATAAATAAACAATAAAGAGCCTTGTCATGTTAATGTCTCCTTTTTAATTGCAGCAAGGATCGTTGTTCCGGAATGCAATAGTGTTGTTTATCCAGTTGACAGTATGTCAATTGAATTCTAGAAAATCCTTTCACATAATGAATGGGCTATTATGATATGATATTGGTTTGAGTGCCTAGTGCATTATTCTATAAACACGAATTTAAGTAAAGACTTAATATGAACTTTAAAGGGAGTTATGCTTAGCATCTAGTGCATATGAAAATGAGATGAAAGCTTTTACAGTAGAAAGTCCGGCTTCCCAATGTAAGTGATCTTGAAAACCTTTTATGTTAGAAAGTTCGGGTGACTAGTATCAATCTCCTTATCCCATAATTATGTGCCAGCATAGGTCTTTAGCTAGTAGATCCACCTAAAATCTAAATATGTTAGTTCTATCTTAGGCAAGTAGAACACCTCTTTTTGTGTGGGGGTAAGACACCAGATTCCATGTAGCACTCATGGTCTATGTTGGTTAAGACTAAATTTCCCTATATGATAAAGAATATGAATTATGATAAGAACATGAGTTATGTACTACGATTCCTCAATATGTTCTACTTAGTGTGGATGGGGGTATGAGACTTCAATCATGCATTGCACAAGTGGGAATTGAGAGCGACTGTGGTATGTTCTCTTATAACATGATGATTGTCAGTTAAATGTATGCTTTATATGAATTGCGAACATGAACTATACCTATGACTTCTTAATCAGCTTTACTTAGTGTGAGTGGGAGTATGAGACTTCACCTATACAATACACAAGTAGACTTATTAAGGGGCTATGATGTGGTTTCCTTATGCTATGATGATATTGATACGCTCAAACTTACTTCTCAAATAAAAAGTAAAGCGGTCGTATCAAGTAAAGAACCCAACTAATGAGGTTGGGATCGTTTCCACGAGGAAAATAGTTCAGACTTAACTTCAATCTATTATTACTACTATTTAGTCAATTATTTCCTTGGAAAGCAAAAACAATAAAAGGGTTTTTTTTTACTTCTAAATGAATGAAAATAACTAGCTAAATTAAAGGAGACGACTAACAGCTTCAAATGTTGGAGTTTAATCAATTAATCAAAATAACTAGGGTTTACGTGTTCCCCATAGGTTCATAACTTGATAATTCTAACTATAACAATTCTTTCCTAGTATCTTGCATGCAAAGTGATAAGTTATGTATTTTTACATCCTTGATCCGGCATCTAGAAAATTTCACTCCGCACCTTGGTCCGGCTACGTGTGTTGCTATACTAACCCTTACCTTTACCTCATATTAAGCATCATATTCGATATTTGACTAAGTTATTACCTCGTACCAATCAATACTAGCCTATTAGATAGTATACACTAAATCTATGTTGATAATTCTTTTCCTATTATCTACCTCCTTGGTCCGACAAGTAGCATTAAGGCGAGTTCTAACGTTGGCCATCCGTTAAAAAGACTTCTAAGCGAAAGAATTATCAATACATGCAAGACACTATTCTAGAATAGTTATTTTAGTTAGGTTTTACCTCATTATTCGCCTATGGTTCCCACAACCCTAGTTATGGAGTTTAGTTATCTATAGTCATAATCACAATATTCATATATATGATATAAGAATTCAATGCACTTACTTCAATGAGAAAGAATAAAATCCAGAAATTTACTTGATTAATCGACAAAACCACCAACAATCAACTCTAGAGAAAAGTGTAACAATCCAAAGTGTAATAATCAAAATAATCTCCTCACAAAGAATATAGCATAAAAGTGTCTAATAACCAAGAGTCTAACTCCAAAAATGAGGTTTTTGAACTATTTATAAAAAAATAAAAACCTAATTAAATAAGGACTCTATTTGCTGGAAATGTGTCAAAACGTGGCTGGGTCGACGGACCTCGCGACGGATCGTCGTGGTCACGACGGACCATCATGGATTCCGTCGTCCCATACTTGTGCAATTTCTTCTGCTGCTCTCTTTATTACCCTCGACGGCAGGTATGACGGATCGTCACAGGCACAACGGTCCGTCGAGGGTCTCCGTTCCAAAACACTTGAACTCTTGGAATTTGGATACTGGACTACTTCTCTGATCTTCATGAAGAACCAGCAGGACGGACCTTCATGGCTACGACGGTCTGTCACGCACTCCGTTACCCAACACTTGGTCAGAATTCCCCATCTTCCTTCAGTAGCTGAACTACGATGCCACCTACGGACCGTTACGAGCATGACGAACCGTCACAAGCTCCGTACGTGGTACTTTTCTGTATTTCTTGCTAAAAAACCTCCGCATTCATCTTTTAGACAGATTTCCTGCAAATAAAGAGAAACTTACATAAAAATTAGTATAAAAAGACTTTTGGACACACTAAACTTAAGGAAAAAGTATTAAAAATACCGTGAAACCACGGTATATCAATACCCTCAACTTAAATTCGTTGTTTGTCCTCAAGCAACGCACTATGACTCAATACAAAATTTTTGTACAATAGTATCCATGTTTTATCTTTCGCAATCATTTGGCTATCAATCCCGATCAGTCTCATCATGTTTATTTATGCTATCACTATTAGGCTTGAATTATGTGAAGTCAGACCATGACATAGACTCACCATGCACTAACACCTATCCTCTTCAATTCCTCACCGAGGTGCTAATATTTTCGGTGTTGCAACTAGTGTCCTCACTTCAAAACAAAATCCTCATTTTTTTACACAATAATTTCAGTTTGAGTATAAGGATTACTTTTCAACACTCACTCTCAAAACAAATTCACACTCATTCATACATATTGCCATAAGTTTGCCCTTATTTTCACTGCTTTAAGTTCGCTATACAACTCTTAAGCTCACGATAGGACTTTCTTAGCTTGTAACATAGGCTCAGGGTCAGGTAGGGTATATTTAGGTATACTTTAGTGACTTTTTGCCTTCCTTGACATAACGGCTGAACATACAATTTTTTATCATTTTATTTCGCCCAGTTTCTCATATTGTTTCACCTTGCTATTTTCCCTTCTTTCTTCATTGGTGTAAGTGACTCTCTTCTTTTCTTGCTTGTATTTCTTGTATTTTTTTAATTTTTTTATATTATTATTTTCACTTTTCTTTCAACTCATTCTTGAGTCACTTTAGTTTTGTTCTTTCTCTCTCTTTGTTCTTTCAACCCCACTTTCCAGAGCATTCCTCATAATGCCCACCCTTAACTCATGGCTTTGCCATGAGTTAAAGTACACAATACCCAAAGTTGGGCCAGGGCCATAAAAATGGTTGTTTACGGCATTAGCCACCCTCAACTTATGCTTTTGGCATAAGCTGAGGTGCACATGTCCAAGGAGGGACCAGGGCCATCACATTATTCTCAGAAAAGATCAGTTGGGGTGAAAAAGAAGGGTCTAGTTTAAGCTCAAATCATTTGGAATAAATAAGGATTAATTTAATTTGGTTTTCTTTTATTTAGGCTAAAAATGGGCTATATTGAACAAGGGCCTATGATCCTTTCCTAATTGTCTATTACAACTTACTTTTAGCAGGACTAACCAGGCAAGTTCTAGCTCAATACAAATAGTAGACTATTCAAATCTTCCTCACACTCTCACTTGACATCTCATTACTCTACCAGATTATCAGACACCTAGTTCGAATTTTAGACTTAGGGTCATGCATTGGTGTACCTCTATGTCATGCTTAGAGCCACACATTTATCAATTACTATGCCTAGTCATGCATCGTTTTCCATTTTACCAGGATATAATTTTAGTCATCATGCTTCAGAATTAAACTATGTACACAAGATATAGACATGCTGGTTCAACAGAAAAATAATCAGTCTCTTGGGGAAAAAGAACACAGGCAAGAAAACCCCAAAAGAGGATAGTGAATTGGGATACTCAGACTTCACCCTAGCACTCACTTTCCATTTACCCCATCCCCAACGAAAAGACATGCAATTGTCCCCAATGCATAAAAAAAATTAAAATACAAGAGTGGTAGGTGAAGAAAACTTGGGGTGCAAAGCGCCGACGATCAGCAAGCTGGTGGGTCCGGTTCCTCGGAACCCACTACTTCTGTAATCTGGACACCCTCAGTAGTGTCCACAGCATCGACAACACTATAAGCAGTGCCTCCCGCTATCTTCACATTTCTGGAGCTAGATGCCTCAATAGCTAACTCTACTGCCCTCATCTGATGCGCCTCCTCATCAGCAAGCAAGAGTCTCCTCGCAGCCTCCATCTCACGGCGCTCCTTCTTTCGTGCTCAAGCCTCATCCTCCTCTCGACCCTTACGCCTCTTGGCATGCTCTCGAGGGGGAGGTGGTGGAATCTCATAAGTGGCGAATAAGGCTGCCATCACTGTGTCTTCAGCAGGCTCTCTTGAAGGGGCCTGAGACTCAGTCACCCTAGCCTCTAAGATCATATCGATGTCTGCGCGAAGACTGTCGACCGCAGCCTGAAGGGTCGACAAAATCCACTTGAGGGGCTGGTCGGGCTAATACCCGCAACTCAAAAGCGTCCAAGCGCTGATGAACCTCAGTGATCTTCCGCTCTGTGTGCTGGACCATTCTCCGCTTTAAGCACTCTTCTGCCTCAGCAATAGACCTCTGTATCCATGGATGGATGTGATGCAGAAGTGTAGCCATCTGTGCCTCTAATTTTTGGACCCTAGCTAGTGGGACCAGAGCGGGGAAAGGGGCTGAGCTAGAGGAACTAGGGGGAGTGCTACTACCCGGGATAGACTTGACCGGGGTAGTGTCAGTGGAAGCCACCTGCGTAGCCGTGCGGGCCTGTCCTACCGTATCAGCCAGATTGTCACCAAGTAGAGGCAACTCTAGATGGAGCCTTCTGCGTGGAGCCAACTCATTGACCTCATCCCCGATGAGGCCGATATCAACAGTGCCCAGCGGGGTCTTGAGCTGATCAACGTGCCATATAGGCATAATTGCGGACCTGCATAGAGAAAATATCATTCACGGGAAAGGGTAAGTAGTTGTGACCTTAAAAGCCCGCTCGTGCATGACCGCCTGTGGAAGCCAAGCAAAATCCACCTCAAACCCGGCTATCATCGCCGCCATCAGTACTGCTCGATCCCATGTGACTATATTATCAGCGGCTGTGGGGGAAAGGCAGTGGCGGACAATCAACCACAAAAACGTCGCCGTGAAGGTCGGGTTAGCCTTCTTGATGGCTCCCTTCGGCTCAGTCACCCACTCAGCACCCTCTCCATCAACGGATAAGTGCAGGGCCATCCACCTCTTGGAGGTCTCTCTCAGCGATGGCTCACACAAGAATTGGCCATCTTTGACAATTTGCCACCGGTAGTCAAACTCGGCAGTGAGAGGGGTCCGGTTGGCATCAACATTCTCGCCGTATAGATAGCGTCGGATGGCAGGCAGGGAGATATCAACCTGAATGCCACGTACTCGGACATGCTCTAGTGGGGCCTATTTGGCGGGAGCATCCCGCCTATCAATCTGTGATCTAAGAATAGCTACGTAGGAGGCGTAGAACTCTCGGACCAACTCTTCACTATAACGTCCCAACGAACGCGCTGTCCACTCCAGTCAATGTCTGGTAAAGAGATTGTGGATCTCTGGCATAGTCGGGAGACTTCCCGTGAAGACCCGCCGCTCCAATGTAAGTGTCCCTGTCATGACTCCTTTGTCATTCAGAAACTTTGCGTCGGAATAGACTTGATACTGCCCGTCGACACACCACCGGTTAGGCTGGTCAACAATTAGGGTGAGAGCACGAGTCGGTGCACCGGGTGTGGATTCCGAACTGTCAGCCTCATCAGACGAGACAGACTGTGCAGCGGTGGCGAATGTAGGGACCTCAGCAGATCCGGAGACTTCCTCCGACCACGAAACTCCTAAGGAGCCAGACGCTCCTTCTTAATTAGTAGCTGACCTAGAAGGTGTGCTGGTCAGTGTGCGCTCCTCATAAGACTGGGAGGCAGTGACTACGCCGGACGCCACCTTTTTGGGTGTGGCTCTGGCAGCACGTGCAGCTCGGGATAGGGTGGAAGTGCCTAGGGGCACGTACTCGGGGTCACGCTCATCATCAGAGCCAATGACCAGGCAGGCAGACGGGGCGATAGACTTCGATCGCCCGCGTGCATAGACTCGATCTTATTTTGGTGCCATAATAGATAGTATCTGTAAAGAATCATTATTAGTACTAGAAGGAGCAAACAAGACAAGCAAAACGACACAAAATAAATAAAAGAGTTAGGATGTAATGACATTTCTTTAGTAACAGTGAAATACGACGGACCAGGTGACGGCTCGTCGTGAGTACGACGGACCGTCATGGGGTCCGTCATGTCTTCCTTAAACTATGTTTATGTGGAGAACCCTAAAGGAAAGTCTCTGACAAATGTGACGGTATATGCAGGACGGACCGTTGTGATTATGACGGTCCGTCGTCGATGTCTGTCGTGGGACACTTGGAAAAAATGGAGACCCTTAGGAGAGGGGTCTCTGACCGTCATAACGGTTATGCAGGACGGACCGTCAAGGGTATGACGGTCCTTCGTAGATGTCCGTTAGAGGACACTTAGAAAAAGTGAGAGACCTTGAGGAATAAGGTCTCTGGCCGTCATGCCGGTATGTGCAGGACGGACCGTCGTGGGAATGACGGTCCGTCGCATGTGTCTGTTGGAGGAGACTTAGAAAAAGTGAGAGACCCTTAGGAACAGGGTCTCTGACAACCAGAACGGTTGTGCAGGACGGACCTTCGTGCAAACGACGGTCCGTCGCATGTGTCAGTTGGTAGACACTTGGAGAAAATTGGGTAGTGGGGTGTTAGGGATGTTGGAACAAACCCAATGAAGGTCCGTCGTGGGTACGATGGTCAGTCATCGAGGTCTTTTTCTGTCATTTAGTGATAGAACTGGGGATGCCCCATTCATCCCCTATGACCCAAATGGAATTGTTAGTGTTTTAACCTACATTTGTCTAACCCAAATACCTAGTAAACTAGCAATGCTAAAGCACCTATTTCTAGATATTTAACAAGGATATTTTGAAGATTCTCAATCTAGGTTGGACATAATTTGTATTAAAGAATGAACCCATCAAGAAGAACTAGGCTAGTACTAATTGATAAACAAAAATGCAAAGTAAATGGGTAGGAATCAGAGACACATATCTCAGAATTTGAGAAAAACAAGCGAGGAAGGTACTTGGTGATCAAGTAACGAACCACAACGGCAGACTCCGACTAGTAGATAGTGAATTTTAGGAATTTGGGGAATTTGGGAAAATGATCGATTACAAGAGAGGGGGGTTATGAACTTGGAAGTTGAAAAGGGAGGGAAATGGGATGAAGAGGGAAGGAATGGGGTGAAATGAAGGGGGTGGGGTTTTTAAATGTTAAAAAGTTTTGAAAAACCCCAGCCGGGTCGGGTCGGGTATGCTTCATTAATAATGTGACGAGTCCCCGACTACGGTCCGTTACAGCTGACACGGTCCGTCATTGGTTCCGTCGCGTGTGCCCTAGTTTTGAAGATAATAAAAAGACGTACCTGGCACGACGGATTCATGCGACGGTCCGTCACAACCGTGACAGTTAGTTGATGTATCTGTCAGTGACTGTCGCAGAGTGATATTCTGCAGAATTTCCTGGTGATGTCCTGCAAATTTAAAACCCCTTAGTAGAAAATGGTACCATTACTAAAATGAAAAAAAACTATAAGTATTGGGCTCCCTCCTAAGAAGCGCCTGATTTAACGTCGCGGCACGACTGAGGACACTTGATTACTCAGACTTCATCAAGATGGTATGCCTCTATCACTTCATTCACCGATGCAGCATGCCCAAAATAGAGTTTTATTCATTCTCCATTCATCTTAAACCGCACTCCGTCCTTGGTTTCTAACTCAACTGCTCCATGAGGGAATACTTGGGTAATCAAGTAAGGGCCAGTCCGTTTGGACTTGAACTTGCCCGGAAGCCAACGCAACCTAGAACTGTCTAATAACACCAAATCCCCAACCATAAACTCTCGTTTTTCACTTTTTAGGTCATTATCCTTCTTCATCTTTTCTTTGTAGGATACAACAGATACCGATTGGAGCTCACCACTTTGCCTCATGGACCTACAAATGTTGAAGGTCGCTTCTTCATTGTTCAACCAAAATTTCATCTGCCCCTGTTCCATTCAACTAAGGCTCTACCGTAGCAAGGAATGGCCTCCCAAGAATAATAGGCACTTCAAAATCGACTTCACAATCAAGGATAACAAAATCTGCCGAAAATATGAATGACTTACTAGCACATCGTGGAGTATCCGTATAGGCCTTTTCACTGTTCGATCAGCCATTAGTAGCCGCATCGTAGTGGGCTTTGGGTCACCGAAACCCAACTTCTTGTAAATCGAGAGGGGCATGAGATTTATGCTTTCCCCCAGATCACATAATGCTTTTGCAAAATGTAATGACTTGACTGTACAGAGAATAGTGAACGCACCCGGATCTTCTTTCTTTTGTACGAGAGATCTTGTAGCAATAGCACTACAAAGCTGCATTCTATCATCATCCTTGAAAGTGACCGATCTTTTCTTTGTAACCAAATCTTTCATAAACTTGGCATAACTGGGCATTTGTTCAAGAGCTTCTACCAAAAGGACATTGATAGAAAGCTGCTTCAACATTGTTTTAAAATGCCTATATTTATCATCTTCAGTCTTTTTCACTAATCTCTGAGGAAAAGATGGTGGTGGTCTAGGCATGGGAATTACCTTTATAGGGACTTCTGCATCTTTTCCAGTGCTATCTTCTGCTTCACCACTACCCTCTACACCTTCTCATTATCCTTTCTCACCTTTTCCTCATTAGACGGCATAGGTGGGTCAATGATTTGCTTACCACCCCGAGTAGTGATTGCCATACAGTGTGCATCATTTTTTGGATTTTGGACAGTGTTTCTAGGAAGAGTGCCCGGTTGTCGTGTGTTCACAGTCGCAGATAATTGGGCCATTTGCAACTCGATCTGCTTAATCGATATTGCATGTGTATCGACTTTTTGCCCAATACCCGCTGAATCACTCCTTAACTCTTTAATGTGCTCATCACTAGCATCGAACCTCCTCATCATTTTGTGCAACATATCCTCAACTCGTGCCATACTATCTCCACCATCCCTAGGAGTAACTTTACGATTTATAGGAGGGAGATAGGGCCCATTCCTGTCATTTCTGTTACCGTAGTTACCCCTGTTAAAGTTGTTGTTGCTGTTGTAGTTTCCATCTCAGACATAATGACCCTCACGGTTATAGTTACCATAGATCCGACCTTGGTTCCCTTGACCTTGGCGCTAATTATCCTGATTTGAGCCTTGGGCAATCGGTCGGAAACCCCCCGTCTACTCATTTAGTGCATAGGAATCCTCCACGTAATAGCATTCATCATTAGGTGGTGGTGGTTTAGACAAGTAGTTAACTGCATTTATCTTTTCTGCACCCCAGTGATACGTTTTAATACCAACCCAAGCTCAGTTCTCATCTGTGCCATCTCTTCACGGATCTCATCTGTGGCTGGGTTGTGAGTGGATTGCACTGCGAAGGTGTTTCTCCCAGTATTTGACTTCCTAGTACTCCAAGCTTTATTGTTCTGGGAGATTTTCTCTAACTTTTCAGCAATCTCAGCATAAGGACACTCCCCATAAGAACCACCCGCTATAGTATCCAACACCGCTTTATTATTATTATCTTGTCCCCGATAGAAGTATTCCTTCAGTGACTCATCATCTATGTGGTGATTGGGTACACTTCTCAAAAACGAGGTGAATCTATCACAAGAACTACTAACTGATTCTCCTGGTAGTGCCAGAAAGTTGTTCACTCTGTCTTTGTGGGAGAGAGGAAATAGCAACCTCTCGCGTCAGTGAGAGAGGAAACACTCTTAGCCCTATTACATCCAAGTCCAAGTCAGGCCTCCCTTCACAGCTTTTACACACTGCCCTTACCTTAGCTATATGGGCATGTGGATCCTCAGAAGCTAGCCCTAAAAAAAAACTCTAGTAGTTAGCATTTGCATCAGGCTACTAGTTACCACAAAGGTGTGGCCTGGTGGTAGAGGGGGCAAGACAAGCGGCCCATCGGAGTTTGGTATATTGTCATAGCCTCTGTAGTATTCTTGGGGACGTGGAGCGGGGTTCTGTCCCCTCTGTTAGTTCTCACCCAGAGCATCGGGTAACAACTGACCATGAACATCAACCGGAGCTGGGATATTTTGGTTTGGATCATCATCATCAATACCCAAGTTTCGATTCATGTAGCGTAGTGTAAGCTCTAATTTGTGATCGTAGGGAAACAAGGGTTCTCTTCATCTCTGTGTATTTGGCATACAAGGAAGATGGTTCTGCAAAAATCAAAAACAATAAAACAAAGTAAAATCAAGAAAATATCGACTAAACTATAGTAATAAGTTTAAGTTAATCTAAAAACTACTTTCCCTCGCAGCGGCGCCAAAATTTGATACACTCAAACTTACTTCTCAAATAAGAAGTAAAGTGGTCGTATCAAGTAAAGAACCTAACTAATGAGGTTGGGATCGTTTTCACGAGGAAAATAGTTCAGACTTAACTTCAATCTATTATTACTACTATTTAGTCAATTATTTCTTTGGAAATCAAAAACAATATAAGGGTGTTTTTTTACTTCTAAACGAATGAAAATAACTAGCTAAATTAAAGGACACGACTAACAGCTTCAAATGTTGGAGTTTAATCAATTAATCAAAATAACTAGGGTTTACGTGTTCCCCACAGGTTCATAACTTGATAATTCTAACTATAACAATTCTTTCCTAGTATCTTGCATGCAAAGTGATAAGTTATGTATTTTTACATCCTTGGTCCGGCATCTAGAGAATTTCACTCCGCACCTTGGTCCGGCTACGTGTGTTGCTATACTAACCCTTACCTTTACCTCATATTAAGCATCATATTCGATATTTGACTAAGTTATTACCTCGTACCAATCAATACTAGCCTATTAGATAGTATACACTAAATCTATGTTGATAATTCTTTTCCTATTATCTACCTCCTTGGTCCGACAAGTAGCATTAAGGCGAGTTCTAACGTTGGCCATCCGTTAAAAAGACGTCTAAGCAAAAGAATTATCAATACATGCAAGACACTATTCTAGAATAGTTATTTTAGTTAGGTTTTACCTCATTATTCGCCTATGGTTCCCACAACCCTAGTCATGGAGTTTAGTTATCTATAGTCATAATCACAATATTCATATATATGATATAAGAATTCAATGCACTTACTTCAATGAGAAAGAACAAAATCCAGAAATTTACTTGATTAATCGACAAAACCACTAACAATCAACTCTAGAGAAAAGTGTAACAATCCAAAGTGTAATAATCAAAATAATCTCCTCACAAAGAATATAGCATAAAAGTGTCTAATAACCAAGAGTCTAACTCCAAAAACGAGGTTTTTGAACTATTTATAAAAAAATAAAAACCTAATTAAATAAGGACTCTATTTGCAGGAAATCTGTCAAAACGTGGCTGGGTCGACGGACCTCGCGACGGATCGTCGTGGTCACGATGGACCATCATGGATTCCATCGTCCCATACTTGTGCAATTTCTTCTGCTGCTCTCTTCATTACCCTCGACGGCATGTATGACGGATCGTCACAGGAACAACGGTCCGTCGAGGGTCTCCGTTCCAAAACACTTGAACTCTTGGAATTTGGGTACTGGACTACTTCTCTGATCTTCATGAAGAACCAGCAGGACGGACCTTCATGGCTACGACGGTCTATCACGCACTCCGTTACCCAGCACTTGGTCAGAATTCCCCATCTTCCTTCAGTAGCTGAACTACGATGCCACATACGGACCGTCACGAGTACGACGAACCGTCACAAGCTCCGTACGTGGTAGTTTTCTCTATTTCTTGCACGAAGACCTCCGCATTCATCTTTTAGACAGATTTCCTGCAAATAAAGAGAAACTTACATAAAAATTAGTACAAAAAGACTTTTGTACACACTAAACT
Organism: Solanum corneliomulleri; assembly: GCA_027704805.1. Classification (NCBI taxonomy): domain Eukaryota; kingdom Viridiplantae; phylum Streptophyta; class Magnoliopsida; order Solanales; family Solanaceae; genus Solanum; species Solanum corneliomulleri. Next base: position 9,042,563 of record JAKWIY010003054.1, on the reverse strand, counting down.
TAAGGAAAAAGTATTAAAAATACCGTGAATTCACGGTATATTAGATATATAAATTATGTTTGCATGATATGGGTTGTTGCTAATAATGATTTTACTTATTACAAGTTATGAACATGAATGTCTCTTTGGTTATGAGTGTTTTCCATGGATAAGGTCAAGTATTTTGTGCATGATCATGGTGGCCTAAAAGTGATACCTAGTGTAGGTAGGATTATGGGATCCTATCTATGTATTGCACAAGTATAGATTACGGTTGCTTATGTGATAGTTCTATTATGATGATATGATCTTGGTTTGTAATTATATGTGTGAATGACATCTTGTGAAGATTGGAGTATGCAATTGTTGTGTTGGAGACTATGTTTGATTATGATGATATCGTTTATGCTATTTTGAAATGTCCATGGGTTTTCTTATGAGCTACATTCTCCAACTGTTTCAAAGATGATGTTCAAAAGTGGCATATAGCAATCTTTCAAATAAAATGTCCCTTTTATGCATGTTTTAAGGATTATTATGGATAGTTTCCATACTTAGTACAATTTGTACTAACCCCATATTTCTACATTTTCTATAAGTGTAGGGTTTGGAGATATTGGATTCCATCCTCGTGATTAAGACCATAGTAGATCAAGAAGAAGAAGATTGTTGAGCCCTAATAATATTCGAGGTCTTGACCATATGTCATTTATATCTTTCTTTTATGTTTTAAACTTATGTAAGGGCTATGTCCCTAAGATTGTATTCAAGAGTTTTAATTCAAGTATTATAGATGGTTTGAGACGTAGTGTCATAGACTCTCTCATTTTATAAAAAACTTCGATTGCAAAGAGAACTTTAAAATTTTCACACTTTTTTCCTTGCTCTTATGTTCTGATATGCCATGTGGCTTGTATGAGGCTTTTTGGACTCTTGTACATCGACATCTAAGGGGTAGCCTTGGGTCGTGACAGAGAGTTTCTAGGGAGTGTGATAAATTGACTACCAATTTTGCAAATGGGTGATTATTATTAAATAAAAGTAGTTGAATCCCAGTGGGTAGGCTAGGATTTGCGTGCAATATCCATTTCTCAATCAACTATTACGAATCAAGTGACTTCTTTTGAACCTGGACAAGCACAACACAACTTAATAGGCCAATACCTTAATCAATCTACTTTTTCAAGCTAGATTTGTAAGATTGCATTCAAACCCACTTTCTCAAGCTAAATCTGTAACATAAATATCACCAGAATCATCAAATAAATTGTAAGTTAAATCTAACACTTCTTTCTCAAGAAAGCTTACAATACTAAACTATATTTGCATTTTCAACTACAATTTCTCAATTAAAATACAAACTATTAATTAGACCCACTTTAAATCAATAATAAAATCTATAAATAACAACACCATTAGCTAACTAATGTATTCAACAACATAATCACACCTCCAAGAATGAGGGTTTTAGCCAAACATAATAAAGAACAAGAAATCGTTACCAATGAAATTTTCCATGATGTTAGGCAACAATTCACAAGTCTCCAAATGCTTAAAATTTACCTAAAAATCAAACAAACCCTAAATCTCTACTCAAAATCGTAAAACAAATGCTTTAGAATGTTTATGATCAAAAACCCAGATTTGGACAATGTGGGAACTCATTTTTTTCTTTTCAAAATTACATTTATATGTTCCCAGAATTTTAGTATCAGTCACTCGGGGAAGTAAGTTAGGCTCGACGACACGATCGGTGATGCACTGAGTGCTCTCTTTCTCATCTTTTGACTAATGTTTTACCTATTGCTTTGTAACGTGTGGCGAGGTAGGTTGGACTAACCGCCAAGTTGACGACGCGCCAAGTGCTCCTCTTCTCATCTTCTTAACATGGCTTTGCACTACCTCTTTATGTTACATTTGGCGAGCTAAATTGGCATCGCCTACACTTTGACAAATCGCCAAAATACCTATCCGATCATCAAGTTGATTTTATTCATAGGCTGCCTTCTGCAATTTTAGGTGACCTGAATGTCCACACTAGGTGATTCGCCGAGTGGCTTTGACGAGTACCAATTTTGCTTCCCTTTAACTCTTTTTTTAGCTTTTTCGCTCCTTTTTGCCTCGTATCGTCCTTGCCTTGTTCTTTTGCCTTCATTATTTCATATTAACATTTTAACATCAGTTATGAGCATTAAATGGACATTGAGGACACTAAATCTTTGAAATATTAAGCCGTAAATGAGTCGAAAGTCCTGGCTCTTCAACATCCCAAAAAATTCTAACTTAAGACTCGAGCCATTCTTCATGGTGAATAAAATTTGTACCAAGTATTTCTAATTTTTGTTAGATGTAAAGTTCACTACAATTCCCTAGCATAAAGTTGAGTTGACAATTTTTTTCTGATTGAGATGCACTAAGATAATTCACTTATGCGTTATCAAATTGAGTGTCTTTGTGTCCTCTTTCTAACACTGTCAAATTCCAAAAATTTTGAGTTCCGAGTAAAAAGTTATACCCGTTTGAGTGAACTCTCCAGTTAAGGAATTTCATCCATTTGAGAAAAAAGTATTTTGGTCTTTTTGTATTCCCTCTTGTCTTAACACGTTTTTCCTGAACTAATTAACGGTTTAGTTACATTCTAAATCACCTATTTACGTTCAAAACACTGTAGGATTTTGAGAGTGGGGTTTCAAGAGGAGAAAAACTAGGTTTTCAAGCGTTCATCAAGTTTTTGTGTATATCGTCAAGAACATCATTCTTTCCAGGTATATAAGGTTTTCGTTAGTAATGGAATTTTTTGTGCTAAATCTAATCATATAGTTATTCCATTAATTCATTCGTGAAATCGTTTATGTAAAGATACTTGAATAGTTCTTGAGTTTTAGACACATTCTTTATCAATGAAGGTTTTAAGTACTTGAAGTGAGAGTCTTGTGAATGAGTGGTGTTTCTTGATATAATTTGAGTGAGATTCCATTGAAAACTTGTCGTGTTTATAAATCAAAGAGAGTTTGAAAATAACCAATCAATTCTAGATGAGTTACGACCCAAAAATGAACAAGAAAGTTTGTTAGATTTCTAGTTCCGGGCTGGGGCAATACGTTCCCATAGCCCCAACAGTGTGCCCTAAACTACACCAATAGTTTTATTTCTATCGCGACACGCCACTGATGCGCTAAGGTCGCTGCCCTTTTTCGTTTCCATTCTTTGTCTCGTATGTGTTCCTTTAAATTGTGTCTTTGTTCTTTCCTTGATATTAAATCTTAAAGTCTTCATTAATCCTTGAGAGGTCCTACATATCCTAATTATACTCTTAAGTTACACTGCAAATTGAAGTAAATTTAAGAGGAAAGATCAAGAAGTCCCTTTTAAATCATTTTGAGAAGTCTTTCAAATTAACTATAGACTTGACAGAAGTCTTGAGTAAATGATTATGAGGATGAGAAGATTTGTATTCATGAGTCTTTATTGTTACTAAGATCCTTTATTTGAGTCATTCATGTCCATAATTCTGCTTGAACCTTACGAATTCTGTATTCTTGAGTTCTTGAGTCCTTAAGTTCTGAGTATTGAATTTCTATATATTGTTATTGATATCCTTGAGTTGATTCATTTATGTCTATATTTTCAACATTAACCCTACTTTGATTTATAAGTCTTGTGATTTTTGGCATCCAATCACTTTTGTCTTAACTATGCTTTTGAGAAAGTAAAGAGATGTTTTGAAAAAGGGTGCAAGGGAATTAAGTAGTCCTAAACGTATGTTTTGATTATATTGAGAAGAGAACGATAATTCATGATTAGTATGACAATCGAGTATGTCATCAATGTGTAAGAAGTATGACATCTAGATATGCCATCAATGTTTATGTAGTCAATGATCAGATTACAATAAACAATTATCTTAAACTGTTTTTGAGAAAGTAAAGCAGAGTTCCAGAAAAGTATAGGAATTTTCAGTTTTTATACATTGATTTGGACTTGAAAGATAAGTCCATAGGTATACATTTTAAATATAAATTTTGAACAGAGTCTTTTTAGAAGAGTCAAATGGTTTCACATGTAAGTATGGTTGTTGTTTTTGAAAAGTACTTTTGTAACGTAATAGTCCATTTCTTTGTAAAATGTGATAGAGGAAAGTCTAGTAATATAACAGTTTGAAATGGGTGAATTAAGAACAAAGTTATATTGATTATTTTTTGAGTAGTATCGAGCATCGAATTGGGTTAGAGTCTTTTATAACTTGGAAGTCCCATAAAACTATGTAGCAAACATAGGATATAATATCATTGATTCTTGATGCGACTTATCACTGCCTCTGAGAAGGCCTATTAGATGGAACCATAGTCACGATATCATCCTATACCCCAACAAAGTATAGGATGGCCTTTGCAATGTGGACAAACCGTTGTATCATTGCTAAAGTCATAGTAATGGTTATTGCATATCTTATGTAAAGCTTAAATGGTTTTCACTTCAAGTTCATGTATTGATTTTTGAGTTGCTTTCGATCATTTATTTTAGTTATTTTTTTACTTAGCCAAACTGCATAGTCGTACATTACATGTGCTGATGTCATTCGACCTGCATCCTTTTAATTATGATGTAGATACAGGTATTCAAGATTATCAACATGCGTTTTATTGTGATCACTCTACACTCCAGCTAGCTTTGGTGCGCCTCACTGTATTCCGGAGAACTTCACAATTACTTTCCAATTAGGAGTTTTTAGGTGTGTGGGTTTTTACCCGATATCCTTCCTTAATATTGAGGCTTCCTAGATATACAGAGTTGAGGTGTCTTTCAATATTTACTTTCTTTTTAGTTGTTTAACAAACTATAAGTATTTCTATTAAGTGTTATTTAGACTTTATGAGTTGAGTATTTCAGTTTACTGAATTTAGTTAAATTTTAAGTTTATGTATGCTTGAGTTAGTCTTCCGCTTTTGTAGTCAGTTAGAATGAGGGTTCGCTTGGGGACCAACAATGGTTCTCGAGAGACGACCACGTCTAGGGTGTAGGTTCGGATTGTGACAGAAACATGAAAAGTCTAGAAAAATTTAGCATCTCTCCTTATTGCTTTTATTAGTTTTTTTTTGTGCGCATAATCCATGCATCATATACACATTAATATACACCTATAAACCAAATTTGAACATAATATATAGTAATTAATCAATGATTATATTTTTAGGGAGACATTTTCACACTCTTTTTTCATGTATTCCAACCATCTCTACAAATATTGGATTGAAATAAGAAGAAATTAGAAAGGTTTAAGTGCACATGTTGGGTTTTGAAAGGTGTGGACGGAAAATGAAAAGTTGCGGCTTTTATAAATAGTTGCGATTTCTATAAAAAGTTGCGACTTTTATGAAGAGTTATGACTTTTATGAAAAGTTATGACTTTTATGAAAAGTGTGACTGTTATTAAAGGTTGTGATCTTTTCGAAAGATTGTGACTTTTTTAAAGGGTTGTGACATTTTTGGTAAGATACAATAACAACCTTTTCACACTAATCTTTGATCTCTATAAATTGAGGGATTTCTCTCATTTTAAAATAACAATTTTTTTTGGACTTCTTCTGCTACTAAATCTAGTATTCTAAGTGTACTTTACTGCCGTTGAGTGGTTTACTGTCATTGTGATTTTAGGTACGGATACACAGTGAGTAAAATTGTTCGATCCAGGGATAATATATTCCATTAACCTCGGGTACTTAAGGGGAAGAATTTCCTTAATGGGACACTACATTTATTGGGCTCGATTTTTTTCTTTCAGAAAAATATTTTATATATTGTTTCTAATCTGTTTTTGATTCTATTTTCTCTACTGGTTTTAATTTTCTAAGTTTTGAAAATGTTCTTTAAACTTTGTTATTTCTTATCAAGTTCTTCCAAGTTTTTGTTCCAAGTATCTTAAGAATACAAGATGAACAATAATCTTCAAGAAATTATTATACTGTTGGTATTTCTTGTATTCAATTGATTTAAGGAAACAAATCATTGAAGTAGAAGTTTAATGGACTACTTCTTCAAAATTTGGTGCCTTGTATAGCACGATCGAATTGAGAATGTACTAGAAAAATTGGTGGTATTTGATTAAAGATTACACTATGTAACCTTATTTTTATTTATCTATGGAGGAAAATAGTTTATAAAAGTTAATTCTTTTGATAATTATCTTGCATATTCTTTGGAAAAAGATATGCCAACATATGTTTTGGAATGAAATTTCCTTGACAAATAGTGTTGCCTTAAAAATTCTTTAGTTTGCAGAATGAGAGATGCACATTTTTGTTTTATAAAATAGTATGTCAAAATGTTATAGTTGAAAGGCTATTTGAAAAGAAAAGCATTTTATGTGATAATCTAAGAATATGTTTTATTATGTTTCGAGATTTTTTTTGGTAGTTTTGTACTCCTTGTGAATTTGATTGTCTCTAATTTTTGTAGAGTAAAAACTTTTGTAGTTTTCTACTATGGATAAATAAGATTATGTAATTGGTTTGGAGAATATGAAAATTTCATCTAATAAGTTAATGTTGTACTTTTTGTTTTCTATAAACTTCACTGTTAAATAGAAAAAAATTGTACAAAATTTTTTGTCTTTATTATTAAATTTCTAAATACTAAGTGGTATGTCTAATTTGGATAGAAAAAAGACCAATGACTTAAAGAGTGTGATTTTGTGTCTGCAGTAGGTGTCTCTATGAAATGAACTTTGTCACTATGTAAAGATTATCAACGAGAATTGAAGCACTATAATTCTTTTGTAGAATAATATTTTTAAAAGAGGTTTCATGCTGCCATAAATAGTCTGGAAAAATATGTGGAAAAAGTATTTTATTCTATTTGAAAAATATTTTTGAGATCATATTTAAAACGTAGGTGTTCTTTGCTTATGACAAGGATAAGATTAGACCTAGTGCCCAATTTAAATCTGAAGCACAAAAAATGAAATTCGATGATACTTTGTATTATGTTAGACCCATAAAATTCTTGATATTTGATATTGTGGCCGTTGAGTTTCTCCTTTACTAGTATATGATATCAATAGTATGAAACTGCCAAATTATATGTGTACTTGTTCAAAATGATTGAGTTCTTTTATGAAAAAATGTTACTTCAAATTTTGTGATTTTTCATGAAAAGACATGTCTATTAAATATAACTATTTGTATAGACGAGAATATTGGAGAATAGTCATTTTTCATGTTTTATATATAAAAAAGCATTTGGTTTATATTGCCTTTATTGGACCCGATGAAACTTTGCTCAGGAGTAATTCTATAATAATAAAATTAAAATTTGTGGAAAGATCCTTGAGAAAAGAACGTGTTAGAAGGTGATGACTCTAAGCAATGACTATATCACAAAAATTATAAGAAATAGGAACAAATATTTGTGAGAATTAAAAAGCTTCCTCGCCGAGAGCTTTTCAAACAAAATATTTTTATTTGTTTTTACTTGCTTAAGTCAAATTGTTTGTGACATGAACACTTGAGACATGTCAATTACAAAACCTTGTAAGGAAATCTAATCAAATTAGAAGTTTTGTGTAACTTTGAGTGCACTAAATAAAAATGTCAAGTTTGTGTAGAATTTAAGTATGCTGAGAATTCTTACAAATATGTTGAAAGGAATTTCAATTCCTTAGAGTTGATTTACATTGACATTGTGTGATATGAAGTCAACACCATCTCGTGGTGGAAAAAAGTATTTCATAACTTTCATTGAAAATTGTATTAGAAACGACTATGTTTATTTGTTGAATGGTAAGGATGAAGGAATAGAAATATGTAGATAATATAATATTGAAGTTTAAAATCAGTTGGTAAGAATATAAGAAGTGATATGGATGGAGAATAGAAATTTCCTTCAGCAGAAATATGTTTAAAAAATGAATTTATCCGTCAAACTACTGTCCTATTCACCTAAATCTAATGGAATTACACAATGTAAAAAATAACTGAAAGGGAACAAAAAAAAGTTTTCTCTTTTGAGAAAGAAAGCAGTTTATTTGTTTAGGACACAATCTGTTCCACATAAGAAATGAAAAAGCAGGAAATCCAACTTTATATATTTTAAAGTGTGGGAGTGTCTAGCCCAATTCCAAGTTCCTATTCCTAAAAGGATTAAAATCGGACCTAGTAATGTGCACTGTAAAATTAGACTTGAGTAGTCTAGTGAAGGGTCTAAAAGACCTTGGAAAGAAAAAGAAAAGGATAATATACATAATAAGTAGATTTAGAGACAAAGTAAATGTCAAAGGACATCTACTTCCTACGAATATGATTCTGTAACATTTTTTGTGTCTTATGTAGACTCATTCTTATGGTGTCAATAGTGAGGTAGATGCAATCTTTAGCAACCATATTGCAAGTTAATTGATCTTCTTCCAGAAAATAAGCCTTTGGATTCAAAGTAAATCTTCGAAAGAAAAATGAAAGTCGATGGAATCGCCAACAAATACTTTTTGCCAAAGCCTTTAGACAAAAACAAGGTCTTGATATTGCTGATATATACTCATTATTAACTAGAATTACATCCATTCAATGCTAATTGTAAGTTAGACTTATGATAGCTAGGATTAGAGTAGTTCTTAACATAATTATTCTAGAAGCAGTTAGAAGGTTAGAAGGTTGTTAGAGGTAGTTAGCACAATAACTTTCCTTTATATAGACATGGCAATGTAAAGAGATTTTCTTAGATGCTTTCAGCTTAATGAGAATGAGTTCTCTTTCTTCCATAATTCTCTGTATCTTCTTTTTTCTGATTCTTTGCATCTTCTCGGTGATGATTACTCCATAAGTTCACATGGTATCAGAGCTTGAGTATTCGATCAGGAGTTCGTCATCAATTTTTGGTTGTTCAACTTGTAGTTGTTCAGTTGTGTAGAGATTGGTTGTTGAGTTGTTTATTACTTGTTGATTTGCTTGTTACAGTTTCTTTTAGAGCTTCAATATGTAATCCATGGGTGTTAATGAGTTCAATGAGGCAGCAGTTGCTCTATCTCATTCGATCGAGATTGACCATTATCATCCCCTGTATCTGCATTCATCAGATACCTCAGGTAGCTCTTTAATTTTGATTCAGCTAACTGGTCCTGATTATATGCTATTTGGAGTAGATCTATGCGTCTTGCTTTACTAGGAAAAAGTAAGCTCAGATTTGTTGATGGGAAGTATACCAGAGAAACATTTCCTTCATCAATTCTTGATTTATGGGAGAACTTAATGATATTGTTCTCTCATGGATCATCAATTCAATCAGAAAAGAACTCTTGAGTAGTGTGATTTATGTTTCAAAGCATCAAAAGTTTGGAGTGACCTAAAGAAAAGGTTTGATAAGGTTGATGGATCACGAATTCATTTTCTGCACAAGGAGATTCACTCTATGTCACAAGGTACATTTACTGTTTTCGATTACTTCTGTAGGTTGCGTGAATGTTGGGATGAATTCAATGCCATAATGCCTTGCCTAGGCTGTAATTGTCCTGAATCTAGGAAGTACATGCAACATTTTGATTATGAATGTTTACTTCAGTTTATCACTGGTTTAAATGAGTCATATGCCTCCAGTAGGAGTTAAATTCTGATGGTGACTCCTACTCCCTCTATTAATCAAGCTTATTCTATAGTGATCTGAGAGGAGAGACAAAAATCTCTTGGAAAATCAGTTCAAAACCTTAGTATTAATGAAGGAGCTACATTTTATATGAGCAAAGGAAATTTTAAGCCTAATTCCGGAGGAGGAGGGGTACAATTTAGGCCAAATTCTAGTCAAGGTCACACTGGGAATGGGCATACTAGGTCTGGCTACTACACATGTTCAAGCTCTAACTCTCGGTCGAGCAACTCAGGCAATGCCTCAAGATCTGGCTCTAAACACAGGAAAAATAGTTATCTGCAGTGTGATTAATTTCATTACTCTGGTCATACGAGCGATCGCTATTACCAGCTACATGGATATCCTCCAGATTTTAGACATAATTCAAAGAAGTTTAACTCCCACTCAGCTTCATAATCAGGACATGACAATGCTGTTAACTTTGATAGTGAACATGATACTTCATCAAATATGAATGGTTATGCAGGTAAATCTAGTAATGCATTGGTCCAACTTCATCTAATCCTATAGGTACTTTTGTACAACAGTCTAGATCTTCTCAATACTCTCATCCCAGTGCTCTACATTTTACTGCTGAGCAATACAATCAAATTCTGCAGATGATTAGACTAAACAGGGAGACTAGTGGTACTGCTCTATCTGCAGGTATGGTTAATCACTTTAAACAATGGATAGTAAACATAGGCGCAACCAATCATATGGTTAGTGATCCTCATCTACTATCCAACAGTAGATCTCTTCTTAATACAAGTAAAGGTAATGTTATGCTACCTATTGGAAACACAACTAAAATGAGTTAGTTAGGTTCTACTACAATTTTGGGAAGACACGACATACATATATGTGATGTATATACCTGAGTTCAAACATAACTTGCTATCTGTGTCCAAACTTACCAAGGAATTGAACTGCTCAGTTCATTTCTATCCCGATTTCTATACTTTTCAGGATCTCTTCAGTAGAAGAGTGAAGGGGATTGGTAAACATGTCCAAGGTCTGTATGTGGTGGATTTTCCATACCTAAATGTATAACGTGACAAGCCTGAGTGCATCAAGTCTATGTGTCACTCTGTCTTAGTAGAGAGTTTTAAGAATAAAGTAGGCATAGATCTATGGCACAAAAGATTGGGTCATGCTCCCTTACATACTTTGAAGTAGTTGAACAACTTGAATTGTTGTGTTGACAATGTAAACTTTGATCACAAACATTATATCGTGTGCCCTTTGGCTAAGCAAACAAGAATTCCTTTCCCTCTGAGTACTTCATAGTCTGATGCTTGCTTTAATATTGTTCATGGTGATGTATGGGGTCCCTATAGGGTACCTACTTATGATGGGAAAAATTATTTTTTAACCTTGGTAGATGATTATTCTAGGTATACTTGGATATTTCTGTTGAATTCCAAGTCAGAAGTTATAGTTGCCTTGACTGATTTTTTGCTCATGATGAAAATGTCCACTCTGTAGTAATTAAAATTTTGAGAACTGACAATGGTTGTGAGTTTTTTAACTCTCAAGTTTCCATCTTACTCAAATCCTTAGAGATATCGCATCATCGTTCTTGTGTTTATACTACTCAACAAAATGGAGAGGTTGAGAGAAGGCATAGGTATATTTTAGACAATGCTCAAGCTATCAGATTTCAAGCAAGTGTTCATCTCATATTTTGGGGGATTGTGTGGCAACTGCAGTGTATTGATCAATAGGTTGCCCTCTTAAACTCTTCATGGTAAAGTATCAGTTAAGGTTCTCTCTAAGACTACACCAAATTTGTCTCACTTAAAGGTCTTTGGTTGTCTCGATTATGACAGTTCTTTGAAGAAGTCGAACAAATTTTCACCTAGGGCTGCTCCAGCTGTTCTCCTTGGCTACTCCTTAACTGAACAAGTCTAAAAATTGTACCTTCTTTAGGAAAAAACTTTTACTACTAGTCGAGATGTAATGTTTAAGGAAGATGTATTTCCCTTTTAACACTTGTCCAATACATGTCCTCATATATTTTCTGCCCCTTTATGTTCTACTTAATACTGTCCAGTTGATTCTATATATGTTCTCATGATCATAATCCCTCTCCAAGGGTTGTTGTAGTCAATCCTTCCCCACATGAAATACTTGAGTTCCCCTCATAATCTGAAGCTGCTCTTTTTCCTGTGTCTCCATCAGTTGAACCAGTTAGAAAGTCCTATAGAACTCCCAAACCTCCATCTGGATAAAGGAATATATTGCTCCTACAAGAACAAAGGCCCCCACCCACTTTTCTATTTCCAATTATGTGGACTATGATCAGATCTCTCCTTCTTACTGCTCAGTGTTGACAGCTTACTCAGCTATTTTGGAGCATACTTCCTACTCTGAAGCTGCTTCAGATCCTAAATGGATTGCAGCCATGCAGTCTGAAATTGATGCTCTGCTGGATAATCACACATGAAGTATAGTTGATATTCCTTCAGGAAAGTCTCTAATTGAGTGCAAGTGGGTGTAAAAAATCAAGCACAAAGCTAATGGGGAGGTTGAACGATATAAAGCTCGGTTGGTCTCTAAATGGTTTAATCAAAAAGAAGGACTAAACTATAACGAGACATTCTCTTCGGTTGCTAAGATGGTGACTGTCAGGTCTGTTGTGGCCATTGCTGCAGCTAAGAAGTGGTTTATCTATCAAATGGATGTGCATAATGCATTCTTCCAAGGTGATCTCTTTGAAGAGGTCTACATGAAGATTCCCCAAGGTTTTGGTAGCCACTGGGGGACTGATAAAGTTTGTAAACTGCACAAATCCCTTTATGGTCTGAAACAAGCACATAGGTAGTGGAACAAGATACATAATGAGGCTCTATTACAATTTTGTTTTAAACAAAGTCATTTTGACTATTCATTATTTACCAAAAAGACTGGAATTCATCTAGTTGTGGTATTAGTATATGCAGATGATCTCTTGGTAACTGGTAGTTGTCATAAATTGATTTTGCAGACAAGAAATTATCTCAAGTTGATGTTTAAGATGAAAGACTTGGGTCAGTTGAAGTTCTTTTTGGGCATGGAGTTTACTAGATCACAAGAGGGAATTCATATAAGCCAAAGGAAGTATGCTCTAGAGTTGATTTCATAAATGGGGCTTGGAGGTGCTAAACCTTCTAACACACCTCTAGAAGCCAATGTCAAGCTGGCCTTTTTTGAGTATGACAATCAAGTAAAAGGAAAAAAAAAATGGAACCTAGTGATCAGTTATTAGATGATGCTAGTCCATATCAAAGACTAATTGGAAGACTTTTGTACTTAAAATGACTAGAGTGGACATATCTTATGTTGTGCAGGTGTTGAGTCAATTTATGCACAAGCCTAAGGAATCTCATATGGATGCAACTCTAAGGCTGGTCAGATATGTAAAAGCTGAACCAGGTCTTGGAATGTTATTGCCTTCAGAAAGCTCAAGCAAACTAGTAGCCTATTGTGACTCTGATTAGGGTAGATCTCTTGAGTCCAGGAGATCAGTAACAGGGTACACTGTGAAGTTTGATGATGCCTTAATATCCTTGAAATCTATGAAATAGGAGACTGTAGAAAGAAGCTCTGCAGAGGGTGAGTTCAGAGCCATGGCATCTACAGTTGCTGAAATAACCTGGATGAAAGGTTTGTACAAAGAGATAGAAGTTAACATGAAGCAGCTTGTACATTTGTTTTGTGATAACAAAGCTGCAATTCAAATTGTTGCTAATCCAATATTCATAAAAGAACTAAACACATTAATATTGACTGTCATTTTGTAAGAGAAAAAATTATTCAAGGAGTGATTCAAACGCTACATGTATCGACAAAGGAACAACTAGCTGATCTGCTCACTAATGGATTGGGAAGACTGTCACATGAATACTTAGTTTTTAAGCTGGGATTGAAGAACCTATTTCGACCATCAGCTTGAGGAGGGGCGTTGGTTAGACTTATGACAGTTAGGATTAGAGCAGTTCTCGAGATAATTATTTTAGAAGCAGTTGGACGGTTAGAAGGTTGTTAGAGGTACTTAGCACAATAACTTTTCTTTATATAGACATAGCAATGTAAAGAGATATTTTTAGATGCTTTCAGCTTAATGAAAATGAGTTTTTTTTCTTCCATAATTCTCTATATCTTCTTCTTTCTGATCCTTTGCATCTTCTCGATGATGACTGTAAGTTCACACTTATTATCAGTTGTGGTATATGACTCCAAACTTATCAAACATATGTGAAAATAACTTTCTTAAATGGAGAATTGGAGGAAGAAATTTACATGGAACAGTCCGAGGGTTTTGTGATTTCTGGTAAAGAAAAAAAAGTGTGTGAACTTATTAAGTCACTTAATGGATTAAAACAAGCACCCAAACAATGACAAGAAAATTGACCAAACCATGTTGGCAAATGGATTTAAGAATGATGAAGTGATAAATGTGTTTACATTAAAATCACACAATCATTGTTTGTTTGTATATTGATAACATGTTGATCATCAATAGAGACACTAATAACATAAATTATACTAAATGCTAAAAGACAAGTTTGATACGAAAAATCTTGAAGTTGCTCATGCGATCTTAGGTATAAGAATCCTTAGAACTCCATAATGTTTACCATTGTCACAGTCTCATTGCATCAAAAAGGTACTTGACTAGTTAAAATATTTGGATTACAACCAATGGATGTGAGCTTTGCATTTCAAATGAGTGAAGGCGAAAGTGTCTCACAATTTGATTGTGCTAGAGTATTGGGAAGTATGATGTATATCAAGAAGTGTACCCGATCAGATATAGTATGTGCTATTTAGTAAAGTGAGTTGGTTCACGAATAATCCTAATGAAACTCATTGGATAGCAATGAAAAGAGTTTTGGGGTATTTAAAACATACTCAAACTATGTCTTGCAGTATAACAATATCCAATAGTATTGAAGGATATAGTGATGTAATTTAGATCACCGGGATCAAATAAAATAAAATTCACGAGTGGATATGTATTTACTCTTGGTGGAGAAGCAGTCTTCAGGAAATCTTTCAAAAAAGACATTTATTGCTAACTCTACAATGATCTTTGATCTAGGTGCTCTAGATAAGACCAGTGAATAAGTTGAAAGACTCAAAAATTTCTTGATAGATATTTTGTTTGGTCCAAACCTTTGGCATCAGTGTGCATACACTTTGATAGTCAAGATACAATACATAGGGCATGAAACATGATGTATAATAGAAAGTCTCGTCATATAAGATATTGACATAATACCGTTAGAAAACAACTATCCTCTAGTGGAATGATCACAAATTGATATGTAAAGTCAAAGAATAATGTGGCAGATCCACTTGCAAAAGGCCTAACTAGAGAAAAAGTTGAAATATCATCTAAGGGAATGAATTTACGGCTTAGGACAAGTCATTATGGTGGTAACTCTATCTTGCAGACTGGAGATCCAAGAGCTAGATTCAAGGAGATAAATAAAGTTGTGACTGACGGTTCGACATTGTCAATAAATTCAATTCATTCTCATAATGAAGACAATTTTCAGAAACGAGGTTAAAACATTAAGGCTTGTTAATGAGTTAATAAAGCTTAATTTTTTTAATGATTTGCTAAGTCTGGCAGACTTGACCAAATAGTGTATCTACGCGATGACACGATTAGAAATTACCTATGTGAGTGTAAAATGTAAGCCGTTTCAACGAGAATTATTATCAAAAGCTTATTCTCTATACACTCATGAAACCAGAAGGTGTTCATTCCTGAAATGAGCCCAACCGTAAGAATCATAAATGGTAAAAGGTTAATTGTGTGACATATGGTTGTCTAGGTATACACCAAAGCTCGACAATTTAAAGACATCACATCTACTGATTGACCGAGTATATTCGACATATATTCACTACAGAAAGTTCAATGGGAAGCCTGTTATCCAGATGCAATTGATCCTTACTTGTAAAGTACACATACTTGTCCGTTTTTTTTTCTTGGAGTCATTCCCCATTCATGTGGGGGATTGTTAGATTTTGAAAGGTGTGAATGGAAAATGAAGAGTTGCGACTTTTATGAAGAGTTGTGGCTTTTATGAAAAGTTGCGACTTTTGTGAAGAGTTGCGACTTTTATGAAAGGTTGTGATCTTTCCGAAAGATTATGACTTTTTAAAAGGATTATGACCTTTCCGATAAGGTACAATAAAAACCTTTTCATACTACCCTTTGGTTTCTATATATTGAGGAATTTCCTCTCATTTTAAAATAATGATTTTTTTTGGACTTCTACTACTACTAAATCTAGTATTCTTAATGTAGTTTACTGTTGTTGAATGGTTTGCTAACACAATGATTTTAGGTACCTACACACCGATGAGTAAGATCATTCTATGCTGAAAGGATACATTAATTAACCTCGGGTACTTGAGGAGAGTAACTTCCTTAAGGGAACACTATGCATTTAATGTATTCGGTTTTCTTCTTTAAGAAAAATATTTTATATATTGTTTATAATCTATTTCTGATTCTATATTTTCTATTGATTTTAATTTTCTAATTTTGAAAATGCTTTTTAAATTTTATCATTTCTTATCAAATTCTTCTAAATTTTTATTATAAATATCTTAAGAATAGAAAATGAACAAAGAGTACAAACCTCCACTCCATGTTCATGAAGTTCGATGGAGTGACTAATTAATTAAACATAATGGATGAAGCAGCAACAAATTAGACAAACAAGGAGGCAGAGAGTAGAGATAATATGATGTTATATATGCATATAGAGAGATTATGATGTAGTTGCTTAGTGGAGTGATTATGATCTCTATAATTTTATTTTTATCTTTATTGTCTAAATTGCCTTTTTCAGCACACATGACTGTTACTATGGAGGACATGTATGTGCTTATATTGAAATGTCAAATTTATCCTCAGTGCAGTTTTATATTGACATGTAAGTAACCACGTTGAAAGTAGATATTACTATTATAGACTTATAGTAGATAGAATAGAAATAGAAAAAAAAAAGTAGAAAAGGAATCAATATGTATATGGATTAATAACATCTTTATGCTTTATGCTTTAAATTTGAACATAAAAAAAATAATTCAAATAAAGTTTTTCACCAAACATATTTAAAATCTCTTATCTATTTAAATACTGTATACCCAAAATCAAGATTACCATTAATTTTTTTTAGTAATTTGACACCCAAAAGTAGTTCTCATAAAAATTGGTCAAACATAATTTGTTTTAAAAAATACTTTTCTAATGGACTGTCAAAGACAAGTTGTTGTTCTTCAAATGTACTTACCCAAAAATCTATTTTGACAAATTGATTCTCAAAATGAACACGGTAGAAATTCGGTGGTTGGTTTCCGTAGTCACTCAACTAATAATAAAATTGTTTTTTGAGAGTAATATGTTTTCTTGATTTTAATTCCTTTTAACAAAAAATTGACTTTATGAGAGTAATATGTTTTCTTGATTTTAATTAAGCAACCATTTAAGAAATTAACTCGAAACTTGGTCAAAATGACATTTTAATCCTTTGCTCCCTACATTTTAAAAAATGACCTTTCTTTTTTTAGTCTATTTCATAAAGAATGACTCATTTCCTTTGTTGTCAACACTTAAATTTTGGTTTTTCTCGTGTCATGTTTAAGACTGTCACGCCCCTTTTTTTCTCTCAATATTTTTTATTTTTATTTGTTTCGAAAGAAAAAGAGTTTTTCCAATTAAAGTGACATTTTGAAAAGAGATAATTATTATTCAGAGTCGCCACTTGAAATTGAGTTTTGGTGTTCCAAGTCACCTTATTTAAATCCCTAATCAAAAGGAAATTTGACTCTATTTTTTATTGGTCTGCGAACTAGAAATTCGGATAAGGAATTCTGTTGACCGAGGGGAAGGTGTTAGGCACCCCTCGAATCCCGTGGTTCTAGCACGGTCGCTTTATTAACTTTGATATGACTTGACTTAATTTTGGATATTATATTATTTAAACTTAATAATAAATTTTTATTTGCTCAAATTTATTGTTTAACTTATTTGAAACTGCTTATTTATTTTAAAGGGTCTTTATTTATTATTTATTATTTTTTGTTGTGTAATTTTAAAGTTGAACATCCGTATGTCACGACCCAAAACCGAGCCACGACTGGCACCCACACTTACCCTCCTATGTGAGCGAACCAACCAATCTAACCCTTAACATTTCCATGTATATCAACAGAAAATAAAGCGGAAGACTTAAACTCATTAATAAAACAATTCAAAAACTATTATTATTATTATCATCCCCAAAATCTGGAAGTCATCATCACAAGAACATCTATAACCAAATTACTAACTAAAAATGTCTAAGAAGCTAAAACAAATGAAAAGCTAGTCCATGCCGGAAGTTCAAGGCATCGAGACTTAAAGAAGAAGATCCAGTCCAAGCTAGACGCGTTAGCTCACCCTGAAATTCCGATGGAGTGAAGACTGGCTAGATCTACTGTTGAGTTGAAGGTGACAGAACTTTTGCTGCATTCCACAAATAACAAAGAAAGAAACAAACAAGTAGGGGTCAGTACAAAACACGGGTACTGAGTAAGTATCATCGACCAACTCAAAATAGGGAACAGTATATATCAATAATAATGTAAATCAACTACAATACTCAACATGTAGCAACAATAAATATTAAATCATCAATAAATACCACCAAGTTCACACATGAGGACTCAATCCTCAATACCATACTCATTTGGGAATTGGGTTCATTAGATTGAGTATATTTATCATCTTTCAAGATTCATTATCTTTCTTCCTCTTGTGTCGGTACGTGACACTCCGCTCCATATACTATCCTGGTGTCGGAACGTGACACTCCGATCCTCATTCTATCCTGGTACCGGAACGTGGCACCCGATCTATATTCTATCCTGGTGTCGGAACGTGACACTCCGATCCTCAAATTCTATCCTGGTACCGGAATGTGGCACCCGATCCATATTCTATTCTGGTGTCGGAACGTGACACTCCGATCCTCATATTCTATCCTGGTACCGGAACGTGGCACCCGATCCTCTATTTCTATCCTGGTACCGGAATGTGGCACCCGATCCTCTATTTCTATCCTGGTACCGAAACGTGGCACCCGATCCTCTATTTCTATCCTGGTACCGGAACGTGGCACCCGATCCCCTAATTCATCAAGCCTTCTTTTATACTAAGGCATCATCAATCTCATTATATAATATATCAAGCCTTCTCTTATACTAAGGCATCATCAATCTCATTATATAATATATCAAGCCTTCTTTTACACTAAGGCATCATCATTAACAAGTGAATTAGGGTTTCTTTCAAGATTTAGGATTCAATAGCTTTATCATGCTTATTTATTCACAATTTCATAATCACAACCATGCAAGCATACAATTAAGCATATAGCAGGGTTTACAATACTATCAATACGTATTATTCGCTATTAAGAGTTCACTACGAATATCGTAAAAACCATAACCTACCTCCACCGAAGAATTGATCAAACAAGCTAATCCTCAAAGCTGCGTTTTTCCTCCTCTTGATTCGTTCCCCTCTCTCTCTCTTGTTCTTTCTCTTTTTCTTATTCAAACCCTCTTTCTTTTACCCTAATTAACATATAATTAAGAATAAAGATGGCAATAATAGTCCACTAATTAACTTAGGGGTATCTCTTTTAACCCCCAAGTAATTAGACTTATTAATATTAACCCTCTAACTTTATAATTAAGGAAAGAATAGTCCAAAACGTCCCTTAAAACGTGTAAAGAAATCCGATTCTGTCTGGGATTTGCGCAACCTGTGATGGCCCGTCGTGCCTGCGACGGTCCGTCACGCAGGTCGTCGCAACATCTTAGAACTCTGTTTTTAACTAAGGATTCTGTGACGGTCTGTCACACATGTGACGGTCCGTCCTGCACTTCCGTCATGACGTTCAGAGACTCGTTCCCCGTACCAAATTCTCAAGAGTTGAAGTGTTTTGCAACGGGAGCTCACGACGGTTCGTCGTAGCTGTGACGGCACGTCCTGCAGGTCCGTCACAGATTACAGAGAGTCGATTTTAATACCCAAATTTCAGAATTCTAAGTGTTCTGGAACGAGACATCCTCGATGGTCCGTCGTGCCCACGACGGTCCGTCGTGGTGTCCGTCGCCTCAGCCAATTTTTCCAGAAATATAATCAGCTGCTCAAAACGACTAAACAGGTCGTTACAATAGATACCAATTTACCCATCGTTCGTCCTCGAAAGATCAAAAGAAGAAGAACAAGGGCGAGAAGGAGTACCTGAATCTGTAAACAGATGTGGGTATTTTTCTTGCATGTCTGCCTCCTTCTCCCAAGTGGCCTCTTCAACCGGTCGATTCTTCCATTGAACCTTGATGGATGCAATCTCCCTCGACCTCAACTTGCGAACTTCTATATCTAAAATAGCAACCGGTTCCTCCTCATAAGTCAAATTCTCATCAAGCAAAACTGAATCCCAACGGATGATGTAGTTTCCCCATGGTATCTTTTCAACATGGACACATGAAATACCGGATGCACTCCGGACAGCCGTGGAGGCAAGGCTAATTCATAAGCCACCTCCCCTACTCGCTTAAGTACCTCAAATGGTCCAATGTACCTTGGACTTAGCTTACCCCTTTTTCCAAACCGCATCACCCCTTTCATGGGTGAAACCTTTAACAAGACTTGTTCACCCTCTATGAACTCCAAGTCTCTAACCTTTCGGTCTGCATACTCCTTTTGCCTACTTTGTGCCGCGAGAAGCTTTCCTTGAATGCACTTCACCTTATCTAACGAATCCCTCAAGAGGTCAGTACCCCAAGGTCTAACCTCAAATGCATCGAACCAACCAATGAGAGATCTACACCTCCTCCCATACAATGCTTCAAATGGAGCCATGTCAATACTGGAGTGATAACTATTATTGTATGAAAACTCTGCCAAGGGTAAGAAGTTATCCCAATGGCCACCAAATTCTATCACACATGCACGAAGCATATCCTCCAACACTTGAATCGTTCGCTCAGACTGACCATCAGTCTGAGGGTGAAAAGCAGTACTCAGGTCCAACCTAGTACCTAATTCAGCATGCAATGTTCTCCAAAACTTAGAAGTAAACTGCGTACCTCTATCTGATATAATGGAGAGTGGAACTCCATGCAGTCGAACGATTTCTGAGATGTAGATTTTTGCTAACTTCTCTGCATTGTAGGTCACCTTGACCGGAATGAAGTGGGCAGACTTAGTTAACCTATCAACAATCACCCAAATGGAATCACTCTTACCCAATGTCTTTGGAAGACCAACCACGAAGTCCATTGCAATTCTCTCCCACTTCTATTAAGGAATGGGCATTCTCTGAAGTGTTCCTCCGGGCCTCTGGTGTTCATACTTTACTTGTTGACAATTTGGACATTTGGCAACAAAATCAACAATATCACGCTTCATTCTACTCCACCAAAAGTGTTGTTTTAGGTCACGGTACATCTTGGTTGCACCAGGATGTATAGAATATCCGGAACTATGAGCCTCTGTCAGAATAGTGGTGATCAAATCATTGATGCGGGGTACACATACCCTTCCCTTAATCCTCAAAACACCTTCCTCATCAATTATTGCTTCCTTAGCCTCTCCTCGCAACACTTTATCTCGAATTCGACCTAGTTTCTCATCATCAAACTATTTTCCCTTGATCTTATCAAGAAAAGAAGATCTTGCCTCTACACAAGCTAACAATCCTCCCTTCTCATTTATTTCTAACCTCATAAGGTCATTAGCCAGAAACTGCACCTCTCTATCCAATGGGCGTCTAGAAACTTGCAAATGAGCTAGACTTCCCATGCTTCCGGCCTTTCTACTTAAAGCATCCGCCACAACATTCGCTTTTCCCGGATGATACAAGATAGTGATGTCGTAGTCCTTCAGTAGTTCCATCCATCTCCTCTGTCTCAAGTTCAAATCTTTTTGAGTAAAGACGTACTGTAGGCTACGATGGTCCGTATAGACTTCACATTTAACCCCATACAAGTAGTGTCTCCATTACTTTAGTGCAAATACTACCGCGGCCAACTCCAAATCATGGGTCGGATAGTTACGTTCATGCACCTTTAATTGCCTCGAAGCATAAGCAATCACATTCTTCTCTTGCATTAACACTGCACCCAACCCAGAATAGGATGCATCACAATAAACGATGAAGTTTTTACCCTCTACTGGCAAGGTAAGAATTGGTGCAGTAGTCAACAAAGTCTTGAGTTTCTGAAAGCTTTCCTCACACTCATTCGACCATACAAATGGAACATTTTGCTTAGTCAAGTTCGTTAATTGGGACACAATAGAAGAGAATCCCTTGACAAATCGGCGGTAGTAGCTAGCTAAACCAACGAAACTCCTTATTTCTGACACGTTTGTAGGTCTTACCCAATTTTTCACCGTCTCAATCTTAGATGGATCCACCATCACTCCATCCTTAGAAACCACGTGTCCCAAGAAGGACACTGAATCTAGCCAAAACTCACACTTGGAGAATTTGGCATAAAGCTTTTTCTTCCTCAACAACTCCAATACCATTCTCAAATGCTCCCCATGTTCCTTCTTGCTCTTGGAGTATATCAGTATATCATCAATAAACACGATCACAAAGAGGTCCAAATATGGCTTGAAAATCCCGTTCATCAAGCTCATGAAGGCAGCAGGGGCATTCGTAAGACCAAAAGACATTACCACAAATTCATAATGCCCATACCTAGTTCGAAAAGCAGTCTTTGGCACATCCGTTGCTCGTATTTTCAATTGGTGATAATCGGATCTCAAGTCAATTTTAGAGAAGATACAAGCACCTTGTAACTGATCGAACAAGTCATCAATGCGAGGAATGGGGTACTTGTTCTTAATAGTTACCTTGTTCAGTTGTCTATAGTCTATGCACATCCGAAAACTCCCATCCTTCTTCTTCACGAACAAAACCGGAGCACCCCAAGGAGATGCACTTGGTCTAATGAAGCCTTTGCTCAACAACTCTTGAAGTTGTGCCTTTAACTCTCTTAACTCCGCGGGAGCCATTCTATAAGGGGGTATAGAAATGGGGCGAGTACCCGGTTCCAAATCAATGCAGAAGTCAATATCCCTATCCGGTGGCATGCCAGGAAGATCTGCAGGGAACACATCCCGAAACTCACGGACTACCGAAACTGACTCAATCGAAGGTACTTGAGTAGTGTCATCCTTGAGATGTGCCAAGAAGGCTAAACACCCTTTACTAACCATTTTCTTAGCACGAAGAAAGGAGATGATACGCACCGAATTGGAAGTGTAGTCACCCTCCCACACTAACGGATCTATCCCAGGCTTGGCTAACGTCACTGTTTTAGCATTACAATCCAAGATCGCAAATTGCGGAGAAAGCCAAGTCATACCCAGAATTACATCAAAGTCAACCATTTCTAAGATAACCAAATCTACATAAGTGTTACTCCCCACAAAGTTCACCAAACAAGACCTATATACCTTCTCAACTACCACGGACTCACCCACCGGAGTAGAAACACGAATAGGCATATCAAGTAATTCACAATGTAAATTTAGACCATTAGCAAATGAGGAAGATACATAAAAAAATGTGGATCCAGGATCAAACAATACAGAAGCCATGCAATCACAAATCAAAAGATTACCTGTGATGACGGCATCTGATGTCTCCGCTTCAGATCTCCCAGGGAAAGCGTAACAATGGGCCCCATTACTTGTCTGTCCGTTGCCCCTACCATGTTGCGTTGTAGGGGCTCCAGTTTGCCCTTCACCTCTGCCGTTTTGGTGACCACCATTACCTCGGCCACCACGCCCTCCAGAATAACGGCCTCTACCATGACCACCTCTACCTCTAGCTATTGGGGGTCTATAACTCTGTTTTGGACAATATTTCTTAATATGTCCAATCTCCCCGCATCCATAGCACTCTCTGGGATCATGCATAGGTCTCTCAGAGAAGTGTTGACCGGTCTGAGGTGGACCCCCAACTACAGTCTGTAGTGAAGACTGAATTGGTCGAACTGAGTAACCTCCAGAACCCTGTCCTCTAGTATAAGAACCATTGAACTCACCTCCCTTTCGAAACCTTTTTGATGTCGATGTCGTGGTGAAGTCATCTGGCTTCACTTCTTCCACCTCTATCACAAAGTCTACCACCTCTTGGAAGGATTTTGCCATAGCCGCTACCTGTAAGGCTGAAATCCGCAATTCTGACCTCAACCCCTTCACAAAACGGCGAATCCGTTCTTGTGGACTGAAACAAAGCTGGGTGGCATACCTGGATAATGCACGGAATTTAGCCTCATATGCATTAACCGTCATCCTACCTTGCTCTAGACTCAAGAACTCATCCCTTTTTCAATCTCTCAAAGTCCTTGGGATATACTTCTCCATAAACAAGCTAGAGAATGATGCCCAAGTCATAGACGGTGCCTCTGTTGGTTGACACTCAACATGTGAGCGCCACCATATTTTGGCGTTTCCTTGAAACTGATAACTTACGAACTCAACGCCAAACCGTTCTACGATACCCATCTTGTGTAGTAGCTCATGACAATCAACCACGAAATCGTAAGCATCCTCAGATTCTGCACCTTTGAAGACTGGGGGTTTCAATTTTAAGAACTTACTGAAAAGTTCATGTTGATCATTTGCCATTATAGGCCCAGTAGTCAGACGAGGAAATGTGCCTATTTCCAATGAGGCATCCATACGAGGAGCCATAGTGGCTGCATGTCGTATCTCTGAAACCGGAGGTGTTGGTGTAGAAACCACTGGAGGTGCCTTACCCTGATCAGATAACCCGCTAAGATAAGCAAGAACCTGGTTGATCATCTCTGGGGTAGGTTGGGGTGACAATTCCTCATTTTGTACTTGTTCGTTCTCCCCTTCCTCACCCTCTCTTACTACTTCCTCAGTCGGTGGAGGAGTCACCGCCCTAGTACCAGATGGGCTAGGTGCTCGTCCTCTTCCTCTAGAGGACGTCCTCCCACGACCTCTACCACGGCCTCTTGCCACTGATCCCCCTCGAGCTACAGCCCCAGTGGCTGGCTCTGACGCATCCTGTCTTGCCGGGGTCGCTGCTGGTGCGGTCGTTGCTCTAGTTCTAACCATCTGCGAAATAGAGTGAAGATGGTCAGATACCAATTTGTATCACCTAGATACCAATTGGACTCAAGTAGTAGCACGAAAGAAAGAAAGAAAGAGTGGAATTTTCCTAAAGTCTTATAGCCTCTCAAGGAAAAGTAAAGGCGTCCCCCTACCGTTCCTTAAGACTCTACTAGACTCGTTCTTGTGTGATGAGACCAATGAACCTAATGCTCTGGTACCAAGTTTGTCACGACCCAAAACCGAGCCACGACTGGCACCCACACTTACCCTCCTATGTGAGCGAACCAACCAATCTAACCCTTAACATTTCCATGTATATCAACAGAAAATAAAGCGGAAGACTTAAACTCATTAATAAAACAATTCAAAAACTATTATTATTATCATCCCCAAAATCTGGAAGTCATCATCACAAGAACATCTATAACCAAATTACTAACTAAAAATGTCTAAGAAGCTAAAACAAATGAAAAGCTAGTCCATGCCGGAAGTTCAAGGCATCGAGACTTAAAGAAGAAGATCCAGTCCAAGCTAGACGCGTTAGCTCACCCTGAAATTCCGATGGAGTGAAGACTGGCTAGATCTACTGTTGAGTTGAAGGTGACGGAACGTTTGCTGCATTCCACAAATAACAAAGAAAGAAACAAACAAGTAGGGGTCAGTACAAAACACGGGTACTGAGTAAGTATCATCGGCCAACTCAAAATAGGGAACAGTATATATCAATAATAATGTAAATCAACTACAATACTCAACATGTAGCAACAATAAATATTAAATCATCAATAAATACCACCAAGTTCACACATGAGGACTCAATCCTCAATACCATACTCATTTGGGAATTGGGTTCATTAGATTGAGTATATTTATCATCTTTCAAGATTCATTATCTTTCTTCCTCTTGTGTCGGTACGTGACACTCCGCTCCATATACTATCCTGGTGTCGGAACGTGACACTCCGATCCTCATTCTATCCTGGTACCGGAACGTGGCACCCGATCTATATTCTATCCTGGTGTCGGAACGTGACACTCCGATCCTCATATTCTATCCTGGTACCGGAACGTGGCACCCGATCCATATTCTATTCTGGTGTCGGAACGTGACACTCCGATCCTCATATTCTATCCTGGTACCGGAACGTGGCACCCGATCCTCTATTTCTATCCTGGTACCGGAACGTGGCACCCGATCCTCTATTTCTATCCTGGTACCGGAACGTGGCACCCGATCCCCTAATTCATCAAGCCTTCTTTTATACTAAGGCATCATCAATCTCATTATATAATATATCAAGCCTTCTCTTATACTAAGGCATCATCAATCTCATTATATAATATATCAAGCCTTCTTTTACACTAAGGCATCATCATTAACAAGTGAATTAGGGTTTCTTTCAAGATTTAGGATTCAATAGCTTTATCATGCTTATTTATTCACAATTTCATAATCACAACCATGCAAGCATACAATTAAGCATATAGCAGGGTTTACAATACTATCAATACGTATTATTCGCTATTAAGAGTTCACTACGAATATCGTAAAAACCATAACCTACCTCCACCGAAGAATTGATCAAACAAGCTAATCCTCAAAGCTGCGTTTTTCCTCCTCTTGATTCGTTCCCCTCTCTCTCTCTTGTTCTTTCTCTTTTTCTTATTCAAACCCTCTTTCTTTTACCCTAATTAACATATAATTAAGAATAAAGATGGCAATAATAGCCCACTAATTAACTTAGGGTTACCTCTTTTAACCCCCAAGTAATTAGACTTATTAATATTAACCATCTAACTTTATTATTAAGGAAAGAATAGTCCAAAACGTCCCTTAAAACGTGTAAAGAAATCCGATTCTGTCTGGGATTTGCGCAACCTGTGGCGGCCCGTCGTGCCTGCGACGGTCCATCACGCAGGTCGTCGCAACATCTTAGAACTCTGTTTTTAACTAAGGATTCTGTGACGGTTCGTCACACATGTGACGGTCCGTCCTGCACTTCCGTCATGACGTTCAGAGACTCGTTCCCCGTACCAAATTCTCAAGAGTTGAAGTGTTTTGCAACGGGAGCTCACGACGGTTTGTCGTAGCTGTGACGGCACGTCCTGCAGGTCCGTCACAGATTACAGAGAGTCGATTTTAATACCCAAATTTCAGAATTCTAAGTGTTCTGGAACGAGACATCCTCGACGGTCCGTCGTGCCCACGACGGTCCGTCGTGGTGTCCGTCGCCTCAGCCAATTTTTCCAGAAATAAAATCAGCTGCTCAAAACGACTAAACAGGTCGTTACACCGTATATTTTTTTTTTTGCTTATATCTAATTTCTAAGAATTAGAGTTTGTGTAGGAAGGAGATATTTAGAGTCAAGTTAATTTAGGATTATATATTTATTTATTTATTTTAGATTTAAAATAAGAAAATAAAATTTTATAAGATTTGAAGTTAGTTTTAAAATCACAAAAATTCTAAATAGATTAGGACTACATTTATTTTTTAAGAAAGGTTTTAACTTTATTTTGTTAATGCATGTAACAATTTTAACATTCTGTCTCTTTTTTTAAAAAAAAATTAATTATTATTTTTACGTTCCTTACTAAAAAAATAAATTTGTGCTACATCCCTTTCTTTTTTTATCTTTTATTTTTTACTTTTTGTTCTTTTTATGTTTTTAACTCTTTTTTTTTTACGTTTTTTCTGCTTTTTTTTTTTTTAATTTTTTCACGTATTTTTTTTTCGTTTTGTTTTTTTATATTTTTAAATTTTATATATTTGTTTTTTTTCTTTGAAAATCCGTTTCTCTCTTCTTTTTTTTTTTTAAATTTTTATTTTATCATTTTTTTTATAAAGTTTGTCTTCTTCTCCTTTTTTTTTATTTTTTAATAATTTTTGTTACCTTTTTTTTACGTTCTTTTTTTATTCATATTTTTTAATTTCTTGTTTTATATACTTTTTTTCATTCTGCTTCTCTCTTCTTCTTCTTCTTCTTTTTTTTTAAAAAAATTTATATTTTTTTAGATTTTACATATTTGTTTTTTTTTGTTTTCTGTAAATCTGTTTCTCTCTCTCTCTTTTTTTTTTTTTTTTCATTTTTCACGTTTCTTTTTTTTTATTTTATTTTCTGTTTCCCTTTTTTTTAAAAAAAAATCTGTTATTTTTTCTTCTTCTTCTTCTTTTTTTTTTTTTTTTTTTTTATGTTTTAGGCTTTCTTGTTGTTTATTTATTTATTTATTATTATTTTTATTATTCTTTTGTTCTCTTTATACAATTTCTTAATTTTTTTTTATATAATTATTAATAGTAATTATCACTATTTTATCATGAATCTCTAGATGAAATTACAATTCTACTTAGATAAAAAGAATTACTAATTATTTATATATTCTAATCTAACAAGTCAATAATAAATTCAAGAAAAATCTTCTAAAGTGAAAATAGACGGAAAGATATATTAATCTATTTAAATTCAACAATTCAATATCATGAAGCGACATAATATTACAAAATCGATCTAAAAAAACATAATAATAATAATAATAATAATAATAATAATAATAATAATAATAATAAATAATAATAATAATAATAACGTAACAATAATCAATATAATACATGTGATTTGAAGTATTTCATGCTATTGGAATCAACTTTTCATAGAAGTAATATTATTTAAATCACGCGAGAATTTATAGTTACCTCGCTGCGAAAATTGATACCACAAAAGCAAGCTCTTATCAACGAATTCGGAATCACGATCAAATCTCTAACTCTAACCTAATTCTCAAAAGAAATAACTTATTTTTTTTCTCTTTGTCTTTGCTTGTTTTTTCTGTGTCTCTCTGTATTTCTCTCTTTTCCTCTCTGTATCTGTGTATCTCTGAACGTGATTTTTATAATATTGGTGCTAATTAAAAGGAACGTAATAGAGTGGGATTAGAATTTAATTTGAAATATTGTTGAGGGAATTGGGGTTGAGATAAGGATATAAAATAAAGAAATAATAATAATAGAAAATTAACAAAAAAAAATGTGTATTAAAAAGAAACGTCCAAAGAGAGAGACACAAAAAAAATGGGATGAGATTTTTTAGTAAAATAAGTTAGGAAGAATTAGGATAAGGAGAAGGTAATTTGAATATTTAGGACTTCTTTTTTTTTTCTTCTATCATTATTTTTAAACTAATTAAAAGTTGAAGATTTAAAAGAAATATTATAAATTTATAATTTTTTATTATTAAAGTTATTTACACAATTTATTTATTTTTATTTATTTTAAATATAATTTTTTTTAAAGTTGGTGTGAAATTTTTTTATTTTGATAAAAAATTAGGTGTTCACAAAGACCACGAGATTAAAAAAGACATATTGATATATTTTATATAACTTTAACTTAGAGCCACAAGATAAAAAAAAATCTTTTTATTTTTCTTAAATTCAGGTCAAGTTAAATTATATCATTTGTTTCGAAACAAAGGTAATAATAAAATTACATCATCATGCATGTAGTGTTTATTTTATTAGGGTTTGCTTTTACATTTACACATCATAGGAACATTTAGCTAGGGGTTAGAGAGTCGTAGTAATTTGAGTGAAGTGATGATGAGGTCCCAGTCAGAACAAACATAAATTAGGTTGTCTTGACTTTTTGTGAACACAAGTGAAAAGTACATGTACCTGTCTCAACATGATGGATGTTTGATTATTTATTTTTTTTAAAAAAAGAAAGAAAAGAAAGAAAAAAGTACATGTATTTGTTCAATTACTGTCCAAACATAAAGCTCACGGGGTTAACCAATGCCAACCCTAGCTTTTATAATTTTAATATGCTATATTTGGAGTACTCTCTTTCATATATACCTAGCTTCTTCAATTTTATTTTAGACCTAATGAATCTACTCTTCTTTTTTTGGTCAAGATGAATCTACTCTTCTATTTGTCCATAAATGTGTGCCTTTGTTAATATACATAGATCCAATAATTATGTCTATCACTTTCATAATTATAAATAAGGGTATAAGTTTGAATTAAAAAGGGGAAAATACTAGAATATATGTTAGAAGTCTTTAACTCTACTTATGATTGATTTAAGTGCAAGGTAGGGTCAAATAATGTTAGTTCTTCCGTCCTAAGGTAAGTGTTGTACTTTCTTTTTAATCTGTATTAAAATAGTGTTAATTTTGTGTTCATTCCAACGACACATTTAAATTCCAACGACACATTTAAATTAGGACGGAGGGAGTATTAATTATTCTTGTTGTATGTTTGTGATCTTCAATTATGATTTACTTATAAAATGGAATAGTAACTTAATCATGGAAAATCTTAGTAAATCAGTTGGTTGATTATTTCTGAATATTGAAGGTTCAATTCAGACGCGGTTCTAATAATTTGCTTGTGATTGGGGTATAATTGTCTCTCCGAGTGATATTAAAAGCCCCCTCTAGCTCTCCTAAGAACACATTCTAGCCCCAAAAAGAAAAGAAAAAGAAAAAGCTCCATCAAGATCCCTCCTTTGTTTGTAAAAGCCAAAATACACTAATGCATGGAGCTTTTGTGGAATTGAAGTGGTAGTTACTTGCCCTAAAAAGCTTTTTTGTTTTGTTTCTTCAATATTTTAGTCCAAATTCCACAACCCTAATTAATTTCCTTTGACCAAAATGTTCTCTGCCAGTAGTAGTAGTACTCATGATAACCCTCTTCCTCACTACATTTCCTCATCCTTTCACACCTCTTCTCCCTTTCTTGGTTTCAATGGCAACCAAATTCTCCTTCATCAATATTACCAAAATCAATTTTCTAGTCATTATTACTTGGCAAAGGATAATGAAGATTATTGTGATAATTCCTTAAGGTCGTTCCCCATGAAGAAGAAATCGAAGAAAAGGGAGAGGTCATGTAGTAAGATTTTGACGGCTCAAGGTCCAAGAGATAGAAGGATAAGACTCTCCATTAACATGGCTAGAAAGTTCTTTGATCTTCAAGAACTTCTAGGTTTTGACAAACCAAGCAAAACCATTGATTGGCTATTTACACACTCCGAAGTAGCCCTTGAGGAGCTCACTAATTGGTCAACTCATCAGACTCATGGCTCGAAAATTTCAGGTTTAATCCTTGCATTCTCTAAGCAAGTATCAAAATTAGGTTTTTTTCTAAGGAACTCATTCTGTCTTGCCCTGTCTTGAACTAAAACTCGAAATAAGACACGTAATTAAACGATAGTATTATAAGATCTGAAGAAATTGCTTAAGAACTAACTACATATCTGAAGTTAGATATATTTTTATTTTATTTCCACGTCATAGCCAATTAGAAACTAAGATGTTTTTTGTGTGGTCCATTCAACTAAAATTATTTCTATTCTATTATATTTATGTAGGAGCAATCAACAACAAGGGTTTAGAAAGAAATCCCAAAAGAGCAAAAGAATTAACACTAAAAGAGTTAAGGGCAAAGGCAAGAGCAAGAGCTAGGGAAAGAACAATCAAGAAAATGTGGACCAGAATTGAAACTAGCCACAAATCAGCTAATTTTTTTGGAAAAAAAGATATTAGTGAAATGGAACAACATTTTTTCAAGAACAAATTACAAGCAAACAAAGAAATAATTGAGGGATCTGGAGTTACAAAAATTAAGATAATGCCTTCTTTAATCTTGGGTTTTAACCCTAATCCTTATGCTCCAATAGAGTCAGGTACCTACTATGGTGGATCTTCCTTATCACAAGGTATCGTTTTAGAATTTAAGTTATATATACTGAACATTTTCTTTCTTACAGTGATCGATGTAATTTAACATGATACATAATGTTAATCAATTACCTTTTAAAATACTAATTAATTATTATCATGGATTTTTTAAATAGTAATATTTAGTTTATAAATATTTTGATTGTGTAAATATTTATTTACTATTTTTTTCTCTCACAGGATTTCAAAGACCATGGGACTCATATCACAGTAGTCAAGTCTAATATTGGGAATATAAAGTAAGCTAATGTTTCTTTTTCTTTCTTCCTCCCTTAGATCTAAGATTTTGGAAATATATATATATTTTTTGATAAATATATGTATGTCTATAAAATCATCTAGTTTTTGTGAGATTAATTTTTAAATTCCAAAATCTGCTTCAAATCTATTTTCTTTTCAAGTTTCAAAACTTGCTCCAATTTTAACATATTTTTATTTTTATATAAAAAGAAAGCTTTATCTATTATTTCAGATTTGTTATGTTTTAATTTGTATAAA
This sequence comes from Solanum corneliomulleri, assembly GCA_027704805.1. Taxonomy (NCBI): domain Eukaryota; kingdom Viridiplantae; phylum Streptophyta; class Magnoliopsida; order Solanales; family Solanaceae; genus Solanum; species Solanum corneliomulleri. The sequence goes on along the minus strand of JAKWIY010003054.1, from coordinate 9,010,567 downwards.
TTTACTTCAAAATTGTTTCTTTATTTGTATAAGAATTTAAAGCTTCATATTTGTTTTGCTTGATTTATATAAAGTTTTTCTTCAGACTTGTAAACTATTACCTAGGTGTTTTATCTACTAAGTTGAATAATATTTATTTGTAATATATATAAAAAAAATTTAGATCTGTAAACCAACTGATCCTACATTGAATAATATGTATATTTTTTTCGTAAGATTTGTAAATTCTTGTCAGAAGTCTCTCATCTCCAACTGTTGTTATTATTTATTTATTTTATGCGGGTGAATTTTCATATTTAATCGTAATTTGATGAATTATAAAAATAATTATATTGTGTCAAGCTTATCTCTATAAGATTATGATTTGTGATATATTAAAAATAATAATATTGTGTCAAGCTTATCTCTATATAGGATTTTGTTTTGTGATATATTAATATAATAATATTTTCTCTATTCCTTTTTAGTTATTGCAGTGAGAATCAAATAATATAAATTTTGATTAATATTTTAAAATATATTTTTTCATCATATTAATATGAAAAAAATGAAATTCTCAATATTTTTCGTGTAGCTTTGAATTCATAAAATTTTATTTTGAAATATCAAAATAACGTAAGCTAATTTAGCTTTGAACATAATTTCATCATTATGTTCCATGTTTTATTTTTTAAAAAAAATGAGAAGTGAAATATGTTTTTTAAATATTATGGCAAAGTACGGTCTCATTTTTTTCATGAGTAAACATGTTTTTACTATATATTTTTTCTGTCTTAATTTACATGAGATCGATTTAAGTTAATATAATTAAATTTATTTATTTTTATTATAATAGACTGAAAAATAAATATTACTTAAAATGAAAGTGTGTATGTCAGTAAAATTTGAGCTTTGATGTCATTGTTTTTCAGAGGTTTAATTAGGAGGTATTACGATTAATGTGTAAGTAAATTTGCAGTGCTTCTTCCCTATGCTATCAGCTGGAGAATGAAAGGAAGGAGATGTTGATCAACTACATAAGTAAGAAGATTTAGAAGAGTAAAAGATATACTTTATTCTATTTTAATTTTTTATTATTTCAATTATAACATTCATCATCTTTTTCAATCTTCTTATAGTCTATCTCTATTGTAATATCGATATCTTTTACTAGAGATAAATAATTTGGGATTTTAAAGAAGTCAAGTAGACTGTAGATATATATTAATACATTAATATTTCAATAAATAAAATTGTTATATATGTCAGCTAGATAAAATAGACAAGAAGCATTGTTAGATAAACATTTGATCAAGTCAATTTTTAAGTGTGTTTTCATAATCATTGGGTAATTGTTTCTATAGGAAATTTACACTTTTAATAATTCGGATATAAAATGCAATAAATTAAAGTTTATATTTCAACCTTTTAATTCTAAATAGAATGATATACTTCTACAGTATATATAGTCGATATAAAAAGGAATTTGACACATTTTTATCTTTCATATTCTTTGTTTAAATTTATATCGTACTTTTTAACTTGAATTGTTTTAATTAAGAAAATGTGATTATTATTTCTTTTGAAACAAATTAAGGGTTGTTTGATTACAAGTATATTTGAGAAAAAACTTGAAAAAAGAACATGGAAATTAGCTTGTGTTCGGCTATATAGTTTGTCGTTATCTGATAAATATATTTGGCGAACGTTTCAAATTTTCAATCTTTTTTAAAAAAGTAAGATTTTGCATCAAATTCTAGTATTTAAGAATTTTTAGAAATTTAAAAATTACTCAAACTTTTATATTTTATTGAAAACATCCTTCATCTATTGATCTCAAATAATATCTATTTATAGTCAACTTCATTAAAAAGAACAACTTGTTTTTACTGGTTATAATTTATCCTAAATCAGTGACACATAGATAAGCATATATATTATTTTACTGCTCTTGTCCATATTATTTTTGTTATTGTTAATTGTAATTAATTATATTATACTGTTATTGTTTAACAAAACATATTTTTTATAAAACAATAAGACAAATTTATGAGTAATTTTAATAATTTTTAAAACATATGAAATGCATTATACTTTTAGAAAAAGTCAAATGTTAATTTTTCAAAAAATTATGGTCAAAGGTATATTGAAACTTCACTTAAAAGTTAGAATTTATTCAAATATGACTTGCCAAAATACTTAAAAATTTATAGACATATTCTAGCCAAGTAAAATGGGTGTTATATAAATTGAAATAGAGAATATCCAAATATATATATATATATATATATATATATATATATATATATATATATATCTATATATATATATATATATATATATATATTTTGATAAATTTTTTATTTTATCTTAATGAGATAAATTATATTTATATAAATATATTAATAACTTATTTCAAATCACCACTTTAAAGATATTCCTTTTACTCTTAACCATCGCTCAATAATTACGTTAAAACTGGGGGTTTTGACGTATGTTTTCGATGTTTCCCAAAGTTCTTTTGGTAATACATCATCTTAAGCTCAACTGGTCAGACTTTAGTATGTATTGTGGCTCAGATTAACATATTATATAGTACGAGAGAGTAACAAAAGTAAATATATTTTTCGATTGTGGCATATCATTTTTAAAATTACTAAATAATAATAGTAATATTTATAGACATTAAAATTTTGTGAAACTCTATAAGATGATTCAATTTAAATTGGGATTCTTGAAGGTGTGTTCAGTTTTAATTAGAACTATTGGAGACTACTCAACTCTAAATTTAGTTCATGTTAAATAAACGCTACTAAAATTTCTATAAAAGGTATCTCGAAAATTTTATAAGTAGATCAAGATCTCTAATATTTTGCAAATTGATGAAATATTGATATAGAAGTCAAAATTAAATCATTCTACTTCGAGAAATACGTCACTAATGACCCTTAAATCATGATAAATCTTAAAAAATAGAATCAAGAGAGCAACAAAATTATACCCCAATCTTTGTCAAAAGTTATGTTTCTTCTTATTATATTGTGATTGTCATTTATTTTTTATCACTTTAAAGTTAATTGCAAACAATATTAATTAATGAGTAATTTATTACTGTTTTTTTTCTTCAAATTCTTCTATTAGAAATAGTGTTGAAAAACTCAATAAAGATTTTCAAAAAAATTATTCATTTTGAATCATAAAAGAACATATCACAAATTCATTTATTTTCGACGGAAGAAAATATCATTTTGTGTCTGAGTTTTACTTTTATATAGGTATGTGAAAGGGTTTGACATTAATTATCATATAAATAAAAGATATATATGTCTTATTCGTAGAAAATAAAATTGGTAAAATAGGGAAATACTTTCTCCAACATGTTAAAATAACTTGATACTCATTTTGTTTATTTAAGTCAAACAATTTTTTTTTTATTACGATCTTTTCATTTGTTTTTTTACATATATCTTAAACTATCAATTATTATGACATTATATATAATACTTAAAATGTGTGAATTTATTTTAAAAAATTACAGATTTCATGTTTAAGAGTTACTTTCAAAATCAAAATGGTGCCACAATGTCACGATTCAAAACGAGTCGTGAGTGGCACCACACTTAACCTCCTAAGTGAGCGAACCAAGGAATCAAAACCTCAATATATTCCAATAGTTCAATTACAAATAACAAAAAATTAATACGGAAGCTCAAAAACTTACTAAATATTTTTTTCCAAAATCTGAAATTCATCACAACAAGGAGATCTAATCTCTAATTACTAAGTCTAAGAGTATCAAAGACACCAAAATAAATGAAATAAAGTAATTCGTGTCCGAAAACTAAGGACATCATGTAATGACTGAGAGAATCCAACCCAAGCTTGAATGAATAGCTCACCCCTGAACCTGATATGCCGATTAAAACATACCACCACAAAAATAGATTCAAAATGAGACATTTGAATCGTAAATCGAACAATGTTACTCAATCTCCTTATCTATCAACATGACTGATACCTTGAAGATTTTTATGAATTGACATATTTTAACTTATCGTTGATCGCCTCTTCATCGATCTTATCATATCCTTCACTAAAAGTTCGACGCAATTATTACTAAACACAAAATCACAAGAGAACTTATCATCACTTTCGATTAAGCGTATGTACACTACTTTCTTTAGTCTTATTCGATAGCTTTTAACAAATTTGATAGACATGTGATACTAAAACCATGACCATACTAAAATATATAAAACCACATGTCTCAAAATCCAATTCTAGACCTCCAAAAGACAACTCTTTATCCCTTGCAATGAGAGAAAATATTCTTGTTCTAACCTCTTTCTAAAGATTGCATTATATCCCACAATTTTTTTTTTCTATTATGACTCTTAATCTTTTAAATTCAATTCAAGTGGTGTCCCCACATATCCTAAGAATTTCCAAACAACAACATTATCCATCAAATAATGAAAAACCGCAACATTAGATGCTCGCAATTCGTTAGTACCATACAAAACTCGTTTAACCAACAATCCTTATTATATAATTTCATCTCAATAACAATCCATCACCAACCCCTTATCATCATTATGAACTCTAATCACCTCCATTGTCTTAAATTAAGATTTCTCTTATTAAATATTTTATCAAAACACCTCATAGTACACATTATAAATACAATGCCTCTACAATTTTAATGCAAGCACCACCAAACACAGCTATTGTTCAAAACCAAAAAAAAAAGATCTTGCCGACATCCGAATTCAATCTTCACCGTTCAAATCAACCACCAAGATGTCAAGAACACTAGTTAATATTTTAGCCCGATCCAACGGTTAGTTAATTGAGAAACACGATTTGAAAGTTACTGGTTGGAGAAAAGTTATGCAGTTCTTCTCTTTTCTCTCTTGTTGAAAACTCTCTCAAAACCTCTCTTATGTCCTAATTTCTTTCAAGGAGAATACTAATGAGTAGTTCAATTTTTCTCTTAAAACCATCCTCTATTTATACACTTGCGTTTTTCCTTACAAAGTCAATCAACTACAAATAAGATTACAATTATAATTCTTTTCCTAATAATATTGGAAACCAAATAAAGAGAATAATTTCAATCCTTTTTCAAGTAGGATCGGGCCTAGTGTCCAACTCTTAAGCAAATACTAAATTCGAAATCAAAACCGGTGAACCACTTTCAAGACTTTGTTGCCACTAAAACTGATTCTAGATGAGAATTTTTGATACTAGTACAACAAACATAAATCATATAGGTTATATATCACTTTCTCTTCGCCATCATGCTTAGTTAAACCTTTTGATCATCAAGAACTAAAGCTTTTCCTCGACATGATAGGTGTACCAATCAAATTTAAGGGACTAACTCAATTTTATAAGTTTTTGTTTACTAAAATCTTCAATTTAGTTCACCCAAGTATACTCAATAGGATCTTTTTTTTCCTATAAGTTTGTCATCCTAGTATCAGTCTACCTTAATCATCAATCCTCATTCAGAACCCTCAAGATACATTTCACAACCTAAATGTATTAATATTGTACCAAAGATCCACCACTAAAATTTTCCTTTCAAATAATGTAAAATCTAGGCACCTGTAGTAATAAACTAGTTGGTTTCTCAAATGTGAATGAAACACCGAATCTCATTATCTGAACATGTCATACAACTAATAACTTCTTAAGTAGTTAATATTTTGCATTTGACAATCAACGTATTCATTTTCATATAACACTAGAAGTACTACATTGTGAAGGACTGTTACATAACTCAGTAGAACACATCATACCTATCGATAACATCATACTCAAATTTTCCACACATTTCTACCCATTGAATAACTGCAAAACATTGTCGAATTTGTTTTGTCTTTAGCCCAAGTATATGTGTTGTAGTAGTCGTATCATGACTGTATTTAATATACAATCAATCAATGGCATCGTGGTAAAGATTTTAACTCTACTTGGCGCAACCAAATTTTATCATTCACTAAACAACCCATACATGTCATGAAAACTTTACTAACTATATTTTCTAAATTAATGATATTCATTTTCTAGTTGTCCTTCATGAAACTTTTTGCATATTGCCACTTATCTAGATCAAATAAAAAAAAATTGACTTCCTAGGCTGCAAAAATATATATTCCATTTCTCTGTTAGTCAGACAACCATCTCTCATTCTATCGCTCAAAAATTGGGGTTTAAAATTGTATAATTGGATGAAGAAGCGAGAAAATGCTTTCTTAAGTCATAAGTAGTGCCTTTACTAATCGACACTTAATACATGACTATCACCACATTTTGCGTATCCCCAAAACTGGTAAGTCAATACTCAAGACTAAGCCTTTCCATTATATTCATTTTATGGCACAACTCAAAACCAATCAACAATGAAAGCATAAGCATCTTCATAATCAATATTAATGAAGAATTCAACTTTATCAACTTAGTAAAAAAAATCATGTCGATCACTAGTCATAACAGGCCCTGTAGTTAATTGAGGAAATATGCTTAAAACTAAGGACACACATTTTTAGTGTTGTTAATTTCATTTTTAACTCTCTAGTACTAACCATATGTGAAATAGAGTGAAGAAGTTCACATACTAATTTGTATTACCTAGATACCAATTGGATTCAAGTGGTAACACGAAATAAAGAAGAAATGAAGTTTCCTAAAGTCTTATAGCCTCTCGAAGAAAAGTAAAGGCGTCCCCGTACCATTCTGCAAGACTCTACTAGACCTGTCCTTGTGTGATGTGATCATTGAACCTAACGCTCTGATACCAAGTTTGTCACGACCCAAAACGAGTCATGAGTGGCACCACACTTAACCTCCTAAGTGGGCGAACCAAGGAATAAAACCCCCAGTATATGCCAATAATTCAATTATAAATAACAAAACAAATAACGCGGAAGCTCAAAAACTTACTAAATATCTTTTCCTAAAACCTGAAATCCATCACAACAAGGACATCTAATCTCCAATTACTAAGTCCAAGAGTATCAAAGACACCAAAATAATTGAAATAAAGTAATTCGTGTCCAGAAACTAAGGACATCATGTAATGACTGAGAGAATCCAACCCAAGCTTGAATGAATAGCTCACCCCTGAACCTGATATGCCGAGACTTGATAGAGCTGAGGGCGATACCAATTCGTCGGTACACTTGCTGCACTCCATATAAGGAAAACAAAGAAAAATACAAGTAGGGCTCAGTACGAGGCAACATGTACTGAGTAATTATCATCGGTCAATCCAAAATAGTAACCAATATACAAAAAGTATAAAATCAACTATAGTACTTTATATGTGATAAGAAACAAACAACATGAACAAGTAACAACAAAAGCAAGTACGTAATCAATCACAATATCAAGCACACACGAGGATTCATGCCTCCACACCACGTTCGTTGGGAAATGGGTTCTTTCAGATTGAGTACATTAAATTAATTCAATATCATTTTCCTTTAATGTTACTGTATCGGTATGTGACACTCCGATCCAATTATTTTGTGTCGGAATAAAACACTCCGATCCAATTATATCGTATCGAAACGTGACACTCCGATTCAAAAATATCATGTCGAATCCTGACACTCTGATCCAATTATACCGTGTCAAAATGTGACACTCCAATCTAAGAATATCGTGTCGAAACGTGACACTCCGATCCAATTATACCATGTGAAACGTGATACTCTGATCCAATTATACTGTGTCGGCACGTGACACTCTGATTAAATAATGTTATTAATTTATCATTTATATCACCACTTTCAATACATTGATAATATTTTATCAATCCTTGTTTATTCAAGGCATCACTTTGATAAATATGGTTCAAGAATATAAATTTCACGGTCTCAGGATTTCAGACCAATCACAAAACACACAGCCAAGCCAGACAAACACATAATAAAGTACATAGAAAACTTCACAGTATCATTCAATGCATATCAATCACTATTAAGAGTTTACTATCAAATAACATAAACCATAACCTACCTCCACCGAAGAACTGAAGTCAAGCAAGCTACAACTTCTCCAATACTTTTCCTTTCCTCAATGTGTCCGCACCTTTACAATCTATCAAATATATATACATAATTTTTAAATTAACAAGTCTATAAATACTCATATTATTCTATGTCTACCCTATACCCAAAAACTCACCTAATTTTATAATCAATTTCTCAAAGTTCAAACCTAAGGGTAAGTCTTAATTCCTTCAATTAACATATATTTATTGGAATACAAATAATATACTACACTCAATAGTTAATTTGTATCTCAATATATAAAAACTTTATTCATAATAAAATATTATAATATCTAAAACTATAAGTCACTGGTATTGAAACCAGTGACAATCAGCACTTCAAACCAACATCTTATTTTCGTCACTTTACAACATGCCTATTGCACTAACTAATTAATTGCACTATGTAATTCCTTTAGAAATCATTAGGAAATCAGTAAGCAATCATCAATAATTAGTGATCAAAAATTTTGTTCCCCCAATTTCAAACCTAACGCTAATAGCAAGTAGTTCTCACCCTACAATTTCAGTCCCAATTTCCGTTTGTAATAATAATTTTACTAGTACACATTAATTAACAAAAAATCAATACCTTGGATAGAGATTTTTCTGGGAACTTAGCGGCTTCAATTTTCTTTCTTTCTCCTCTTTTCTTTTCTTTTTACAAATTATTTCCCCCTAATTATTATATGACTAATTACAAAGAAATAGTAAAGTGACCCACAATAATTTTTAATGTTATTTTCTTTAACCACCAACTATATTGAATATTAAAATTACGCCCCCCTACTTATAAAATTTTGTTAAGAATAGTATAAAATACCTATTTAGAATCTATCAGAATAATATTTTATACAATGAAAAATTCCAGTAGTCAAAAAGACCAAATGAGTCGTTACGCACAAACTGAGACATAGAGTAGCATAAAAAAGTTTTTTTTTTTATAACACTAGTATACTCTCTCATTTATTTTTTATTGTCGTGTTTAACTTGACGCGTTCATTAAAAATTTCTCTTTTCATTTTAATTCATGTTAGATTTTATTAAGTACGAGTTTTCAAGAAATATGTAAAGATTTGCAATTATTATTTATTATTATTAGCTTTTGTTGACACCCAATTTCGGACCTCGACAAATATTAATATTGAGCAAACCTGAATCTCAAATGACATATATATATATATATATATATATATATATATATATATATATATATATATATATATATATATATATATATATATATATATATATATATATATGTTTTGCAAATTATTTTAGCTAATTTTGTCAATCTTTATAATTTTTGGATATACTCGGCATGATTATATGTGTAATTACGACATTTTATAAATTTCGAGAATTGTTTCAAAAGACTTTACGCTTTCGTTTAGTTGTTTATTTTTAGTTGTTACTTTAAACTAATAGTTTGGAAGTTTGAGTTAATTAGTTATAATTAAATTACTCGGTTTATAATTGAATTAATTCTTTTATTTTGTTAAGATTAAGAAGCTCGTAAGTTGGTTATATTAATTTGTCTTATTCAAACTTCAGCCAAATTCTCTAAATTCGATTCAAAATTGGCTATATATTAATGCATTTTGGGCCGCTAATCTGTCCCAATTTAATTCTTGTTCCTTTTCTCCAAATTCCAGCCCACCATTTGATTTCAAATAGACCCCCAAAAAAAATTACTCAGTTCCTTTTATAAAGTCCAGCCCCCTTTTTATTTAAAAAACCCGGCCCAACTTTTCTTTTTTCAACGAAATAACCCAAAAAACGTTAGCTTCACAGCCAAAACGGCAACCAGATGGAAGAATTGACGGCATGAAGATGAGAATCGACAGTAAAGAGCGTGAGCGGCAACTCCAAGTTAACGGAACATCGCGTATAGACGGAAAGGTGTAGGAGACTTCAAGCCTTTGATGTGTATAACGGGAGTAGAGCACGGCTTCGTCGTTTTCTCCCCTCGTCCCTTCTCGCCTGATTATCGCAACAGCAAAAAGAGCACGCGGATTCATCCTTGATATGGTGAGATGATGCCATATCGAACTTCAAGGACGGAAGACTCATCTAATCCATCCATTCTCCTTTCTGCTTTTGGAATGAAGTTGAAACTTCAGAAAAGGTGTTTATCCAAATGGGTGAAAGGTTTCGAAATTTTAAATTAATGGGCCTGGGGGAGTCCGAAGTTGTTGATCTTTCCCCAAATCGGAGTCCTAATCCATGGCTATATAAGGTCTCTTGCTGTTCTTGAGTAGGGGCGATTTTTTTTGGAGAGTGGGGACAATTAGCTTGAGATTTTAATTAGAGATTTTGGGTCGTAAAATTTGGCTAAGGAAAGAGAATAAAAGAAAAGAATATTTCGATACACACTAAACATACTCATTAAGCGAAAGACATAATAGTTTCAGCGCTAAAGTTTCTGTGTTCCACTCGGACTCCTTGTTTGCTGCTTGCTTTTCAAATTTATCGTCTTGAAGGTTGTTGCCTCTGGTCGTACTTTTTCAGTTCGCTGCCCTCAAAAGGTAAATCTTCTATCGATTTTAACTCCTATTGTTGCGATTTTTACTCGTTCTTCCGATTACCCTTTTTTAGTTCGTGTTTGTTGTTTATTGGAAGGTTGTACGGTGCTGCATCAATACAGTTTGGGTTCTAAAAGTTAATTTTTTTTAACCTTTAAGCTAGAGCTGTAGAAATCTTTGAGCTTAAAATCTCTGTTGATTTTTACATTTGTGTGCTTTGTCTTCATGGTTTGCTTGTTTGTTTGGCTCGAAAGGCTAGGGTAGTTGAAATAGCTCTTTCATATTTTTTCTTATTTTTATTCTACTCTTGTTATGAATAGTCTATATGACCTTTGTTTCAAATAACATTAGATTTTTTTTTAAAACTAAGAAAGAACAAAAATGATTAATGTAAAACTTGTGTATCATTTCACCCGTAGCTCATCAACCATATTGGCTTGATCTATTTTTGTAGCATGCTGAAAAGGGACGTTAGTAAATTATTCAAATAATTTCCTTCTTAGTAATGTTTGGCGTACTCATTTCTTCCTCCTTCTACGGTGTTTCGAAACTAATTTGCTCGTGTGTTTTGAATGGTCTGTTTACCCTTTTCCCTTTTGCTATTTTCTGTAAGTCCATATCCATTTGGTATGACGTTTTACCTATGTGATTAAAATATCTCTTTCGCCTTGGTTTTTACACTGAGATGCATAATTATGCTTGTATGAGTTTTCTTGGTACGAGCAAAGTGTGTTTATCGTACTATAAGGTATTTTAAATGGATTTTGTGAAACCTTGGTATTTATTCACTGCCTAAACGAGTAGGTGTTCTTTTTTAGGTATTGATATAATTTCTTCAAATTCTTAATGTGTACAGAATCTTGTTAAGTTCGTTGTAGAATCTTGTTTTCCTCGTTTGCTAACATCATCCCCGAAAGCATTATCTAGTCCTAACTTCATTCATTTATGCCTACAATTCAAGTATGAGTTTGTCTATAGATACACTTAGTTTGAATACTCTCCGTATATATGAGTTGATCTATGCCTTTGTTTTTTTATTTGTTTGTTCTGCACGTTCGTATTTCCTTTTCTATCGACTCAATTTGTGTATATTGCATTACATGTGTGACCCTTTAGCCGCCTTTCATCGGTGCCTCGTTATATAGAGATTCTAAGTTTAATCCAAGGTGTTAGTTTATAGGTTTGATGTCGATAATATGCTTTGTTTTCTTTATCGTATTGTATCTAAATAGGGTGATTAAAGCTTGTAGTAGGCTTCTGTCCGAGACGTGAAATATCAAAATTTTATCCTCGTTCCAACTTGAACTTCAAAATGTGACGTTTATTTTAGCATAGCGGATCGTTAGTGCTTAACAATACAGTTGACGTATTTAATTGTGGTCATGACTTTCTGTAAAAAAGAGAGATTTTGTTGATCGTGGTTCTGTCAAAAAAATAAAAATAAATATAAATAAATAAATAAATAAGCAATGTAAAAACAATAATAGGAGTAGTAAAAAAAGTTAACAAACAGATTTCCTTGTCCTTATGCGTTTTTACATGCACTTTAACCCTTAAATTTTAGCCACCTAAGTTAGTTGTCGGATAACCGTGAGTTAGCGGACGTATTGGGTGCTTTTAACCCTTCCTAAGACGTTGATAGGAATCCCTCGAACCTTTTTTTTCCAATTATTTTCTATTGATTTTTCTGTTAAGTCTTTTGAAAATAGAAGTTTTCTTATTTTTTTCTCAAAAATTAAGTGGCGACTCTAAAAAAGTCGAAAACTCAATAAAAATATATATTCTTCGAAATCTAAACTCTTTTTATTAAAACAGAAATGGTGTAACGACCTGTTTAGTCGTTTTGAGCAGCAGATTTTAATTCTGGAAAAACTGGCTGGAACGACGGGTACCACGACGGACCGTCGGGGGTGTCTCGTTCCAAAACACTTAGAAATTCTGGAATTGGGTACTAAAAATCGACTCTCTGAACTTCGTAACGGAATGGCAGGACGGACCGTCACAGGTGTGACGGACCGTCACAGACTTTTTAGAGAAATTGAGTCTCTGAAGTCTGTGACAGAGCAGCAGGACGGACCGTCGCAGGCACGACGGCCCATCACAGACTGCGTAATCCCAGTCTTGGTCGGATTTCTTCACACGTTTTAAGGGACGTTTTGGACGATTCCTACTTAAATATAAAGTTAGAGGGTTAAGGATTATAATTCTAATTACTTGGGGGTTAAAAGAGGTAACCTTAAGTTAATTAGTGGGTCATTATTGCCATCTTTTATTCTTAATTATATGCTAATTAGGGTAAAAGAAAGAGGGTTGGAATAAGAGAAAGAACAAAGATAGAGAGAGAGGAATCGATCGAAGAGGAAGAACACAAAGCTTGGAAAATTGCTTGTTTGAATTCAATTCTTTGGTGGAGGTAGGTTATGGTTTCTCTTACGATATTCGTAGTAAAACTCTTAATAGCGAATGATATGTATTGATGATATTGTAAACCCTGCTATGTGCTTGATCGTATGCATGCATGAATGTGATTATATAATTGTGATTATATTAAGTATGATGAAGCTATGGAATCCCAAATCTTGATAAAAACCTAATCTCTTGTTAATGATGAGGCCTTGGTATAAAAGAAGGCGTGATGAACTAAAATAATGAGATTGATGATGCCTTAGCGAGAAAGAAGGCTTGATAAATTGATAGAATGAGATTAGGGGATCCGAGTGTCACGTTCCGACACATAGAATTGAGGGATCGGGTGTCACGAACCGACACGTAGTATTAGGGGGACCGGGTGTCACGAACCGACACGTAGATTTAGGGGATCGGAGTGTCACGTTCCGACACATAGAATTAAGGGATCGGGTGTCACGAACCGACACGTAGATTTAGGGGATCGGGTGTCACGAACCGACACGTAGATTTAGGGGATCGAGTGTCACGTTCCGACACATAGTAGTAGGGGATCGGAGTGTCACGTACCGACACAAAAGGATTAAAGATGTATGAGGGAGCGGAGTGTCACGTACCGACACAAGAGAAATAAAGATAATGAATCTTGAAAGATGTTAATATACTCAATCTAATGAATCTAATTCCCAAATGAGTATGGTATTGAGGCTTGAGTCCTCATGTGTGAACTTGACGGTAATTGTTAATGATATAGTACTTGCTGCTGCTACATGTTGAGTATTATAGTTGACTTTATGATGTTACTTGATATATATTGTCTTCTATTTTGAGTTGGCCAATGATATCTACTCAGTACCCGTGCTTTGTACTGACCCCTACTTTTATATTTTCTTCTTTGTATTTGTGGATTGCAGCAAACGCGCCGTCGTCTTCGACTCAACAGTAATTCAAGCCAGTCTCCACTACATCGGAAATTTAGGGTGAGATAATACTTCTAGCTTGGACTGGATCTTCTTCTTCAAGTCTTGATGCCTTGACTTCCGGCATGGACTAGCTTCTTATGTATTTTTAGCTTCTTAGACATTTTTAGTTAGTAATTTGATCATAGATGTTCTTGTGATGATGACTTCCAGATTTTGGGGATAATAATAGTTATTGATTTGATTTTATTAATGAGTTTAAGTCTTCCGCATTACTTTCTGTTGATATATGTTGAAATGATAAGGGTTAGATTGGTTGGTTCGCTCACATAGGAGGGTAAATGTGGGTGCCAGTCGCGGCTCGGTTTTGGGTCGTGACAAACTTGGTATCAGAGCATTAGGTTCGTTGGTCTCATCACACAAGAACGAGTCTAGTAGAGTCTTAAGGAACGGTAGGGGGACGCCTTTACTTTTCTTTGAGAGGCTATAAGACTTTAGGAAAATTCCATTCTTTCTTTCTTTCTTTCGTGCTATTACTTGAATCCAATTGGTATCTAGGTGTTACAAATTGGTATCTGACCATCTTCACTCTCTTTCGCAGATGGTTAGAACTAGAGCAACGACTACGCCAACACCAACACCGGCCAGAAAAGAAACATCTGAGCCAGCCACTAGGGCTGTGGCTCGAGGAAGAACAGTGGCAAGAGGCCGTGGTAGAGGTCGTGGGAGGACGTCCTCTAGAGGAAGAGGACAAGCACCTAGCCCATCTGATGCTAGGGCAGTGACTCCTCCACCGACTGAGGAAGTAGTAGAGAGGGGGGGGGGGAGAATGAACAAGTGCAGAATGAGGAAATGCCACCCCAACCTACCCCAGAGATGATCAATCAGGTTCTGGCTTATCTTAGCGGGTTATCTGATCAGGGCCAGACACCCCCAGTGTTTTCTGCACCAGCACCTCAGGTTCCGGAGGTACAACATGCGGCTACTATGGATCCCCGCATGGATGCCTCATTGGAGATAGGCACGTTTCCACGTCTGACTACTGGGCCTATAATGACAAATGATCAGCATGAACTTTTCAGTAAGTTCTTGAAATTGAAACCTCCAGTCTTCAAGGGTGTCGAATCTGAGGATGCTTACGATTTTCTGGTTGACTGTCATGAGCTACTACACAAGATGGGTATAGTAGAACGGTTTGGTGTTGAGTTCGTGAGTTATCAGTTTCAAGGGAACGCCAAGATGTGGTGGCGATCACATGTTGAGTGTCAACCGACAGAGGCAACACCTATGACTTGGGCCTCATTTTCTAGCTTGTTTATGGAGAAGTACATCCCACGGACTTTGAGGGATAGGAAAAGAGATGAATTCTTGATCCTAGAGCAAGGTAGGATGTCGGTTAATGCATATGAGGCTAAGTTTCGTGCTTTATCAACGTATGCCACTCAACTCTGTTTCAGTCCACAAGAGCGGATTCGCCGGTTTATGAAGGGGTTGAGGTCAGAGTTGCGGATTTCGGCCCTACAGGTAGTGGCTACGGCAAAATCCTTCCAAGAAGTGGTAGACTTCGTGATAGAGGTGGAAGGAGTGAAGCCCGATGACTTCACCTCGACATCGACATCAAAAAAGTTTCGAAAGGGAGGTGAGTTTAATGGTTCCTACACTAGAGGACAGGGTTCCGGAGGTTACTCAGTTCGACCAATTGAGTCTTCACTACAGACTGTAGTTGGAGGTCCACCTCAGACCGGTCAACACTTCTCTGAGAGACCTCTACTTGACTCTGGAGAGTGTTATGGATGTGGGGAGACTGGACATATTAGGAGGAATTGTCCCAAACAGAGTTATAGACCCCCAATGGCTAGAGGTAGAGGTGGTCATGGTAGAGGCCGTTATTCTGGAGGACGTGGTGGTCGAGGTAATGGTGTTCACCAAAACGGCAGAGGTGATGGGCAAACTGGAGCCACTACATCACAACATGGTAGGGGCAACGGACAAACTAACGAAAGGGCCCATTGTTATGCTTTCCCTGGGAGATCTGAAGCGGAGACACCTGATGCTGTCATCACAGGTAATCTTCTGGTTTGTGATTGCATGGCTTCTGTATTGTTTGATCCTGGATCCACATTTTCTTATGTATCTTCCTCATTTGCTAATGGTCTAAATTTACATTGTGAATTACTTGATATGCCTATCCATGTTTCTACTCCGGTGGGTGAGTCTGTGGTAGTCGAAAAGGTATATAGGTCTTGTTTGGTGAACTTTGTGGGGAGCAACACTTATGTATATTTGGTTATCTTAGAAATGGTTGATTTTGATGTAATTCTGGGTATGACTTGGCTTTCTCCGCAATTTGCGATCTTAGATTGTAATGCTAAAACGGTGATGTTAGCCAAGCCTGGGACAGACCTGTTAGTGTGGGAGGGCGACTACACTTCCAATCCGGTGCGTATCATCTCCTTTCTTCATGCTAAGAAAATGGTTAGTAAAGGGTGTCTAGCTTTCTTGTCCAATCTCAAGGATGACACTACCCAAGTACCTTCAATTGAGTCGGTTTCGGTAGTCCGTGAGTTCTTGGATGTGTTCCCTGCAGATCTTCCTGGTATGCCACCAGATAGGGATATAGATTTCTGTATCGATCTTGAACCGGGCACTCGCCCCATTTCTATACCCCCTTACAGAATGGCTCCCACGGAGTTAAGAGAGTTAAAGGCTCAACTTCAAGAGTTGTTGAGCAAAAGCTTCATTAGACCGAGTGCATCTCCTTGGGGTGCTCCGGTTTTGTTTGTGAAGAAAAAGGATGGGAGTTTTCGGATGTGCATAGACTACAGGCAGTTGAACAAGGTAACTATTAAGAACAAGTACCCTCTTCCTCGCATTGATGACTTGTTCGATCAATTACAAGGTGCTTGTGTCTTCTCTAAGATTGACTTGAGATCCGGTTATCATCAATTGAAAATACGGGCAACGGATGTGCCACAGACTGCTTTTCGAACTAGGTATGGACATTATGAATTTGTAGTGATGTCCTTTGGTCTTACGAATGCCCCTGCTGCGTTCATGAGTTTGATGAACGGGATTTTTAAGCCATATTTGGATCTCTTTGTGATCGTATTTATTGATGATATACTGATATACTCTAAAAGTAAGATGGAACATGAGGAGCATTTGAGAATGGTATTGGAAATGTTGAGGGAGAAAAAGCTTTATGCCAAGTTCTCTAAGTGTGAGTTCTGGCTAGATGCAGTGTCCTTCTTGGGGCACGTGGTTTCTAAGGAAGGAGTGATGGTAGATCCATCTAAGATTGAGACAGTGAAGAATTGGGTGAGACCCACTAATGTGTCAGAAATAAGAAGCTTTGTTGGGTTAGCTAGTTACTACCGCCGATTTGTCAAGGGATTCTCTTCTATTGCTTCCCAACTGACGAACTTGACTAAGCAAAATGTTCCATTTGTATGGTCGGATGAGTGTGAGGAAAGCTTTCAGAAACTCAAGACTTTGTTGACTACCGCGCCTATCCTTACCTTGCCAGTGGAAGGCAAGAATTTCATTGTCTATTGTGATGCATCCTATTCGGGTTTGGGTGCAGTGCTAATGCAAGAAAAGAATGTGATTGCTTATGCTTCAAGACAATTAAAAGTGCATGAACGTAACTATCCAACTCATGACTTGGAATTGGCCGCGGTAGTGTTTGCATTAAAGCAATGGAGACACTATTTATATGGGGTTAAGTGTGAGGTCTATACGGATCATCGTAGCCTACAGTATGTCTTTACTCAGAATGATTTGAACTTGAGACAGAGGAGATGGATGAAACTACTGAAGGACTACGACATCACTATCTTGTATCATCCGGGGAAGGCGAATGTTGTGGCAGATGCTTTGAGTAGAAAGGCGGGAAGCATGGGAAGTCTAGCTCATTTGCAAGCTTCTAGACGCCCATTGGCTAGAGAAGTGCAGATTTTGGCTAATCACCTTATGAGGTTAGAAGTAAATGAGAAGGGAGGATTGTTAGCTTGTGTAGAAGCAAGATCTTCCTTCCTTGACAAGATTAAAGGAAAGCAGTTTAATGATGAAAAATTGATCCGGATTCGAGATAAAGTGTTGCAAGGGGAGGCTAAAGAAGCAACAATTGACGAGGAAGGTGTTTTGAGGATTAAGGGAAGGGTATGTGTACCCCGCGTCGATGATTTGATCAACACTATTCTGACAGAGGCTCATAGTTCAAGGTATTCTATACATCCGGGTGCAACCAAGATGTATCGCGACCTAAAGCAACACTTTTGGTGGAGTAGAATGAAGCGTGATATTGTGGATTTTATTGCCAAATGTCCAAAGTGTCAACAAGTGAAATATGAACACCAAAGGCCCGGAGGAACACTTCAGAGAATGCCCATTCCCGAATGGAAGTGGGAGAGAATTGCAATGGATTTTGTGGTTGGTCTCCCAAAGACAATGGGTAAGTATGACTCTATTTGGGTGATTGTTGATAGGTTAACTAAGTCTGCTCATTTCATTCCGGTCAAGGTGACTTACAATGCAGAGAAGTTAGCCAAAATTTACATCTCAGAAATTGTTCGATTGCATGGGGTTCCACTCTCCATCATATCAGATAGAGGTACGCAGTTTACTTCTAAGTTTTGGAAAACATTGCATGCTGAATTGGGTACTAGGTTGGACCTTAGCACTGCATTTCACCTTCAGACCGATGGTCAGTCTGAGCGAACGATTCAAGTGTTAGAGGATATGCTTCGTGCTTGTGTGATAGAGTTTGGTGGTCATTGGGATAACTTCCTACCCTTAGCGGAGTTTTCATACAATAATAGTTATCACTCAAGCATTGATATGGCCCCATTTGAAGCGTTGTATGGTAGGAGATGTAGGTCTCCCATTGGGTGGTTTGATGCATTCTAGGTTAGACCTTGGGGTACTGACCTTTTGAGGGATTCGATAGAGAAAGTGAAATCTATTCAAGAAAAGCTTCTAGCGGCGCAAAGTAGGCAAAAAGAATATGCAGATCGAAAGGTTAGAGACTTAGAGTTCATGGAGGGTGAACAAGTCTTGTTGAAAGTTTCGCCAATGAAAGGGGTGATGCGGTTTGGTAAAAGAGGCAAGCTAAGCCCAAGGTACATTGGTCCCATTGAAGTACTTAAGCGAGTAGGGGAGGTGGCTTATGAGTTAGCCTTGCCCCCAGGGCTGTCCGTAGTACATCCAGTATTCCATGTGTCGATGTTGAAAAGATACCATGGGGATGGAAACTACATTATCCGTTGGGATTCAGTTTTGCTTGATGAGAATTTGTCTTATGAGGAGGAGCCTGTTGCTATTTTAGATAGAGAAGTCCACAAGTTGAGGTCAAGGGAGATTGCATCCATCAAGGTGCAATGGAAGAATCGACCGGTTGAAGAAGCCACTTGGGAGAAGGAGGCAGATATGCAAGAAAAATACCCACATCTGTTTAAGGATTCAGGTACTCCTTCTCGCCCTTGTTTTTCTTCTTGTGATCGTTCGAGGACGAACGATGGGTAAATTGGTATCTATTGTAACGACCTGTTTAGTCGTTTTGAGCAGCAGATTTTAATTCTGGAAAAACTGGTTGGAACGACGGGTACCACGACGGACCGTCGTGGGCACGACGGACCGTCGTGGGCACGACGGACCGTCGAGGGTGTCTCGTTCCAAAACACTTAGAAATTCTGGAATTGGGTACAAAAATCGACTCTCTAAACTTCGTAACGGAATGGCAGGACGGACCGTCACAGGTGTGACGGACCGTCACAGAATTTTTAGAGAAATTGAGTCTCTAAAGTCTGTGACGGAGCAGCAGGATGGACCGTCGCAGGCACGACGACCCGTCACAGACTGCGTAATCCCAGTCTGGGTCGGATTTCTTCACACGTTTTAAGGGACGTTTTGGACGATTCCTACTTAAATATAAAGTTAGAGGGTTAAGGATTATAATTCTAATTACTTGGGGGTTAAAAGAGGTAACCTTAAGTTAATTAGTGGGTCATTATTGCCATCTTTTATTCTTAATTATATGCTAATTAGGGTAAAATAAAGAGGGTTGGAATAAGAGAAAGAACAAAGATAGAGAGAGAGGAATCGATCGAAGAGGAAGAACACAAAGCTTGGAAAATTGCTTGTTTGAATTCAATTCTTCGGTGGAGGTAGGTTATGGTTTCTCTTACGATATTCGTAGTAAAACTCTTAATAGCGAATGATATGTATTGATGATATTGTAAACCCTGCTATATGCTTGATCGTATGCATGCATGAATGTGATTATATAATTGTGATTATATTAAGTATGATGAAGCTATGGAATCCCAAATCTTGATAAAAACCTAATCTCTTGTTAATGATGAGGCCTTGGTATAAAAGAAGGCGTGATGAACTAAAATAATGAGATTGATGATGCCTTAGCGAGAAAGAAGGCTTGATAAATTGATAGAATGAGATTAGGGGATCGGAGTGTCACGTTCCGACATCGAATTAAGGGATCGGGTGTCACGAACCGACACGTAGTATTAGGGGTACCGGGTGTCACGAACCGACACGTAGATTTAGGGGATCGGAGTGTCACGTTCCGACACATAGAATTAAGGGATCGGGTGTCACGAACCGACACGTAGATTTAGGGGATCGGGTGTCACGAACCGACATGTAGATTTAGGGGATCGGAGTGTCACGTTCCGACACATAGTAGTAGGGGATCGGAGTGTCACGTACCGACACAAAAGGATTAAAGATGTATGAGGGAGCGGAGTGTCACGTACCGACACAAGAGAAATAAAGATAATGAATCTTGAAAGATGTTAATATACTCAATCTAATGAATCTAATTCCCAAATGAGTATGGTATTGAGGCTTGAGTCCTCATGTGTGAACTTGACGGTAATTGTTAATGATATAGTACTTGCTGCTGCTACATGTTGAGTATTATAGTTGACTTTATGATGTTACTTGATATATATTGTCTTCTATTTTGAGTTGGCCGATGATATCTACTCACTACCCGTGCTTTGTACTGACCCCTACTTTTATGTTTTCTTCTGTGTATTTGTGGAGTGCAGCAAACGCGCCGTCGTCTTCGACTCAACAGTAATTCAAGCCAGTCTCCACTACATCGGAAATTCAGGGTGAGCTAATGCTTCTAGCTTGGACTGGATCTTCTTCTTCAAGTCTTGATGCCTTGACTTCCGGCATGGACTAGCTTCTTATGTATTTTTAGCTTTTTAGTTAGTAATTTGATCATAGATGTTCTTGTGATGATGACTTCCAGATTTTGGGGATAATAATAGTTATTGATTTGATTTTATTAATGAGTTAAGTCTTCCGCATTACTTTCTGTTGATATATGTTGAAATGATAAGGGTTAGATTGGTTGGTTCGCTCACATAGGAGGGTAAATGTGGGTGCCAGTCGCGGCTCGGTTTTGGGTCGTGACAAATGGCGACTCTACTGGGGACCTAAAGGATTCTAACCTTAAAAGTAACATTATTTGACTATAATTGCTTTATTGTTTACTTTATTGCTGTAATTGTTGCATTTTCTCATGGCATATTTCCACCAAAATTGACAACTAGTATGCATTAGGAAAACTAAAGTTACGTGGCTTTCTACGACTTTTCTCAGAAAATAAACAAAAAATTCATTTGGAATTATCAAACCAATAGTTGAAATGCGGTAATCCGACGTTATTTGGTATCTTCACCCTGATGTTTGTACAACTCAGGTAACCGTCAACTCGAAAACTATTATAGTAAGCCTAAGCTAGAGCAAAATCAAAACCAAATTAAGCATTAGCTTAAGACGGCTTAATGCCCAACGTGTATTAAGTCCATTTAGTAGAAAACCGCCAAAATCGTGTCTAAGGTCTTCGACCTCATGACACATCATATTATTTGACATTTGAATGATGTACGTGTTAAAACCAATTTGGGGTGGGTAAACCTAACTAGCTTCTGTTTTGTAGATATGAACCGTTATCCAAAGTTCGACATGGTCATATCAACGCCACCTCACCTCACGATGTGGTATAATAATCTAGACGGGGATCATAGAAGAACCCTCAACAAATACGTGGGTGCATTAACAGAATTGATCAACATGAACGGTTGGCCAGAACTGGTTGAGATCCTTACAGTATATTGGGATAGACAAAGAATGGTGTTTCGATTAGGAACCGCCGAAATTACCCCGACTTTGGAGGAGATCAGAGACTGTATAGACACAGTAGGTACTGGGATAGAAAGGAAGTGTAACAACCTGTTTAGTCGGTTCGAGCAGTAGAATTATTTTGATAAAACAGACTGGTTCGACGGATCACGCGACGGACCGTCATGTCCACGACGGATCGGGTGATGGACTCCGTCGTCACATACTTGTGTAATTTCTTCTGTTGCTCTCTTCATTACCCTCGATGACCGGTAGGACGAACCGTCATAGGCACAACGGTCCATCGAGCGTCTTCGTTCCAAAACACTTCAACTCTAAAATCTGGGTACTGGGATCAACTCTCTGAACTTCACGACGGAACTGCAGCACGGACCGTCGTAGATACGACGGACCATCACAAACCTCTTTACTGAATTTGACTCTCTGAACTTTGTGAAGGACCTGCAGGACGGACCGTCGCAGATACGACGGGCCGTCACAAGTTGCGTAACCCCAACTGGGTCGGATTTCTGCTAAAAGTTTTGAAGGGGTGTTTTTGACTATTCATGATTATAATTATGAAATTAGGGGGGTAAGTTTAATAATTTATTTACTTGGGAGTTAAAGGAGATAACTTTAAAATAAATAATGGGTTACTTTTATCATAATGAATTATATGATAATTAGGGTAAAAGAAAAAGAATCTGGAGAAGAAAAAGAAAAAAGACAGAGAGGGGAGAACGAGCGAGAGAGAGAGAGAGAACGAAGAGGAAAGCAAAGGCATTGGGGAAGTAGCTTGCTTGATCACGATTCTTCGGTGGAGGTAGGTTATGGTTTATTTCTATGTGATAGGTAAAATCTAAATAGCGATTGATATGTATTGGGTGGTAATGTAAAGTCTTCTATATGCTTGATTGTGTGGTTGTATGTTGTGATTGTGTAATTGTGGTGGATTAGAATCATGAGACTGCTGAATCTTCAATCTTAAATCCTCTCTATTAAGATGACGCCTTGACATGAAGAAAGTTTGACGAAATAAAAGCAATGAGATAAATGGATCAAAGTGTCACGTCCTGACACGTAGTATTAGGGGATCGGATTGTCATGTTCTGACACGTAGTATTAGGGGATCAGAGTGTCACGTTCCGACACGTAGTATTAGGGGATCGGAGTGTCACGTTCCGACACGTAGTATTAGGGGATCGGAGTGTCACGTTTCGACACGTAGTATTAGGGGATCGGAGTGTCACGTTCCGACATGGTAGTATTAATGGATCAGAGTGTCACGTTCCGACACGGTAATAATAAAGAGAAGTAATCTTGAATTATGTTAATATACTCAAATTCGAAGAACCTATTTCCCAAATGAGTATGGTGTGGAGGCTTGAGTCCTCATAGGTGTGCTTGGTGTTGTTGTCAATGGTTCTTGTACTTGTTGTTGTCACTTGTTAAGTATTGTGGTTGATTTTATATTATTATTCAGTATATGTTGCTTTCTATTTTGAGTTGGCCGATGATACCTACTCAGTACGTGTTCCTTGTACTGACCCCTACTTGTAATTTTCTTCTTTGTTATTTGTGGAGTGCAGCAAGCGTGCCATCGACTTCGACTCGCCCTCAACTCTAGCCAGTCTCCAGCATATCAGATTTCAGGGTGAGCTATTGTTCCTAGCTCGGACTGGATTCTCTCATTTACGTCTTGATGTCCTTGAAGTTCGGACATGGACCATCTGTTTACTTATTTTAGCTTCTTAAATACTCTTAGATTTAGAAATTTGAGGATAGATGTTCTTGGTGTGATGACTTCCAGATTTTGGGGATAATAATTGATAAACTTTAGAAGCTTATTTATTGGTTATATTAATAAGTTTTGGGTCTTCCGCATTATATTTTGTTATTATGGTTGAAATATTGGTAAATGTTGGGGTTTAGATTTATTGGTTCGCTCACATAGGAGGATAAGTGTGGGTGCCACTCGCGGCTTGTTTTGGGTCGTGACAAACTTGGTATCAGAGTGTTAGGTTCGTTGGTCTCATCACACAAGAACAAGTCTAGTAGAGTCTTGAGGAACGGTAGGGGGACGCCCTTACTTTTCTTTGAGAGGCTATATGACTTTAGGAAAATTCCATTCTTTCTTTCTTTCGTGCTATTACTTGGATCCAATTGGTAGCTAGGTGATACAAATTGGTATCTGACATCCTCACTCTATTTCGCAGATGGTTAGAACTAGAGCAACAACTGTGCCAACACCAACACCGGCAAGACAGGGTGCGTCTGAGCCAACCACTGGGGCTGTAACTCGAGGAGGAGTAGTGGCTAGTGGCCGTGGTAGAGGTCGCAGGTTGACGCCCTCTAGCGGTAGAGGACAAACACCCGGTCCAGCTAGTCATAGGGCGATGACTCCTCCACTGACTGATGAGATAGTATGAGAGGGTGAGGAAGAGGAAAAAGAGCAGGTGCAAGATGAAGAATTACCACCCCAACCTACCCCAGAGAGGATTAACCAGGTTCTTACTTATCTTAGCGGGTTATCTGATCAGGGCCAGACACCTCCAGTGTTTTCTGCACCAGCACCTCAGGTTCCGGGAGTACAACATGCAGCTGCTGTGGCTCCCCGTATAGATGCCTCATTGGAAGTAGGCACATTTCCTCGATTGACTACAGGGTCTATAATAACGAGTGATCAGCATGAACTTTTTACTAAATTCTCGAAGTTGAAACCTCCAGTCTTCAAGGGTGCTGAATCTGAGGATGCCTATGATTTTCTGGTTGATTGTCATGAGCTGCTACATAAGATGGACATAGTGGAACGATTCGGTGTTGAGTGTGTGACCTATCAATTTCAGGGGAATGCCAAAATGTGGTGGCGGTCGTATGTTGAGTGTCAACCAGCACAGGCACCACCTATGACTTGGACATCATTCTCTAGCTTATTTATGGAGAAGTATATACCCCGGACTTTGAGGGACAAGAGGAGAGATGAGTTCCTAAGCCTATAGCAAGGCAGGATGTCTGTTACTGCTTATGAGACTAAGTTTCGTGCACTATCCAGGTATGCCACCCAGCTTTGCTTCAGTCCACAAGAGCGGATTCGCCGTTTTGTGGAGGGATTGATGTCGGATTTGCAGATCCCAGCCTTACACGTAGCTGCTACAGCAAAATCCTTTCAGGAAGTGGTTGATTTTGTGATAGAGGTGGAGGGGGTGAAGCCAGACGAATTCACAATGGCGTCGACATCTAAGAAGTTCCGTAAGGGGGGGCGAGTTTAGTAGTTCTTACTCCAGAGGGCAGAGTTCAGGAGGTTACCCAGCCCGACCTATTCAGTCTTCACTGCAGGCTGCAGCTGGGAGTCCATCGCAGACCAGTCAGCATTTCTCTGAGTTTGGAGGTTATCCCCTGACTTCGTCGTTCTCACAGAGACCTATGCTTGACTCCAGAGATTGTTATGGATGTGGAGAGATTGGACATATTAGGAGATATTGTCCAAAACAAAGCTACGGACCCCCAATATTCAGAGGTAGAGGTGGTCATGGGAGAGGCCGCCATTCTGGAGGACGTGGTAGCCAAGGTAATGGTGGTCACCAAATCAGCCGGGGTGGCGGGCGAGCTGGAGCTACTGCAGCGCAACATGGTAGGGACAACGGGCAGACAGGTGATAGGGCCCATTGTTATGCTTTCCCCGGGAGGTCTGAAGCAGAGACATCTGATGCTGTTATCACAGGTAATATTTTGGTCTGTGATTGCATGGCTTCTGTATTATTTGATCCCGGATCCACGTTTTCATATGTATCTTCCTTTTTTGCTACTGGTCTTGATTTACATTGTGATTTTCTTGACATGCCTATTCGTGTCTTTACTCCTGTGGGTGAGTCTGTGATAGTTGAGAAGGTGTATAGGTCTTATCTTGTGACTTTTGTGGGGGGGAATACTTATGTAGATTTGATTATTCTAGAGATGGTGGATTTCAATGTAATCCTGGGTATGACTTGGCTTTCTCCAAATTTTGTAATCTTAGATTATAATGCTAAAACTGTGACATTGGCCAAGCCTGGGACAGATCCGCTAGTGTGGGAGGGTGACTATACTTCCACTCCAGTTCATATCATCTCCTTTCTTCGTGCTAAGAGAATGATTAGTAAGGGTTGTTTAGCTTTCTTGGTGCATCTCAGGGATGATACTTCCCAAGTACCTTCGATTGAGTCTGTCTCGATAGTCCGTGAGTTTCTGGATGTGTTTCCCGCAGACCTTTCTGGTATGCCACCGGATAGGGATATTGATTTTTGTATGGATCTGGAGCCAAGTACTTACCCCATTTCCATACCCCCTTATAGAATGGCTCCAGCTGAGTTAAGGGAGTTAAAGGCCCAACTTCAGGAGTTGTTAGGTAAAGGTTTTATTAGGCCAAGTGCATCCCCTTGGGGTGCTCCTGTTTTATTTGTGAAGAAGAAGGATGGAAGTTTTCGGATGTGCATAGACTACAGGCAACTGAATAAGGTAAGTATTAAGAACAAGTATCCTCTTCCTCGCATTGATGATTTGTTTGATCAGTTACAAGGTGCTTGTACCTTCTCAAAAATCGATTTGAGATCTGGTTATCATCAATTGAAAATACGGGCAGCAGATGTGCCAAAGACTGCTTTTCGAACAAGGTATGGGCATTATGAATTCTTAGTAATGTCTTTTGGGCTTACGAATGCCCCTGCTGCTTTCATGAGCTTGATGAACGGGATTTTTAAGCCATATCATCTCTTTGTCATTGTATTCATTGATGATATACTGATATACTCAAAGAGCAGGAAAGAACATGAGGAGCATTTGAGAATTGTATTGGAAGTGTTGAGGGAGAAAAAACTTTATGCCAAATTCTCCAAGTGTGAGTTTTGGCTAGATTCAGTGTCCTTCTTGGGGCACGTAGTTTCTAAGGATGGAGTGATGGTGGATCCTTCTAAGATTGAAGCAGTGAAGAGTTGGGTAAGACCTACTAATGTTACAGAGGTAAGGAGCTTTGTTGGTTTAGCTAGCTACTACCGTCGATTTGTCAAGGGATTTTCTTCTGTTGCTTCTCAACTGACAAATTTGACTAAGCAGAATGTTCCATTTGTATGGTCAGACGAATGTGAAGAGAGCTTCCAGAACCTCAAGTCCTTGTTGACTACTGCACCAATTATTACCTTGCCAGTGGAAGGTAAGAATTTCATTGTTTATTGTGATGCATCTTATTCTGGTTTGGGTGCAGTGCTAATGTAGGAGAGAAATGTAATTGCTTATGCTTCGAGGCAATTAAAAGTGCATGAACGTAACTATCCGACCCATGATTTGGAGTTGGCTGCAGTTGTGTTTGCATTAAAGCAATGGAGACATTATCTATACGGGGTCAAGTGTGAAGTCTATACAGATCATCGTAGTTTACAGTATGTCTTTACTGAGAAAGATTTGAATTTGAGGCAGAGGAGGTGGATGGAACTACTGAAGGACTATGATATTACTATCTTATATCACCAAGGAAAAGCTAATATTGTGGCAGATGCTTTAAGTAGAAAATCAGGGAGCATGGGAAGTCTAGCCCACCTATAGGTTTCTAGACGCCCATTGGCTAGACAGGTTCAGACTTTGGCTAATGACCTCATGAGGCTGGAAGTACTAGCAAAAAGGAGGATTTTTGGCCTGTGTGGAGGCAAGATCTTCTTTTCTTGACAAGATTAAGGGAAGGCAGTTTGTTGATGAGAAGCTGAGTCGAATTCGGGAGATGGTATTACGAGGAGAGGCTAAAGAGGCAATAATTGATGAGGAATGCGTTTGGAGAATTAAGGGGAGGGTATGTGTGCCCCGTGTTGATGATTTGATTCACACTATTCTTACAGAGGCTCATAGTTCAAGGTATTCTATACATCCTGGTGCAACCAAGATGTATCGTGACCTAAAGCAACATTTTTGGTGGAGTAGGATGAAGCGTGACATTGCTGATTTTGTTGCCCAATGCCCGAATTGTCAGCATGTAAAGTATGAACATCAGAAGCCCGGAGGAACACTTCAGAAAATGCCCATTCATGAATGGAAATGGGAAAGAATTGCAATGGATTTTGTGGTTGGTCTTCCAAGGACATTGGGTAAGTTTGATTCTATTTGGGTAATTATTGACAGGTTAACTAAGTCTGCTCATTTGATTCCGGTCAAGGTGACTTATAATGCAGAGAAGTTAGCCAAACTTTATATCTCAGAAATCGTTCGACTGCATGGAGTTCCACTTTCCATCATATCAGATAGAGGTACGCAATTTACTTCTAAGTTTTGGAGAACATTGCATGCGGAATTAGGTACTAGGTTGGATCTTAGTACTGCATTTTACCCTCAGACCGATGGTCAGTCTGAGCGAACGATTCAGGTGTTGGAGGATATGCTTCGTGCATGTGTGATAGAATTTGGTGGTCATTGGGATAACTTCTTACCCTTAGCAGAGTTTTCATACAATAATAGCTATCACTCAAGTTTTGATATGGCCCCATTTGAGGCACTATATGGGAGGAGATGTAGGTCCCCCATTGGTTGGTTTGATGCATTTGAGGTGAGACCATGGGGTACCGATCTTTTGAGGGAATCGTTAGATAAAGTAAAATTCATTCGGGAGAAGCTTCTAGCAGCTCAGAACAGGCAGAAAGAATATGCAGATCGAAAGGTTAAGGACTTGGATTTTATGGAGGGTGAACAAGTCTTGCTGAAGGTTTCACCCATGAAAGGGGTGATGCGGTTTGGTAAGCGAGGTAAGCTTAGTCCGAGGTATATTGGTCCATTTGAAGTTCTGAAGCGCGTGGGAGAGGTGGCTTATGAATTGGCATTGCCTCCAGGACTCTCAGGAGTGCACCCAGTATTTCATGTGTCTATGCTGAAAAAATACCATGGGGATGGAAACTACATTATTCGTTGGGATTCAGTTCTTCTTGATGAGAATTTTTCTTATGAGGAGGAGCCTGTTGCTATTTTAGATAGAGAAATCCGCAAGTTGAGGTCAAAGGAGATTGCATCCATCAAGGTTCAGTGGAAGAATCGGCCAGTTGAAGAGTCCACTTGGGAGAAGGAGGCTGATATGCAAGAAAGATATCCACGTCTTTTTACAGATTCAGGTACTCTTTCTCGCCCTTGTTTTTCTTCTTGTGATCGTTCGAGAACGAACGATGGGTAAATTGGTATCTATTGTAACAACCTATTTAGTCGGTTCGAGCAGTAGAATTATTTCGATAAAAATTGTCTGGGTCGATGGATCACACAACGGACCGACATGTCCACGACGGACCGTGATGGACTCCGTCGTCCCATACTTATATAATTTCTTCTGCTGCTCTCCTCATTACCCTCGACGACAGGTAGGACAAACCGTCATAGGCACAACGCTCCGTCGAGCGTCTTCGTTCCAAAACACTTCAACTCTGAAATCTGGGTACTGTGATCAACTCTCTGAACTTCACGACGGAACTGCAGCACGGACTAATCGTAGATACGACGGACCCTCACAAACCTCTTTACTGAATTTGACTCTCTGAACTTTGTGACGGACCTGCAGGACGGACCGTCACAGATACGACGGGCCGTCACAAGTTGCGTAACCCCAACTGGGTCGGATTTCTGCTAACAGTTTTAAAGGGGTGTTTTGGACTATTCATGATTATAATAATGAAATTAGTGGGGTAAGTTTAATAATTTATTTACTTTGGGGTTTAAGGAGATAACTTTAAAATAAATAATGGGTTACTTTTATCATAATGAATTATATGATAATTAGGGTAAAAGAAAAAGAATCTGGAGGAAAAAAAGAAAAAGACAGAGAGGGGAGAACGAGGGAGAGAGAGAGAACGAAGAGGAAAGCAAAGGCATTGGGGAAGTAGCTTGCTTGATCACGATTCTTCGGTGGAGGTAGGTTATGGTTTATTTCTTTGTGATAGATAAACTCTAAATAGCGATTGATATGTATTGGGTGGTATTGTAAAGTCTTCAATATGCTTGATTGTGTGGTTGTATGTTGTGATTGTGTAATTGTGGTGGATTAGAATCATGAGACTGCTGAATCTTCAATCTTAAATCCTCTCTATTAAGATGACGCCTTGACATGAAGAAAGTTTGACGAAATAAAAGAAATGAGATAAATGGATCGGAGTGTCACGTCCTGACACGTAGTATTAGGGGATCGGAGTGTCACGTTCCGACACGTAGTATTAGGGGATCGGAGTGTCATGTTCCAACACGTAGTATTAGGGGATCGGAGTGTCACGTTCCGACACTTAGTATTAGGGGACCGGAGTGTCACGTTCTGACACGTAGTATTAGGGGATCGGAGTGTCACGTTCCTACACGGTAGTATTAATGGATCAGAGTGTCACGTTCCGACACGGTAATAATAAAGATATGTAATCTTGAATTATGTTAATATACTCAAATTCGAAGAACCTATTTCCCAAATGAGTATGGTGTGGAGGCTTAAGTCCTCATAGGTGTGCTTGGTGTTGTTGCCAATGGTTCTTGTCCTTGTTGTTGTCACCTGTTAAGTATTGTGGTTGATTATATATTATTATTCAGTACATATTGTTTTCTATTTTGAGTTGGCCTATGATACCTACTCAGTACGTGTTCCTTGTACTGACCCCTACTTGTAATTTTCTTCTTTGTTATTTGTGGAGTGCAGCAAGCGTGCCATCGACTTCGACTCGCCCTCAACTCTAGCAAGTCTCCAGCATATCAGATTTCAGGGTGAGCTATTGTTCCTAACTCGGACTGGATTCTCTCATTTACGTCTTGATGTCTTTGAAGTTCGGACATGGACCAACTGTTTACTTATTTTAGCTTCTTAAATACTCTTAGATTTAGAAATTTGAGGGTAGATGTTCTTGGTGTGATGACTTCCAGATTTTGGGGATAATAATTGATAAACTTTAGAAGCTTATTTATTGGTTATATTAATAAGTTTTGGGTCTTCCGCATTATATTTTGTTCATTATGGTTGAAATATTGGTAAATGTTGGGGTTTAGATTTGTTGGTTCGCTCACATAGGAGGATAAGTGTGGGTGCCACTCGCGGCTCGTTTTGGGTCGTGACAGGAAGGCAAGAAACAATAAGACATATTTATCCCTTATAAGCCTTCGGTAGAAAATATTGCTGATTGATTCGGGTTAGGAAAAGATTTTGCCTACTGGTGCCTAGAATCCCATGTAGCATTCAGAGATCTTTACATCTAATTTGGACATGCAAGATTCTAAGCCACTTACAACCGAGAGTTCAATATCTCCGACAAAGAATAGAATTAAATTCATCAATTAACATTTGTTGTAGCGTTATTGGGAACAATGATATTTCCACATGGTCCAAGTCTGAGTATCAATACCTGAGTTATAACACTCACACATACTTTGTTCAAAATATATGAGAACCAAAGGACAAAAAAGTACTACCCTATAGATCCAGTCATCTTGTCCGATATATATTGAGCCTTGGGAAAGTGCAAAGAGGGGCATCGATACTTCCAAGGATGCAACTTGCTCCTTCAGTGGCGGATCCTCAGCCATTTAGCAAAAGGTGTTGGGACTTGGGATCTGCATACGCTTGATTACAAAAACACCCTTAAAGATTTGAATGACATCTTATACTGGGCAAATATGGACAATCGGAGAACAAGGGGGAGATGGGCTCAAATATTTTCTGAATTGAGAGAAGAAGATCTCCAATGGATGCTCGACCGTTTCATCGCCAAAAAAGTTATGGTGGAGAGCCGCAGACACATTGTGCATCCTCTACCAGGTATTCGGGGAATTCACCCTTATGCACCCTTTCGATTTTTGCGACAGTTGGGGAGGAGACAAATTGTACCCAAAGAGGCATACTATGACGCTTATGATATGATATTGGAGATGATAGAGTGCACGGCGCGTCTGAAATGTTCAGAGAATGGAAAAGTGCCAAGCGTATATATAAAGACACCAGCACCTCTGATCGATTTAATACTGGATATGACAAGGATTACATAGAATGGCTGAATAGGGACATACAAAATGTTTCCTCCCAAACACCCCTAGCTTTCGCAGCGTAATGGACAAAGAAGCCAAAGCAGTGGTCGAGCTACAAGAGGTAAAGAAAGAAGCCCAATAGGTGTATGCTAAGTTTGTCGAAAACCAAGATGCTCTTGAGAGGGTGACTCAAGAGGTGGAAATACTAAGGCGTGTTCATGAAGACTTGAATACCTGGGTCAAGGAGAAAATCGAGAAGATGCAATATGAAAGCTTGGAAGACAAAGGATGCCTGGGTGAAGGATTTTTGCTGATGCTAAGGTATATGTTTCAGAAGGACAAGACTCAGGGGAACGGCGACGGAGCAGGACCATTTGGAGCGGCATAGTGGACTTCGCCCCTGCGTGGATTTTTATATGTATTTACGTTGTTTTAGCCCCTGCGTGAGCCTGCCTTTATTGCACTTTTAAATAGCCCCTGCATGGGTTTTCTTTAATAATTTATCCTTTGTAAACATCATTATTCACTAGTGAAATTTATTTTGGGGGGAATTGTTTATTTGGTTCAAATTCACACGTACATCATTCAAATGCTCTAGGCCTACCCTTGGCACAAAAGGGTCCCTCTGTATATGTTAGGACGCGATATATGTGTGTTTAAATACTTATGTGTTATGTTGCTATGAATGAGGATATTGTGAACCCACTCTTATCCAGAAATTTCCAAAGAATATACAAAGTCACTATTATAAAATGTTTGACCAAAATTTCTGAGTCTTAAGTTTATCGCTCAAAAGAACTCCTCCTATACCACAAATCCTAAAACATTCATTCTACCATCTCAGGAAAGGCAAAAATCACTGCTATGGACAAAGGTAAGAACATCCAGATAGAACTCACTAGAGAAGAACTACAAAGAAAGACAGAACAGATCACTCGGGAAATTCAAGAAGCCAAGGAGTAAGGGCTTAGAGTCGAAATAGCCACCGCAATCTGCAAAGTTGCAACTGTGATGCTGGATGAGGATCTGATATCACAGATTAAGAGAAAGAAAGATGTTGATATACGGACAGAGGACTTGCGAGAAAAGTTGGACACACTTCGGTTGAAAGTGCAATAAAGATAAGCGAGAGAGGCGAGGATAGAATCGAAGACAGTCGCTCTGTTAGCTTAAAGCATGTCACTTGGTGAGGAGCTGACAGTGGAATTGGAAGAATTCAACTCCATGAGAGAAAGGATGTTTGCACTAAGGAAGAAGAACAAAGACTTCCATAGCAACATGATTGATAAACTTTGGAAAATGGGCAAAAAATACCCTGTCTACGAGCAAAGAGCCAATAGTGGTCTCGACAATGCTCACCCTAAAGCGACTGAGGAAGACGACGACGAGGAAATCATCTACAAGCCTCCATTCCTAGGTCGTCTGAAAGGAGGAGACTAATGCTTCAACCATAAGGAAAATGACTAACATGTGCTCATCATTGTTGCCTTTCAATTCCCTTGTAATAATTATGAACGAATGAGTGAAAATGTTTTACCTTGTACTCGAACTACTTTGGGCCTGAATTCTCCTTGTGAGATAGTAGGCAGCCTTTCCAGGATCGACCCCTATCATTAAAATTTTTCATTCTCCCCTTCATGTTACGAGAAGATACGAAGTCCAGATCAACGGACGTCAAAGGGCAGCTGCAAGAAGACCTTAGCTCAACGTGATTTAGCCTTTCTGAGACAGTGTCAAACTAAGACAAGCAAACTCCTTCTTATTAAACATGTGTTACTGTCCTCACTCATGCGTTGAAGATATCCTCAAACAAAGCAACTTGTGAGTTTATCTGCTCTCTACGTGATACTATGCATTTTGTACTCTAAATCTACCTTTGAGTTTTTTTCCCTCAAGTTACTTTGAAACTGATTTGTGTCGATCAAAAGCTGGCAGATCATCCCTATTTCACCGATCAAAAGGTCCCACAAATTCCTTCCCTAGACAAAGATCATACAAAGGAAAGACTGTTATGGGGGATAATAACAAAGAAGTGAGTCTTACTGATGTTGTGGTGGCTCAACCCACCGTAGTGGACCAGAATGAGTTGATTCTACAACTGATGCAACAGATTGCGGAGATTAGAGTAGAAATGCAAAGGAGACAGAATCAGATCTACCAAGATTTGCTGCTAACGCTGCTGATGAGATGCCTCTAATCTACTTCCCTTCCTCAAATATGGATCCATATCAGAACCAACCATCTACATCTGCTCATAATTCGTCGGTTAATCCCCAATATGCTTCTGCATCGTACCAAACTCCACCTCCTCCTCAAAACAACCATCCCCAAATGCCACCCCATCCTCAAAACACCCACAATCAAATTGCTCCTCCACCCAAAATCAAGAACAAAATCAAAACCAAAATACTTTCAATCTCCAAACACCCCACCACCACTTAAATCAGAATACCAATCCTCAGACGTACCCACAGAATTATCAAACCGCCCAAAATGCTCAGAGTCCCTCACTAGCTCCATCCCTACCAAAAAGAGCCGCTTTCCAAATTTCCGTCCCTATCGAGCACGATGTTCACAGTTCTGAGCTGGACTATTATGAGGAACAGTAAAAGAGTGGAGGTCAAAGGAAAAGGTAAAGGTTAACGTAAAAGAAGAGATCAAGAAGGCCATGAAGGAGCTCCAATGCATCCCTGATATCGCTGGGTTTAGGTATGAAGACTTATGTATTCATCCAAATTTGGACCTTCCAGAAGGGTTCAATATCCCGAAGTTTGACACATTCGGAGGAGTGGGCAACCTTATGGCTCATTTGAGAGCCTACTGTGACCCGCTCATGGGAGTTGGAATGGATGAATCTTTATTGATGCGGCTCTTTAGACGAAGCCCGTGCCGAGAAGCTCTTGAATGATTCACATTGCATGAAACTAAACAATGGCCCAGCTGGAATGCATTGGCCAAAGATTTTATCGATCGATTTGCTTACAATATAGAAATTGTGCATGACCGATAATTTTTGGAAAAGTTGAAGAAAAAATCAACCGAGAACTATAGGGAGTTCGCCTATAGGTGGAAAAAAAGAGAGGAAAGGGTGAGACCACCCATGTTTAAGAAAGAAATCGTTGAAGTATTTGTGCGCGTGCAAGAACCTGAATATTATGATAGAATTATGTTGCTTATTGGAGCAAAATTTGCCGAGATAGTCAAGATTGGTGAGACTATCGAGGACGGTTTAAAATCAGGAAAGATAGCCCGTGTAGCTGTATCGCCTAAATGTTCAGGGTTGTTGAAAAATAAAAGAGAAGAAATCGTTGTTATTTCATATGGGGGAAGGAAAATTCCTGGAAGCTTGTCATATTCCCAAGGTCCTCCCCAGCCTTCCCAAAAGTCCTATCAAGCTTGCTTCAAGCAAGCTAGTCATCCCAATAATTCTTTAATTTATCAGAAGGCTACCACCACTTATCCGAACGTCCAAGCTCCACTATACCAAAGTCCATCCCCAAATTACCAAAATCCATCTCCCATTTACCCAAATCATCCTTTTCCCTACCAAATTCTATATCCCTACCAGGGTGTTGCTCACAAATGCGCTAATCTACAGTCGAGCTACCGAGCACCCCCTCCTCTTTATCAAGTCCAAGCTCCACTATACCAAAATTCTCCTCCGAATTACCAAGATCCATCGCCAAACTACCAAACAAATCCATATCCTAGAAGCCAAGCTCCCCGTCCAAATACTAGAAGTTATCAACAGGTGCCTCCTCCTCAACAAGGCGGTTATGACCCTCCCCAACCCAAATTCGAGAAGAATCCTTCAAGGAACTTCATTGCGCTCACTGAAAGACGATCAAATCTGTACGAGCGACTGGCAGCGGCCGGATACATCTACCCTGTGGGGCCCAAACTCGTGGATGTCACTTCAATATTCTACAGACCCGATCAGAGATGTGCTTATCATTCCAACAGTGTTGGGCATGATACTGAGGATTGTATCAACCTCAAGCACAAAATTCAGGATTTAATTGACCAAAAGGTAGTCTCTCTCCAACCAGCGACACAAAATTCCAACACCAACCGGTTGCTGAATCATGAGGACGGCAATGTCAATATGATCGAGACTGACGATGACTTGTGTGGAACAAAAATGATTACTCCAATCGTTCAAGATGATTTGGAAAGGGTTGTAGCTTCTTTAAGCATCAAAGAGAAGAAAGAGTTCTTTATTTTGACACCCGCAAAGGTTGTTGCTTTGGTTCCATCAAAAACTCTTATCAAGCCTAAGTTCGTTATTGAAACTGATGCTGTTCAAGGCATGACCAAATACAGAAGATGTTACGCTCCTGACGAGCTTGCTCTCGGAGCTCAAAAAAAGTAACAGGCTAAAAGTCCAATAAGTGAAGGAGAAGCGGAGGAATTCTGGATAATAATGCAGGCAAAAGATTATTCTATCATCAAACATTTGGAGTAGACTCCAGCCCAGATCTCCTTCTGGGACCTGCTGATGAGTTCTCAATCGCACAGGCAGGCTCGGATGAAGGCTCTCGATGATACGTATGTACCCACGGGCACAAGCAGCGATAACTTGGCCGCTATGATTCACCAGGTTATTCGAGGGAACCGAATCAGCTTTTGTGACGATGAGATGCCTTTCGAAGAGAGGTCACACAACAAGGCGTTGCACATCACTATTGTATGCCGCGAAAAGGTTGTCAACGACGTCTTAGTAGATGATGGATCTGGTTTGAATATCTGCCCATTGTTGACGTTGAGGCAGTTAAGGTTTGACTTGGGAAAACTTGATCAAAACCAAGTCAGTGTAAGAGCCTTTGATGGGGTTCAGAGAGATATGTTGGGAGCGGTGAATCTGATCATCCAAATGGGCCCATCAGAATTCATTGCGCAGTTTCAAGTATTGGATATCGATACCAACTATAACCTTCTTCTGGGAAGACCTTTCATCCATATGGCTGGAGCTGTCCCTTCTACTCTATATCAGATGATGAAGCTCATTTAGAAGAACGAAGGGCTGGTTATTCATGGCGAAGGGAGTCACTCAGGCAGACAGGCGCCGATCATTGATGAGATATCATGAGGTACATATTTCTACATGGTGAAGCTGGTAAATGCCACTGGTGAATACTTGGCCCAACAAACTCCCATGCCTGCCGTGTACAAGATGATAGCCAGTGTGATCTTGCAGAGTGGTTTTGAACCAGGTTTTAGATTGGGAAGAAATTCCCGAGGAATTATTGAGCCTATTCCAGTCCTCGTCAAGGGATCCATATTGGATTTGGGGTACATCCCCACAGATGATGACATTAAGACGAAGAAGAAAAATGATCAAGTATTGGCTAAGCCTATCCCACATCTGTATCAATCCTTCCCAGTCTGGGAGTACGCTGAGCATGAAAACCTTGGGGAAGGAATATGTGACCTCTTTGAGGAGATCAATGTTGTTATTAAGGAAGAGGTTGATCTAGCTAGTATCGCGATGCTGAGACAGGAGAGATGCTGCAGAACTGGACCTCCACACCCATCCTGATCCCTCAAACTCTTCGTGATGTTTCAATCGTGATGTTTAACCTATGCCATGGCCAAAGTTTGCATTGTTTTCCAATTTGAATGAAAGCCACTTTTGTTTTTTCAACTTTATTTATTTATTCATCTGTTATACTTTACTTTCCTAACTTTTTATTTTATGGTTTTAGTAATGTAATTTTTAGACCTGCCAATGGCATGTCATGTCACGAGCTGAATGAACAAAATGAGGCAGGTGAAGGAACCAAATTATGTTGCCAAGAAATTTCGGTAGTTTGAAAACCAGCATAAGCCGAATATAGAGGAAATGGAAACGGTAAATCTGGGAGACCCAGAATGCGTTAAAGAGGTTAAGATCAGCATCCACTTAAATGAAATTCAAAGAAAAGTCCTAATTCATTTGCTTGCTGAATATATTGATGTGTTCGTCTGGGAAGTCAGTGACATGCAAGGGCTAAGTACCGATGTTGTATCTCATAAACTACCGATTAATTCGGGGTTCAATCCGGTGAAGCAAAAGGCTCGAAAGTTCAATCCTGAATTGAGTTTAAAGATTTAAGAATATATCAACAAGTAGATAGAGTCTCAATTGGTGGAAGTGACAGAATACCCGACTTGGTTGACCAATGTTGTTCTGGTTGCCAAAAAAGATGGGAAAATCAGGATTTGTGTTGACTACAGAGACCTTAATAAAGCTAGCCTAAAGGATAATTTTCCGTTGCCGAATATTGATATCTTGATTGATAACTGTGCTAAGCATGAAATGCAGTCATTTGTGGATTGTTATGCAGGTTACCACCAGATTTTGATGGATGAGGACGATGTAGAAAAGACAGTTTTTATTACACCTTGGGGTGTATATCATTACAGAGTGATGACATTTGGCCTCAAGAATGTTGGTGCTACCTACATGAGGGCTTTGACGACCATATTTCATGACATGACTCTTAAGGAGATTGAAGTGTATGTGGATGACGTCATAATCAAGTCTCGCGAGAGTTTGGGCTACTTGACACATCTTAGGAAATTCTTTGATCCTCTGCATCGTTACAACTTGAAGTTAAATCCCGACAAATGCGCTTTTGGAGTTCCAACCGGAAAGTTGTTGGGATTTATAGTCGGCAGAAGGGGTATTAAGCTCGACCCTTCTAAAATTAAAGCAATTCAAGAGTTACCTCCACCGAAGACGATAAAAGAGGTGATAAGTTTCTTAGGGAGGTTAAACTATTCAGTCGATTCATATCTCAATCAACCATGGTGTGTGAGCCTATTTTCAAGCTGTTGAAGAAAGACGCCACGACCAAGTGGACTGAAGAGTGTCAGACTGCTTTTGATGCTATCAAGAACTATTTGTCCAATCCAGCGGTATTGGTTCCTTCGCGAAAAGGGAGTCCTTTGTTACTGTACTTTTCTGTCTCAGATGGTGCATTCGAATGCATGCTTGGTCAACACGGTGAGACATGAAAGAAGGAAAGGGCTATCTATTATATAAGCAAGAAGTTTAATCCATACGAGTCTCGTTAAACTTTGTTAAAGAGAACATGTTGTGCTTTGACGTGGCTTGCCCAGAAGCTGCGACATTATTTGTCTTCTTATACTACATACCTAATTTCCGGAATGAATCCAATGAAGTATATCTTCCAGAAGGCGATGCCGACCGGAAAGTTAGCTAAGTGGCAAATGTTGTTGAGTGAATTTGACATTGTGTATGTGATTTAGCTTTGGTTGATCATCTTACAGAAAATCCCATTGATGAAGAGTATGAACCACTTAAAACTTATTTTCACGATGAAGAAGTGTCATTTGTGGGTGAGGATATTTCTGAAGCGTATCCAGGTTGTGATATGCTCAAACTTACTTCTCAAATAAGAAGTAAAGCGGTCGTGTCAAGTAAATAACCCAACTAGTGAGGTTGGGATCGTTCCCACGAGGAAAATAGTCTAGACTTAAATTCAACCTGTTATTACTATTGTTTGGTCAATGACTTCCTTGGAAAGTAAAACAATAAAAGGGGGGTTTCTATTTCTAAATGAGTAAAAATAACTAACGAAATTGAAAGAGACACTTAACAATTTTAAAAATTGGATTTTAATCAATGAATCAAAGTAACTAGGGTTTACGTGTTCCCCACAGGTTCATAACATGATAATTCTAACTATAACAATTCTTTCCTAGTATCTTTGCATGTAAAGTGATAAGTTACGTATTTATAAATCCTTGGTCCGGCATCTAGTAAATCTCACTCCGCACCTTGGTCCGGCTACGTGTGTTGCTATTCTAACCCTTATCTTTACCTCATATTAAGCATCATATTCGATATTTGACTAAGTTATTACCTCGTACCAATCAATACTAGCCTATTAGATAGTATACACTAAATTTATGTTAATAATTGTTTTCCTATTATCTACCTTCTTGGTCCGGCAAGTAGCATTAATGCAAGTTCTAATGTTGGCCATCCGTTAAAAAGTTTCTAAGTGAAAGAATTATTAATACATGCAAGACACTATTCTAGAATTGTTATTTTAGTTAGGTTTTATCTCATTATTTACCTATGGTTCCCACAACCCTAGTTATGGAGTTTAGTTACTCATAGTCATAATCACAATATTCAAATATATTAAATAAGAATTCATGTACTTACTTCAATGAGAAAGAGTAAAATCCAAAAGTTTGCTTGATTAATCACCAAAAATCACTTGCAAGAATCTCAAAGTAATCAATAATCTCACAAAAAGTCTAATGATTATCAAGAATCTCACACTAATACACAAAGTCTAATAATATAATGTCTAACAATCCCGAGTCTAACCTCAAAAACAAGGTTTTTCGAACTATTTATAGAAAATAAAAACCTAATTAAACAAGGATTCTAATTGCTGGAAATCTGTCAAAACGCGGCTGGGTCGACGGACCTCGCGACGGATCGTCGTGGTCACGACGGACCGTCATGGACTCCGTCGTCCCATACTTATGCAATTTTCTTCTGCTGCTCTCTTCATTACCCTCGACGGCAAGTATGACGGACCGTCATAGGCACAACGGTCCGTCGAGGGCCTTGGTTTCAAAACACTTCAACTCTTGGAATATGGATACTGGGATCACTTCTCTGAACTTTATGACGAACCTACAGGACGGACCGTCATAGACACGACGGACCGTCACAAACTTCGTAACCCCACACTTGGTCAGACTTCCCCATCTTCCTTCAGCAGCTGCACTACGCTGCCACCTACGGACCGTCACAAGCACGACGGACCATCATAAGCTCCGTAGGTGATCTCTTTGCATTTTTTCGCTCAAAATCTTCGCATTCAGCTTTGGACAGATTTCCTGCAAAATAAAAAGAAACTTATATAAAAATTAGCACAAAAAGGCTTTTGGACACACTAAAATTAAGGAAAAAGTATTAATAATACTGTGAAACCACGGTATATCAACACCCTCAACTTAAATTCGTTGTTTGTCTTCAAGCGACGCACTATGACTCAATACAACATCTTTGTACAATAGTATCCATGTTTCATCCTTTGCAATCACTTGGCTTTCAATCCTGATTAATCTCATAAAATCTATGCATGCTATCACTATTAGTCTTGAACTATGTGGGATCAGAACATGACACAGACTCACCATGCATTAACACCTATCCTCTTCAATTTCTCACTAAGGTGCTAACAATTCCGGTATTGCAACTAGTGTCCTCACATCAAAACAAAATCCTCATTTTTCACACAATGATTTCAATTTGAGTATAAGGATTACTTTTCAACACTCGCTCTCAGAACAAAGTCACACTCATTCATACCTATTGCCATAAGTTTGCCCTTATTTTCACTGCCTTAAGTTCGCTATACAACCCTTAGGATCACGATAGGACTTTCTTGGCTTGTAACATAGGCTCAGGGTCAGGTAGGGTATATTTAGGTATACTTTAGTGACTTTTTTCCCACCTTGACATATCGGCTAAACCTTCCACTTTCTATCATTTTATCTTGCCCAGTTTCTCATATTCTTTCACCTTGCTATTTTCTCTTCTTTTTTCATTTGTGTAAGTCACTCTCTTCTTTTCTTGTTTGTATTTCTTGTATATTTTTCTTTTTCTTTACTTTTCTTTCAACTAATTCTTGAGTCAATTTACTTTTGTTCTTTCTCTCTCTTTGTTCTTTCAACCCCACTTTCTAGAGCATTCCTCATAGTAGCCACCCTCAACTCATGGCTTTGCCATGAGTCAAGGTACACAATACCCAAAGTTGGGTCAGGGCCATAAGAAGGTTGTTTACTGGATTAGCCACCCTCAACTTATGCTTTTTGCATAAGCTGAGGTGCACATGTCCAATGAGGGACCAGGGCCAACACATTGTTCCCAGAAAAGATCGATTGGGGTGAAAAAGAAAGGTCTATTTTTAAGCTCAGATCATTTGGATCAAAGAAGGATAAATTTCATTTGGTTTTATTTTATTTAGGCTAAAGATGGGCTATATTGAATAAGGGCCTATGATCTTTTCCTAATTGTCTATTACAGCTTACTTTTAGCAGGACTAACCAGGCAAGTTCTAGCTCAGTACCAATAGTGGACTTATTCGAATTTTTCTCACACTCACTTGACATCTCATCACTATACCAGATTATCAGACACCTAGTTCGAATTTAAGACTTAGGGTAATGCAATGGTGTAACTCTATGTCATGTTTAGAGCCACACAATTATCCGTTACTATGCCTAGTCATGCATCATTTTCAAATTTATAAGGATATAATTTTAGCCATCATGCTCCAGAATTAAACTATGTACAAAAGATATAAACATGCCGGTTCAACAGAAAAAGTAATCAGTCTTTTGGGGAAAAAGAACACAGGCAAGAAAACCCCAAAAGAGGATAGTGAATTGGGCTACTTAGACTTCACCCTAACACTCACTTTCCATTTACCCCACCCCAACAAAAAAACATGCAATTGTCCCCAATGCATAAAAATTTAAATACTAGAAGGGTAGGTAAAGCAAACTTGTGGCGCAAAGCGCCGTCGATCAGCAAGTTGGTGGGTTCGGTTCCCCGGAACCCACGTCCTCTACAATCTAGACACCCTCAGTAGTGTCCTCAGAAACAACCGCACCATCAGTAGTGCCTCCTGCTATCTCCACAGTGAGGGAGCTAGACACCCCAGCTGCTAACACTGATGCTCTCATCTTGTGCGCCTCCTCCTTAGCAAGTGAGGCTCCCCTCGCAGCCTCCATCTCTCGGCGCTCCTTCTTCCGTGCTCGCGCCTCGTCCTCTGCTCGACCCCTACGCCTCTTGGCATGCTCTCGAGGGGGAGGTGGTGGAATCTCAGAGGTGGCGAATAGGGTCGCTAGCACTGTGTCCTCAGTTGGCTCGACAGAAGGGGCCTCAGACTCCGGCACCCTAGCCTCTAAGATCATGTCGATATCTGCACGAAGATTGTCAACTGCAGCCTAAAGAGTCGACACATCCACCGGAGGGGGTGGTCGGGCTAGCACCCTCAACTCAAAGGCGTCCAAGCGCTGGTTAACCTCAGCGATCTTCTGCTCTGTATACTGTACCATTTTCCGCTCTAGGCGCTCTTCTGACTCAGTAATAGACTTCTGCATCCACGGCTGGATATGATGCAGAAGTGTAGCCCTTTGCGCCTCTAATTTTTGGTCCCTAGCAAGCAGGACCAGTGTCGGTAGAGGGGCTGTGCGAAAGGAGCTCAGGGCAGTGCTACTACCCGGGATAGACTCGACCGGGGTA
Source organism: Solanum corneliomulleri (assembly GCA_027704805.1). Taxonomy (NCBI): domain Eukaryota; kingdom Viridiplantae; phylum Streptophyta; class Magnoliopsida; order Solanales; family Solanaceae; genus Solanum; species Solanum corneliomulleri. The sequence goes on along the minus strand of JAKWIY010003054.1, from coordinate 8,967,250 downwards.
GTGTCAGTGGACGCCACCTGTGTAGTCGTGCGGGTCTGGGCTACCGTATTATCAAGATCATCAACGAGTGGGGGCAGCTCTTGACGGGGCCCTCTGCGTGGAGCCAACTCATTGGCCTCGTCTCTGATGAGGCCGACGTCAACAGTGCCCTGCGGGGTCTTGAGCTGATCTACGTGCCATATAGGCACACATACGGACCTGCAGAGAGCAAAGATCATGCACGGGAAAGGGTAAGTAGTAGTGACCTTGAATGCCCTTTCGTGCATGACTGCCTGTAGAAGCCACATGAAGTCCACCTCAAACCCGACTATCATCGCCGCCATCAACACTGCTCGATCCCATGTAACGATATTATCAGTAGCTGTGGGGGAAAGGCAGTGACGGACAAGCAGCGACAAGAACTTCGCCGTGAAAGTGAGGTTGGCCTTCTTGATGGCCCCCTTTGGCTCAGTTACCCAGTCGTCACCCTCTCCATCTACTGACAGGTGCAGGGCCATCCACCTTTTCGTGGTCTCTCTCAGTGATGGCTCACGCAGGAACTGGAAATCTTTAACTATCTGCCAGCGGTAGTTGAACTCAGAAGTGAGAGGGGTCCGAGTAGCATCAACACCCTCGCCGTATAGAAACCGGCGGATGGCAGGCAGGGAAATGTCAAAGTGTACGCACCGTAATCGGACCTGCTCCAGGGGGGGCTGTTTACCGGGGGCAGCCCGCCTATCTATCTTTGATCGGAGAGTCGCTACGTAGGATGCGTAGAACTCTCGGACCATTTCTTCACTGTAACGTCCCAAACGGACGTGCTGTCCACTCCAAGTGATGCCTGGTGAAGAGATGGTGGATCTCAGGCATCGTCGGAGACTCCCTGTAAGGACCCGCCGCTTCAAGGTGAGTGTTCGAGTCATCACTCCTTTATCAGTCAGGAACTTGGCGTCAGAGTAGACTTGAAATTGCCCGTCGACACACCACCGGTTGGGATGGTCAATGGCTGGGGTGGGGGCCTGAGCTGGTGAGCCTGAGGTGGAATCTGAACTGTCAGCCTCCACAAACAAGGCCGACGCTGCAGCGGTGGCGGGTGCGGGAACCTCAGTAGATCCAGAGGCTTCCTCTGACCACGATACTCCTAAGGAGACAGACGCTCCTTCTTCATTTGTGGCTGACCCAGAGGGTGTGCCGGTCAGTGTGCGCTCCTCATCAGACTGGGAGGCAGTGACTATGCCGGATGCCACCTTTTTGGGTGTGGCTCTGGGAGCACGTGCAGCACGGGAAGGGGTGGGAGTGCCTGGTGTCACATACTCAGGGTCACGCTCGTCATCAGAGCCAATGACCATGCGGGCAGACGGGGCGACAGACTTAGATCGTCCGCGTGCGTAGATGCGGTCTTCCTTGGGTGCCATAGTAGATAGTGCCTGTAAAGGATCAATATTAGTACATGTAGTGGCAAACAAGACAAGCAAAACCATACCAAACAAAATATTGAAAATAGTATGTCATTGCTATAGAAACAGTGACACACGACGGGCCTGGTGACGGCTCGTCGTGACTATGACGGACCGTCATGGGGTCCGTCGTGTATTACTTAGACTATGTATATATGGAGAACCCTGAAGGAGAGTCTCTGACTAGTATGACGGTATGTGCAGGACGGACCGTCACAGGTACGACGGTCCGTCATAGGTCTCCATCGTAGGACACTTGGAAAAATATGGAGACCCATAGGAGAGGGGTCTCTGATCGTCATGACGGTCATGCAGGACGGACCGTCGTGGGTATGACGGTCCATCACATGTGTCCGTTGAAGGACACCTAGAAAAAGTGAGAGACCCTTATAAACAGGGTCTCTGACAACCAGAACGCTTGTGCAGGACGGACCATCGTGAAGACGACGGTCCGTCACATGTGTATGTTGGGGGACACTTAGAAAAAAAAAATGAGAGACCCTTAGAAACAGGGTCTCTAACAACTAGAACGGTTGTGCAGGACGGACCGTCGTGGGTATGATGGTCCATCACATGTGTCCGTTGAAGGACAGGGTGCTAGGGATTTCGGAACGGACCCTACGACGGTCCGTCATCGGGGTCTCATTCGGTATATCAGTGACAGAACTGGGGGTACCCCATGCATCCCTAATGAACCCACATCAAACTATTAGTATTTTGGACCTACATTTGTCTAACCCAACTACCTAGGAAACTAGCAATTCAAAAGCATCTATGTCTAGGGTTGTAAACATGGAAATTTCGAATATTTTTAACCTAGGTTAGACAGAATCGTATAAAAGAAATAACATATGACTAATAACTAATCTAATAATAAGTAATAAACAAAAATGCAAGATAAATTAGTAGAAAACCTTAGAATTGGAGAAAAACAACTGGCCAAGTACTCGGTGGTCAGGCAGACACCCACAACAGTAGCTCCGACTAGTACATAATAACTTCTAGGGCTTTGGAGAATTTTGGGGGAACAATGATCGAGGGAGAGAATGTTGAAGTTGAAAAGAGAGGGAAATGGGAGATGAAATGAAGGAATGGGGTGAGGTGAAATGAAGGGTTGGGGGGTTTAAACGGTCTAATTTTGAAAAAGACTCCAGCCGGGTCGGGTCGGGTACGACTCATTAATCACGCGACGGTTCCCCGACGATGGTCCGTCGCAGTTGTGACGACCCGTCGTTGGTTCCGTCATGTTTGCCCTAGTTTGAAAATAACAGAAAGACGTACCTGGTACGATGGAGGCATACGACGGTCCATCGCATGCGCAACAGTTCGTCGATGTATCCGTCAGTGACTGTTGCAGAGTAATTTTCTGCAGAATTTCCTGGTGATGTGCCTGCAAATTTAAAAACTCATTAGTAGAAAAATGCTACCATTACTAAAAAGACTATAAGTATTGGGTTGCCTCCTAACAAGCGCCTGATTTAATGTCATGGCACAACTGGGGACCCTTGATTACTCAGACTTCATCAAGACGGTGTGCCTCTATCACTTCATTCCCCGATGCTTTATGCCCCAAAAAGAGTTTTATTCTATCTCTATTCCTCTTAAACCGCACTCCCTCCTTGGCTTTTAACTCAACTGCTCCATGAGGGAATACTTGGGTAATCAAGTAAGGTCCAATCCATTTGGACTTGAGCTTGCCCGGAAGACAAGACGACCCAGAACTGTCTACAAGCACCAAATCTTCAACCATAAACTCTTGTTTTGTATCTTTTTGTTCATTCTCCTTCTTCATATTTTCTTTGTGGGATATGGCAGATACCGATTGGAGCTCACCACTCTACCTCATGGTCCTACAAATGTTGAAGGTCGCTTCTTCATTATTCGACATCTGTCCCTTCTCCATATCAACTAAGGCTCTACCTGTAGCAAGGAATGGCCTCCCAAGGATAATAGGCACTTCAAAATCGACCTCACGATCAAGAATAACAAAATCAGCCGGAAAGATGAATGACTCCACTTTTACTAGCACATCATGAAGTATCCCAATAGGCCGTTTCACTATCCGATCAGCCATCAGTAGTCGCATCGTAGTGGGTTTTGGATCCCCCAAACCCAACTTCTTGTAAATCGAGAGCGGCATGAGATTTATGCTTGCCCCCAGATCACATAATGCTTTCGCAAAATGTAATGACCCAACTGTACAAGGAATATGAACGCACCAGGATCTTCTTTCTTTTGTACGATGGATCTTGTAGCAATAACACTACAATGCTGTAGTCTATCATCATCCTCGAAAGTGACCGATCTTTTCTTGGTGACCAGATCTTTAATAAATTTGGCATAACCGGGCATTTGTGCTAGAGCTTCTACTAAAGGGACATTGATACAAAGCTGCTTCAACATTGTTATGAAACGCGGATATTTACCATCCTCGGTCTTTTTCACTAATCTTTGAGGGAAGGGTGGTGGTGGCCTAGGCATGGGAATTACCTTGATAGGTACTTCTGCATATTTTCCATTACTTTCCTCTGCTTCACCACTACCCTTTACCACACTATCATTATCCTTTCTCACATTTTCCTCAGTAGATGGCATAGGTGGGTCAATGGTTTGTTTACCACCCCGAATAGTGATTGCGATACAGTGCGCATCATTCTTTGGATTTTGGACAGTGTTGCTAGGAAGAGTGCCCCGTTGCTGTGTGTTCACTGTCGCAGATAATTGGGCCATTTGCAATTCGATCTGTTTAATCGAAATTGCATGTGTATCAACTTTTCGCCCAATACTATCTAAATCACCTCTTAACTCTTTAATGTGCTCATCACTAGCATCGAACCTCCTCATCATTTTGTGCAACATTTCCTCAACTCGCGCCATACTATCTCCACCATCCCTAGGAGTAACTTCACAATTTTAAGGAGGGACATAGGGCCCATTCCTGTCAATTCTATTAGCATAGTTACCCCTGCTAAAGTTGTTGTCGCGGTTGTAGTTTCCATTTTGGACATAATGACCCTCATGATTGTAATTAGCATACTTCCGACCTTGGCGCCAATTATCCTGATTTGAGCCTTGGGCGCTTGGTCGGAAACCCATCGTATGCTTATTTACTGCATAAGTGTCCTCTGCATAATAGCATTCATCATTAGGAGGTGGTGGTTTAGACAATTAGTTGACTGCACTTATCTTTTATGCACCCCCAGTGACATGTTTTAGTATCAACCCAAGCTCGGTTCTCATCTGAGCCATTTCTTCGCGAATCTCATCTGTGGCTGGGTTGTGAGTGGACTGCACTTCGAAGGTGGTTCTCCCTGTATCAGACTTCCTAGTACTCCAAGTTTTGTTATTCCGGGAGATTTTCTCTAATTTTTCAGCAATCTCAGCATATGGACACTCCCCATAAGATCCACCTGCTATGGTGTCCAACACCGCTTTATTGTTATTATCCTGTCCCCGATAGAAGTATTCCTTCAGTGACTCATCATCTATACGTAATTTGGGACACTTCTCAAGAACGAGGTGAATCTATCCCAAGAACTACTAACTGACTCTCCTGGTAGTGCCACAAGGTTATTCACTCTGTCTTTGTGGTTTAGTTTCTTGGAGACCGGATAATAGCGTGCTAAGAAGACATCCCTTAGTTGGTTCCAAGTGAAGATTGAGTTGTATGGGAGCTCAATGAACCACATAGCAGCCTCTCCCGTCAGTGAGAGAGGAAACACTCTGAGACCTATTACATCTAAATCCAAATCAGGCCTCCCTACACAGCTTTTACACACTGCCCTTACCTTAGCTGTATGGGCATGTGGATCCTTAGAAGGTAGCCATGAAAACAAACCTCTGGCAGTGAGCATTTGCATCAGGATACTAGTTACCACAAAAGTGTGGCCTGTGGGTAGAGGAGGCAAAAATAGTGGCCCATCGGAGTCTGCTATGTTATCATAGCCTCTGTAGTATGCTTGGGGCCGTGGACATGATTTTGTCCCCTCTGTTGATGTTCACCCGGAGCATCGGGTAACATCTGACCATGAACATCAACCAGAGCTGGGATGTTCAGGTTTGGATCATCATCATTTATTCCCAAGTTTGGATTCATATTGCGCAGTGTACGCTCTAACTCGTGATCGTAGGGAAACAAGGGTTCTCTTCCTCTGCGTGTATTTGGCATACAAGGAGGATAGTTCTACAAAAAATCAAAAACAATAAAACAAAGTAAAATCAAGAAAATATCAACTAAACTATAGTAATAAGTTCAAGTTAATCTAAAAGCTATAATCCCCGGCAGCGACGCCAAAATTTGATACGCTCAAACTTACTTCTCAAATAAGAAGTAAAGTGGTCGTGTCAAGTAAATAACCCAACTAGTGAGGTTGGGATCGTTCCCACGAGGAAAATAGTCTAGACTTAACTTCAACCTGTTATTACTATTGTTTGGTCAATGACTTCCTTGGAAAGTAAAACAATAAAAGGGGGGTTTCTATTTCTAAATGAGTAAAAATAACTAACGAAATTGAAAAACACACTTAACAGCTTTAAAAGTTGGATTTTAATGAATGAATCAAAGTAACTAGGGTTTACGTGTTCCCCACAGGTTCATAACTTGATAATTCTAACTATAACAATTCTTTCCTAGTATCTTGCATGTAAAGTGATAAGTTATGTATTTCTAAATCCTTGTCCGGCATCTAGAAAATCTCACTCCGCACCTTGGTCCGGCTACGTGTGTTGCTATCCTAACCTTTATCTTTACCTCATATTCAGCATCGTATTCGATATTTGACTAAGTTATTACCTCGTTACCAATCAATACTAGCCTATTAGATAGTATACACTAAATCTATGTTAATAATTGTTATCCTATTATCTACCTCCTTGGTCTTGCAAGTAGCATTAATGTGAGTTCTAACGTTGGCCATCCATTAAAAAGACTTCTAAGTGAAAGAATTATTAATACATGCAAGACACTATTCTGGAATTGTTATATTAGTTAGGTTTTATCTCATTATTTGCCTATGGTTCCCACAACCCTAGTTATGGTGTTTAATTACTCATAGTCATAATCACAATATTCAAATATATTAAATAAGAATTCATGTACTTACTTCAATGAGAAAGAGTGAAATCCAAAAGTTTGCTTGATTAATCACCAAAAATCACTTGCAAGAATCTCAAAGTAATCAATAATCTCACAAAAAGTCTAATGATTATCAAGAATCTCACACTAATACACAAAGTCTAATAATATGATGTCTAATAAAACAGAGTCTAAAAATCCAGAGTCTAACCTCAAAAACGAGGTTTTTCGAACTATTTATAGAATATAAAAACCTAATTAAACAAGGATTCTAATTGCTGGAAATCTGTCAAAACGCGGCTGGGTCGACGGACCTCGCGACGGACCGTCATGGACTCCGTCGTCCCATACCTATGCAATTTTCTTCTGCTGCTCTCTTCATTACCTTCGACGGCAAGTATGACGGACCGTCATAGGCACAACAGTCCGTCGACGGCCTTCGTTTCAAAACACTTCAACTCTTGGAATATGGTTACTGGGATCACTTCTCTGAACTTCATGATGAACCTACAAGACGGACCGTCATAGACACGAAGGACCGTCACAAGCTTCGTAACCCCACACTTGGTCAGACTTCACCATCTTCCTTCAGCAACTGCACTACGCTGCCACCTACGGACCGTCACAAGCACGACGGACCGTCATATGCTCCGTAGGTGGTCTCTTCTACATTTTTTCGCTCAAAATCTCCGCATTCAGCTTTGGACAGATTTCCTGCAAAATAAAAAGAAACTTATATAAAAATTATCCCAAAAAGGCTTTTGGACACACTAAACTTAAGGAAAAAGTATTAATTATACCGTGAAACCATGGTATATCAGGTTGGAGATTATTCTTTGATGGAGTGGAAAATCATCAAGGTAAATGCGTTGGAGCAGTCTTAGTGTAATAATCTGGTCAGCACTATCCCATGGCAGCTAAGCTACGATTTAATTGCACGAACAACATGGCTGAATACAAAGCTTGTATTTTTGGGTTCAAGATGGCCATCGACATGAATGTTTTGGAGTTGTTGGTTATTGGAGACTCAGATCTTTTGATTTATCAAGTTCAAGGAGAATGGGCTGTGAAGAACCCAAAGATTATACCTTAGTACAGTATGTACAAAAGTTGTGCAAAAGATTTCGTAAGATCGAGTTCAGACATACTCCCAGAATACAGAATGAATTGGTCGATGATCTTGCCACCATCGCTTCGATGATTAAAAGTCCGGATACATATTATATTGATCCTCTGGATATATAGTTGAAAGAACATCCAATCCATTGTTCCCATGTTGAAGCAGAACCAGACGGTTTGCCATGTTATTTCGGTATAAAGAAGTATTTGGAGTCTGAGATTTATCCTGAAGTTTCTGCATCTAATCAGAAGAAGTCGATACGCCGTATGACTCTCAATTTCTTTCTAAGTGGAGAAATCCTGCATAGGAGGACTCCAGACATAGGTTTTCTCAGATGTGTTGATGCTGCGAAGCTTATTGAACAGATACATGCCGGAGTTTGTGGCACGCATATGAATGGGCTCACTTTGGCTAGAAAGGTCCTTCAAACCGGGTATTTCTGGATGACTATGGAGAATGATTGTTGCAAGTTTGTGCAAAAATGCCATATATGTCAAGCACACGGTGATTTGATTCGAGTGCCACCTCACGAACTTAATGCTATGAGTTCACCTTGGACATTTGTAGCTTGCGGTTCGGATGTCATAGGTCCGGTAGAGCCAGCCGCTTCAAATGGACACAACTTCATTTTGGTTGCTACTGATTATTTCACCAAGTGGGTGGAAGAAGCTTCTTACAAGTCGGTAACCAAGAAAGTTGTGGCTGATTTGTTCGCAACAATTTGATATGCAAATTCGGAGTACCATAATCGATCATTACTGATAATGGTACAAATCTTAATAGTCACTTCATGAGAGATATATGTGAGCAATTTAAGATCATGGACCGGAATTCAACTGCTTATCGTCCTCAAATGAATGGAGCTGCAGAGGCTGAGAAGATCAAGAAAATTCTGAGGAAGATGATTGACAATCACCGAGGTGCATGAGATGAAGCCATATGCTTTGTTGGGTTGTCGAACGACTGTCAGAATATCTATTGGAGCCACTCCATATTTGCTAGTGTATGGAACAAAAGCAGTCATAATTGCTGAAGTTGAAATACCGTCATTGAGAATCATCCAAGAAGCGTAATGCTGAATGGATGTGCAAGAGAATTGATCAGTTGACATTGATCGACGAGAAGAGAATGGTTGCCGTTTGTCATGGTCAGGTGTATAGACAGAGAATGATTCGTGCTTTTCACAAAAGAGTGAGATCCTGAATTTTTGAAGTTGGTCACTTGGTCCTTAAGCGCATTTTCCTCATCAAGACGAATATAAAGGAAAATTTGCACCAAATTGGAAAGGTCCCTACATGGTTCGCAAGGTATTATCCGGAAGTGCTTTGGTCCTGTCGAAGATGGATGGCACCGCACGACCGAAACCTATCAAATCAGACGCTGTCAAGAGATACTATGTGTGAAGTTTCAGTTTGTATTCCTGTCATTTACTTGTATTTGTTCTAGTTTGCTTGTATTCGCTTGGTTTAAATTTTATCCCCTTTGTAATGAACTACGTCTGATCTGAATTCTCAAAAATGAGATACGTAGGCGGCCTATGTCGCTTCGGTCACCCCATTTACTCCTTTTAATATTTCATTGTATTTGAACTACGTTTGACATGAATTCTCAAGAATGAGATACGTAGGCGACCTATGTCAGCGTCGCTCGATTTCTTTGTAAATTTCTCTTTTGTTAACCTTTTGAGGGGGAACTACGTTTGACCTGATTCCTCCCTCAACAGGATACGTAGGCACCACAAGGGTTCGGTCGTATCTCCAGTAAGATTTCTATTCCTCTTCATAATAGAGACTGAGAGAGTATTTTTGAGAGGGACTCAAAAATTCTCGAAAAGAAGATTCTTCCTCAGCAAGTCAAGACTGAAGATACTTTGAGATTTGCAGCTAGGACAGAATATTTGAGAAGATCTCAGAAATTCCGCGATCTACTTAGTTACACTGGAAAGATATTTGAGAAGATCTCAAAATTTCAGCACGAGTTTATATACAAGTCCGGAGTGACTCTGAAAACTCCCCAGCGAATAATCAGATAAACCTCCAAGCATCAGACTCAAATAAATTTGTTAAGACTAATATGACATGACTTGGCAGTGACCTTTTTCAGATATTATTTCTCAAAATTTATTTCTCTTAAATTTTTCCTTTTACGTTTCATTTGTTTTGGCATAAACAATTTTTCTCATCTATCAAGAGTCGGGAGATCGGGAAATCAACAGGAGATGGCAAGACAAGGAGCATATAACTAAAGAAATCGACACAGATCAATTTGTTTTTAAAATTTACAATTTTTATGTGGACGCAGGCTTATAGGTTTGCTCTGAAATCAGCAAATTCCTGTGATGGATGAATATGGAGAAGTCAAAGGAGGAGAAAATTATCCCAAAAAATCAATAGTTTTCCTAGAAGTAGGAATTATTTTTTATCGCTTATGTCAGAGACTTGGAAATATGATTTGTTTATTTCAATCAAGTTCAAACAATATGAGATTTATAAAGAACGTCCAGCTAGATTCGAAGATGAATCAAGCGAAAATCTAAAGGAAGAGCTTACGATTTCCGTAAAGGACGTCATTTGCATCATATTGTCGGATATGATATTATGCATTACTCGGAGGAGTCAGTTATTTTATTATCGATCAAAACAATATACTATCTGGAAGTCGTTTTACCATTATTATCATTGGAGACGATATGATTATCCAGAAAGCACCCAGAAGATCACTATGTTGCTCGATTGAAGCACAATTTTCATTAAGTATCAAAGATAATATCAAGAGTTAATATATACGCATCTCAAGAAGATATTCATACCCTGTGGAAGATCATGCAACGCGAGTCAATATCCATGCATCACGAGTCAATATTCATTGTTGACACCCAATTTTTGACCCGCGTCGGTATAAATTAATTATCGAGCTTCCTAAATTTTCTGAATATTTTAAATTAATCAGTTTTATAAATTTTACGAATATAATAATATAATACATGAATTTTATGTTGCTTCGAATACTTTTGTCATAATTCTCAGGTAATATACATATTTGCATAATTTTGTATATAAGTAGTATATCTTATGCTTATCTCAAAAACTATCAAAATATACGTTTAAATGTTTTATTTAACTAGTTTATTTTAAATCACAATTGTATTTTGGGTCGCTATTTTACAATTTAAACAATTATATCACTAAATAAGTAAGCTCGTTAATAAATTTATACCGAATTCGTCTTGTTTTGAATCAATTTGCTTATAATTAATTTGGTTCTTTTCCCTTTTGAGTCGAGTTTGGGCCTCTGCCCTTTTGTTCCAATGGCCCATCTTTGTTTCACTTTCAGCCCACTTCATCCTTTTCCTCTTTATTCCCAGCAGCCCACTTCTTTTAAAACCCAACCCAACACACATTTTAAATTTACCTGAGGCCCACTTCTTAATCCCCAACCCAATTAACTCCTCAACCCGCCCCAATTTCCTTCTTACCCGACCCGACCCATCATTGTTACCCTTCCCTCCTTCCCTTTCTCTCCCCACGATCCCCAGCAGAAAACAGAAAAACCCCAGAAAACTGAACCTCCCTCACGCGACCCCTCACCCCCAGACGCGACCCCGTCTCCCCACGCTCTCTCCCTCGTCATCCTTCACGCATCCCTCTCTCCTCTTCTCTCTCCCTTCGCGCAGACCTAGCAGCAGGGGAGGCTAAAGTTTTTGTCTGTGGTGCCAACATCGCGCCACGTAGCTCGCAATCGGACGGCCCCCATCCCTCTCCCGTTGAAAATTTCGTACACGGATGGTACTAGTGGCAGCTTCAACCTTATCTTCATGGGTTCGAATTTCGAAATGGAGGGCGAAGTCTCGAATTTGCCCCAACCTTTTCCTTTTTCCCCCCCGCCCTCCTACCTCATGAAACCCTAATTTTCCCCTTTCTATATAAACCCCCACCTTAGACAGGGTAAGGGGTCAGAGTTTTTGGGAGTTAAGAACTGGGTTGGACGATTTTCTTTTTCTGGGAATTTTCTTGAGTTCCATCACAAAGGGTCGAGAAAAAATTCGAAGAGAGTATTCTGTTTTCTTTTCTGTTTTGTTGTAGAAGGACGACTGGGTTGGAGGTTTTTGAGTTGGAAAAATTTTGGGGGGAGATTTTTTTGGAGTTAGAAATTGGGTATTAAATTTTGGTAGGAAAAGATTTCCGAAAAAAATAAAAGGGGAAACATTCTGGTTTCTCGTCTATTGTAAAAGAGCAGCAGGAGCATTTCTTGGCTTCTATTTCCGCTCGTTGTAGAAGAACGGAGTGGAATAAGGGTATAAAGTAGAGAGAGTTGAGAAACCCAGAAAAGTATTCGAAGAAAACAGCTCAAGCCATTTTAATCGTTCGAGCCTGTCGGTTCCCGTTCTGTCAAAGTTTCCTGTTTTCACTATTCGAGTTGCGTTCGACTGGTGCGAGAAGTCGTCACTCTCCAGCTCACATCGTCACCATTTCGCTGCGCCAGAAAAGGTAATCCTCCCTCCTGCTCCATCCTATTTCTTCGTTTTGTTTCCTGTTTCAAGAATGTTTGTTTTTTCGTTATTGCTTCGCGCTTTGGATGTTGTTGCTGTCGTTATATTGTTAAGATGTTGAATTTGTTGGGTTTGGGATCGAGTTCGGGATATATCGTAGGTTACAGTTTGCTGTGTGCGTTCGTCTGATTGTGTTGAATAGATGGAATAAGATGTCAATATTTCAGGCTCGTGTGATTATTTTTGCTACTGTTAGGAGAGTCATTGTATTTTATTTGTTATCGTTCGTTGAGATACGTTGTTAGGCTGTCTTCATAACTCTATGCCCATATTTTTTCATTGAGCATGTATGTTTCCTTTATCATGTTGTTTTTAACATTTGCTCTATTTCCTCTATCATGAATCTGGTGTTAATTTCAAAATGTGTTTCATATTGAGTTGGTATAAAATTACTAGGATTGTTTGCTAGGCTTACATTTAGTTTATGTTAGTTAATAGATCGTCTCAAGTCTCACTTTGCAACAATGTGACCTACTTGTTTGGAGTTAACTTCCTCTTATTGTGATTGAGTGATTTTTAGTTGTTTATCAAATTCGTTAATAGTCATTGTAATCTTTATCGTTTTGACTTTCTTGCATAAACGTCCTTTGAACGAGTCACGAGGACTCTACTCTTGCATACCCTTGACTTCTCCATCGAGTCAAGCCCCGACACCGGCGAGAAGATCCGAAGTTCAAGGAGTTTGAGGAAATTCGAAGAAGAGGATTAGAAGACGTTTTTTTTTACTTACTTTACTTTTATATATCTTTGTATCTTATTTGTAAAGGGCATAAGCCCTTGTGGTTTTTTATTTTTCTTGTGATTATATTTGTATGTTTAGATTAGGACAGGCGGATGGGTTAAAAACCCAAAAAACAGGTGGGTCCAAAATTCGGTCAAGGCGAACAGAACCCGAATTTGGACCCAAAAATCCCTCTCTCTCTCTCTCCCTCCCACTTTACTATTTTTTTACGTATTTTTGCTTAAATGTCGTTGGCTTAGGATTAAAAAACTCCAAACCCCCTTCGAAACGCCTTTCGCTTTATCAAACTTAAAACTAGAAATTGAAGCTTTAAAACAATAAAGGTTTAAATTTGAAAGTTGGCTTAGAGTTAAGGTTTAAAAAGTTTAACTTTAACGAAATCTTAAAACAATAAATTTCACAAGTTCATTTGAATTTAAAGAGCTTTAACCTTAAAAATGAAAATTCGCCTATGTAAGTTTCTAATAAGTTCAATAACAAAAGATTGCAAAAGTTAAAACAAAATTGTCAAATAAGTTAATCGCCGGAAAACCGTAGTTAACGGAGTGTCTTAGGTGCCTTAAACACCTTCCTAAGATGCTAATAAGAATCCCGAACCCATTAGAATGTTTTCAACACAATTTTTTTGTTTAAATTGTTTGAAAATAAGTTTTCTTAATTTCCCTTAAAAAATTAAGTGACGACTCTTAAAAGTCGAAAATCCTTTAAAATAAAACAAACTCTTTCCTAAATCATTTTTTCGATAAAACAGAAATGGCGACTTCACTGGGGAGTTTGGAGGATTCTAACCTTAGGATTAACGTATTTGATTAGTTGTGATTTATTGATTAAGTGTTTAAATTTTTCAGATTTTAGCTGTTGCATGCATAACATAAATACTTCCGTCAAACGATGCTTATTACATTTCCACTAAAGGACGATTATGCGGGTTCGCAGTCGTTCGTTAACCAAAAATCTTCTCGGGAACCCTGACGAGTGTAGTTGACTACTTGATAGTCAACGATCGTTTATTGTCCCAGCCCAAGTAGTCCGCTTGGGTTACCCATTCCACTCTAAATACAACCCACTCTTAGTCAAACTAGGATAGAGCAAAACCCAAATCCCGAAAATAGCGCATTGGCCTAAGACGACCCGACACCCAAGGAGTGTCGGGCCCATTAGAAAAGTCCACCTTGAGTCCAAAACGGCCCATGCTAAATGGACGTTCATACTTATATGTTTAAATTTGAAGGATGTATACAGTGTTCGAGAAATATTTCAAAATGACGTATACATCCCTCAAATCGATAGGCCCACTCTTGGCACAAAAGGGTCACATATCTGTATAGAACGCGTAATATTTGTTTATAACCGCTTATGTGAATATGTTGCTTTATCTGGAGTTACTCTTGCTCACACTTCTTCAAATTGTTTTAAAACCCTAGGCACAAATATCAAGTCACTATCAAAAGTGCGTCCAAATATTCTTCGAGTCTTTAGTTTCCCAAAAAAAAAGAAAAAAAAAAGAAGATTTACTGCTCTCATATCAGAAAAAGATTCATCATTTCAAATCAAAAGAATTTTGAGAATTTTTATCTTTTTCGACTCTTACAAGGAAATTAGAGTTACATCTCAATCAAAAATCAAAGTACGGTAATGAAAGATACCGTCAACTTTGTCTCGACTCAAGTCGACATTTTTTTTACTAAATCCCAAAGTCAAGTAGACAAATTCCTGTCTATTTAATCTTTTCCCTATGTTGGTGAGCTAGTTTGTCTCCGGATAAAGCAACTCTTATGTGTTTTCACCTATATGTGATATCTTGTATTATTTACCACCTCCAGACACTAACATATTGGTCTTTTGAGTTTTTTTTCATTTGTCAGGTATTTAAAACTGATCTGTGTTGGTTGATCATCCGTATTTCGCAAGGTCTACGGCCCCTAAAGATTTCTTACCCGATCAAATTTGCGAAAAGAAAAGACAACAATGGGGGATAACAATAATGAGATTGACATGAATGATGTTGTCGTGGCTCAACCCGCCGCCGCTGATAAAAATGAATTGATTATGCAGTTGATGCAACAGATTGCCGAAATGAGGGTCGAAATGCAGAGAATGCAAGATTTGCCTAATCCAGTTTCATCCTTCAACCCTCTAAGAGATGGAAGACCTCCACTCCACTTTCCTCTCTCAAACGCGGAACAAGTTCAGAACATTCTCTCTAACCCCACTCAAAATCCTCCCACCATTGACTTAACTACCCCCAATCCCTGTCACGCCACGTCATGTCAAGCACCACATCATCCTCAAAATACTAACCTTCAAATCCTCCATCTCCCTCAAAACCAAAGTACGAACAATGCTCAAACCTTCCCCCATCTTCAAAACCAAAATACTGATCCTCAAACTTTCCCCCAAAATTATCAAGCCAATCAAAATACCCAGAATCCCTCCATTGTTCCACCCGTACCTCAAAAGACTACTTTCCGAATTCCAGCTTCAAATGAACCTTATGCTGACTGTTCTGAGCTTCATCACTATAAGGAACAGGAGAGAGAGTGGAGGTCAAAAGAAGAGGTAGTCAAGGTAAATATGAAAGAAGAGATCAGGAAAGCCATGAAGAAGTTGCACTACATTTCCGAAGTCGAGGGGTTGAGCTATAAGGATTTATGCATCCACCCGAATATCGACCTCCCGGAAGGGTTCAAAGTGCAAAAGTTTGTCACTTTTAACGGAACAGGAAATCCTCTAGCACATCTGAGAGTTTATTGTGATCAACTCGTGGGAGTTGGCAAAAATGAAGCATTATTGATGCGTCTCTTCGGCCGAAGTCTAAGTGGAGAAGCTCTGGAGTGGCTTACATCACAAGAGCTGAAACAATGGAAAAGTTGGAATGCACTCGCAAAGGGTTTCACGGAAAGATTTGGACATAACGTAGAAGATGCCCCAGATCGCTACTACTTGGAGAAGATCAGACAGAAGTCTACAGAAAATTACCGAGAGTACGCTCTTCGTTGGAGAAAAGAGGTTGCAAGAGTTCAACCTCCCATGTCCGAACGTGAGATCACTGAAATGTTCATTCGTACTCAAGAGCCTGAGTACTATGAAAGAATTTTGTGTATGATGGGACAAAGTTTGTCGAGATTGTCAAAGTGGGAGAAGCTTTGGAAGATGGTTTCAAGACTGGAAAGCTCACCAGATTTACCGCATTGTGATCTAATGGAAAATCTACTCGAATTAGTGATATGGATAAATCAAAAGGAAAGGTGGAGGAGGTAAGTATGGTCACGACTACCCGTATAAGGCCAGCTTCTCAAAGGAAATACCAAAACCATAATATCGATCAGGAAAAATTTCCTCGCCCCAAATTTAGGAAGGCTCCTAAAGTATTTACACCATTAAGGGAATCTCAGACTCAACTTTATGAAAGGTTGAAAGCAATGGGTATGCTCTATACTATAGAAGGAAGACCAGCCAATCCTTTGGGGAAATTTTAAAGAGATGATCACAGATGTGCTTATCATTCAGGAGCCGTTGGACACGACACAGAGAATTGTTCAACTCTGAAGCACAAGATACAAAACATGATCAACAACAACTTGATCAATATTGAGGAAACCACCTGAATGGATGACATATTAGATGCTCAACAGTGAGTAGAAGACATCTCTGAATTGAGTCGTTTGAAGATATTCATCATCAAAGGTCGAGAAGAAGAATGCCCGACATTGGCCAAAATTTTGCATGTGAAGTTTTTTTTACCTTTCTTTGGAAAATGTACCGCACATTATGTCTGAACTACGTTTGACCTGGTTCCTGCTCCAACGGGATACGTAGGCACCACAACGGCTTGGTCATATACCCAGAAGATTTCCATTTCTCTTCATAATGGAAACTGGGACAGAATTTTTATAGGATCTCAAAAATTCATTGGAAGTTGGACTTCATTAACAAAGTCAAAACAGAGGACCAAAATTCTACGGTCTGAACTACGTTCGACCTGATTTCTCAAGAATGAGATACGTAGGCGGCCTATGTCGGCCTCGGTCGTTTCTTTATCAAAACTTCCTATTTCGGTTAATCCTCGAGAGGGGAACTACGTTTGACCTAATTCCTGATCCAACGGGATACGTAGGTGCCACAACGGCTCGGTCATAATACCCAGTAAGATTTCCATTTCTCTTCATAATGGAAACTGGGACAGAATTTTTAGAGGATCTCAAAAATTCATTGGAAGTTGGGTTTCTTTAACAAAGACAAAAAAGAAGACCAAAATTCTACGGAGATTACCTTTGGATGGATCTAAAAAATTACGACAATCTAGCTTGCAACTGGGACCGAATTTTTGAGATGATCTCAAAAATTTCACAAATGTCATTTGTTACTTATTGAGGTAAACTAGGACAAAATTTTGAGGAGGGGCCTCAAAATTCCAGAATGAGCAACCTCAGAGTTAACAGAGCAAGTTATGAGAGTTCTTATATTTTAGACCGGGACAAATTTTTGAGGAGGGTCCTCAAAAAATACCATCAAACATGTCATATAAAGAATGGGCGAGCCTGCAAGCCAACTGCAAGAAGGAGCATGGAGACAAAACCAACACAAATCAGTCTTTCAAACTAAGAATTTTTCTTTGGATGCAGGAACATTGAAGTCACAAAAATGGCTATATAAAGCTGTCAAGAATGACAAAAGGCGTCACTTGCACCCATCGTGGACTCCTCAACAAAACCTAGGAAATCTTCCACCTTATTTTATCTTTATTCCTTTATATTGCCTCAAGTGATTTCTAAACAAGTTTCTTTTTATCTTGCAGGAATATTATCGAGCCGTCCACCTCGTTATAGTTGGACTATTATCGAGACATCCACCTCATTACAGTGGAATATTATCGAGCCATCCACCTCGTTATAGTTGGAACATTATCGAGTCATCCACCTCGTTACAGTTGGAACATCATCGAGACATCCACCTCGTTACAGTGGAACATTATCGAGCCATCCACCTCACTACAGTTGGAACATTATCGAGCCATCCACCTTGTTAGAGTTGGAATATTATCGAGACATTCACCTCGTTACAGTGGAACATTATCGATCCATCCACCTCGTTACAGTTGGAACATTATCGAGACATCCACCTCGTTACAGTGGAACATTATTGAGCCATCCACCTCGTTACAGTTGGAACATTATCGAGCCATCCACCTCGTTACAGTTGGAACACTATCGAGCCATCCACCTCGTTACAGTTGGAACATTATCGAGACATCCACCTCGTTACAGTTGGAACATTATCGAGCCATCCACCTCGTTACAGTTGGATAATTATCGAGCCATCCAGGCCTCGCTAAAAATCATGCAGTGCGAAAAATCATGCATCGCGGAAAATCATGCATTGCGCAAAAATCATGCATCACGAAAATCATGCATTGCGGAAAAACATGCATCGCGAAAATCATGCATTGCGGAAAATCATGCATCGCGGGAAATCATGCATTGCGAAAAGTCATGCATCACGAAAATCATGCATCGCGAATTTAAAATTTATACATCGCGAGAAGACTTTATACCTCGCTTGAATTTATGCACGACGAGAAGATTTCATGCCTCGTCAAATTTATACATCGCGAGAAGACTTTATACCTCTCTGGAATTTATGCTCGACGAGAAGACTTCATGCCTCGTCAAATTTATATATCGCGAGAAGACTTTATACCTCGCTGGAATTTATGCTCGACGAGAAGATTTCATGCCTCGTCAAATTCATATATCGCGAGAAGACTTTATACCTCGCATGAATTTATGCACGACGAGAAGATTTCATGCCTCGTCAAATTTATATATCGCGAGAAGACTTTATACCTCGCTTGAATTTATGCACGACGAGAAGATTTCATGCCTCGTCAAATTTATATATCGCGAGAAGGCTTTATACCTCGCTGGAGTTAATGCATCATGAGAAGAATCCATGCCTCGTTGAAAATCATGCATCGCGAATTTGAAATTTATACAGCGCGAGAAGATTTCATACCTCGCCAAAATTTAGACATCGCGAGAAGAATTTATACCTCGCTGGAATTTGTGCATCACGAGAAAGATCCATGCCTCGTTGAAAATCATGCATCGCGGAAAACTCATGCATTGCGGGAAATCATGCATTGCGAGTCAACAATTATGCACGGCGAGTAGGTTTCATGCCTCGTCAAAACTTATACATCGCGAGAAGATTCTATGCCTCACTAAAAGTTATGCATCGCGAGAAGATTCATGCCTCGCAGGAATTTACGTATCGGGGGAATATATTCATGTCCGCAAGAGGACATACACGGATAAAGAAAGAGCACCACTTATCCATTGGCCTCGACTGCATTCTGTTATTTCTTATAAAGTAAACATCAAGAAGAGCATCGAAGATGACAACGAAAGAAACATCAATATCGCATCAGCATTTATTTATTTCTTTCGACATCAAGTATAGAATACATTGAAGATGATATGACAAAACACAAAGCATAAGCTTTATTTGCTGGACGTCAGACCAATCGAGTCGACGAAGAATACAGAGGAGAACAACGAAGTGTCGACGGGGTAAAAAGACACTGTCTCCCATCCTAATTGCATTTTTTTTAAGCTGACGAGTTTTATCTCAGTCTTTGTCGAGAGCATCCAAAAGGATGAATTCTCCAAAAACCACAGGTGCGGACGACATCAAAAAGGATGCAGCACAACGTGGAACTTTTTCTTAGCAGCGAAATGGGACACAGTTCGAAGAGGAATGTCAAACTCTTAGGACGCGAGCATAGGAGCGACTTCCACCATGATCGAACCACCCCTCTCGAGGCATGCGGGTTTTTTCTTTAAGTGTTGTCAGTTTCAGTCTCGCATCCGGAAGTTTCGACTTATCGGAGGCAAGTTTCCAATCTGAGTGACAATACGCCAAGAGCTTTGGAAATTATGTCATGTAATTTCTTAATTATGGGTGTGAAGCGTACCACATTCATGGATAAGAGGTTACAAGCCTCCTTTTCATGCTCGTTACTTTGTCACTCGTCCAAAGCCGAAGGTTACCTAGCATAATAGATTTCCTTTTTCCACCGATCGAGTCGAACTACACACAGCCTGATTCTGAAGGTCTAAGGATATGTAGGCGGATTCAATGTTGAAACTCGGCTGTATTCCAACATTCGCTCTCGATTCTATTCTCGAGCATTCCTATACCTTCATAATCCGGTATCGAAGTGGCTTTTGATTCTTTCAAAATCATGCGGTAAATCAAGCTTATCGAACTACAAGTGGCCTGAATTCTCATATAGCCTGAGATATGTAGGAAACCCATTCGCAGGGGTTCGGCCATAATTCCTAAACCCTTTGTCAAATCCTTCCTTTAAAAAGCGAATGGAATTGGTCAAAATTAGTTCGGTCAATTTCATTTTCCTCGAGTTGCTTGCATCAACCCAAGTAAAATGAGGGACAGTTGTTGACACCCAATTTTTGACCCGCGTCGGTATAAATTAATTATCGAGCTTCCTAAATTTTCCGAATATTTTAAATTAATCAGTTTTATAAATTTTACGAATATAATAATATAATACATGAATTTTATGTTGCTTCGAATACTTTTGTCATAATTCTCAGGTAATATACATATTTACATAATTTTGTATATAAGTAGTATATCTTATGCTTATCTCAAAAACTATCAAAATATACGTTTAAATGTTTTATTTAACTAGTTTATTTTAAATCACAATTGTATTTTGGGTCGCTATTTTACAATTTAAACAATTATATCACTAAATAAGTAAGCTCGTTAATAAATTTATATCGAATTCGTCTTGTTTTGAATCAATTTGCTTATAATTAATTTGGTTCTTTTCCCTTTTGAGTCGAGTTTGGGCCTCTGCCCTTTTGTTCCAATGGCCCATCTTTGTTTCACTTTCAGCCCACTTCATCCTTTTCCTCTTTATTCCCAGCAGCCCACTTCTTTTAAAACCCAACCCAACACACATTTTAAATTTACCTGAGGCCCACTTCTTAATCCCCAACCCAATTAACTCCTCAACCCGCCCCAATTTCCTTCTTACCCGACCCGACCCATCATTGTTACCCTTCCCTCCTTCCCCTTTCTCTCCCCACGATCCCCAGCAGAAAACAGAAAAACCCCAGAAAACTGAACCTCCCTCACGCGACCCCTCACCCCCAGACGCGACCCCGTCTCCCCACGCTCTCTCCCTCGTCATCCTTCACCCATCCCTCTCTCCTCTTCTCTCTCCCTTCGCGCAGACCTAGCAGCAGGGGAGGCTAAAGTTTTTGTGTGTGGTGCCAACATCGCGCCACGTAGCTCGCAATCGGACGGCCCCCATCCCTCTCCCGTTGAAAATTTCGTACAAGGATTGTACTAGTGGCAGCTTCAACCTTATCTTCATGGGTTCAAATTTTGAAATGGAGGGCGAAGTCTCGAATTTGCCCCAACCTTTTCCTTTTTTCCCCCCGCCCTCCTACCTCATGAAACCCTAATTTTCCCCTTTCTATATAAACCCCCACCTTAGACAGGGTAAGGGGTCAAAGTTTTTGGGAGTTAAGAACTGGGTTGGACGATTTTCTTTTTCTGGGAATTTTCTTGAGTTCCATCACAAAGGGTCGAGAAAAAATTCGAAGAGAGTATTCTGTTTTCTTTTCTGTTTTGTTGTAGAAGGATGACTGGGTTGGAGGTTTTTGAGTTGGAAAAATTTTGGGGGGAGATTTTTTTGGAGTTAGAAATTGGGTATGAAATTTTGGTAGGAAAAGATTTCCGAAAAAAAATAAAAGGGGAAACATTCTGGTTTCTTGTCTGTTGTAAAAGAGCAGCAGGAGCATTTCTTGGCTTCTATTTCCGCTCGTTGTAGAAGAACGGAGTTGAATAAGGGTATAAAGTAGAGAGAGTTGAGAAACCCAGAAAAGTATTCGAAGAAAACAGCTCAAGCCGTTTTAATCGTTCGAGTCGTCGGTTCCCGTTCTGTCAAAGTTTCCTGTTTTCACTGTTCGAGTTGCGTTCGAGTGGTGCGAGAAGTCGTCACTCTCCAGCTCGCATCGTCACCGCTTTGCTGCGCCAGAAAAGGTAATCCTCCCTCCTGCTCCATCCTATTTCTTCGTTTTGTTTCCTGTTTCAAGAATGTTTGTTTTTTCGTTATTGCTTCGCGCTTTGGATGTTGTTGCTATCGATATATTGTTCGTTTTGTTTCGTTTTGGGTTCAAATCTGTTAAACATGTGAATGATAATTACATGGCCTGTTTGCTGTAAAATATAAGATGTTGAATTTGTTGGGTTTGGGGTCGAGTTCGGGACATATCGCAGGTTACAGTTTGCTGTGTGCGTTCGTCTGATTGTGTTGAATAGATGGAATAAGATGTCAATATTTCAGGCTCGTGTGATTATTTTTGCTACTGTTAGGAGAGTCACAACTGTATATTAATTAACTAGTTTATTTTAAATCACAACTGTATTTTGGGTCGCTATTTTACAATTTAAACAATTATATTACTAAATAAGTAAGCTCGTTAATAAATTTATACCAAATTCGTCTTGTTTTGAATCAATTTGCTTATAATTAATTTGGTTCTTTTCCCTTTTGAGTCGAGTTTGGGCCTCTGCCCTTTTGTTCCAATGGCCCATGTTTGTTTCACTTTCAGCCCACTTCATCCTTTTCCCCTTTATTCCCAGCAGCCCACTTCTTTTAAAACCAAACCCAACACACATTTTAAATTTACCCGCCCACTTCTTAATCCCCAACCCAATTAACTCCTCAACCCGCCCCAATTTCCTTGTTACCCGACCCAACCCATTATTGTTACCCTTCCCTCCTTCCCCTTTCTCTCCCCACGATCCCCAGCAGAAAATGGAAAAACCCTAGAAAACAGAACCTCCCTCATGCAACCCCTCACCCCTAGACGCGACCCCGTCTCCCCACGTTCTCCCCACGCTCTCTCCCTCGTCATCCTTCACGCGTCCCTCTCTCCTCTTCTCTCTCCCTTCGCGCAGACCTAGCAGTAGGGGAGGCTAAAGTTTTTGTCCGTGGTGCCAAGATCGCGCCACGTAGCTCGCAATAGGACGGCCCCCATCCCTCTCCCGTTGAAAATTTCGTACAAGGATTGTACTAGTGGCAACTTCAACCTTATCTTCATGGGTTTGAATTTCGAAATGGAGGGCGAAGTCTCGAATTTGCCCCAACCTTTTCCCTTTTCCCCCGCCCTCCTACCTCACGAAACCCTAATTTTCCCCTTTCTATATAAACCCCCACCTTAGACAGGGTAAGGGGTAAGAGTTTTTGGGAGTTAAGAACTGGGTTGGACGATTTTCTTTTTCTGGGAATTTTCTTGAGTTCCATCACAAAGGGTCGAGAAAAAATTCAAAGAGAGTATTCTGTTTTCTTTTCTGTTTTGTTGTAGAAGGACGACTGGGTTGGAGGTTTTTGAGTTGGAAAAATTTTTGGGGGAGATTTTTTTGGAGTTTGAAATTGGGTATGAAATTTTGGTAGGAAAAGATTTTCGAAAAAAATAAAAGGGGAAACATTTTGGTTTCTCGTCTGTTGTAAAAGAGCAGCATGAGCATTTCTTGGCTTCAATTTCCGCTCGTTGTAGAAGAACGGAGTGGAATAAGGGTATAAAGTAGAGAGAGTTGAGAAACCCAGAAAAGTATTCAAAGAAAACAACTCAAGCCGTTTTGATCGTTCGAGCCTGTTGGTTCCCGTTCTGTCAAAGTTTTCTGTTTTCACTGTTCGAGTCGCGTTCGAGTGGTGCGAGAAGTCGTCGCTCTCCAGCTCGCATCGTCACCGTTTCGCTGCGCCAGAAAAGGTAATCCACCCCCCTGCTCTATCCTATTTCTTCGTTTTGTTTCCTGTTTCAAGAATGTTTGTTTTTTCGTTATTGCTTCGCGCTTTGGATGTTGTTGCTGTCGATATATTGTTCGTTTTGGGTTCAAATCTGTTAAACATGTGAATGATAATTACATGGCCTGTTTGCTGTAAAATATAAGATGTTGAATTTGTTGGGTTTGGGGTCGAGTTCGGGACATATCACAGGTTACAGTTTGCTGTGTGCGTTCGTCTGATTGTGTTGAATAGATGGAATAAGATGTCAATATTTCAGGCTTGTGTGATTATTTTTGCTACTGTTAGGAGAGTCATTGTATTTTATTTGTTATCATTCGTTGAGATACGTTGTTAGGCTGTCTTCATAAGTGTATGCCCATATTTTTTCATTGAGCATGTATGATTCCTTTATCCTGTTGTTTTTAACATTTGATCTATTCACCTCTATCATGAATCTGGTGTTAATTTCAAAATGTGTTTCATATTGAGTTGGCATAAAATTACTAGGATTGTTAGCTAGGCTTACATTTAGTTTATGTTAGTTAATAGATCGTCTCAAGTCTCACTTTGCAACAATGTGACCTACTTGTTTGGAGTTAACTTCCTCTTATTGTGATTGAGTGAATTTTAGTTGTTTATCAAATTCGTTAATAGTCGTTGTAATCTTTATCGTTTTTACTTTCTTGCATAAACGCCCTTTGAACGAGTCACAAGGACTCTACTCTTGCATACCCTTGACTTCTCCATCGAGCCAAGCCCCGACACCGGCGAGAAGATCCGAAGTTCAAGGAGTTTGAGGAAATTCGAACAAGAGGATTAGAAGACGTTTTTTTTTTGCTTACTTTATTTTTATATATCTTTGTATCTTATTTGTAAAGGGCATAAGCCCTTGTGGTTTTTTATTTTTCTTGTAATTATATTTGTACGTTTAGATTAGGACAGGCGGATGGGTTGAAAACCCAAAAAACAGGTGGGTCCAAAATTCGGTCAAGGCAAACAGAACCCGAATTTGGACCCAAAAATGCCTCTCTCTCTCTCTCTCCCTCCCACTTTACTATTTGTTTACGTATTTTTTCCTAAATGTCGTTGGATTAGGATTAGAAAACTCCAAACCCCCTTCGAAACGCCTTTCCTTTATCAAACTTAAAACTAGAAATTGAAGCTTTAAAACAATAAAGGTTTAAATTTGAAAGTTGGCTTAGAGTTAAGGTTTAAAAAGTTTAACTTTAAAGAAATCTTAAAACAATAATATTTCACAAGTTCATTTGAATTTAAAGAGCTTTAACCTTAAAAATGAAAATTCGCCTAAGTAAGTTTCTAATAAGTTCAATAACAAAAGATTGCAAAATTTAAAACAAAATTGTCAAATAAGTTAATCGCCGGAAAACCGTAGTTAACGGAGTGTCTTAGGTGCCTTAAACACCTTCCTAAGACGCTAATAAGAATCCCGAACCCATTAGAATGTTTTCAACACAATTTTTCTGTTTAAATTGTTTGAAAATAAGTTTTCTTAATTTCCCTTTAAAAATTAGGTGGCGACTCTTAAAAGTTGAAAATCCTTTAAAATAAAACAAACTCTTTCCTAAATCATTTTTTCGATAAAACATTCATGCATCGCAGACGATCATGCATCGCTAGTTAATACCCATGCATCGCGGACGATAATGCATCGCGGAAGATCATGCATCGCGAGTCAATATCCATGTTTTGTGGAAGATCATGCATCACGAGTCAATATCCATGCATTGCAGAAGATCATGCATCACGAGTCAATATCCATGCATCATGGAAGATCATGCACCGCGAGTCAATATCCATGCATCGCGGAAGATCATACATCGCGAGTTAATATTCATGCATCGCGGAAGATCATGCATCGCGAGTCAATATCCATGCACGCAGAAGATCATGCATCGCGAGTCAATATACATGCGTCATAGAAGATCATGCATCGCGAGACACTATCCATGCATCGCGGAAGATCATACATCGTGAGTCAATATTCATGCATCGCGGAAGATCATGCATCGCGAGTTAATATCCAAGCATTGCAAGAATATTTCATACCTCACATAAATTTATGTATAGCGAGAAGGTTTCATACCTTGCAGAAATTTAGGCATCGCGAGAAGATTTCATACTTCGCAGAAATTTATGCATCACGAGAAGATTTCATGCCTTGTTGAAATTTATGCATCGCGAGAGGATTTCTTACCTAGCAGAAAAGTTATGCATCCTGAGAAGATTTTATACCTCGCAAGAATTTATGTATCGCAGGAAGATATTCATGCTCCGCCAGAAATCGTGCACTGCCAAAGAAGGAATCGTGCATTTCAAGTGAAATATTTACCCCTCAACATCAACAACATTCTTTTATTTTGATAAAAGTAAACCATCGAAGACGACATCAAAAGAAAAATCAACACTGCATCAGCATTTACTTATTTTGACATAAATCAAGAGTACATTGAAGATTATATTGCAAGCATAAGAAATAAGCTTTATTTGTTTTACGTCAAATCGATTGAGTTGATGTCAAACGTCGAGGAGAACAATTAAGTGTCAACACGGTAAAAGACGCTATCTCCGATTTGAATTCATTTTTAAGTTGACAAGTTTTTATCTCAGTCTTTGTCGAGAGCATCCGAAAGGATGAATTCTCCAAAAAACTACAGGTGCAGACGACATCAAAAAGGATGCGGCATAACGTGGAACTTTTTTTAGCAACGAACTGGGACATAGTCCAAAGAGGAGTGTAAAACTCTTAGGACGCGAGCAGAGGAGCGAATTCCACCACAATCATATCACACCCCTATTATAAGGCATGTGGGTTTTTCTTCAGCTTTAGTTAGTTTCAGTTCCGTACCCAAAAATTTTGATCTACCGGAAGCAAGTTTCAAATCTGAGTGACAGTGCACCAAGAGTTTTGAAAATTATGTCCGTGTAAGTTCTTAATTATGGGAGTAAAGTGCACGACATTGATGACTAAGATATTACACACCTCTTTTTCATACTCGACTTAATTTGCCAGTCATCCAAAACCAAAGGTTATCTAGCATATTAGATTTCCTTTTCAACCGGACTGAGTCAAACTACAAACAGCCTGATTCTTAAGTTTTAAGGATATGTAGGCGGTCTCAATGTTGAAAAATCGGCTGTGTTCCAACATTTGATCTTAAATCTTGCTCCCAAGCATTTCGATTCCCTCATAATTCGGTGTCGAGATGACTTTTGAATTCTTTCAAAATCATGCGTTAAATCGAGTATATCGAACTACAAGTGGCCTGAATTCTCATATACCCTGAGATATGTAGGAGACCTATTTCCGGGGTTCGGCCATAATTCCTAAAGTCCGTACCAAATTTTGTGGGAAAGATGAATTTGCGGTCGTCAACATTGAGTTGGTCAATTTCATTTTTTTCGATTTTCTTGCATCAACCCAAGTAAAACGAGGGATAGATGTTGACACCCAATTTTGAACCTCGGATATACACGGCATGATTATATGTGTTATTACGACATTTTATAAATATCGAGAATTGTTTCAAAAGACTTTACACTTTCGTTTAGTTAAGGTTTTTTTAGTTGTTAATTTAAACTAATAGTTTGGACGTTCGAGTTAATTAGTTATAATTAAATTACTCCTTCTATTATTGAATTTATTATTTTATTTTGTGAAGATTAAGAAGCTCGTAAGTTGGTTATATTAATTTGTCTTATTCAAACTTCAGCCAAATTCTCTAAATTCGATTCAAAATTGGCTACCTATTAATGCACTTTGGGCCGTCTAATCCGTCCCAATTTAATTCCTCTTCCTTTTCTACAAATTTCAGCCACCAATTAATTTCAAATAGACCCAAAAAAATTGTTCAGTTCCTTTTATAAAGTCCAGCCCATTTTTTAAAAAACCCGGCCCAATTTTTCTTTTTTCAACGAAATAACCAAGACAATGTTATTGTCACAGCCAAAACAGCAACCAGACGGAAGAGTTGATGACATGAAGACGAGAACGACAGTTAAGAGTGTGAGCGGCAACTCCAAGTTAACGGAACAGTCGTATAGACGGAAAAGTGTAGGAGACTTCACGCCTTGGATGTGTACAACGGGAGTAGAGTACGGCTTCGTCGTTTTCTCCCCTCGTCTCTTTCTCGCCTGATTATCGCAGCAGCAAAAAAGAGCACACAGATTAATCCTTGATATTGTGAGATGATGCCACGTCAAACTTCAAGGACGGATGACTCATTTAATCCGTCCATTCTCCTTTATGCTTTTGGAATGAAGTTGAAACTTCAAAAAAAGGTGTTTATCCAAATAGGTGAAAGGTTTTGAAATTTTGAATTTATGGGCCTGGGGGAGTCCGATTTTGTTGATGTTTTCCCCAATATCGGAGTCCTAATCCATCACTATATAAGGTCTCTTGTTGTTCTTAAGTAGGGGCAATTTTTTTTGGAGAGTGGGGACAATTAGCTGGAGATTTTAATTAGAGATTTTGGGTCGGAAAATTTGTCTAAGAAAAGAGAGTAAAAGAAAAGAATATTTCGATACACACTAAACATACTCATTAAGAGAAAGACACAATAGTTTCAGTGCTAAAGTTTTAGTGATCTACTCGGACTCCTTGTTTGCTGCTTGCATTTCGAATTTCTCGTGTTGAAGGTTGTTGCCTTTGATCGTACTTTTTTATTTCGTTACCCTCAAAAGGTAAACCTTCCGTCGATTTTAACTCGCTATTTTTGTTGTTTTACTCGTTCTTTTGATTACCTTTTTTTTAGTTCATATTTTGTTTATTGGAAGGTTGTCCGGTGCTGCATCAATACAGTTCAGGTGTCTAAAAGTTTTAAAAAAATTGAACCTTTATGATGGAGCTTCAGAAATCTTTGAGCTTAAAATCTCTGTTGGTTTTTGCATTTGTGTGATTTTTCTTCATGGTTTGCTTGATTGTTTGGCTCGAAAGGATAGGGTAGTTGAAATAGATCTTTCATATTTTTTCTTATTTTGATTCTACTCTTGTTGTGAATAGTCATATGAATTTTGTTTCAAATAGGATTAGATTTTTTAAAAAAAAACTAAGAAAGAAAATGAAAGAAGAATGTTGATTAATGTAAAACTTGTGTATCATTTCACCCATATCTCATCAACCATATTGGCCTGATCTATTTTATTAGCATGCTGAAAAAGGACGTTAGTAAATTATCCAAATAATTTCCTTCTTAGTAATATTTGGAGTACTCATTTCTTCCTCCTTCTACGGTGTTTCGAAACTAATTTGCTCGCTAGTTTAGAATGGTCTGTTTACCCTTTTCCCTTTTGCTATTTTCTGTAAGTCCATATCCAATGGCTATGAATGTGTCTCACAAACCTAATTGGATTGTGGACACAGGAGCAACAAATCATATGGCTTCAAACTTAGAGTTACTAAACAAGTTATCAGTTAATAAATTAGGCTATAATAGAACTGTTGAATTTCCTAATGGAGATGAAACAAAAGTTACTCATACTGGTTTAAGTAGTATATCTGATGGTAGTACTATATCTAATGTATTGTATGTGCCAGAATTCAAATTTAATTTATTATCAGTTTCAAAACTAACAAAAGAATTACAATGTTCTGCTTCTTTCTTTCCTGACTTTTTTGTTTTGCAGGATCTCTTCACTGGGAAGGTGAAGGAGATTGGTAGAGAGAAGAATGGGCTACATTTGCTACTAAATAAAGATGCAAGAATATCTATCAGTCTAGCTGCTCAAGATTTTAAGAATGTGTCAACAGACAAGATAAATCTGTGGCACAAAAGATTAGGACACACATCTACTTCAGTGTTACATAAACTGTTTGACATTGAGCTTACTTCTATTAGAACTCAGATAGGAGATTGTGTAGTATGTCCTTGTGCTAAGCAGTGTAGATTACCTTTTCAGAATAGTAGTATAAAAAGCAGTAGTTGTTTTGTATTGATTCACTTAGATCTATGGGGTCCTTATAAAACCAATACATATGATGGAGACAAATATTTCTTAACAGTTGTAGATGACTATTCAAAATATACATGGATATTTCTTTTGAGACAGAAATCTGATGTTTGTGTATCTCTTCAATATTTTATGAATATTACTAGAAATCAGTTTGGTAAAACAGTTAAGATAGTTAGAACTGATAATGGAACTGAGTTCATTAACTCAATATGTGGACAATTATTTAAACAATTAGGAATTATTCATCAAACAACTTGTGTGTATACACCCCAAAAAAATGGGGTAGCTGAAAGAAAACATAGACATATTCTAGATATAACTAGAGCCATTAGGTTGCAGGCTAATATACCTATAAAATTCTGGGGACATTGTGTCTTAGCTGCAGCTTACTTGATAAACAGGCTTCCTAGTTCAGTGTTAAAAGGAAAAACTCCCTTTAACAAACTCCATGGAAAAGAACCATCTATAGCTCATCTAAGAGTTCTAGGGTGTTTATGATTTGCTAGAATGCCAAATCAACATGATAAACTTGAAACAAGGTCTATAATGTCTGTTCATATGGGATATTCAGAGGTGCAAAAAGGATATATTTTGTATGATCTAACTAATAAAGTGTTCTTTGTTAACAGGGATGTCATATTCAATGAAACAACATTTCCATTTGTTAAAGGAAAACAGTTAGAACCTGTATTTAAAGACACTCATTCAACTTTAGATCATGCATATCAATGGTCCAGTATCCCTGTTATTACACCTACTCATCAAGTTCAACAACACATACAAGATGAAGGTAGGGAATCATGTCAACAGAATGAAGAAGAGGATTTAAGGACTGTGATAAATGAGGATACAACACAGATTCTTTTACAACCATCTCGAAAGTCTGGAAGAAGCAGTAAACCATCTATTTGGTTAAAAGACCTTGTATCTCTCAATATTCAGAAAGCAGTAAACCATCTATTTGGTTAAAAGACTTTGTATCTCTCAATATTCAGAAGGAAACTGACTATGGCATTCAAAACTATATAAGTTATGAGAATATATCTGACAAATATAGTGCATAAATAGCCGCAGCTTCAAATCATACTGAACCAAAGTCTAACACAGAAGCTGCTAAAGATTCAAGATGGATAGAAGCTATGAAGTCAGAAATTGAAGCATTACAAAGCAACCATACTTGGGACTTAGTAACTCTTCCTGAAGGAAAAACTCCAATAGGCTGTAAGTGGATATTCAAAGTCAAATATAAATCCACAGGAGAGGTAGAAAGGTATAAGGCCAGACTAGTGGCTAAAGAGTTCAACCAGCAAGAAGGTATTGACTATAAAGAGACATTCTCTCCTGTAGTAAAGATGAAGACTGTTAGAACAGTATTGGCACTAGCTGCAAAAAATGGATGGTGTGTACACCAAATGGATGTGTTTAATGCATTTTTACAAGGAGATTTGTTTGATGAAATATATATGGAAATGCCTCAAGGTTTCACAATTCAGGGGGAGAAACAACAAGTATGTAGACTTGTGAAGTCATTATATGGATTGAAACAAGCCCCTAGACAATGGAATGCTAAATTGTGTAAGGCATTAGTGGAACTTAAGTTTAAACAGAGTGAGTATGATCAATCTATGTTCATCAAGAAAGATGAATCTGGAATAGTGATTATTCTTGTGTATGTGGATGATCTATTGGTCACAGGAGATAGTCTAAGAATTGTGAAAGAGACAAAAGAGAGGTTAAAACAAGTGTTTAAAATGAAGGATCTTGGAGAACTAAGATACTTCTTATGCATTGAGTTTGCCAGGTATGATCAAGGTATATTTATGCATCAAAGAAAGTACACTTTGGAGCTTATATCAGAGACAGGACTCAGCAGTTCTAAACCAGCTGCAAGACCAATGGATACAAATGTTAAGTTAACAACTAAGCATCTTGATGAGTACATCATATCAAGAAACTTAGAAAAGTTCAACACAAATGATCCATTAGTAGATCAAGGAGCATACCAAAGGTTGATAGGAAAGTTGTTATATCTAACTGTGACAAGACCTGATATAGTCTTTGGAGTCAATACTTTAAGTCAGTTTCTTCAACAACCAAAGAAATCACACATGGAAGCTGCTCTAAGGATTGTAAGGTATGTGAAGAATCGACCAGGTTTAGGAGTTCTGATGTCTAGTAACAAGAATACAACTCTTACATCTTACTGTGACTCAGACTGGGCTTCATGTCCACATACAAGAAGGTTAGTGACATGTTACTTGATTAAATTTGGAGATTCTCTGTTAATTTGGAAGTCAAAGAAACAACCAACCATTTCAAAGAGCTCTGCAGAAGCAGAATACAGGAGCATGGCTGCCACAGTTTCAGAATTAATATGGATTATAGGTTTGATGAAAGAGTTGGGAGTAAACTTGAAACTACCTATTGATATTTACTCAGACAGCAAAGCTGCTATACAAATTGCAGCTAATCCAGTGTATCATGAAAGAACCAAACATATTAAAATAGACTGCCACTTTATAACGGAAAAAATAGACAAAGGATTGGTAGCAACAAGGTACATATCAACAAAAGATCAACCGGCTGATTTACTTACAAAAGGTCTTAATACAGCTCAACATTTGTATCTCAATTCCAAGCTAGGAACTTGTAAAATTTTCACACTACCTAGCTTGAGGGGGAGTGTTAAAAGTAATTAGTTAGAATAGTTAAGTTAGTTACAAGTATAGAGTTAGTTACAATTCAAGAAGTTAGTTACTTAAAAGATTCTTTGTTAGTCTTCTATATAAACACTTCATTGTATCTTAATGATTAATTAATCAAATAATGAAAAGCTGAGATATTCTCTCTACAACATCTTCTTCTTCTTAGTTCATCTTCATCTTGTCTTCTGCTGAGTACCTTCTTCTTTTTCTCTCTTTACTTCATAACAAGTTCAGCATTATACTCCCACTGAGTGATGGACAAAATTTCCCATAAGCAACCTTTCAGAACCATCCAAAATAGTCTTCAGTAATTTGTGATAAACATTTGCTTATTGTTTAATGGTGATAGTGTTCAAGGCACGTGGGCGTGAAAGAAAATGAAAATTAGGAAGGAGATAGGTATATAAGGGGGAAAGGCCAAACATTTTTGCGAGGCTTTGTAGAGGTAGATGCTGGAAAGCAAATTTTGAATTTGAAGGGTGGTATAGGGAGATTAGTTTTGCTGTGTTTTTGGCATTTGAAAAAAAAAATAGATAAGTGAGTTTCCTGGTTTTTGGTGGTGCCACATCAGCTGATTCAAATTCAATTTTATATAAACTCGCACATGATTATGTCTCAAATATTCTGATACATATATCTAAGACCGTGTGATTAACGACTTTATGTTATGACTATCGACCAATCACTCTTACGTCTAAAATTCACAAAAGAAATGCTCTGAGTGATCGCTAACGTCTCAAATACAACAGAGAGTGTTCTGGGCTTCCATTCCTCCTGACCGACATAACCATAATTGTTTAATACCCTCTAACATCAACGTATTCAACCATGACTTTCACGTGTTCATGAAACTTTTTGTGCTGTCAAGAGCTTCTGATTGCATGATCACCGGATACATATCTACCAAAAACATGAACAAATATGTTAATTACTAATTTCTGAAAAGCGTGTACAATAGCAAGACAAAAAGGGATAAAGAGTAGTTTTGTCTCCCTTTCAAAACTCTACTATTGTTATTATTTTTTAATCCGATTAATATTATCCATCTCTACCATATGTTAGATTTTATAGTAGCTGCACCTGTTTTGCTATAAAAGGTGTTAAGGGGAAGTTATTGGGAACTAACAGGAAGCACGAGGAGGAGATTGATAAAGCATCATACCTGAATGTTTTGTATGGCGGTGTTTTTGCACAACGTCAACACATGAGAAGAGAAATTTCAAATTCAGTCGAGGAAGGTACTGAAGGAAAGATTGTTGGGACGGAACATGAAGAATAGCAACCATTGGCAAACTATCATATTCTGTCCAGGAAGTTGTTGTATGAAAGTTGTTTAGAAAATGGAAGAAGATTGTGTAAAGAGGCAAGAGGCTTTAGTCACGTCTGTTATGAAGGGTTACGTTTGTATTAGAAGAGAAGCGACTGAATGTGGGGTTTTGATAGGAGGGAAAGGTACTTAGGGAAATATATTTAAATAAATTAGAATCCTTCTTTTGGGGGCGCCACATCACCGGATTGAGGATTTTCCTTTTTATATATATATATATATATATATATATATATATATATATATATATATATATATATATATATATATATGATGTAATAAAGAAATAACAACATAATATTCTTAAACAGCGGATGATAAAAAAATCAGCAAGAGAAATTAGAAAAACATTAAATTGCTGCAAAACGCAAAACAATTGCGACAAAATAAACAACAATAAATAGAACATAATTAACCAAGCTAACACAAAGGACAGCACAAAGTAAAGGAAAATGTAAAGATACTTGAAGAAGCTATAACCATGGCAAATGAACGGAATACAAAGGGAATAATTAAGACATGATAGAAAGACAATATAACGTAAAATACAAACTAGATTATAACAACATAAAGAAGTAATAATAATAACAATCGGTGACAAATAACTACGGAAAATTCTTAGCAAACTATCTATGATTAATTCCAATAATCATAATAATAATAATAACAATAATAACAATAATAATAATAATAATAATAATAATAATAATAAGTAAAACAGATAGCCAAATAATTAAGGTATTTTTTAAATAGGAAATTAAAAATCACCAATAGTACAATATCATTATCCTATTATAATATTCTTTTCCAACTTAGAAATATAGGATTGTTCACCCGCATTTTTGAGTTATTGGTAAATTTTTATCTATATTATTATATATTTTTTTCTTTTTCGCTTCAATTTTGCCTAAATTTCTTAATTTGAACGTTAGACTTATTTCCTAAGCTAAATTTTTTATTTCCTAATTTGAACGTTTGACTTATTTCCTAAGCTAAATTCTTTATTTCCTTAGCTATATTCTTTATTTCCTAATTTGAAACGTTTGACTTATTTCGTAAACTAAATTTTTTATTTCCTAATTTGAAGGTTTGACTTATTTCCTAAGCTATATTCATTATATATATAATGACCTAAGTGCCATGTTTACTATTTTCACCATGTCTGTCGAAGGGAAGAGAATTGGGAAGTATGGGTTCGCTTGGAAAATGATTGGAGAGGGTGGGTGCGATCGGGTGTATTTAGCGACTTCATCTGACGGTTCAAGATTTGCAGTCAAATCTGTCGATGTTTCACGATCGCAATCTCTTGTGGAAGAGATGGAGGTTCTTCGTCATTTATCAGATTGCGACAACATTATTAGTTGTTTCGGGGTAGATTTTACAGTAGAAAAGGGAAAAATAATATACAATTTACTGTTAGAATACGCACGGGCGGGAACTCTATCGGATCGACTCAACTCAGGCCGTGGATTAGAAGAAAACGAAGTCAAACAATATGTGAAATTGATTCTACTGGAAATTCGTGAAGTCTATAATCGTGGAATCATACATTGCGATATCAAACCATCAAATGTTCTTCTTGTTGCTCACGCAAATACAGGAAAAGTTACAGCAAAGATTGCTGATTTTGGGTTTGTCCTACATCAGAGTCAATGTAAAACAACTAATGGACGACTAAGGGGAACAATGTTATACATGGCCCCGGAGGTGGTCCTAGATGATAAATACGGACCGGAGGCTGATATTTGGAGTTTCGGTTGCACTGTTTTCGAAATTATTACAGGAAAACCAGTATGGGAATTGGACCAAGATATCTACGTATTGTGTAGAATTAGGATTGAATCACCAGACTTACAAAACAACAAATTGTCCAGATTAGTGGTGGATTTCCTGAGAAAATGTTTGGTTAGGGATCACCGAGCTCGATGGACGGCAGGTATGTTGCTCCAACACCCTTTTCTTTCTTCTTCTGTTTAACTTGTTTGTGTGTTTTTCCAGTTTTTCAAAGAAAAAGAGTGTTAGGTGTTGTTCAATTCAGAATATGGTATATAGCTTTCAGTCACATGAATAGATTCTGAATGGTTGAATTAACGTGCCAAAACCTTTTTCTGAAAAAATATATCTAAGTTTATTCTATACGTGGGTAATGGATTCAGGTATCAACTTTTTTTGTGTATCGGACAATCTGTTGGAGGTTATTACACACACAACACTTTCTCAACACCAAGTCTATGTGATGTTTTATTGCTGCACTTGTTAGGATTGCTATCATGGGTGAAGTAGAAGTCTACCCTGCTTTACTACCTATGCTACAGTCTGAAGAAGGTTTTAGTTTTAGATTCAAAGTTACTACGGCCTCGTGATTGGATATAGAGTTGATAACATAGATCAATTATTGGTGAGGGAGAAAAATAATGCAATT
Source organism: Solanum corneliomulleri (assembly GCA_027704805.1). Lineage (NCBI taxonomy): Eukaryota > Viridiplantae > Streptophyta > Magnoliopsida > Solanales > Solanaceae > Solanum > Solanum corneliomulleri. The sequence goes on along the minus strand of JAKWIY010003054.1, from coordinate 8,931,074 downwards.
AAAAGGACAGGCAATGAGCCATGAGCTTACAATATGTCACGACCCAAAATGGAGCCGCGAGTGGCACCCACACTTATCCTACTATGTGAGCGAACCAACCAATCTAAACCCCAACATATCAATGTAATAACAGAATATAATGCGGTTAATTAAACTCGTTAATGAAAATCAATTAATAACTTCTAAAAACTCAACAACTATTATTATCCCAAAATCTAGAAGTCATCATCACAAGAACATCTATCCTCAATTACTAAAACTAAGAGTATCTAAGAAAGCTAAAATAAGTAATAGCTAGTCCATGCCGGAGATTCGAGGCATCAAGACATGAGAAGAAGATCCAGTCCAAGGTAGAAGCATTAGCTCACCTTGAATTCCGGTGGAATGAAGACTGGCTAGAGTTGCGGTTGATTTAAAGACGGCGGTACGTTTACAAATACAAAGAAAGAAACATACAAGTAGGGGTCAGTACAAAACACAAGTACTGAGTAGGTATCATCGGCCAACTCAAAATAGAAAACAGTATATATCAGTTAATATCATAAATCAACTACAATACTCAACATGTAGCAACAACAAGTACAATAATCATCAATAAGTACCACCAAGTTCATCCATGAGGACTCAAGCCTCAATACCATACTCATTTGGGAATTAGGTTCATTAGATTGAGTATATTAACATCTTTCAAGATTCATTATCTTTATTCCTCTTGTGTCGGTACGTGACACTCCGCTCCCCTTATTTCTCTTGTGTCGGTACGTGACACTCCGATCCCCTACTACTATGTGTCGGAACGTGACAGTCCGATCCCCTAATTCTATGTGTCGGTTCGTGACACCCAATCCCCTAATACTATGTGTCGGAACGTGACACTCTGATCCCCTAATTCTACGTGTCGGTTCGTGACACCCGATCCCCTAAAACTATGTGTCGGAACGTGACACTCCGATCCCCTAATTCTACATGTCGATTCGTGACACCCGATCCCTTAATACTATGTGTCGGAACGTGACACTCCGATCCCCTAATTCTACGTGTCGGTTCGTGACACCCAATCCCTTAATACTATGTGTAGGAACGTGACACTCCGATCCACTAATCTCATTCTATCAATTCATCAAGCCTTCTCTTGTACCAAGGCATCATCAATCTTATTACTTTAGTTCATAAAGCCTTCTTTATACCAAGGCATCACCATTAACAAGGTAGATTAGGATTTCTTTCAAGATTTAGGATTCAATAGCTTCATCATGCTTATTTTATCACAATTATATAATTCACATTCATGCAAGCATACAATTAAGAATATAGAAGGGTTTACAATACTACCAACACATATCATTCGCTATTAAGAGTTTACTACGAATAGTATCAAAACCATAACCTACCTCCACCGAAGATTTCGTGATCAAGCAAGCAAATCCTCACAATCTTTGATATCCCCTTCGTTCCTCTCTCTCTCTCTCTCTCTCTCTCTCGATCCTCTCTCTCTCCCTTCTTGTTCTTTCTATTTTTCTTATTTAAAACCCTCTTTCTTTTACCCTAATAGCATATAATTAAGTATAAAAGATGAGGAATTAACCCACTAATTAACTCAAGGTTATCTCTTTTAACCCCCAAGAATTTGAGTTATTAATATTAACCCACGAAATTCATAATTATAGCAGGAATAGTCCGAAACGCCCCTTTAAAACTTAAACAGAAATCCGACCCAGACTGGGATTACGCAACCTGTGACGGCCCGTCGTGCCTGCGACGGTCCGTCCTGCAGGTCCGTCACAGAGTTCAGAGACTCAATTTCCACTAAAGGATCTGTGACGGCCCGTCACGCCTGTGACGGTCCATCCTGCCATTCCGTCACGAAGTTCAGAGAGTCGATTTCAGTACCCAAATTTCAGAATTCTAAGTGTTTTGGAACGAGACCCCCTCGACGGTCCGTCGTGGGTTCCGTCGACTCAGACAGTTTTTCCAGAAATAAAATCTGCTGCTCAAAACGACTAAACAGGTCGTTACAATAGATACCAATTTACCCATCGTTCGTCCTTGAACGATCACAAGAAGAAAAAATAGGGCGAAAGGGAGTACCTGAATCTGTAAACAGATGTGGGTATCTTTCTTGCATATCAGCCTCCTTCTCCCAAGTGGCTTCTTCAACTGGTCGATTCTTCCATTGAACTTTGATAGATGCAATCTCCCTTGACCTCAGCTTGCGGACTTCTCTATCTAAAATAGCAACAGGCTCCTCCTCATAAGACAAATTCTCATCAAGCAGAACTGAATCCCAACGGATAATGTAGTTTCCATCCCCATGGTATCTTTTCAACATAGACACATGAAATACCGGATGCACTCCAGACAGCCCTGGAGGCAAGGCTAATTCATAAGACACTTCCCCTACTCGCTTCAAAACTTCAAATGGCCCAATATACCTTGGGCTTAGTTTACCTCTTTTACCAAACCGCATCACCCCTTTCATGGGCGAAACCTTCAGCAAGACTTGCTCACCCTCCATGAACTCCAAGTCTCTAACCTTTCGATCCGCATATTCCTTTTGCCTACTTTGATCCGCTAAAAGCTTTTCTTGAATAGATTTCACCTTCTCTATTGAATCCCTCAACAGATCAGTACCCCAAGGTCTAACCTCAAAGGCATCAAACCAACCAATGGGGGACCTATATCTCCTCTCATACAATGCTTCAAATGGAGCCATGTCAATACAAGATTGATAGCTATTATTGTATGAAAACTCCGCTAAGGGTAAGAAGTTATCCCAATGAACACCAAATTCTATCACACATGCACGCAGCATATCCTCCAACACTTGAATCGTTCGCTCAGACTGACCATCGGTCTGAGGATGGAATGCGGTACTAAGGTCCAACCTAGTACCTAATTCCGCATGCAATGTTCTCCAAAACATAGAAGTAAACTGCGTACCCCTATCTGATATGATGGAAAGTGGAACTCTATGCAATCGAACGATTTTTGAGATGTAGATTTTGGCTAACTTCTCTGCATTGTAGGTCACCTTGACCGGAATGAAGTGAGCAGACTTAGTTAATCTGTCCACAATTACCCAAATGGAATCAAACTTACCCAATGTCTTTGGAAGACCAACCACGAAGTCCATTGCAATTCTCTCCCACTTCCATTCAGGAATGGGCATTCTCTGAAGTGTTCCTCCGGGCCTCTGGTGTTCATACTTTACTTGTTGACAATTTGTACATTTGGCAACAAAATCAACAATGTCGCGCTTCATTCTACTCCACCAAAAGTGTTGTTTTAGGTCACGGTACATCTTGGTTGCACCAAGATGTATAGAATATCCGGAACTATGAGCCTCTGTAAGAATAGTATCGATCAAATCATCTACACGGGGCACACATACCCTTCCCTTAATCCTCAAAACACCTTCCTCATCAATTATTGCTTCTTTAGCCTCTCCTCGCAACACCATATCCCAAATTCGACTTAGTTTCTCATCATCAATTTGTTTTCCCTTGATCTTGTCAAGAAAAGAAGATCTCGCCTCCACACAAGCCAAAAATCCTCCCTTCTCATTTACTTCCAGCCTCATAAAGTCATTAGCCAAGTTTTGGATTTCTCTAGCCAATGGGCGTCTAGAAACTTGCAAATGAGCTAGACTTCCCATGCTTCCTGCCTTTCTACTTAAAGCATCTGCCACAACATTAGCTTTTCCCGGATGATACAGAATAGTGATATCGTAGTCCTTCAGTAGTTCCATCCATCTCCTCTGTCTCAAATTCAAATCTTTCTGAGTAAAGACATATTGTAGGCTACGATGATCCGTATAGACTTCACACTTAACCCCATATAGATAGTGTCTCCATTGCTTTAATGCAAATACTACCGCGGCCAATTCCAAATCATGGGTCGGGTAATTGCGTTTTTGCACCTTTAATTGCCTCGAAGCATAAGCAATTACATTCTTCTCTTGCATTAGCACTGCACCCAAACCAGAATAGGATGCATCACAATAAACAATGAAATTCTTACCCTCTACTAGCAAGGTAAGAATTGGTGCAGTAGTCAACAAGGTCTTGAGTTTCTGAAAGCTTTCCTCACACTCATCCGACCATACAAATGGAACATTCTGCTTAGTCAAGTTCGTTAATTGGGAAGAAATAGAAGAGAATCCCTTAACAAATCGGCGGTAGTAGCTAGCTAAACCAACAAAGCTCCTTATTTCTGACACGTTAGTAGGTCTTACCCAATTCTTCACTGTCTCAATCTTAGATGGATCCACCATCACTCCATCCTTAGAAACCACGTGCCCCAAGAAGGACACTGAATCTAGCCAAAACTCACACTTGGAGAATTTGACATAAAGCTTTTTCTTCCTCAACAACTCTAATACCATTCTCAAATGCTCCTCATGTTCCTTCTTACTCTTTGAGTATATCAGTATATCATCAATAAATACGATCACAAAGAGATCCAGATATGGCTTAAAAATCCCGTTCATCTAGCTCATGAAAGCAGCAGGGGCATTCGTAAGACCAAAAGACATTACCACAAATTCTTAATGCCCATACCTAGTTCGAAAAGCAGTCTTTGGCACATCCGTTGCCCTTATTTTCAATTGATGATAACCGGATCTCAAGTCAATTTTAGAGAAGACACAAGCACCTTGTAACTGATCGAACAAGTCATCAATGCGAGGAATGGGATACTTGTTCTTAATAGTTACCTTGTTCAACTGCCGGTAGTCTATGCACATCCGAAAACTCCCATCCTTCTTCTTCACAAATAACACCGGAGCACCCTAAGGAGATGCACTTGGTCTAATGAAGCCTTTGCTCAACAACTCTTGAAGTTGGGCCTTTAACTCTCTTAACTCCGCGGGATCCATTCTATAAGGGGGTATAGAAATGGGGCGAGTACCCGGTTCCAAATCGATGCAAAAATCAATATCTCTATCCGGTGGCATACCAGGAAGATCTGCAGGGAACACATCCAGAAACTCACGGACTACCGAAACCGACTCAATTGGAGGTACTTGGGTAGTGTCATCCCTGAGATGTGCCAAGAAAGCTAAACACCCCTTACTAACCATTCTCTTAGAACGAAGAAAGGAGATGATATGAACCGGAGTGGAAGTGTAGTCGCCCTCCCACACTAACTGATCTGTCCTAGGCTTAGCTAACGTCACCGTTTTAGCATTACAATCCAAGATTGCAAAATTTGGAGAAAGCCAAGTCATACCCAGAATCACATCGAAGTCAACCATTTCTAAGATAACCAAATCTACATAAGTGTTGCTCCCCACAAAAGTCACCAAACAAGACCTATATACTTTTTCAACTATCACAGACTCACCCACCGGAGTAGACACACGAATAGGTATGTCAAGCAATTCACAAGGTAAATTAAAACCAGTAGCAAATGAAGAAGATACATATGAAAACGTGGATCCAGGATCAAATAATACAGAAGTCATGCAATCACAAACCAAAAGATTACCTGTGATAACCGCATCAGATGTCTCCGCTTCAGATCTCCTAGGGAAAGCGTAACAATGGGCCCTATCGCCTGTCTGCCCGTTGCCCCTACCATGTTGTGTTGTAGTGGCTCCAGTTTGCCCGTCACCCCGGCCGTTTTGGTGACCACCGTTACCTTGGCCACCACGTCCTCCAGAATAACGGCCTCTACCATGACCACCTCTACCTCTAGCTATTGGGGGTCTATAACTCTGTTTTGGACAATTCCTCCTAATATGTCCAGTCTCCCCACATCCATAACACTCTCTGGAGTCAAGCATAGGCCTCTCAGAGAAGTGTTGACCGGTCTGACGTGGACCCCCAACTACAGTCTGTAGTGAAGACTGAATTGGTCGGACTGAGTAACCTCCCGAACCCTGGCCTCTAGAGTAAGAACCATTAAACTCACCTCCCTTTCAAAACCTTTTTGATTTCGATGTCGTGGTGAAGTCATCTGGCTTCACTTCTTCCACCTCTATCATGAAGTCTACCACTTCTTGGAAGGATTTTGCCGTAGCCGCTACCTGTAAGGCTGAAATCCGCAATTCTGACCTCAACCCCTTCACAAAACGGCGAATCTACTCTTGTGGACTGAAACAAAGTTGGGTGGCATACCTGGATAATGCACGAAACTTAGCCTCATATGCAGAAACCGACATCCTACCTTGCTCTAGGCTCAAGAACACATCTCTTTTCCTATACCTCAAAGTCCGGGGGATATACTTCTCCATAAACAAGCTAGAGAATGATGCCCAAGTCATAGGTGGTGCCTCTGTTGGTTGACACTCAACATGTGACCGCCACCATATTTTGGCGTTCCCTTGAAACTGATAACTCACGAACTCAACACCAAACCGTTCTACTATACCCATCTTGTGTAGTAGCTCATGACAGTCAACCAGAAAATCGTAAGCATCCTCAGATTCAGCACCCTTGAAGACTGGAGGTTTCAATTTCAAGAACTTACTGAAAAGTTCATGCTGATCATTTGTCATTATAGGCCCTGTAGTTAGACGAGCAAACGTGCCGATTTCCAATGAGGCATCCATGCGGGGAGCCACAGTAGCTGCATGTTGTACCTTCGGAACCTGAGGTGCTGGTGCAGAAAACACTGGAGGTGTCTGGCCCTGATCAGATAACCCGCTAAGATAAGCAAGAACCTGATTGATCATCTCTGGGGTAGGTTGGGGTGGCAATCCCTCATTCTGTACTTGTTCATTCTCCCCTTCCTCACCCTCTCTTACCACTTCCTCAGTTGGTGGAGGAGTCACCGCCTAGTACCAGGTAGGCTAGGTGCTTGTCCTCTTCCTCTAGAGGACTTCCTCCCACGGCCTCTCGCCACTGTTCCTCTCCGACCTACAGCCCCAGTGGCTGGCTCAGACGCATCCTGTCTTGCCGGTGTTGGTGTATTCGTTGCTCTAGTTCTAACCATCTGTGAAATAGAGTGAAGATGGTCAGATACCAATTTGTATCACCTAGATACCAATTGGATCCAAGTAATAGCACGAAAGAAAGAATGAAAGAATAGAATTTTCCTAAAGTCTTATAGTCTCTCAAAGAAAAGTAAAGGCGTCCCCCTACCGTTCCTTAAGACTCTACTAGACTCGTTCTTGTGTGATGAGACCAACGAACCTAATGCTCTGATACCAAGTTTGTCACGACCCAAAACGGAGCCGCGAGTGGCACCCACACTTATCCTACTATGAGAGCGAACCAACCAATCTAAACCCCAACATTTCAATGTAATAACATAATATAATGCGGAAGACTTAAACTCATTAATGAAAATCAATTAATAACTTCTAAAAACTCAACAACTATTATTATCGCCAAAATCTGGAAGTCATCATCACAAGAACATCTATCCTCAATTACTAAAACTAAGAGTATCTAAGAAAGCTAAAATAAGTAATAGCTAGTCCATGCCGGAGATTCGAGGCATCAAGACATGAAGAAGAAGATCCAGTCCAAGCTAAAAGCATTAGCTCACCCTGAATTCCGGTGGAATGAAGACTGGCTAGAGTTGCGGTTGATTTGAAGACGGCGGTACGTTTGCTGCACTCCACAAATACAAAGAAAGAAACATACAAGTAGGGGTCAGTACAAAACACAAGTACTGAGTAGGTATCATCGGCCAACTCAAAATAGAAAACAATATATATCAGTTAATATCATAAATCAACTACAATACTCAACATGTAGCAACAACAAGTACTATAATCATCAATAAGTACCACCAAGTTCATCCATGAGGACTCAAGCCTCAATACCATACTCATTTGGGAATTAGGTTCATTAGATTGAGTATATTAACATCTTTCAAGATTCATTATCTTTGTTCCTCTTGTGTCGGTACGTGACACTCCGCTCCCCTTATTTCTCTTGTGTCGGTACGTGACACTCCGATCCCCTACTACTATGTGTCGGAACGTTACACTCCGATCCCCTAATTCTACGTGTCGGTTCGTGACACCCGATCCCTTAATACTATGTGTCGGAACGTGACACTCCGATCCCCTAATTCTACGTGTCGGTTCGTGACACCCGATCCCCTAATACTATGTGTCGGAACGTGACACTCTGATCCCCTAATTCTACGTGTCGGTTCGTGACACCCGATCCCTTAATACTATGTGTCGGAACGTGACACTCCGATCCCCTAATTCTACGTGTCGGTTCGTGACACTCGATCCCTTAATACTATGTGTCGGAACGTGACACTCCGATCCACTAATCTCATTCTATCAATTCATCAAGCCTTCTCTTGTACCAAGGCATCATCAATCTTATTACTTTAGTTCATCAAGCCTTCTTTATACCAAGGCATCACCATTAACAAGGTAGATTAGGATTTCTTTCAAGATTTAGGATTCAATAGCTTCATCATGCTTATTTTATCAAAATTATATAGTTCACATTCATGCAAGCATACAATTAAGTATATAGAAGGGTTTACAATACTACCAATACATATCATTCGCTATTAAGAGTTTACTACGAATAGTATCAAAACCATAACCTACCTCCACCGAAGATTTCGTGATCAAGCAAGCAAATCCTCACAATCTTTGATATCCCCTTCATTCCTCTCTCTCTCGATCGATCCTCTCTCTCTCTTCTTGTTCTTTCTATTTTTCTTATTAAAAACCCTCTTTCTTTTACCCTAATAGCATATAATTAAGTATAAAAGATGAGAAATTAACCCACTAATTAACTCAAGGTTATCTCTTTTAACCCCCAAGAATTTGAGTTATTAATATTAACCCACGAAATTCATAATTATAGCAGGAATAGTCTGAAACGGCCCTTTAAAACTTAAACAGAATTCCGACCCAAACTGGGATTACGCAACCTGTGACGGCCCGTCGTGCCTGCGACGGTCCGTCCTGCAGGTCCGTCACAGAGTTCAGAGACTCAATTTCCACTAAAGGATCTGTGACGGCCCGTCACGCCTGTGACGGTCCGTCCTGCCATTCCGTCACGAAGTTCAGAGAGTCGATTTCAGTACCCAAATTTCAAAATTCTAAGTGTTTTGGAACGAGACCCCCTCGACGGTCCGTCGTGCCCATGACGGTCCGTCGTGGGTTCCGTCGACTCAGACAATTTTTCCAGAAATAAAATATGCTGCTTAAAATGACTAAACAGGTCGTTACACAATATATCTAGGGTCAATGGAAATGCATTCGAGCTAAATACTAAATCTTTCAAAGTATATCACAACAGACGAAAATAAGCTTAATTATATTTATTCTGTATGTGAATACTATGCACCAATTGACCCGTTATGTCCCGTGTTGCGTATCCCAGGTCCCAGTGAGTGAGCCGATTGGAGTCTCATATGGTCCTCCAAGTAATTGAGGACTATATTTCTACTGTTAAACTATCATCTTGGTTAGTTAACTGAAAGTCGAAGACTAACACATTTGAATGACTTTTTCAAAATATCCACGCTCCCTTTAAGCTGGGGTTAGGTCATACCTAATTCTTGATAGTAGTAATATACTCGTGCAGTACCCTTTCATTTCATTTGAGTTGATATTTTTCTCCCCGTCACACCATCCGAAGATAGAGAGTTTGACAAATTTCAGTTGGTCTAGATGTTGTCTGACCGTGTATGCTGCCCAAGGGCGATGATGGTATGTCACACCCAACGTTATCTGAATGTGTGTGCTGCCCAAGGGCGATGATGGCATGGAATGCTCGATGTCGTCCCACCATGTGTGCTGTCTATGGGCGATACGTCATGCCACGCCCGACATAATTCAACCGTGTGTGATACCCAAGGGTGATGATGGCATGTCATATCCGACGTCGTATGTCCATTTATGGTGCCCAAGGCCCATGCGGTCATGCCACGCCTGACGTCGTCTGACAGTGTGTGCAATCCAAAGGCGATAAAGGCATGCCACACCCAATATGGTACGACCGTGTGTGTTGTCCAAAGGCGATGATGGCATGTCATGCTCGACGCCTTCCGACTGTGTGTGCTTCCCTAGGGCGATGATGTCATGCCACGCCCGACGTTTTTCAACCGTGTGTGCTGCCCAAGGGAGATGATGGCATACTACGCCCGACGTATTCTGATCGTGTATGTTTTCTAATGGCAATGATGGCATGCCATGCCCGACATCATCCATCAGTGTGTGCTACCAAAGGGCGATGCTGGCATGTCATGCCCGACGTCGGCTGACCGTATTTGCTTCACTAGGGCGATGATGGAATGCCACGCCCGACATCATCCGACAGAGTGTGTTTCCCAAGGGACTTGCGGGCATGCCACGCCTGACGTCGTTTGATCGTGTGTTCTGTCCAAGGGCGATGATAACATACCTCGCCCGACATCGTCCGATCGCGTATGCTTTCCAAGGGCGATAATTGCATGCCACGCTCGACGTCGTCTGACCGTGTGTGCTGCCCAAGGGCGATGATAGCATACCACGCCTGATGACGTTCGACTGTGTGTGCTGCCCAAGGGTGATGATGGCATGCGATGCTCTACGTTATCCGACTGTTTGTGTTGCCCAAGGACCATGTGGGCATGCCACACCCGACATCATCCGACCGTATGTGCTTCCCAAGGGAGATGATGGCATGTCACGCACGATGTCGTCCGACCGTGTGTGTGTAGTCTTAGGGCGATGATGGCATGCAAAGCCCGACGTCGTCCGACCGTGTGTGTTTTTCAAAGGCGATGAAGGCGTGACACGCCCGACACCTTAAGACCACGTGTGGTTTCCAAGGGCGATGATGTCTTGCGACGATAGACGTTGTCCGACCGTTTGTGTTGACCAAGGTCAATGCGATCATGTAACGCCCAACATCATCTAACCGTGCATTCTTTCCAAAGGCGATGATAACATGCTATACCCGACGTCATTTGTCTCTATGTGTTGTCCAAGGGCGACTTTGGCATTCTACACCCAACTTTGTCCCACTGTGTGTGCTTCCCAAGGACCATGATGGCATGCCACGCTTAACACAGTCCTATCCTGTGTGCTGTCCAAGGGCGATGATGTCATGCCATGCTCGACGTCATCCAACTATGTGTGCAAAACTAGGGGAAATGTAAAATTTAATGGGATAAAAACTTTTTATCATAAAATTGATTATCTAAAATTTAAAATGACATTCTCTGATGTGTTGCCAAGGTATTTCGAACTGAATGATCTTTTTTCTTTAATCATATTTGTAGCATTAAAGAATTACATTTTTTTTTAAAATTGGGGGAAATTCAAATTCAATAAGTTAAAAGATGTTTTTTTGAAAATCGGCGATGATGGAATGCCATGCTCGATGTCGTCCGGCCATGTTTTCTGTCCAAGGGCGATGAAAACATGCCACGCCAAATGTTGTCTGATCGTGTATGCTGTCCAAGGGCGATGATGGCTTTCCACGCCCAACGTCGTCCGACCGTGTGTGCTGCCCAAGGGACATGCGGGCATGCCACGCCCGACGTCATCCGACCATGTGTGCAATCCAAGGGCGATGATGGCATGCACGCCCAACGTTGTTCAACTATACGTGCTGTCTAAGGGCGATGATGGCATGCCACGCCCGACGTCGTCTGACCGTGTGTGCTGCCCAAGGGCGATGATGGCATGACACGCTCGTCGTCATCCGACCGTGTGTGCTGCCTAAGGGCCATGCAGGCATGCCACGCTCGACAACATTTGATCATGTGTTCTGTCCAAGGGCGATGATAACATGCCACGTCCGACGTCGTCCAACCGTGTATGCTTTCCAAGGGTAATGATGGCATACCTTGACGATGTCGTCTGACCGTGTGAGATTCCCATGGGCGATGATGGCATGCCACGCCCGACGTCATCCAATTGTGTATGCTGCCGAAGGGTAATGATGGCATGCAATGATCAATGTCATCTAAATATGTGTGTTGCCCAAGGACCATGCGGGCTTGCCACGCCTTACATAATCCGACCGTGTATGCTTCCCAAGGGCGATGATGTCATGTCACGCCTGACGTCGTCCAAAATTTTATGCTACCCAAGGCCAATGTGGGCATGCCAAGCCTGACGTTGTCTGAATGTGTGTGCATTCCAAGGGCGATGATGGCTTGCCTCTCCCGATGTTGTATGACCATGTGTGTTGTCCAAAGTAGATGATGGCATGCCATGCTCGACGTTATTCGACCGTGTGTGCTGCCCTAGGGCGATGATGGCGGGCGAGGCATGCCATCATCTCCCTTGGACCGCACATACAGTCGGACGACGTCGGGCATAACATGCCATCATCGTTCTTGGACTGCACATACGGTCGGACAACGTCGGTCTTGGCATGCCTGCATGTCCCTTGGGTAGCACACACGTTCGGACGACGTCGAACGTGGCATGCCACTATCTCCCTTGGACAACATACACGGTCAGACAACATCGGGCGTGGCATGTTATCATCGCCCTTGAAAAGATTACATGGTCGGACGACGTCGAGCGTGGCATTCCATCATCGCCATTGGATAACACACGATCGGATTACATCGGGCGTGGCATGCCATCATGGTCCTCGGGCAGCACATACGCTCGGAAGACGTCAGGCGTCGCATGCCAACATGGCCCTTGGATAGCACAGGTAGAAAGATAACGTCGGGAATGGCATGTCATCACTGCCTTTGGACAAGATCCACGGTTAGATGACGTCGGGCGTGGCATGATCGCATGGTCCTTCAGAAATACACACGGTCGGACGACGTTGATCGTCGCATGCCATCATCGCCATTGGACAACAACCACGATCAGACTACATCGGGCGTGGCATGCCATCATCGCCCTAGGGCAGCACACACTGTCAAACAACGTCAAGCATGGCATGCAATCTTCTCCTTTGGACAACACACATGGTCAGACGACATCGAGCGTGGCATGCCATTATTGCACTTAAAAAGCATACACAATCAGACAACGTGGGGCAAGGTATGTTATCATCGCCCTTGGACAGAACAAACAATAGGACGACGTCGGATGTGGCATGCGCGCAAGATCCTTAGACAGCAGTCACGGTCGGATGACGTCGGATGTGGCATTCCATCATCGCCCTTGGGCAGCACAGACGGTCAGACGATGTCGGACATGACATGCAATCATTTCCCTTGGGAAGCACACACGGTTAGACGACATCGGGCTTGGCTTGCTATCATCGCCCTTGGAAAACATACACGATCAGACTACGTCGGGCGTGGCATGGCATCATCGCCCTTGGGATGCACACACGGTCAGACAACGTCGGGCGTGGCATGCCATCTTGTCCCTTGGACAGCACATACAGTTGGACGAGGTCGGGCATAACATGCCATCATCGCCCTTGGACTGCACATACGGTGGGAGAACGTCGGTCTTGGCATGCCTGCATGTCCCTTGGGTAGCACACACATTCGGACGACGTCGAACGTGGCATGCCATTTTTGCTCTTGGACAATATACACGGTCATACATAGTCGGGCGTGGCATGCCATCATGGTCCTCGGGCAGCACACACGCTCGGAAGACGTCAGGCGTTGCATGCCAACATTGCCCTTGGATAGCACAGGTAGAAAGATGACGTCGGGAATGGCATGTCATCATTGCCCTTGGACAACATCCACGGTTAGATGACGTCGGGCGTGGCATGATCGCATGTTCCTTCAGAAATACACACGGTCGGAGATCGTCGATCGTCGCATGCCATCATCGCCATTGGACAACAACCACGATCAGACAACATCGGGCTAGCATGCCATCATCGCCCTAGGGCAGCACACACGGTCAAACGACGTCAAGCATGGCATGCAATCATCTCCTTTAGACAACACACAAGGTCGGACGACATCGAGCGTTGCATGCCATTATTGCACTTAAAAATCATAATCCAATGACTTGCTATAGAATATCTAAGATTTTAAAAAATAATTCGAAATACTCTTCAATCGTTAATTCAATTGTTCAAGGCGACGTGACTTTGCTAAAATGGTGACTTGTCTATGATCGTAAAGTGACGGCAGGTCATGCTGATCGCTACCAAGAAAAGAAAGTCTTTTCACTCCGCTTGTGTTTTGTTTGTAATGTAACACAGCCGGTCCCAAGCCCGGATAAAGGAGGAGGTTTTATTGTTTTTCATTAAGAAGTCTGATCCTTTGTTATATCGCAGGTACCTTCATTTGTATTTGTTTATCTATGATGGAGATACAGATAATACATGTATGTATATATTAAATGATTAAATTTCATTATACATTTATCAATATATTTAATTGTTTTCATAGAGAAAAATATTTTGATAGTAGTTAGGTAACTTCGAACAAAGTCATAAGTTACTCTTTTGAACCACAAATATATAACTAAATTTATAGCAATAATTTTTTCCCTATAAAATAAAAAATAAAAAGAACTATAGAAAAAGAATGCAACATTATTTTTACCCTGCTTACAGTCCTAATCATTAAAAATAAAAAATTAATACGAAATTGATACACAATCTTTCGGACTCTTGTCTGACATCCATTCCCACAAGTTAATCACCATTCTATAGTTTTATTCTTTGAGTCAAATTAAAAAAAGAATATGTATCAAAAACATAATAATTTAAAAGACTAATGTGATCATTTGTCCAAAGTCTTATAATGTATTTATTTATAGGGGTATGATATGAATAACAAATAATGCCTAGAATATGACTATTAATTATTTAAAGATTATGATAATAAAATTATGAGAGTAATGAAAATAATAATCCTTAAGTTTTATATTAGCGAATATAAATCAATAGTTAATTGACATATTAATTATTCTACATAAAAAAAATAGAGAAATTTTAAAAGTAAAAAAAATAAAAAAATAAACAGATTCTTAAAAAAAAAAATTATAATAAAGTTGAAAAACTTAAGAAACTCAACATATTATTGTGTACATTTTAGTGTTAATAAAGTATTTTTTTAATTTAAAATTCATGGAAAAAATAATTATTTGGACATTTTTGAGGAACTAAAAAAAAAAAGAGCAGAGATTATGTTCAATAAAGTCACAAATTACTATTTTGAACCAAATAAAATTATAAATTTATAACAATCAGAACTTTATATAAAATATAAAATAAAAAAAATCATGAGTTAACTATAATAAACAAATAATAATACAACATCATTCTTATTATCTTAATTATTAAAACATTAAAAAAATTACCAACATAATAAACACTATAAACATGACATTTAAGTGGAGTATAAACATGACACTAAAGTGGAGTAGTAATAGAATCATTCCTTTGGTATAATAATTAAAAAATTCAAAAGCATTGTCAACCAAATATACAAAAAATAAAGAAAAGGAAAATGAAAATAAAATAATCATCATACATTTCTCAAAATAAGTTTTTATAAGTATGATTTTAAGAAGTTATAAAATTTGTATTAAAATAATTTGACGGTTATGAATATGAAAGGTTAGGAGTTATAGACATTATTAAATTAATTAAAATTTAGATATATGTAATTAATGAAGTGTGAATTAAAGAGATGATTTTATAAAATAAAAATAAATTTTTTTAGAGGAATGCCAAAAATCCCCCAAAAAATAAATAGGATCATTGGCCATTGAAATGTACTCACATCACTTTTTTATTATCTAGCTTTATATATAAAGTCTCATATTTTAATTTTGGATAGTGTATGTTATAATAATTTAAAATAAATACGTAATAAAAAGGGCAATGTCTAAATCCAAAACCACTGATGTGACACCTCTATATGGTCGCCATTTGTTTCTTCTTTTTTTTGTCCTTTTTTTTATAATTATTTTCATAAAATATTTTTTTATTAATTATAAAATTCAATTATATTTAATATTGTAATCATATGAAATGAGTTACAAAAACCCCCCATCTATTGACATTCTCTACTTAAATAACATGTCTTTTCGATTTTCTTTACCATTTTTTATGACATCAATTATCTATGAAGATGTTGCATCTTCATTTCCATTTTTTCATTCTTTCTTTTTAGTAGTATGATCTTTTAATTTTATTTTCTTCATCTTTTTCTTCATCAATCATGTAGTTAAGTAATCAAAAAAGAAGACATAGAAAAGATGATGTCACGATATGATCTTCACTTTGATGAAGATCATTGGTATATTCTTGAAAGATTCATCATATTATTTGGTACAAGTTCAACAAAATGAAGAAAGAAACTTTATTATCTTGGAGATTCATGCATAGAGAATTGTAGTAGTATAAAAGTTTGATTGATTTTCAAATGTTTTGAAGATTCATTGTTGTTCTATTTTGATTTTCAACTAATATTATTTTGTTCTCTTTCATTTTATTTCTTCATTTTGAACAACAAAATGATTATTCCATTCATTGTTGTTGTTGTTGAAGATGAAAAGATGAACAATATGTATGTATGTATGTATGTATATATATATATATATATTATATATATATATATATATATATATATCTATATATATATATATATATATCTATATATATATATATATATATATATATATATATATATATATTCTATCTAATTAATATTTTAGATTTTTTCATGGTTGAATTAAAGGTATATTATCAATGGTACACTTTTTTAATATCTACTGAATATTTTTGTTCCTAAAAGTATATGATGTGGTCTATTATAATAGTAATCAATCACAAAATAAATGAATAAATATTTTTTTTAGTATTGAATATTTTTAATGATATATTTTAATTGAGCATACCCGGTATCACTTTGTAAGAATATACTACATTGTTGTTGTTTTAATTAAACATATAAAGTTTGTATTTTTTAAGTTAGTAATGAAACTGTATGAGAATATATGTAAATTTGTGACTAATAAAATTAATTTTGATTAAAGAACATTTTTTAATGTAATTTGTTATTAATAAAGTTTCTTACCTTTTCATTTTCTCCTATTAAATAGATAAGGGAGAAACTAATCTTACAAACATAACTGAAACTTTGAATTTAGCATTCCCTAAAATTAATATCGTTAATTTTCCCTTCTTAAACTAAGAAATATGTATTTCTTTATCTTCATAACTTATATTTCTATAATCTCTATAACTCCTCATAACTCTCAAATTTTAAATGTGTAAACTTATGATAATTTATTGTGCTTCTCAATGAATATCTAAATAAATGTGTATTGTAAGACAATCCTTTTTTAAGCAAATTTTATTATATTCTAATTCATATTTGATGTACTCATGATAGACGAAAATCTTATGAATTATGTATATTGAACTTTTCTTGCTTTTTAGTTAGTCATGTTCAAAAGATCAATTCTTGACCACATAATCGTAGGCTAACAATTGAAAAAAAAATAGTAGAATTTGATGAATTATGTTTTTGTTATTTTATTTATTGTTTTTTTAATCCCACTTTAGTTTATCTATTTTTTATTTCACGTTTTATTAGAAGTAATTGAAAAATAAAATCTAATAAATGAAAATATTGATCCCATAATTAAAGATTTTGTAATTTTTTTAGTCAAAATTATTCTCTTTTTGCTTTGGTTTACTTATATGTTAATTGTGTTCCATGCAAATATTTAGTAATATTAAATACTTGTATTTAATATATTATGAAAATCATATTTTGTAACTCTTTTGAAGTATAATTGAATATAGATCAAAATAAATAAAACAGTGAATATAAATATTTAATATACATTTTATAAAATTTTAAAATAGGACAAACATATATGCCAAAAAAATTTATTCATGCATTTGATAAATTAATTTATTTTTGTTAAATATGCATCTTTTGAAAATTTTAAATAAAAGATGAATACAAATGACTAAATAAGTTGATTTGATTTTTAATATATTTTTTAAAAATAAAACACAAAATTTCGTACATAAAAACTTTTCATATGAGTATGATTAAATAACACAAAATAATGATTAAAATTTTAAATTATTTTAATATACTAAGTAATGAGTATATATCTTAGGTTGTTCATGTATAAATTTTAAATAGAAAGAGGTGCAATCATTGATTTGAGAATGTAAAAAGTATATTTGAAATGAAAACATATTATCAGAGTATTCAATTTAATTAACTTTTGAATTTTATTATTGTATACACATAATATGTGAAGAGCTTTATTATCTATCAAATATTTTTACGTAGTTTATATGAATCTATTTATCTTTATATTTCATATAAAATATATAGATTAAAATATAGTGAACGAGTTAATAACTTTTTTAAAAAACATATTCTCATTCAAGGTTGAATACATTGAAACTTAATAATAGCGTAACATTTTAAAAAACATTCTTAAAAAACAAATTTCACAAATGTTAACAATTATCTTTGATATAAATGCAACTAAAGAATCTAAAATACCAATAGATGTGATTCATGCAAAAATCATACAAATCTAAATTGTATACTTGAAAAAGGAACAAAAACGATTGAAAAATAAAATATTCAAAGGAGTTTTATCATATCAGTATGAAAAATAATAATAAGACGTGTAGATGTATTTTATTAGTATTTTTCAGTTACTTTATAATATAATTCTTATATACTCAAGAAAAAAAGTACATCGGAGTATATGTTGTAATATAAAGATTCAAACTAATTGATATTCCAATAAATGTAGAAAGTGACATATCAACTACCTATCCAAACAAAAAAATTACTAAGAAAATATATATTGACATTTGACATATTGATTAATAATGTACTATCCCTCATTTAATAGATTATAGATGTTAAATTTGTTAAGTTTCATTTCAATCATCATCTCAAAACGAATATATAAATAAAAAAAATAAAGTGATAATATTACGTTTGGAAATTGTCACGACCCAAAAATGGACGTGATGGCACTCGTCTTATCCCATCAAGACAAGTCAGCCTAAAATTCAACCATTACAATAAAAATGCGGAAAATTTACTATCAACTTACATTATACCGCCAAAACCTGATAGTCACGTGTACAAGCCTCTAATGTATTACAATTGATTCAAAAGAAAAACTCAAGTCTCAAATGAACTTGTTTCTAGAATAGAACAAGATCATAATTATGGAGAAGAAAGTCTGCTGAGATGGAAACAACTACCTCTCAAATCTCCAAGAAGCCTCAGAAAAGAAGAGAATGACAAGTACAATAAAAATCCAGGCTCATAACCTACAAAAATTTGTAGAAGCAAGGGGTGAGTACTAAACCACACGGTACTCAGCAAGTAAACCTCTAAACACAAGCTAAGGGGATGAAATACGGCTACTCCTACCACCCCCAACCGAACCTCCACGACTACAACCTGCATTAAAATCAACCCAACCTAACAACTCACAGTTTACATAGCACGTAGCTCAACAACAAAACTTAGACAAATTACATATCCTCAATAACAACACTTCAAAAAATTACATATCCTCAACAACAATACTTCAACAAATTATATATCTGTAATAACAAGCTCAATATTGATCAATCACAAGTTCCACAGAAAGGTAGTCAGAAGATCAGCAAAACACGATATCAAGTTCACTAATGATAAATATGTGCAATGCAATGGAATGCAATGTCAAGATAATGATGCATGTCTGACCTAATGATACACACCCGCTGTCTCTCAGCCCGGGACCCATGGGGGACATATCTGTCCATGCATCTGTCGCGGTGCACGACACGACCCTCGATAATATTAACCATCGCGGCGCGCGACGTCCCTCGAAATATAGTATCCATCGCGGCGCGCGATACGTCCCTCGAAATGGTACATCCTCTTAAGTACCCATTCTTTCTCAATGCACATAACACTTGTCACAACCAATGCCTTAGAATAATGTAGATGACAAGTTCACACAAATAATGAGGAGATGACCATTTTAATAACATCGCACAGTTCACAACCACACAAACATGAAGTTACATCAACAATGATTCAACAAGACTTCAACCCTTTCTCAACACAACACACATAAACAAGTAATCACATTGCCTTTTGTTATCCCCATTCTTTTCATCATTAGAATTAATCAATGTGGGCAAGTCAACCCATCACCAATCCCGTTACTTCGAAACATATACCACAAGGACATACACGCATTTCACACACTTAACAAGAGTTTAGAAATCCACTTGCCTCAATTTATCAAACAATCACTTCGGGACTTTAGCCTTCCTCCTTTGTTGCACTTCCAAATAAAATTCAGTCTATTCAAATAATTAAACACTATAAGGTTTCAAAGTTAACAACACACATATTGCACGTGTCTAGACTAAACCAAAAAAAAAATCACGCAAATTTATAAGGAAGTTCTTAAGTTTCAAGATTAGGATTAAATTTTAATTTTTTTTTCAATATCATAAATCTTAGGACATTCACTTAATACCATATACCTAATACTTAATTATATATATTAATATATCAAAACTTAAATTATAATATGAAAACTATTAAAAGGATCTCAAATTGATCCCAATTTATATCACCCATATTTGAACACCAAAATAAAGATATTTCATGAAATACTTTTATACGGAAGGCTTCTTGCATGTCTATTTACCTCCCTTCCCAATAATTGTTTCATGATCATCAACAATTGGTCATAATTATTTAATGACTAAGGTGAAATTTATGCTAAATAACATATGCATATACACAAAATTAAAAATTAGTTTCACATATTAGTGTAAATTATACACGTTTTAATCTAAAAATCTACTTCTAATTACATAAAAACTTAATAGAAAGGATGAAAATAATTACCTTGACGCCTTGAGATGAAAATATTGATTTTCTCCTCCTTTTCCCTTTTCTTTTCCCCCTTTCTTTTCTTTTCTTCTCTGCGTTCTTTTTTCAAATCGTTCTCTTTTTTTTTCTTCTCATAAGCCGTGCGGCTTTTGACAATTTTGGGCACTTTGCCCCTTTTTTTATTTTATTTTATTCATTTATTTAATTAATTCCTTTTCTATTTTTTTTTAATTATTTTTTTAGCAATAAAATAATCTTTTATTAAATCTAAAATCATGTCACTCATTGTTACAAGTCATATAAATTATTTATAAAATCTACTAAAAAGGTTAATATAAAAATAATAATTGGAATTTCTAAAACGACTAGAGGGTCGTTACAGAAATAAAGAGAGCTATATAATTATTTGAAAAAAAAAAAAAAGGAATCCTTTAATATTTATTTTAAAAACCGCGCGAAGCGCGGTCAAATTCCCTAGTTTACTATAAATATAAATTATTCAAGCAAATTTATAAGTAAGAAAAGAAATCAGAAAGAAAAAGCATAATTAAGTAACGAAAGTGTTATGGATATTATATCCATAATTTAACGGACAAGTAAATATTTAGAATTTAGTGTGCAAATAAAAACACCAAAGGAAAAAAAACTATACGATAACTTCTTGCTAGCGTATATAACTTTTGTTAGCAATGATTAAGCAATTATAATTATACAAATAGTAAATAAAAAAAAAAGTAGAAAAACTAAAAGGATAGAGTGAAGGTGCAATCAAAGGTATGAAATATAAAATAATTTATTTAACTGTGTTTAAATAATTTATAAAAATATATTTTATTTTAAATTTTTTCGTTATGTAGTTTTAGTGTCCGTTTGAATTGACTTTTTTTTTAAAAGTATTTACAAGCCAAATAGTTTTTAAGCAGTTTGAAGTGTTTGAATAAAATTAAAAAGTGTTTATAACCACTTATTTTAAAGTCAAAATAATAGAAATAAGCTATAAGTTAAAACTTATAAATCATAAGCCAAAACTCAATCCAAACAGGCCCTTACTATTTACATTTATGTTATGAGATTGTATTTTTAATTCTCGTTTAATAAATTAATTATATTTTTATTTCTATGTATGTGTGTATGTGCATATCTTTTGTAATTTGAATTATTCATTTTAGTACTTTAACTCCCTACTCTCAACTAAAAAAAGACTAAAAGGAATAAGTAAGGAGAAAAATAAAATAAAAAATAACGTGATTTAAGGATCTAAATTTATTTTATTTCCTTTTTATGTTTTATTAAATTATTATTTATTTACAATTATTAGATTTTCCTTTTTAATTCCTTTTTCTTTCCTTCCTGCCTTTTTCTTTTTATTTCTTTTCATTTGATTCAATATCTTTTCCCTTTTTATTTTGTAATTTATTATTGCTTTCTCCTCATTCTTCTCCATTTATCATGCCAAATTTATTTTATATTTTTAAAAAAATAGTAATAACTTTATATTTTTGAACGACCTCTCATGTCATTTTAATGTTTTATATAGTACTCATTTTTTAAAATCAAAAGAGTATAAAGAAAGAAATGACACTTCATTTATAGTGATTGCCCATTCTCATGATTTTGCTATTATTTATCGATTTTAGGTATGTTGAGCTTTTATTTTCTGCTAATATAAAAGAATCAAATTCATATAAATATATTCTAATTAATTTATTTATACAACCAAATCGAAATTTCAATTTAATTGATGCGATTAATTTTTATTTGTATGAGTCTTCATTTATACAACCTTTTGTTTTCTATTACAACAACAATAAATATAGTCGTTTAAATATGAATGTCGATCATATGGAGATTGTTATATCATCTTGTATATGCCCAACATTAAATATATATGAATATAGTTTACAAAAAAAAATACAATTGGAAGGTAATAATATTTCTCATGTGTCTCAAATGTGGTTATTTATTATTATACTAAATAAAAATTAGGAATTACCATTAACATGTCAAAATATGAAGAACTCTATTTTCTTCACATTATGAAAACATATTACTGGTAAAAACGATAATTAAAAATATCGTCAGAAAACATACTTTTCAAAGTGTATTGCCACTATAATATACGACCTTTAGAAAATGTAAGGAAATTAAATCGAAAGAAATAACAGTTCAATGAATTTATATTACTATTAGAAGAACTTAACCCATCACCTTGGATTGCTTCAGATTCCATCTCCCTATTCAGTATACAAAAAAAAATTTCTCAGTTTTATTTTCCCAACTTATTTTTCTTCTCATTTGAGTAAACTTCTTTTTCCTACCAAATGAAATTTGCACTATTAAAATAAATATGGATAAATCTGCTAATATTAGAAGAAACTATAGCATTAATATCACTCAAATTTATGCAAAATGTATATCCAAAATGTTATATAAACTTTAAATTAGAAACACATAAAATATATATATTTGGTTACCATGAGAATTATTTGTGAGAGTGATAAAAGTATTGAAGGATAAATCTGTAACAACAAAAAATATTAGAAGAAATTATAGCATTAATATTCACTCAATTTTTGTAAAAAAATGTAATTGAAAATGGATGATTATGAAAAATGTATATCCAATTGGACTCAAACTTATATGGATACTCTTCCATACTTGAAATATCAAAAGACATGAGAAGAGAAATTGACATTAACATATAAAAGTTAATAAGGTAAATGAATAGTCTAAAATGTTTCATAAGATGGATAAAAAAAAGACAATAATTGTCAATTTAAATTTATTTTAAATGGCAGTTTCATCTATTATTCAATTCTCATTTATGTACTTACTAGGTGAATTGTTCGCGCTTCGCGTGGTGGTTTACTACGTCAATAATCTACTTCTAAATATTTGATAATATAAGTGTTTTTAAGCGGGTATAGCCCTGCGATAAATTATCAAGAATGTTTTATTCAAAGATGAAATGAAATATGTTTTTAATCTTAAAACAAAAAAATTATTCTAAGTTTTTATGCATTTTTTTAAATAAATTCTTCTTTTTAATTTAATGATAAAAATATATTATGTATAAAGCTGGATAATAAAATAGGACGTGACGCCTCGCTTTGACCAGTATTATCATTATCTTTTTCATCAATTTTTTGATTTTGTTTATCTCTAAAATATACTAAAATAACAGGAAAAAATATAATAAAAATAACTTAATTATCTCTCCTTATCATTATTACTACCATTTATTACTCTTCATCTCTCATCGGTATATTATTATAATTTATTTTTTCCTTAAATTCTCCCATCTTACCTTTTAGGTTACTATCCTACATGTTTTTATTTTCAATATTTTTTTATCTCAACTTATCTCATATAATTTATTGTCATAAAAATTTTCTGAAAATTAAAAATATATTTTTAATTAATTTCATCATCTCTCATCACTATTATTTTAATATATTATTTTCCTTAAATTCTCTCATTTTACCTTTTAAGTGTATTTTTTTTTGAAAAAATACTTTTTTACTATCCTACACGTAGTTTCATTATTTTTTTTATCTCAATTATTCTCATTTATTGTTTTCATAATATTTGAAAAATTAATAAAATTAAATAAATATGATATTTTTGTTTATAAAACATATAATTATCAACGTTGGACTAAGAAATGATCCAAAAATTTTAAGAAAAATGTTAAAAATTATATTCCGCAATAAAATACTGTGATTCTTAAGTAGTTATAATAGTTAGATTTTAAGAATAAACAAATAATATTTCACGCATTAAAAATTAAAAAATATACTCCAAAACGTTAATACAAAATAAATACGGAAAAAAAAATTCAAGACACAAAAAAATTAAACAAAATAAAAGAATAAAAATGTTAGTAGACCAAAGAAGATAAATATTTTGAATTTTAAGTTAAGCTAAATAATAAAAAAATAAAGTTTATATATATATATATATATATATATATATATATATATATATATATATATATAATGAAATTATGACACACAAAAATAAGAAAGGAGTTAGGAGAATATTTATTCTCCTCCTAAATTTAATATTAATTTACTAAATAGATTGATTTTTCTCTAAATAAATCTTCTTACATACTATGAATTTTTGTTCTCAAAATAAAATAAATCAACATTCTTTCAAAAAGGCTTCTACTTTGAATCTATAGAAGGTTCATGAGATATTCTTTCTTTCTTTTTTTCTTGAAAAAATCACAAGGTCTAGAATTTCGGTGGACATCTCTGTAACGACCTGTTTAGTCGTTTTGAGCAGCAGATTTTATTTCTGGAAAAACAGGCCAAGACTACGGGCACTACGACGGACCGTCACAGGCACGACGGCCCGTCGAGGGTGCATCGTTTCAGCATACTTAGAATTCTGAAATTGGATACTAAAAATCGACTCTCTGTAAATTGTGACGGACGTGCCGTCACATCCACGACGAACCGTCGTGAGTTCCCGTTGCAAAACACTTCAACTTTTGAGAATTTGGTACAAGAAACGAGTTTCTGACCGTCAGGACGGAGGTGCAGGACGGACCGTCACTGGTGTGACGGGCCGTCACAGCTCACCTGGAATTTGGGAGGCTGCGACGACCTGCGTGACGGACCGTCGCAGGCACGACGGCCCGTCACAGGTTGCGCAAATCCCAGGCAGAATAGGATTCCTCTACACGTTTTAAGGGTCGTTTTGGACTATTCTTTCCTTAATTATAAAGATGGAGGGTTAATATTAATAAGTCTAATTACTTGGGGGTTAAAAGAGGTAACCTTAAGTTACTTAGTGGGTTTTATTGTCCTCCTTTACACTTAATTATACTTTTAATTAGGGTAAAAAGAAGGAGGGTTTGAATAAAGAAAACAAAAGAGAAAGAACATGAGAGAGAAAAGAGAAACGAATTGAGGGAGATTGAACGAGAAGAAGAAAGCTTTGGGAAAAATTCTTGCTTGATCACTAGTCTTCGGTGGAGGTAGGTTATGGTTTTCATGCTATTCGTAGTAGACTCTTAATAGCGCATGATATGTATTGGTAGTATTGTAAACCTGTCTATATGCTTAATTGTATGCTTGCATGAATATGATTATGTGATTTTGATAAAACAAGCATGATGAAAACCATTGAATCCCAAATCTTGAAAGAAACTTTAATCTACTTATTAATGATAATGCCTTGGTATAAAAGAAGGCTTGATGAATTAAAGTAATGGGATTGATGATGCCTTGGTATAGAGAAGGCTTGATGAACGGATAGAATGAGATTAGTGGATCGGAGTGTCACGTTCCGACACATAGTATTAGTGGGACGGGTGTCACGAACCGACACGTAGAATTAGGGGATCGGAGTGTCACGTACCAACACATGTAGGGGATCGGAGTGTCACGTTCCGACACATAGTATTAGTGGGACGGGTGTCACGAACCGACACGTAGAATTAGGGGATCGGAGTGTCACGTACCGACACATGTAGGGGATCGGAGTGTCACGTTCCGACACATATAGGGGATCGGAGTGTCACGTACCGACACATATAGGGGATCGGGTGTCACGAACCGACACGTAGAATTAGGGGGATCGGAGTGTCACGTACCGACACATAGTGGTAGGGGATCGGAGTGTCACGTACCGACACAAGAGGAAGAAAGATAATGAATCTTGAAAGATGATAATATACTCAACATAATGAACTTAATTCCCAAATGAGTGTGGCAATGAGGCTTGAGCCCTCATGGATGAACTTGATGGTATTTATTGATGATTATAATACTTGTTGTTGCTACATGTTGAGTTTATAGTTGATTTATAATATTACTTGATATATATTGTCTTCTATTTTGAGTTGGCCGATGATATCTACTCAGTACTTGTGCTTTGTACTGACCCCTACTTTTATGTTTTCTTCTTGGTTATTTGTGCAATGCAGCAAACGTTCCGTCAACTTCAACACAACAGTAATTCGAGCCAGTTTTCGTCATACCGGATCTCAGGGTGAGCTAACGCTTCTAGCTTGGACTGGATCTTCTTCTTCAAGTCTTGATGCCTTGAGCTTCCGGCATGGACTAGCTATTATTTGTTTTAGCTTCTTAGACAGTTTTAGTTTAGTAATTTGATCGTAGATGTTCTTGTGATGATGACTTCCAGATTTTGGGGATAGTAATAATAGTTTTGAATTGTTTTATTTATGAGTTTAAGTCTTCCGCATTATTTTATGATGATATTCATTAAAATGTTAAGGTCTATATGGGTTGGTTCGCTCACATAGGAGGGTAAATGTGGGTGCCAGTCGCGTCCCCGATTTGGGTCGTGACAATCTCAATGACTAAATTTGATATCTGTATATTCATCACCATCAATGTCTTTAGAAGTTTTATCATCACCAATATCTTTAGATCATGAGATACACTCTATTTCCCTTTTCAAGAAATTTGATATCCGTATATTCATCACCACCAATATCATTAGAAGTTTTATCATCACCAATATCTTTAAATCATGAGATGCTCTCTCTTCCCCTTTTCAAGATATTTGATATCCGTATATTCATCACCGCCAATATCTTTAGAAGTTTTATCATTAGCAATATATTTAGATCTTGAGATATTCGCTCTTTTCCTTTTCTTAAAAAAATCTTAAGGCCTAAAAATTTGTTGGACATCTCAATATCAAAATTTGGTACCCATATATTCATCATTAGAAGAAGAAGAGAGAAATTGAACTATTGTTGATTATAAGAGTCAATTTTTTATTTTATTTTATAGGCTAAATAATTATAAATTGTTAAGAAAAATGAGAAGAATTTGATTTTTTCATCTTCCATTTACTTTAATGTGTATTAGTATGATGAAAGTTTTAAAGGAGCATGATGTAATGCATTAAATATTTTTTTCAATTTTTGTTTTTAAAATACAAATAAAAATAAAATGACAAAAAAAATGAAATAAAACATAAATAGAAATGTTGTCCATCGAGAAGTGTCACATCAGATTTTCTATATCCAACTTTATATATATATATATATATATATATATATATATATATATATATATATATAGAGAGAGAGAGAGAGAGAGAGAGAGAGAGAGATATTTTGTAAGGCAAAAGTCAGATCAATTCAAAAAAATGAGAAAAATAGACAATAACAAATGTTGGCGTTGTTTGCATTTATAAATTAATAACTAATTGAAAAGTCAATTTATAATTATAGTTTTAAATAAAAATACGTTAAATGTTATAAACTATATTTTTTTAAAAATGCTCTTATTTGATTTGATTTTAATTTAACAATAAAAATTATGTTGACTAAATTTTTAATATCTTAGCTTTCATATAAAATGTGGCATACAATAATATTCGAATTTGACTTGGTGGAATGGACAAAAAATTATAGGTATTTTAAGTAAGTTAAAATATTAGAAATTTATAAATGATAACAATTTCTCAAACTTTGATCAATTGTTAAAAAATCTTCTCAAATGGTAAACGATGTGTCAATCGAGTTCATTATCTTAGTATACTAAAAGTATATAAATAACAACAACATATATATATATATATTATATATATATATATATATATATATATATATATATATATATATATATTTTATTTGTTCTTCTTTTCTTGATCTTGTTGTGTTTTCCATATTAATTGTTAATGTATATTCTTATTAATATGTTACTTATTTAGGAATAGTATAAGGAGAGGTTTTATTTATGAATAATAATAATAATAATAATAATAATAATAATAATAATAATAATAATAATAATAATAATAATAATAATAATAATAATAATAATAATAACAACAACAATAAAAATAAAAACAACAACAACAACAACAACAATAATAATAATAATAATAATAATAATAATAATAATAATAATAATAATCATAGTAATAATAATAATTTGATGTAAAATTAATATTTTATTTCGTAGCTTTAAAACATGACATTCATCCTAGAAAAATAAAATTTGTTACATTTGAATTCACACTATAACTATATAAAATCTTACAACAGAAAAATATACGTAGATAAAGTTTGTTATATCGCTAATGATTGATATTTTTCAAGCTTGATCATGACGAGTTTCTTTCACAAAGAAGGTCATATATATGTTGCTCTCTCCCGTATTCTAACAAATAAAAATCAAGCATGAAAATTATATACAAAAATAATGATTATGGAGACAACACCAATAATGTTCAATAAAAAATAATTAAAAAAGAAGGAATCAAAAAGAAAGAAACTTCTTGAAAAAGAGATTGCAATGAAAGAAGCCAATAAAATAAAATAAAAACAAAAAAATTGAAAGGAAATTCTGAATGAAAAAGACAGAATATTGTGTAGTGCAAGACATTTGCTTTGGTATTTATAGTTAGTAAATAATTAGTAACATACAAATATGAAAAGATAGATAACGGACATTAGAGTAATTATTATTTAATGACTTTAATTGTGATTATCTTCAATATTTAAGTAATATTTTTGTATTTTAAAATTCGAAAGATGATAAAAAAAAATTAAATATTTTTCTAGCGCTTAGAGGCATGTCACATCAGCAATTTTAGATTCATATATATATATATATATATATATATATATATATATATATATATATGTTGTAATTTTGATTTTAAATTTTAAAATATAACACAATATTTTAAAAGATTCGGTTGAGACTCGCTTTAAAATATAAACTGGGACTCGCCTCGGGATTCTCTATGGGGCGGGGCTTTAGCAAAACTCCATGAGGCTCAAGTGTGGGTTTAGTTCTATAAGACTTACACCCTAAGCGTCCAACTGTACGCCCTTAGCAAGCCCAACAACCAACACTCGAGCCTTGCCTAACAGATCTTACATAAGTTATGTGTTAAAAACTTTTGTTAATTTTGTTGACCATTATACTCGAATAAAAAATTTCAATCTATAGAGATAAGAAGGTAGAGAGTAATTCAAATAATAAGTTGTAGTATTGCATTTTTACTATTAACACTATGAAGATGATTATATGGGTCAAAATTATGAGTTTTTAGTTAAAATAATCCCTAGAGTATAATCTAAACTTAAAGTACATCCTTATGTTATATAAGTGAACAAAGACATCCTTGAACTGTCCAAAAAGTTGCAAGAGTCATTCTTCTGTCTATTTTTTAAAAAAAAAAACTCACTCCACCAACAAAAAATTAAATGTATCAAGTCGAATGAATATAAAAATATGGCCAAATACTGCTTTAACTTCAATCTTTCGAATACAATAATTATTTACTTTATTCTCATAACTAAACGCCCACGTAATTTCACTAAATTTTTAAAAATTTTGTACATTGTATAAAATGCGAATCGCATTGTATATAAAGTATATGTGCCTAAATGTTTTATTAAAGAAAACTCTAAATAGTTGGCCGTAATACTTTTGATTTTTTTTTTCACATAATCTTTCTAACCATCGGAACCTAATGTATAAATATTTCAAAACTTATGTATAGTTGCAAGTCAATTTACTTGATGATACAAAAAGCATATAAACTGACAACACGCAAAATTTAAATTGCGAGAACAAAAGATTCATTTCCTATCCATATCCTTATTCTTTGTAGATAACTTTGATCTTCTCGTCGTGGCACGACATGAATAAATTGTTTTTTTATTGGTTCAATTAGTTTCTTAACAAAAATAGATTGAAGGATGATTTTTGTTATTTTTTGTATAGTATAAGGATGTTTTTTGCTCATTTATATTGAGAATAAACTCGTAACAGATATAATATTTGCAGTAATAAAAGCAATAAAAGCGGAACACAACAATACGGTTAATCAACGAAAATTAAAAGAGAAATAATGACACCAAGATTTTACGTGGAAACCCTCATAAATAAGGGAAAAAACACGACCCGGGAGGAGCAACAAATATCACTATAGTAAGGATTTTTACACTTGTAGGTCTGAGTAAAACTCCAAAGACCACTACACACTCAAAAGAAATAATTTTCTTTTGATTTTTCCACCTCACTACAATATCACTCGTACTCTCTATTTTTTTTCTCACAGATTATTTTCCTTTGTGATGTCTCACTCTTATTTTCTCTCCTTTGTATTTTTTTTGTACATTGAGAATGAAAAATTGTCCTCTCTTTTATAGAGAACATATATACTACCCTCCAAATGTGCTATAGAAGAAAAAAACAATTTTTTTCTTCACAGCTTACCAACATTTGAATAATGAGAAAAGCTTAAAATAAGCACACAAAATCTGCCAAACTTTGAAATTGGCAGAGAGTTATTCAAAGTTTGGTACATGGGGATGGAACTCCACAATCTCCCCCTCCAGACCCATTCACCTGAAGGAGGTAGCTCTAGGTTTCTATCTTTAGTGCATGCCGACAAGTTCTTTGCATAGCTCAAACTTGTCTCTTGATACCACCTTGTTGAGCATATCTGAAGGGTTTTCACTAGTAGGGATCTTCATCACCTGCATAGATTCATCCTCTATCTTTTCATGAATCCATTGATATCTCACGTCGATATGTTTCGTCCTTGCATGATACATGCTGTTCTTACTAAAGTCTATTGCACTTTGACTATCACAATAGACGACATACTCCTTCTGATTCAATCTAAGTTCTTGAAGAAATTGTTTCAGCCATACCATCTCTTTTCCAGCTTTAGTAGATGCAATATACTCTACCTCAGTTGTAGAGACTGCGACATATCAGCTCCCCCTGAAAATGTAAACAAATATCTAGTAGTTGATTTTCTATTATCGAGGTCACCTACCGTATTAGCATCTGTATAGCCCTTCAAGATTGGATCAGATCCTTCAAAACATAAGCAGTCTCTTGTGGTACCTCTTAGGTACCTGAGTATCCGCTTAACTGCCTCCCAATGTTCTTTTCCAGGATTTTCAAGAAATCTGCTAACAACAGCAACTGCATGAGTAATATCAAGTCTTGTACACACCATCACATACATCAAACTCCCCACTGCTGAAGATTTAGGAACTTTGTTCATTCCCTCTTTCTCCTGTTTTTTTGTAGGACACATCTGTTTGCTCAACTTCAGATGACTCTCAAGAGGCGTGCTAACAGGTTTAGCACTCTCCATGTTAAAGCGTTCTAGTTCACGTTCAATGTACTTCTCTTGAGATAGCCACAACTTTCTTTTTGTTCGTTCTCGAACAATCTTCATCCC
Organism: Solanum corneliomulleri; assembly: GCA_027704805.1. NCBI lineage: Eukaryota > Viridiplantae > Streptophyta > Magnoliopsida > Solanales > Solanaceae > Solanum > Solanum corneliomulleri. The sequence goes on along the minus strand of JAKWIY010003054.1, from coordinate 8,899,148 downwards.
TAGAATTTGTTGTGCTGAGCCCAACTCCTTCATGTCAAATGACTTGGACAAATCTCTCTTCAACCTTGCAATCAACTCTTTGTCTTATCCTACAATTAACATGTCATCCACATACAACAACAAAATGATAAAATTATTGTCAGAAAATCTTTTTAAGTATACACATGGATCAGAATAGGTCTTTGTGTATGTTTGACTTTTCATGAAAGATTCAGACTTTTTGTACCATTGCCTTGGTGCTTGTTTAAACCCATAAAGACTCTTATTGTTCCTGATACCTCAAATCCCTCTTGTTGCTCCATATAAATCTCTTCCTCCAAATCTCCATGAAGAGATGCAGTTTTCACATTCAATTGCTCCACTTCAAGATCTAGACTAGCTGCTAGGCTCAAAATAGTTTGAATAGAAGTCATTTTGACAGCAGGTGAAAGTTTCATCAAAATCAATACCTTTGTTTTGTTCAAATCCTTTTATAACTAATCGAGCTTTGTATCTGACCAACTTGCCATTTCCATCTTTCTTGAGTTTAAAGACCCACTTGCACTTAAGTGGTCTTTTGCCTTTTGGAAGTTCAACTAGATAGTATGTGCCATTTTTCTGTAGAGATTTCATATCTTCGTGCATGACTTTCATCTATTGGATCTTTTATGGATGAGACAACACCTCCTTAAGATTTTTTGACTCCCCTTCATCATTGATGAGGACATACTCTGAGGAAGGGTATTTGGATTACTCTACCCTTTGTCTTTCTGATCTCGTCTGAGCTCGAGATTGTTCTTCTTTTTCTGGGTACTCCATTTGCTCGGTATTATCACCAAGTTGCTCCCCCTACTCAACAATCTCATCAGGTTGCTCTTCAAGCTCAGTAACTTCATCGATCATACTTTCTGCACTTATGGGGTGGTTAGAAGAAGAAGGAACAGTAACAAGATTAGGGACTATACCATTCTTTTTCTAGGCCTTCTCGGATAGATCATCAGTAGTTCGAACTTCACTTTCTCGAAAGATTACATCTCTGCTTCTGATGACCTTCTTCTAAAGAAAATCCCATAGTCTGTACCCGAACTCTTCATCTCCATATCCGATGAATATGTAGAGAACTGATTTATCATCTAGCTTGGTTCTCTTCTCCTTCGGTACATATGCAAAAGCTTTGCAGTCGAACACCTTTAGGTGCGAGTAAGACATCTCCTTGTTGGTTCGAACTCTTTTCGGAATATCAAACTCCGACGGAACTGATGGACTATGATTGATACGATAACACGTTGTCCGAACTGCTTCACCCCAGAATGTCTTAGGTAATATAGCCATTATGAGCATGCTTCTCACCTTCTCAACAATGATGTGATTCATTCTCTCAGCTACACCATTGTGTTGTGGGGTTCCAGAAACTGTTTTTCATGTTTGATTCCATGGTTGAACAATACTCTTCAAATTCTCTTGAAGTGTACTCACCTCCACTGTCAGTTTGGAGATGTTTTAGCTTCCGACTTGTCTCTCTTTCTACCAGAGCATGAAACTTTTGAAATACATGAAACGCCTGATCTTTGGTTCTCAAGATATAAACCCACAATTTTCGAGAAGCGTCATTAATAAAGGTGACAGTATTTATTACCTCCTATTGATTGTATCTCCATTGGACCACAAGCATCAGAATATATCAAATCAAGTATATTCGACTTTCTTTCAGATGATATCTGAATTGAGACTCTATGTTGTTTTCCAAATAAGCAGTAGTTACAAGGTTTTATCGTTGTAACTCTGACAAAAGAGATAAGTGATTTTTTGGAAAGAATTTGCAATTCTTTATCGCTCATATGACTCATTCTTTTATGCCATAAATCTGCAAAATTCTCTTCGTGAGCCGCATTTAATTCACCTTGGCATATTTCTGCATTTGTTCTGTACAATGTGCAACGAGCAACTCCTTTTGCAATAACCAATGCCCCTTTGGTGAGTCTCCATTTTTTATTTGCAAAGTAGTTCTCATATCAATCTTGGTCCAAAGCAACTCTCGAGATCAAGTTCATTCGAAAATCAGGTACGTGGCGCACATCTTTCAAAATTAATATGGATCCAACATTTGTCTTTAAGCAAATGTCTCCAATCCCCGCAATCTTTGAGTAACTTGTGTTACCCATTTTCACATTTCCAAAATCACCGGCTACAAATCTGCAAAAAAGATCTCTTATTTTGCACCATGGCAGCTGTGTTGTCATCATTCTTCTGGTCACTGCTTTTTCCTTCGCCCCTTTTTAGATTTTGACAATCTCTTTTGAAGTGTCCTGGTTGATCGCAATTGTAGCAATTTTTTGCCTTCGATTTTGATCGGACTTTGGACTTTTCACGAGCTCCGTATCTACCATAGTTACTTGAACTCCTTTGGTAACTTCTGCCTCTACTTTCCGTGATGAGAGCCATTCTGTGATTTTCAGGTCTTTTTCTCATCTTCTCATTTAGCAGAAGGGCTGATGTGACATCCTTCAACTCAATGGAGTACTTACCCTGTAAAATGGTTGTTGCTGAAGTATCGTAGGAAGATGACAACGAGTTTAGGAGCACTATGACTTTATCTTCATCATCGATCTTCACTCTGAGGTTTGCTAGCTGCGTGATTAGTCCATTAAGTACATTTAAATGAGACAAAAAAATTGTACCTTCACCCATATGTAGAGCGTAACTACTTCTTTAGGCACAGTTTATTTGTCAGCGTTTTGGGCATGTATAGATTTTCTAACTTTGTCCAAATGCCACATGCACTCTCTTCATCGATGATGTTATTAATTACATCATTTGTTAAGTGCAATCTGATTGCACTAGTAGCCTTTTCATCCATTTCTTCCCAATCTCCAAGTTTCATGAATCAAGATTTTTGGATTTGCCATCTAGTGCCTTGTGCAAATCCTGTTGGATGAGCAAGTCTCTCATCTTGAAACCGCTATCACCGTTGAATTTTGCTACCTTGTACTTTACTCCAGACATTTTTTTTCACAGAGTATAGTACAATAAGTTTTAAAAAATATTTCTGTAAATGAGCAGAACATGTGCTCTAATACCAATTGTTGGGAATAAACTCGTAAAAGGAATTATATTTGCGGTAATAAAAACAATAAAAGCGGAACAAAACAATACGGTTAATCAACGAGAATTAAAAGAGAAATAATGACACCAAGATTTTACGTGGAAACCCTCCTAAATAAGAAAAAAAACATGACCCGAGATGAGCAACGAATATCACTATTAAGGATTTTTACACTTGTAGGTCTTAGAAAAACTCCAAAGACCACTACACACTCAAAAGAAATAACCATCTTTTGATTTTTTCACCTCACTACAATATCGCTTGCACTCTCTATTTTTTTCCTCACAAATTATTTTCCTTTGTGATGCCTCACTCTTCTTTTCTCTCCTTTGTATTTTTTGTACATTGAGAATGAAGAATTGACCTCCCTTTTATAGAGAACAAATATACTATCCTTCAAATGTGCTACAAAAGAAAAAACAATTTTTTCTTCTTCACAGCTTACCAACATTTGAATAATGAGAAAAACTGAAAATAAGCACACCAAATCTGCCAAACTTTGAAATTGGCAGAGAGTATTCAAAGTTTGGTACATGGGGATGGACGCCACAATTTAGATAATACAAAGATGTACATTAGACTTGAGTCATAGTTGAGGGATGATTTTAGTCAATAACTCTCAAAATTACCCCTGAACTATGTCAGATCAAATCAATAGTTTGTCACCTTTTTTCCGTTAACGACGTAACTCATTGATTCAATTATCACGCTTTCTTTCTAGTTCCTACCATACCTCTATTGGAATCAACAATCTCTACTTTCATTTTGGTTCAATTTTATTAAATCGTTAACTTTTCCAATCGTAACGCTATCGATTTTTCATTTTGAACATAAGAAAAATTATGGATTACTGTTAAAATTTGACTTTAGAAACAGAAAAAAAAATCCTTATATAATTTTTCTTCTTTCTAATTTTATTTAGTAGTTTATTTTCTTGTCAAATAAAATGTTGAATGAACAAATAGTGGAGCCACCAGTTATTGGTATTAAAAATGTGATTAGGACAATAACAAAGGCTAACGTAAGACGAGTGTTCACTTTCTCAGTTCACTTAATGGAACCTTCGGGCATTACTTGAAACTTTGATGGAGAAGATTCATTTTTTTCCTCTCAAAATCAGGATTTAATTTGGGAGGATGAATTAGGATTTGGTCAAGATTGAAAAGGGAAATCCTGGTTGGCAACTTAGGTGGAGAGCTCACTCTACATGACTTTTTACGTCATTAAAATTTTTGGGTGTTAACTCTTGAGAAGTATTATATTTGTGATCTCTTGATCGGGATAATGTCGGGGTTATTTTTTATCCTAAAATATAACGAAAGGTATAAGTGGTCTATTTCGCATAGTTCATAGGCAATTTTAACCCTTTCTCGTTTACTTTTTCACTTATCATTGGATTTGTCATATGTCTCAAACTTATTATTTTTGTTTAGCTATTTGAAAGTAATTTTATTTTTGCTCATGATGGAGTAATGTTTTTATTATAATACATTAATACTTGTGAATTTCATTGATTTTTTTCTTTTAGGAGGGGGGGGGGGGTAAATTGTATAGAATGATTATGAAATATTTTTAGAAATAATGACTCTTGTATATTAGAAAGTTAGATATTACATATCCTTAATAATAATATTCTAACAATTACTTATTCTCAACAAGAAGTTTAATATTCATCTATCAGATTTGAATGATTTGAGATTGGTGAAGCTGGATTGATAGATATAATATTCAATCTATCAGACTTAAATGATTTGAGACTTTAGTTCATCGATCTATGAAAAGAGTGAAAGATAATTCAAGAAAGGTTGAATACTTTCCAACAACTTTGTTGCTGCTGAAAAGAGGCTATTCATTTTCTGTAACCGTACATCTTATGTATCATTTCTTTCCTTATTTTTAAACTACTTTGAGTATTAGTTTCTTGTTATTTCAAAAAAGAATTATTCCTTTTTGATGTACTTCAGGAGAAATAAATTAAATTTCTCTCTATATATATATATATTAAAAGTATGAAGGTCCCTAAAAATATTGTTTTATATTTTTCAATCTTTATTAAAAAGCTCTGCTTTAATAAATTTGTATTTTCACTATTTTCCTTCTATTATTATTTAATTTTATTTCTTTAACTAGTGTACTTAGCCGCGCTTTGCGCGGTTATGAAAAAGATTAAAATGAAATTGCATATTTATATCAATAATTACTTTAATAAAAAGAATTTTTTGTTAATCACATAATTTTATATAAGAGAAGCTATGAAAAATATTTAGATTAAATATGAATTTATCAAGGAATCAATATATGTGAACTTAGAAAATTTAAATATTAAAAATAATTTTTATAGAGAAAAAGGGAAGGTAAAAAAAATTGGTTAATATTAGAACTACTTAAATGTAAACTTGTGATCATTTTTTTCTTTTTTATTTGAGATTTTCTTAGTATAATTTATCTATATTTATGTAAACTTGAAATCTAATCATTCTTTTATTCTTATTTGTAATTTTTAAAATTATATTCTTAGTATAATTTTTTGACAATGTATAACTCGGATTGCTATTAATAGTTAGTATTCATGCATATATAGTTAGCCAACACTATTATAAATCATTATCTACAATTGCTATTACTTGTCCTCGTCATGACCCAGTCATCACATATTTTTATTATTTTTATTGTACAATATTAGATTAATTTAATATTTGTATTAATAACTTTTTAATAATTAAATTTTAAATAAAGAAAAGTTTAACAATATTAATTAGTTAAATTTCATACTTGTTATTATTATTATTATTATTATTATTATTATTATATTATTATACTTAGGTTTAGATATTCAATTATTTTTGTGACAACTTATATTCGGAAAAAATGTAAAACTTAAAAATAACATAAAAGAGAACAAAAGAGAGAATTAACTAAAAAAAAAAGATTCAAGAAAATGACATATACAAAATTCCTATTTCTTTTAATTTTGTTTGGCTTAAACACAAAATATTAAAAAGTATATTTCACATTTTAAATAAATATTATATTTAATATAATAAATTCCTAAGAATAAAAAGTCACAGTAATTAAGAGGATTAATAATATGACTTTAAACTTTTGTAACATAATAAGAGTAATATTTGTACATTATTAATAAAACCATGTGTATTTTCAAAATTATAAATTAACTTTACATTCTTATGTTCTATCATTTTTGTTAATAAAAATTGTTTCACCGGACTATGAAAGTATATGTACGTATTTCTTTAAGTAGCATATCGATATTCATTTTATACATCTATTCTATGTTTTAAAATATTATAAGCCACAAACACAATAAACTAATATTATTAATAAAAAGGTGAGAGATGAATTTACCTAAACAAATAATTATTTTTGAAGAGTGTTATCATTATAATATAGTTAATTATCTAAGAATCATATAGAGATCTAAGAAGAATAAATTAGATATTTTTCTGGAAAAAATTTCAGGATTTCTATCTTCATGAACATAAACAAATTATATTAAATGTATGATTCAACAAAGAAAGAGTTGTAATTATATTAGACATATCAAATTATTTTTCCTTGTAAACTCAAATTATGCAAGAATGTCTAACCATTTTCATTATAGATATATCTCCTATAATCGGCAAATCTGATTAAATAAGTTATCTACCAAAAAAAAAAGATAAAGAGTAAGGAGAAAATTACATTTAAACACATATAATTATTTTTGACAAAACATAAATAATTCAAAAGGAAATAATATAATAGAAACATTACTTCTTAAGGACCTAAAAGAATAAAGAATAATCCATTAATCTCCATCTCTGGATATTTTCATTTCATCCTATATACAAGAGTCAAAGAAAAATAATAACAAATAAATTATTAGTCCTAAAATTAATCTCAAAGTTAACAAAATAAAATATTATATCTCATAAAGAATAAGGAAAAATTACATTTAATCATAAAATTCTCCTACATAATCATTTTTGACAAATAGTCAATATATATAACTCAAAATTCATTAATCTTCATCGCTTAATGTTATCATTTCATCATATGTACAAGAGTCAAGAAAAATAATAACAAATACATTATTGGTCATAAAATAAATTTCAAAGATAACAAAACAAAATAATTTTCTAGAAGAAATAATAATATGATGACATATTAGCCTTACTTGCTAATTAAAAGTAATATATGAAATAATATTTGAAAAAATAAAGCACCTCAAAGCTTACAAATATTGTAACATTTCTTCCACTAATTCTTTACCCAAAGATGACTACAAAATAACACATAATTTTAGTGTGATTTTATAGTGTTAATGTAACCTTTCACATTAAATAATTAGAAGTTATGAATATGAAAGGTGTAAGAGGTTATGAATATGTAAGGTTTGAGGGTTAGGAATATTATTAATACTAATTTAAGAATAGAATTTATATAATTAAAGAGATAATAAGTTTATAAGAAAAAAATAATTGAAAAAAATAAGAAAAATGTCAAATAAAAAAAGAAAAATAAGAAAAAATGAATGGAGGTCATAGAGAGGTGCCACATCACCTCCTCTATGATCCTCATTTATATATATACTAGTGAAACTATTCGCGCTTCGCGCGATTATATGAAATATTTATAAGATAATAATATGAAATATATAATATTTAGGTTAGTATCGAATATATAGATAATATTTATATTTCTCCTCGTTTGCGATATCATAGACTTTTTTAAAACATGTAAAATATATTTATTTGTTTTGTATATGTAATATTAGAACAAAATATTCACGGTGGTGAAGTAACTGGAATAAGGAATAATATGTTGAAATAACAATATATTGTATTAGGTTGAAAATATTTTAGATGTTTTAATTTTCTCTATCTTTTCTAGGAGCAGTGATGTTCTATCCAAACTCTGATTTCATCAAAACAAAATTGTTTTCTTTTCTTTTATTATTACATTTGCTTATTATAATTTTTTAAACATTAATTAAATACTTATAAGTTTTACGATAAATGAAGCATATAAAGTCATGATTCATATTTAGTATTAAACTTTACAAGTAAGATGAAGATACATGAGTTATAAATAATTCAAATGTATAATTTTATTAGCCACTAAATGTATTACTAATTATGTGTTGATTTTATTTATAAAATAAAAAAATAAAAATAAGGTGTGAAAATACAAAAAATGAACAGAGAAAATATAATAATTGGTGACTACATAAAAATTATAAATACATTTCAAAGCAAAAAGAACGACGACAGATTGTTACATACGCAAAAAATGACATCATGAAAATAATAATATATTTTCAATTACTTTTTATAATTTATAGTAAAAGTGAAACTAATCATCATAAATTTTGTTGTTGTTAAAATGAAATAATTATATTTATTTTTTTCATAACAAAGAGAAAAAAGAATACTAAAGGATCAAATTATTAGTATTGACAATATAATATATTTAGCTAAATTATTTACATAAATCAAAATTTTAAAAACTCTAGCAAAAGTAACTAAGTTGCTAATAAATTTCAAAATGAAAAAATTATCTCTAATTATGCTTAATTTTTTTTCCTTGTACCATCTTCCTTTGCAAATAGATCCGTCATCATGTTTTGATCCTTATGTCAAACTCTTCATATATGCAACCAACTGGGAAAAAAAACATATACGAATTAAAAATAATTATGTCAAAAGAAAGAATGAAATATAAACCATATTTAATATATTTATATATTATCTTTTCAATAGTAATAACAATACTAGATAATAATTATTTCTTGAAATCTAACAAATATTATAATCAAACTATATTATATATGAAAAACTAACTATTACAAAGAGTAATTGTATACGGACAAAACATTGTTAAGAATTAAAGAGAATTTTTTAATCATACTTACTTGATAAATTATAATACAAAATAAAAATATATATTAAGAAAGCATGTCTAAGTAGATAAAAATAAAAAGAAAGACTTAAGAATGAAATATATCTTACCTTCATATTTTTTTTTTGTTACATGTTAGCTAATTCACAAACAAGTATTATGAAGAAGAGAAATTATAACTTTGTATGTGAATCTTCACGAAAATAAATATTAATCTATATAGACAAAATAAAGGAAATGAAAAAATAAGGACTTGAGAATGATATATTAATTAACTTCATGTAATTTATTTTTTTTGGGTTACATGTTAGTTTCCTTCACAAATCAAATACGAATTTATATAGACAAAAATAGAGGAAATAAAAAATAAAAATTTCCATGAAGTACTTCTTACCTTCATGTACTTCTTTTTTTGTTACAAATCAAACTTCTATGATGAAAAAAGAAAGAATAATTGTGAATGTGAATCTTCATGAAACTAATATATATTTATAGGCAAAATAAAGGAATTTCATAAGACATATAAACTTATAAATTTAAATTGGAGGTTATGAATATAAAATTATGAGAGTCATGAATATTATTAAAAGTAAAAATTAAAGAGGGGCAAGTCATGGGTAGTAACTCCTAATGAATAAATTCAAAAATAAAAATAAAAATACTTAAAATGTAAAAAAAAATAATACTATGATTTCATGATTAGAAGGGAGATAAACAAATAGAAAAAATATATATAGATTTTTTTTTATAAATGTTCATACATTAATAAAGTATTTATTTGTATATTTATATAAATGAAGTAATATATTTTTACAATAAAATAATTAATTTAAATTAAAAAAAGTCAAAAATAAATAAATTATGTTTCTCTTTTAATTATAAGTGAGATAAATAAATAAAAAATATGAAGAGTTTTTGTTATAAATGACCCACCATTAATAAAATATTTATTTGTAATAAATTTAAGTAATTTTTTATGATTTATAATAATTTATTTATTTATTAAAAAATAGATGGAAAAAGAAAATGCAAATGGAGGCCATATAGAGGTGCCACATCACCTCCTCTATGGTCCTCATATATATATATATATATATATATATATATATATATATATATATATATATATATATATATATATATATATATATATATATATATATATTGATTTTTATATAATTTACTAAGTTAATCTTTAGCAGTATAGGATCTTAATGCAAAAAAAAAGGGCAAAAAAATTCCTATTGTAAATTCATTGTATATGTGGATGATCCATTAGAGTTATCCAACAATTAATTGGATTCATGTATTAGTGTTTTCAATGTGATAAGATTTCAAGGTGATATGAACCTTGATGATAACTATGTATAATTCCAAGGTGACCTTTGACTATGATATCTCAACACTATGAATAGAGATATCATTCACCATTGTATGACACACTTGAATAAGAAAATTCTCTCCTCTATCTTATACTTCTTGTCTTTTTCTTCTTATATTCTAAGCTTTCTTTACAACACGTTATCAGCACGAAGTTGCTACTTGCAAAGGTATTATAAGAATATTTTTATTTAATTCACATATTCTCTTATAATTTCATTATGTCAAATTTATCCAAACTTGAGTTTGTGGCATTAGATATTTCTGGAAAGAATTATCTTTCATGGGTACTCGATGTTGAGATTCACTTGGCTGCTAAAGGTCTTGATGCCACTATTACTCATGGAAATGAAGCATCGAGTCAAAATAAGACGAAGGCTATGATTTTCCTTCATCATCATCTTGATGAGGGTCTGAAAATTGAAAATCTGACGGTAAAAGATCCACTTGAATTGTGGACTGATTTAAAGGGGAGATATGACCACCTAAAGGCAACAGTGTTGCCAAGAGCTCGTTATGAGTGGATGCATTTACAAATTCAAGATTTTAAGACCGTAAATGAATACAACTCTGTTGTATTCAGGATAACCTCCCAGTTAAAATTATGTGGAGAGACTATAAAAGATGAGGACATGTTGGAAAAGACACTTACTACTTTTCATGCCTCAAATGTGATATTGCAACAGCAATATCGTGAAAAGGGTTTTCAGAAAGACGTGGCAAAGATAAAAGACGATACACTAATCGTCAAGGTGGTGGTCATAATAAAAAGGAGAACAACATGAGTTCTCAAAATAACCCCTCAAAAAGTAATTTTCGTCGTTGTGGCGTGAAAGGCCATTGGAAGAATGAATGTCGCACTCATGAGCATTTTGTAAGGCTCTATCAAAATTTCTTTATAAAGAAAGGAAATAAAAGTGGTGCTTCCTCTTCCAATGCTCGAGCAGAGTCACATATGACTCTTAAAGATGATGATAAGCCGGGAACATCTCAGAAATATGATAAGAATGTTAAAGCAAATTTGGCTTTAAAGGATGATGTTTTTGATGGCCTTGGTGACATTACTCATATGGAAGTTGATGACTTCTTTGGAGATCAAAAATGATGTTTGATCTTTTAGCTGGGGAATGAAGTCTGTTAATATTTTATATAATATTTTACTTATGTATTTTTAATTATTATGTTATTCATGTTGAAGTATTTAAATTTCCGTTATTAATTTTATTTCTTCTTTCTTTTAATGTATTTTATTTTAATGAAAAGTAATAGAAATCCAGTTGTCAGTTGGATTCAAGATGAGTAATGGAGATGTATGCCTTCTTGATAGTGCTACGACGCATACAATATTAAAAGAAAAGAAATACTTTTCTAATTTGGTTATGAAAATGGCATATGTCAACACAATATCAGGTAGTACAAAATTAATTGAGGGCTCTGGAAGAGAGACCTTATTACTACCTGGAGGGACAATATTAAGCATTGATAATGCATTATATTGTAGTAAGTCTCAAAGAAACTTATTAAGTTTCAAAGTTATTCGCCAAAATGGCTATCATGTTGAGACGGCTAATGAAGGAAAGGTTGAATACCTTTACATTACTACAATTAATGTAGAGAAGAAAATTGTGCATGAAAAATTACCTGCATTTTCTTCTGGGTTGTACTATACAAGTATTAGTACAGTTGAATCACATGCCGTAGTAAACAAAAGGTTTACTAATTTTAATGATTTTATCATTTGACATGACCGGTTGGGCCATCCCGGATTTAATATGATGCGTAAAATCATTGAGAATTCACATGGGCACACCTTAAAGAGCCCAAATATCCTTCAATCAAAGGAATTCTCTTGTGCTGCTTGTTCTCAAGGAAAGTTGATCATTAAACCATCAACAGTTAAGGTTGGAATTGAATCCCCTGCGTTTCTAGAACGTATACAGGGTGATATATGTGGACCAATTCAACCTGCATGTGGACCCTTTAAATATTATATGGTCTTGATAGATGCTTCTACAAGATGGTCACATGTGTGTTTATTATCAACTCGCAACATTGCTTTTGCGAGATTGCTGGCTCAAATAATAAGATTGAAAGCATAATTTCCTGACTATACAATAAAGACAATCTGTCTAGATAATGCTGGTGAGTTTACATCTCAGGCATTTAATGATTATTGTATGTCTACTGGTATAACAGTTGAACATCTAGTTGCGCATGTTCACACTCAAAACGGTCTAGCAGAATCATTGATTAAACGTTTGCAGTTGATAGCTAGACCATTACTAATGAGAACAAAGTTATATGTCTCTATGTAGGGGCATGTTATTTTGCATGCAGCAACACTGTGTGCATAAGGCCGACCAATTATCATGAATTCTCCCCATTACAATTGACTTTTGGTCAAGAGACAAACATTTCCCATCTTAGAGTTTTTGGATGTGCGGTGTATGTCCCAATTGCTCCACCACAACGCACAAAGATGGGGCCCTAGAGAAGGTTGGGGATATATGTTGGGTATGAATCTCCTTCAGTCATAAAATATTTGGAGCCTATGACTGGAGATTTATTTAACGCAAGATTTGCTCATTTTCATTTTGATGAATCAGTATACCCAACATTAGGGGGAGAACATAAGTCGTTAAGGAAAGATATACATTGAAATTCATCATCTCTATCTCATCTGGATCCTTGAACAAACCAATGTGAACAAGAAGTTCAAAGAATAATTTATTTGCAGAACATTGCAAATCAGCTACCAGATGCATTTACTAATCTTTCAAGGATTACTAAATCGCATATTCCAGCTGTTAATGCTCCAGTTCGAGTTGATATCCCGACGGGACAAATTGTTAAGGCAAAAGAGTCTAGACCATATTTAAAGTGTGGTAGACCAATTGGTTCCAAGGATAAAAATCCTCGAAAAAGAAAAGAAATAAATGATCAAGATGATCATGGGTTGAAAGAAATTTCTCAAGATGAGGCCCAAGTCATAACACATGATGAGGAGGAGGTTCGAACTTCTGACAACAATGAAATTTCAATAAATTATGTCTCGACGAGAAAGTTGTGGAACCAAAATAATGTTGTGATTGACAACATATTTGCCTATAATGTTGCTATTGAAATAATGCAACAAGATGAAGATTTTGAGCCAAAATCTGTTCACGAATGTAGACAGAGAAATGATTGGCCAAAATGTTCAAGCTGAATTCGCTTCACTAGAAAAACGTGAAACTTTTGGACCGATAATCTGAACACCTGAAGTTATCAAGCCAGTGGGGTACAAATGGATTTTTCTACGAAAAAGAAATGAGAAAGGTGAAGTCATGAGATAAAAGACCTGACTCGTTGCTCAAGGTTTTTCTCAAAGACCTGACATTGATTATATGGAGACATATTCTCCAGTGGTAAATGCAATCAGCTTCAGATATCTCATAAATCTGGCAGTTCATGAAAAACTTGAAATGCGTCTAATGGACGTTGTCACAGCCTATCTATATGGCTCATTCGACCACAACATTTTCATGAAAATTCCGGAAGCATTCAAAGTGCCTGAAGCATACAAAGATTCAAGAGAAACTTGTTCAATAAAGCTTCAGAAATCTCTGTATGGATTGAAACAATCAGGATGGATGTGGTACAATCGTCTGAGTGAATATTTGTTAAAGAAAGGGTACAAAAATGACCCGATTTGTCCCTGCATTTTCATTAAATGGTCGGAGTCTGAATTTGTAATAATAGCTATGTATGTTGATGATCTGAACATCATTGGCACTCGTAAAGAGCTGTTGGAAGCTGTTGAGTGTCTGAAAAAAGAATTTTAAATGAAAGATCTCGGCAAGACAAAATTTTGTCTTGGCCTACAGATTCAGAATTTGTCAAATGGAATACTTGTTCATCAATCAACGTACATAGAAAAGATACTAAAACATTTTTACATGGATAACTCACATCCATTGAGTACTCTAATGGTGGTAAGATCGCTTGACATCAATACAGATCCATTTCGACATCAAGAGAATGATGAAAAGCTTCTTGGTGATGAAACTCCTTATCTTAGTACGATCGGGGCACTAATGTACCTTGCTAACAATACTCGACCAGATATCTGTTTTGCAGTAAGTCTTCTGGCAAGATTTAGTTTCTCCCCAACAAAAAGACATTGGAATGGTGTTAAACACATACTTCGATATCTTCGGGAGACCATGGACATGGATTTATTCTATTCCAATGAACTCAAGTCAAAATTGATTGGTTCCGCAGATGCAGGGTATTTATCTGATCCACATAAAGCTCAATCACAAACATGCTATTTGTTTACATGTGAAGACACGGCAATATCTTGGTGATCAATGAAGCAAACGTGGTAGCCACGTCTTCAAATCATGCAAAAATAATAGCCATCCATGAAGCAAGTCGAGAGTGCGTCTGGTTGAGATCAATGACCCATCATATTCAGGAAATGTGTGGTTTTTCTTTGAAAATGAATATACCAACCACAATGTACGAAGATAATGCTGCATGTATAACTCAATTGAAAGGAGGATACATCAAAGGAGACCGGACAAAGCATATCTCACCAAAGTTCTTTTTCACGCATGATCTTCAACAAAATGGTGAGATAGAAGTTCAACAAATTCATTCAAGTGATAATCTTGCTGATTTATTCACTAAGGCATTGCCAACATCAACGTTTGAGAAGTTGAGATACAAGATTGGAATGCACCGTCTCCGAGATATCAAGTAAAGTTTTCATCAGGGGGAGCGAAATACGCGTTGTACTCTTTTCCTTAACTATGGTTTTGTCCCAAGTTGGGTTTTCCTGGTAAGGTTTTTAACGAGGCAACATTCAAAGCGTATTATGAGATATGTGTACTCTTTTTCCTTCACTAGGCTTTTTCCCACTGGGTTTTTCCTAGTAAGGTTTTAACGAAGCACATAATCTATGCATATCCAAGGGGAGTGTTGTAAATCCATTGTATATTTGGATGATCCATTAGAGCTATCCAACAATTAATTGGATTCATGTATTAGTGTTTCCAATGTGATACGATTTCAAGGTGATATGAACCTTGATGATAACTATGTATAATTCCAAGGTGACCTTTGACTATGATATCTCAACACTATAAATAGAGATATCATTCACCATTGTATGACACACTTGAATAAGAAAATTATCTCCTCTATCTTATACTTCTTGTCTTTTTCTTCTTATATTATGAGCTTTCTTTACAACATTTCCTAATTTATTGGACACCCTGGGATGGTTGTGGCTACGCCACTGCTATTCAATATAAAATTTGAACAAGTAGACATACACGCTTTATATGACATAATATATATATATATATATATATATATATATATATATATATATATATATATATATATATATATATATATATATATATATATATATATATATATATATATATATATATATATATATATATATATATATATATATAAGATGTCATGCAAGACATGAATTGCTACATAAGACACCCCACATATAATGTATGTGTCAACTTGTTCAATTTTATAAAAATTTAAGCGTTTACTTGTGCACATCTATAGTTGGAAGACATGAATACCTACTAACAAAAAATTAAATGACATATTTATATAGTATGCCAATTTTTACATGATCCACGTTAAAGTAATCTAGTGACAGAGCTATCATTGTTCAAGAAAAGTGAATAGTACAGTATAAATGTGTCTCTGAGATCTCAGACATAGGTTAGGAATACTTATGTTTCCCAATAGAATATAATCAAAAATATACAAAATATATTGATGGCAAAATATCAAAAAATGTCACGTAAATGGAGCGAGTAATATTATTTTAATCATGGATTGATAATTACTAGGGGTGATCATTTAATACACGAATAAACTTATCTTAAAATTACAATTTATGAAGTCAGGAGATGGAATAAAATAATCTCAGTATAGATATGATTAATTAGATAGATATTTCATGTCATAATAAATTTATATTCTCAATCAAATGCAATGTGAATTTTATCTTAAATTTAATTTTATAACAATCTCATTTTATGTGATGTACCAAACAACCCCAAGTGGGATATAACAGTACTGTATTATATGTGGAAAAAGTAGAGTTAATTATATCTCACCTAAAGTTAATTTGACTATTAGATGATTGAGGTTTCAACAAATTTATATGTCACCCCACAAAATAAAATAAAATAAATAGACAGATTGTTTTATTTTGACTATGTAATTGAATTGAGTTTTCAGAAAATTTCTAACTCATTCAAATTTACATCATGACTACAAAAGAAAAGGTCAACAATATTGAATTTCCAAAATTTTGAATTCCAATGGAATTTAATTAAAGATTGTAAATTTAGTTTATGAAAATATAGTAGCAAATTTGATTTGGACGATATAACGAGTTAATGATTAATCATTTTATCAACTCAAATTTATTTTGATTCATCTGAATTCAGCTTATTAGATATTATTAAATTAATTTCTACAATGTATATCATGACATGTGAAAAATTATGTTAATTTACATAGACATAATATATAAACGTGATCCTCAATTTGGCTTCAACTGATAACTTATATATATTTTTGTAAAACAGTAACAATTAGCATCAAATCTTAACATAATCAAGTTAGCTTGTCTTAAGTTTTTTATTAATTTGAGCAAAATGTTTAAAATAATTCTCTTAATTAATTTTTAATCAAATATTTTTATTTTTATTTTTATTTTAATATTTGAATATTAAAGATATTTTAAGGATTGTTTATAATTTTCAAACTCAAATGGATTTAATTTCAAATTTTAGTTATTATTAAATTATAAATTAAATAATGTAACAATAATGATGTTGTATGAATTTTTTGTTATTGATTATAGCCGTAATTTAAAATTACAAAATATATATAATATTAAATATATTATAGGAAGTGTTTGACTTTTAAAAAGAAATAAAAAGAGATAGTTTCACAGAAAAACATTTACATATAAGTATGAAAATAAATTTTATTTTGATCATATGAAATTAAATTTTATTTTGATCAAATTTTTGAGTTATAGTTGAAGATTGATATAAAAGAATGATGCAATACCTCACTTTGGTCAAAATTATCACTTATCTTTGTTGTCAAATTTCTAATTTTTTTTCTTTATTTTGATTTATAATATTCACAAAAAGAAAATAAAATATCTTATTTATCTTTCTCCTTAATATTATTACAATCTATTGAATATTTTTCATCTCTCCTAGAACCATATTATTATAATTTATTATTTTTTCTACATTTTAATTTTTAAAATAATAATCTTATTTATCTCTCCTCTTTATCATCATAATTAATTATTCTTTTTCCTTAATTATTTTCGTTCTTTTGATTACTAAAATTTGAAGAAAAAAAATAGATTTAAAAATTACTATTATTATTCAAAAAGTTCTTTTTAAATTTTTTTCCTCTTGATCCGTAAAATATGTAAATAAATAAATAAAATTTCTCTTTGATGAAGACTCATAATTATTATTTTTTTCTCTTTTTCTTGACTTTTAAATATTTTTTAGTTTATATTTTATTATTAACAACTCAAAAGAAGTTATAATAGTATCTAATTTAGTTTTTTTTTTTTTTAAATATAGTTATAGTACTCTTCTTATATTATGATTACAATGACTATATTTACCTTATTTATCTCTCTATCTTATCATTACTACAATTTATTGTTTTTTCATCATTTCTCATCATTGCTATAATTTAATATTTTTTCTTAAATTAAATTTTTTACCCTCTACATTTTTATAATTTTTAAAAATAAAAAATCTTATTTATCTCTCCTCCTTATTGTCATAATTTATAATTATTGTTGAAGAAAATTTTCTTCTTTAAAGTATTTTTTATTGATCTATAAAATCAGTAAAAATAAATAAATTCAAATACCTTATTTGTCCCTCTCCTCACATTACTACAATTTATCACTTTTTCTTAAACCCTTTCTTTTACCTTCTATTTTTTAAAAAAGATTATAGAAATAATAATATTATTTATTTTTCTTCCTTACTATCATTCTTAATTTTGTTACTATTCTCTTTTACTCTTCTTAAACGTTGTAGAATTTAAATTATAATTTTAATTCTAATGTAGTAATCTCATATTTTGTTTGTCAAAGTCCTAATTTACATTTTTTTGTTATAATTTACTAAATTCATTTGTTTTATAAATTGAGAAACTATGATTATCTTAATGCTTTGAAGACACGTGATAACTTAAAAAGATGTGATTATTTTTCTCATCTCAAAATATTTAATATAATTTGTATGCATATGTTATAATAATAAACTTTTTTTCTGAATTTATTTTTGTAAAAAGGACTCAACTTTATTTCTATGAGCATTCTGATAAAATTTGTTTAGAAAGTTTTTCCCAAATTTGTTTGATGTATTTTGTTAAAGTATATAATGCCTCAAATTATTAGTTTCTTCAAATACTTTGTTCTTTATATAATTGGGGTTGTATATCTCTCAATCTCTCTCTCCATACATACATACATACATACATACATACATACATACATACATACATACATATATATATATATATATATATATATATATATATATATATATATATCTTATGTATTACCATAAATAATTATAATTATTCATAAAAAGCTCCTTTTTTTCTTAATTGTTTTCTTTCTTTTAATTTATAAATTTGAAAAGAAATGCAGATGTTAAATATTTCTATTAATATTCACAGACTCTCTTTTTAAATAAATAAAAATAAATAAGTTCTCTTGATAAAAATAAGATATCTCTTGATTTTTAAATTTTTTTCTCCTTTATATTTTATGCTTAAAAAAACTCAAAAGAAGTTATCCATTTTCTTGATTTTTAAATATTTTCTTATTTATATTTTATGTTAAAAACTCAATAGAAATTATAAAATAGTATCTAATTTAATATATGACATAATTAGAGTATTACCTTATTTATCTCTCTTTCTTACTTTTACTATAATTTATTGCTTTCATCTCTCCTCATCATAACTGTAATTTATTAATAATTTTTCTTAAATTAGTCTTTTTATCTTCTATTTTATAAATTTAGAGAGAAAATCTTATTTATCTCTCCTCCTTATTATCATAATTTACTATTATTATTGAAATTTGTTTTCTTCTTTACAATTTTTTCTTTTGATCTATAAAATCAGTGAAATAAAATTTAAAAATTATGTTTGTCTCTCTCCCTAGTCCCCACGGCACTACAATTTGTCACTTTTTTTTAAATTCCTCTCTAATGTATTATACTTTTAAAAAATTCTAAAAAATTAATTCAATGAATTTATAATATATATATATATATATATATATATATATATATATATATATATATATTTATAATTTTTTTTCTATTTAAAATGTTATATAATAAAGAAGAAAGAGAGAGAAGTAGTTAACAAAAAACTAAAAAAAACTAACGTTTTGTTTTCCTTTCTTGTGTTCTTCTATTTAAGATGTTATATAATAAAGAAGAAAGAGAGAGTAGTAGTTATGGAAAAATAATTAAAAATAACGTTTTTACATTTGTTTTCCTTTCTTATGTTTATTTTTATTGTGTGTAGTTAATTAAAAAAAATTCTTTCCTTTTTTTTCTTTACCTTTCTTTTACTGTTTACTCAGTCCACTACTATATACTTTCTTCCTTTCATCTTGCAAGTTGCAATGTCCTGCCTCATCTCTTTATTTTTTTTAATTATATCACACTAAATTTATTCTATACTATTAGAAAAAATTTACTAATGTCTTTTTTTTTTAATCTTGTTATTTCTTGCCTCATCTTTTTATTCACTTTTCATTTGTGAAAAAAAAGAACAGAATTAGAAAACTATACTTCAAACATTATTTTTACGATTTACAAACTGAATATTATAGGACATTTAGATGTTTCTCGATCTTTGGTATATTGAATTTCTATATAGAATTCCATTGTACAATTTTGATAGATCCGTTGATATAATTTTCGTTGGCATAAAATGATAAAACTATTTACTAATGTCTTCTTTTTTTTAATCTTGCTATTTCTTGCCTCATCTTTTTATTCACTTTTCATTTGTGAAAAAAAAAAAAGAAGAATAAAATTAGAAAACTATACTTCAGACATTATTTTTACGATTTTACAAACTGAATATTAGAGGACATTTAGATGTTTCTCGATCTTTGGTATATTGAATTTCTATTTAGAATTCCATTGTACAATTTTAATAGATCCGTTGATATAATTTTCGTTGGCATAAAATGATTAAACTTGCACAAGTATATTCTAATGAATTTATTTATATAACAAATTAAAATTTTGATTTACCTGAAGCAGTAAATCTTCTTGTGGAATGATTCTTCAATTTTGTTAATTTACCTTCATATCCTCTTGACTTCATTTGTACAAACAAATAAATTTTTTATTTATTTGAAACAACAAAACTTTACAAAAATTCAATTACCTGAAGTAGTATATCTTCTATTGCAATAATTCTTCCATTTCGTTAACTTACTTTTCGATTATGTGCTCTCATGCATAACTTCATCTGTATAGACAAATCAAAATTCTTGATTTACATGAGGTAGTAATTTTTTTTATATATTTTTTTTGCAATGAAATTGGAATTTTAGTGGTTACTTTCAGATTTTATGTGCTCTCCTATTTTATACTTTTTATTTGATTGTAATAAGTTATTGACAACCGTTACAACTCTTCATACTCCATTAGAACAATAAAAATATCATTTATGTAAAAACTTTTCATTGTCCTCTTTAATTATAAGTTAATAGATGCATTAGATGTATTTAGTAGATTATTTTTTAAAAAAATAAAATAAAAAGTTCAAAAAATTGAGAGAAAAGATAAATTGGAATGGAGGTCATATAGGCATGCCACATCAGCTTTTCTATATTCAGCTTTATATATATATATTGATTCTTAAATTAGTATAGAAAAAATTATGTAGCATAAGGGTGTGTATTCTAACGCATAAATAAAAACGACCAAAAAGAATCCTTATTTATATTGTACGATAATTTTCTTATTAGAAATACAAAAAATAATCCACATACTTCTAGATTTAATTATTAACATATATAAAATAAATAAATTAGTTTGTATTACAAAAGGATTATGTATGTATTTATTTATAATTTATTACTTATTTTTGTTGAATGCATTTTTTTAATTATCATGACAGGCACGTGCATCACATGTAATCTTAATTGATATACATAATAGCATATAGTTTAAGTTATTTATTTATATAAATTTCATGCTAGGAGTAATAACTTTAGTAGATAATTGCTCCAAATCAATTTTCAGATCATGTATAATTTTATATTATTTAAGCCATTGATACCTAATTTTAACCCTTCAAGATATGAATAAATCTGTTGAGTTGTTTTGAGTCTGCCACTTCAAAAGAACCTGTCGAAGGAAAAGGGAAGCAGATATAGAGGGGATAGAAGCGAAATTACAATACGATGTATAGAAAAACAGGCCAAAATGCAGCCTATATACAGCAGCATACAACCGGTGTACATAGATTTAAGGGCTGACAAACGGGCAAAAGCCCAATGGTTTTCTATTTGTTACACAACAGCAAATTTAATTCAAATGGGCTCAAAGCCCATTTTTCGGGCATATTCTTAGACTTGGGACAGGTTGGGCTGAAGCCCAAAAATTTGATTTTTGTCTCTCTTTTCGTATCTTTCCTTTATTGTTATTTGTCTGTTTATATTAATCAAGCTTTTTATTTATTTTGGTTTGATTTAATTAAATCTCTTAACGAGTAACATTTTCATTAGTTAAACCTTTGAGCAATTACTTGTCTACTTAGTCTCTTTTGTTTTGCTAAAGACAACTTCTTTCTTAGATTATTATAATCCTCGTTTTGAGAAAATTTACTAAATTATTCTAATTGCTTATGTTCTTTTCCTTCCAAGTGATTTTCTTTAAAATTAGTGTTTGTTAGCGGACAATTAATCTTCTTGAAGAGTAAATGAGAACCTCTTACCTATTTTCTCTAAATTTATAAAGATTTAATCTGTTAGATTATTTTTTTAATTTCTTTAAAAATTAAGTGACGATTCTTTTGTATTTCTCAAATTTTTTTATACTTAGAGCATTTCAAAAGTGATTATTCTAAAGTTAGTAAAATTATGACATAACAACATTCAGTGGCGTAGCCACATAGTGTCAAGGGTGTCCAATTCGTCGGAAAATAATAGCATATTTACAAGTAAAATGATATACGAAATGATTAAATAACCTATTTTGGACACCCTTAACATAATAAGTTGCTATTTTTGGACACCCTTTAAGAAATTTCTAACTCCGCCACTGACAGCATCTACATTTGTAATATCATCATGGAGTGTATTACAAACTCTGTGGTGATCATAAAATACTTAGTTCTTTCTAACTCTTATGTTCTTCATCCTCGTTAGTTAGTAGCATTAGTTAGATACTTAATTAAAATTAGTAAGGTAAAATCTAGCCCCTTTATTGATACTTATCGTGTTTATCAATTTGTTACTGTATGAATGAATCCATGCAAGCTTGTTCTTCCATGTATGAAACAACTTCCATGTATGAATCACACCATTTTGCAGAAGAGAGAGATTTTATTATTATTGCTTTTCAGGTATTCTACAATGAAAGAAGAGTGCCTTCTTTTATAGATCACACTTATGCTACCTAATGTCACATAGAAATTAGTTACACAACAAATTAGTAACAAACTAATAACTAACTCTTTCTAGAATCTTCTACAGAATCTTCAATATCCAATATTCCCCCTCAAGCTTTAGTCTGAATATATGTTGAAGACTCCAAGCTTCGACAACATGAAATGATGTGAGGCTGCACCTAGTCCTTTTGTTAGTATGTCTGCCGCTGTTGTTTAGTGTTAACATAAGTAGGTAGTATCATTCCATTCTTGATCTTTTCTCTTACAAAGTGACAATCAATTTCAATATGTTTGGTTCTCTCATGGAAAATTGAATTTGAAGCTATTTGAAGTGTTGCTTTGCTGTCACAGTGTAGTTTTACAGGAATTTTCACATTGGCTTTTAGTTCATTCAACAGTCCAACTAGCCATGTGACTTCTGCAACCACTCCATCCATGCTCCTATATTCAGCTTTTGTAGAGCTCCTACTTACTATATGCTGCTTCTTTGACTTCCAGGATATAAGTGAATCCCCTACTTCACCAAATATCCAGTCATAGACCTCCTTGTGTTGGGGAAAGCTGCCCAGTCTACATTACATAATGCTTCAAGTTCAAGGCTTCTCTTGCTGCTTAACAATATGCCTTGACCAGGGCAGCTCTTGATATACCTAACTAGCCTCAGAGCTGCTTCCCAGTGTGATCTCTTAGGACGCTGCATAAATTGCGATAGATACTGAACTACAAAGCTGATATTAGGTCTAGTTATGGTTAGATATATCAATCTTCCAACTAGCCTTTGATAGCTTGTGATGTCTTTGTGTATGGGATCATCAGTAGTTCCAGTAAGTTCATCATAATCCATAGTCGTAAGTTTCACATTTGTCTCCAAAGGTGTGTTTATTGGTTTTGCACCACTGAGACCAGTATCTGAGATCAGCTCAAGGGTATATTTCCTCTAATTAAGAAAAATGCCAGACTTGGATCTCATGATTTCAATGCCTAGAATGAACTTGAGAATACCAAGATCCTTCATTTTGAATCTGCTGTGAAGAGAATCCTTTAACTCCTGTATCAACTTGTTACTATTCCGTGTTATTACCAAATCATCTACATAAATGAGAATTACAGCTATAGCCTCCCCATCCCTCTTGGTAAAGATGGAATGATCATATGAACTCTGGGAATATCCAGTAGTCAATAATGTTTCAGTGAGTTTTTTGTTCCATTGCGTAGAGGCTTTCTTGAGCCCATACAATGATTTGAGCAATTTACACACTTTATTTTCCCCTTGACTTCGAAAACCTTGTGGCATTTCCATGTACACATCCTCAAGAAGGTCACCTTGCAAATACGCATTATGCACATTCACTTGATAAAGAGGCCAGTCATGCGAGGCTACAACACCAATAGTGGTTCTAACTGTCACCATCTTGGCTATAGGTGAGAATGTCTCATGATAGTCTAGGCCCTCTTGTTGGTTGTAACCTTCAGCAACCAATCTTGCCTTGTACCTTTCAACCTTTCTATCAGCTTGAAGCTTAACTTTATATATCCATTTCGAGCCAATAGCTTTCTTTCCAGGAGGGAGGTCCACCACAGTCCAAATTGCATTTTGTTCTAAGGCATTAACTTCATCTTGCATTGCCTTGATCCACTCTGGGCAACCAGATGCTTCCTTGATAGTAGCAGGCTCCTTTATTGAGGATAATGCAGCTAGAAAGGACATATAAGAAGGACTAATCTTTGAATAGGCTTCATAGTTAGTAATAGAATAAGGCACATCTTTATGTGACTGTTTGGTAGATTTAGACACCAAATAATCTTTGTGCCTTATATGAGGCTTCATGGATCTGTTAGGTCTAGTATGTCTAAAATGTGTAGATTCTTCAGGGGAAGATGTGTCAGCAGTGACTTCATCAGTGGAATCCATAGCTTCATTACTATCAGAAACATTCATTTTTTCTCCATTATCTAATGAGTCTGTGAACTCATTTGAGTAATCATGACGAGTAGCATCTTGTAATACAAATGATGAATCAGCATGAGGCAAAGAAATAGGTGCATCATTACTGAACTCCTGGAACCATACTGACTCGGGTACCTTAAGTTGTTGTGAAGTCAACTGTGTCTTGAATGGAAACTTGTAACGACCTGTTTAGTCGTTTTGAGCAGCAGATTTTATTTCTGGAAAATTGGCTGAGGCGACGGATCCCACGACGGACCGTCATGGGCACGACGAACCGTCGCAGGGTCTCGTTTCAAAACACTTAGAAATTCTGAAATTGGGTACTGAAAATCAACTCTCTGAACTTCGTGACGAACTTGCAGGACGGACCGTCACATGCGTGACGGACCGTCACAGACCCTTGGTGGAAATTTGGGTCTCTGAACTTGGCGACGACCTGCAGGACGGACCGTCGCAGGCACGACGGCCCGTCACAGGTTGCGTAATCCCAGTCTGGGTCGGATTTCTTTACACGTTTTAAGGGACGTTTTGGACTATTCCTTCTTTAATTATAAAGTTAGAGGGTTAATATTAATAAGTCTAATTACTTGGGGGTTAAAAGAGGTAACCTTAAGTTAATTAGTGGGTTATTATTGCCACCTTTTATTCTTAATTATATGCTAATTAGGGTAAAAGAAAGAGGGTTTGAATAAGAAAACTAGAAAGAACAAAGAGAAAGAGAAAGAGAGAGAATCGACGAGGAAGAGAGAAACAAAGCTTGGGAAATTGCTTGCTTGATCGCTAATCTTCGGTGGAGGTAGGTTATGGTTTTTACGATATTCGTAGTGAACTCTTAATAGCGAATGATATGTATTGATAGTATTGTAAACCCGGCTATGTGCTTATTTGTATGCTTGCATGGATTGTGATTATATAATTGTGATTATATGAGCATGATGAAGTTATTGAATCCCAAATCTTGAAAAACCCTAATCTCTTGTTTAATGATGATGCCTTGGTTATAAAGAAGGCTTGATAAACTAAAGTAATGAGATTGATGATGCCTTGGTAATAAAGAAGGCTTGATAAACTAAAGTAATGAGAATGATGATGCCTTGGTATAAGAAAAGGCTTGATGAATTGATAGAATGAGATTAGGGGATCAGAGTGTCACGTTCCGACACATAGAATTAAGGGATCGGGTGTCACGAACCGACACGTAGATTTAGGGGATCGGGTGTCACGAACCGATACGTAGATTTAGGGGATCGGGTGTCACGAACCGACACGTAGATTTAGGGGATCGGAGTGTCACGTACCGACACATAGTATTAGGGGATCGGGTGTCACAAACCGACACGTAGATTTAGGAGATCGGAGTGTCACGTACCGACACATAGTATTAGGGGATCGGGTGTCACGAACCGACACGTAGAATTAGGGGATCGGAGTGTCACGTACCGACACATAGTAGTAGGGGATCGGAGTGTCACGTACCGACACAAGAGGAAGAAAGATAATGAATCTTGAAAGATGATAAATATACTCAATCTAATGAACCCAATTCCCAAATGAGTATGGTATTGAGGCGTGAGTCCTCATGTGTGAACTTGGCGGAAATTGTTAATGATATAGTACTTGTTGTTGCTACATGTTAAGCATTATAGTTGATTTTATAATATTAACTGATATATACTGTTCCCTATTTTGAGTTGGCCGATGATATCTACTCAGTACCCGTGTTTTGTACTGACCCCTACTTTTATGTTTTCTTCTTTGTTATTTGTGGAGTGCAGCAAACGTGCCGTCGTCTTCAACTCAACAGTGATTCTAGCCAGTCTTCGTCATACCGGATATTCAGGGTGAGCTAATGCTTCTAGCTTGGACTGGGTCTTCTTCTTCAAGTCTTGATGCCTTGAACTTCCGGCATGGACTAGCTTTTTACTTGTTTTTGCTTTCTTAGATACTCTTAGTTTAGTAATTTGAAAGTAGATGTTCTTGTGGTGATGACTTCCAGATTTTGGGGATAATAATAATAGTTTTGAATTGTTTTTGTCAATGAGTTTAAGTCTTCCGCATTATTTTCTGTTGATATACATTGAAATGTTATGGGTTAGATTGGTTGGTTCGCTCACATAGGAGGGTAAGTGTGGGTGCCAGTCGCGGCTCGGTTTTGGGTCGTGACAAAACTCATCCTCTATAAATGTGGCATCCCTGCTGACATGAAATGTATGAGACTCCAGATCCAACACCCTATATCCCTTTTGAGTTTCTGCATATCCCATGAAGACTCTTTTCTTTGCTCTAGGAACAAACTTGTAAGATCTGGGAAGTAGAGAAACAAAGCAAAGACAACCAAACACCTTCAAGTGATTTAGTTGTGGCTTAGTACCATATAACATTTCATGTGGAGACTTTCCATGTAATACTGCTGTGGGGAATCTTGTTAATCAAATAAACTGCAGCCTTTACACATTGTCCCCAATCAGAAATAGGAATATTAGCATGAAATCTCAAAGCTCTGGCAGTATTTAGTATATGTCTGTGCTTTCTTTCTACCACCCCATTCTGTTGGGGTGTGTATGCACAAGACCTTTGATGTACAATGCCTAGAGAAGCAAATAACTCACTGCATTTTGAATTCATGAACTCTATCCCATTATCAGATCTCAACACTTTCACTTTCATGCCAAACTGAGTGTTTATCATTAAAAAGAAATCCTTGAGTACAGAGTGAACTTCAATTTTTGATTGAATTAAGCAAGCCCAAGAAAACCTGCTATAATCATCTACAATTGTAATTAAATATTGCTTTGTATCATATGTGGGAGTCCTGTAAGGACCCCAGACATCTACATGTATCAACTGGAAAATAAACTAGAATTATGAACTCTGTCAATAAATATAGGTCTATATTGTTTGGCTTGAGGACATGTGTGACAACATGGAATATCAGTTAGGTGATCTTTGATATCTGAAATGAGTTACATAGCAGTAATAGAGGGATACCCAAGTCTTAAATGCCACAGTGATGATGTAGTGCTTTTATCCTTTATGGCAGTATTGACAACAACTTTTATTGGATTCTTTAACAAGCATAAACCATCATGTTCTCTACCAATCCCAATCACCTTGCCATTTAAGAGTGCTTGCATTACACAGAAATTAGGGAAGAAACTGATACTACACAATAGGTCCTTGGTCAATCTGTTAACTGACAACATGTTAAACTTGAAGTCAGGGCATGCAATGCATTTTTCACCTTATAGCAACCCAAAATAATGGAATGACATGTATTAATAATTTGAGCTTTATTTCCTGTTGGTAATTGGACAATATTTGACCTCTGATTATTCATATTGCTTAATTCTGCTAGCATTTCCTTAGATGGTGTGATGTGGTGAGTTGAACCAGAATTAATTATCCATCTATAATCATAAGCATCAGATGTCAAAGATACATTACCTGCTGAGTTTGCTTTGCAATCACCACTATCTCCAGTATTTGTATAATTACTGGTATTATTGTGTCTGAGATTTCGTATATGATTGTATTCCTCCTAAGTAAGATTGAATCCAATATCATGTCCTTCAGTGGTAGTACAATTGGCATAAGATCTAAAACCTCAACCATTTTGCTGATTATTGGATTTATAACTAGTTTGACCATTACCACCCTGAGAGTCACCATAGCTTTTGAAACCAGTGCTGCTTCCATAAAAATCACCTTGCCCTTGCTTCCTCTTGCTTTTGAAATCTGCAGGATAGCCAATGACCCTATTGCAGTCCTTTGTGAGGTGATTTTTGTAACCACAGTGCTCAGATGCAGTGTCAAATAGCTTCCTTCCTTTGAAACCTTGGCTCCTGTTGACCATCATTGTGAGAGGTTCCTTATTAACATCCATAACTCCTAGTAACCTCTGACTTTCTTCCTGTATTACTGTGGCATAGGCCTGATTATCAGTAGGAACAACCTCCTTAAGTAAAATGTCACTTATAACATGGTTGTGAGATTCATTAAGGCCCAAGAGAAACATTAATAACCTTTGCTGATTTAAATGCTTAATATAAGGCTTAGATTCATCACAGTTGCATAAAGGAGCTGGAACTAATACATCTAATTCATCCCATAGATCCCCTAGTTTTGAGTAATAGGTTGTGACTGAATCAGTACTCTGTTTTAAAGATGCAACTTCTATCCAAAGTTGATATACTCTAGTGAGATTAGATTTGTCAAACCTCTCTTTGAAGTCATCCCAGACACGTTTAGCATTAGAAGCATATACAATTGTAGTAAGCAAATCCTGAGCTACAGTACTGCTGATCCATGAAAGTACCACATCGTTGCATATTTCCCATTGATTTGCTAATCCCCTTTGAACGAGCTCTTTAGGCAAGTTCCATCTACAAATCCGAGCTTGTTCTTCACCAATAATGCAATCCTTAGGGATTGCTCCATAATCCATAGTTTGTTGGACCTGTGAGTTTGACCGCAATCAAGACTGTTCCTGGTGCATCTGATGCAGAAAGATAGAGAGGATGAGAATGTTCAAGAGTTGCTACTGTTAGATTCACCATAACAGAAAACTTATAAATTGTGATCTAATTTTGAAATCAATACACAGCTTCAGATGTATCCCTATGTCGCTGCTCTGATACCATATCAATTTGTTACTGTATGAATGAATCCATGGAAGCCTGTTCTTCCATGTATGAAACAACTTCCATGTATGAAACAACTTCCATGTATGAATTACACCAATTTGCAGAACAGAGAGATTTTATTATTATTGCTTTTTAGATTATTCTACAATGAAAGAAGAGTGCCTTCTTTTATAGATCACACTTATACTACCTAATGTCACATAGAAATTAGTTACACAACAAACTAGTAACAAACTAATAACTAACTCTTTCTAGAATCTTCTACGGAATCTTCAGTATCCAATATTGTTGATATCTTTTTAGGAAAAAAATCATATATAATTGCTCTAGTAAATAATTAATATTGAAAGCTATGTAGCATGAGGCTATTCAGCTTTTTGTCAACACCTCACAATAAATAAGTTGTTTATCTGGAGAAGTAACTAAAGTATTAATTGGACAATTAAATCCATCTACGCTTTGGTCTAGATTGTTTATATTTGATGCCACAATAAACGAGTTGTTTATTTGGACAAGTAACTAAAGTATTGATTGGACAACAACGTCGTCTTTTAACCCTAGGACACTAAAACCATCCTTGGGCCAATATATTTTAGAATGGAAAAATTACATGGATTAATACATTTTTAAAAATAATTACTAATGTTAGCAATACTTTTTGTTTATTATCATTTATAGTAATATTGTGATAAATCTATAATATGTATTAAAAGTGAATTATGTAAGTACTATATTTGAATTATAATTATTTTTGTAATATCTTATGTTTGTTTGGTAAAAAATTGTCACATGTATTATAAGTGTATTAAAATATGTGATAAATGCATCATCCATCATTATAACATATATTATATGTGAATAATAAATTGTTCTTTGTAATATGTATTAAACTTGTTTTATAAATGAATTAAAAGTGATCAAGTGAAAAAAAATGTTATTGCTATAAATGGTAAGTATTCTTTTTTATAGTATATTTATGTAAGTTTCTCATTTAGAATCCTATTTTTTCAAAAAATAACTATTTGTAGGGCAACTTTCACATATAGCAAATATAAAATTCATATTTGTATGCTATAGCAAAGTTTGCATAATTGCACCCCATAGCAAACATATAAATGTATAATTCGCTATACATATACAATTTGAAGCGAATTATATAAAACAAAGTGTATAAAACGAGAAAGAGAAATAGACTTGGACAGAGAATTGTATGAAAACGAATTGTATAGTTATAAATGTATAGAATGATTATAGACAATTTGAATTTGTATAAAATGAGAAAGAGAGAAAGGTAAAAGAGACTTGGGAGGGAATATAAAATTGAATCGGATTGTACAAAAAGAGAAAGAGAGAAATTATATACAATTTGAATTTGTATACAACGAGAAAGAGAGAAAGGGCAAAAGAAACTGGGCATGAGTGTATTTTTATTGTATAATTATAAGTGTATAGGACGAAAATATATCTATTTGCATGTGTATATACAATTTTCTCTCGCTTTATACAAATAGAAATGCAATTTATACATTTTGTTTCTGTTTATATAAGCGAGAGAGGCGAGGCTAGCGAGCGAGATCTGGGAGAGAGGAGATAGGGGAACAAAAATATATGTATTTATACAATTTTCTCTGCTTTGTACAAATAGAAACAGATTTTATACACTTGTGTTTGTTAAAAGTGATAAGAAGCGAGCGAGAGATAGAGTGAGAGATGAGAGTGGCGAGCGAGAGTGTGAGGGAGAGAGGTGACTGACAAACAGTTTGCTACGGGACACAATCAAATCAAAGGATGGTTATAGCAATTAATTTGATTTATTAGTTTGCCATTAAATACAATTTTTCCTTATTTGTATAGGTTATTTTTTTTAAAAAAAATTATATGCATTATGAGTGTTATGATTTATAATACAGAAATTGCTTTATATATGTAGAGGAGATCAAACAATTTTTTGACGAACCAATTGAAGCATATGAAAATATTTTTGATTTCTTATTTAGTGGTAAAATATTGAGATCACTAGATGATGAGAATTTCAAAAATATTGTTTTAAACCTTGAAGTTTCTTTAGCACGTAATAGTTATTTTGATATTGATGGTTTATATTTATTTTTTGAATTAAAAGTGTTAAGGAAAATAATAGAAGTTGAAGATACTAATCTAATGAAAATACTCAATTAAATAAAAAGACTTGATTCTCTTCCAAATACACATATTGCTTATAGAATAATGTTAACAGTTTTTGTAACCGTTGCGTCAACCGAAAGAAGTTTTTCTAATTAAAATTGATTAAATCTTCTTTAAGATCAACAATGTTTAGCTATATCATCTTTTGAAAAGGAATTATTAAAACAAATTGATTATAAGATAGTCGAGAATGATTTCCCATCTAAAATAATCAAAAAAATTAAATTTTAAATAAAATATATATGCTAAAAAAAATAAAATATTAAGACCCCTCTCTAAAATTTCTT
The DNA here is from genome assembly GCA_027704805.1 of Solanum corneliomulleri. Classification (NCBI taxonomy): domain Eukaryota; kingdom Viridiplantae; phylum Streptophyta; class Magnoliopsida; order Solanales; family Solanaceae; genus Solanum; species Solanum corneliomulleri. The sequence continues at coordinate 8,866,988 of JAKWIY010003054.1, read as the reverse complement.
AGGTGACTGTTGGACAATTCATAAGCATGATTATATAGATCCATCTACGCTTTGATGCCAACTGTCTGCTAATATAATTTTCGAATAGTACAACGTTAAAACGTGTAAATTACAGACAACAGTGTGCTTATAATTTAATGGGCTAAATCTTTCTTATTTAAACTCACCAAATTCAAGATGCACTTCCATAACTCACTCACATGACAAACAAATTTATTTTATTCTATAATTTCATATAATACTTTCCCATTTACGTTATATTCAAAGCAAAATCTATAATAATAATGATGAATAGTACTAGAGAAATCATCCTAGAACATGATGATGGTGAATTCTCATCAAGCAACACAAGCAGTAGTACTCTTCTAGATCCTGAGGAATTCAGAAGACAAGGACATATGATGGTTGATTTTTTAGCGGACTACTTTCACAATATTCAAAATTATCCAGTTCGTAGTCAAGTTGAACCTGGTTATCTTAAAAAAATATTACCAGATTCAGCCCCGTATCAACCCGAATCAATTGAAGAAATACTAGAAGATGTGAAAAGGAATATTTTTCCGGGGTTGACACATTGGCAAAGTCCAAATTTCTTTGCATATTTTCCTTGTATTTCAAGTAGTGCTGGAATTCTAGGTGAAATGCTTAGTGTTGGTCTTAATGTTGTTGGATTTAGTTGGATTACATCACCAGCAGCTACTGAGCTAGAGAATATTGTAATGGATTGGCTTGGAAAATTGATTAATCTACCTAACACATACCTTTTCTCTGGGGGTGGTGGAGGTGTTATACAAGGTAGCTTTCAAAATATTCATATTCAAATACATGCCAACTAGTAATAATGATTGATCAATTGTCCAAACAAGATTTCTAAAGAATAACAACTACATATACCATACTTGATATGTTTGAATAAAAACATGACGTATGTAGTTGCATGAATTAACGTACCTTTTTACTATTTCTAATAGGTACAACTTGTGAAGCTATGTTGAGCACTATTGTTGCTGCAAGAGATCAAATGTTGGAAAAAATTGGAAGAGACAACATTGGAAAACTAGTAGTTTATTCATCTGATCAAACTCATTCATGTTTCCAAAAATCTATCAAGATATCTGGGATTAGATCAGAAAATTTTCGCGCTATCCCAACAACAAAGGCTACTGAGTTTGCCCTATGTCCAAAATCATTACGTGAAGCTATTCAAAAAGATATAAAAGTTGGATTAGTACCCTTATTCTTGTGTGCAACTATTGGAACTACTTCAACAACTACTGTTGATCCATTACATCCACTTTGTCAAATCGCTAAAGAATATGGAATTTGGGTACGTACGTTGAATTTTGACTATTTCATTTAACAACATAGACGATTAGAAGAAATCATCATTTTTTAAAAAAATTTTATTTATATATATCATAGGTACATGTTGATGCAGCGTATGCAGGAAGTGCATGCATTTGCCCAGAATTTCAACATTTTCTGAATGGCGTTGAAAATGCAAATTCTTTTAGTCTAAATGCACACAAATGGTTATTTTGTACATTGGATTGTTGTTGTCTTTGGGTGAAAGATCCACACTCACAAAAGCCTTATCAACTACACCTGAATACTTGAGAAACAAAGCTAGTGAATCCCAACAGGTAAAACCTATAATTTTAGATTTAATAGTTATTTACACCTATGTTCAAATTATTATATGTTGATGATTTTCCTATAAAACATACAGGTGGTAGATTACAAAAATTGGCAAATTACTTTAAGTAGGAGGTTTAGAGTATTGAAGTTATGGTTTGTGTTACGATGTCATGGTGTAGTCAACATTAAAAAATTCATAAGAAGTCATATCAAAATGGCTAAGAATTTTGAAGGACTTATATCAATGGATGAAAGATTTGAAATTGTGGTCCCTACAAATTTTTCTATGGTGTGTTTTAGGGTTTCACCTTCGGCATTGCAAAAAAAGTTTGATTTTGTTGATGAAGTGAGAGTGAACGAGTTCAATGAGAAGTTATTGGAATCAATTAATTCAAGTGGTGTTATTCATATGACTCATACAATAGTTGGAGGAATTTACATGATCCGTTTTGCAATTGGTGCACCTCTCACACACTATTCCCATATTGCTAATGCTTGGGATGTGATTCAAAACCATGCAAATGTTATGCTATAAATTTTGACATTTGTTGAATAACGTGAGCATTATTTTGAAAAATAAGACATGTTAACGACAATAGCTCAATTGCCTTAAAGCATGTAAAATATATCAAAAATGATTTTTAGCGACAATTAATTATCGTCAATAGCTTAATTGTCATTAAATATGTATTTTTAGTGGCAATTAGCAGTCTTTTTATATGTCCCTGAAGTCTTTAACGGCATATTGAATCTAATTACACTTAACTAATGTCGGTAAGACTTTAGCGTTCTTTATTAATGTGTTTATTTGTTACCGCTAAAAGTTATTTTTATTGTAATGGCAGTACATCGATGATAATGTAAAATTTCTCTTACATTATTGGTATATACTAAGTATTTATTTATTTTTGTTTTCTTGTGTATTATTTTTCATTTCATCATGTCTGTTTGTTACAATATTATTATTTTTCTGTAACCTCCTTAACACATCTACCAAATTCAAATTCTAAATAAATTAAGAGTTTATTGATACTCATATTAACATAAAAAGTAATCCTATCAAACAGTCAATCCCAAGTTAGTTATATCCCATCCGTTTAAAAAAGAATGACCTAATTTGATTTAAAACAGAGTTTAAGAAAAGAAAGAAGACTTCTTAATCTTGTGGTTCTAAATTAAAGTTATGTCAAATGTAACAAAATGTCCTTTAATCTTGTGGCCTTAAATATGCCACGTAAAAAGTTAAAGTTAACTTGTTGCCAGAAAAAGAAAGGGGTCATATTCTTTTTGAAACACACTAAAGAGAAAATCAGGACATCCTTTTTTAACAGAGGGAATATATGTTTCTTCCCTTGGGATTAAAAGTTGAGAACCATAATGTGGCCCACCTAGCCTAAGCTTAGGTTAATCCTTTGTGTAATAACCCGAGTCAGCGTACTCTTAGAATCCCCTTAGGGGTTGTTTGGTTGGAAATTAGTTATCTCAGTATAACTTATCCCGAGGTTAGTTATCCTGGGATACCTTATCCCACCGTACTCTTAGAAATTTTATCTCTTTATTTTTGAATCAATTGTGTCAAGTTTTGTTTATCATAAATGGCAATTGATAGTACTACGACTTCTATGGCTATTGCTACACCAATCCGAACTGTTGTGCCACCGGTAGAGAAATCAAAAAAATTCTCTCTAGCGAACTTCAAAGAATGGAAGCATAGGGTATTTTTCTATCTTACCACTCTTGGTTTGCAATAACTTAAAGTGTTTGGTGCCGAAGACAGAGAGAATTTCATGGTTATTGAAGCATGGAAACAAGTAGACTTCTTATGTAAGGGCTATATTTGAGCGGTTTAGAGGATGACTTATGTCATGTATACAACACATTGACAATTTTAAAAGAATTGTGGATTGCACTACAAAAAAAGTAAAAGACAGAAGATGCATGCTTAAAAAAGTTTGTGGTTGAAAAGTTTTTAGATTATAAAATGACCCATAGCAAAACTGTTGGATCCCAATTTTAAGAGCTTCAACTTATTTTTCATGATCTTATTGCTGAGGACATGATTGTTAATGAAGCATTTCAAGCTTGATTTATCTTAAGATTAAGGAAGATACCAAAATCGCTGAAAAGAAATCACGTGGAAACTAAAAAATTATGGGAGTTAATATGGAAGAGACTCATACCAAAGACAAGAAAATAAAGAAACCCAATAGACAAAGGACAAAGTAGAGAAATTTAAAGGAAAATGTTACATACGTGGTAAGACAAGACACAAGTCTGCTGACTGTCATACTCCAAAGAAGGTCAAGGACTCAAGCCAACATGGTAAAAGAGATGGAGGATGAAAATGACCTCTATGAATGTTATCTTAGTGCAACTTAGTCAGAAATCTGAAGGAGTGATTTTTCAATTCTGGTGTCACTCGACATGTTTGTTCTGTGAGAGAAGCTTTTGCAAGTTATACTCCTGTTGGTTCGTTGAACATCTATCATGGAGAATACAACAACAGTGAAGCTTGCAAGAATAGGAAAAATAATGTTGAAAAAGACATCTGACAAGGTGTTGACTTTGAACCACGTCCTGCACGTAAAGAATATAGTGTCTATTGGACTACTCATTTAAAATGGATTTAAATGTGTCCTAATCAATGACAAAGTTGTAATAAGTAATAATGATTTGTGCTTAGGAAAGAGCTACCTCATTGAAGGCTTTTTCAAACTGAATGTAATGGTGTGGACAGTATTTATAAAAATTATACTTCTCTTCACTTAGTAGATTCAAATGATTTATGGCATGCGATTTTGAGACATGTCAATTACAAAATCTTTCGAAAATTGATTACTCTAGAAATATTGCTTAACTTAAAGTGTGATAAATCGAAATGCAAAATGTGTGTTGAAGTTAAGTTTGTTAAACATCCTTATAAGTCTATTGATAGGAATTCAAATCCTCTAGATTTAATATATGCGCTATGAAGTCAATACCATCCCGCGGTGGAAAAAAGTACTTCATAACTCATATTAACGATTGCACTCGATATTGTTATATATATTTGCTTAATAGTAAAGATGAAACAGTTGATGCATTTAAGCAATACAAAAAAGAAGTGAAGAGTCAACTAAATCAAAACATAAAAATGATTCGAAGTGATAGGGGTGGAGAGTACAAATCTCCTTTTGTAGAGATATGGTTAGAATATGATATGATTCATCAAACTATTGCCCCTTACATACCACAATAAACTGAAATGTGGAATTGAAGAACATAACATTAAAGAAAATGATGAATATTTTATTAATTAGTTTCAATTTAGTCTTAATCTTGTAGGGGGGAGAGCTATCCTTGTAACTAACCAAATACTCAATAGGGTACCCTAAAGTTAAACAAACTTTATGTGATATACGTCATAGAAAGGAAGGTATCTCAATTTGAAATATTTTAAAGCGTGGGGGTGTATAGACAAGGTACAATTTCCTTTGCGCAAGAGGGTGAAATTTGGACCTAAAATAGTAGATTGTGTATTCGTCTGATATGTTGTGAACAACAAGGCCTGTCGATTTTTAGTTAACAAATTTGAGAATCTTGAAAGTTTTATCAATACGCTGAATAAGTCAGATAATGATGAGTTATTTAAACATATTTATTCATACAAACATGAATGTGAATCGTCAATTGGAAGATCTAAACGACCAGGAGAAGAATCAAAGGAAATACAAAACATATAGAGGATCCTAGGCGTAGTAAACATCAACAGAGATCCAATTCTTTTGGACCAGATGTTGTAGCACTCCTACTTGAAAATGAGCGTCTAACATTTAAAGCAACCATGTCTTATTCTAAGTCAACTTTTTGGAAAGAAGCAGTCAACAATGAGGTTGAATCAATTTTGAATAATCATACTTGGGAATTGATTGATCTTTCTCCAGGAAATAAACCTTTAGAATCAACATGAATTTTTAAAAGAAAAATAAAAGTTGATGGGAGTATTGACTAATATAAGGTTAGACTCGTAGTTAAAGGATACAGACAAAAGGAAGGACTCGATTATGTTGATACATACTCTCAAACAACAAGGATAACATTTATTAGGTTGTTAATAACACTAGTGACCGTGCATAATCTTGAAATCTATCAAATGCATGCTAAGAAGGTCTTCTAAATAAAGAATTAGAGGAGGAAATTTACATGGAACAATCTGAGGGCTTTGTAGTTCCTTGTAAATAAATGAAAGTTTGCAAACTTGTTAAGTTTTTATGGGGTCAAACAAGCACCCAAATAATAATAATATGTTAAATTTGATGAAATGATGCAAACAAATGGATTCAAAAAAATCGAGTGTGATAAATGTGTCTACATTAATTGAAAACATTTCGAATCATGAAGTATGTTTGTTTGTATTTTGATGACATATTAATAATGAGTAAAGATATTGACGATATAAATGCTACTAAGCACATATTCTCCAACAAGTTCGTTATGAAGGACTTGAGAGTTGCTGATTTGATCTTAGGAATCAGAATTAATACAAATCCTCAAGGACTAGCATTATCACAATCTCTTTATATTGAAAGAGTATTTGATAAGTTCAATTACTTGAATTTTTACAACGGCGAGACTCCAATTGATATAAGCTTAAAATTTTAAAAGAATGAAGGTGAAAGTGATTCTCAATTGGACTATGTCAGAGTGTTAGGGAGTTCAATTTATTTTATAAATCGTATACAATCAAATATAGCATGTGCCATTAGCAAATTGAGTAGGTTCACTATAATCCTGTCCAAACTCACTAGATGGAAATGAAATGTGTTAGGGTATCTAAAATATACACAATACTATGTCTTGCATTATTAATAAATATTATACCATGATTGAAGGATATAATGATTCAAATTGAATCACCGGTTCAAATGATTGTAAAATCCATAAGTGGGTATATGTTTACCTTTGGTGGAGGAGCAGACACTTGAAAATCATCTAAATAGACATATATAGCTCGCTTTGCAATGAGATCTGAATTTATTTCCTTATATAAGATAGACGAAGAAGCTTAAAGGCTCAGGAACTTCTTATAGGACATTCCATTCTGGTCCAAACTTGTGGGACTTAAATGCATACATTGTGACAGTCAAGTAGCAATACGTAAGGATGTACATCGGGAAATCTTGCAATATTGTAACTGCTCAAGATATAATGTATCAGATCCATTAACAAAAGGCATAGTTAGAGAGACAGCTGATAGATCATACGAAGGAATCACTACAACAAATATGATATATAGATACGAAATTATTAGCTACAACACAAAATTCGTCACTATTTGTTCGCTATTAGTGAAAAAAAATTACATTTTGTACTTAAATATATGAGCCACATATTTTTTAACACAAAACATAAAACTTCGTAATAAAATTTTGTCCACTAAAGTTTCCCACCAAAAATTGGATTGGAGCTATTTCTTGAGGACAATTTGAAATTATTAGGTGACACGCTATTTTGTCACTAATGATGTTCCCAATTAGAGATAACCCATTTTTTGTCTCTAAATTAGTTAAACTTTGGTAAGAAAATTTTTGTCGTAAAAGGTATATTGATGTATTAGTGACAAATCATTTTTCGTCCTAGAATTAGTTAAAATTTGTAGACGAAAAACTTTTCTCGCAAAAACTTATATCGATACATTAGTGACAACTCATTTTTTGTCTTAAAATTAGATAAAATTTTTTTGTCGCAAAACATATATTGATATGTTAGTGACAAACCATTTTTTGTCTTTAAGTTAGTAAATTTTAGGATATGAATAATTTTGTTGAAAAACATATGTTGACACATTAGCGACGAACTAGAGATTGTAGTTAATCATCGTAAACCTTAGCCGCAAATTTTTATTATTCAATTATGGCCTTTATTTTTGTCATTAATAGGTCGAACGATTAGTGACAATTGTACAATTGTATCTATTCAACCTATATTTAGTTACAAAGAAATCTTGTCACCAAAAAAATGTATGTTCAATGGCTACAACCTAACGTTATGCAATGTATTACCTAGTAATTAAGACAAACAAATAAATCAAACAGGAATCTCTCGTACTTGAATAGTGCAATTATTGGATACAGAAAAAAATCATAGTTCTAAATTATAACATAATTAATTGAAAAAACATTTTTAACTAACTAAATTTTTTCCTAGAAAAATATTATACATTACACACCACACAAATAGAACTTTTTGTTCTAAAATATTAGACAATATTGCAGACAAGATAAAAATAACAACACAATAAAAAGGACAAAATATCTTAACACCATTAAGATAGTTTGAATGAAAAGTGTTTAAATAAAGCTGAAGGAATATTGATTGTATTGAAGTGTTAACCTAATAAGGGAATACATGGGAGATATATATAGGAGATATAGGAAGGAGTATTAATCCTAATAGGACTAGGATTAAGGAGTACTAATCCTAATAGGACTAGGATTAGTACACAGTAAATACTAATATTATTTTATACTATTTATTTAATACTATCTGTTATTATCCCCCCTCAAGCTGAGCTGAGCGGAAGCGAACGGAAGCTTGGAACTGAGGTAATCGTGCTGTCGGCTCGGGAGAGGCTTGGTGAGAATATCAGCCGGTTGTTCTTCAGTTGGTACATACTGCACAGTCATGGTGCCGGCCTGAACTTCATCGCGAACAAAGAGACAATCGGTATCAACATGCTTCATTATGGTGTGTAGGACAGAATTCTTGGCCACACAGATGGTTGATTTGTTATCACAATAGAGAGCAGGAACAGTGTGAGTGACGCGGAGTTCGCGAAGAATATATGTGACCCACATGGTCTCAGCAGCAAGAAGAGCAAGGGCGCGGTATTCAGCTTCAGTCGAGGACCGAGAGACCTTGGGTTTTTTTTTTTGTACACCAGGAGATCAGGTTCGGCCACAAAAAAAAATAAACCCCGATGTAGATTTTCTGTCGTTTTTATCATTCACCCAATCTGAATCTGAGAAACCCCGAAGCTCCAAGTCCCCGGGTCGAATTAGTAAACCACGACCAAGAGTGCCAAAAATGTACCTGAGAATGCGTTTTAGACAATGGTAATCATGTTCACTTGGTTGATGCATGCGCTGAGCAACTCGGTTGACAGCAAACTGAATGTCACGACGGGTAATGGCCAGATACTGTAGAGCCCCAATGAGGCTGCAGAAGTGGGTGATATCGGCAAAGGGGGTGTCGGCTCCATTCGTAGACGAAGAGACTGCCATCGGTGTTGGTTGACTGGTGCATTTTTCAAGTCCAGCTTTCTGCAACAGATCTCGAGCATATTTTGACTGATGAAGAAACAAGCCGCTGCCTGTCCGAGAAACCTCCATTCCCAGAAAATAATGTAACGGGCCAAGGTCCTTTATTTTGAAGGTAGTATGCATAGCTCGAGTGACATCCTGAATGAGAGCTGCAGTAAAGCCTGTAATAATGATATCATCTACATAGACAAGAAGAATGACTGTACCGTGTGCTGAATGTCGAGTAAACAGACTCGTGTCGTGTACGCAACACGTGAAGCCGAGTCCCTGGAGGAACATTTTCAGACGTGTGTACCAAGCACGGGGGACTTGCTTGAGCCCATACAGAGATTTCTGGAGTTTGCAAACATGTTGAGGGAAGCGGGGATCAACATAGCCCGGTGGTTGCGTCATGTAGATAGTTTCATCAAGCATGCCATGAAGAAAAGCATTGGAAACGTCCAACTGATTGATGAGCCAATTGTTGCGCATGGCGAGTGACAGTACCAGGCGAATGGTTTCCTGCCGAATAACATGACTGAATTCTCGGAGTAATCAAGCCCATACTCCTGATTGTAGCCTTTAGCAACCAAACGAGCCTTGTACCTGGAAATACTGCCATCTGCATTGTGTTTAATTTTGTACACCCATTTACAGCCCACTGGGTGCCGCCCAAGGGGCTTAGGTACAAGAACCCAAGTTTTCTGATCAATCAAAGCCTTAAACTCGTCATCCATAGCATGACACCAATAAGCATTTTTTGAGGCAACAGAGTAGGTTGTTGGTTCACTATCGGGAAGGGGTGTATTTGGTAGTATGGTAGCCTGAAAGGTTTTGGGTTTAAAGATACCGGCTTTGCCACGGGTTAACATGGGATGAGTATTGGGGGGTGGCACGGGCGGTGGTGATTCGGGGGTGGTCGGGAAGGACCCAAAATGGATCGGGCTTGTGATGTTGTGGGTATGGGGTTGTTCGGGTTGGTTGTGAGTGTGGGTGGTGGTTGCGGGTGTATTGTGGGTGACGGTCGATGGGGTGATGAGGGGTGGTTGGGTAGTGGGTAAAGTGTGGGGGAAGGTGGTGAGGGACCCTGTGAGTATGTTGGAAAAAGGGGAAGGACGCCAATGAATGATGTATTTGTGGAGGAGGAAATAGACTCGTAGGGAAACTCATTTTCGACAAATTTGACATGACGAGATATGTAGACTTTATGAGTTTGTGGGTCAAGACAACGATAACCCTTGGAGGTACGATGATAGCCCAAAAAAATACAAGGACGGGATCAGGGTTGTAATTTGTGAGTAATATGAGGGCGTAGCCAAGGGTAGGCAAGACACCCAAAGACGCGGAGGTTGGTATAATTGCGAAGTTCTTGGTAAAAGAGTTGATAGGGTGATTTGTTGGATAGGGTGTGACTGGGCATTCTATTAATGAGGTAGTTTGCGGTGGCTAGAGCTTCTACCCAAAAGGAGACAGGGAGATGAGATTGATGTAGAAGAGTAACCACCGTTTCAATGAGATGGCGATGCTTACGCTCAGCCACCCCATTCTGTTCGGGAGTGTATGGACATGAGGTTTGATGTATAATTCCCAGGGATTGCAGAAACTGGCCAAAGATGTTATTTACATATTCCTTTCCATTGTCACTTCGAAAAAGTTTAACATGAGAATTGAATTGTGTTTTGACCATTTTTTCAAAAGTGACAAAGGTGGTGTATGCCTGTGATTTGTGTTTTAGTGAGTACAACCAAATGTATTTTGTAAAATTATCCACAAAACAAATATAATAGCGAAAACCAGCAAATGAAGGAACAACAGTAGGACCCCATAGGTCAGAATGAATAAGTTTAAAAGGTGAAGTTGTACGCTTCTCAGATAAATTAAAAGGTAATTTATGAGATTTAGCAATTGAACAGGAGTCATAATTGTTTACATGAATGGAAGAAAAACCTAATTGAGACATTAAAGAATTTATTATTTGAGTAGACGGGTGACCCAGACGACTGTGCCACAACAGACTGTGGCCATCAGCCGAAAGAGCCACCGAAGCCACAGGAACGCTTTCTGAAACTGGGTGGGCAGACGAACTTGTGCCAGGAAGAACGTACAGACCATGCTCACAGGGGCCCTGAAAAATCACCCTCTTGGTAGTATTGTCTAGGATCTGAAAATCATTAGAGGTGAACAAGAGTGAGCACTTATTGTCTTTTGTGAATTGGTGAACTGAAAGGAGATTGGTTTTAGTAGAAGGGACGAGGGTAAGGTTACCTAGGTGAAAGATAGCGGTGAGGGTTTTAATGGTACCCGTGCCAGTGTGAGAAATATTAAGGGACTCACCATTGCCAACAGTAATACCATTGGAGCCATGATATGGATTTAGAGCGTTAAGCTTGGATAGATCAGAAGTAACATGCATGTTGGCCCCAGTATCCAACAGCCATTCAGAGGAAGGGCCGGCTTGAGATGCATAATTGGCACGGTTATCACTATTTAGGCTCTACTCACACCGAAACCAGCAACGAACAGTGGTGTGTCCTGTTTTCTGACAGATTTGACAAGTTGGACGATCCCGCTCGTAAGTGCCCTGCCCGCCGCTGCCAAAGGAGTGCAGGCTGTTGTTGCTGCCGTGCTGCTGACCGTCGTACGGAGGACGACTGCCCTGCCGACCGCCGCGCCCGCGGCCTCCGCTGTTTCTGCCGTAGCCGCCGCGGCTCCCCTACCGGCCGCCACCACGCCCCCCGCAATAGTTCTGGCTTGCGGTGAGGGCGGTGGCCGGCTTCATAACAGCGGCTTCTCGGAGAAGAAGTTTGCTCTCCAGATCCACGTTGATTTCTTCACTTTTTAGCCACGAGGAGAGAGTAGCCAGGTCAACGGGCGTTGGACTGATGCGAACCGCCTATTTAATGGAGGAGTAAGCTGATGGGAGCCCCCGAATGACGCACATGACGAGATATTTTTCGGAAATGATTTCGTTCACGGTGTCGAGGGCTGTGATGATGGTGGAGACCTCGTCTAAATACTCCGCCATAGTTTTCGTGCCTTTGGTAATTGTGTGGAGACGATCACGCAATTGAAAAATATGAGAGTGGGAAATTGATGCATAGCATGTTGTGAGGGCCGTCCACAGGGCTGAAGCAGTTGTGTAGGATCGGACGTGTTTCTGAACCATGGGAGAGATGACCGCAATCAAACATGATCGGATCTGTCCATCCACGGCTTTCTAGGCGGCATGGGCCGGATTGGTTTTTTCTGATTTGTCCGTGGCGGTGATGACTGCCGGCGGCGGTTCTGTGCTTCCATCGACGTATTTGAGAAGGTAATTGGCCTCAAGGGCTGTAAGAACGGTGATTTTCCATGTAGGGTAATTTATGTCTGATAATTTTTCGGGAATCAGGGCATGAAGATGCCTGAGAAGGAGTTTAACGCCAGAAGGAAGTGAATCGAGAGGATCCACCTCGGTTGTCATGGCTGCCGCCGCCCAAGAGAAGAGAGGGAACGATCGGTGCCCTAAAGAGAGAAAAAAAAACTAGAGAAAAGAAGATCTAGGTTTTCTGGCTCTTGATACCATGAAGGAATATTGATTGTATTGAAATGTTAACCTAATAAAGGAATACATGGGAGATATATATAGGAGATATAGGAAGGAGTACTAATCCTAATAGGACTAGGATTAAGGAGTACTAATCCTAATAGGACTAGGATTAGTACACAGTAAATACTAATATTATTTTATACTATTTATTTAATACTATCTGTTATTAAAAGCTTCCAAAACTATTAAGAGCTTATTGCTCTCCAATTATTAGTTATCCAAAATATTTTTCTTAAACTTTTAAATTTTGTTCTTGCTGCTTGTTTATCAAGAATTGATAAAATTCATTGTATAAATCATATTTGATTAAAGTACAAATAAGACCACGTTGCATTTATAAGTTTGCTTAAAAACCGTTGAATATATCATGTTCATTTTTTATTCTGAAAATTTAAGTATTAGAATTGATACAAAACTACTCTCCATCCACCTATTGGCTCCAAAATACCCTTCTTATCCAATACCCTTTTCATCCACATTTAAGATCAAACTTGACCACTTATTTAATAGTTTTAAATTTAAACTATTAAATATTTTTTAAATACGTGGTGCTCAACTATTTGTTATAATTTAACTTATTAATATAATTTATAAATCAATCAACTACCCACCCATTACCAATTAAACCCCACTCAATCAATAAACCCGCCCAATTTATATGCAACAACAGGATAGATACTGCCAATGAGTGTTTCTAAAAATTTGAGGCGAAAGTGTCCATAGAAGTGCATTATCATACATTCAAGTCCTCAATCAAAACATATTATAATTCAAGTGTCTAAATAAAAATTACTGATACACTTAAAAGTCTGACTATGTTCATATTAATTATTCTTTTTTTCTCAATTATGTGATGTTACTTAATAGATAATTTTTTTATAAAATAATGTAATAAAGTTTTAATATTTAAAACAAATCATAAATATTATAAAATTATATTTAAAAAAGTGCATGAATTAATTTGGGATGTACTACTTCTTCACCTTTAATCATAAATTTCAAATACATGATTGAAGTAGAATCCTATTGAAAGTGTCCTCCTAAATAAGTAGCTCAACCTAATTGTGGCTTCAATTTGGACTCAAATAATTTTGGATGACATTTTCAGAAGTCTATAATTTCGTCGTATTTTAGTAGTGTTTAGGACAATGTTGATATTAGAATTGGGGTTTAATTAGTATGGGTGGGTAGTGAATTGACTTATACATGATATTAATAAATTAAATTATAACATATAGTTGAGTGCCAAGTATTTCCCCGCCACAGTTTTTCGCTGGTAACATAAGAGATCTAATTCACCTCCATTTAAGCAGTAATGGGTGGAGGCAATAGTCAGAAAGGCAAGATGACTCGTGAGAAGAACATAGAGAAGATGAAAGGCGCAAAAGAAAGCCAACTTGACGCGAACAAGAAGGCCACGAATATCCGGTGCAAGGTGTGCATGCAGACTTTTATCTGCACAACGTCAGAGGTGAAGTGCAAGGAACATGTCGAGGCCAAACATCCAAAATCTATCCTCGCTACCTGTTTCCCTCATCTCAAAAAGTAAAATTAGGTGTCGAACATGTCTTGTAGAAAATGTTAGTAACAAATCCAAGCAAGATGTAAAATTGTGTATTTATCCCACACATAAATAGGTCGGGCCAAATTTTTAGTTTGTGCACTCTTCTCTTAAATGGTTGATACCATGTGGTATATATGAATTTTTCAATGAATTTGGTGTTGTATTTTTGTTCAAAAAAATAGCACCAAGTATTTAAAAAAATATTTAAATAGTTTAAATTTAAAATCGCTAAATAAGTTGTCAATTTTGAACTCAAAGGTGGATGACAAAGGTATTTTGGTGCCAATAGGTGGATGAAAAGGGCGTTTTGGAGCCAATATGTGGATGGAGGCCATTTTTGTACCAGTTTCAATATTTTGATGGTATTTTAGTCCTTTTTTTTTTTAATTTTAGAGAAGAAGTACTGGACAAACTCATTATATGTAACGACCTGTTTAGTCGTTTGAACAGCAGATTTTTAATTCTGGAAAAACTGGCTGGGACGACGGAAGTAGAGACGGACCGTCGTAGTCACGACGGCCCGTCATGGATGTTTCGTCCCATGACACTTAGAGTTCTGAAATTGGGTACTGAAAATTGACTCTCTGTAAATTGTGACGGACCTGCAGGACGTTCCGTCACATCCACGACGAACCGTCGTGGGTTTCCGTTGCAAAACACTTCAACGTTTGAGAATTTGGTTCGAGAAACGAGTTTCTGACCGCCATGACGGACGTGCAGGACGGACCGTCACAGGCGTGACGGACCGTCACAGCGTCCGTGGTGACGATGGGGTTTTGGGCAGGCGCGACGGCCATCGTGACGGACCGTCGCAGGCACGACGGCCCGTCACAGGTTGCGCAGTCCCAGGCAAAATAGGATTTCTCCACACGTTTTAAGGGTCGTTTTTGACTATTCTTTCCTTAATTATAAAGATTGAGGGGTAACATTAATAAGTCTAATTACTTAGGGGTTAAAAGGGGTAACCTTAAGTAAATTAGTGGGGTTTTATTGTCCTTTTTCACACTTAATTATATGATTAATTAGGGTAAAGGAAAGAGGGTTTGAATAAAACAAAAGAGAAAGAACAGAAAGAGAGAGAGAGCAGATCGATCGAATTGGTTGAGGAGAATAGCAAGCTTGGGAAATTTCTTGTGGATTCCAATTCTTCGGTGGAGGTAGGTTATGGTTTTTATATTACGATATTCGTAGTAAACTCTTGATAGTGAATAATATGTGTTGATGATATTGTAAACCTGTCTATATGCTTATTGTATGCTTGTATGAATATGATTATGTGATGTTGATAAAACAAGCATGATGAAAACCATTGAATCCCAAATCTTGAAAGAAACTTTAATCTATGATATTAATGATAATGCCTTGGTATAAAAGAAGGCTTGATTAATTAAAGTGATTGGGATTGATGATGCCTTGGTTTAGAGAAGGCTTGATGAACGGATAAAATAGAATTAGTGGATCGGAGTGTCACGTTCCGACACATAGAATTAGTGGATCGGAGTGTCACGTTCCGACACATAGTATTAGTGGGACGGGTGTCACGAACCGACACGTAGATGTAGGGGATCGGAGTGTCACGTACCGACACATATAGGGGATCGGAGTGTCACGTTCCGACACATATAGGGGATCGGAGTGTCACGTTCCGACACATATAGGGGATCGGAGTGTCACGTTCCGACACATATAGGGGATCGGAGTGTCACGTTCCGACACATAGTAGTAGGGGATCGGAGTGTCACGTACCGACACAAGAGGAAGAAAGATAATGAATCTCGAAAGATGTTAATATACTTAACATAATGAACTTAATTCCCAAATGAGTATGGTATTGAGGCTTGAGTCCTCATGGATGAACTTGATGGTATTTATTGACGATTATACTACTTGATGCTACATGTTGAGTTTATAGTTGATTTATAATATTACTTGATATATATTGTTCCCTATTTTGAGTTAGCCGATGATATCTACTCAGTACTTGTGGTTGTACTGACCCCCTACTTTTATGTTTTCCTCTTGTTATTTGTGTTATGCAGCAAACGTTCCGTCAACTTCGACTCAGCAGTAGATCAAGCCGTCTTCACTCCATCGGAAATTCAGGGTGAGCTAATGCGTCTAGCTTGGACTGGGTCTCCTTCTTCAAGTCTTGATGCCTTGAACTTCCGGCATGGACTAGTTTTTACTTGTTTTCAGCTTTTTAGACATTCTTAGATTAGTAAATTGAGATAGATGTTCTTGTGATGATGACTTCCAGATTTTGGGGATATTAATAATAGTTTTGAGTTGTTATTAATGAGTTTAAGTCTTCCGCATTACTTTTGTTGATATTGTATTAAAATGTTAAGGTTTAGATTGGTTGGTTCGCTCACATAGGAGGGTAAATGTGGGTGCCAGTCGCGTCCCCGATTTGGGTCGTGACATTATAGAACATAGAGATATTTCACTTATGTATTTAACATTAGTTTGTGTTGAACTTTTTTTTTTCAAAAAAAAAAAGATGACTGTATGTTCTTCTAACAATTATTCTTATTATTATAATTTATAGTATAAATTATAGGAACCACATATTATAAATACAAAATAACCATTTATCCCTTTAAGAATTGAAATTACAAAAAATCCCTTAAAAAGCAAAGAAGCGGGATACATCACTCTGGCACGGGATACATAAGAACTGATACATCAAAGTTAAAGGCTGCTGCGATTAATTAGGGTTAATTAACGTGATTTCTGTTATTCTTAACTGAAATCACGTAATTAATGGTCATCAGATTGTGTAACGGATTAGTAGGGATACATCACTCTGGCAAGGGATACATCACTCTGGCACGGGATACATATTAACTGATACATCATAATTAAAAAAGGCTGCTGCGATTAATTAGGATTAATTAACGTGATTCCTGTTATTGTTAACTGAAATCACGTAATTAATGGTCATCAGATTGTGTAACTGATTAGTAAATTCAAATTTTAAATCAGATTAGCTTCATAATTCAAAAATATTCTTGTAAAGGTTGATCTGCATACTAAGAATTTAAAAAAAAAAAGGTTTTGAAGATGAATATCTCAATTCTGCTGCGGCATTCTGGAATTTGGGTAAGCGATATTAATTATGAAGGTTACAAAGTTGATGGAATTGTTGTTGGCCATTCTATTTCGTTTGTGAATCTGAAAACGTTGATTTTAGCAGAGCTTGAGATCGACAATGTTACAAAGGATATTGAAATACGATACATTGTCGAGGGAAGCTCATGTCCGTTGAAAATCAAAAACGAAATGGGTGTGAAACTTTATTTCGAAGTGAAAAAGAATGCAACTGGAATTGGCATGTATCCGCTTTGTATTGATACAACTGATAAAATTGTTGGGGATATACGTAATTTTGATTGTTCATCAGGTGAAGTCGTTTGTGTGGAAGGTACCGAAAGAGATACTGAAGCTCTTGCTCTGGTCGAGTCTAGAATTTGTGACATTGATTATATTCCAGAATTAAATGCTACGAATTACATAACTGATTCCAATAGTACTGAAGTGAAGACTGGGTTGTTGTATAAGGACAAAGATACACTTGTTGCTGTAATGACTAAATATAAAATAAAGAACAACTTCAATTTTCGTGTGAAAAGATCGGATAAGAAAAGGTATTTCAATGCTTACTCAATGATCTGTTTGTTTTTCTCTGTTTATATTTCTTTATATTGTATCTGATACATAATTCAAAACAGTGTATATCTTGTTGTTATATTTATAGCATTGCTTTTCTTATATGAATTAAACCACTTAAAATTTTTGGACAGCTATGTGTTGGTTTGCTTCAGCGACCAATGTGGATCGACATTAAAATCATCTTGCAGAAAAAAATCTGATGTATTCAAAGTGAGATATTTCAATAGTGAACATACTTGTCCGATGCGCGATAGGATACTAACAAAAGTACAAGCAACAATTGGATTTATTAGTGGTGTGACTTCCCCTAAATTGGTAAATCATAAAAGAATCCATACACCTTGGGATGTAATTGAAGATATTAGAGAATTGTATGGGGTTGAGATATCGTACCAACAAGCATGGCGTGCTAGAGAACGTGCACTAGAAATGCTCAAGGGTAAGCCATCAGAAGGATATAAACAGATGCCGAGATACATATGGATGCTAAATAAAGTATATCCAAATTCATATATAAGGATGCAAAAGACGGAAGATAATAAATTCATGTATCTGTTCATAGCCCTAAGACCGTTGATAAGAGGGTTCGACTACTGCAGGCCTGTAGTTGTAGTGGACGCTGCACATCTTGGCGGGGCTTACAAGGGTACTTTTGTATCAGCAAGCACACTCGATGGTGCAGGTATGAGTGTTATAATTCTGATGTAATGTATAACTTATATTATATTAATGTAAACATTGTGTATCGGGAAATTAAATGTGATATTCTTTGTAATTAGGATGCATATTGCCATTGGCATATGGTGTTGTAGACACTGAAAATGACTGTTCGTGGACATGGTTCTTCAAAAATTTCAAAAATGCATTTGGTGAGCGTGAAAACATGTGTATTGTATCGGATAGAAATGAAAGTATCATAAAGAGTGTAAGCATTGTATACCCAAACGTACCTCATTGTGCATGCATATGACATCTGTGGAAGAATGTATGTTCAAGCTTCAAAAGGAGTAAAAAAACACTAAGTGATATATTTTACTCAATGGCAAAAGCATACAAAAAGGAAGATTTTGATAAATTAATGGCTAAGGTTGTGAAGGTTGATCATAGGGTGAAGGATTACCTTGAAGAAGCTGGTTATGAGAAGTGGTCAAGAGTTCATTCAACCATAAACAGAGGTAGAATGATGACTTCGAACATCGCTGAGTGTATCAATGGATGCCTTGTCGATGCACGTAAGTTAACTATAATAGACTTCTTGGAGGAAGCTAGACTTTTATTTGGTAGTTGGAACTATAAAAATAGAGAAATAGTGTCATAAACAAAGGACACATTGGGCCGAAGATTTGAGGAGATATTGATTGTAAACGCATCTAAAAGTTCAAAGATGAAGGTATTTATCAATTTCATTGACCTTCTGTTTTATGTATAAGATACAAAGTAATTTTCAATGTTAATTGTTTTTTTAAAAAAAATGATGTATAAATTGAATATTACGTAATGTATCACTAACTTCTTAAATTTGTAGGTTGTTCCATCATCGGAATATATTTTCACAGTTCATGAAGCCGGAAAAAGATACATTGTATGCATTGAGAGGAAAACTTGCACATGTGGAAGGTTTCAACATGATGAGATACCTTGCGCACACGCAATTGCAGTTTTGAAGCACAAGAATGTTACCAATTTGCAGCCATATTGCTCTGATTACTATAAGTCGTATGCATTAGAAAAAACGTACGAGGTTGTAATGGTTCCAATGCCAGATAAGGAGGATTGGAACGTTCCAGAATATGTTTTAGATGAAATTGTCCGGCCACCTAGGTACAGAAGGTTGGCTGGACGACCAAGAAAGCGAAGAAAGAAAAATGTGGATGAGAAAATAACAGTGAACAATAATTGTTGTGGGTAGTGTGGACAAGAAGGACATAACAGGAGAACATGTACTTTCTTCCCGAAAGAGGATTGAAAGAATAGGACATTAGTGTTTTATGGTACTTCTATCTATTTTTTTCTTTATAATTTTGACTAAATAAAGTGTATTGGTTACACAACTTAATTTGATGTTCAAATATATGGCTTTGCAGTTTAATTATGTGCCAAATTTAAACTCCAAATTTTATAAATAAATAGATTCAACAGTGGTGCGTTTCCAATGTAACAGTAATGATATAGGAGTTTGTTTGTGTATGTGATGTATCATATACATGAATATTATTGAAAAGATGTTATGTGTTCCGTGTATATTATATTTTGAGATATTCAAGTGTACAAAATATTGATTTGTTCAATTGTTTACTATATGATTCGTGTATACATACTTATGAGTTATAAATTTGATATATTATATTCAACAGTGTTTGGGTTTCAGTTTTACAGTAATTCAAGCTGAGCTTATTTGTAACAAGTAATGTATCAGATACATTCATTTTAGTGAAAAATATGTTATATTTTTCGTTTATTCTGCAAATCATGAGTTATTCTAGTGTCACAAAACTTGACTTGTTCAAATGTGTACGACATGTTTAGTGTGTACAGCCTTATGAACTGTAATTTTGATATAGTACATTCTAGTGGTGCGTTTCACTGTAATAGTAATCAGGGTTAAGTTTGTTTATGTATATGATGTATCATATACATTCATATAATTCAAGTTGTTAAATTTATAACTGCAATATTTTTTCAAGTATATATTATACTTATGTATCATATACATCATTTGTATAAAGTGAAAAAAACTTAACAATGTATCATACACATTAGAACTTAAGTGTAATATACTTCATTTTGTAAATTAGCTGTCAAAATTAGTTAAAATGAAACACTAAAAAATTTGTAAAGCAACAACTGTTTCTAAAACAATAACTTGAAAAAATATAACATTCATAACTAATAAAATATTGTAATACCAATAATCTTTTAGAAAAACACAAAAGATAATTGTCTTCAACACAAAACAACATATAAACTTGTTCATCCTGTCCCAGCTAATTACTAATCTATATTAACAATGACATCTTCAGTTGGTGTTGTGAATTGACTCTTAGGCTTTGGTGGATCGTCATTGTCACTTATGTATCCACCATTGACCTTGTCATTGCCGTATCTCCATAACAATGTAGCATATCTATTGCGTAGGTAATTTGCAAGATGTCCATCAGTATCAGGTGGTATAACAAGTTGGTCACTCAAAAACTCTGCAAATGTAGCTACGTATAACCCGCAGTCCCTACAGTAAAATAAGTAATATAAATTTGTAAAATAGCTTACACAAATATTGTAGACCAGAATTGAAAATACTTACAGGCTATCGTCTTCTTGTTGCATGATACCTTCAGCATATTCAATGTTGAAAGGAATATGTGACTCTAAAGGTACACCTGTTTGTTTGTCCTTGTATGCATCAAGAACTGACCAGTTTGTCCGCTCATTGTTTTCAAAGAAACCACTGTCAATCAGGTAAGAAGGTAACATCCTTGACAATTTTTTTATCTCGTCAGAATATACACGTTTCCTTGTGCCCAGAGAAGAGTCATACACGCGTATTACCCTCTTATTCAATTCAACCACAGCTAATACCCAATGAAAATCTCCATCATAATTGATTGGAATATAAACATCATCCACCAGATGCCATGGTAACCCAGCTGGTATTGAAAAACCTTTCATTACGTTGATTATTGACCTCTCATGTACTGATGCATCTCTGGCACGATCAATGTGTTCTTGGGTACTAATATCATCATCAGCCTCATTGTTATAATACCTGTCATGGGTATTGTTGATATGTGTGCTGAACAAACAATTGACTGTTCTGTATCTGTATTGATCCATGCTTCGAAGTTTTGATTTTTTACGAAGGTAGTAAAAAATAACATCGATGTGCTACAAATAAAAGATAAAAATAATTATGCATTTGAAAAACATTTAATTAAAAAAAATAAACTGGTTGCTGAAAGTGATATTTGATTTTGATATGTATAGATAACATACGAACACAATGTATCATATACATCATTATAAAAGCATCTATTTACCTGATCAGTCCAACAGTTCTTAGGCTGAGATATGGCATAAAACCAATTCTTATTTGTCGGAAAAGCAACGACATAATCCATCATTTCAAAACCCAATGAAGATGCTTTTGATTTGTATTTATCTTCTGATGGTTTCCTGTAGCATTAAGTGTAATGAAAATATGTTATTCAACATTGTAACAGTAGCTGCAATTTGAAAATTTATCAGATTCAGAAAAATTATATAAAACTTACTTTTTTGAATGAGCTTTAAGAAGCCCTGCAGTAACCCACTCAATAAACTCATCAACAGATATGAAGGGGCTTGGTTTGTAATCTCACATCCTTGAAATGGAAAATTAGGACGCATTACATCAGTCATGACCGCTTTTCCTTTTTCACTTGATCCAAATGAAGTTAAATAAGGGGATTTGCAGTTTCTCGAAGGCATCCGGATACGTGCATGAGGAGTATTTATTTCGCTTCGAACAACAATATCTGTGATTGGAATATCAATTGGTAATTGACTGTCTGAAAGCAAACTTTGATTTTCGGTAAACTCCTGTTGATTTGCGTTAGTAGGCAGACTTCCTAGCTCAGCAATAAGCGTATTCTGGCTTCTCGTGTATCCGGAGATATTGAACCAGATGGTGTAGAATCCTACATGGTTTACACTGATAAGTAAAAATATATTAATAGATATGTGATATTGATATGATACATGAAGATTAAATTACCGATGTATCTTCGTTCATTGTTCCTTCAAATAAATGATTAGGCGTTTGTGCTGATGGAGCATCCTGAATAAAAAATGTACTGATCAATTTATGATACCTTAAACATCAAATAATTGTACACAAAATGATTTTTAATGTATCAAGGACAGGTAACAGCAAACTACGAATTGTATAGATGAGACAAAGAAATTTAACTAGTCACATAGATATGTATCTTGCAATGGAATGTATCACGTACACACTAAATACAAAAGTTTAGTACAATACACAGTAACTTGGAAAATACATATGTGAACATTACAATACATGTGTCATATTAATCCAATTAAATTGTAATGTATCATAATTATCAAATAAAGCAGCAATGTATCATAATAATATAACTAAAATTAAACGAATAATTACCTTGCTGTGTTCACATGTTTGATCAGTATGATGAGTATCTGAATTTGGGGATTGAAGTTCTGAAACGTCCTTCATTACTTGATGATTCTTCAACGTATCTTCATTCTTTATTTTGTAAAGAAAATTAAGTTAATGATAAATTATAGAATTTTATGTACAAATTTAATAAAGTAAATTAAACCTGATTGTCAACATCAAGTTCCATTTGTATCGGAGAGGTAGCTTGGTGTCCATCATTGCCATCTTCATCGGAAACTTCAACCATGTTTGGTGTAGACTTGCCGCCCATATCCTTCATTAAATGAATTTGTAACATAATGACCTATGAAATTTGTAAAACACAACGAAAATACACATCAAATACATTACCTTTGATTGTTGACCATCATCCCTATTCTTAGAATTCATCACCTCAATGTGATTAGCCTTTATCAAATTCACAAGATACTCAAATTTGCTGTCGACCTATTGAAAAGAAATTACAGATTCAAATTTATATTTCAGAATTAACATTAACAAATAAATATCGTTACTTACGTATTCCTTCATATGTTGTTTCAGTTCTTCAATATCAGGAAATACAGACTTATCTTTGGAGACTTGTGATGATACATGGGCAGAAGATACATTAGCAGGCGGGGTATGTTCTTCAGCTGGCATTGAGAATGACTGATTTAATTGCGGCTTTGACTGCTTTGACAGATTCTTCGAACCCTTTGTTTTATGTGTATCAGTATTCTTTCTCCTCTTGGATGGTGGTGGAGATGATGTATCAGATACACGAGATGATCTTCTCAATAAATGATCAGGAGGGCTTGTTGAAAAATCCTCAAAACCTGACTTATCTTTAGTATGCACTTTTTTTGCGCCAACATGTGGCGTGGATACTTCATTTCTGTTGACCTCTTGACTATCGGGTAAATCAAGGGATTCCACCTCATCTTGCGTTGGTGCAATATTTGAACAAGTATTCTGCAATTAAAATGTTTAAATGTTATAACAATGTTTTGTATAAAAAAAAAACACAATTATTTACAACAAATATTATAAAGCTTATTGATACAATATTAAAAGATAATTTAAAATTAATGTTACCTCGGAGAAAATGCTAGTCATTAACTTTTCATATTTTGGCTTTTCAGCCACCACTGTCCAATTACATAACCTCGGAATACCATTCGCCACTTTAACAGCAATGTCTGGACTTAGAGTAGATGCACATTCGTAAATCCAAACGTTGAGTGCATAAGGCATACCAAATAAGCGATACATCTGTTTGCTTTGGTTGAAGTCTTGCCTGAGTGATGTAATCAGCTTATTAAATGCAACCAGACCCCAAGGATATATTTCATACCTACCATCTTCGACCATTAGAAATTTTTCTATACGTATGAATGTCTCACCAAGATGACATAACAAGAAAGTATTGATGAAGTATATTATTGCCATTTCCACCGATTCTTGTGTGGTCTCCCAATTCCCCATTGCAAAACGCTGCATCAATCGACTTTTGGTTATACCATTGGGACAATCCGGGAAATATTTTTGTAATAACCGGCTTGGAGCGGAATTAGGATACGAAAATTCCTTAACATCTCCTTTGCATTTTAGGCCAGTTACAATGGCAAATTCTCTCATTCCAAACACCAATACATTCCCATTTATATGACGAACATGCAGAACATCTTTATTTTCATGTCCCACTTCCAACAACAGCAAACATTTGGTAATCTGACCCTGGAAATTACATTTTGGAATTTCCAAATATGGTCCAAAAATTGTTTTCTTAAACAGTGCAACGCCTTCGTCTTGTATAGATAATTTGATTTTATTCACAAAATCAAAATTGAAAGTAGCCCCAAACCTCAATGGATACGCCGGAATTTTCTTAATAACATAATGCATGCCCTGTTTATACAAAAAATAAAATAACATAATTCATGCAGTGCATTATATGAATGTATATGATACATCATAATCATATTACAAATTACATAAACTTTATAAGATGTATATGATACATTCTATAACTGGCACCTATTATATTCTATAACAACCATCATATTCAGTTTTAATTGAATGTATATGATACTTTAAAGTTAAAATTATAAGAAATATGTATCATAATATGTATATGGTACATCTAATTAACTGAACTTATAAACATTGTAAAATATACTTGGTGTATCTGATACATCCCACAACTGTACCACAGTTTTATTTTACTAATAACAACCCACAAATTATTACCATATTATAGACCTTAAAACTGAAAACCACATAATGCTTTTAGGATGTATATGATACATTCTATAACTAGCACCTATTATATTCTATAACAACCATCATATTCAATTTTAATTGAATGTATATGATACATTAAAGTTAAAATTATAAGACATAGGAATCATAATATGTATATGATACATCTTATAAACTGAACTTCTAAACATTGTAAATAGACATGGTGTATCTGATACATCACACAACTGTACCACACAGTTTTATTTTACTAATAACAACCCACAAAATTATTACCATATTATAGACCTTAAAATTGAAAACAACATAATGCTTTTACTAATTGAAATTTTACTGAAGAATCTTAAAATTTTACAGACAGTGTGCTTTCAGTGATACACAATTCAAAATTATTGACAAAAATTATGAATCTGATACACACTATAAAATGTACAGAAACATGTTGGTTGTACTTTAATTTGAATGTATCAATCTTCATTGTTAATTACAGTTTACAAACGCATACAACAGTTTACACTTAGGGTATTATAAACAAAAAAACAAAATTATGAATTTTAAACACATACTTTAAGAAGTGTGGGTCTTGACACTGTTGATGTAACTTTTCTTTGCCTTTTTTTCTTTATTTCTTCAGTCTTCTTCTTTGGCTCATCATTGTTGTTCTTCATCAACAATGGGTCATGCAATCGCTTAGATCTATTCTCAGCCCACAGCTCATCATCAGAATCATACACACGTTTGGAGTTACCACACTCTTCCATGATATTTGTATACTAACACGATGAATTGAATGAATGAGAAAATCTATTTAGATGGAAAGATAGTCCTACAAAATAACAAATAGATATGGATGAAAATTTGAAGGGAATTCAAAATTTACCTGCAAGAAATAGACTGAAGGAGAAAATTTGGTAGATGGAAAGAGAGTCCTAGAATATCAAATAGATATGGATGAAATTTGAACTGGAATTCAAAATTAACCTGCAAATGTAAACGTGTGGAATAAGGGAATACAAAGTAGACAATTATACACCTACAATGTAGGGAATTAAAAAGGAAAAGAAATAAAAATTAATATGGTAAATTTTAATTGGGGATGTTAATGGGGAAGTGGGTAGCTTAAAAATAGGATTTAGTTTTTGGTAAAGTTAAACTTGCCAATTGGGTGAAAAAAAGGTGGAAAATCTTGATGTATCTTTTATATTTTTTTAAATTGGAGGAATAAGGGATTTTTGAAATTTTTAAAATAAGTTGGGATAAATGGTTATTAAGATAATTAAAGTAGTGTATTTAAGTAATTTTTCCTAATTTATATATGTAGTCCACATAGTTCCATTTTATTTTTATCAAACTTCAAATATCTTAATATTTATCAAAGATTAACGTTTTTTCTAATATTTAGTGAATGTAATATTTTACAACTATTTTATTTGAATTATAATATTTTTTTATTTTTAAATATTAATATTGTGTTTCTTTTTCACGTATTTCTAGAATTGTGCTCTTTTCCATGTGTCTTTGAACATAAAGCTAAATTCTTTTTTTATCTCTTCTTCTTCTAGATTCTTCTACTTTCTCAGGTTTGCTCTTCTCAACTCTACCTTTTATAGTTTCATTGAAATTTTGCACATTTTTCTACCTTAATAGGTGTAATAATCTATCATCTAAACAGTAGCCAACTTTTATTAGATTGAGTTTAATTTTTAGTGTTGAAGAACATGATTTGAGTGTTCAAGCTCAGATCTATGCTTAAATTCAGTGAAATTAAGATTCCTCTGTTTTGTCTATTTGTGAGGATGAACAGTACACACCATTTCTCCTCATCTTCATGTAGAGATGCTTCAGATCCAATTTCAGAGAAATGAATCTTTGCATGTCAGCTCTGATACCATTGTTGATGTCTTCACCAGCTCTCCTACTCTAGTTAGCCTGTTTAGCAACAAAATCGCAGGTGATGGAAAACAAAACAGGTCCAATGTGTTGCTCTTAACTCAGTTCCTATAATTTTTGGAATGGGTTCTCCACGGTTTAACGTTTTCTTACTTCTTAGGATAATCAGTCAGAAGTACCAGACCAAGAATTTTGTGTTTATGCTGATGGAGCTACGATGTTAGTCCAATCGATAAGATATCGACTTTATGTTTCTTATAGGTCTATAGATTAAGCAATATATTTTTCCTTTCCTTTATTATTGTAGTTAATGATGTTATTATTTCTAAAAATAAATATTTACTTTTTTCCATTCAAGATTTATAATTTCTTGATCTTCCTTTCTAATTCTAAGCATTAAGAATCTGCCTTAATTGTTTAATTTGATAAATAAAATTGTAAGACATATATGTCTTTTTGTGTGTGCAATTTTATTTGCTAAAGTATTGATGGACATTTATGTCCTTCTGTGTGGATAATTTTATTTTGTAAATATTAGCAGGAGAGAAAAAAATGTTAGATTAAAAGTAAAGTTGATTACATATTTCTTTACTTCCTAAGTTTCTGGGTTAATTGGAAGTATTATTTCACTTTTCATATTCGCCCACCAAATAGAATTACAGAAAGGAGATAATGGAGGAATAAATTGTCTTTTGGAGCTTAATTAGTTTTTGGTTTTGGCTTCAAAAGAATTTCAACATAATAACTAATATATATATATATATATATATATATATATATGAGAGAAAAGGAACCGAAAAAGTTGGTTTGCAAATTGAAGAGGAATTTCAAAACCTAAACAAAAAGACGAGGTATGTATTTGTCCTCCTATTTTATGTTTGAACAATATTAAACATATAATATATCTCGCATTAACATATTGAATGACTTGTTCACTGACTATTCGTAACATATTCGTTGATCTTGCTTTATATTTGTCTCATATATTCAACTAGAAGATAACAAAAATCAATTTTATGTTTTTGAAATACGAACACTCTAATTCACTAGGTATATTACAGTTTCGCAGGGTGTGCATATATGTGTGTGTATATATATATATATATATATATATATATATATATATATATATATATATATATATATATATATATATATATATATATATATATATATAGTTGGTGTGTGGCACATACTAGTGAAGCATAACACTATCTACGGCTTTTATTAAAGCAAAAATTTCCTATGTTTTGCTTCTATTGATGTTCCTCTTTCGAATTTCAAGAGAAGAGAGGATACATTGTAAAAACATGATATTTATATTTAATTACTAACTGATTTTTATCACCTAAATTGGAGTTATCTACAAGCAAAATGACCTGGGATTGAGCAACATGCTCCATTCATTGTCATTCTGAAATACCCTCTGTGTAATACATTAACTACTACCTATGCTATATGACATACAATCACTATGAGCTTGGCTATGTTTTTGTAGGAAATATGGAAGGAGAATACTATCTTTAGAGAATGCTCAAGTTTTATATAGACCACTTAAGGTCACTTGAGATGATTACAATCATCAACTACATTTCTATTTATACTAGTAATAATATAAATCAAAGGTCTTGCACAAATAACTAAATACATGTATTACAATTTACTAGATACATGTATTACGAAATTCTAAAAAGACTTCTTTAAAAACTAAGAGACAACTTCGAAAGACTAAACATTGATGCATTTCTTCCAACACTCCCTCTGAATGCATTTGCTTGATAACTCCAACGCATTCTCGAAGATAGCATAATTTTTCTCTAGAAAGTGCTTTGGTGAAGATGCCAGCAAGTTGTTCTACTGTCTGACAATAATGCAATTGAATTTTGCCTTTCTCTTGTGCTTCTCGAATAAAATGATACTTGATGGAAATATGTTTTGATCTTTCATGCCTGACTAAATTCTTGGCAATTGCAATTGCTGACTTGTTATCACAATATAGAACAATCCCTCTTTTTTATTTTTCACCAATGTCTTCAAATATTCTCCTAAGCCATATAGCTTGAGAAATAGCATTAGCTGTTGAATCATATTCTGCTTCGGCAGTGGATTGAGCAACAACACTTTGCTTTTTTGATAACCAAGAACAAATACTTGATCTAAATAAGAAAGCATACCCAAAAGTACTCTTCATGTTTCAAGTTCAAATCTCCACCAAATTTGTACGTTATCCCATAATCCATTGTTCCTTGCAAGTAGCATAAAACACGCTTTGCATCTCTAAAATTTACTTGGCTTGGTTCTTGCATGAATCTGGATAATAAACTAGGAGCAAACATAATGTCTAGGCTTGTTGAAGTAAGATATAGCAAACTTTCAATCATGCTCCTATAAAGTGAGCTATTAGATTTCTTTTCTTCATCGTCTTTTTTAAACTTCTCATTTACTGCTAATGGTATAACCATAGACCTGTAATCCATCATTTTGAATTTTTGAAGAAAACTTTTAATATACTTATTTTGAGAAATAAAAATTCCTTCTTTTACTTGAGAAACTTCGATGCCCAAGAAATAATTTAGCAACCCAAGATCACTCATTTCATAGGCTTGCATCATATCTTGCTTGAATTTTTGCATCATATTCACATCATTTCCTGTAAAGAACAGATCATTCACATAGAGACAAACAATGATAATGTTGCATGTTCTTTCTTCACATACAAACTAGCTTCACTTTTACTTCTCTGAAAATTATTTTTCAGAAAATATGTATCAATTTCATTTTACCAGCCTCTTGATCTTGATTTAGCCCGTAAAGAGCTTTTTTAGCCTCTCCACCTTCTCTTCTCCCTCTTGAACAAAAAATCCTTGAGGTTGCTCAACCTAAATCTCTTCATCAAGTTTTCCATTAAGAAATGCAGATTTAACATTAAGCTGAAATATCTTTCACTTCTTTTGTACAACAACAACAGTTGTGGTTTTGATTGTCTCAAGATGAGCAAGTGGACAAACAGTTTCATAAAAATCAATGCCTGGTTCTTTCGTGAAGTCTTTAGTAACAAAACTTGCTTTGTGCTTTTGAATATCTTCTTCTTATTGAGTTTGATTTTGTAAATCCATTTTAAACTTGCAACTTCTCTGGGTATAGCCACAAGCTCCCTAGTATTATGTTTTTCAATGTAACGACCTGTTTAGTCGTTTTGAGCAACAGAGTGCATTTCTGGAAAAACTGGCAGAGACGACGTGCGTCCCGACGGACCGTCGTGGTCACGACGGCCCGTCGAGGAGGTGTCGTCCCATGGCACTTAGAATTTTGGAAATTGGGTACTGAAAATCGACTCTCTGTAAATTGTGACGGACCTGCAGGACGTGTCGTCACATCCACGACGAACCGTCGTGAGTTCCGTTGCAAAACACTTCAACTTTTGAGAAATTGATACGAGAAACGAGTTTCTGACCGTCAGGACGGAGGTGCAGGACGGACCGTCACAGGTGTGACGGGCCGTCACAGCCACCTGGAACCTGGGGAGGTGCGACGACCATCGTGAAGGACCGTCGCAGGCACGACGGCCCGTCACAGGTCACGCAATCCCAGGCAGTTTAGGATTTCTCCACACGTTTTAAGGGTCGTTTTTGACTATTCTTTCCTTAATTATAAAGATTGAGGGGTAACATAAATAAGTCTAATTACTTAGGGGTTAAAAGGGGTAACCTTAAGTGAATTAGTGGGGTTTATTGTCCTTTTTCACACTTAATTATATGATTAATTAGGGTAAAAAGAAGGAGGGTTTGAATAAAACAAAACAAAAGAGAGAAAAGGGAGAAACGAATTGAGAGAGCAAATAGATCGATCAAGAGGCATAGAGGATAGCAAGGATTTTGAGAAGATAGCTTGTTGATTCAATTCTTCGGTGGAGGTAGGTTATGGTTATATTACGATATTCGTAGTGAACTCTTGATAGTGAATAATATGTGTTGATGATATTGTAAACCTGTCTATAGGCTTACTTGTATGCTTGTATGAATATGATTATGTGATGTTGATAAAACAAGCATGATGAAAACCATTGAATCCCAAATCTTGAAAGAAACTTTAATCTATGATATTAATGATAATGCCTTGGTATAAAAGAAGGCTTGATGAATTAAAGTGATTGGGATTGATGATGCCTTGGTTTAGAGAAGGCTTGATGAACGGATATAATGAGATTAGTGGATCGGAGTGTCACGTTCCGACACATAGAATTAGTGGATCGGAGTGTCACGTTCCGACACATAGAATTAGTGGATCGGAGTGTCACGTTCCGACACATATAGGGGATCGGAGTGTCACGTTCCGACACATATAGGGGATTGGAGTGTCACGTTCCGACACATATAGGGGATCGGAGTGTCACGTACCGACACATAGTAGTAGGGGATCGGAGTGTCACGTACCGACACAAGAGGAAGAAAGATAATGAATCTCGAAAGATGTTAATATACTCAACATAATGAACTTAATTCCCAAATGAGTATGGTATTGAGGCTTGAGTCCTCATGGATGAACTTGATGGTATTTATTGACGATTATAATACTTGTTGCTACATGTTGAGTTTATAGTTGATTTATAATATTACTTGATATGTATTATCGCCTATTTTGAGTTAACCGATGATATCTACTCAGTACGTGTGGTTGTACTGACCCCCTACTTTTATGTTTTCCTCTTGTTATTTGTGTTATGCAGCAAACGTTCCGTCAACTTCGACTCAGCAGTAGATCAAGCCCGTCTTCACTCCATCGGAAATTCAGGGTGAGCTAATGCGTCTAGCTTGGACTGGGTCTCCTTCTTCAAGTCTTGATGCCTTGAACTTCCGGCATGGACTAGCTTTTAGTATTTTGTTCTTAGATAGTTTAGTTTAGAAATTTGAGATAGATGTTCTTGTGATGATGACTTCCAGATTTTGGGAATATTATTAATAGTTGAGTTGTTTATTTTGAGTTTAAGTCTTCCGCATTATTTCTGTTGATATTATATTGAAATGTTAAGATTTAGATGGGTTGGTTCGCTCACATAGGAGGGCAAAATGTGGGTGCCAGTCGCGTCCCCGATTTGGGTCGTGACAGACTTGGTATCAGAGCATTAGGTTCATTGGTCTCATCACACAAGAACAGGTCTAGTAGAGTCTTAAAGAACGGTAGGGGGACGCCTTTACTTTTCTTTGAGAGGCTATAAGACTTTAGGAAAATTCCATTCTTTCATTCTTTCTTTCGTGCTACTACTTGAGTCCAATTGGTATCTAGGTGATATAAATTGGTATCTGACCATCTTCACTCTATTTCGCAGATGGTTAGAACTAGAGCAACGACCGCACCAGCAGCGACAACGGAAAGACATGAAACTACTGAGCCAGCCACTGGGGCTGTGGCTCGAGGAGGAACAGCGGCAAGAGGCCGTGGAAGAGGTCGTGGGAGGACGTCCTCTAGAGGAAGAGGACGAGCCCCTAGCCCATCTGATACTAGGGCGGTGACTCCTCCACCTACCGAAGAGGTGATAAGAGAGGGTGAGGAAGGGGAGAATGAGCAAGGGCAGAATGAGGAAATGCCACCCCAACCTACCCCAGAGATGATCAACCAAGTACTTGTTTATCTTAGCGGGTTGTCTGATCAGGGTCAAGCACCTCCAGTGGTTTCTGCACCAACACCTCCGGTTTCAGAGATACGACATGCGGCTACTATGGCTCCCCGCATGGATGCACCATTGGAGATAGGCACATTTCCCCGTCTGACTACTGGGCCTATCATGACAAACGATCAACATGAACTTTTCAGTAAGTTCTTGAAATTGAAACCCCCAGTCTTCAAGGGTGCAGAATCTGAAGATGCTTATGATTTTCTGGTTGATTGTCATGAGCTACTACACAAGATGGGGATAGTAGAACGGTTTGGCGTCGAGTTCGTGAGCTATCAGTTCCAAGGGAACGCCAAAATGTGGTGGCGTTCACATGTTGAGTGTCAACCAACAGAGGCACCACCAATGACTTGGGAATCATTCTCTACCCTGTTTATGGAGAAGTATATCCCAAGGACTTTGAGAGATAGAAAGAGGGATGAGTTCTTGAGTCTTGAACAGGGAAGGATGACGGTTAATGCATATGAGGCTAAATTTCGCGCACTATCCAGATATGCCACCCAACTTTGTTTCAGTCCACAAGAACGGACCCGCCGTTTTGTGAAGGGGTTGAGGTCAGAATTGCGGATTTCAGCCTTACAGATAGCGGCAACGGCGACATCCTTCCAAGAGGTGGTAGACTTTGTGATAGAGGTGGAAGGAGTGAAACCAGACGACTTCACCACGACAGCGACATCAAAAAGGTTTCGAAGGGGAGGTGAGTTTAATGGTTCCTACTCTAGAGGACAGAACTCCGGAGGTCACTCAGTTCGACCAATTCAGTCTTCACTACAGACTGTAGTTGGGGGTCCACCTCAGAACGGTCAACACTACTCCGAGAGACCTATGCCCGATTCCAGAGAGTGCTATGGATGTGGGGAGATTGGACATATTAGGAGGAATTGTCCAAAACAGAGTTACAGAGCCCCCCTAGCTAGAGGTAGGGGTGGTCATGGTAGAGGTCGTTTTTCTGGAGGACGTGGTGGTCGAGGTAATGGCGGTCACCAAAACGGCAGAGGTGATGGGCAAAACGGAGCCACTACTACACAACATGGTAGGGGCAACGGACAGACGAATGATAGGGCCCATTGTTATGCTTTCCCTGGGAGGTCTGAAGCGGAGGCGTCTGATGCTGTTATCACAGGTAATCTCTTGGTTTGTGATTGCATGGCATCTGTATTATTTGACCCTGGCTCCACGTTTTCATATGTATCTTCCTCATTTGCTAATGGTCTAAATTTACATTGTGAATTACTTGACATGCCTATTCGTGTTTCTACTCCGGTGGGTGAGTCTGTGATAGTCGAAAAAGTGTATAGGTCTTGTTTGGTGAATTTTGTGGGGAGCAACACTTATGTAGATTTGGTTATTTTAGAAATGGGTGACTTTGATGTAATTCTGGGTATGACTTGGCTTTCTCCAAACTTTGCGATTTTGGATTGTAATGCTAAAACGGTAACGTTAGCCAAGCCTGAGGCAGATCCGTTAGTGTGGGAGGGTGACTACACTCCCAATCCGGTGCGTATCATCTCCTTTATTCGTGCTCAGAAGATGGTTAGTAAGGGTTGTCTAGCTTTCTTGGCACATCTCAAGGATGACACTGCTCAAGTACCTTCGATTGAGTCAGTTTCGGTAGTCCGTGAGTTTTTGGATGTGTTCCCTGCAGATCTTCCTGGTATGCCACCAGATAGGGATATAGACTTCTGCATTGATCTTGAACCGGGTACTCGCCCCATTTCTATACCCCCATATAGAATGGCTCCCGCAGAGTTAAGAGAGTTAAAGGCACAACTCCAAGAGTTGTTGAGCAAGGGCTTCATTAGACCAAGTGCATCTCCTTGGGGTGCTCCGGTGCTATTTGTGAAGAAGAAGGATGGGAGTTTCCGAATGTGCATCGACTACAGACAGTTGAACAAGGTAACTATTAAGAACAAGTACCCCATTCCTCGCATTGATGACTTGTTCGATCAGTTACAAGGTGCTTGTGTCTTCTCAAAGATTGACTTAAGATCCGGTTATCACCAATTGAAAATACGAGCAACGGATGTTCCAAAGACTGCTTTTCGAACTAGGTATGGGCATTATGAATTTGTGGTAATGTCATTTGGTCTTACAAATGCCCCTGCTGCCTTCATGAGCTTGATGAACGGGATTTTCAAGCCATACTTGGACCTCTTTGTGATTGTGTTTATTGATGATATACTGATATACTCCAAAAGTAAGAAAGAACATGAGGAGCATTTGAAAATGGTGTTAGAGTTGTTGAGAAAGAAAAAGCTCTATGCGAAATTCTCCAAGTGTGAGTTTTGGCTAGATTCAGTGTCCTTCTTGGGGCACGTGGTTTCTAAGGATGGAGTGATGGTAGATCCTTCCAAGATTGAAACAGTGAAAAATTGGGTAAGACCCACTAATGTGTCAGAAATACGGAGTTTTGTTGGGTTAGCTAGCTACTACCGCCGATTCGTCAAGGGATTCTCTTCTATTGCTTCCCAATTGACGAACTTGACTAAGCAGAATGTCCCATTTGTATGGTCGGATGAGTGTGAGGAAAGCTTCCAGAAGCTTAAGACTTTGTTGACTACCGCGCCTATCCTCACCTTGCCGGTAGAGGGCAAAAACTTCATTGTCTATTGTGATGCATCCTATTCGGGTTTGGGTGCAGTGCTAATGCAAGAGAAGAACGTGATCGCTTATGCTTCAAGACAATTAAAAGTGCATGAATGTAACTATCCAACTCATGATTTGGAATTGGCCGCGGTAGTATTTGCACTAAAGCAATGGAGACACTACTTGTATGGGGTTAAGTGTGAAGTCTACACGGACCATCGTAGCCTACAGTATGTATTCACTCAGAAAGACTTGAACTTGAGACAGAGGAGATGGATGGAACTACTGAAGGACTACGACATCACTATCTTGTATCATCCGGGAAAAGCAAATGTTGTGGCAGATGCTTTGAGTAGGAAGGCCGGAAGCATGGGAAGTCTAGCTCATTTGCAAGCTTCTAGACGCCCATTGGCTAGAGAAGTGCAGATTTTGGCTAATGACCTTATGAGGTTAGAAATAAACGAGAAGGGAGGACTGTTAGCTTGTGTAGAGGCAAAATCCTCTTTTCTTGATCAGATTAAGGGGAAACAGTTTGATGATGAGAAACTAAGGCGAATTCGAGATAAAGTGTTGCAAGGAGAGGCTAAGGAAGCAATAATCGATGGGGAAGGTGTTTTGAGGATCAAGGGAAGAGTATGTGTACCCCGCATCGATGATTTGATCACCACTATTCTTACAGAAGCTCATAGTTCCGGATATTCTATACATCCTGGTGCAACCAAGATGTATCGCGACCTAAAGCAACACTTCTGGTGGAGTAGAATGAAGCGAGATATTGTTGAGTTTGTGGCAAAATGTCCAAATTGTCAACAAGTAAAGTATGAACACCAGAGGCCCGGAGGAACACTTCAGAGAATGCCCATTCCTGAATGGAAGTGGGAGAGAATCGCGATGGACTTCATGGTTGGTCTTCCAAAGACATTGGGTAAGTATGACTCTATTTGGGTGATTGTTGATAGGTTAACTAAGTCTGCTCACTTCATTCCGGTCAAGGTGACCTACAATGCGGAGAAGTTAGCCAAAATCTACATCTCAGAAATCGTTCGGTTGCATGGAGTTCCACTCTCAATCATATTAGATAGAGGTACGCAGTTTACTTCTAAGTTTTGGAGAACATTGCATGCCGAATTAGGTACTAGATTGGACCTTAGTACTGCATTTCATCCTCAGACCGATGGTCATTCTGAGCGAACTATTCAAGTTTTGGAGGATATGCTTCGCGCATGTGTGATAGAGTTTGGTGGCCATTGGGATAGCTTCTTACCGTTGGCAGAGTTTTCATACAATAATAGCTATCACTCCAGTATCGACATGGCTCCCTTTGAAGCATTGTATGGGAGGAGGTGTAGATCTCCCATTGGGTGGTTTGATGCATTTGAAGTTAGACCTTGGGGGACTGATCTGTTAAGAGATTCTATGGAGAAGGTGAAAGCTATTCAAGAAAAGCTTTTAGCGGCTCAAAGTAGACAAAAGGAGTATGCAGACCGAAAGGTTAGAGACTTGGAGTTCATGGAAGGTGAACAAGTCTTGTTGAAGGTTTCGCCCATGAAAGGGGTGATGCGGTTTGGAAAAAGAGGTAAGCTAAGTCCAAGGTATATTGGACCATTTGAAGTGCTTAAGAGGATAGGGGAGGTGGCTTATGAATTAGCCTTGCCCCCAGGGCTGTCCGGAGTGCATCCGGTGTTTCATGTATCTATGTTGAAAAGATACCACGGAGATGGAAACTACATTATCCGTTCGGATTCAGTTTTGTTGGATGAGAACTTGACTTATGAAGAGGAACCGGTTGCTATATTAGATCGAGAAGTTCGCAAGTTGAGGTCGAGAGAGATTGCATCCATCAAAGTGCAATGGAAGAATCGACCGGTTGAAGAGACTACTTGGGAGAAGGAGGCAGATATGCAAGAAAAATACCCACATCTGTTTACAGATTCAGGTACTCCTTTTCGCCATTGTTTTCCTTCTTTTGATCGTTCGGGGACGAACGATGGGTAAATTGGTATCTATTGTAACGACCTGTTTAGTCGTTTTGAGCAACAGAGTGCATTTCTGGAAAAACTGGCAGAGACGACGTGCGTCCCGACGGACCGTCGTGGTCACGACGGCCCGTCGAGGAGGTGTCGTCCCATGGCACTTAGAATTTTGGAAATTGGGTACTAAAAATCGACTCTCTGTAAATTGTGACGGACCTGCAGGACGTGCCGTCACATCCACGACGAACCGTCGTGAGTTCCGTTGCAAAACACTTCAACTTTTGAGAAATTGGTACGAGAAACGAGTTTCTGACCGTCAGGACGGAGGTGCAGGACGGACCGTCACAGGTGTGACGGGCCGTCACAGCCACCTGGAACCTGGGGAGGTGCGACGACCATCGTGACGGACCGTCGCAGGCACGATGGCCCGTCACAGGTCACGCAATCCCAGGCAGTTTAGGATTTCTCCACACGTTTTAAGGGTCGTTTTTGACTATTCTTTCCTTAATTATAAAGATTGAGGGGTAACCTTAAGTGAATTAGTGGGGTTTATTGTCCTTTTTCACACTTAATTATATGATTAATTAGGGTAAAAAGAAGGAGGGTTTGAATAAAACAAAACAAAAGAGAGAAAAGGGAGAAACGAATTGAGAGAGCAAATAGATCGATCAAGAGGCATAGAGGATAGCAAGGATTTTGAGAAGATAGCTTGTTGATTCAATTCTTCGGTGGAGGTAGGTTATGGTTATATTACGATATTCGTAGTGAACTCTTGATAGTGAATAATATGTGTTGATGATATTGTAAACCTGTCTATAGGTTTACTTGT
Organism: Solanum corneliomulleri; assembly: GCA_027704805.1. NCBI lineage: Eukaryota > Viridiplantae > Streptophyta > Magnoliopsida > Solanales > Solanaceae > Solanum > Solanum corneliomulleri. Next base: position 8,828,879 of record JAKWIY010003054.1, on the reverse strand, counting down.
ATGCTTGTATGAATATGATTATGTGATGTTGATAAAACAAGCATGATGAAAACCATTGAATCCCAAATCTTGAAAGAAACTTTAATCTATGATATTAATGATAATGCCTTGGTATAAAAGAAGGCTTGATGAATTAAAGTGATTGGGATTGATGATGCCTTGGTTTAGAGAAGGCTTGATGAACGGATATAATGAGATTAGTGGATCGGAGTGTCACGTTCCGACACATAGAATTAGTGGATCGGAGTGTCACGTTCCGACACATAGAATTAGTGGATCGGAGTGTCACGTTCCGACACATATAGGGGATCGGAGTGTCACGTTCCGACACATATAGGGGATCGGAGTGTCACGTTCCGACACATATAGGGGATCGGAGTGTCACGTACCGACACATAGTAGTAGGGGATCGGAGTGTCACGTACCGACACAAGAGGAAGAAAGATAATGAATCTCGAAAGATGTTAATATACTCAACATAATGAACTTAATTCCCAAATGAGTATGGTATTGAGGCTTGAGTCCTCATGGATGAACTTGATGGTATTTATTGACGATTATAATACTTGTTGCTACATGTTGAGTTTATAGTTGATTTATAATATTACTTGATATGTATTATCGCCTATTTTGAGTTAACCGATGATATCTACTCAGTACGTGTGGTTGTACTGACCCCCTACTTTTATGTTTTCCTCTTGTTATTTGTGTTATGCAGCAAACGTTCCGTCAACTTCGACTCAGCAGTAGATCAAGCCCGTCTTCACTCCATCGGAAATTCAGGGTGAGCTAATGCATCTAGCTTGGACTGGGTCTCCTTCTTCAAGTCTTGATGCCTTGAACTTCCGGCATGGACTAGCTTTTAGTATTTTGTTCTTAGATAGTTTAGTTTAGAAATTTGAGATAGATGTTCTTGTGATGATGACTTCCAGATTTTGGGAATATTATTAATAGTTGAGTTGTTTATTTTGAGTTTAAGTCTTCCGCATTATTTCTGTTGATATTATATTGAAATGTTAAGATTTAGATGGGTTGGTTCGCTCACATAGGAGGGCAAAATGTGGGTGCCAGTCGCGTCCCCGATTTGGGTCGTGACATTCAATCATCCGAATTTTTTCCAAAAATCACGCTTTATTGCTTCTACTTCTTTTTTTGCTCAACACCAACAAAGTTACATCTCTGATAAATGTCACTTAACATTTTTGTTCCTCTTGGAGGTGGTTCTTCATCATCTGAATTTGGGATTTCTCCCCCTTGAGGGACATCTTCCTCTTTCTCATCGTCTTCTTGATTTGAATATATGATAGCAGTATTCTCTATCTTTTTATCCTTTCAATTCCATGTCGTTTTTTCATAAAAAATGACATATCTACTAACAACAAGTTTGTTAGTTTTGACATAGCGAAGCCTATATCCTTTTGTCACATCACTATAACCAAGAAATATATATTTTTGACTTTTTTCATCCAATTTTTTTCTTTTCTCAGCAAGTACGTTTTAACGATCCAAATAAAAAATAAAAAATAAAATAATAGGTACTTAAGGTGATTTAATGACTAATTAAAAATCTCAAATTTTAAGGGCATAATGGTCCTTTCACGTATTAATTAAAATAAATCAGATTTGTATTAATCTAATTTAAATCCTATTTGACTAGGTCTTAAATTTAGTCTCCTAATCCTAATAACACTCTCTCTCTCTCTCACGTTCTCCATATCTCTCTCTCACGTTGGTTTCTGCCAAAAATAATTTCAAGAACTGAAAATACATCAAGAGTTAATCACACTTGAAGAACTCACAAGAATTTTTAAGTAAAAGAAAAAGTAATCAAAACGTCAAGGCTAAAAGAGGTTCGTCAAGTAAGGTGTACGTTGAAGTAAATTGGGTGTGGGTTGGAGGAATTTCCGGGCAGCAACATCAGCGTTTGAACATCGGTTAAGATATGAGTTTCGTCTTTCTTGTTCCCTTTCCCAAGAGATCCCTTAAGGTTCAAGATATCCATTCCAATAACTAGGGTTGTTTCCCTTTGTATGTCCTTGTCACTAGCTCCCAATGAATTTTAGGTTGTGTACGATTGCTGGTAGATTTAGGTGTATATATGTTTTTGTGATGAATATGATTATGTTGGTGTACTTGGAATCATATGTAAGGCAATCATGTTTTTTTTTGAAATTATGTGCAATTGTGTGTGTGTAAGAATGTTACGGTGAATGAGGTTATCTATGTAATGCTCCAAAAGTTTAATGCAATATGGTTCTATATTTTTCGTGAATAAAATGGGGTATGGCGTGAAGTTCATATGAAATGTTAGGTGGCTTGATTGAGGGAGAAATTCTTGTTTACACGAATCTATGAAAATGTACCTAAAACATGATGAATGAACCATGAAATTTGATGAAAAAGAGCAGAAAAATCGTGGAATAAATTTTCAGAACTTAAAAAAAGGCTTTAAAAACGTCAAAGCAATAAGAAAAAAGTTTTGAGGCCTGCAGGGATCGAACCCAGGACCTCCCTGGAGCATGCCTTAATTAAAAAAAAAATGGGGCTGGGGGAATCGAACCCTTGCCCTTGTCTTGCGCAGAAAAAAAAAAGAAAAGAAAATGGGGCTGGGGGGAGGGGGATCGAACTCCCGACCAGCCCCTAATTTCACAAAGAAATGAGAGAAAAATAAAGGGGGCTGGGGGTTCGAACGCGAGACTAGCTCCTCCCTCGCGAAAAGAAACGAAAAATTAAAGGGAAGGTGTGAGATTCGAACCCACGACCTCCCAGCACGCGAAGGAAAGGTTTTTTTAAAAATAATAATAATAATAATAATAAGAAGAATAGAGGGGTTGTGGGGGTTCGAACCCACCACCTCACAGCCCCCCTCAGCGAAATTGAAACAAAAATAAGAGGGGGGGGCTGTGGGGGTTCGAACCCACAACCTCCCCATCGTAGTGAATTTAATTAAATTAAAAGTTAAGAGGTTGTGGGGGCTCGAACCCCCAACCCTTCGGTTAGTTAATAGTAAAATTAAAATAGAAAATTTATCCCTTCATGTAAATATTGAGATTTAAATTAGAATTCTAATTAAAATAGAAAATTAATTCTTTCATGTAAATATTGAGGTTTAAATTAGAATTTTTAATTAAAATAGAAAATTAATTCTTTCATGTAAATATTGAGATTTAATTTTAGAAAATTAATTCTTGCATGTAAATATTGAGATTTAAATTAGAATTCTAATTAAAGTAGAAAATTAATTCTTTCATGTAAATATTGAGATTTAAATTAGAATTCTAATTAAAATAAAAAATAATTCTTTCATGTAAATAATGCGATTAAATTTAGAATTCTAATTAAAATAGAAAATTTACCTTTTCATGGAAATGTTTAGATTTAATTAAGAATCCTAATTAAAATGGAAAAAAATTATTCTTTCATGTAATGTTGAGATTTAATTTAGAGTTCTAATTAAAAATAGAAAATTAATTCTTCCCTGTAAATAGTGAGATTTATTTAGAGTTCTAATGTTATGAATTTTAGAAATAAAATCAATAAAAAAAATATAAATGATATCCAAGTGATTAAAGAATTGGGTTCCCGTTTCCAAACTTTTGTATTGATACATAAGTCATACTTGAGTAAAATATCCAAGAGTAATGCCATCTATTTAGATCAAAAATCAAGATCTTGACATATATGCAAGATTCATAAGTCTTGCAATACATAATCTTATGAAAGTAAGAATCACTTAGCGAACTATGAATGAGGCCCCATGGCTTGTATGTATAGACACATAAGTCTAACATACGTTCAAAAATTAAGTGAACCTATGATGTACGTAATGAGATGATGAATCTTAGGAAGGTTAAGTACGAATGTAAGATAGCTAAATGGACAAGTGCATTGGCATATGATGATATGAACTATGAAATGAAGAAATGAACATTCACGTAATAAGAGGTGAGTAACTATGAAAAACAAAGGTGCTAATAATGAAGAATGTGGTGACAATCATGATGTGAGGCTAATGTATATGATGAGAGCAATCTCGAATGAGCCTAAGTAAATGTTACCAATACGTACTCACCAATGAGAGTGTAAGATAATATGAAGAGATCAATCTCTATGAACACTCTAATGAAAATATTGAGTTTCAAAACACTTAATACTAATGATCAGATGAGAAATCATCTATTGAGCTATGATGTCCTCATACTAGAAGTCAACTTCTATAATGTATGAGTTCAATGTATTGAAACTTTATACTGAGCACTGATAGGCTAGTTATGAGCGGTGATGCCTTCTTTCGGGAAGGGAGGAGGTTCACGTAACTCTCATGAGATAAGACTGTCCGGCTTGCCGGATATGAGTCTCCATACATCTCTTAGTCTTTGAATCTATATTGCCACCATAGGGATCTGGCGGGGTTAAATTTCCATATACGCTAGCATGTTATTGAGTCACTTTGGCCGGTGATTCCACCTCTTTTCGGTGTGGGGGAGACACTGGATTTCATGATGCTCACATGATCTATGTCGGTTAAAGTTAAAGTTCCCAATGAATGAATGAGGTCAGCCTCAAATGAATCATATAAAGAAATGAATGATACTGAAGGTATTAGGATAGGATAATCAAGAGGTGATCTAGAGTCAGGTAATGACATTAGGTTATTCCTGATCATTGCACTGCAAACCCGACGAAAGTCTTAAACTACATCCTAGGTATAGTTGGTGTTCACACTGGCCTATGAATGAACTGAAATGAGGTACGTATGAATGAATGAACCAGACTTTGTGTTTGCTAAAGGAGGCTCCCTAGTTGAGGTCCCATATGTTGAGCCCTCACTTTGGAAAGTCTTAAGGTCAAGTCCATGATAACAAGGTCTCATGGCATATAAATGAATAATATGAAAGAAACTATGTCTTATATGTTATGTGCTATATGAAGATGTTATGTGTTGTGTGTAGTACGATAATTATAATGATGCATGTCCCTCTCATGGCATAATTTTCCCAATCTCAAATTGGCAAGTCCACTGACTTGACTTCCAAAAATCATGTCGTTAGGAAAGAGCTATTCTTTCTCATGCATGTCCCTGGTGTGTGCTTGCATATATCCATACTTAGTACAACTGTGTACTAATTCCATACAAAAATCTATTTTTAGGTGCAGGCACAGGTGGACGGTAGAGCTACAGGTTCATTGTTGTAGCTATCCGGACGTCAACATTCATCCGGAGTTTGGTAGGTCCTCATGCTTTCGAGGATGCTACTGTTTTACATTCTAGAGTAATCTTAGAGTTGAGCTAGTGGAGCATGTTCCACAAGCGTTTCTTTTCTGTTTTGATTCAGACTTTGTATTGGTGCTACTTTGGCCGATATACAATTAATACTTAATGAATTATTTCTTTCAGTTGCTTTTCTCTTAAATGTTAGATGGTTGATGGTGAACGATTACGAAATATAAAGAAAATGTTTAGCAAGTATATTTAAAGAATCAAAAATTTCAAACTTTCCGCTAAAATTAACCTATGTTAAGTAAGAATGACTTAAGTAGGCTTGTTTGCGACCTCTGAGAGGTCAACGACGCCGGTCTTGTCTGGGATCTAGATTCCTGTCGTGACATACATGAGCATAACAAATACAACTAAAAATTTAAAATGACTTACAGAAGGTTTCATTCCACGCCAAGCTTCAACATGTATCTTTTACTTTAGTGCCTTTATCAGGCACCCTTTAAGGATGTACACTGTTGTATGCACTGCTTCTGCCCAAAAGTATTTTGACAGTTCTTTCTTGTTTATCATAGTTTTGGCCATTTCAATAATTGTTCTATTTCTTCTTTCTGAGTCACCATTTTGTTGAGGAGTGTACCCTACTGTAAGTTACTTTTGAATGCCTTCTTTTTTGCAATTTTTTTCAAATTCTCGACTTATGTATTCACCTCCTCTATCACTGAGAATGGTTTTGAAGCTGCAACCTTTTTGCTTCTCAATAAGGGCTTCAAATTTCTTGAATGTAGCAAATGCTTATGAATTTTCTTTCAAGAAATAAACCCAAGACATTCTTGAGAAATCATCAATAAAGATTAGAAAATACCTTTGACTACTAATTGATGGAGTCTTCATTGGTCCGCAAATGTCGGTATGAATTAGTTCCAAAAGTACACTTGCTCTCGGAGACACCTCTTTTGGAAAAGACTTCTTATGTTGATTTCTCATTATAAAACATTCACATGGATCCACCTCAGTATGGATCTAAGGTTGGCCTTGCACCATGTCTTTTTGCTTGAGAAGTTTCAAACCATGAAAATTTAAGCGACATATTTTTTTGTGCCAAAGCCATAAATCATTTACAATTTTATTTTTAATGCATTGTAATGAAATTGCAAAGTTAAGTTTCTTTTTTATCATCTTTACACTACTGATGCTATTACTAATTGAGAGGAAAGTCTTTTCATCTCCACTCGTGTGATTACTACAACCACTATCAACATATCATTCATTTTTTTGGTTGAAGCATCAACTTTAGAAGCAAAAAAAAAGATTTTCTTTCCTTTCTTCCTCCCGTTTTTCACAAAAAATTGATGGCTCCCGTTTCTTGTGTCAGCAATCCTTCTCAATGTTACATTGGGGCTTGCCTTTGTGCCAACATTTTTGTGCAGTGTGATTTGTCTTTTTGCAAACTTTACAAAAAAACTAGAGTTTTTCTCACCTTTTTCTTCAACCTTTTTGGAAGAACCATCATGATCCTGCTTCTTTTTTGGCTTAAAATCTTCTTCTATCATTTTTTTGAGAAATTTTGAGAATTCTCATTTGTTCTGTACTGGAAAGTTGTCTCTTTGGGTTGATCTTCACGAAAAAATATTCACTGCTCGTGTGCACGAAATGATCCAACTAGGTCTTTGATGGAAAGATTAGAAAGATCTTTCGTCTCCTCAGTGATAGCAACGATGTACTCATACTTTTCTGTAACACTAATTAGAATCTTTTCCACAACTTGTTGGTCAGAAATTGTATCACCATGATTTCTCATTTCATTTACAATATTCATGACTCTTGTGCAATATTCATATATTTTTTAGATTCTATCATCTTCAAGTTTTGAAACTCTCTTCTAAGAGTTTGAAGATTTATAATGCGTACCTTTTTGTCACCGTACACCTCGGTTTCTAGAAAATCCCAAGCTTCCTTTGCAGTATCACAATTAACAATTTTTGCAAAACATGCTCTTGAAACTCCTATTTGAATTTTGCTGAAGGTTTTTGCTTCTTGACGATACTTAGCCTCAAGATTTTTAATCTCTGCTGTTGTAGGTTCACCATAATTGTCTAGCTCTTCAAAGCCATTTGCAACAATAGTCCACAAACATTCAACTTTCAAATGTGTTCTCATTCTTATCTTCCAGTATTAAAAATCAGTTCCATAAAAAAAATAGAGTAAGAATAATTGAAGAATCAGCACCTTAATTTGTTTAAGATGCCATATTTTTTCTTCACCTAACCCAGATTAAGAACGAAAACCTGCTCTAATACCAATTTTTAAGAAATGTGAAAGGAGAATACTATCTTTAGAGAATGCTCAAGTTTTATATAGGTTACTTAAGGCCGATAATTACAATCATCAACTACATCTCTATTTATAGTAGTAATAATGTAAATAAAAGGTCTTGCACAAATAACTAAATAAATATATCACAATTTACTAAATACATGTATTACGAAATTCTAAAAAGACTTCTTAAAAAAACTAAGAGACAATTTCGGAAGATTAAACATTGATGCATTAATTCCAGCAGTTTTACCACTTCAAAGTTGGGTAGTAGTTGAAATTCCCCAACCATGATATTGTGTGTGTCTTGAGTTCCTTTCTATGAGTGCTTTTCTAAAAGGAACCTCTTGCACAATTTGCTTCACTATTGCATCTAGTGGAGTTATCTTGTCATGAACATGTTCAAAGTATTTTTCTCTCTATATGAAGTATAAAATAGCTACCACTGTCATCCTAAAGACCTCATTCCTTGGATGTTTCCCTTTTGTATGATGACTAGCCCATTGCATCTGGTGAATTTTTCTTGTCATGAAAATGTACGAAGTTTCTTTCTCTCCATAAATAGTATATAGTAGCTACCAATGTCATTCTAACGACCTCATCCCTTCGACATCTCCCTTTTCCATGATGACTAGCCCATTGCAGTTCATACACCCATGACACATTGCTACCTTAGTATCCTCCTTCATATTCATTTTGCTTCTAAGCAAGTGAAGAACAAGTTGGAGAGGCTCTCATCCTCCTGTCTGCATAGTTGACACACATGATCTCTAGTTATTTTCCATATGTATAGCCTATCCTTTGTGCACAACTAGTCATATGAACCAGTCCAAAAATAAATAGTCATTTGGAATGACCAAAGTTATTACATATTAGTTTTTTTCTAGGTCCATATTTATAATCACCCCTTGTCTTCTGGAGAACTGCTTTACGGAAAATTTGTGAGTGTGAAAACATGATGTTGAAGTTTGTCAAATGATGCTTCTTGAACCTGTCTCTTAGAATTTGGATAGGGTGGAACTTTGAATTAAGATAAAATGAATCAAACCCATTTGAAATGAATATTTTGTAGGGAAATTTAAAAAATCTGAAACAAACAAGCATTTCTTCATGAGGCGCTATATTATTTAGATCCAAAGCCTTTTCTTAACACCTTATCTTATATAAGTTTACAAAAAAAGTTTTTGTGCCTTCAAATTTGCACATTTCTTGCATTAAGTTCTCTTTCATATGTTATATTAGTTCTTTAATCTATAGTGATGCTTCGATAGTTCAATTAATATTATGACGAGAAGATAGTAAACTCTTATTTATAAATGTCGTGTGTGAGACTTTCCAGACTGTTAGCCTTAGTTCTTTTCAGTTATTTCTATAGTTGTCGATGATTAGTATATTTATTGAACCAATTGAGTTTATATCTTATGAACTTACTAAATTACATATTGTGGTTTTTGTGAAATTCTGCAAATCAATGGCACCGGGCGGGCGTGTCTTCAAGCAACCTACACTTACAGGGGAAACCATTCAAGCTACTCAATCACCGGATGAATCAAATGACATTACCCCTGCTGTTGATACTGCTAATGCATTTTATTAAATTTACTAATATTAAGTTATTGGCCTAGTTGCAACCAAAAACATTAACTATTGAAACTTCCATTTATGTTAAACTTTGAACGATAAATGGACATTAGCTCAGTATTCGAGGATTTGAGGATGGTGAGAATGAAGTTAGGCAAATAAAGTAGTAGGATAAATGAAGTCGATTATGTTCAACCTAGTGAAAATCCTCGGATGATTAGCAAGTTACTGATAAGTAGTCTATGATAATTGAGAAATGAAGCTTGTTTAGCTTCGATTATTTTATATATGATGACATTGTTCTTTCTGAAACGCAATGAAGATTCTTTCTTTCAAAGTAAAATCTAGAATTTTTTAGCTGAGAGTTTCAGAACTCACATATTCACAATACACTTTTAGAATTCAACGCTAATTTATGCAATCGACAGAACTTATAAACAACGGCATGATCTAAATGATCAAAAAAGATACTATTAGCTCTCTTATATTCTATTAGTTTTGTCAATGAATCTCTTGACTTAGTTATTTGTTAGCATACAAAACAATAAAGCAAATGTTATAGATAGGTCATTCTTTATCGTGTACCTTACTTCCATATGTGCGAAATTCATATATTTTAAGTGATATTTGAACTGAATTTTTTTCATTAGATGATTCCATTAGAATTAGGAAAGGTTGTGGCTGTTGAGAAAACGCGGACGAGCACAAAAATATATATGGTAAAAGTAATGTACATAAAATGAGAAAATAACGACACCAAGAATTTTATGTGGAAACCCTTCTAAATAAGGGAAAAATCACGAGCCAAGAGGAGCAATTGATATTACTATAGTAATGATTTTTAAACTGTGTAGTCACGAATACAATTACTCAAAGTGACTATTACACACTCAAAAAGAACAACACTCTTTTGGTTTCCGTCTCACTAAAATATCGCTCACACTCTATTTTTCTTCGCTTACTATTTTCTTATATAGTCTATGGAATACCTCACTTTGCTCTCAAAATGGTTTTTCTCTCTAACTTGGTGTATTCTACAAATGAGCAAGAATTCTCTATTTATAGAAGGATAAAATCATGCCTATGTCACTAATGACATATGTAAATATAGCAAAGTCAAGAATGGTAGCAAATCCTACCAATTTGTCAACCACCAAATCTTTTATTTTCAACTCAAATTACTGTTCCTTTTTAACAATTGCTTGTACCAATTGAATAGCTAAAGTTGACTAAAAAATGGGATGGATTCAACAAATCTTTCCCTCCAGTCCCATTTACTGGAAGAAGGTATCTTCAACTTCTTTAGAGAGAGCTCATACCCACAAGTTCGTTGCATAACTCGAAATTGTCTTTCGGTATCATCTTGGTCAGCATATCTGCTGGATTTTCACTTGTGTGAATCTTTTTGACGTGAAATGATTCATTCTCCACTTTCTCACGAATCCAATGATATCTGAAGTTGATGTGTTTTGTTCTTGCATGGTACATGGAGTTATTGCTCAAGTCTATTGCACTCTGGCAGTCAAAATAGACAATATACTTCATCTGATTCAAACCAAGCTCTTGGAAATCGCTTTAGACATATCATCTCCTTGCCGGCTTCAATAGCCGCAATATGCTCAGCTTCAGTTGTAGATAGTGCAACACACTTCTGCAGCTTTGACTTCCATGATATAGCTCCCCCTGAAAAAGTAAACAAATATCTAGTAGTGGATTTTCTGCTATCAAGGTCACCTGCCATATCAAAATCTGTATAGCCTTTCAAGATTGGATTTGATACTCCAAAACACAAGCATTCATCTGAGCTTCCTCTAAGATACCTGAGTATCCACTTCATAGCTTCCCAATGCTCTTTTCCCGTATTTTCGAGAAATCTACTGACAACACCAACTGCGTGAGCAATATTAGGTCTAGTGCACACCATTGCATACATTAGACTTCCGATGACGGAGGAATATGGAACTTTGGCCATGTTATCTTTTTCCTCCCTAGCTGTAGGACACATCTTCTTGCTCTACTTCATATGACTAGCAAGAGGTATACTAACAAGCTTATCATTCTTCATATTGAAGCGCTCCAGTACGCGTTCAATGTACTTCTTCTGGGACAAATAAATCTTCCTTTTATCTCTAAGATGAGTGATTCTCATGGCCAAAATTTGCTTGGCATGACCCAAGTCTTTCATAGAAAAAGTCTTACACAACTCTTTTTTCAGCTCGTCAATCTTGTAAGTATTCTTGCCCACAATCAACATATCACCCACATACAACAAAAGGGTGATAAAATCATTGTCAGAAAATTTTTGTACAAATACGCAATGATCTGAAGAAGTCTTCTTATAGCCTTGCTCCCCCATAACAAATTCAAACTTTTTGTACCACTGTCTGGGAGCTTGTTTTAGGCCATAGAGACTCTTTTTGAGTTTGCATACAAAATTTTCTTTACCATCTACTTTAAAGCCCTCAGGTTGTTCCATATAAATATCTTCTTCTAGGTCACCGTGAAGGAAAGCCGTCTTCACATCCATCTGTTCAGTCTCTAAATCAAGACTAGCAGCCAAACCTAGAACTGTGCGAATCGAGGAAATTTTCACAACAGGAGAAAATATTTCGTTAAAGTCAATACCTTTCCTTTGACCGAATCCCTTAACAACCAATCTAGCTTTGTACATGGGCTTCAAGTTGTGTTCTTCAACTTTAACTTTGAACACCCACTTTTTCTTCAAAGCTCCCATGCCCTTGGGCAATTTTACCAACTCATAAGTGTGGTTCTCATGCAAAGACTTCATTTCGTCTTGTATGGCTTCAATCCATTGATTCTTGTGCTCATCTTCCATGGCCTCCTCATAACATTCAGGTTCTCCCCCGTCAGTGAGTAATACATACTCATTGGGTGAATGACGGGAGGAAGGAAACCGTTGTCTTGTGGACCTCCAAAGTGGAATATTTGATTCGTTCACAACTTCATGAGCAGCAGGATCATCAATAACAATATCATTGTTATTATAAACATCAACATGTTGATTTGATACATGATTTTGGGTGTCACCATGATTATCAAACCCAACAGCATCATGCACACTTATGTGAGGAACTTCATCATGATGAACTATACCATCAAAACATGAAGATTCTACCTTCTCAGCTTTGTCAATATCTTCAATCGTTTGATTCTCCATGAAAATAATACCACGGCTTCTCACAAGTTTCTTTTCAATTGGATCATATAGCCTGTAACCAAATTCATCTAGGCCATATCCCATGAAGATGCATTGCCTTGTCTTGGCATCTAACTTTGACCTCTCATCTTTCGGCACATGTACAAAAGCTTTGCAACCAAATACTCTCAAACGGTCATTGGAAACATCCTTTCCATACCAAACACTATTTGGTACATCACTTTGCAAAGCAACAGCAGGATATAGATTAATAACATGTGCAACGGTCAATAAAGCCTCACCCCAAAATGAGTTTGACAACTTTGCTTCAGAAAGAAAACATCTAACTCTTTCCATCAAGGTCCTGTTCATCCTCTCAGCCAAACCATTAAGCTGAGGAGTCTTGGGAGGAGTCTTCTGGTGTCTAATACCTTGATGCTTGCAGTATTCGTCAAATGGTCCACAATATTCACCACCATTATAAGTACAAATACATTTCACTTTCTTTCCAGTTTCTCTTTCAACTGAAACTCCTTAAAGACACCTAACACTTGGTATTTAGTCTTCAAGACATAGACCCAAAGTTTTCTCGAGCATTCATCAATGAAAGTGACAAAGTAAAGTGCACCACCCAATTTCTTTGTCTTCATTGGACCACATAAATCAGATTGAACTAACTCAACAAACTCTGTCTTTCTCGAAGGAGGGTAGGACTTAAAGGAAACTCTATTTTGTTTACCATCCAAGCAGTGCTCACATTTTTCTAATTTAGCACTTTGGAAATTTGACAATAATTTATTTTTGGCTAGAACATTAAGTCCTTGCTCGCTAATGTGGCTAAGCCTCTTGTGCCATAATGTTGAAGAGTTATCGCTCTCAACCGCATTCACCATATCAACACAAGTAGAGGTCGTAGTCCAGTATAGACCACGACGTTTGTTACCACGAGCCACAACCAAGGAACCCTTAATGAACTTCTATTTTCCATCACCGTTGGTACTAACATATCCTTCATCATCTAACACACCAACAGAAATTAGGTGCAGACGAACATCAGGAGCATGTTTCACATTGTTCAAATCTAGTTTAGTTCCAATACTAGTTTCCAAACAAATTGTACCAATACCAACCACCCTAGAAACAGTCTCATTACCCATACTCAAGGTTCCAAAATCACCAGGAGTGTAAGAAGAGAAAAAATCCTTCCTTGATGTCACATGAGATGCAGCACCAGTGTCCATAATCTAGCTTGACTCATCACAAGCAATATTTATTATGTTTGCATCAAGAACGATAACAAGATCTTCGGTGGTGACGGTGGCTAGGAAATTTTTATTACCATCTTCTTTAGTTTCCTGTTTGTTTTTATTCTCCCTCTTCAACTTCCTATAGAACTTCTTTGTGTGCCCTTTAATGCCACAATGATAGCACTCAATATCCTTAAGTCTGCCTTTGGATTTGCTCCTATTTTGTTCTTTATGCTAAGAACCACAAGTTTTATTTCTCCCCTGGGGCCAGTTATCAGGACATCCGACGAAGAGGAACCTTGAGTTTTTCTTCTCATCTCTTCGTTCAAGATACTACTCTTGGTGGAATCCATAGAGATCACACCATCCGGAGCAGAATTTGTCAATGACGTTCTAAATGTTTCCCAAGAATCTGGTAGGGAACCAAGTAGAAGCAAACTCAACATCTACTTTAAACTCATCAAATTTGATGCACATAGCAGATAATTGGTTCATAATCCCCTGAAAATTATTCAGATGGTTTTTCATCGGAGAACCATCATGATACTTCAAACTCAACATCTGCTTTATTAAGAACATTTTGTTGTTGCTAGTCTTTCGAGTATACAAACTTTAAAGATGCTCCCATAGGGTTCGAGCATGTGTTTTCCCAGAAATATGGTTCAACACATTATCGTCGACCCATTGCCTAATGAATCCACAAACCTGTCTATGCAACATATTCCACTTTTCATCTGTTGTATTATCAGGCTTTACAGTGGTAAATACTGGTTTTAAAAATTCTTAACATAAAACAGATCTTCCATTTTTCCCTTCCAAATGGCATAATTAACACCATTCAAAGTAACCATTCTACTTGTGTTGGTTTCCATTGTTTTCCCCCTAAAATATAGTTATCGCAAATCAAAGTAAATCTTTTCTGATGTGGAAGTTCAGACTGTGCTGCAACCACAGAGCATACTCAGATAAAACCTTGGCTCTGATACCAATTTGTTGGGAAAACGCGGACGAGCACAATAATATATAGGTAAAAGTAATGTAAATAAAATGGGAAAATAACGACACCAAAAATTTTATGTGGAAACCCTTCTAAATAAGGTAAAAAACCACGAGCCAAGAGGAGCAATTGATATTACTATAGTAAGAAATTTTACACTGTATAGTCACGAATACAATACTCAAAGTAACTACTACACACTCAAAAGGAACAACACTCTTTTGGTTTCTGTCTTACTAAAATATCGCTCACACTCTATTTTTCTTCATTGACTATTTTCTTGTATAGTCTATGGAATACCTCACTTTGCTCTCAAAATGGGTTTTCTCTCTCACATAGTGTATTCTACAAATGAGTAAGAATGCTCTATTTATAGAAGGATAAAATCATGTCTATGTCACTAATGACATATGTAAATATAACAAAGTCAAGAATGGTTGCAAATCTTACCAATTTGCCAACCATCAAATCTTTTATTTTCAATTTTAATTACTATTCCTTTTTAACAATTGCTTGTACCAATTGAATAGCTAAAGTTAACTAAAAAATGGGATAGATTCAACAAGACTAGAGGGAAAGGTCTTTAAAAAAATGAAGAAGTGTATGGGAGACAAGATGAAGATAGATATCTCAGTTGGTAAAGGAAGGCCAACTAAACCAACTCAATGAGCAAAACTACCCAATGAGTTAGGGGTAATTGCCTGGAGTTTTCTTCCACTTCCAAATAAGTGGAAGGAACTCACAATAGAGGACAAAGATGCAGCACTTATTAGATGACACCTACGTACTCTTTATTCTTGATCAATTTATTACATGATAGTGATTATACTGAGTTCTTTTTTTGGGTACTACTATTATTCATCTATCTATTTTATTTTTTTTTGACGAACTACTCGGAAATATCTATCTACAATGATATGTAGAATTAAGTTTACTAATGGTCTCTTTCTCTTTTATCTCTGAGATTTCTATTCTCTGTTTTTCAAAAATATAATAAGAATTTTATGGGCAAATGATAGCATACTAAAAAACAAACAGCCAATACATGTGATCAACTACTAGGTACTAAAAATACAACTAGGGGTATACATTCATCTCTTCATGATTCCTTTCTTAACTCTTACTCAAGGGATCCTCTGAAGAAGATATCTTGTACAATCCCCTGAAGATGATAAAAACTTGCATTATGATGCAAAGCAAATCCCAGTAGCAGGCTCTTATCTTTAGCATGTGCAGTTCCCAATCCAACTCTTTAGCCCATTTTAATGCTAAGCCAGACACTCTTTGCTGATGTAAAAAATTACACCATATTGTTCTAGAGCACTTACACATGAACTGCAATTATTTTTTGTGGTATAGTACAAGTTTATTGGACGACAATCTAGGGGCACTTGAGTTTGAGGTTAATTAGTATGTTAGCAGATATGATCATTATTATTTTAATATAAATGGAATTTTGATCATTTTGTGTGTTTCTTCAAAACTTAATTATTCTCCTTATGAGAGGGTTAAGATTAGCTTAGGCGAGCATTACGTGAAAGATAGTGTTGGGAATAAATTCGTAACAGAAATAATATTTGCAGTAATAAAGGCAATAAATGCGGAACACAACAATGCGGTTAATCAACGAGAATAAAAGAAAAATAATGACACCAAGATTTTACGTGGAAACCCTCCTAAATAAGGGAAAAATCACGACCCGAGAGAAGTAACGAATATCACTATAATAAGGATTTTACACTTGTATTTTTGAGTAAAACTCCAAAGATCACTACACATTCTAAAGAAATAACACTCTTTTGATTTTACCACCTCACTACAATATCGCTCACACTCTCTATTTTTCCTCACAGATTATTTTCCTCTGTGATGCTTCACTCTTCTTTTCTCTCCTTTGTAATTCTTTTTTTTTGTGCATTTAGAATGAAGAATTGTCCTCCCTTTTATAGAGAACAAATACACTACCCTCCAAATGTGCTACAAAAGAAAAACAATCTTTTTCTTCTTCATAGCTTACCTACTCTGCCAAACTTTGAAATTGACAGAAAACAATTTTTTCTTCTTCATAGCTTACCAACTCTACCAAACTTTAAAATTTGCACAAAGTTATTCAAAGTTTGGTACATGGGGATGGACCCCACAGATAGCTGTGAGGATATTCGAAAAAATAGAAGTTACAATGGCACTACAAGTTAAAACGACTATTTGAAAGTGCACGGTCCGAGAAAGAAGCTCGTAAAATTGAAGTGCCAGAGTTGACCCCTGAAATTGGAATCGGCTTTGTGACATGTGTATCAATCCAGCGTATAAGGTCATTTATATTCATCTTATTGTCTTTGTTATTCTTTTAATATAAATAAATAAATTTGGTTATCAAGTATGAAGTTTCAGTTCAAGTTAAAACAAGACAAGAAGGCCTGGACACTCCAGCTTCTATTTATCCTACTCATCTTTTTCTTCTACTAGTATAACATCTAAAAATTGTTGGGCTTTGTGGAGGCTTGTGAGCCGGCCCGATCCATTACTGAAACCCTAGGTTAACTATTTGGTTTTCCTATAAATATGATCCTTGTATTTGTAATTCTGTAGTAGCACAAGTGAAATAAAATCCTCCTGTTACAGTCGTGGAGTAGGGAAACCGAACCACGTTAAATTCTTGTGTGTCCCGTTTGTGTTCCGTTTCTCTTTTCTCTAGATTATTTGTGTGTGTTGTGTGTTTAATTCCCAACAATTGGTATCAGAGCGAGGTTTCAACAACATTGTAACACAAACTGTGAGAAATTGTCACCTAGGGTTCTTGTGTGAAGAACTGTGTGCAGGAAGGAGTGTGCCGCCGCCGTTCGCAAGCTACAGCCATGCAAGACGCCGAGGATCTGGAACCGCCATTCGCGAGCAGCAGCCGCCGCGAACCAAGCAGCCCAGATCGAAGGAGATCTGCCGCAGATCGTAGCCCAGCGAGGGAGAAAGCCGCGCAGCAGTAGCGAGGCAGAGAACGCCGCTGCCGTCCAGTGGCCGCCGCGTCGAGGAGCCTCAGATCCAGCCGCGAGCGTCCAGATCGTGAGCATCGTCCAAATCGCCGCCCGCTGTCTGTAGACGCCGTTAAGGGAATTGCCGAAGGTGCGGTTTTTTGTGTTGCAATATTTCTGACGAAATTACCAAGATCTGAAATTAGTTGTACCGAGTATCTCATTTAGTCCTTTGAGATGGCAGAAGATGGGAAGTTTCGAATTGAGAAGTTCGATGGTACAGATTTCAGTTGGTGGAAGATGCAGATTGAAGATTTGCTGGTTCAGAAAGATTTGGACGTAGTGTTGGGTGACAAGCAAGGAAAATTGTCTGATGCAGAGTGGGCAGTTTTGGATCGGAAAGCTATGTCAGTTATCCGACTCTCGTTGACCAAGAATGTTGCGTTCAACATTCTTAAGGAGAAGACAGCGAAAGGCATCTTGGAAGCCTTGTCTAACATGTACGAGAAGCCATCTGCAGCAAACAAAATTTTTCTGATTAGAGAGTTGGTGAACACAAAGATGAAGGAAGGCAGTTCAGTTACCGAGCACATCAACTCATTGAATTCGATCTTAGCCAGACTTTTGTCAGTTGGCATTAAGTTCGATGATGAAGTTCAAGCTTTACTACTGTTATCATCATTGCCTGACAGTTGGTCCAGAACGGTTACAGCAGTTGCCAGTTCAGTGGGACCTAATGGATTCACCTTTGAGAAGATTCGTGATCTCGTTCTTGGCGAGGATGTCAGAAGAAGGAGTTCTGGAGAATCATCAGGTGATATGCTAAACGTCGTCAGAGGCAGAGGAAATAACAGAGGTAGTGGGAGCAGGAACCGAAGAAGGAGTCAGTCGAAGGCTCGGGATGGCTCAGGTGTAACATGTTGGAACTGCAAGGAGGTGGGGCATTTCAGGAATCAATGCCAGAAAGACAAACAAGTCAACATTGCAGAAGACAGCGCCAACGAGGATTTGTTTATCTGTTGCGCGGAGAGCAATGTGGATTCCTGGGTCATGGATTCTGGTGCTTCTTTTCACGCTACCCACAGCAGTGAAGCATTGCAGAATCTGGTTATTGGAGACTTTGGAAAGGTAAGGCTTGCAGACGATAGAGCTCTTGATGTTACAGGCATGGGTGACATGGTGCTGAAGACGCCAGTCGGTTTCTGGACCTTGAAGGATGTCAGAGTTGTTCCAAGCTTGACGAAAAGTTTGATTTCTGTTAGGCAGTTGGATGAACAGGGACATCATGTGAAGTTCGGAAATGGGCAGTGGAAGGTCGTGAGGGGCAATCTTGTCATGGCTCGTGGAACAAAAAGAGGATCGTTGTATATTGTCGGATTACCGTCTGAGGGAGTGACCGTCCCAGTTCAGAAGAAAAACAAAGTCCGGTTCACAGAATCTCGTGGGCAGAAGAAGGTTGTCTTTGCAAGAAAGAAACCCAGAGCCACAGGTCAGATTCAGGATGAACGAGCAAGGAAAGGTTCAGGAAGACCAGTCAGAGGCGTTTGTGGCAGTGGGAGCACCGGCCGTGCTTCAGCCAAGGCTCCTAGAAGACAGTGGGTCAAGAGAACCAGTATTCCAGCTGTTGATACGTCTCCAGAAAATTTCTTGCTAAGTATGGAGAGTGTTTGTTCTCAGGGAGTTCTAGGATCCGGCAGTTCGTGTCTCAAGTGGGAGCCGGTAGGGACCGAGGACGAGTCAAGGGCAGTTTCAGCCGTGACTGATGTGTTGAAGCTTCGGGGAGCTTCAACGGGCCTTTCAGTTGACTGATGAGAAGGCCGCTGTAGCAGGAGAGAGTTGAAAAAGATTACTAAACATACAAGTGTTCTAAGTGGATGACAGTTGAAATTCTTCAAGCCTCCAAGTGGGAGATTGTTGGGCTTTGTGGAGGCTTGTGAGCCGGCCCGACCCATTACTGTAACCCTAGGTTAACCATTTGGTTTTCCTATAAATATGATCCTTGTATTTGTAATTCTGTAGTAGCACAAGTGAAATAAAATCCTCCTGTTACAGTCGTGGAGTAGGGAAACCGAACCACGTTAAATTCTTGTGTGTCCCGTTTGTGTTCCGTTTCTCTTTTCTCTAGATTATTTGTGTGTGTTGTGTGTTTAATTCCCAACAAAAATTGTATACTGTGGCTTCAGGTAATCTTGAAATAAACCTTCTAGGCAATGGCTTGTGAACATCTTTAATGCATCTATTCTTCTTCTAGAATAATCTTTGGTTTCTTTCCTTCTAGATATAACATACTACTGCAGTTGATACTATCTTACAAATCACATCCCTGCTACTTCATCTCTTCTCGTACCATTTTAGTTCCTTCTCAAGTTCCATACATATTCGTTGGATGTGCATTTATTTGACCAGTCTAAGTCATATGTGTTCAAAATAATCGCTTTCAAAGAACAAACATTGAATAGACCTGGTGTTGGCTATAACACAATTGACATTGTAATTATATATTCATTTTCCAGTTTTCTCTATCTATGACAAGTATATATTCTGTCCAGTTCTACGAATCTCAGTATAGATATCGATTTTAGTACATCTTGATTGCAAATATCACTCCCTTCTAGCTAATCATTGCATATTATCCTTATAGTTTTTGATATACACTTTTTTATGGTTAGTTTGGAAATTGTACTCTTATTGTTGTTAAAGTTACTATATTTACAACTTTTTGTAGAAACGATGCGACATAAATAAGGTGAATCGAACTAAGCTGAAATCTAATCATTTTCATGGGGTCAAAGGCTGAAACGGTAAGCTATACCATTTTCATTTTATTTTTTCTAATAAAATTTTAGTACTATTTCAATTATTATCTTGTTTACTAGGTGAAACAAACCCTGAAAGAGTGGAGCCTGATAGAATCGAGTTTTATAAGCATAGTTATTCCTCTAAGGACAAAGAATGGTCATTTCAAGAGACTGAGACTCACTATGTAAGGAAATTAATATTTTTTTTAGTAACATACACATTTCATTTGTTCGATTAATATCTTCAGGAGTTTTGCCTTCTTTAAATAGTATTAATATTTCTATGCAGAACAACATGAAAAATTTGAAAGATTTATACAGTTCAGGAGAGTGTTCTATGACTATTGATGAAATTGTGGATACTGTACTTGATATAAAATCGAGATACATAAAAGGTCTCGTTTATGATCCAAAACCTAATACTACAAGAGCTACACAAAGGAGAAATGCACAGCATGAAGACTCTCTCAGAAAGGCAAAAGAGGAAGTTGATACAAATCAACATGATTTAAATAAACGATTAAATACAGCTGAAACTATTGTTGAATATCAGCAGTCTCAAATGCAAGACCAGCAATCTCAGATCAAGCATTAAATTCTCAATTAGACATTGTAATGGCATGCAAAGAGGAAATGTTTAAGAAAATGCAACTTCTTGGTCTCTCACAACCATCAAGGTTAGAAGTAATATATGCTTATATGATAAGTTCTATTTAATTTCTTTTTATTAAATATACATATATGTAGCATTTAGTATCTAACACTGTATATTTTGTATTTCTTAGGATGCAGTGGACATTGAGCTCCATCAGAATGCCTACTTAGGTATATTTCTATTTTTATTTTGCCAACTTAAGTTTCATGTCTAACAAGTTGTAGTTTAAATAAATTATATTTTGTTCATATCATATTATATAAGTTGATAGCTTTCTCCTAAAAAATAGTATTGAACATGCGTATTGCTTTAACTCCAATTGCTTCCTAAGCTTATTGAACATATTGTAGAAAAAACTATCAGACCTTATAAATGGGAAACATTAAATTTCAATAGCTAAGTAGATATAAAGATGAGATTTCCTTCTTATTACAAAAAATTGTGGATTTTAAGACATGGGAATAGGATATCAACATGGTAGAGCTTCAATTGTTATCCTTGTTAATGTCTTACTCCATGTTTCTGATTTTAAAATGATAATGTTATATATTCTTCGTGTTGCTGGTGGTGCAAGAGATTTTTTCTAATCGATCAAGCAATTTTTTCACTCTCTTCACTTTCCAGTTATTCAAAACTTTCTGAAGATCTGATACCATTCTTGTTCAGTCCAAGAAGCTAAATCCATGAGTATCAGATGCTATAATGCCTTAGAAGCCCTTCGTACAATGTATAATTTGTTTTGCTGGTTTTATAAAACTGAGAATTACTACATATGAAAGACATAAACTGTATTACATATTCTACTTTTTGACCTTAGAAGGAATATTTTAAGTTAAATCTTAGTTTTGTTTCCTCTCTTTTGGCACAGGTATAACAGGTGAAAATGTCACCACTGTATTGATACTATGGAAAAAATTGCTTCTTATTTATCATAATTTGGGAATAATATTTAGTAGATTTCAGTTAGCGTATCATGTTATTGGACATATTTTATTTCTACTTTAGGAACTTTTGATGTTTCCTTTCTTTTAAATTGTATGATCATGGATGAATACTACCTTAGTATAAGGCCAAATACATACGCAGGTCCCTAAAGTTGTTCGCGTTTTTCCCCCAGGTACCTCAACTAACCAAGATTCCTATTAAATCCTTTAACCCCCTATAATTTGATCCTTTTAAATATTATTGGCTGATGTGGAGCCAAACGTGATCTCACGTCCTTTAAGCGCGTGCAGACTCTTTAAAAGCGCTGATGTGGATCTTGAAACACCCACCAACGATTTTCTTCCCCATTTAACCCTAATTTCTCCCATTCTTCCATTATTTCCCCTCTTTTGTTTCACTTCATCATTATTTCTCCTCTTTACCTCATTATATTATATCTCTTTTTCATTGATTTCTTCTTAATCATCAAGTTCCAATGTCGAATTTATCTTCTTCATCGATTTCTTCTTCTTCAACTGCGAAAAGCGTCTGCAATCTTCTGCAATTCCTTCAACAAAACACTCAAAATCACTTTAAAATATAAGAATTTCAGCTGTAAAAGTCATTGAAAGGGAGAGATTCTTAGGGTTTTCTCGTTTAGAAACGGGTTAGAAGTGATTTTGAGTGTTTTATAGTGACAATTATATGATGTTATATGATGTTGGTAATAGTAATACTTTTAGTGACAAGATAATAAGTTTAGCTACAAAATTATTGTCATTTTTATAATAGTAAATTTTGTCCCTAATTGTATACATTTAAGGACGAAACAAAATTTTATACACAAAAAATAAATTATTAATGACAAAATTATATTTGTTTAGCTATGAAATATATATAGCTTTAGAGAAAATTAGTTTTGTTACTGATTGAATGAAATAATTAGTGATAATGTAGTTTTGTCAGTAGTACGAACATTTTTAGTGACTAAGTCATATCATCAACTACAAAAATAATATACTTTTTATAACAAATAAATTCGTCATAAATGTTTATGCATTTGGGGGCGAGTTCTTTTTTGTAGTTTAGATATAACTTTTTTGCGATAAAAGCACTAAATCGTCTCTGTAGAATTTTAGTGACCCACATTTAGTGACAATTGAGTGACAAAAAAATTTTCGTCAAATAAAATTTTTTGTGACGAAAAATAATTTATAAATGACGAAATTATCCGTCCCTAATAATTGAATTTGTTGTAATGAATGTGTTTACAACATAGGAAAATTCATCATGCTGGTAACTCTACCTAGCAGACTGGAGATCCCAAGAGTTAGCTTCAAGGAGAAAACGAAGTTGTGAGTGGCGGTTCGACATCGTCAACCAACTTAATACATTTTTATGATGAAGACATGTTCAAGAACAAGGATAAAATAAAGCTTAAAAAGTCTATTCTCTATACACTGATGAAATTAGGATTTGTTCATGGCTAGCTGAAATGAATACAACTGTAAATATCATAAATAGTAAAGGGTTGATTATATGACATATGATTATCTAGATATACACCAAAGCTCGACGATTTTAAAGTTCATATCTACCGTTGACGGAGTGTATCCAACATATGTTCACTACAAAAAGTTCTAAGGAAATCTCCTTTCCAGGTACAATCCTTTCTTAAATAGTACACACTCATCCGCACATTTCTTTGTGTTTTAGTTATCCCTCATTCATGTGGATTGTTGGATATATATATAGGGGTGTTTGTGGTTCAGTTTAGATCAGTTATTGGTTAAAAGCAAAATCAAATCAACATTAATCGATTTTTAAATTTCTAAAACCAAACCAAACTAAATAAAAAAAATAACTGTCGGTTTGGTTATTGTTGATTTAGTTCGGTTATATAGTTTGTTGATGACATATGCATCTCGATAGACACAAATTCATAGTACATATATAAGAATCCATGGAAAAACTATTCTAAATTTTATTAGGTAATATTAGTCATAGAACAATTGAAAGAGGACTAAAAAGTCTCATTACATTGTTAAAAGACTTATTCCTAAAAAGAGAAGTAACTTATATATGAAGTGGAAAATCAATACTAGCAGAATTGTCTTGGATATATATATAACATATTGAATCTTGCATGTTGTGGCAATTGAGAATTTTTTTATAAAAAAAAGTAATAAAAATCAGTGCTTCAAACTGATCGATTATCATCTTCTTTAGCTTAGCTTGAACTCTAAATTACTCAATGTTCAAAGCAGTGTTTGGATATATAAAAAAAATACACTATGTTAGATAATATTTACAAACATAAATATGATCTGATTTTTTTCTTCAGAAAAGACAATAAAATATAAGTAAAAAGTTCTATTATGGATTAAATTTTAAGAGCCAAAATAACCGCACAGTGAATTTATTACGTAGGGTATGTAAAAATCACTTAAATAATAAATTTTTGGTGGATTTAGAATTAGGATTTTAATAGTTGGCCTGAAATTTAAGTGTTGAACTTAAGAAAATGATAAAGTTAAAACTTAAGTTAATTAAAATTTAATAAAATACGTATATTTTATTTATGAATAATATATAATGATGCCATCATGATCAGCGTATCCCGGACTGGAAATGATTAATATAAATGAGGGATCGGCTTAGCCAAAGCTTGATCATTCTATTTCTTCGTCTTTATATCGTCATCTGTGGGGACGTACCCCAAACCATATTTAGATCCTTTGGCGGGGATCGGAATAGGCTCAATAATTCCTTGGGAATTTCTTCCCAATCTGAAACCTGGTTCAAAATCATTCTGTAGCATCACAGTGGCTATCATCTTATACACAGCAGGCATAAGAGTCTTTGTGGCCAAGTCCTCACCGGTGGCATTTACCAGCTCTACCGTGTAGAAATCTGTATCTCGCGATACCTCATCAATGATAGGCATCTGTCTGTCGGAGTGACTCTCTTCTCCATGATTAATCAGCTCTTTGTTTTTCCAAACAAGTTTCATCATTTGATGCATAGTAGAAGGGACAGCTCCACCCATATGGATGAAAGGCTTTCCCAGAGAATATTATAGCTGGTATCGATGTCCAAGACTTGAAACTATGCACTGAATTCTGCTGGACCCATTTGGATGATCAAATTAATATCGCCTAGATAATGTCATACCCTGAGCGGCAGTAGTTTCAATCACAAATTTTGGTCTGACAAAAGTCTCTGGTGGCACCAAGGCAACAACCTTTGTCGGTGTCAGGATCACAAACTCTTTTTCTCTTTGACGCTTAATGAGGCCACGCCCTTTTCTAGTTCGTCATGCACAAATGGAGTTATCATCTTAGTCATACAACAATCATCCTCTGTCTCTATCATGTTGATATTGACGCCTCTATGATTCGGCCAAGGGTTGGTGTTGACATTAGGCGCGGCTGCTTGAAAACAGACCACCTCTTTGTCGATTAGATCTTGAATCTTATGCTTGATGTTGATGCAGTCTTCAGTATCATTTCCAACACTGTTGGAGTGATACACACATTTTTTATCGGGCCTGTAGAACTTTGAAATAGTATCCACCGATTGGGGACCCACCGAGTGGATATATCCGTCCGCAACTAGTCACTCGTACAGTGTTGTTAGGATTTCGACGAGCGCGATAAAATTCCTGGGAGGCTTCTTCTCGAATCTGGGTTGAGGAGGATCATAACTGCCTTGTAGGGGAGGAGGCACCTGTTGATAACTCCTTGTATTTGGACGGGGATCTTGTCTTCTGGGATATGGTTTTGTTTGGTAGTTTGGCGATGGAGCTTGGTAATTCGAAGGGGGATTGTGGTATAGTGGTGCTTGGACTTGATAAACAGAAGGGGGTGCTTGTAGCTTGACTGCACGTTAGCACAGTTGGGGAGCAACACCTTGATAATAAGGAGACAGAATTTGGTAAATTGGAGGATGATTTTGGTATGTGGGAGATGGATTTTGGAAAATTAGAGGTGGATTTTGGTAAGTGGGAGATGGATTTTGGTAAATTGGAGGTGGATTATTTTTGTAACTGGCCTGGTAAGAGTTTTGAGAAGGCTGAGAACGACCTTGGGAGTGGGAGTACGAAGATCTTCTTGGTTTTTTCTTGCCCTCATATGAAATAGCAGCCACGTCTTCTCTCTTATTTTTCCACAACCCTAAAGATCCAGGCGATGCGGCTACACGGGATGTCTTCCTTAATTTTAAACCGTCCTCGATAGTCTGACCAATCTTGACTATCTTAGCAAACTTTGCTCCAACGAGCAACATAATTCTATCATAATATTTGGGCTTTTGCACCCGCACGAACACTTCAACGATTTCTTTTTCAGACATGGGCGGTCTCATCCTAGCCGCTTCTTTTCTCCACCTATAGGCAAACTCCCTATAGCTCTTGATTGATTTTTGTTTCATCTTCTCCAAAGAGTATTGATCTAGAACAATTGTTACATTGTAAGCGAATCGATCGATAAAATCTTTGGCCAATGCATTCCAGCTGGGCCATTACTTGGTTTCATGCGAGGTGAACCATTCAAGAGCTTCTCCGCACAGGCTTCGACTAAAGAGTCGCATCAATAAAGCTTCATCCCTACCAACTCCAATGAGTTGGTAATAATAGGCTCTCAAATGAGTCATAGGGTTCCTCACTCCTCCAAAAGTATCAAATTTTGATATTTTAAACCCTTCTGGAAGGTCCGAATTTGAATGAATACATAAATCTTCATACTAATCCCGGCGACATCTGGGATGTATTGGAGCTCTTTCATGTCTTTCTTGATCTCTTCTTTTATATCCACCTTAGCCTCTTCCTTTATCCTCCACTCCCTTTCCTGTTCCTTATAATGGTCCAGCTCAAAACCGTGAACGTTGTCATCGGCAGAGACGAGAATTTGGAAAGTGGTTCTTTTAGGTAAGGGTGGAGCTACAGAGGGATTCTGTGCATTTTGAGCGGTTTGATTATTCTGTGGGTAAGTCTGGGGATTGATATTCTGATTTAAGTGGTGGTGGGGTGTTTAGGGATTGAAAGTATTTTGTTTTTGATTTTGGTTTTGATTTTACGGTGGTGGAGCGTTTTGATGGTGGGTATTTTGAGGATGGGGTGACATTTGGGGGTGGTTATTTTGAGGAAGGGGTGGAGTTTGGTAGGATGCGGAAGCACATTGGGGATTTTGGGTAGTCAGATCTACAACCGACGGATTCTGAGCAGGTGTAGGTGGCTGGTTCTGAGCTGGATCTATATTTGAAGAAGGGAAGTAGATTGGAGGTCTCCCATCAGCAGCGTTAGCAGCAAACCATGGCGGAGGCAGATCTTTTCTCCTTTGCATTTAAACTCTCATTTCTGCAATTTGGTGCATCAATTGCAAAATCAATTCATTCTGGTTAGCTATGGTGGGTTGAGCCATCACAACGTCGGTGAGACTTACTTCTTCGTTACTGTCTCACATGATTGTCTTTCCTTTGTCTGAGCTTTGTCTAGGGAAGGAATCTGCGGGACCTTTTGATCTGGTGTAATAGGGATGATCTACCAGCTTTTGATCGACATAGATCAGTTTCAAAGTACCTGAGAAGGAAAACAACTCAAAGACAGATTTTTCAGTGTAGATTCAGAATACAAAATGTATAATATCACACAGAGAGCAGATAAACACACAAGTTGCTTTGTTTTAGGATATCTTTAGCTCACGAGTAAGGACGGAAACACATTTTTTAACAAGCACGAGTTTACTTATTTTAGTTTTGACACTGTCTCAAAAAGGCTAAATCACGTTGAGCTAAGGTCTTCTTATAGCTTCTCTTTGACGTCCATTGATCTGGCCTTCGTATATTCTAGTGACATGAATGAGGAGAATGAAATTTTTTAAAAATAGGGGTCGAGCCTGGGAAGGCTGCCTACTTATCTCAATAAGAAAATTCAGGCCCAACATAGTTCGAGTACAAAAGAAAAAAATTTCCTTCATTTATTCATTGCGATTACAAGGAAATTGAAAGACAACAAAGATTTAAATATAATAATAATGACTACATCTCAGTCATTCTTCTTCTCGTTGCAGCATCAGTCACAAGGAATAAACTCGACTCGAATCTTTCCCATGTTGACAAAGGATTCGAGGTCGTGGTGGAACTCAAGACACTTTTCAATGTTGTGGTCTGCGGCATTGTGATAGGGACAATGCTTCGAACTTTGTAGTAAAAAGAATGTGATACTTCCAAGCCCGTGAAGAAACGGTTGAAGACTCTATACTGAACTAATTCTGAGTAAATTTCCCTCGTCGTTATCTTGAATGGCATGAATGAGCAACAATAGAATATGGTCCTCTCTGCTACTGGTACTCAAGTCGCGGTGCATCACATGCAAGGAGGACGCCATCACCCCAAGTGTTCGGAGTACTGTTCATGCTGAACAAACGACGAACTGCATTCTTGAACTCTATGCTCTCTTCTATTGTATGCCCTTTCTGGTTGGGATGGCACTCACAAGTCTTGTGGCATTCCCTTGATTCCATTTGAGAAGATGCTCTTTCGATGGGTCTCACCATACATCTAGATCGATAATGCTCGAAAATGAGGGCGCACGGAATGGACTCTATCCTTTTTCGGTATTCCTGTGGATATGCTTTGAGAGAAATTTCCTTGTTTCCTTTTGCCAGACGTCCATCGAAAGAAGGTTTGCGGGCAAGTGCCTCCTCATAACTTTCTTCGTCGATTTTCTCCTCGGGGCTCCCAGGAGGAAACAGTAAGTCTGGATACTCTTTCCCTTTTCCATAGTAGTGATTTGCTTTTTCTGAGACAGTACCGTAATGTTTTAGGATTTGGGTTATGAGAGGTTTTTTCGAGTAAGAAACTTAAGACTCGGATAATTTTGGTTGAACATTTCTTGATAGTGACTTGTGTAAATATATTCTGAAAATTTCTGGATAGAATGGGTCAAAGATATCCTCATTCACATCAACATAGCACATAAGCAGTTAAAACACACATATTGCGTCCTAACCATGCATGTGACCCTTTGGTGCCAAGGGTAGGCCTAGCGATCTGAAAGATGTATTGCATTATTTGAAACATATAGTTGCACCCCCCCCCCAAATAAGCTTTGCTTAAAATCATAACGTCTGATACATAATTTCAATCAAATCGGGGTACATTTTCAGGGAAAGGAATACAATGTGAATACAAATAGAAAATAATCCCACGCAAGTGAATTAGAAGGTCGACGACTCTGCTCCTCCTCTGGCTTTCTCTATTTCTTCGTGAATGATGCATTTGCTTTTTAACATGTACGGCTCAGCGAACACAACTTTGGAGGATGTCGGCACGACTTATAGAGTGTTCATATGCTCGTCTAGGGTCACATCCAAACGCATTAGACAAGCCCTTGCATTGGATAGCTCTGTGAAGTCACAACTAAAACCCTCTGACTTTCTATAATTCTGGATTGGTACTCTTGCTCCCTTTGCTAAAATCTTGCTCCCGTACGTCCCATTCTTGCTAAAAATGGTAAGCATGGATCTGAAGCCTTGTCTGTACGTCTTCGATTTCTCGACCAACGCGCGGTGTTGGGTTCACTACACCACACAAATCATTTTGCAACCATGTCTTGTATTCGTCGACATACCCAACTTCGTATTTATTTTTGGGCGTACCCCATTTCATATTGACACGTCTGGCCCATTCTTGGATGATAATCTTGGCGAAAGGTATTTTGCCTCCCCCACTATAATCGACGACAAAAGAGTAGCATCCCCTTGGATGGGTGTGATTTGTGTTCTACCAAATTGTCACATCACCCTAGCTGGGTTGTAGGGCCGCAATCCTCTGATGCTGGGAAGGATTAAAAATGAAAGTTTGGCCCCCTGTGTTGATATCCTCTCGAACTTGAAGTCCGGTAACATCCACTGTATATCACCTTATCTCAGATTATAAAATACCCTTGCCCACACATCCCTGGTGGTATGAACTTGGAATCTGCGGATGCTTAAGTAGAATTCATAATTATCAAGGGGACTCGTTTGGCTTGGTTTAGCCAAATTTGTGCCTGGGTGCCTTCGCTTTTGTAGAGATACTCAGTCATCCACCACTCAAGCAAAACGTTGCGAGCCTTCAAAAACGGGAACCCATTCTTACACAAATTCAAAGATCGATTAATATCGACCAAAATGACCGAGGCCAAACTGTAGTATTTCTTTTCTTCTTGTTTATTACCGACTCCTCTGAAGATAGCATCCATTACCATTACTACGCGGATGTCAATTTATTTTCCTTCATCGTGAGGGAACACCATCGTTCCTAAAAGGCATGCAGAGAACGCAATGACTTGAGTTTGTCTCCAAGTGTTGTGATCATGGAATTCATTTGGAAATTGCACGAAATAGCTATAGTACCCCCATCTTTCGAAGAATCTCATTAGTGGCATACTTTGGGCATCCAACCAGTTGGCCCTTACCAGCAACAACATCTCTCTCATTT
This sequence comes from Solanum corneliomulleri, assembly GCA_027704805.1. Lineage (NCBI taxonomy): Eukaryota > Viridiplantae > Streptophyta > Magnoliopsida > Solanales > Solanaceae > Solanum > Solanum corneliomulleri. The sequence goes on along the minus strand of JAKWIY010003054.1, from coordinate 8,798,539 downwards.
CTCCGGTAGTCGGCCTATCTGGTAGAAGAATATGATGATTCTGATATCTTTTCATCTTGCCACAAGTTCCAATAGAGTCCAGACAATCTTTAATTTCTTTTAATGTCGGTGTTATTTTGACATCTCCAAATCAAAACACCATCCTTTCGTCGTCTCAAAACCATGTTATTACCTTGATAAACATGGATCAAACTTGATGTCCATCATCGTAGGTAAGTAGCCCAAGTGAATCGACATTTCTCTCTTTTGGCAAGCTTTTAGATTGTTCCACCATACGCGGAGAATATTCGGTGTTTTGGTGACCATGTTGAAACTGAGGAATTGACTTGACATCTACAAAAGCATACAACTAGTTAGTTGTCACCCCCCACGATACAAAAAATAGTTAAACATGCAATACATCCTTCATATTTAACACACAAATATGATCGTCCTATCAAGCCTTGGACTCTATGGACTTAAGGCGGTTTTTCTAATAGGCCTAACACTCCTTGGGTGTTGGTCATCTTAGGACAATGCGCTACTTTTCGGGATTGAGTTTCGCTCTATTCTAGTTTAACTAGGAGTGAGTTTGTATTTAGAGTGAAAAGGATAACCCAAACGGACTACTTAGCCAACTATCAAGTAGCCAACTACACTCGTCAGGGTGCCTCGAGAAAAAATTTGGTTAACGAACGACTGATTTTGGTTAACAAGAAGTAGTCACTTATGATTACAAAAGGACAACAAATTGGACCCATCAAATTGCAGTAACAATAAGAAATTAACATCATACTTAGAATGCAATAAAATACACAAAATTTTCCCACTATCACATACAACAAACCATCCTCTCTCAATATTTTAAGCAAACCACAAACTGACCAGGTGATGCAATCAAATATTTTTTTCAACATGAATGAAACTTAAAGATACAAAGCGACAAGAAAACTAAACAAACCACATAAATAGATTACCAAACTTGTGATTAGCATTATAAGCAAGCCATATTTTCCTAAATACAATCAAAACTAGACAACCCCTATCCTATAACTCAACAGACAAAATAAGAGAAAATAAATCAACCAACATGATTTTAAGATTTCAAAATAACTCATGAAAATGAACCCATTTACCGCTACTATGGATAAGTTTAACAACAAAGCTCCAAACGACTTAGCCTAATTGTAACGAAAATAAAACAACCACTTGAAATAAACTCAACAAACTTATGCTTTTAGAAAAGTTATGCATCAAATATTTGAAATGAAAAAGGAATAAAATTTGATAAGCAAGAGGAGGCTTAAAGAGGGCAGCCTCGAAGTGAACATGGGATTGAGACGCCAAGCTATGTTGATTCGCGCATATTTAAAACTTAATGAACATGTTGAATTCACAACAAACAGAGGTAAACCAAGACTAGCTGAAAATTTGAAACCAAATGAGAAAAATTTTGGAAAATATGAAAGACAAACATTATATCGAATTATAAACTTGAAATCGATTTGAAGAGAAAAAAAATATAATAAACTTCAAATTCATACACTTGTACAAATCATATTCAAAACTAAGTAAGCCAAGACACAAATTTCAGCCAAAACAAAGAACTTTAATCTTCAAAATAGTCATCACAGAATCAGCTAAGCAAAGAGAGACTTAAAGAAAAGTGAAGTTATATACTATTTCCGTGGCGGCGATCTGGGATAAACGAGGAGAGCACCGACAACCTCAACCACAAAAGTTCCGACTCGAGCAGCAACTAAGGAATTCGAACAGAATATCAAACTAAAAAACCGAAACTAGTTCTCCTCTATTTTTATTTTTTAAAAAAGTGTATTTAGTGTGTGTTCTAGCTTTTGTTTAAGTATTTCTCTGCTCTCTTACTAAAATCCTACTTCAAAAGGTCCAACTGATATTTTTCTTTTCTTTTCTTAATTTTTCTGATTGACAACTTCTAAACCTTTCACTGTGCTTTCTCTCTAAAAAAAAGTCACTACTATGTCTATGTTTGTTTGTTTGTTTTTGAAAATTTCTCTTAGCTCTTCCCCCAAAAATCCCCCTCCGCCTCTACTGAAAGAGATTATTTATATAGGGAGAACAATTAGGGTTCGAAAGGGAAAAAAGGAAAAAGGGGTAGAATCGAGATTTTACTTCGAGAATTCAAATCTCTTTTTCGAAATAGGGAGGATAACTTTTCCCTGCAAATTCAAACTCAATACCGAAAGGGAAAGGAAAGGAACGTCTAGGATCAACCCAATCGTCCTTGCTTTGACTACATGTCTTCATCTTGAGGTCACAAGGACGAAACACGGACTGCTTATGCTGCTACAAGGACACTAGCTGCAGGCGGCCAGCAGAAAAAGTCGTTCAAGCCGAAAGAGACGTTAGGAGTCGCTGGCTTCGACGCTTGGAAGAGACGCGCAACGTTGCTGATTTTGGCGTCCTTTTTGGATATTCTCTAGGTGAAGAAGAAAAAGGATTGGATGGGCTGTTGAAGGGGAAAGCTTGGGTTACAAGAGTTGAAGAGAGATGAGTGGGCTGGAAATTTCGAAATAAAGGAATGATGTACACTGGCCCAAAATTAGTCTGGAAGGAAAAGTTAGACAAGAACTTTTGAATTTGGCCCAATCATTACAGCCAAATGAATTTAAAGTGTAACCAAAATTAAATTTTAGTAACTTGGATTGACATTTAATTAATCGACGAACCTCTTTAAAATTTAAACGAGATAAAATAGTTGACTTAGTTATAACCAAAGACTCGAAAATGTAAACCAACCATTTAGACAAAATTAATTTAATAAAAATTCAAAATCCTTTTGAAACGATTTTTGAATATATTACTTAAACTATAGCAAAACAAACCAATAAATTAGTTATAAACTAAGGAAACAAACTAAAAACTACTAAAACTAATTCAACAAAGTGTTAAGTGGAATTAAAATCTTTGATGCGATTTCGGACATTTTATAAAATAAATTAAGCGTATTAAAAAAATATATATAGGTACGCATATATCACTTTAAAGATTATAAAACGGCTAACACACTTTAACAAATAACTAAAAGAAAACTTTGAATTTTAATTGTTTCAAATCATTTGGGAATCAAGAGGCTCGAAAATAATTATCATCGAGGGGTCAAAATTGAGTGTCAACAAAGCTTGAAAATTATAAATAGATACGAATGATACTTAAGAATAGTCCAATAACCATAAATTTGGAAACAAAATAACTATACCCCAAGACTAGAAGAATACTGAATTGTTGATCAGTAAATTATCATTCTAGAGGTTTGTTTGTAAACTTGTTCAAAACTTCAAAACTGATATGCATTTCAAGTGACATGTTGTGTTGGCCTTTAAGAAGCAGCAAAGGCATACCTTGTCGGATTGTTTGAAGATACCAATCAAATTGGACAGTTACATAAATTTTACTAGTTTGGATTTTAATTACTAAGATTTTTCAGTAGTTTAAAATATTACTTCTTCTATCATATTTCGTGCTTAGGATATGTGAGTCTGAATATGGAAGATACATATATCTGTCGAATATTAAAATTGCGATACGTATTTTATTTATTTAAATTAATTGGTTGTAAATTATTTCTTTATTAGTGGAGTTATGTTGAGGATTTTCAAAATAGATAATTAATTTTAAAGATTTCAAATAATTAAATCCCTTAATATAACACAAAAATCAAGGATTATATCTATGTTTAATTAATTTCATTTTATTATATTATTAATAAAACATTATATATTTGTTATGTAATTTGAATAGTTTCATTTTAAAACTCTTACAATAATAAATTCATTGATTTGATGTATCTATTATCAATATATAGTGTATCCAATCAACTAAACACTTTGATACATGAGTATCATACAAGTAAATGCATATGTATAGTAGAAGTATTGAGTATTAATTCAATTTATCTATTAATAAGATCTATTATTGATTTCATGTATCTATTTATATGATATAATATTATTTCATGTATCTTTTATATGTATAATTTGATGTATTAAGTATCAATTTCATAGGTTATATCTAAACACATGTATCTCACATAAATATGAAAATAGCTAGATACATTGTAATAAAAAAGATATATATATGATAATATTCAGATACATGATATAAGATCATATATATATATATATATATATATATATATATATATATATATATATATATATATATATATATATATATATATATATATGACAAGATTTTGATACAAGACAACATAAATTGTGTCAAATACATGCGTAAACGTAAATTTCTAATATATTTATTCGATACATACACACTTAATAAGATACATTGATTAAAATTAGATACATATAATCGTATCTCAATAATGTATTAGATACATCAATAATGTGTCAAACACATGTGTAAATCTCTGCTTATTGAAACTTTCCAATTACGTTCGTGACTTGTCATGGCATCTCACCACGGTGGTGTTTGCTTCACCTTTTGATTCATCGGTGTTCTCAATGTGCCTAGATTCGGCGAGAGAAGTGAAACAAAGTTTCTTTGTTGATCCATAGTATACAAGGTATGAAACTGATATTATCGTCAATATCGAATTTGATAAATTTACTGGGCTTGAAATCTCTGCTACAATGATACCCATTTGTCCATGCAGGCGACTGATGTCTCCCCTTGCGAGAAAAAATAGTGAATTCGCGGGGAATTGATTTGAGAGTGAAGAAAATCAAAGGCTAAAAATTTGATGTGTCCATTTTAATATAATGTTTCTTCTCAGTAAATTTTGACAATTCAAGTGAAAATGAAGGAGAACTGTTAGAGTTTGAGTTTTACCCTAACTCATACTCCATACTCCGTAGATGAAGATATTTGTTTTAAATTAAAACACTAATCTAAGAGTTCAAAATGTAAAAATAATTAATTAATCCTAATTTTAAAGGATATGAGTATTGATTGTATATATATAATTATTTAAGAAATAGATAGAAAAAATCATTATATATGTGCACCATTTATGCCAAGTTTGTCACGCCCCAAAACGAGCCGCGAGTGGCACCCACACTTATCCTACTATGTGAGCGAACCAACCAATCTAAACCCCAACATTTCAATACAATATGAACAGAATATAACGCGGAAGATTTAAATGTCATTAATGAACATCGATTAAATAACTTCTAAAACTCAATACTTATTACTATCCCCCAAATCTGGAAGTCATCACCACAAGAACATCTATCCTCAAATTACTAAAGCTAAGAGTATCTAAGAAACTAAAAATAAATAACAGCTAGTCTATGCCAGAACTTCAAGGCATCAAGACATGAAGAAGAAGATCCAGTCCAAGCTAGAAGCATTAGCTCACCCTGAAATCTGGTGTGATGAAGACTGGATAGAGTTGCGGTTGAATTGAAGACGATGACACGTTTGCTGCACTCCACAATTAACAAAGAGAACAAATACAAGTAGGGGTCAGTACAAAACACAAGTACTGAATAGGTATCATCGGCCAACTCAAAATAGAAAACAGTATATATCCGATAATAACATAAAACCAACCAAATACTTAACAGGTGATAGCAACACGCATAAGAATAATTTGCAACAACATCAATCACATCTATGAGGACTCAAGCCTCCACACCATACTCATTTGGGAATTAGTTCTTTAGATTGAGTATATTAACATATTTCAAGATTCATTCTCTTACTATCCTGGTGTCGGAACGTGACACTACGATCCATATACTATCCTGGTGTCGGAACGTGACACTCCGATCCATATACTATCCTGGTGTCGGAACGTGACACTCCGATCCATATACTATCCTGGTGTCGGAACGTGACACCCGATCCTCTAATCTCATTATTTTAGTACATCAGGCCTTCTTTTATACCAAGGCATCATCATTAACAAAGTAAATTTAAGATTCAAGATTCATAGCCTCATCTTCTCAATCTATTACAATTACATAATCACATCATGCAAGCACACAATTAAGCATATAGAAGACTTTATAATACTACCCAACACATATCATTCGCTATTTAGAGTTTACTATGAAATAGCATAAACCATTACCTACCTCCACCGAAGAATTGTGATCAAGCAGTCTACTTGCCCAAAGCTGCGTTCTTCTTCGTTTTCTCTCTCTCTTGATCGTTCGTTTCTCCCTCTCTTTGTTCTTTCTATTTTTCTTCTTCAAACCCTTTTTCTTTTACCCTAATTAGCATATAATTAAGTATAAAGATGGTAAAAGTAACTCACTATTTATTTCAAGGTTGTCCCCTTTAACCCCAAGTAATTGAATTATTAATATTAACCCACTAACTTTATAATTATAAGCATGAATAGTCCAAAACGCCCCTTAAAAACTTTTAACAGAAATCCGACCCAGTCAGGGTTACGCAGCCTGTGACGGCCCGTCGTGCCTGCGACGGTCCATCCTGCTGCTTCCGTCACCAAGTTCAAAGACTCAATTCATTAAAGAGTCTATGACGGCCCGTCATGTCTGCGACGGTCCGTCCTGCCATTTCGTCGCAAAGTTCAGAGAGTCGATCTCAGTACCCAAATTTCTAAATTCTAACTGTTTTGGAACGAGACCCCCTCGACGGTCCGTCGTGACCATGATGGTCCGTCGTGGGATCCGTCGACTCAGACAGTTATTACCAGAAATACTCTACTGCTCGAAACGACTAAACAGGTCGTTACAATAGATACCAAGTTACCCATCGTTCGTCCTTGAACGATCACAAGAAGGAAAACAAGGGCGAAAAGGAGTACCTGAATCTGCAAACAGGTGTGGGTATCTTTCTTGCATATCAGCCTCCTTCTCCTAAGTGGATTCTTCAACCGGCCAATTCTTCATTGAACCTTGATGGATGCAATCTCCCTTGACCTCAACTTGCGGACTTCTCTATCTAAAATAGCAACAGGCTCCTCCTCATAAGACAAATTCTCATCAAGCAGAACCGAATCCCAACGAATGATGTAGTTTCCATCCCCATGGTATCTTTTCAACATAGACACATGAAATACCGGATGCACTCCTGACAGTCCTGGAGGTAAGGCCAATTCATAAGCTACCTCCCCCACGCGCTTCAAAACTTCAAAGGGACCAATATACCTCGGACTAAGCTTACCTCGCTTACCAAACCGCATCACCCCTTTCATGGGCGAAACCTTCAGCAAGACTTGCTCACCCTCAATAAACTCCAAATCTCTAACCTTTCGATCTGCATATTCTTTCTGCCTACTTTGAGCCGCTAAAAGCTTTTCTTGAATGCATTTCACTTTATCTAATGATTCCCTCAGAAGGTCAGTACCCCAAGGTCTAACCTCAAATGCATCAAACCACCCAATGGGAGACCTACATTTTCTTCCATACAGTGCCTCAAATGAGGCCATATCAATACTTGAGTGATAGCTATTGTTGTAGGAGAACTCTGCTAAGGGTAAGAAGTTATCCCAATGACAACCAAATTCTATCACACAGGCACGAAGCATATCCTCCAACACTTGAATCGTTCGCTCAGACTGACCATCGGTCTAAGGGTGAAATGCGGTCTCAGATCCAACCTAGTACCCAATTCAGCATGCAATGTTTTCCAAAACTTAGAAGTAAACTGCGTAAGTCTATCTGATATGATGGAAAGTGGAACTCCATGCAATCGCACAACTTCCGAGATGTAAAGTTTGGCTAACTTCTCTGCATTGTAAGTCACCTTGACCAGAATGAAGTGAGCAGACTTAGTTAACCTATCAACAATTACCCAAATGGAGTCATACTTACCCATTGTCTTGAGAAGACCAACCACGAAATCCATTGCAATTATTTCCCACTTCCATTCAGGAATGGGCATTCTCTGAAGTGTTCCTCTGGGCCTCTGGTGTTCATATTTTACTTGCTGACAATTTGGACATTTGGCAATAAAATCAACAATGTCACGCTTCATTCTACTCCACCAAAAGTGTTGCTTTAGGTCACGATACATCTTGGTTGCACCAGGATGTACAGAATACCTTGAACTATGAGCCTCTGTAAGAATAGTGTGAATCAAATCATCGACGCAGGGTACACATACCCTTTCCCTGATTCACAAAACACCTTCCTCATCGATTGTTGCTTCTTTAGCCTCTCCTCGCAACACTTTATCTCGGATCCGGATCAATTTCTCATCAGTAAACTGCTTTCCTTAATCTTGTCAAGAAAGGAAGACATTGCCTCCACACTGGCCAAAAATCCTCCCTTCTCATTTACTTCTAACCTCATAAGGTCATTAGCTAGAGTCTGAACCTCTTTAGCCAATGGGCGTCTAGAAACTTGCAAGTGAGATAGACTTCCCATGCTTCTTGCCTTTTGACTTAACGCATCTGCCACAACATTAGCTTTTCCCGGATGATACAGGATAGTGATATCGCAGTCCTTCAGTAGTTCCATCCATCTCCTCTGTCTCAAATTCAAATCTTTCTGAGTAAAGACATATTGTAGGCTACGATGATCCGTATAGACTTCACACTTAACCCCATATAGATAGTGTCTCCATTGCTTTAATGCAAATACCACTGCAGCCAACTCCAAATCATGGGTCGGATAATTACGTTCGCGGACCTTTAATTGCCTCGAAGCATAAGCAATTACATTCTTCTCTTGCATTAGCACTGCACCCAAACCCGAATAGGATGCATCACAATAGACAATGAAATTATTACCTTCCACTGGCAGGGTAAGGATTGGTGCAGTAGTCAACAAGGTCTTGAGCTTCTGAAAGCTTTCTTCGCACTCGTCCGACCATACAAATGGGACACTCTACTTAGTCAAATTTGTCAATTGGGAAGCAACAGAGGAAAATCCCTTGACAAATGACGGTAGTAGCTAGCTAAACCAACAAAACTCCTTACCTCTATAACATTAGTAGGTCTTTCCCAACTCTTCACTGCTTCAATCTTAGATGGATCAACCATCACTCCATCCTTAGAGACTACTTGCCCTAAGAAGGACACTGAATCTAGCCAAAACTCACACTTGGAGAATTTGGCATAAAGCTTTTTCTCCCTCAACATTTCCAATACAATTCTCAAGTGCTCCTCATGTTCTTTCTTGCTCTTTGAGTATACCAGTATATCATCAATGAATACAATGACAAAGAGATCCAGATATGGCTTAAAAATCCCATTCATCAAGCTCATGAAAGCAGCAGGGGCATTCGTAAGCCCAAAAGACATTACTAAGAACTCATAATGTCCATACCTAGTCCGAAAAGCAGTCTTGGGATCATCCATTGTCCGTATTTTCAATTGATGATAACCAGATCTCAAATCGATTTTTGAGAAGGTACAAGCACCTTGTAACTGATCGAACAAACCATCGATGCGAGAAAGAGGATACCTGTTCTTAACAGTTACCTTATTCAGTTGTCTGTAGTCTATGCACATTCGAAAACTCCCATCCTTCTTCTTCACAAACAAAACAGGAGCACCCCAAGGGGATGCACTTGGTCTAATGAAGCCTTTTCCTAACAATTCTTGAAGTTGAGCATTTAACTCCCTTAACTCCGCGGGAGCCATCCTATAAGGGGGTATAGAAATGGGGCGAGTACCCGGTTCCAGATCAATGCAAAAATCAATATCTCTATCCGGTGGCATACCAGGAAGGTCTGCAGGAAACACATCCAGAAACTAACTGACTACCGAAACCGACTCAATTGAAGGTACTTGGGTAGTATCATCTCTGAGATGTGCCAAGAAAGATAAACACCCTTTACTAACCATTCTCTTAGCACGAAGAAAGGAGATGATACGAACTGGAGTGAAAGTGTAGTCACCCTCCCACACTAACGGATCTGTCCCAGGCTTGGCCAACGTCACAGTTTTAGCATTACAATCTAATATTGCAAAATTTGGAGAAAGCCAAGTCATACCCAGAATTACATCAAAATCAACCATTTCTAAGATAAAGTCTACATGAGTATTGCTCCCCACAAAAGTCACCAGACAAGGCCTATATACCTTTTCAACTATCACAGACTCACCCACCGAAGTAGACACACGAATAGGCATGTCAAGCAATTCACAAGGTAAATTAAGACCAGTAGCAAATGAGGAAGATACATATGAAAATGTGGAGCCAGGGTCAAATAATACAGAAGCCATGCAATCACAAACCAAAAGATTACCTGTGATAACAGCATTAGATGTCTCCGCTCAGACCGCCCGGGGAAAGCGTAACAATGGGCCCTATCGCCTGTCTGCCCGCTGCCCCTACCATGTTGTGTTGTAGTGGCCCCAGTTTGCCCGTCACCCCGGCCGTTTTGGTGACCACCATTACCTCGACCACCACGTCCTCCAGAATGACGGCCTCTTCCATGACCACCTCTACCTCTGACTATTGGAGGTTTGTAACTCTATTTTGGACAATACCTCTTAATGTGTCCAGTCTCCCCACATCCATAACACTCTCTGGATTCAAGCATCGGTCGCTGTGAGAATGACGAAGTCTGGGAATAACCTCCAAACTCAGAGAAATGTTAGCCGGTCTGCGGTGGACCCCCAACTACAGTCTGCAGTGAAGACTGAATAGGTCGGGCTGGGTAGCCTCCTGAACCCTTCCCTCTGGAGTAAGAACCATTAAATTCACCTCCCTTACGAAATCTTTTAGATGTCGATGCCATGGTGAGGTCATCTGGCTTCACTCCCTCTACCTCTATCACGAAGTCTACCACTCCCTGAAAGGATTTTGCTGTAGCCGCTACTTGTAAGGCTGAAATCCGCAAATATGACCTCAACCCCTTCACAAAACGGCGAATCCGCTCTTGTGGACTGAAACAAAGCTGGGTGGCGTACCTAGATAATGCACGAAACTTAGCCTCATACGCAGTAACTTACATCCTGCCTTGCTCTAGGCTCAAGAACTCATCTCTCCTCCTATCCCTCAAGGTCCGGGGGATATACTTCTCCATAAATAAGTTAGAGAACGACGCCCAAGTCATAGGTGGTGCCTGTGCGGGTTGACATTCAACATGTGACCGCCACCACATTTTGGCATTTCCTTGAAATTGATAGGTTACAAACTCCACGCCAAATCGTTCCACTATGCCCATTTTATGTAGTAACTCATGACAGTCAACCAGAAAATCGTAGGCATCCTCAGATTCAGCACCCTTGAAGACTGGAGGTTTCAATTTCAAGAACTTACTGAAAAGTTCATGCTGATCACTTGTCATTATAGGCCCTGTAGTCAAACGAGGAAACGTGCCTATTTCAAATGAGGCATCCATGCGGGGAGCCACAGCAGCTGCCTGTTGTACTTCTGGAACCTGAGGTGCTGGTGCAGGAAACACTGGAGGTGTCTGGCCTTGATCAGATAACCCGCTAAGATAAGCAAGAACCTGACTAATCATCTCTGGGGTAGGTTGGGGTGGTAATTCCTCATTCTGCACTTGTTCATTCTCTCCTTCCTCACCCTCTCTTACCACTTCCTCAGTCGGTGGAGGAGTCACCGCCTTAGTACTAGTTGGTCTAGGTGCTTGCCCTCTTCCTCTAGAGGACGTCCTCCCGCGACCTCTACCACAGCCTCTTGCCACTGCTCCTCTCCAAGCTACAGCCCCAGTGGCTGGCTCAGACGCATCTTGTCTTGCCGGTGTTGGTGTTGGCGCAGTTGTTGCTCTAGTTCTAACCATCTGCGAAATAGAGTGAAGATTGTCATATACCAATTTGTATCACCTAGATACCAATTGGATCCAAGTAATAGCACGAAAGAAAGAAAGAAAGAATGGAATTTTCCTAAAGTCTTATAGCCTCTCAAAGAAAAGTAAAGGCGTCCCCCTACCATTCCTTAAGACTCTACTAGACTCGTTCTTGTGTGATGAGACCAAGGAACCTAATGCTCTGATACCAAGTTTGTCACGCCCCAAAACAAGCCGCGAGTGACACCCACACTTATCCTACTATGTGAGCGAACCAACCAATCTAAACCCCAACATTTCAATACAATATGAACAGAATATAACGCGGAAGATTTAAATCTCATTAATGAACATCGATTAAATAACTTCTAAAACTCAATACTTATTACTATCCCCCAAACCTGGAAGTCATCACCACAAGATCATCTATCCTCAAATTACTAAAGCTAAGAGTATCTAAGAAACTTAAAATAAATAACAGCTAGTCTATGCCAGAACTTCAAGGCATCAAGACATGAAGAAGAAGATCCAGTCCAAGCTAGAAGCATTAGCTCACCCTGAAATCTGGTGTGATGAAGACTGGATAGAGTTGCGGTTGAATTGAAGACGATGACACGTTTGCTGCACTCCACAATTAACAAAGAGAACAAATACAAGTAGGGGTCAGTACAAAACACAAGTACTGAATAGGTATCATCGGCCAACTCAAAATAGAAAACAGTATATATCCGATAATAACATAAAACCAACCAAATACTTAACAGGTGATAGCAACACGCATAAGAATAATTTGCAACAACATCAATCACATCTATGAGGACTCAAGCCTCCACACCATACTCATTTGGGAATTAGTTCTTTAGATTGAGTATATTAACATATTTCAAGATTCATTCTCTTTACTATCCTGGTGTCGGAACGTGACACTACGATCCATATACTATCCTGGTGTCGGAACGTGACACTCCGATCCATATACTATCCTGGTGTCGGAACGTGACACTCCGATCCATATACTATCCTGGTGTCGGAACGTGACACCCGATCCTCTAATCTCATTATTTTAGTTCATCAGGCCTTCTTTTATACCAAGGCATCATCATTAACAAAGTAAATTTAAGATTTAAGATTCAAGATTCATAGCCTCATCTTCTCAATCCATTACAATTACATAATCACATCATGCAAGCACACAATTAAGTATATAGAAGACTTTATAATACTACCCAACACATATCATTCGCTATTTAGAGTTTACTATGAAATAGCATAAACCATAACCTACCTCCACCGAAGAATTGTGATCAAGCAATCTACTTGCCCAAAGCTGCGTTCTTCTTCGTTTTCTCTCTCTCTTGATCGTTCGTTTCTCCCTCTCTTTGTTCTTTCTATTTTTCTTCTTCAAACCTTTTTTCTTTTACCCTAATTAGCATATAATTAAGTATGAAGATGGTAAAAGTAACCCACTATTTATTTCAAGGTTGTCCCCTTTAACCCCAAGTACTTGAATTATTAACAATAACCCACTAACTTTATAATTATAAGCATGAATAGTCCAAAACGCCCCTTAAAAACTTTTAACAGAAATCCGACCCAGTCAGGGTTACGCAGCCTGTGACGGCCCGTCGTGCCTGCGACGGTCCATCCTGCTGCTTCCGTCACCAAGTTCAAAGACTCAATTCATTAAAGAGTCTGTGACGGCCCGTCATGTCTGCGACGGTCTGTCCTGCCATTTCGTCGCGAAGTTCAGAGAGTCGATCTCAGTACCCAAATTTCTAAATTCTAAGTGTTTTGGAACGAGACCCCCTCGACGGTCCGTCGTGCCCATGACGGTCCGTCGTGCGATCCGTCGACTCAGACAGTTATTACCAGAAATACTCTACTGTAAGAAACGACTAAACAGGTCGTTACAAAGTGTGTTACTATCATGCCCAACAATATCTAGCTTGCCAGAAGAATTAGGGGTGAAAGAGCTTACAAGGGTGGAGAAGCTTGAAACTTTATCAAGGGCGTTCAAAATTTTATATACCATTAGAATTATGTATAATATGTATTCGCTTTAATGGTATTTTACTACAATAATCATGTTTTATGTGAAATTGATTTTTCATATTATGTTTTATTATATGTTTTTTGAAATAACATTTCTTTACAATAATAATTAAAAAATATTGGAATGCGTAATGTTGTTATTGAGTGATTTGACTGTTATATGTAGAAATAGACTTATATATGTAGTTCAATCAACAATATATATCTTTTGTTTAATGTTGTTTAACTGATCACCCTTCAGTGAATATCTGACAATGTTTGGCATTACAAATGAGTGAGTATAAATAACGCTAAAAAGTAAGAAATCTCAAGTTTGTGCCCAATTAGAATCGTGAAATTTTATATAGGGTACATTTCACTTATTGTAAAACCTATACAACGTAAATTTAGATTAGTTGGATCAGTAAATTTTCAATACCGATCATGTAAAACAAAAAAGAAAAGGAATATATGTTAAAACCTACTACATTTTAAACTCAGAATGCACAATTTCTAAGTTGCTAGTCGTGCCAACAAATTAGAATGATTATACATCTTCTCATTATGTAAAGCCTTCCTCTCTGTTCTTTGAGAAACCTTCCAAGTTTTCCACTTGATATCCTCTTTTTCGAATTCTCATATGTAGCAGTATTTCTCCTCCTCATTTTGGTAGGTAATTTTGCTTGCAAATTGTAAATATTGGTTTACTCTATTAGAAGAAATTGAATTATAGAGTTTGGATTTGAAATGCAAAGAGGAGGTCTTCTTATAGAGGAAGAACAAGGGGTGTGGTCCAAACTTTCAAACTCCCAAACTAGGAGTTTAAGTACATGGGTTTAATGTTTTAGACTATTGTATACATATTAAATACTTTTCCAGTTCATTTTTACTTTTTAACTTTTAGTTTTTGCATGTCCTTTGAGAAACGATGATTTATATGAGTATTTTACTATATTATCCATACTAATAGTATTAGAACTTGGAAACTGATTCCGATGAATAAGTAATAAGTAATTATAATGCTGAGGGTAAAATGTGGAAAAAAATAATTACCGAATCAATAATCTAAAGGCTAGTTCCTCTCTTGTTCAACTAAATGAGAGTACATTAGTCGAATACAGAGACAAACTAAGAATTCAAACTTGACAAATTAATTTTTGTTTGCTTTCTTTCAATCTATATGCCTTACTTTATTCTTTAATCCGTCTAAAAAAAACTGACACATTTTTGTATCAGGTTACAATTTTAACTTTAAAATGCTTATTTTATCCTTAATGAAATAATTTACATCATACAAATTCTACAAATTATTTTAAATCGCAAATTTTAAATTTTTTTTTTTTAAAAAAAAATTCCGTGTCAAGTTATATTAACTCGTATAAATTCATATGGAGGGAATAATATTTTTATCATTGAACACCTTATACTCTTAATATTTGAGTTTAATATTTAATAACTCCGCAATCTGCAATCTATTTTACGTGAAGCATTTTCATTATTTTAAATTGTTCCAAAAAAAATAAGATATTTTTATATTGAGAAATAATTAAACTAGCAACTTCCTATTTTATCTTTAACGAGATGATTTGTAGGAATACAATTGTCAATGACTTGTTTCATATCACCACAATAGTTTTTTAAAAATAATCTTGCTTTTCCAATTTCACTATCCAATTAAACTATTAAAATATATCACATAAATAAAAAAGAGAAAGTAATAAAATTCCAGTGATTCATCACATTTATTAATTTTATTAGTGTCAGAGGTATTCAATTTCAGTTAAAAGTTACATAAATAGACTTAGAGGTGAGTGATCTTAAACTTTTTGACCTCACTCATTTTATGAGCAAAACACTAATTTTTTAATGAATTTAAAATCAACAAAAAAAAAAAAAGAAAAAAAAAAAAAACTCATCCTGATACACACTGTAAGAAGGGACCAAAAATTTAAGATTATTTATTTTCAAAATCATCCAATATAATTTCCCAATGAGTCCATTTTGGTACATGGCCCCATGACCCCAAACCCAAACCACACTTGGAATCTAAGCCTTGAAATTCTCTTCAACAATATTAAGGTTAGCATTATTCAAGGCCATGAGGATAACTTGGTCGGCCATATAAGATGAACAAAGCATATTTTGCGAAATGGTTTTACTAACACTTGATTTGTTTAAATACTAGTGCTTGTTATTTATTGAAAATTTATTCCTTAGCCAAATATATAATTTTAGTGTCTTCAAGAACTTTTTGTTTTGACTAGACAAATATCTTTTAACAAATGAAATAGAATTGATTGAACCTAAGAGACATATATATATATAAGATTTTATACATATATTATCAATGATTTATATATATTCTGATGATTTTTATTTAAGTGATTGAATATGTGAGCATTTAAATTAAACAAATTATGAGAGAGACAAGCAGGAGACAGAGAAAATCTTCAAATTTCTAGGAAATCAGAGAACATGTGTTGAGAGAAAAGAGGGCAATGGTTTAACATGTTTTGTGCCTTAGCCACCAATTTTGCAACCTCCCACCCCCACTCCCAAAAAGAAAATATTTACTAAATACGAAGTATGAGTTAACGTCCTAAATGGTCGCCCAAGTTAAGAGATTTGCCTTAAAATATCAATTATGTTTTATTTAGGATTAAAATATCACTCAACAATTACTATTTTTCTCCAAATATACTTGATCATTCAAAAGCATCACTTCTCCTAGTAGGAATGACATGTCATTAAAGTCTTTTTTTAATAATAGACTAATTTAATTTATTAAACTTATTTAACTAAATAATAATTATATTGTTTTTAATTTTTCTAATTAATTTATTAAGAATATATTTTCATACTTAAAATCTTTTATCATAATTAAACTTTTTATTTTTTTATGTTATGCAGAATACGTTTTAAAACGTACTATAATCTCATCAATTTTAAATATTTATAAACACATACATTCAAATAAGATTGATATACAAATCACTCATGAATGCTAATCTTCTTCAATTAATCATAAATTGTATAATAAATCAATAATATTAAAGGTCGATTAATTATTAAAAAATAATTATTTGGATGCTTCGAAGTCCATAGATACTAACAATATCTTTTTTAAAAGAAAATAGTAAGTGAATAATATTTATAGAAAATAAAATTTTGATCTTTATTAATCAATATATTAGTATCATATAATATGTATACTATGAATTAAATAAGTAAATTCAATTAATTATTAGTTTATTTATTGATATTTAATTGTATGAAAAATTATAATATCATATAATATAGAATAAAAAATAAAATTAAAAAAAGTTAAATAACAATTTTCTCTTTCTTACCAATTTTTTTTTTTTTTTTTTGTAAACCTTACAAATTTATCTAAAAAATTTTTATAAAAAAAACTGTTTAAAATTTTCAAGTAATTTAGTTAAATTTTTTAAAATTATCAGGTAATAAGTGTACACAGATATTTTTTTCATTGAATTTTGTTTGGTGACAATATATAAAGTTACTAAATTTTTTAAATTACTTTCCTTATAATATTCATAAATTCTCATGTAATTTATATATTTATTTAGAGACATAAGTTTGATGAATTAGATAGGTCTAGTATTTTTTAAAAATGATTATAAATGACATAGCATATCAACTAGAATTTAAGGAGACATTTGAGGTATTTAGTAATTCTAATAGATAAAAAAATATGATATAATTCACTTTATTCTTCTTTTTTTTTCAAAAAACAATAATATCGGAAGCATGAATTGCAAAATATACAATTAATATTATTGTATTGACCTTTAATATTATTGATTTATTATACGACTTATGATTAATTGATGTAAATTAGCGTTAATGAGTGATTTGTAGATCAATATTTTTTTGAATATATGTGTTTATAAGTATTTAAAATTGATAAAATTATAGTACATTTTAAAAATGTATTCTTCATAACATAAAAAAAAATAAAATTTAATTATGATAAAAAAATTTAAGTATGAAAATTTATTTATAATAGAATAAAAACAAATTAAAAATAATACGATCATTATTTTAGTTAAATAGGTTCATTGAATTAAATTAGTCTATTATTGAAAAAAGACTTTAATGACATGGCATGCCAACTACGAGAGAGTGATGATTTTAAAGTGTCAAGTATATTTGGAGGAAAATAGTGATAGTTGAGTGATATTTTGGTCCTAAATGAAACATAAATGATATTTCAAGGGAAATCTCTTAACTTGGGTGATCATTTAGGGAATTAACTCTATGAAGTATGGTTAGTATTGTATCAAAAAAAATATTATTTGTAATAAAAAACATACTTCCTTTGTTTACAAAAAATGATCTAATTTAACTTGAAACTGCGTTTAAGAAAAGAAAGAAAATCTTTTGATTAAAGTATGTCAAATGTATCAAATATCATTTAATTTTGTGCCTTAAATATATCACATGAAAAGTTAAAACTAAAGTGTTATCAAAAAAGAAAAATGATTATTCTTTTTAAACAAACTAAAAAAATTTGGATCATTCTGTATTAAAATAGAGAAAGTAACACTCTTCTAATAAATTAATATTATTTTATTTTCTTGAAATTTTTTTCTCAAATAGAAAAAATCAAAGAATTTTTTGTCTTATTACATTATGTCTACCTACCTTCACATTAATTTATTGAGAAAATGCAGAAGTACCCCATCAATCTATATTAGAAATTTCAGAGACACACTTATATTATATTAAGGTTCTATTACCTCCACGAACTTATTTAATAAGTAATTTTCTACCCCTTTTCGGCTTATATGGCACTAGTTTGAAAAAAAAGTCAACCAGCGTTGGACCCACAAGATAGTGTCACATAGGCCAAAAAGGGGTAGAAAATTATTGATAAAATAAGTTAGGGGAGTTATAGGACCATAGTACAGTATAAGTGTGTCTCTGAGATTTCGGGCATAGGTTGAGGGGGTACCTGTGCATTATCCCTAATTTATTCTTTTTAACTTTTGTGCATATTCTTTTTTCAAGTATTTGCTAAGTTAGAGTAACATTATGTTAAAAATAAGAATTAATAGTCTAAAAGTGTTGAATAATGTGAATTGTAATTTTTTTTTTTTTGAGTTTTCATGCATTGCAATCAAGGATGACTCAACGTAATTGAAGACTTAAAGTGAAATTTTAATTAGAAGCTTAAAATTTAAATAAACTTTATATATATTAATTTAAAATTTATTTTTCTTACATTTTTTAGATGCAAGTTATCAATTTTATTTAATAAATAATTTCTTCAAATTTTTTGTTTCAGTTAGTAGTTTTAGGTAAAAATTTATCATTTTAATGTTGAAAGACATCCCTCATCGATGCAAACACTAAATGACTTGTTAGCATAATTCAATAGATAAGTAATATAGTGAAAAATTTCAAATAATAATAAAAGTTAAAATCTTAGAATCCGGTTCAAAAAGTTGACAACTTAGGCCTCATTCCTTTGCTCTTAATGGAGGTCTGAATCTTAATCATTCATATTCAGCCCATTAAGTAAGTTTGATTTTTAGCTTTGAATTTGAATCATTCTGATTCAACCCATTAAGTTCATTTGTTTTATTTTTTTTAAAAAACCTCTTAATGGGTCTGACGAGGTCTGAACGAATCAATCTATAGGAGACTCTTAACAATATTCATACTCATTTGATAAGTTATCAAATAATAAATCGTAGCTTCTCTCCTTTGGGGTGCCTTTTTATCTCATAACTAAAAAAAATTCTATGTTTTCTCAATCAAACACCATTTTTTTCCAACTGATATATTTTCATAAATCCTTTCAAGTATTTTTTTTATATTAATAATTTTCATGTATTGACGTGTGTCAAGAACACTGGTTGTAATAATATTTTTGATGTATTGTTGGTGTAGTCACTTAAAATTTATTAAATATAAATTTATAAAGTTGTTTGTATTATTAAATTAATGAATATATTAGTCCAAATAAATATGATGGATTAATATAATTGATTTAATTATTTAAATTCAATAAATATAAATTTAATTAAAGTCCGCTCCATAAAGTCCATATGATATTTCACTTAAATGTGATTGGCCGAAGGGAGTCCTGTTCCAATCGCTACTCCACTACTTTAAACTATAAATACAGGTCTCATAATTCAGAAAAAGGGAACCAAAAATTTTAACAAGAAGCTAGAGAAAGCTCGTGGATCAAAACCTGCATATTTCTCTACAAGTTCAAGAATTCAAGCATTCAAGTTTCAAGAACGATAAAAGATCAAGAATGATCAAGATCAAGACTGCCGGATTCAAGATCAAGCTCGGAGCCCTTGGATTCAACTAAAGTCAATATGAAGATAAAGTTCAAGTTCAAGTTCTAGATCAACATAAAGTTCAAGTTCAAGTCCAAGATCAAGATCAAGATCAAGATAGAAATCAAGATCAAGATAAATTCAAAGTTCAAGATCAAGCTTTTAATCCATTGAATTATATTTGAAAAGATGAATTCAGAGAAATCTTAGAGATTGTATGTCACGACCCAAAATGGGCGTGATGGCACTCGTCTTATCCCACCAAGACAAGTCAGCCTAAAACTCAACCATTACAATAAAATGCGGAATAAAATATAAGTAACTTAATAAAAACCCCAAAACCTGGTAGTCACGTGTACAAGCCTCTAAAGTATTACAATTGATTCAAAAGAAAAACTCAAGTCTCAAATGAACTTGTTTCTAGAATAGAACAAGATCATAATTATGGAGAAGAAAGTCTGCTGAGATGGAAGCAGTTACCTCACAAATCTCCAAGAAGCCTCGGAAAAGAAGAGAATGACAAGTACAACAAAAATTCAGGCTCATAACCTACAAAAATTTGTAGAAGCAAGGGGTGAGTACCAAACCACACGGTACTCAGCAAGTAAACGTCTAAACACAAGCTAAGGGGATGAAATACGGGTACTCCTACCACCCCCAAACGAACCTCCACAACTACATCCAACAGTAAAATCAACCCAAGCTAACAGTTCACAGTTTACATAGCACGTAGCTCAACAACAACACTTAGACAAGTTACATATCCTCCACAAAATACTTTAACAAATTACATACCCTCAACAACAACAATTCTACAAATTACATATCCTCGATAACAACACTTCAACATATTACATACCCTCAACAACAACAATTGAACAAATTACATATCTTCAATAACAAGCTCAGTATTCATCAATCACAAATTTCGCAGAAAGTCAATCACAAGATCAGCAAAACACAATATCAAGTTCACCAATGATAAGTATGTGTAATGCAATGTCAAGTATAATGATGCATGTCTGACCTAGTGATACACACCCGCTGTCTCTCAGTCCGGGACCCATGGGGGACATATCTGTCCATGCATCTGTCGCGGCGCACGACACGACCCTCGATAACAGTAACCATCGCGGCGCGCGATACGTCCCTCGAAATATAGTATCCATCGCGGCGCGCGATACGTCCCTCGAAATATAGTATCCATCGCGGCGCGCGATACGTCCCTCGAAATATAGTATCCATCGCGGCGCGCGATACGTCCCTCGAAATGGTACATCCTCTTTAAGTTATTATTCTTTCTCAATGCACATAACACTTTCATAACCATGTCTCAGAATAATGCAATGACATGTTCGCACAAATAATGAGGTGATGACCATTTTCATAACATTGCACAGTTCACAACCACACAAACATGAAATCACATCAACAATGATTCAACAAGCCATCAAACTTTTCTCAACACATCACACATAAGTAATTAATCACATCGCCTTTTGTTATCCCTTTTATTTCATCATTAGAATTAATCAATGTGGACAAGTCAACCCATCACCAATCCCGTTACTCCCAAACATATATCACAAGGAAATACATGCATTCCATACACTTAACAAGAGTTTAGAAATCCACTTGCCTCAAATAGTCTAACAATGACTCAGAACTTGAGCCTTCCTCTTCCGGTTGACGTCCAAACCAATAAAATCTATTCAAATAAATAACCACGATATGATTTCGAAACTAACAACATTCATATTGCTATATCTCTAGATTAGACCCAAAACTCATACGAATTTATAATAAAGTTCCTAAATCTTTATTCCAATCAATTTGTCAAATCTTATATTTCCTGCATTTTAAATTTACGGTTAAATCTTAATTCGTCGAATAATATAATTCTAATAATATTCTTATAATATGCTATATCTAATATTTAGTTACCTATATCAATATGTCAAAACATAAATCATGATAGAATACCTACAAGAATAATCCAAAATAAAACTTAAAAACATGTAATTAACCGTATACAAGAAACAATAAATAAGGCCCTAACGTAATTATATATTGATTAACTTATAGTTAGTAATCATTGGCATCTATATCCAATGATTGACCACTAAGCCTCCAAACAAAAGACATACAAACTGTAACCTTTTTGCAGATTAAGTTTTCAAAACTTTCTTCTTTCTTTTCTTTAATTTATTTTCTTATAATTTATTATTCTAATAACTAAACATGGTGACCTCTAACCTTATACTAATAAATAAAGAGGTTAAGTCATGAAGAATTTGTTTTTACCTAATTCACATGAGTACTTCTGTTGACGACGGCTGCAGGTATGTTTCTCGCCTGAATCTTCCTCTTTTATTTTTCTTTAATAATAATAATGAAGTGAAAAAAATAAAACTCCATCATATAATTTTATTTATTTATGGCCCAATTAAAATAGGATACTAAATAAAAAATTTGGCCCATCAAATATTCAATTAAAGTCAATGAATAGTTTAAAATTATCAAAAATAACTTTCGGGGTCATTACATTATCCACCACTAAAAATCATGTTCGTCCTCGAACATAAAGAAGAAGAACTAAGAGTAATTGATATTACCAAAAGCCTGAGTTATGACCTAACAGTCAGTGTTCATGTCTGTAAGTGAGCTCATCCTTAAAATCAGTCCATCCAAATCAACTACTAACAATTGAACTTTTAAACAAACTTTGTAAGATCTATAAATTAAGAGTGATTATCAAGTCACAAACTAACTCATGAACCCAATCTAAAGTGAGACTCATTGGACCATAACACAACCATCATGACGAATTTTTTCTTACATAACCAAGAATAACTTCTGAATCAATACTGGCTACAACCAGAAGTGGACCTTAACCAACCATGAAACACTCATAATGCCCGAATCATTACAGATCTTGTCAAAATTCTTTGCTCAAAGCGTCATCTTTTCCCGAGCTTAAGTTATAAACATCTAATATTTAGACATTGGGTACTCATCAAGGAGAATTGAACTCATATAGTCCAAAGAATGAAATGATTAAGAAACACCCAACAAGCGATACAATCTATGATGAAAATCTTTAACACCATTGTTAAATAACCATAACTATTCACAGAAGCCTTTTTATAAATCCTCATAAGCAAAGTTGTGCATGTATAATCACTGGTATATTTCAACTATCCCAAACAACACTAAATCTCCCATAACTGAAATGATTAATTTTGTCCAAGGATCCTATCATATCAAGAGGACATAAGAGGATCGGCACATCCGATCCACCACTAAGAATTCACTCATAGGTGTGGAACCACGCGTAATATAAGTAATGAATCATACTATAAATAGTGTCCAATACGAAGAAGGTTGTCACATAAGAATTTACAAAACCAAGGTTGAATAACACTAAAAACTTCTTCCATAATTCCCACATCAAATATTCCATTCATTTGAGTACATCTCTCGATTTTTATCCACACACAACCAACCAGTTTGATGCCCGTTTTGTTAGTACCAAACCCCACATACTCTTCACAATAATCCAATGGATCTAAAACTCCTAATACCAATAAACATTATAGGCACACCATCCATTTACCTTACTGTTAAACCGTCTCTGGTATTAAAGTATTCTTAGCGAACACATTATCGCCTTAAATTTTTTTTTTTTTTGAACTATGTCTTCCTCTCTTTCCCTTTTAAGCATCGCATGACAACTATGAGTCACACCCAAGAGTGATAGCACTAGTTACCAGTCTAAAAATACTTTTCCATTAAGGTAAAATAATTGAATCACAATGTCAACTTCACGTAAATTTTCAAATACCATTTTTCAACTTCCTATTCATACCATCATATATCTCATATCAACACTTAAGAAACTGTTAGTCACCCCAATAATCCTATATATTATAAGCTCATAATCTCTACTAACCATCAAATTTCTATGTAACACATTATAACAATCTACATAGTCCCATCAACAAAGTAGTTTCAGTCCCATCAAAATCTTTATTAATCGTGTAGATTTGTAGGTCCACATTGTTGAATATATATAAGCTACCTATCATATTGAACAACTTAACTCTACATAATAACATAAAATATTCCACACATAGTCGCTTGTCACCCAACCAAAACTTAATTTTTTAGAAAAATCGATAAATAACTCGTAATAAGTCTTTGTAGGACTAGTTCATCTCACAGTCATATCTAACGTCATAGGTGAAAATCAATAAATCCTCCAACTACCAACCAAGGGCTTATACGAGTGTTTTATTCCTTCACTTTTCTTAAATTCTTCTTAGGACGGAAAATTCTGAATATCTTAATTTTTTTTTATATACACACATTCTTGTTCCTTGTCTAACCACCTTACCAATCTTATTCTTTGGCTAACATCCCATACAATGTAAATCAATTCCTTGATAGAAATACTTTCTTAGGTCCTTTAACAATTAAAAGTAACAAACTCTACGATCCTAACCTTGCACATGTTATTTTAAATTCTCAATATCTGATGCAATCGATCAATTCTTACTTTAATTATTCATACCTCCATAAAACACATTACCACAAACCTAAATTTACCATGAAAAACTTGAGTTTTGGACCCAACTGTGTAACCCATTCCCTTTCTCTATGAACATTAATTCATATCTTAAAGATTTTATGAATTCACGTATCTTAGCTTCTCATTGGTCACCTATCCATCGACCTTATCATATTTTTCACAATCTTATCATATTCAATATCAAACTCAAAATCATAAAAGAACTTATTAGCACACTCAAGTCAAATGTCTTTAGACTTCTTTCTTAAATTTTATCAAATAGTATTGAACCAATATTATGAACATGTGACACTATTATCATAATTAGAGCAAAATAGATGAGATCACATGTCGATAAACTCCATCTTCTGCCATATGAAGATATATCTTTTGTACTTGCACTCAAAGTAAATATCTTTGTTCTCGATCACCTCCTTCAAATGACTAAACTAGATCCCACTAATTCTTTTCATTTGTGACTCTAGCTCTTTTCAATTTTATTTAAGCAGAGTCACAGCACATCTTATAACTTTTCATGCAACAACGTTACTCATCAAAAAGTAGCAGATCATAGCGATAAATACTCGCAGGTCGTTACTATCATAAAAAAAAAATCATTTAACCCACAATCTTTATTATATAGTTTTGTCTCAGTTACAATCCATCACAAACTCTTATTTCCAATATGCTCACTTAGCATTTGTCATCACCACGAAGTCAACATTCTCAATGACATGACACCTCAAATCCAGTTATACCAACAAAATCAAAGGACTAACCTGATTTTATATGTATTTTCTTACTATAATCTTCAATTATCTTTACACAAGTATACTCTTTGAGACTTTTCTTACCCATATGTTTTTTTTTCATTCTGGTATATCCATTCCCTTCGACCACTTCTCAATTAGAAACATCGAGATACACTCCATAAATTGACGTATTAATATCATTCCAACAATCCACCACTAAAACATCCCTTATAACAATGTTTTAACTCAAGCAACCGTAGTAACAAACTAGTTAGTTTCTCAAATATAAATGTAACATTGAATCTAATTGTACGAACACGTGATATAACTTATAACTCTTTAAGTAGTTAATATTCACACTTGACAATCGACGTATTCATTTTCATACCACTAGCGTCACACTGCAAAAATTTATTTAATCCACCACTAGAACATATCATACATATCGAGAAGATCGCACCCAAATAAAGCACACATTTCTACCAATCAAATAGACGTAAAATATTACAAAATTTGTTTCATATCTAGCCTTTCCTTTTATAATTTCACTTTCGGTTCTCGAACTATTTTCGATTCCGCCTATACGACAGAAGTACTATATTATTTATTTATTTTACTATGGTCACTAACCTTAATCAACCCCTTCAAATATGATCACACATTTGTTTCATAAGTATATCATTTTCACATTAATACCAGATCTAACATCAAACCAATACACGACATGCCAATGATTCACAAAAGGAACTACGCACGAGTCATCACATAAATGAGAGAAAGAATGAAATGAAGTAAGAATCAAAACGGACAAAGAATGCACGATAGAGATTCAAAAACTGAAGATATTTCCTAAAAGTCACTATAGCCTCTCGAAGATAAGTATAGACGTCTCCATACAGATACTCAAGAGTCTACTTAGACTCGACTTGTACACACGTGAGACCTATGAACCTGGGGCTCTGATACCATTTTGTCACGACCCAAAATGGGCGTGATGGCACTCGTCTTATCCCACCAAGACAAGTCAGCCTAAAACTCAACCATTACAATAAAATGCGGAATAAAATATAAGTAACTTAATAAAAACCCCAAAACCTGGTAGTCACGTGTACAAGCCTCTAAAGTATTACAATTGATTCAAAAGAAAAACTCAAGTCTCAAATGAACTTGTTTCTAGAATAGAACAAGATCATAATTATGGAGAAGAAAGTCTGCTGAGATGGAAGCAGTTACCTCACAAATCTCCAAGAAGCCTCGGAAAAGAAGAGAATGAAAAGTACAACAAAAATTCAGGCTCATAACCTACAAAAATTTGTAGAAGCAAGGGGTGAGTACCAAACCACATGGTACTCAGCAAGTAAACGTCTAAACACAAGCTAAGGGGATGAAATACGGGTACTCCTACCACCCCCAAACGAACCTCCACAACTACATCCAACAGTAAAATCAACCCAAGCTAACAGTTCACAGTTTACATAGCACGTAGCTCAACAACAACACTTAGACAAGTTACATATCCTCCACAAAAATACTTTAACAAATTACATACCCTCAACAACAACAATTCTACAAATTACATATCCTCGATAACAACACTTCAACATATTACATACCCTCAACAACAACAATTGAACAAATTACATATCCTCAATAACAAGCTCAGTATTCATCAATCACAAATTTCGCAGAAAGTCAATCACAAGATCAGCAAAACACAATATCAAGTTCACCAATGATAAGTATGTGTAATGCAATGTCAAGTATAATGATGCATGTCTGACCTAGTGATACACACCCGCTGTCTCTCAGTCCGGGACCCATGGGGGACATATCTGTCCATGCATCTGTCGCGGCGCACGACACGACCCTCGATAACAGTAACCATCGCGGCGCGCGATACGTCCCTCGAAATATAGTATCCATCGCGGCGCGCGATACGTCCCTCGAAATATAGTATCCATCGCGGCGCGCGATACGTCCCTCGAAATATAGTATCCATCGCGGCGCGCGATACGTCCCTCGAAATGGTACATCCTCTTTAAGTTATTATTCTTTCTCAATGCACATAACACTTTCATAACCATGTCTCAGAATAATGCAATGACATGTTCGCACAAATAATGAGGAGATGACCATTTTCATAACATTGCACAGTTCACAACCACACAAACATGAAATCACATCAACAATGATTCAACAAGCCATCAAACTTTTCTCAACACATCACACATAAGTAATTAATCACATCGCCTTTTGTTATCCCTTTTATTTCATCATTAGAATTAATCAATGTGGACAAGTCAACCCATCACCAATCCCGTTACTCCCAAACATATATCACAAGGAAATACATGCATTCCATACACTTAACAAGAGTTTAGAAATCCACTTGCCTCAAATAGTCTAACAATGACTCCAGAACTTGAGCCTTCCTCTTCCGGTTGACTTCCAAACCAATAAAATCTATTCAAATAAATAACCACGATATGATTTCGAAACTAACAACATTCATATTGCTATATCTCTAGATTAGACCCAAAACTCATACGAATTTATAATAAAGTTCCTAAATCTTTATTCCAATCAATTTGTCAAATCTTATATTTCCTGCATTTTAAATTTACGGTTAAATCTTAATTCGTCGAATAATATAATTCTAATAATATTCTTATAATATGCTATATCTAATATTTAGTTACCTATATCAATATGTCAAAACATAAATCATGATAGAATACCTACAAGAATAATCCAAAATAAAACTAAAAACATGTAATTAACCGTATACAAGAAACAATAAATAAGGCCCTAACGTAATTATATATTGATTAACTTATAGTTAGTAATCATTGGCATCTATATCCAATGATTGACGACTAAGCCTCCAAACAAAAGACATACAAACTGTAACCTTTTTGCAGATTAAGTTTTCAAAACTTTCTTCTTTCTTTTCTTTAATTTATTATTCTAATAATTAAACATGGTGACCTCTAACCTTATACTAATAAATAAAGAGGTTAAGTCATGAAGAATTTGTTTTTACCTAATTCACATGAGTACTTCTGTTGACGACGGCTGCAGGTATGTTTCTCGCCTGAATCTTCCTCTTTTATTTTTCTTTAATAATAATAATGAAGTGAAAAAAATAAAACTCCATCATATAATTTTATTTATTTATGGCCCAATTAAAATAGGATACTAAATAAAAAATTTGGCCCATCAAATATTCAATTAAAGTCAATGAATAGTTTAAAATTATCAAAAATAACTTTCGGGGTCATTACATTGTAACACTCACACTTGAAATAATAAATTGATTGTTGCTATAATTTTCCGTTCATGATTATTATTTTTCGACGCGAATTTAATTGTCTACAAATTATGGCATGCCCTTTGTAGACATTGAAATTTTGTGGGGCTCTACAAGATGCGTTCAATTCGAGTTGGACTCTACAAATTTTGCTCAACTCAAATTAGAATTCTTGGAGGCTACTCAACCTTAAACTCTTGTTTTTGCCTATATAAAGGGTACTAAATTCTCTTAAAAGACATCTCACAAATTTCATAAAGAGATCAAGATCTCGAATACTCCACAAATTGATGGATTATTCATATATAGAGGTTAAATATAAATTGTCCTAGTTCGAGAAATACGCTACTAACGGTCCCCGAATGATGGTCAAATCTTAGGAGAGCAGAATCAAGGGATCAATAAAATTATACACGCTATCTTAATTAATAAAATTATGTTTCTTAAGATTTTATTTGTGTGGTTTATCTATTTTAAATATATTTAAAATTTGTTGCAAACAAATTGGCATGCCCAGTGGTACCAAATCTGCCCTTCATCTCTTCTCTCATAAATAAAATCTGAAAATCTGAAGCTGCAAAGGTGGAAGAATGAGTACTTCAAGCCTCCTCTTGAGTTTCATCAAGTCTACACTCCGACAAATCTTGAAGGAGGGGTCTTTTGTAGACATTGAATTTTTGTGGGACTCTACAAGATGAGTTCAATTCGAGTTGGGACTCTACAAATTGTTCTCAACTCAAATTAGGATTTTTGAAGGCTAGTCAACCTTAAACACTAGTTTATGCCTGTATTAAAGGGTACTAAATTCTCTTAAAATACATTTTAGAAAATTCCACAAAGAGATCAAGATCTCGAATACTCCGCAAATGATGGAATATTCATATAGAGATGTCAAATCTAAATCATCCTAGTTCGAGAAATACTCCATAAACGGCCGTCGAATCGTGGACAAATCTTAGGAGAGTAGAATCAAGGGATCAACAGAATTGTACCCGCAATCTATCTTGATCAATAAAATTATGTTTCTTCAGATTTTATTTGTGTGGTTTATTTATTTTCCATATATTTTGTATTTGTTGCAAACAGTTGATTATCAAGGTTTTTGAATGAAAAAATAGTACTCCAAATCATGATTATTTTTTTCAAATAAAAAATGATATATATTGTTGAAATGGAAATTTCATAATATTTATTAATATAATGTTTAATTTTACTTTTACATTCAGATATTGAAAATAAAAAACATTAATTATTTAGTGTTCAAATTTAACGATCACATCTTAATATTCAGATGTGTATTCATATCAAAACAACTAGATCTTAATACAAATCTTGATATTCAGATGTGTATTCAGATTCAGACATTTTAATCTTAATAGAAACAAATAAGACCTTAATTAGTCTCCACTTTAATATGCTTGTTGTAATGCTAGAAATTCAAAGAAATAAGAAAAGAATTTGCAATTCAATTTATTTAATCTTTTTGACTATTGATAAATATTTATGACAAAGTAACACTCTTAACTTATTAAAATTTGATAACAAGAGAAGAAGCGTATTGTCACGACCCAAATCAAGCCGCGAGTGGCATCCACACTTACCCTCCTATGTGAGCGAACCAACCTATCTAAATCCAACATTTCAATATAATATAAACAGGAAGTAATGCGGAAGACTTAAAACTCATTAACAAAATCAATTATTAACTTCTAAAATTTATCAATTACTATCCCCAAAATCTGGAAGTCATCACCACAAGAACATCTATCCTCAAATTACTAAATTTAAGAGTATCTAGGAAGCTAGAATAAAAAAAAAGCTAGTCCATGCCGAAACTTCAAGGCATCAAGACATGAAGGAGAAGATCCAGTCCAAGCTAGAAGCATTAGCTCACCCTGAAATCTGGTGTAATGAAGACTGGCTAGAGTTGTTGTTGAGTTGAAGACGACGGTACGTTTGCTGTACTCCACAAATAACAAAGAGAAAACATACAAGTAGGGGTCAGTACAAAACACAAGTACTGAGTAGGTATCATCGGCCAACTCAAAATTAAAAACAGTATATATCAGATAATATCATAAAATCAACTACAATACTCAACAGGTAGCAACAACAAGTACTATAATCATTAATAAGTACGCCAAGTACACCCATAAGGACTCAAGCCTCAATACCATACTCATTTGGGAAAAAGGTTCATTAATTTGAGTATATTAACATATTTCAAGATTCATTCTCTTTACTATCCTGGTGTCGGAACGTGACACTCCGATATCATACTATCCTGGTATCAGAACGTGACACTCCGATCCTCATCATACTATCCTGGTGTCGGAACGTGACACTCCGATCCTCATCATACTATCCTGGTGCCGGAACGTGACACTCCGATCCTCATCATACTATCCTGGTGCCGGAACGTGACACTCCGATCCATATTCAATCCTGGTGTCGGAAGGTGACATCCGATCCATATTCTATCCTGGTGCCGGAATGTGACACCCGATCCTCTATTATTCTTTTAGTTCATCAAGACTTCTTTTATACCAAGGCATCATTATTAACACAGAGGTTTTCAAGATTTAGAATTCAATAGCCTCATCATGCTTATTTTATCACAATTATATAATCTCATTCATGCAAGCATACAATTAAGCATATATAAGGGTTTACAATACTACCCAATACATATCATTCGCTATTAAGAGTTTACTATGAAATAGCATAAACCATAACCTACCTCCACCGAAGAATTGTGATAAAGCAAGCAAATCCTCAAAATCTTTGCTATCCTTTTCGTTTACCTCTTCTCTCGATCGTTCTCCCTCTCTTGTTCTTTCTATTTTTCTTATTCAAACTCTTTTTCTTTTACCCTAATTAGCATATAATTAAGTATAAAAGATGACAAAGTAACCCGCTAATTAATTCAAGGTTATCTCCTTTAACCCCCAAGAAATCGAATTATTAATATTCAACTACTAACTTTATAATTATAAGCAGGAATAGTCCAAAACGCCCCTTAAAACATTTAACAGAAGTCCGACCAAGGCAGGGTAACGCAGACTGTGACGGCCCGTCGTGCCTGCGATGGTCCGTCCTGCTGCTTTCGTCGCTGAGTTCAGAGACTCAATTCATTAAAGAGTCTGTGACGGACCGTCATGCCTGTGACGGTCCATCCTGCCACATCGTCGCGAAGTTCAGAGAGTCGATCTCAGTACCCAAATTTCAGAATTCTAAGTGTTTTGGAACGAGATACCCTCGACGGTCCATCGTGCCCATGACGGTCCGTCGTGGGATCCGTCGACTCTGACTGTTATTACCAAAAATACTTTACTGCTCAAAAACGACTAAACAGGTCATTACAATAGATACCAATTTACCCATCGTTCGTCCTCAAACGATCACAAGAAGAAAAACAAGGGCGAGAAGGAGTACCTGAATCTGTAAACAGTTGTGGGTATCTTTCTTGCATATCAGCCTCCTTCTCCCAAGTGGATTCTTCAACTGGTCGATTCTTCCATTGAACCTTGAGAGATGCAATCTCCCTTGACCTCAGCTTGCGGACTTCTCTATCTAAAATAGCAACAGGCTCCTCCTCATAAGACAAATTCTCATCAAACAGAACTGAATCCCAACGAATAATGTAGTTTCCGTCCCCATGATATCTTTTCAACATAGACACATGAAATACCGGATGCAGTCCTGACAGTCCTGGGGGCAAGTCTAATTCATAAGCTACCTCCCCCACGCGCTTCAGAACTTCAAAGGGACCAATATACCTCGGACTAAGGTTACCTCGCTTCCCAAACCGCATCACCCCTTTCATGGGCGAAACCTTCAGCAAGACTTGTTCACCCTCCATAAACTCCAAATCTCTAACCTTTCGTGAGCCGCTAAAAGCTTTTCTTGAATGCATTTCACTTTATCTAACGATTCCCTCAGAAGGTCAGTACCCAAAGGTCTAAGCTCAAATGCATCAAACCAACCAATGGGAGACCTACATCTCATCCTATACAGTGCCTCAAATGGGGCCATACCAATACTTGAGTGATAGCTATTATTGTACGAGAATTCTGCTAAGGGTAAGAAGTTATCCCAATGACCACCAAATTCTATCACACATGCAAAAAGCATGTCCTCCAACACTTGAATCGTTCGCTCAGACTGACCATCGGTCTGAGGATGGAACGCAGTACTAAGGTCCAACCTAGTACCCAATTCAGCATGCAATGTTTTCCAAAACTTAGAAGTAAATTGCGTACCCCTATCTGATATTATGGAAAGTGGAACTCCATGCAATCGCACAACTTCCGAGATGTAAAGTTTGGCTAACTTCTCTGCATTGTAAGTCACCTTGACTGGAATGAAGTGAGCAGACTTAGTTAACCTATCAACAATTACCCAAATGGAGTCATACTTACCCATTGTCTTGGGAAGACCAACCACGAAATCCATTGCAATTCCTTCCCACTTCCATTCAGGAATGAGCATTCTCTGAAGTGTTCCTCCGGGCCTCTGGTTTTCATGTTTTACTTGCTGACAATTTGGACATTTGGCAATAAAATCAACAATGTCACGCTTCATTCTACTCCACCAAAAATGTTGCTTTAGGTCACGATACATCTTGATTGCACCAGGATGTATAGAATACCTTGAACTATGAGCCTCTGTAAGAATAGTGTGGATCAAATCATCGACGCGGGGTACGCATACCCTTCCCTTAATTCTCAAAACACCTTCCTCATCGATTTTTGCTTCTTTAGCCTCTCCTCGCAACACCTTATCTCGGATCCGGATCAATTTCTCATCAGTAAACTGTTTTCCCTTAATCTTGTCAAGAAAGGAAGATCTTGCCTCCACACAGGCCAAAAATCCTCCCTTCTCATTTACTTCTAACCTCATAAAGTCATTAGCCAGAGTCTGAACCTCTCTAGCCAATGGGCGTCTGGAAACTTGCAAGTGATCTAGACTTCCCATGCTTCCTGCCTTTCTACTTAAAGCATCTGCCACAACATTAGCTTTTCCCGGATGATACAAGATAGTGACATCGTAGTCCTTCAGTAGTTCCATCCATCTCCTCTGTCTCAAGTTCAAATCCTTCTGAGTAAAGACATACTGTAGGCTACGATGGTCCGTATAGACTTCACACTTAACCCCATATAGATAGTGCCTCCATTGCTTTAATGCAAACACTACCGCGGCCAACTCCAAATCATGGGTCGGATAGTTACGTTCATGCACTTTTAATTGCCTCGAAACATAAGAAATTACATTCTTCTCTTGCATTAGCACTGCACCCAAACCTGAATAGGATGCATCACAATAGACAATGAAATTCTTACCTTCCACTGGCAAGGTAAGAATTGGTGCAGTAGTCAACAAGGTCTTGAGCTTCTGAAAGCTTTCTTCGCACTCGTCCGACCATACAAATGGAACACTTTGCTTAGTCAAATTTGTCAGTTGGGAAGCAACAGAGGAAAATCCCTTGACAAATCGACGGTAGTAGCTAGCTAAACCAACAAATCTCCTTACCTCTGTAACATTAGTAGGTCTCTCCCAATTCTTCACTGCTTCAATCTTTGATGGATCCACCATCACCCCATCCATAGAAACCACGTGCCCCAAGAAGGACACTGAATCTAGCCAAAACTCACACTTGGAGAATTTGGCATAAAGCTTTTTCTCCCTTAACATTTCCAATACAATTCTCAAGTGCTCCTCATGTTCTTTCTTGCTCTTTGAGTATACCAATATATCATCAATTAATACAATGAGAAAGAGATCCAGATATGGCTTAAAAATCCCATTCATCAAGCTCATGAAAGCAGCAGGGGCATTTGTAAGCCTAAAAGACATTACTAAGAACTTATAATGCCCATACCTGGTCCGAAAGGCAGTCTTGGGCACATCCGTTG
Organism: Solanum corneliomulleri; assembly: GCA_027704805.1. Taxonomy (NCBI): domain Eukaryota; kingdom Viridiplantae; phylum Streptophyta; class Magnoliopsida; order Solanales; family Solanaceae; genus Solanum; species Solanum corneliomulleri. The sequence continues at coordinate 8,763,980 of JAKWIY010003054.1, read as the reverse complement.
CCCGTATTTTCAATTGATGATAACCAGATCTCAAATCGATTTGTGAGAAGGTACAAGCACCTTGTAACTGATCGAACAAATCATCGATGCGAGGAAGAGGATACTTGTTCTTAACAGTTACCTTATTCAGTTGTCTGTAGTCTATGCACATCTGAAAACTCCCTCTCTTGTTCTTTCTATTTTTGTTATTCAAACCCTTTTTTTCTTTTACCCTAATTAGCATATAATTAAGTATAAAAGATGACAAAGTAACCCACTAATTAATTCAAGGCTATCTCCTTTAACCCCCAAGAAATTGAATTATTAATATTCAACTACTAACTTTATAATTATAAGCAGGAATAGTCCAAAACGCCCCTTAAAACATTTAACAGAAATCCGACCCAGGCAGGGTTCAGCAGACTGTGACGGCCCGTCGTGCTTTCGACGGTCCGTCCTGCTGCTTCCGTCGCAGAGTTCAGAGACTCAATTCATTAAAGAGTCTGTGACGGCCCGTGATGCCTGTGACGGTCCGTCCTGCCACTTCGTCGCGAAGTTCAGAGAGTCGATCTCAGTACCCAAATTTCAGAATTCTAAGTGTTTTGGAACGAGACACCCTCGACGGTCCGTCGTGCCCATGACGGTCCGTCGTGGGATCCATCGACTCCGACTGTTATTACCAGAAATACTTTACTGCTCAAAAACGACTAAACAGGTCGTTACACGTACAAATGAGTTAAAAAGAACAAAATAATGTAAGTGTTAGTGGAGAGAATATAATGAGGCAAAACAATATTTACTTCATTTCTTCTGATATCAATGGGGCTAAAGAGAAAATAAAATAATATAGTATATTTTAATAATATATTTTTATGATAAATATTTAATTTGTAATTAAAACATACAATTTATTCTTAGTAAAATTTTGATGCTCTAAAAGTTAGAAGCCTAAATCATATGCCTTATTTCTGAAAGCACCGAGCCGCCTTGATTGCAACAAGCATGTTAAAATAGATCATACTAAATTATCAGTTTTTTGAATCAAATTTCATAATTCTAATTTTCTTATTTTTATTCAAATTTTATCAATTTCATTTATTAGTTATGGAATTATGTTAACAATTCTACAATGATTGCCTCATCGAAAGAATATTTGTCAACAAGTTGATAAAATCTTACTTGAAACTATTTTGGAAATAAGTATTTGAAGAATCGATTATAAAAAACTATTAAGCAATAATTTTGCATCTAAAAGTTTGAAAATTAGATTTCAAATTAAAAATATATAAAATTTGGTTAGATTTTAATCATCCAACTAAAATTTATTTTAAGTCTTCAATTACATTGAGCGGTCCTCTGGCTAGTTAATAGGAAAATTGTGATAATGAAGTGAGAAGTCATAAAGTAGCTTATCTTAACTAAGTAAGTAGTATGTATACAGAATTTTTAGTTTTAATAATGCCAAATACATAAGAGATTTTTAAATTTGGGCTTATTTTTTTATTTTGACAATATAACTTAAGGTCATTTTCTAGTTAGAATTAGATATAGAAATTTGTTCAAGCACGGGCTTAACATATTTTTTCCTCAATTTATGTGATATAGATAAAATTTGAACAATCATCTAAATTTTTAAATAATTTTTTGTTGCCAATTGGTGCGATTTATAGAATTTTATGTATTTTTTTAAATAATATATGTCTCTCTTTGTTTCAATTTATATGACACCAATAGAATTTAGAACGCCCATCAATTTATTTTACATCATTTAAATTTTGAAGTTATTGGTTGTTGTAATTATAATAAGTTGTACTTAATTTTCAAATAATATAGGATACTTTTTCTTTTCTAATTTATGTAGCACTAAAAGTTTTGGAAAAAGTCCGCTATAAAAGCTTTAAGTGTTTTAAATAATTTTTTATATTTGAAACTAAATAGAAAGTATCATAAATCACAATAAATAACCATTAAAATATTTAAAAGACATAAAAAAAATTGATAGTTGTTTTTATTAACTCTCATATTCTAACCATACTATATAAATTGATAACTCTTAGAGTGTGTTTGGTATGAAGGAAAACATTTTCTGGAAAATATTTTCCAATTTTCTCATGTTTGGTTGGGACAAAAGTTTGGAAAATGTTTTCCAAATCAACTCATTTTCCTCAAAATTAAGGAAAATGACTTCCCTTCAAAAATTAAGGAAAACATTTTCCAAAGCTCTCTTCCAGTTTCCCCAAAAAATTAATTTTGCTTTTTAAAAATATTTTCAACTTCAAATTTTTATTTTTAAACTCCTACCTCCCCCCTACCCACCCATACCACCCCCCGCACCCTCACCCCCAAAAAAATTAATTTTGCTTTTTAAAAATACTATCAAACTTCAAATTTTTATTTTCTCACTCCCACCCCCTTCCCGGCCCCCATCCCCACTACCCTCCCACCCACCCACCCACCCCCACCCCCACCACACCCAAAAAAATTATTTTAAAAAAATATTTTCAATTTCATAAATTATTTTCTACTCTAGTAAAAATAAAAGATGTTCCTCAAAAATATTTTTCTTACATAAATTAAACACTAAAAATCATTTCCGAAAAATATTTTCTACTCACCAACCAAACATGAGAAAATAAGTCCAAAATCTACTTATTTTCCAGGAATTTTTTTTCTAGGAAAACATTTTCCATGGAAAACATTTTCCTTCGTACCAAACACACCCTTAGTTAAATCAATATATTCCTTGTTTGAAACAAATTTTAAACATATGAAAAATAAACAAACCATACCAATAAAATATGAAGAAACATAATTTTATTGATTAAGATAGCGTGTACAATTCTGTTGATCCCTTGATTCTACTCTCCTAGGATTTATCCATGATTCGAGGGCCACTAGTGGGTATTTCTCGAACTAGGATGATTTAGATTCTGACCTCTCTATATGCATAATCCATCAATTTGTGGAGTATTCGAGATCTTGATCTCTTTATGTAATTTTTGAGATGTCTTTTAAGGGAATTTAGTACCCTTTATGTAGGCATAAACTAGGGTTTAGGGTTTGGTAGCCTCCAAGAATCCTAATCGGAGTTGAACACAATTTGTAGATTCCCAACTTGAATTGAACGGATCTTGTAGAGTCCCACAAAATTTCAACGTCTACAAATTCCCCTTGCTTCAAGGTTTGACGGAGTGTAGACATGTGAAACTCAAAGACGAGGCTTGAAGTACTCATTCTTCCACGTTTGCAGCTTCAGATTTTTCAGATTTGATTTAAGAGAGAAGAGATGAAGGGCAGATTTGGTCCCACTAGGCGTGCCAATTTTGTTTGAAACAAATTTTAAACATATGAAAAATAAACAAACCATACAAATAAAATATGAAGAAGCATAATTTTATTGATTAAGATAGCGAGTACAATTCTGTTGATCCCTTGATTCTACTCTCCTAGGATTTATCCATGATTCGAGGGCCACTAGTGGCGTATTTCTCGAACTAGGATGATTTAGATTTTGACCTCTCTATATGCATAATCCATCAATTTGTGGAGTATTCGAGATCTTGATCTCTTTATGCAATTTTTGAGATGCCTTTTAAGGGAATTTAGTACTCTTTATATAGGCATAAACTAGGATTTAGGGTTGACTAGTGTCACGACCCAAAACCGAGCCGCGACTGGCACCCACATTTACCCTTCTATGTGAGCGAACCAACCAACCTAACCCTTAACATTTCAATATAACATCGACAGAAAGTAATGCGGAAGACTTAAACTCATTAATAAAAATCAATTCAATAACTATTATTATCCCCAAAATCTGGAAGTCATCACCACAAGAACATCTATCCTCAAATTACTAAACTAAGAGTATCTAAGAAAACAAAAACAAGTAAAAAGCTAGTCCATGCTAGAAGTTCAAGGCATCAAGACTTGAAGAAGAAGATCCAGTCCAAGCTAGAAGCATTAGCTCACCCTGAAGATCCGGTGTGACGAAGACTGGCTAGAATTACTGTTGAGTTGAAGACGACGACACGTTTGCTGCACTCCACAAATAACAAAGAAGAAAACATAAAAGTAGGGGTCAGTACAAAACACGGGTACTGAGTAGATATCATCGGCCAACTCAAAATAGAAAACAATATATATCAGTTAATATCATAATCAACTATAATACTCAACATGTAGCAACAACAAGTACTATAATCATCAATAAATACTACCAAGTTCATCCATGAGGGCTCAAACCTCAATATCATACTCATTTGGGAATTAGGTTCATTAGATTGAGTATATTAACATATTTCAAGATTCATTATCTTTATTCCCCTCGTGTCGGTACGTGACACTCCGCTCCATATACCATCCTGGTGCCGGAACGTGGCACTCCGATCCTCATATACTATCCTGGTACCGGAACGTGGCACCCGATCCATACACTATCCTGGTGTCAGAACGTGACACTCCGATCCTCATTCTATCCTGGTACCGGAACGTGGCACCTGATCCATATACTATCCTGGTGTCGGAACGTGACACTCCGATCCTCATTCTATCCTGGTACCGGAACGTGGCACCCGATCCTCTATTTCTATCCTGGTACCGGAACGTGGCACCCAATCCCCTAATCTCACCACTTTCGTTCATCAAGCCTTCTTTTATACCATGGCATCATCATTAACAAAGTAGATTAGGGTTTCTTTTCAAGATTTGGGATTCAATAGCTTTATCATCCTTATTTATTTCACAATTACATAATCATATTCATGCAAGCATACAATTAAGCATATAGAAGGGTTTACAATACTACTACCAAATATCATTCACTATTAAGAGTTTACTACGAATAGTGTGAAATAACCATAACCTACCTCTACCGAAGATTCGTGATCAAGCAAGCAATTTCCCAAGCTTTGTTTCTCTCTTCTCGTTCGACTCTCCCTTTTCCTCTTTGTTCTTTCTAGTTTTCTTATTCAAACCCTCTTTCTTCTACCCTAATTAGCATATAATTAAGTATAAAAGATGACAATAATAACCCACTAATTAACTTAAGGTTACCTCTTTTAACCCCCAAGTAATTAGACTTATTAACATTAACCCACTAACTTTATAATTAAGGCAGAAATAGTCAAAAACGTCCCTTAAAACGTGTAAAGAAATCCGACCCAGACTGGGATTACGCAACCTGTGACGGCCCGTCGTGCCTGCGACGGTCCGTCCTGCAGGTCGTTGCAAGGTTCAGAGACTCGATTTCCACTAAAGAATCTGTGACGGTCCGTCACGCCTGTGACGGTCTGTCCTGCCATTCCGTCACGAAGTTCAGAGAGTCGATTTTCAGTACCCAATTTCAGAATTTCTAAGTGTTCTGAAACGAGACCCTGCGACGGTCCGTCATGCCCATGGCGGTCCGTCATGCCCATGACGGTCCGTCGTCTCAGCCCGTTTTCCAGAAATAAAATCTGCTGCTCAAAACGACTAAGCAGGTCGTTACAATAGATACCAATTTACCCATCGTTCGTCCTCGAACGATCATTAGAAGGAAAACAAGGGCGAAAAGGAATACCTGAATCTGTAAACAGATGTGGGTATCTTTCTTGCATATCTGCCTTCTTCTCCCAAGTGGCTTCTTCAACCGGTCGATTCTTCCATTGCACCTTGACGGATGCAATCTCCCTCGACCTCAACTTGCGGACTTCTCTATCTAAATTATCAACAGGTTCCTCCTCATAAGACAAATTCTCATCAAGCAAAACTGAATCCCAACGGATAATGTAGTTTCCATCCCCATGGTATCTTTTCAACATAGACACATGAAATACCGGATGCACTACGGACAGCCCTGGAGGCAAGGCTAATTCGTAAGTCACCTCCCCTACTCGCTTAAGTACTTCAAATGGTCCAATGTACCTCGGGCTTAGCTTACCTCTTTTACCAAACCGCATCACCCCTTTCATTGGCGAAACTTTCAACAAGACTTGTTCACTTTCTCTAAAGAATCCCTCAAAAGGTCAGTACCCCAAGGTCTAACCTCAAATGCATCAAACCAACAAATGGGGGACCTACATCTCCTCCCATACAATGCTTCAAATGGAGCCATGTCAATACTTGAGTGATAGCTATTGTTGTATGAAAACTCCGCTAAGGGTAAGAAGTTATCTCAATGACCACCAAATTCTATCACACATGCACGAAGCATATCCTCCAACACTTGAATCGTTCGCTCAGACTGACCATCAGTCTGAGGGTGAAACGCAGTACTAAGGTCCAACCTAGTACCTAATTCAGCATGCAATGTTCTCCAAAACTTAGAAGTAAACTGTGTACCTTTATCTGATATAATGGAGAGTGGAACCCCATGCAACCGAACAATCTCTGAGATGTAATGTTTGGCTAACTTCTGTGCATTGTAAGTCACCTTGATCGGAATGAAATGAACAGACTTAGTCAATCTGTCCACAATTACCCAAATGGAATCAAACTTACCCAATGTCTTTGGGAGACCAACCACGAAGTCCATTGCAATTCTCTCCCACTTCCATTCAGGATTGGGCATTCTCTGAAGTGTTCCTCCGGGCCTCTGGTATTCATACTTTACTTGTTGACAATTTGGACATTTGGCAACAAATCAACAATGTCGCGCTTCATTCTACTCCACCAAAAGTGTTGTTTTAGGTCACGGTACATCTTGGTTGCACCAGGATGTATAGAGTATCCGGAACTATGAGCCTCTGTAAGAATAGTGTGGATCTAGTCATCAACACGAGGCACACATACCATTCCCTTAATCCTCAAAACACCTTCCTCATCAATTATTGCTTCCTTAGCCTCTCCTCGCAACACCATATCCCGGATTCGACTTAGTTTCTCATCATCAAACTGTTTTCCCTTGATCTTGTCAAGAAAATAAGATCTCGCCTCCACACAAGCCAAAAATCCTCCCTTCTCATTTACCTCTAGCCTCATAAAGTTATTAGCCAAGTTTTGGATTTCTCTAGCCAACGGGCGTCTAGAAACTTGCAAATGAGCTAGACTTCCCATGCTTCCTGCCTTTCTACTTAAGGCGTCTGCCACAACATTAGCCTTTCCTGGATGATACAGAATAGTGATATCGTAGTCCTTCAGTAGTTCCATCCATCTCCTCTGTCTCAAATTCAAATCCTTCTGAGTAAAGACATACGGTAGGCTATGATGATCCGTATATACTTCACACTTAACCCCATATAAATAGTGCCTCCATTGCTTTAATGCGAATACTACCGGGGCCAACTCCAAGTCATGGGTCGGATAGTTACGTTCATGCACCTTTAATTGCCTTGAAGCATAAGCAATTACACTCTTCTCTTGCATTAGCACTGCACCCAAACCAGAATAGGATGCATCACAATAAACAATGAAGTTCTTACCCTCCACGGGCAAGGTGAGAAATTGTGCAGTAGTCAACAAAGTCTTGAGCTTCTGAAATCTTTCCCCACATTCGTTCGACCATACAAATGGAACATTCTGCTTAGTGAAGTTCGTCAATTAGGAAGCAATGGAAGAGAATCCCTTGACAAATCGACGGTAATAGCTAGCTAAACCAACAAAGCTCCTTATTTCTGACACATTAGTAGGTCTTACCCAATTCTTCACTGTCTCAATCTTAGAAGGATCTACCATCACTCCATCCTTAGAAACTACATGCCCCAAGAAGGACACTGCATCTAGCCAAAACTCACACTTAGAGAACTTGGCATAAAGCTTTTTCTCCCTCAACATTTCCAATACAATTCTCAAATGCTCCTCATGTTCCTTCTTACTTTTAGAGTATATCAGTATATCATCAATAAATACGATCACAAAGAGATCCAGATATGGCTTGAAGATCCCGTTCATCAAGCTCATGAAAGCAGCAGGGGCATTCGTAAGACCAAAAGACATCACTACAAATTCGTAATGCCCATACCTGGTTCGAAAGGCAGTCTTTGGCACATCCGTTGCCCGTATTTTCAATTGATGATAGCCGGATCTCAAGTCAATTTTTGAGAAGACACAAGCACCTTGTAACTGATCGAACAAGTCATGAATGCGAGGAAGAGGATACTTGTTCTTAATAGTTACCTTGTTCAGTTGTCTATAGTCTATGCACATCCAGAAACTCCCATCCTTCTTCTTCACAAACAAAACCGGAGCACCCCAAGGAGATGCACTTGGTCTAATGAAGCCTTTGCTCAACAACTCTTGAAGTTGTGCCTTTAACTCTCTTAACTCCGCGGGAGCCATTCTATAAGGGGGTATAGAAATGGGGCGAGTACCCGGTTCAAGATCAATACAGAAGTCAATATCCCTATCCGGTGGCATACCAGGAAGATCTGCAGGGAACACATCCAAAAACTCACGGACTACCGAAACCATTTCGATCGAAGGTACTTGGGTAGTGTCATCCCTGAGATGTGCCAAGAAGGCTAAACAACCCGTACCAACCATCTTCTTAGCACGAAGAAAGGACACGATACGAACCGGATTGGAGGTGTAGTCGCCCTCCCACACTAACGGATCTGTCCCAGGCTTGGCTAACGTCACAGTTTTAGCATTACAATCCAAGATCGCAAAATTCAGAGAAAGCCAAGTCATACCCAGAATTACAGCAAAGTCAACCATTTCTAAGATAACCAAATCTACATAAGTGTTGCTCCCCACAAAATTCACCCAACAAGACCTATATACCTTTTCAACTATCACAGACTCACCCACCGGAGTAGAAACACGAATAGGCATGTCAAGTAATTCGCAATGTAAATTTAGACCATTAGCAAATGAGGAAGATACATAAGAAAATGTGGATCCAGGATTAAACAATACAGAAGCCATGCAATCACAAACCAGAAGATTACCTGTGATGACAGCATCGGATGTCTCCGCTTCAGAACGCCCAGGGAAAGCGTAACAATGGGCCCTATCGTTTGTCTGTCCGTTGCCCCTACCATGTTGTGATGTAGTGGCTCCGTTTGCCCATCACCCCGGCCGTTTTGGTGACCACCATTACCTTGACCACTGCGTCCTCCCGAATGACGGCCTCTTTCATAACCACCTCTACCTCTAACCATTGGAGGTCTGTAACTCTGTTTTGGACAATACCTCTTAATGTGTCCAGTCTCCCCACATCCATAACATTCTCTGGATTCAAGCATCAGCCTCTCAGAGAAATGTTGACCGGTCTGAGGTGGACCCCCAACTACAGTTTGTAGTGAAGACTGAATTGGTCGGACTGAGTAACCTCCGGAACCCTGTCCTCTAGAATAAGAACCATTAAACTCACCTCCCTTTCGAAACCTTTTTGATGTCGACGCCATGGTGAAGTCATCTGGCTTTACTCCTTCCACCTCTATTACGAAGTCTACCACTTCCTGAAAGGATTTCGCTGTAGCCGCTACCTGTAAGGCTGAAATCCGCAACTCTGACCTCAACCCCTTCACAAAACAGTGAATCCGTTCTTGTGGACTGAAACAAAGTTGGGTGGCATATCTGGATAGTGCGAGAAACCTAGCCTCATAAGCAGTAACCGACATCCTACCTTGCTCTAGGCTCAAGAACTCATCTCTTTTCCTATCCCTCAAAGTCCGTGGGATATACTTCTCCATAAACAAGCTAGAGAATGATGCCCAAGTCATAGGTGTTGCCTCTGTCGGTTGACACTCAACATGTGATCGCCACAACATTTTGGCGTTCCCTTGAAACTGATAAGTCACAAACTCAACACCAAACCGTTCTACTATACCCATCTTGTGTAGTAGCTCATGACAATCAACCAGAAAATCGTAGGCATCCTCAGATTCAACACCCTTGAAGACTGGGGGTTTCAATTTTAAGAACTTACTGAAAAGTTCATGCTGATCATTTGTCATTATGGGCCCCGTAGTCAAACGAGGAAACGTGCCTATCTCCAATGAGGCATCCATGCGGGGAGCCCCAGCAGCAGCATGTCGTACCTCTGAAACCGGAGGTGTTGGTGCAGAAAACACTGGAGGTGCCTGACCCTGATCAGATAACCCGCTAAGATAAGCAAGAACCTGATTGATCATCTCTGGGGTAGGTTGGGGTGGCAATTCCTCATTTTGCACTTGTTCATTCTCCCCTTCCTCACCCTCTCTTACTACTTCCTCAGTCGGTGGAGGAGTCACCGCCCTAGCATCAGATGGGCTAGGAACTTGTCCTCTTCCTCTAGAGGACGTCCTCCCACGACCTCTACCACGACCTCTTGCCACTGCTCTTCCTCGAGCCACAACCCCAGTGGCTGGCTCAGACGTTTCTTGTCTTGTCGGTGTTGGTGTTGGCGCAGTCGTTGCTCTAGTTCTAACCATCTGCGAAAAGAGTGAAGATGGTCAGATACCAATTTGTATCACCTAGATACCAATTGGATTCAAGTAGTAGCACGAAAGAAAGAAAGAAAGAATGGAATTTTCCTAAAGTCTTATAGCCTCTCAAAGAAAAGTAAAGGCGTCCCCCTACCGTTCCTTAAGACTCTACTAGACTCGTTCTTGTGTGATGAGACCAACGAACCTAATGCTCTGATACCAAGTTTGTCACGACCCAAAACCGAGCCGCGACTGGCACCCACATTTACCCTTCTATGTGAGCGAACCAACCAACCTAACCCTTAACATTTCAATATAACATCGACAGAAAGTAATGCGGAAGACTTAAACTCATTAATAAAAATCAATTCAATAACTATTATTATCCCCAAAATCTGGAAGTCATCACCACAAGAACATCTATCCTCAAATTACTAAACTAAGAGTATCTAAGAAAACAAAAACAAGTAAAAAGCTAGTCAATGTCGGAAGTTCAAGGCATCAAGACTTGAAGAAGAAGATCCAGTCCAAGCTAGAAGCATTAGCTCACCCTGAAGATTCGGTGTGACGAAGACTGGCTAGAATTACTGTTGAGTTGAAGACGACGGCACGTTTGCTGCACTCCACAAATAACAAAGAAGAAAACATAAAAGTAGGGTCAGTACAAAACACGGGTACTGAGTAGATATCATCGGCCAACTCAAAATAGAAAACAATATATATCAGTTAATATCATAATCAACTATAATACTCAACATGTAGCAACAACAAGTACTATAATCATCAATAAGTACTACCAAGTTCATCCATGAGGACTCAAACCTCAACATCATACTCATTTGGGAATTAGGTTCATTAGATTGAGTATATTAACATATTTCAAGATTCATTATCTTTATTCCCCTCGTGTCGGTACGTGACACTCCGCTCCATATACTATCCTGGTACCGGAACGTGGCACTCTGATCCTCATATACTATCCTGGTACCGGAACGTGGCACCCGATCTATATACTATCCTGGTGTCGGAACGTGACACTCCGATCCTCATTCTATCCTGGTACTGGAACGTGGCACCCGATCCATATACTATCCTTGTGTCGGAACGTGACACTCCGATCCTCATTCTATCCTGGTACCGGAACGTGGCACCAGATCCTCTATTTCTATCCTGGTACCGGAACGTGGCACCCGATCCCCTAATCTGACCACTTTCTTTCATCAAGCCTTCTTTTATACCAAGGCATCATCATTAACAAAGTAGATTAGGGTTTCTTTTAAAGATTTGGGATTCAATAGCTTTATCATGCTTATTTATTTCACAATTACATAATCATATTCATGCAAGCATACAATTAAGCATATAGAAGGGTTTACAATACTACTAACACATATCATTCTCTATTAAGAGTTTACTACGAATAGTGTGGAATAACCATAACCTACCTCCACCGAAGATTCGTGATCAAGCAAGCAATTTCCCAAGCTTTGTTTCTCTCTTCTCGTTCGACTCTCCCTTTTCCTCTTTGTTCTTTCTAGTTTTCTTATTCAAACCCTCTTTCTTTTACCCTAATTAGCATATAATTAAGTATAAAAGATGACAATAATAACCCACTAATTAACTTAAGGTTACCTCTTTTAACCCCCAAGTAATTAGACTTATTAACATTAACCCACTAACTTTATAATTAAGGCAGGAATAGTCAAAAACGTCCCTTAAAATGTGTAAAGAAATACGACCCAAACTGGGATTACGCAACCTGTGACGGCCCGTCGTGCCTGCGACGGTCCGTCCTGCAGGTCGTCGCAAGGTTCAGAGACTCGATTTCCACTAAAGAATCTGTGACGGTCCGTCCTGCCATTCCGTCACGAAGTTCAGAGAGTCGATTTTCAATACCCAATTTCAGAAACCCTGCGACGGTCCGTCATGCCCATGACGGTCCGTCGTGGGGTCCGTCGTCTCAGCCAGTTTTCCAGAAATAAAATCTGCTGCTCAAAACGACTAAACAGGTCGTTACAACTAGCCTCCAAGAATCCTTATCTGAGTTGAACACAATTTGTAGAGTCCCAACTTGAATTGAACGCACCTTGTAGAGTCCCACAAAATTTCAATGTCTACAGTCCTCAAAATTGTCCTGGTCTGTCATAGATACACAAGCGTGTGTATATATATATATATATATATATATATATATATATATATATATATATATATATATATATATATATATATATATATATATATATATCCACTTATATGTCATAAATACACATATACATAGATATACATATGTATCAACTCAAGTTGTCCACTTAGATTTCTTAGAGAAAAAAATAAAGAAAAGATATATGTATCAAATACTAACTCAAAGGGCTAAAAAGGAGAAAAGATACATATTTTTGTGTGGGTCAAAGGATCTATACTAACTCAAACAAATTTGAATTAAAGTGCCAAAATGAGGAGAGAGGTCAAGTCTAAGGGTTTGTTTTATGATTTGGCCTTGAATAAGGCTTTAAAGGAATTCTACTATAAAATACTTAAAGACTTTAATTATTCTTTAAATATATAATTTAAAATTAGTTGTTATTGCTTAAATATTATTACTCTCTCTTTAATAATATTTGTTCACGACTTTACACACATCTTAAAAAACTATAAATAGAAGGATAAATTTACTATGTCATTCTTTTTATTATAATAAATAAAATGTCTTGAAAAATGTTATAGAAATAAATTAGGAATTACGTGTAAAATTATCCATTGTTTCATAAAATTGTACAAGTATTGTTGGACATCCCAAAATAGTATAGTGACAACGATTGTTGGACGAAAGAGGTACTAAGAAAGCATTTTTATTGAATACTCTAGGTGTGTTTGGTATGGAGGAAAATGTTATCGATGGAAAATATTTTTTTGGAAACAAGAAGATTTTTGACTTATTTTCTCATGTTTGGTTGGTGAGTAGAAAATATTTTTCGAAATTTCTTTTTAGTGTTTGATTTATGAACGATTTTTTTTTTGAGAAAATATCTTTTTTTTTTTTTTGAGAGAGTAGAAAATATTTTTGAAAAAATATCTGCTATTTTTATTAGAGACTAGAAAATAAACAAGCAGTTTTATTGAATACTCTATCTCTACGAGTTTTTCAGAAATAATATCTTTACCTTCATAAAGTATTAACTAGTAAAATTTATGTATATTTTATCCTCAACATCGACTTAGTGAGGCTCCACTAGATATGGTATAATAATATTTAACAGGAATAAGTCAGTAGTCCATAACACAAGAAATGGGGCTAGGAAAGAGAAGACCAGCAGACAATCTAAATACAGATTAATTTACAGTCTAATTGCCAAAAGTTTACAATTAATTGTTTGTCCTTATAAAAACATCCCTCCTTCCCTTAAATCAATCAAATTTATTGCAAATATTAAATCTTCCTAGTAATTAGTAACAAATGATGAATAATAGAGTGACAAGAATAAACAAGAAAATCTTTGTTTTAATTGGCTATTAAAAGATTCCAATCTAGGTTAGCTTCGAAATGTACAATCCAATGAATAGGTATATTTCAATAACGACTACATAAATGCATACTCACTGACTTAGGCAACACTTGGATTATCAAGAATTAATGCTTCTAAGTTTAGTTAATCAATAGAGTCAATTTCTTAAATGATCATTCAAATTAAAGAAATTATTTTTAAATATCATTTATATTTTATTTAGGACCAAAATATCACTTAACTATTATTATTTTTCTCTAAATATACTTGAAAATTCAAAAGCATCACTTCTCCTAGTTGGCATGACATGTCATTAAAGTCGTTTTTTTAATAATAGACTGATGTAATTCTTTAAAATCATTTAACTAAAATAATAATCATATTATTTTAATTTTTTTTATTAGTTTATTAAGAATAAATTTTCATACTTAAAATCTTTTATCATAATTAAATTATTTATTTTTTTATGATATGCAGAATACGTTTTTAAAACATACTATAATCTCGTCAATTTTGAATACTTATAAACACATACATTCAAAAAAATATTAATATACAAATCACTAATGACTCTAATTTACTTCAATTAATCATAAATTGTATAATTAATCAATAATATTGAAGGTCAATTAATTATTTTTTTAAAAAAAAATTATTTTGGTGCTTTGAAATCCATATATACCTACAATATCTTTTTTTAAAAAGAAAATAGCAAGTGAATAAAATTTATTGAAAATGAAATTTTAACCTTTATTTATCAGTATATTAATCTCATATAATTTGTATATTATTGAATTAAGTTAGGAAATTCAATTGATTATTAGTTTATTAATTGATGTTTAATTGTATTAAAAGTTATAATATAATATACTATAATATAATATAGAATAAAAGAATAAAAATAAAAATAAAATTAAAAAAGTTAAATAATAATTTCCTCGTTCTTACCAATTTTTTTGTCAACCTTACAAATTTATTTAAATAATTTTATAAAACAAATTGCTTAAAATTTTCAAATAATTTAGTTAGGAATTTTAGAATTATCAGGTAATAAGTGAACACAGAGGTATGTTATTGAATTTTGTTTGGTGACAATATATAACATTACTAGTCTTTTTAAATTATTTTCTTATAATCTTCATAGATTCTCATGTAATTGATATATTTATTTTGTAGAGACATAAGTTTCATGAATTAAATAGGTCTATTATTTTTTAAAATGATGAATTAATGACATAGCATATCAACCAGAATTTAAGGAGACTTTTGAGGTATTTAGTATTTCTAATGGATAAAAAATATAATATTATTCTTTTCTTTTTCAAAAAGAATAATATAAGAAGCATGAATTGCAAAATACACAATTAGTATATTGAGATAGTTAATTGACCTTTAATATTATTGATTTATAATATAACTTATGATTAATTGATGTAAATTAGCGTTCATGAGTGATTTGTATATCATTATTTTTTTTAAATGTATGTGTCTATAAGTAGCCAAAATTGATAAAAATATAGTACATTTTTAAAATGTATTCTTCGTAACATAAAAATATAAAAAGTTTAATCATGATAAAATATTTTAAATATGAAAATTTATTCTTAATAAACTAACAAAAATATATAAAATATAATATGACCATCATTTTAGTTAAATGGGTTTAATGAATTAAATTAGTCTATTATTAAAAAAGACTTTAATGACATGTCATGTCAACTAGGAGAGAGTGATGATTTTGAAGTGTCAAGTATTTTTAGAGGAAAATAGTGATAGTTGAGTGATATTTTGGTCCTAAATGAAACATAAATGATATTTCAAGACAATTCTCTTAACTTGGATGACCATTTAAAAAATTGACTCGATATATAAATATTAAAAAGACAATCTAGTTTATAAAACATTTCACGTTAATAAGGTGCAATTGAGCATTTAGTAATATTCAATAAGACAAGGAAAAATGACAAGAATATGCCATTTAACACCTTAATTTACCTAAGATTATTTTAATGTTCTCTAACCAAGCTAGTAGTGCATAATCTTGAGATTGTATTGTAGAAAGGATTGATTGATTTCATTCATCACCCAAGAGGTGTATATATACATGTGATTTGTACGAATCAATCTAGTGGAGAATGAAAAGAATAACTAATCTAACAAACTAATTAGTTACGTAACTAACTATGACATCACTAACTATAAAATGGAAACTAACTAACTAACTAATACTTGAAATAAGTAATACACATGTTTTAATTATGAATGTTAATACCCCTCCTCAAGTTGGAGGTGATGATTTCACAGCCAACTTGCGCAAAATGGCTGAATGCTTGATGCCAGTGAGAGCCTTGGTAAGAATGTCAGCAAGCTGATTAGAAGTAGACACATGATGCAAAGAGATCAACCCCTCCTGAAGCTTATCACGTACGAAATGACAATCCACCTCAATGTGTTTAGTTCTCTCATGAAACACAGGATTACGAGCAATGTGGATGGCAGATTGGCTGTCACAATTAACACTAATAGGAGAGGAAATAGAGACAGTTAGCTTAGTAAGCAATCTGTGAATCCAAGTAAACTTTCCTACAACATTTCTGAGTGACCTATACTCTGCTTCTGCTGATGATAGTGAAACTGTCTCTTGTTTCTTAGATTTCCAGCTAATAGGACTGTTCCCAAGTAACACTAAGTAGCCACTGACTGACCTCCTTGAATCTGGACATGATGCCAATCTGAATCACAAAAGGCTTGAACTGTGCAGTCAGGATCCTTAGATAACTGAACTCCTAAAGTAGTATCTAGTTTGAGGTATCTAAGTAGATGATAAGCTGTTTGTAAATGTGAAGCTCGTGGATCCTGCATGAATTGGCTTAAGTGTTGAACACTAAAAGCTATGTCCAATCTAGTATTAGTTAAGAAATTCAACTTGCCTATCAACTTTCTATAGAAAGTAGGATCAGACAAAGGAGTTCCTTCCTTGGCTTTCAATTTAATAGTAGGATCCAAAGGAGATGATAGAGATGTATAATTGAAACAATCATATTCTTTGAGTAAGTCTAAAGTAAACTTCCTTTGAGAAATAAGTATTCCATCTGCTGTATCAAGGATCTCCAGGCCTAAAAAATAGTGAAGCCTTCCAAGATCCTTGATTTTGAAAGTGTTGTCCAGATATATTTTGAGATGTGCAATCTCAGTTGTGTCTGTCCCTGTTAAAATGACATCATCTACATATACTGCAACAAACACTTCCAAGGAACCTTCCTTTCTGTAAAACAAAGAATGATCAAAATGTGAATGTGAGTAACCTCTGGATGACAATGCCTCAGTTAGCTTAGAATACCACTTCCTACTTGCTTGTTTGAGGCCATAAAGAGACTTTTTCAGCTTACAAACCAGCTCTGAATTAGGTACTTCAAGTCCTGGAGGTAATTTCATGTAAACCTCTTCATGAAGATCTCCATGAGGAAATGCATTATTTACATCAAGTTGAAACATAATCCAACCCTTCTTTACTGCACATGCTATCAAAGTTCTCATTGTGGTCATCTTGACCACAGGTGAATAAGTCTCAGTGTAATCAATTCCAGCCTGTTGTGTATACCCCTTCACAACCAGTCGTGCCTTGAACCTTTCTATGCTTCCATCTGCTTTGTGTTTTACTTTGTATACCCACCTACATCCAACTGCTTGTTTGTTTGGTTGCAAAGTAACAAGATCCCAAGTATCATTATCATACAATGCTTCAAATTCTTGTGTCATGGCCTTTTTCCATGCAGGATTTAGTGATCCTTCCTCATATGATGATGGCTCACTATCATGACAAATGTTCTCAACAAGTGACTGACTAGTAGATGCAATGACTTCAGGAGATATATGATGGTGTTTGGTAAACAGTGCAGTAAGAGATAGATTGTTGTTGAGTTCTGTGTTTTGTGGGTTGGAGTTGACTGATTTTAGTTTTGGGATATTGACAACATAGTCTTTCAAATGTGATGGTATTTTGTTTTCTCTATGAGACCTTCTCTGTACTATTGTGGGAGTAGTATGTTGAGATGATGTTGAAGAGGTAATAGGAGCAGTGAAAGATATACTAGGACTTTGAGTAATGTGAGAAGATAGATGAGGAGGAGTTGTATCAGTCACATTGTCACAATCATTTACACAACCTTTATATAAATCTAAATCAGTATAATCAGGAGATGGAAAAGATTTCAAAACAGAAGGAAAAGAAGAACTTTCAGTTGATAAAGCAAAAGGAAAAACATGTTCATGGAAAATCACATCCCTGGAGATATGTATCTTCTTTGTAGCTAGACTCATCACCTTATAACCTTTTGTTCCAAAAAGATATCCTAAGAAAATATGTGGAGTAGTTCTTGGTTCAAACTTCTCTCTAAGTATCTTTGGAACAGTAGGATAACAAGGACAACCAAAAGATCTAAGTTGACTATAGTTTGGTTTCTTATTGTACAATACTTCATATGGACACTTGTTTTTCAAATAACTTGATGGAAGTCTGTTAATAAGATGTGTAGCTGTTAGGACACACTCTCCCCAGTATGTTATAGGTGTTTAGATTGAAATAGAAGTGCTCTAGCTGTTTCCAACAAGTATTTATATTTTCTTTCCACTATACTATTTTGTTGAGGTGTGTAAGGACAAGTTTTCTGGTGAATAATCCCTTTGGATAAAAGAAATTGGTGTGTTTCATTATTGGCAAACTCCCGTCCATTATCTGTTTTAATGCTTTTAACTGTGGTATTAAACTGATTCTCCACCATGACTGTAAAATTTTTCAAAACTTGTAGTGCATTGCTCTTGGTACTTAAGAGATATGTCCAAGTTGATCTACTATAATCATCTACCAATGTAATGAAATATCTGTAGTTGTCATAAGTGGATGCATGATAAGGTCCCCATAAGTCAATGTGTAGCAGTTCAAAAATGAATTTGGTTTGGCTGGTACTATGATTAAAAGGTAGCCTTTGTTGTCTTGACATTGGACAAATGTTGCAGGAGAAAGGTTGTTTGGGAGAAAAAGTGACTGGTAAGTCAGTAATACTTTTCATCTTAACAAAAGGTACATAGCCAAGTCTATTGTGCCACGACAAATCTACACTATCTCCAGCAACACTACAAGAGTTGTGATCATCCAGAACATTCATATTACTAGAAGAAGATTTACACTTAAGAGGAACAGAACTAGAAACCAACAATTTGTACTGATCTGGAGGACAAGAGCTAGCAGAAAAAGAATTACATGTTTCATCTTTAATGGAACTAGAAAAAGGACTATTATCGGGAAAACAACAGCATATCTGATATGTATTGACTTTATCAGAAGTCTTCAAACACTTTGTGCATAAGAAGTAAAGCCCATCTCTACAATTACCAAGAACCTGAGGCCTCTTCACTAAAGGGGCCTGCAATAGACACAATGCATTAGTGAACATGACAATGCACTTCATTGTAATAGTTAGGGATTGAACTGAAACTAGATTATACTTAAAAGAAGGCACATATAAAACTTGATGTAAAATGATACTAGATGTGACTGGTACATCTCCAAATTCTGTTACTTTGACTTTGTATCCATTTGGAAGGGAAACAAGTATGGGAAAAGGTAAGGTTTTAATGTTTATTAAAGAGCTTCTACTAAAGCTTATATGGTTTGATGCTCCTGAGTCAATGATCCACAAATTAGCACTTGATTCAAAATATTTGCAAGATGGATTGTCAACAACAGTAGAGGAAGAACAAATCACAGTACCTGCAAAATTCATTGATCCAGCAGCCACACCAGAAGCATTATTAGCACCAGTATCTTCTCCCATATTCTCATTTTTGAAATGTTGTAATAGACTCATGATCTGTCCATATTGTTCCTTTGTGAAGTTAACATTCTTTAAACTCTCACCTTGAGACTGTGATTGTTCCTCTCCATTACCAGACACCATATCACCTATAGTACCATGTACATTTGCTACCACTCTCATTCCTTTGTAATTTGAGCCTTGTTGTCTAAAACTCTGACCACCATTGTAATTTCCTGGTCTATTATTTTGATTGTTATTGTTTTGGGGATACCCATGCAGCTTGTAACACTTATCCTTGATGTGCCCAGGCCTCTTACAATAGTCACATACTATGACATTCCTGTTGCTGTTGTTGTTTGGATAAAGACTTCCTCCTGAATTACTGTTAGTATAACTATGATTTCCATAGCCATTTGAATAGTTGTTTCCTTGAAAATTTTTTCTAAAAGATCTTCCTCCATGGCCTTTGTTATCAACAACTTTGACATTCAGGGAAACAGAATCTGTTCTACCAACAGGCTTGAACTCTCTTTGTTTTTCCTCTTGGATTAGTAATGAGAAAGCCTGACCCATGGAGGGAAGAGGATTCATCATGAGAATATTTCCTCTTATCACTGTGTACACTTCATTTAATCCCATAAGAAAATGAATTAGGCGCCTATCTTGCTCAGCCTTGTATATACCATCCTTTGCACCACACACACAGATACAGCTACAATGATTTTTCACATTCAAAGTATTCAATTCTTCCCACAACTTCTTCATTCTTGTGTAATAGACAGTGATATCCAAAACTCCTTGTGTGAGATCATTGATCTCCTTTTGGATTTGATACAATTTTGCTCCTTTGGTTTGATGATACCTATCTTCCAACTCTTTCCATAACTCAACAGAATTGCTTACATATTCCACACTGCCTGAAACTTCTTTGATTAAAGAGTTTAGAATCCAAGATGTCACCATATCATCACATCTCTGCCATTGACGTAATTGAGATGGATTGTTGTTTGGTTTCTAACAACTTCCATCAATGAAACCCAACTTATTTTTCACTGACAAGGCCCTCATAACACCTCTTCTCCAAGACCTATATCCTGTTCCATCAAATTGAACAGGAACAAGCATCATCCCTGCATTATCCGAGGGATGTACATACAAAACACCATTAGTATCACTTCCAGATGTGACAGATCCTTCAGACGTGGATGCTGTAGCTTCGATAGCCATCACCACTAAGTTTATTGTGAGCTGTTCGATGAGCAAAAGAAGAGAAACAGAGATGCAAAAGAAGAGAAACAAGGATGAAATTTCTAGAAAGCAAATGCGAATCAACAGAGTAACTTCAAGACCTGTTATCGATTGATATAATCAATCAAAAGACGTAACCAAAAGAAGGAGAAGAGAGCAATTAATCGTGCGCTCTGATACCATATTAGAAACCTTCAATCTGAACTTTCACAGCCATTGATGAGGCTGTGAAGTTCTCTAACCAAGCTAGTAGTGCATAATCTTGAGATTGTATTGTAGAAAAGATTGATTGATTTCATTCATCACCCAAGAGGTGTATATATACATGTGATTTGTATGTATCAATCTAGTGGAGAATGAAAAGAATAACTAATCTAACAAACTAATTAGTTACGTAACTAACTATGACATCACTAACTATACAATGGAAACTAACTAACTAACTAACTACTTGAAATAAGTAATACACATGTTTTAATTATGAATGTTAATAGTTTTTATTTATAACATTAACATTTTAATTATAAATATGATATTTTACTATAAATTAAAATCTACACGATTTTATGTCATATTTTATTGGTTAGTGGACTAAATTTTTGGGAATCATATTTTCTCTTCATTTTAATTGATATTTAAAACCTCAATCTCAATTATATTTGGATACATTTTATTTAATAAATATATCTTACTTTCTCTTTCCTGTTAGCCTTACACAGAAGAAATACCATTGATGCACTCGTTTTTTCCTCAACTCATTGCCGCATCCGCATACTTTTTTCCATCTTTTTCAAGAAATTTTTTTGAACTCCTTGAAAATATTTCTTTTTGTTTCTTTTCAAAATCATCTCTTATAACATAATTTTTTTACTTCTTGAATAAATTGATTATGAGTAAGAAAGTTGCTTTTGATAATGCCCCCGAAAAGAGTCTTCGTTTGATGATGAATGCTTATATCGTTGTCAAGAGCCCAATTGTTTGTTTAAAACCAAAACTTACAACTGTTAATTTGAAGAAAATCCACATTATCATAGTGGATATGATTTGTATCATGTGGTCTATAAATTATGGAAAAAGTTTTTAAATACATTTTTTTGTACACTTTGGTGGTTGATTTGGTACAAGTATTGGTGATATGTTATTTTAAATAGTGATACGTTTAAAGAATATACTTTGGTATCTGATCCGATATAACAATTGGTGATTTGTTGATTATTAACCGCAATATGCTTTTGTATATATATTTGGACGAATATTGTATAGTTAAAATATTGGTAAATTATTGATTTCAATTTGATGGATGATGGTCGATTTGGTACATTATTGATGATACTTATTTTTAATACTGATATGCATCATTGGTAGTTGATTCGGTATAATAATTGGTGATTTGTTGGTTATTAACCCTAATATGTTTTAGTGTATATATTATGATGGATGGTATAGTTAAAATATTGATTATTTGATTTAAATTGGCCAAATACATAAGCAAATCCCTAAACATGTTGGTTTTTTTCCCTCAGGTACCTCAACTGCGTCAGTTTCTTATTGAATCATTGAACCCCTATAATTTGTTCCGTTTAAACAAACACTGTTGTCTGATGCGGAACCAGATTTGTGAAGGGTATTGATAGAGGATACATATGTTGTTCCACAAATCATTAGTTCAATTGATAGTGAAAATGTTTGAGAATAATTGTGTTTTACTTAAGTCATTTGAACACATTAGAAAACAAATGAGACTAACACGGTTTGTCTTCATTCCTTTAATCAAAATTATTACAATTCGAACACAATTGAAGACATTTACAATAGAAAAGCTGATAAAAATCAACCAACAATGTTTTAAAGAAACAAATTATGGGCGATTTAATGATTCAATTGAAAAATGACGTAGTTGAGGTACCCGAGGGAAAAAAATCAACAAATTTAGGGATTTGTTTATGTATTTTCAATTCTATAGATGGTGTGACTTATTTTTTGGTGATATATTGATCTAGAAAAATAACAGAAATTGATGTATAATTAATAAAAAGGCTGATTTTAATTATATGTTCCAACCCTGCAATGCATAACACCATGATCTAATAAAGTATTTATCAATTTTTTAGAATCATCAAATTAATTTACATGGTACAATGTGATTTAACTTTGATGTCAAGTTCAAATAAATCTAATTAAATTTTACCTTATGAATTATACCAAATTATAACAAATTACATTACAATAAATAAATTCATACATTGATGATTAATTTATTACTGGTTATATCTTCCAACTACATTGATGTAAAAAATGATTTAAAAGAATTGAAGGGAGAGAACTAAAGAAAAACAAAGATTTTTTTTCAAAAAAAAAGAGGTAAGAAGAAAAAAAAAACAGAGAAGGAGACGAGTGAAGAGAGAGTTTAGAAAAAAAAAGGGTGAAGTGGGAAAGAGAATCACTTTGCTTATTTTTAATTATATTGGAAAGGACATGTTTCCCCACTTTCAACATGTAAGTTTTTTGACATTAAGGGAAAAGTGTAAGGGTGTAATTGTCTTTGACATTTTATAAGATAAATTTTGTCTAAAAAGGTTGTCTTTTATGCTTTGATATTTGCACAATATTAGTAACTTCAAAAAATCATCCTTTTTTTCTTTAAAATTACAAAAATTGCCCTACGTTAAAGTGACCATGAATATAGTGGGACCAATTGTATAATGTCTACACTATATCGTATGTGGGTAGCATTGGTCAGTTTTTGTACATGCAAATATTCGACAAGAGAAAATTAATAACAAATGTGCAGAACTCGAACATTTCGCAGTAATTAGTATTGTTTAGTATTAACAAAATTGATATCGAACTACCATATATTTTATTAATTTGCTCAATGATTATTATATTTGAGAAAATTAAGAAATTTTTTGTTCTTTTAGATGTTACACATAATTTCTGATGTATGACAAAGATCAAGTAGCAGTGCCCATTTTCATTTCTGTTGGACTAAATTGGTCCCAAATATTTTAAACTAATGCCGAGATTTTATTTGTAGTACATAATAATTTTCTTTTCGAATTAAGTTTCCCGTGGCTTATTATGATGATTCATGAGTTAAAAAGTTAATGTGTTTGTGTGTCTTCCACATCATTAAAATATTTATAGTCATCAGACGATCGATGAAAATTTGATGAGTCACTATCACATTTTTTAAAGATGTAAATGAAATTACCGAAAGAAGAATTCTCTACGATGAAGACTTCCTAGCTGGAGGGCTTTGCACCGAAAATGAATGAATGAAATAGTAGAGTTTTAGTAACAATCTGGATCGAACACTTATTTTCAGAATTGTTCAATTGTTTCTTTTACACTCTTTATTCCATATTAACTGAATTTGTTAGACAACACATACTTATTTAAAAAATTAATTCAAGAACATAATTTAAACCATACTTTTCACTACTATCTTTTGTAAATTATAAATATAACTTTGTAAGTAGTGCAATTTATCTCTTTGGAAAATATTAAACTCCGTTAAATAAAAGAGCAGATATGAAAAAAATTGTCAAACATCTATCTTGAACGTGGTACAATTCAATTATTTTGAATAATGAAAAAGATCCATAAAACTCAGTTAATATGAAATAGAAGAAGTAATTAAGACGACGTTATGAAAAAAAAAGCAAGGTAACCAATAATAAATAAATATATATATTTCTTTTATTAAAATATATATAGTGCAGGTCGACTAAAACTACTTTTCCATACGAGTTTATGCTATATATAACTTTATTTTAATATTTGTTATTTTAATAGAAATGTATCACTAAGTTTGATTTTAATAATATTGGGCTTGTGATAGCACAAACCATTTTTTATAGTAATTTTAAGAAGATGAGAAAAGGGGAGGAAAAATAAGAAAATAAAAATATTGAGGGATTAATTATAAAGAGATTTGTGAAAGGTAATTAACAAAATAAGAGAAAAATAAGGAATGAAATCATATTTAAAATAGGAACGTATATTGTTATATTATTTTTACCAATTTATTTTTTATTTGTTTTATTTTTGTAAAAAGAATATTGTTATACAAAGGGTATTTAGGTGCTTAAATTGTACGTTTATGAAATTGACCCCTAAGATAATTCTCTTTCGACTATACTAAAGTTTGTAGATTGCTTCAAAAGTGAATATCCTTTTTTAGATTTGACATGTCTCCATCTATATTACATGTTCCAAACTTCAAAGGACAATCCAAGGAGTAATTAATAAGTTAAAATTCAAATGATCGATAGTATTACGAATTCAAATTTCAATCATATAAGAAAATGTGAGTTTTAGGCTGATACACTCAAATTATACTTTCCTAAAGAAGTATAAGCGGTCGTATCAAGTAAAGAACCCAAATATATGGTTGGGGTCAATCCCACGAGAAAAATGGTTTATACTTAACTTTAATCTACGATTAGTTCTATTTAGTCAATTCTTTTTCGGAAACAAACAATTAAAGGAGGGATTTTGTGTAACAAACGTAATTAATTAAGTCTAAGTGAACAAGTAGCTAGTTCAAATATTTGATGTTTATGAAATGATGAGAGAAACTAGGGTGTAACTGTTCCTCATAGGTTCATAACGCAATAACCATTGTTATAACAACTCTTTCCTAGTTCTTGCATGCAAAGTGGTAAGTTATGTATCCCTAATTCCTTGGTCCGGCAACTAGTGAATTTCACTCCGCACCTTGGTCCGGCTACGTGTGTACTTTACTAAATCTTACCTTTTACCTCATATTAAGCATCAAAATCGATGTATGCTTAGTTATTACTTCGCACTAATCAACACTAGCCTATTAGATTGTATATACTAAATCTACGTTGATAATTCTTTTCTTATTATCTACCTCCTTCGTCCGGCAAATAGCAACAAGGTGAGTTTAACGCGTGCACTCGTTAAAAAGACTTCTAAACGAAAGAATTATCAATACATGCAAGAAACTATTCAAGAATTGTTATTTTAGCTAGTATTACTTTTTTTATTACCCTTGGTTCCCACAACCCTATTTGTGGATTTAGTTAACCATGTTCATAATTATACAATTCATATTAATTAGACAAGAATTCGTGTACTGACTTTGATGAGATTGAAGAAAATCCAAAAAATCACTTGAATTCAAGAAAATAATGCAATAAACGATTCCGAAAAGATTATGTATTTTCCAAAATCCAATATTCAACAACCGTGATTATAATCATAAAAATAATCAAGAGTCTAACCCCAAAAACGAGGTTTTTGGTCCTATTTATGATAAAAGAATCATAAACATAAAGAGAAACCTAAATAAGAAAAATCTGTCCAAAAACGCGTCTCGCATTGACGACCTGACCGACAGACCGTCGAGGCAACGATGGATCGTCGACACCTCCGTTGGTCCATACTTCAACTCTATTTTCAGCTGCTTTCTTATCCAACTCTCTGTTACCATTGATAGACCAAGACGACGGTCCGTTGATAGGACGACGGTCCGTCGATGGCCTTTTTTGCTCCACATTTAGAATCTTTTCAAATCGGGTACTAAGGCTACATTCTGTCAACACCAACAGATCACCAGGACGGTCCGTCGATGAGACGACAGACCATCATCCATTCCGTAGCCGCACACTTAGTCATAATTTCCCGATCTCTCCTTGGCAGCATAACATCTATATGGCGATGGTTGCAACCTACGGACCGTCAATGGGTAGACGGACCATCGATGGCTCCGTAGGTCATCTTTTTGCAATTTTTTAGCACATCTTCAGAGTTTTCATTCTGGACAGTTTTTCCGGCAAACACAAAGAAAAATACATTAAAAATACTTCAAAGAGGCCTTAGACACACACTAAACTTAAGGAAAAAATATTGAAAGTACCGTGAAACCACGGTACATCAACTCCCTCAACTTAAATTCATTGTTTGTCCTCAAGCGACACACTATGACTCACAACAAAAACCTTTGTACAAAAGTATCCTAATTTTAGATTTCACAATCATCTAGCTATCAATCCCTATTATTTTCATGCATGATATCACTATTAGGCTCGCTCATGTGGATCAGACCATGACACAGACTCACCACGCACCGACATCTCTCTTCTTTTACTTCTCACCAAGGTGTCAACTTTCCATTATTGCAACTATTGTCCTTTCTTTAAAAACAATATCCTCCTTTTTCACACAGTGATTTCTGTTTGAGTGTAAGAATTATTTTTTCAACACTCACTCTCAGAATAATTTCTCACCTTATTAGTACTTATCGCCATAGGCTTGCCCTTATTTTCGCTGCTTTCAGGTCAACGTATTAGATTCTTATGATCACGATAGAAATTTCGTAGCTTGTAACGTAGGCTCAGGGTCACGTAGGGTACATTTTGATGTATTTTAATGACTTATTGCCCTCCTTGACATAACAACTAAGCATCCTACTTTTTCATCGTTTATTCCGCCCGATTTCTAAATTTTCTTATATTCTTTTACCTTGCCTTTCTCCTTTCTTTCTCCTTTTGTGTAAGTGACTCTTTTTTTTTTACTTTCAAATTTTGCAATTTTTCACTTGATTTCAACTTTGCTTGAGTCACTTTTCTTTTCTTCTTTCTCTCTCTTTATTCTTTGAGCCCCACTTTCCGGAGAATTCCTCATAATAGGCACCCTCAACTCATGGCTTTGCCATGAGTCAAGGTACACAATACCCAAGGTTGGATCAGGGCCACAACAAGGTTGTTTTGTGCATTATCCACCCTCAACTTATGCTTTTGTCATAAGTTGAGGTGCACATGTCCAAGGAGGGACCAGTGCCAACACATTGTCCCCAGAAGTTTAGTTGGGGTTGAAAAGAAAGGTTAATTTTAAGCTCAAATCATTTGGATCAAGAAGGGACTAATTTCATTCGGTTTTCTTTTATATAGGATAAAGATTGACTATATTAAACAAGGGCCTATGATCCTTTCCTAATTGTCTATTACAAATTACTTTTAGTAGGACTAACCGAGCAAGTTCTAGCTCAGTACCAACGGTGGTCTATTCAACTTTCTCACACTCACTTAAAACCTCATTACCCTACCAGATTATCAGACATTTAGTTCAAGCTTAAGATTGAGGGTCATGTAAGGGTGTATCTCTATGCCATGCTTAGAGCCACACATTCATCATTCACTATGCCTAATCAATGAGCAATTTCTTTAAATCAGGATATCATTTTATTTATCCATCACGCTTCATATTTCATATCAATATTATGTACAAGATACTAATGTGTCAGTTCAACAGTAAAGTAAACAGTCTCTTGGGGAAAAAGAACACAGGCAAGAAAACCCAAAACGAGGATAGTGAGTTGGGATATTCAGATTTCACAGTAGCAATCACTTTCCATTTACCCCACCCCCAACAAAAGAGCATGCAATTGTCCCCAATGCATAAAAAAATACAAAACCGAGTGGTAGGTGAAGCAAACCTGAGGCGCATAGCGCCGATGATCATCAAGATAGCGGGTCCTGTTTCCCGGAATGCGCTCCCTATGTAGTAGGGAAACTATCAGTACTGTCTGTAGCAATAACAACACCCTCAGTAGTGCTCCTCTCAACATCAACAATCCTGGAGCTAGACGCCCCAACAGCCTCCTCCTGAGCCCTCATCTGCTGGGCCTCCTCATCAATTAGCGAGGCTCTCCTTGCAGCCTCCAACTCAAGATGCTCTCTCTTACTAGATCAAGTCTCCTCATCCTCTCTAGATCGTCGCCTCTTGGTATGCTCACGTGGCTGACGTGATGTCGCAATAGTGGTGGAGAGCAGTGCAGCAATCACCATATCCTCAACAGGCTTCGCAGATGAGGCCTCAGACTCGGGCACCTGGGCCTCCAGTATGGCATCCATATATGCTCTCAGACACGCCATAGCAGCCTGAAGAGTCGTCAAATCTACAGTAGGGGCTGGCCGGGCGAGAACCCTAAACTTAAATACGCCAAGGCACTGGTGGACCTCCATAATCTGCCTATCAGTCCGTTGGGCCATCTTCTTCTCGATTCGTCTTCTGCCTTAGCAATGGACTCCTGCATCCAAGGCTGGATATGATGCAGAAGTGTGGCCATTTGGGCCTCTAACTTCTGGACCCTAGCGATGACCAGTGCTGCAGATGGGGTAGAGCGGGAGGAGCTCACAACTGTGCTAGTACCCGAGATAGACTCAACCGGGGTGGTGTTAGTAGGCTCTGATGTAGCCTGATCAGCCCCTTGGGCTTTCTCTATCGTGGCTTCCAAGCTCTCACATAGAGGCTGCACCTTTGATCGGGGCCCTCTATTGGAAGACAGCTCATTGGACTTATCCCAGATGAGACCGATATCAACTATACCAGTCGAGGTCTTGAGAACATCAATGTGCCACACGGGCACTCCAAAAGACTCGTACAATTCAAAAATCATGCAAGGGAAGGGGTAAGTAGTGGTGGTCTTAAAGGCCTTCTCATGAATGACCGACTGTAACAGCCACACGAAATCCACCTCGAAACCAACAACCATGACAGTTATCAGCACTGCCCTATCCCATGTAACAATATTATCAGCAATAGCAGGGAAGAGACAATGATGGACCAAGAGCCATAAGAATTTGGCCGTGAATGTGAGGTTGGACTTCTTTATACCTCCTTTGGGCTCCAACACCCAATCAACACCCTCGCCATCCACGGAGATGTTCTGGGCTATCCACCTCTTGGTGGTCTCTCTCAGCACTCTCTCACGCTAGAAACGGCCATACTTTACCAGCTTCCACCAATAATTAAACTCGGGAGTGAGGGGGTTCTTGGTGGTATCAGTGTCAGCATCATATAAAAATCTGCGAATGGCGGGCAAAGAGATATCCACCCACTTGCCACGGACACGAACATTCTCAAGTGGTGCGTGTTTGGCGGGGTTAGCCCGCATGTCCAAAATAGCCCTGAGAGTCGCCATATAAGCGTCGTAGAACTCTTTCACCATCTCCTCGCTATAACAACCCTAATTCCTAGCCGTCTACTCTAGCCGATGGCGGGTGAAAAGGTCATGTATAGCTGATATCCTGGAAAGGCTCTTAGTAAGAACTCACCGCTCGATTGTCAGAGTCCGAATCACGACCCCCTTGTCATTGAGAAGCTTCGCATTCCTATATATCTGATATTGGCCCTCGACAAACCACCGGTTGGGCTAATCAGCCAATGGTGCAGGGACTTCGGTCAGGGATGCTAGAGTAGAATCCGCACTGTCAACCTCCTTAGACAAGGCAGAGTGGACCAATGTAGCTGGAGCAGCTCCCCTATGTGAAGATGAAGCTTTCTCAAACCCGGAAGCCTCCGCAGAGCTATACGCTCCCTTAGAAACTGCAGCAAACCTAGACGGTGTGCCGGTTATTGTGCGCTCCTCATCAGACTGTGAGGAAGTGACTACGTCAGATGCCACCCTCTTGGGCGTGCTCCGAGAGGTCCTAAAATCACGTGACGGTGTCTGGGTACTTAGGGGCAAGTATTCGGGGTCGTGTTCATCGTTGGACTACCCAATCACCAACCGGTGGGAAGGGGCGATAGACTTTAAACGTCTCCGAGAGTAGACTAAGTCTTTCTTTGGTGCCATGTGTACGTGCAAGAAGGGGTTATTAGTAACAATGTAAGCATGCAACACACTCAAAAGAATAAAACACATAGGAAGAAACACAAACAGAGTTGTGATGCAAAACTTACTAATGAACCCCATCGACGGTCCATCAAATGAACGACGGTCTGTCAGTGAGGGTCCTTCGGTGGACACATAGAAAATTTATTTAGACATTGCATAAACAAAGGTTCTGGTAGAGACGACGAAAGTGCACTCCCATCCCATTCACTTTCATTTTTCTAAAGGATTAGGAATTCAGTTTGAAGATTTTGAACATGCAACCATGTCCCAAATTCAAGACCTACTATCGTATTCCAGCAATTTAGGATGTAAAGTAACGGGAGTAAATAGAGCAGATCAGAAAGACATACCTGTATACTGTAGTGTAGGGAATGAAGGGATGAATTCTTGCAAGTACGAAACACCAAAGAGTGACCTTGAACACCGACAGGGCAGAAGACAAATAAAGATGGAAGATTAGGGAAGAGAAGGGATTTGGGAAACTGATGGAGATTTGGGGAAGAGGAGAATCTGATTGATAGAAATATGATTTAATGGGTGAGGAAGTGGGAAAGTTGAAGGGAAATGAGGAGGGAAATAGTTTTGGGAAGGTTTTGAAAGGGTGGGTAACTAAAAAGTTTATTAATTGAATATATAGCCGGTCGGGTCGGGTCAGGTTATTGGGTCGGAGGAACCGATGATTCCCCATCGACGGATCGTAAGTCAGTCGACGGTCCATCGATTACTTCGTCAAATGTGCCCTAACTTAGAAAATAATAAAAGAAACAAACCTGGGATCTACGAACCTTACCAACGGTCCGTCGATCAATCCACCAGACCAATTTTGTGCAGATTTCTTGGGATTCGGTCCTTGCACATTGAACACCCAATAAGCTAATCTGTTGTATTTTGTGGACACATTTTAGACACGGAAGATGGTTTATTCTCTAGCCAACACTTCTAAAAAAATAAAAGAAAATTAATACGTGACATTAAGTGAGAAAAACAGAAATAATGCAACTACGCCTATAAAATCATGAAAAATAAAACTATTGCTGGCTAGAGGATACATATAGGGTTGCCTCTCAATCAGCGCTTGATTTAACATCACGGCATGACGCAGGACTCTTGATTACTCAGACTTCATCAAGATGGTATGCCTCGATACTTCATTCGCCTTTTCAGTATGCCCAAGGTAGATTTTGATTCATTGCCCGTTCACCTTGAACCTTACACCCTACTTATTCTCCAACTCAACCGCTCCATGAGGGAAAACATGGGTGATCAAGGATGGACCAGTCCATTTGGATTTGAGTTTTCCCGCAAACAAGCGCAACATAGAGTTGAATAAAAGCACTAAATCCCCAACCATAAAATCATGCTTCTCAATCTTTTGGTCATGGTACTTCTTCATCTTTTCTTTGTAAAGGGCTGAACTTTCATATGCCTTTAAGTGAAATTCATCAAGCTCATTCAACCCATTTAACCTCTATTCCACAGCCTCATTCCAATCCATTTTCAGTTTCTTCATTGCCCACATAGCCTTATGCTCTAACTCAATCGGCAAGTGACAAGCTTTCCCATATACAAATTGGTATGGGGACATACCTATGGGAGTCTTGTATGCTATCTGGTAGGCTCAAAGAGCATCATTAAGCATCCTTGACCAATCTGTTCTATTCGCATTCACCGTTTTCGCCAGAATCTGCTTGATTTCTCTTTTTGATACCTTAACTTGCCCACTAGTCTGAGGATGGTATGGTGTGGCCACATTGTGGCGAACCCCATATTTCTCCAACAATCCTTTGAACAACTTGTTGCAAAAGTAGGATCCCCCATCACTAATAATGGTCATTGGGGTGCCAAATCTGGAAAATATGTTCTTTTTCAAGAACGCGGTGACACTCTTCCCTTCATTATTTGCAAGTGCTATGGCTTCCACCCATTTAGATACATAATCAACCGCCATAAAAATATACTTCATCCCATGAGAACTCACAAAGGGACAAAGTCAATACCCCACACGTCAAACAACTCAATTAGAAGAATGAGATTTAAAGGGAGTTTTTGCCATTTAGAAACAACTCCATCTCTTTGGCACCTATCACGTGCCTTGGCGAACTCATGAGCATCTTGATGGATGGTTGGTCAATAGTAGCCACATTGCAAGATTTTATGGGTTGTCCGGATACCAATATGATGCCCACCCACAGACGAGGAGTGCATGCCTCCAAAACACTCAACATCCCGACTTCCGGCACACAACGCCGAATGAGGCCATCGGCACAACTCCTATATAAATATCGCTCATCCCAAAAGAAATTTTTCATATCATGCATGAACTTTTTCCTTTGGTGAAAAGACAAGTCCGATGAGATGATATCACTAACCAAGTAATTTGCAAAATCAGCGAACCATGGAATCAAGTCTTGAGGAGCGGCCAATACATGCTCATCAGGGAAAGTATCATCAATTTCAGTATTTTCACCAAATTCTTGCATAGCTCCATCCTCTAGTCAGGACAAGTGATTGATAACTTGATTTTTTGTCCTTTTTATATCTTTCACTTCAAAGTTAAATTCTTGCAATATTAATACCCACCAAATCAAACTCGGTTTCGCATCCTTCTTTGCCATCAAATATCTCAAGGAAGAATGATCAGTATACACTATAACTCTTTTTCCAAGCAAATAGGAGTAAAATTTCTTGAAAGCAAAGACCACCGCAAGGAGTTCTTGTTTAGTCACAGTATAGTTCTTTTGGGGTTTCATTAAGGGCTTTACTGGCATAGTAAATGGGGTGAAGGATTTTATCCCTTCTTTGACTTAAAACTACACCAACCGCAACCCCACTAGCATCACACATCATATCAAATGGCTTACTCTAATCTTGGGAAATAATAATGGGCGCAGACACCAATTACTTCTTCAAATCACCAAATGCCTTAAGACAATATTCATCAAAATAAAATTTACACTCTTTCTCAAATAACTTGCACAAAGGATATCCAATTTTTCAAATATACTTGATGAACCTCCGGTAGAAACCCGCATGCCCAAGAAAACTCCTCACACCTTTTACAGAGATGAATGGAGGAAGTCTCTCTATCACATTGACTTTAGATTGAGATGTGATGGCCCAATAAAACATCCTTTTTCACCATAAAATGACATTTTCGCCAATTTAGCACAAAGTTGTAATCTTCACATCTTTTGAGAACTTTGGACAAGTGATTCAAACAATGATCAAACGAGTCACCAACAACAGAAAAATAATTCATAAATACCTCAATGGTGTCCTCCACCATATCGGAGAATATGGACATCATACATCTCTGAAAAGTAGCCGATGCATTACACAACCCGAAGAGCATCCTCTTAAACGCGAAAGTTCCATAAGGACAAGTAAAAATGGTTTTCTCTTGATCTTCTAGTGCAATAGAGATTTGGTTGTAACCCAAATAACAATAAAAAAAACAACACCATCCCTTTCCTGCAAGCCTATCCAACAACTGATCCATGAAGGGCATAGGAAAATGGTCCTTCTCAGTCCATGCATTCAATTTATGGTAATCCATACAAACTCTCCATCCGGTCACCGACCTCATTGGAACAAGCTCATTTTTTTTATTTGGGACTACAGTCATTCCCCCTTTCTTGGGAACACACTAAACATGGCATACCCAACTACTATCAGCGATCAGATATATGACTCCGACATCCAACTACTTAGTAATTTACTTCTTCACTACCTCTTGCATAGGTGGATTTAAAAGTCTCTGGTGCTCAATACTGGGCTTATGATCGGGAATGAGTTGGATTTTATGTGAACAAACACCGGGAGAGATCCCAATAATATCCGCAATAGTCCACCCAATAGCTCTCTTGAACCTCTTCAAAACTTTAACCAAACATTCTACTTGTTGCATATTCAAATCTAATGCAATAATTACCAGCAAAGTTTCACCTTTCCCCAAGAATACATACCTCAGATGAGGTGGTAGAGCCTTAAGCTCCAATTTTGGAGCCTCCTCAATAGATTGTTTTGTGGTTGGAGACTCGTGATGCTTCATATCTAAATCCAATTTCTTTGGTTTGAATCGAACATCAACTCGATCAAGTGCCACAACTAATGACCCATACTCTTCAATACAGTCACTCTCAAAATTCATGATCACTGCCGCTAGTGCCTCAACACCAAGACACTATTCTATTTTACCTCAGACAAGCTCTCAACCTTGTAGGATATCACAAATACCGATTGGAGCTCACCATTATGCCTCATGGACCTACAAATGTTGAAAGTCGCTTCTTTATTGTTAAATCAAAACTTCATTTGTCCATTCTCCATATCAACTAAGGCACGACCGGTAGCAAGGAATGAACTCCCAAGAATAATAGGCACCTCAAAGTCCACCTCACAATCAACAATCACAAAATCGGCCAGAAAAATAAATGACTCCACTTTTACTAGCACATCATAGAGTATCCCAATAGGCCTCTTCACCTTTCGATCTACCATTAGTAGCCGCAGCGCAGTGAGATTTGGGTCACCCAAACCCAACTTCTTGTAAATAGAGAGAGGCATGAGATTTATGCTTGCCCCAAGATCACATTATGTTTTAGCAAAGTGTAATAACACGATTGTACATGGAATAGTGAAAGCACCCGGATCTTCTTTCTTTTGCACAAGAGACCTTGTAGTAATAACATTATAGTGTTGTATTCAATCATCTTTCTTAAAATTGACTGATCTCTTCTTAGTGACCATATTTTTCATGAACTTGGTGTAACCGGGCATTTTTTCAAGAACTTCTATCAAAGCGACATTGATGGAAAGTTGTTTCAACATAGTAATAAAATGCCGGTATTTACCATCCTCAATATTTTTCATCAATCTTTGCAGAAATGGAGGTGGTGGTCTAGGAATGTGGGTCACTTTTTGGGGTGTCTCATCTTCTTTCCCCGATATATCTACCAACTCACCACTAACTTTCTCTACCACATCATCTCCTCTCTTCTCATCTTCGACACCAGATGACATAGGTGGATCTATGGTCTACTTACCCCCTCGAGTAGTGACTACCATACAATGTACATTACTTTTTGGATTCTGGTTAGTATTGCTAGGAAGAGTACCCGTTTGGCGTGGGTTCACAGTAGAAGATAATTGGGCCATTTGCAACTCAAGATGCTTGATTGAGATTGCATGTGCATCAACCTTTTGCCCAATATTTGCTAAATCACCTCTCAACTCTTTGGCATGATCATCACTAGCATCAAAGCTCCTCTTAATCTTCTGCAACATATCCTTATCTCGCGCCAAACTACCTCCACCATCCTAGGAGCAGGTGGAACATAGGGCCCACTTTGACAGTTTCTGTTACCGTAATTACCCCGGTTAAAGTTGTTGTCGCGGTTGTAGGTTCCATCTCGAACATAGTGACCCTCCCGGTTGTAATTTCCACAATTTCGACCTTGATTTCCTTGACCTTGGCGCCAATTTTCCTGATTGGAACCTTGGGCGTTTTGCCGGAAACCCCCCATCGGCTTATTCACTGCATAAGAATCTATTTCATAGTAGTACTCATCAATCGGTGGTGGTGGTTTAGCCAAATAGTTCATCGCATTTACCTTTTTTGTACCTCCGGTGACATGTTTTAACACCAACCCAAGCTCAGTTCTCATTTGAGCCATCTCTTCACAAATCTCATCTGCAGCTGGGTTATGTGAATCTTGCACTACAAAAGTGTTTCTCCCAGTATCCGACTTTCTAGTGCTCCAAGCTTTATTATTTCGGGAGATGTTCTCTAACTTCTCAGCGATCTGTGCGTAAGTACACTTCCTACAAGAACCACCTGCAATCGTATCAAGCACTGCTTTATTATTATCATCTTGCCCCGATAGAAGTATTATTTCAGTGACTCATCATCAATGCGGTGGTTTAGGACACTTCTCAAGAATGAGGTGTACCTATCCCAAGAACTGCTTACTGACTCCCCTGGTAATGTCACAAAGTTGTTCACTCTAACTTTGTGGTTTAGCTTTTCAGTAATCGGGTAATACCTTTCTAGGAACACATCCCTCAATTTCTCCCAAGTATAAATTGAATTGTAGGGCAACTCAGTAAATAGAAGTGCGGCCTCCCACGTCAGTGAGAGAGGGAGCACCCTTAATCCAATTACATCCATGTATAAGTCTGGCCTCCCTACACAACTCTTACACACTGACCTTAGTTTGGCGATGTGAGCATGTGGATCCTCATATGCTAGCCCCGAAAATAAACCTCTAGCAGTGAGCATCGACATCAAGCTACTAGTTAACACAAAAGTATGACCATGTGGTAGAGGAGGTAGTACAAGTGGCCCATCAGAGTCATTGATGTTAACATTTCCCCTATAGTACTCTTGAGGGCATGGGGTGAGAGGTTGCCTCCTCGGATTACCTTCACCATGGTTATCAACAACCACTCGATTATGAGCATCAACAGGCGGGGGAAATTGAGGGTTGATCTCATCATTGATATAAGCAGGATTGTTTTGAATATTAATTCTGCGAAGTGTGCGGTTTAGTTCTAGATCAAGTGGAAGTATTGGTTCTCCTCGACTCCGCATACACTAAAGCTATACCTGCGACAGACAAAAAAAATCAGGAAATTGTTGACTAAAATTTGGTAATGTGCTTAAGGTTAATCTTTAAGCCACTTTCCCCTGTAGCGATGCCAAAATTTGATACGCTCAAATTATACTTCCCTAAAGAAGTATAAGCAGTCGTATCAAGTAAAGAACCCAAATGTTAATTTGGGGTCGATCCCACGAGGAAAATGATTTAGACTTAACTTCAATCTAGAATTACTTCTATTTAGTCAAGTCTTTTTCGGAAACAAGCAATTAAAGGGGGTGGGGATTTTGTGTAACAAAATTAATTAATTAAGTCTAAGTAAACAAGTAGCTATTTCAAATATTTGATGTTTATCAAATGATGAGAGAAATTAGGGCGTAAGTGTTTCCCATAGGTTCATAATGCAGTAACCATAACTATAACAACTCTTTCCTAGTATCTTGCATGCAAAGTAGTAAGTTATGTATCCCTAATTCCTTGGTTTGGCAACTAGTGAATTTCACCCCGCATCTTGGTCCGGCTACGTGTGTGTACTTTACTAAACCTTACCTTTTACCTCATATAAAACATCATAATCTATGTATGACTTAGTTATTATTTCGCACCAATCGACTGTACCCTATTAGATAGTATATACTAAATCTACGTTGATAATTCTTTTCTTATTATCTACCTCCTTGGTTCGGCAAGTAGCAATAAGGCGAGATTAATGCGTGCACTCGTTAAAAAGACTTCTAAACGAAAGAATTATCAATACATGCAAGAAACTATTCGAGAATTGTTATTTAGCTAGTTTTACTCTGTTAATTTCTCATGATTCCCAAAACCCTAGTTGTGGATTTAGTTACCCATGTTCATAATTACACAATTCATATTAATTAGACAAGAATTCGTGTACTTACTTTGATGAGATTGAAGAAAATCCAGAAAATCACTTGAATTCGAGAAAATAATGCAATACACAATTTTGGAAAAATTATATATTTTCCGAAACCCAATATTCAACAACCAATATTACAAATCAGAAAAATAACCAAGAGTCTAACCCCAAAAACTAGGTTATTGGTCCTATTTATAATAAAAAAATCCTAAACATAAAGGTAAACCTAAATAAGGAAAATCTGTCCAAAAACATGTATCGCGTCGAGGACCTGACCGACGGACCATCGAGGCAACAACGGATTATCGACACGTCTATCAGTCCATACTTCAACTCTATTTTCAGCTGCTTTCTTCTCCAACTCTCTGTTACCATCGACGGACCAAGACGACAGTCCGTTGATAGGATGGCAGTCGATCGATGGCTTTCGTTGCTCCACTCTTATAATCTTTTCAAATCGGGTACTGGGGCTACATTCTATTAACACCAACGGATCACCAGGACGGTCCGTCGATGAGACGAAGGACCGTCATCCATTACTTATCCTCACACTTAGTCAGAAGTTCCCGATATTTCCTTGGCAGCATAACATCGTCATGGTGATGGTTGCCTCCTATGGACCGTCGATGGGAATACGGGGCGTCGATGGCTCCGTAGGTCATCTTTTATGTAATTTTCAGGACATCTTCAGTGTTTTCATTCTGGACAGTTTTTCCTACAAACACAAAGAAAAATACATTAAAATTACTTCAAAGAGGCCTTAGACACACACTAAACTTAAGGAAAAATCATTGAAAATACCGTGAAACCACGGTACTTCATAGGCCTTGATGAGCAAGTGAGAATTTGGACTTTTC
Organism: Solanum corneliomulleri; assembly: GCA_027704805.1. Lineage (NCBI taxonomy): Eukaryota > Viridiplantae > Streptophyta > Magnoliopsida > Solanales > Solanaceae > Solanum > Solanum corneliomulleri. The sequence continues at coordinate 8,725,115 of JAKWIY010003054.1, read as the reverse complement.
CTATTCTCTTCATATTTCATTTGTTTCTTAAACAATTTATTTTTTGAAAATTGGGTAAGATGCCAATCCATAAAATTTATTTGTCATTTTTTAGATAAATTTATTTAAATTACTTAAGATGATCATTCAACCGTGTATTTTGAGGAAGAAAAAAATTGATCACGCTGCATCTTCTTCTTCTACTGCGTTCTTCCCCCTCCTCCTTTTTTATGCGCTGTTCTTCTTCTGCCTCTTCTCCGTTATTCTTTTCTTCCATGTCGTTTTCTTCTTCTTCTTCTTCTTCTTCTTCTTCATTTCTTCCTTTTATCTTTAAAATTCGACGTATTATAAAATAAATCATTTCAAGCAAATTATATTTAAGAAGACTCAAAATATCTAGAAGACTTCATATCTAAAATTTGGACTGTTTAGAGGTGATTTTGAGTTGATCAAAATTAGAGTCAGTATATACTTTGATGATAGTTTAGCTACATTCAACTTTTTGATTGTATCATAATGTATAAATAGTTTGTAACTTATAAATAATATATTTGAGCTATATTGTATAGGCGGTCATACTTTTTTATGACATTTGACTATTTTATTTGTAAAAAATAAATATAACTATGTCTATTGTAAACTAAATACTTTATTGTATATACTTGAAGCAATTTTTTTTAGTTTATTTGTTTCTCATTTTGTCTTAATGACCTGATCTTATAACTATAAAAATGTCATAACATTTTCCTAAAAATTCCTTATTTCATTTTAAAATTCTATACTCAGTTCCTCACTTAATAGAATTTCATTGTGTATATTATTGTTGTAAATTTCATACTCAGTTATATTATATTATAAAATGAGACTGAAAGAGAAAAACAATTATTCACTTAATATAATTTCATTGTATAGAATTTCACTGCATATGTTATTCTTGTAAATTTCATACTCGTCGAAAGAGGAAAGTAGACCTTCACTTAGTAAAATTTCATTATGCATATAATTGTTATAAAGTTTTTACTTAGTTAAATACTACATTATAAAATAAGACTCGAGAAGGAGTATATAATTTCTCCTGTAATTATTTTTAGTGAAAATACGATTACAATTTTCTCGATATTTATATCCAAATTTTGGAATTGATCCAGTTGCCAAAGAGGAAATTATGAGGAGAAACTAAACACATTTCTCATAAAGCAAACTAATTATAGATATATATGATGTACCCCTTACATTTATGTCCCTATTTAATACAAAAAAATGTCTCATTTCCTTGTAACTTTTTTTTCTTGCAAAAAATTCTAGAAAATCACTAATTCCAAAATCTTTATGAAACATAAATAAGGAACTTTTGATCACAAGTCCTCTTAAATAAATATAAATTGCAAATGTAAACGTTGGTGAATTAACTAGCTGGGTCTTTTAAACATCAATAGTTGTGGATACAAGCCTCACTTCTTCTTTTCATCACCTCCAGTAGCCCTTATCTTATGGAGAACACTAGACATCTTTCTCTCTTCCTCTTCACCCTCTTGTGAGTATAAAACTTCCTTTTGGCTACCTTCAAAGCATGGTTGTCCTTTCCAGCTTTAAGAAACTCAGTAATCTTCTTTTTGTACAGAACAAATCCAACAACTTCTCTGATAAGACTTCTCACAAAGTGGATTCTTTTGCTTGTTTTCTCTTTCTGACAGAAGGGCGTCGATCTAATTCCTTCTTACTCACAACTTGACCTTTGTTTAGGCTAACAGATAACCCTGTATTCGACTGCTTTGGAGCCATCACCTCTTCAATTTGTTGGATCTGTTTCGACGTAATAGGATTGTGAAAATTTTTTTCTTGTAACTTTAGTTATTTAATTCTCTATCAATTCTTTCGCTTTTCATTTCTCCAATTTTTGTTTCTTCTTTTTATATTTCTTTGTTCAAATGAATTTTTTCAAACTATTTCATTCTTTATTTTTTTAACTCCATAATTTGATATAAAATCAATCAATATTTATTTTATTTACCTTCTTTTTTATTTTATTTTTTTCTCATTTATTCTTTATTCATTTTTTCCTGTACTTCTTTTTTATGCAATTTTTTTTAATTCTTATCAATTTCTGGTCATCTATATTTTTTCTAGTTATTTTATTCTTTATTTCTTTTTACACCATAATCTAATTCATACTCAATTTTATTTTTATATATTTTTTTGTTTTTGTTTTTTTTATGGTTTTTGTTTATTCATTATATTCTCTTTTTTTTTTCTTCTTTTTTTTCTCTTTAATTGATCCCTTTAATTTTATTTTTTATTTTTTAGCGTAGTGTTACTTTGTTTTTTAATTTGTTCATTTCATGTTCCTTTTCTTTTCTCTTTTTTTGCCTGATTATTTCTTCATTCTTAATAATTTTTTTTCTTATTCGTTAATTTGTTCATTTCATGTGGTAACACTAATGTTTTCTTCCTTCATTCACAATAGTACTCATTTATCACTGATACAAATAATAATAATAATAATAATAATAATAATAATAATAATAATATATATATATATATATATATATATATATATATATATATATTATTACAATTATATATATATATATATATATATAATTGTGTGTGTGTATGTGTGTGCGTGCGTGCGTGTGTGTGTGTGTGTGTAATTACACCTCCTTAAAGAAGTATAAACGATCATTATCAAGTAAAGATCCCAACTTGTAGGTTGAGTTCGATCCCACGAGAAAAGTGGTTTAGACTTAAACTTAACTAAAAATTATATTCGTTTAGCCAATCTACTTTTGGAAACAAGTAATTAAGGGGGAGGGGGATATGTAAAACGAATTCGTAAAATTGTGTAAGTAATCAGTGATCAAGATTCTAACTTTAGTTGTTATCAAGATGAGAAAATAACTACGACATAAGTGTTTCCCACAAACTTATAACACGGTAATCCTAGTAATAGCAATCCCTTCCTAGTGTATTACATGCAATGTGATAAGTTAGGTATCTTTAAATTCTTGGTCTGACTTCGACAGAATTTCACTCGCACCTTGATCCAGCTACGTATGTATAATTTACTAGCTCTTACTTTACCTCATATTAGACATTACATCGATGTATGACTCAGCTTACATCCTCGCACCAATCGACATTAGACTATTATATAGTGTCACAGTAAATTTATGTTGATAATTTTTTTCTTATTAACTACCTCCTTGGTCCGACAAGTAGCAACAAGGCGAGTTCTAATATTGGCCACTGTTAAAAAGACTTCTAGACGAAAGAATTATCAATATTAGCAAGAACACAATTCATACGTTAGATGAGAGAATCATGAACTTACGTAATAAGAAAAATAAACCCATAATTTCAACTTGAATTGTAAAGACAAAATCTTCAAAACATACTTTAAAATCAACAATTGCCAAAGTTTGCAAAGTTAATCTCCAAAAGCAATAAATAAACAAGAAAAATAATGTCTAACCCCTAAAAACGAAGTTTCTATATATAGAAAAATAAGTCCTAAGTTAAAAGGAAACAAAATAAGGAAATAAAGTTTTCAGACGCGTCTTTTATCAGGACATAGGAAATTTTTCATTCTTCAGAGTCTTCAAAACCTTTACATTCAACGATCCACCAGTACAGACCATCAGTCAACCTACAGTTCGTAATTCCAAAGTTAGACTTTTCAGCATCTAGTACTGAAACCAAATCTCTGATCGATTTGAAGCAACAACAGTATGGTGTGTAGATCAATCTACAGTCCGTAAGTTGCAACCGTGGTTCTACACTTGGTTAAAATTTCCCTGATATCCTGCAATGCCATGCCTACCCATCTACGATTATCATCTATTAGGGGTAACTTGACCTACGGTTCGTAGGTTGACTTCTTAGATGCCCTTTTCTGCACTTCTCTCAACTGCGTCTCTAATTCTCCACGTCAGAACTTATTTCCTGCAAACATAAGAAAAAAACATAAAAACCGATGCAAAATGGATCTATACACAAAAAAACTCTTAAGTGAAATGTATTAATATTATCGTAAACTCACGATAAATCAACACCCTCAACTTAAAATCATTGTTTGTCCTCAAGATACACACTAAGACTCTAAACGATACTTGTATTGAAGCAAACACTTCAAGCACAAACAATCATATGGCTTTCTATCTCGGCTGTTTTTTTGTGTGCAAATATTTTCTCATGGACTCAACAAAATAATTTGTGCGAATGAAAATTTGAGAACAATTTACCAATCGACACACAACATACACTATTTGACTATCACCAAGGTACCAACTTTCCGACAATGTCACCAATGCCCTTATTTCATACGAAATCCCTTTTTCACACATCAAATATGAGTTTGTGTGCAAGGGTTCATTCAACACTCACGCTCAAATGTAAGTTCAAGTTACAGTTAGTGCTCAACACCATAGGTTTGCCCTTATTGTCACTGCTTAGACTCTCCAAACTAGGTTCTAGGATCAGTATAAGACTTTCTTGGCTTGTAACATAAGTTCAGGGTCAGATGTGGTATTTTTGGGTACTTTTAGTGATTTTCTTCCCTCCTTGACATTACATTAGGATTTTCTACCTCTTTTTTCTGTATTGACATCCTACCCCCTTTTATCCTCTTTTCATTGATTCCTTTTGACTTTGGATGTGACTTTCAACTTGGTAACTCTTTTATTTTCTATTTCTTTATTCTTCGTCTTCAGCTTCTTCTTTAATTTTGCTCACTTTCTTCTCACAATCACATCCTCTCATTTCTTTTCTTTTCAACACTTAACTCTTTTTATACTTATTTTTCATTTGATTTCCCCTCTCATAGCCACTCTCAACTTACAGTTTTTTTTGCTAGTTGAGGTGCCCCAAATCTGATGTTGGATCAGGGACAAGATTGAGGTTACTTTTGCATAATTCACCCAACTTAGGCTTTTGCGCTAAGTTGAAGTGCACGTGTCTAAGGAGGGACCGTGGCCAACACAGTATATTATGGGAAGGTGAATTATGGGTTTAGAAAGATGTGGTCTCATTAAGGCTCAAAGAATTTGGATTAACGGGAAATTAATTTCATTTGGTTGGATTCTTTTAGTTAACTTTTTAGAACAAGGTCCTATGATCACTTCCTAGACTCTAGAGTGGATTATCTTCGCAATACTAACCGAGTAAGTTTAAGATTTACACAACACTGTTTGAACAGTCGATTAATCTCACAAACTCTTGGCACAGGGTTCCATTAGTAGATTATCATATTACCCAATTCAAGTTAGAGCTTAAGTCATGAAATCAAGTTGGTCAATTATCATGTCATACTTAGATACAACACATTCAACTCATTCTAATTAACAAATTTTAGCACATATCTCAAATATTTTGGACGGTATCATTTTTATATTCAACTCAACTTATGTCATCATGCATTATTATTTCTAATGATTTTACACATGCAATCCTAACACATGCCGGTTCAACAGAAATTAAGCAATCTCTTGGGTGAAGCAAACATGTGGCGCATAGCACCGAAAAATCATCAACAAGTGGATGTGTCCGGTTTCCCTGACTCTGCTACAGCTGCACTGGGGCCACCCTCAGTAGTTCCCTTATCTTTAGTCACATCACCCTCAATAGTGATATCTTTCGGTCTCACTGCACCCTTAGTGGTGCTCACATCATCCACTATATCTGCTACAGTTGCAGTGGGGCCACCCTTAGTAGTGCCCTTATCTTTAGTCACATCACACTCAATAGTGCTATTTGTCGGTCTCACTGCACCCTTAGTGGTGTTCACATCATCCACTATATTAGGCAGAACCTAAGTAACGAACCTATAACTTAATGCCCTAGAAACCATCTCAAGGGCCTTCTTCTGCCTCAATTGCTCATCTATGATGGAGTCTTTCTTTAACTTTTCCTGTATCCTGCACTTTCTCTTGCTAGCAATTTCCTCCTCCATGAGCTCAGATATACAACTAGATTAATGCCTCTTACCTTGGGTACGTGAAGGCTCAGGCTGCTCCTCCGCGTCATCTCTACTAAATAGTACACTGAAGACTCTATTATTGCCTAATATAGACGGTGCAACTTGTGTCTCAATAGCTAGTGTGACAAGGATGGCATCAACATCAGCCCGGAGACTAGCTAGATCAGTTCGGAAACATGACATATCAGTAGTAAGATTTTTCCTCTATAGAACTCTCAACTCGAAGGCATCAAGGTGCTCATGAACTGCTTGGAACTTTTGGTCTGCTTTCATCTCCATCCTCTTTTATACTGTCTCTTCGGAACCGACAATCAAATTTCATCATCCAGGGCTTAATATGGAGCAACAAAGTGTCCCTCTAGCCCTCTAGTTTCTAAACTTGGGCTAGTGGTATAATAGTGGCTCCATAAGGCGGAGTGACTCTAGATGAGCTCAGGGCGTGGTAAGCAGCCTGTGACGAGGAAGTCGGTGCATCATCAGTGTGGGCTATAGGATCAGGCCCATCGCTCTACATCTGCTCCAAAACATCTACCATATCATTGCCCAAAGTCACATCGACTCGAGACCTCTGCGTGGTTTCTCCACATTTGCATCATCCTGGATTAGTCTAAAAGCTAGAGTCTCTATTGCATAGACCAACTTGTCAAAGTGCCAGATTGACACTACAGCATCCCCGTATAGCTGAAAAGTCATACACGGAAACAGATAAGTAGTTTTGATCTTGAAGGACCTCTCATATATCTTCGCCAGTAGCATGTGGGCGAAATCGATCTCAATCCCCGCAACCTGCAACAACCATGATTTCTCTAGACTATGCAACTACGTTGTGAGACATCATCGCTGACATTCTATTTTGTACCAAGAGCCAAAAGAACTTGGCCACCAAATTTAGGGTTTCCTACAGAATACCTAACCGAGGTGAAGCAACCAATTCCTCTCTCTCACCCGTACAGATCCATGTGCCTAGTAAGCCTTATTAGGACATCCTCTTTTTGTTCCATATTCGGTGTAAAGGATCCAGTCTGCATGATATCCCACCTATAATCAAAGTCAGCCATGTTGATTTTCTAAGTGTGATCAGGGTCAAGACTGTAGAGGAATCGACTGGTGGTTGCATGAAATATTTTCACCGAGAAACCTCCGACTATAGTGAAGGTGAGGGGTCCTGGGCTGTGGGCTTGGATAATTTATGAATCGACTAATGGAGAGTGGCAGCATAGGAAGCGTAAAACTCTCACACAATTTCCTTGCTATACGTCCCGAGGTCATGATCCATCACTCACATTTGTGTCATACTATAACCAGTGGATCTATGGCATAATTTGTAGACTCCCGATGAGAACTCTGTTCTTCTCCTTGATGGTCTGTGCCATGTTCTTTTAGGCATTCATCATCTCAGTAGATTTTCCATTGCCCTTCGACACATCATTAATTTGGCTTCCCAACTACTATATCAAGTTCATAATTTTGTGGGATGGGGGCCTCTTCAGAGCTAATGGACTCATCACACAAGGCAGCTTGATTGGTGTCACTTGAAATGGTAGCAGATTCTGAATTACACTCGGCAGCAGAGTTGGTTGAAGAAGCGGAAGCAAACCTTTATGGTGACCCAGTTAGTGTAACCTCCTCATCATATTGAGAGGCTGTGACTATGTCGGTGTTCACCTTCCCAGGCTAGTTCCTATTAGTCCAGGGTGCTTCAATTAGAGTCCTTTTGATGGTGTGGACATACTCGGGGTCTTTGTTACCCTCCGAATCAGTGAAAACCAGTTTGCGGGAAGGTCTAGTTGATTTGGACCTACCCGTAGCGACTGGTTTCTTCATGTGTGCCATCGTACCTGTGGAGAAGTTGTTAGTACCCAAAATAAAGCTAAAACACACTTGGATTAATTTCAGAACTAGGAAAGAAAAATTCAAATATTTAGGTAGTAGGTTATAGCGGACACATACGGTCCGTAAAACCCCTCCGTAGATCATATGTACCAAAAAGTTCGTCTCCGATGAAACTATGGATATAAAGACCTTAGTCCATATTATTTTTTTCATACTTAGTGAATTTTTTCAAGTTCCTCCATCTACGGACCTAATCTACGGTCCGTAGACGGGGTCTCATAGATAGGGTTTGTGTCAGGTCTCAGATGTGCCTTATTTTTTAAACCAATTTTGAAGCCAATTTCAATAAGATCCCAGTCCAATCATGCATTTCAACATAGTTCATTCTAGTTTGTCATTCTAAGGGTTCCAATGACTCAATTTTATAATTATTTGAAAACAAGATATGGAACCCTAAGTCGAAACTTATATATAGACTATTTATTTGCACCGATTTTATAGTATAACTACACACAATCACTAACCATCGTCCCAAGGGTGTTTGTACTTCATAATTAGCATGAATGTATGTATGATTAACTACCCAAGTCAAGACTCAACTCCCAACTTTCAATAATCAATTTATGAACCAAAATTCAGAGCGAGGGGAAAGTCTATTACCTTATAAGAAATGAGGAGTGGTGTGATTGTGTGATTAAACTATGATTCCATTAACATAAAAAATCACCTTTTTGCACCGCACCCAGACTATAGAGTTTTTTGGGGAAGCTGGGGGCAAATCTAATTTGGTAGGGGAAGAGGATTTGGGATTATGGATAAAAAATGGGAATGGTGTATGGGAGAGTGATGGTTGATTTTAGGAGTGATTTAGGGGATTTGAAAGATTGGAAATGGGTGTGGGAGAGAAATGAGGGAAGTGGGAGTGATTTTGAAATGGGGGGTTTATAAATACGAGAGGTTCGTGTCAGGTCAGGTAGACTAGGGTTAGAAACTTACCTGGGATCTACAAACACCATTCACGGTTCTTAGGCTGAACTACGGATCGTTGATGGGTCCATACACCTCTGCACCATACCTTTTTCAACAAAATTTTCAATGCGCACCTACACATGTAGCAACCATTAGGCCATTCTTTTTGCATTCTCTGGACACTTGTTAGACACCGACCCTGTGCTATATCTAGCCAATACTAAAACAAAAATTAACACCTATATAATTTAGTACAACGAATCAAATAAGTAAAAAAAAAAACTACTCAATAGAAATCCAAAACCTATCGTTGGCTAGATTTTACACTTTGGGTTGCCTCCCAAACAACGCTTGATTTAATGTCGCGGCAGGACACATGCCTCTTGATTACTCAGACTTCATCAAGATAGTAGGCCTCAATCACTTCTTGCATACTCCCCGCGTTTCCCAAATAAAGCTTGATCCTGTGCCTATTCACTTTGAACCTTGTTCCCTTACTGTTTTCGAGCTCCAGCGCTCCATGTGGAAACACTTGCTTGAGTAAGAATGGCCCGGTCCATTTGGACTTGATCTTTTAAGAAATAAGTGCAACCTAGAGTTGAATAGAAGCGCAAGATCCCCAATAACAAAATCTCGCTTTCCAATCCTTTAATCATGGTACTTCGTCATCTTCTATTTATACAAGGCTGCACTTTCCTAGGATTTTAGATGAAACTCATCGAGCATATTCAAGTCATACACTCTTTCATTGGATGCGATACCCCAATCTATATTCAGATTCTTTATTGACCACATAGCCTTATGCTCTAGCTTCACCGGCGAATGGCAAGACTTCCCATATACAAGTTGGTATAGAGAGATACCTATGGGAGTCTTGTATGCAGCGTGATAGACCCATAAAGCATTTTCAAGCTTATTTAACCAATCTATTCTATTGGATTCACAGTCTTCGTCAAGATCTGCTTGATCTCTCTATTGGATACCTTAACTTGTCCACTAGTCTGTGGATGGTAAGGAGTGGCTACATTGTGGCGGATACTATATTTATCAAGTAGTGCTTTTAATAACTTATTGCAAAACTGGGAACCTCCATCACTGATAATCGCCCTTTGGGTACGAAATCTAGAAAATATATTATTTTCCAAGAATGCGGTGACACTCTTACCTTCATTGTTGGGGAGCACAATTTCTTTCACCCATTTTGATATATAGTCAACTTCAACAAGTATATACTTCATCCCATATGAACTCACAAGTGGACCCATAAAATCAATACCCCATATATCAAACAACTATATTACCAATATTGGATTCATAGGAAACTCTTGCCTCTTTGAGATCCTACCTTCTCTTTGTCAACGGTCACAAGACATGGCAAAGTCATGAGCATCTTGGTGCATGGTAGGACAACAGTATCCACATTGAAAAATCTTATGCGCAGTCATAATACCACTATGATGCCCACCAATGGGCGATGAATGACACGCCTTAAGAACACTCAACATCTCAACCTCGGGCACACAACGAAGAATAATCCCATCAGCATAACTACGATACAAATAAGGCTCATCCCAAAAGATCTTCTTCATATTCTGCATAAATTTCTTCCTTTAGTGAAAACACAAATTCGGGGGCACCAAATTGCTTGCCAAGTAATTATCAAAGTCTGCAAACCAATAAATGAGATCATGAGAAGCAAACAATACTTGTTCATATGGAAACACATTATTAATCTCAGCCTTATCACCAAGCTTGAGCAAAGCTTCATCCTCCAATCTTGAAAAGTGATCGGCAACTTGATTATTTGTCCCTTTTCTATCTTTTATCACAGAATCAAATTCTTGCAATAACAACACCCACCTAATTATTCATGGTTCTGCATCCTTCTTATCCATCAAATACCTTAAGCCAAATGGTCAATATGCACTATGACCTCAGTACCAAGCAAATAAGATGGAAATTTCTTGAATGCAAACACCACTGCATGAAGCTCTTGTTCGGAAACAGTGTATTTCTTTTGGGTTGCGTTTAGAGCTTTGCTTGCATACTAAATAGGATGAAGTATCTTCTCTCACCTTTTTTTAAATACTACTCCAAACGCTATGTAACGACCCAAGAGTACACCCTAGGCGTTACACGACGTACTTGACCTCATCGAAGGTCTTATACAATCCTCTTAGCATTCATTCATCACATAGATATGAAAAGTAGTGCGAAATTAAAACTTTTCACAATAAATTCAATAGGAATCTCTTTTATAAAACGTAAGAAAACTAAGTCTCATCATCGCAAGCCATCTTAGACACATTTTATTATCATAAGGTCACGACCCTTACATAAAAAAGAAACTCATGTCTAATACAAAGTCTTTAATTGAAAAGAAACTAAACATAACATCCACATCCTTGAACATATAGGACGTACCAAGAGACTTGAGAGAACAATCTACTTCCCAAGCTTCAACTCTAAGATCCTCACTTCCTTCCACCTATACTTGTAGAAATAGAGAAGAATATGGAGTTAGTACAAATAATGCACTAAGTATGGTTATATGCAAAAACATGATTTAAAAAGGACATTTTAGTTGAAACGTACTTTTCATGCTATTTTAGTAAAACTTCATGAATCAAGTGTTCAAGACATGATATACGTCATCATCAACGTACAAGGAAATATTCCACAATTCTCAACATATAGACACATTCATTAAGTAACCCATTAAAACTTTAGAACCTCAATCCAAATTTATCCTAAGACTCACCTAGGTAAGAGATGAAGAGACCATTGATATTACCTCTTCAATACACACCTAAATGATCCTTAAGACTACCAAAGATAAGGATACTTCATCTCAATTCAACAAGTCAACATTCATTACTAGAGGAAACCTTCATGCATTTAAGAACTTCATATAAAGAACATCCCCTAAGATAACTCCAAGTTACACTAGTGCAATGTGAAAGTAACATCTCATTCTACTACTCCCACTTAGTACTCTTTAGGAATCACCCTAGACTAGGCACATCACATTCAATCATTTACATAGTCTTCATTATCATTAGACAGAGGACCAACATACTTCATTAACATCATATAGTAACCCATTCATTTATTTATATTCAAGGACAAACCAAGACTCTCTCCAAATGTCTACTTGTGCAATGTGTAGATGGCGTCCCATTTCACCACCTACCCTAAGTAGTACACCCTTAGGAAGACCTTGTTCATTACACTCATTTATGGGGGCTATCTTTAACCAATATAAACCATGACATATTGACATGGAATCCCGATATTAACCCCTACGAGATAAGGGATCCCCATTTGCCTAAGGTAAGCTCATTCTTTAGCCTTTACATTAATCACCAATAGCTAGTCCTAAGCAGTACATCTCAACTCACGAAGAGTACTCATCTCAAGAGCTACATTGGATACTAAATCTAAACTCACGAAGAGTATCTACCCCCATTGTCAAATCTCTCGGTGCTAAGCATAAATCCCCACACAGTTTTAGACATTCATTGCATTTATTAGCTATAGGTTAAGAGATTGCTACCAAGTACTACATCTCAACTCACGAAGAGTACTCATGTTGAGAGGTTACTTTTGGATACTACGTATCAACTCATAAAGAGTATCCAACCACCAACCTATTATTGATTCTTTGAAAAGCTCTTAGGAATAGTGAGGTTGTTACTAGATACTAAATCTTAACTCACGAAGAGCATCTACCCCAAAATCGCACTTTTTCATTCATTATAGTTCTATTGAGAAAACCTTTCAATAGAATGTCATTCATTACATTTTCATTAGCTTCATTCATTCATTCATTCATTGTGTTTGCATATGTGAGAAATCCTTTCACATAACCATCATTATTCATGACATTATATTCTAAACATGATCATACTACATTCATCATAATCCACACAAAATCATACTTCACACTCACATCATACTTCAATTAGTCATAGTATTTTCAAGACAGACATTCATAACTTCATAAGACATCTCTATACATATACATCATAACATCACTTTACTCCATATTCAATGCCTTCAAATCCATGATTACAATTCGCATATATCTTCGTATACATTAATTAAACACCGCCACCATAAATGGACCATACCAGACAATATCAATTCAAGAAGACTAGAACAATTCCTTCATCTAAGCCTTGATCACCTTTTCTCAATTCTCTAACAATTCATCATAATTAGAGAATATCCAATCACATTCATCAACCCACTTCATACGCCAAAATTAGAGAATTAGGATGTCCATGGTTACATGGAATTTTTTAATCATAAATTCATCAATTAATATTGAGAACATCATAATGCAAGGACCTATGCTTAGAATTCGAAATAGGAGATTTTAGGATTTTAAAACCTTTGGATTGACTCCTTGAATTATAGAATAATCAAGGATTAATTAACATACCTTATTAGAAGAAAAACCACGAAATTTTGATGAAGAAACCACTGAAAATCTTCAATCTTAGCTTTAACATGAGTTCAAGCTACCATGGAGTCTTGAGAGAGCTCTACTTGGAAGAGGGGTTTTGATTTTGAAAAATGAAGTCTAAATTTAGGTCTAGGTGTATAAAATAACTTATAATATATTAAAGCACCTAAAATCACTGTCAATAACTTAATTAGAACGTGGGGTGAATTTATCAATTCACTACTATGCTGGCCGTAACTCTGCAGAATTGAAGGTGCCACCGATGCCCCTAATCCATGGACTGTGAATGGGTTGATGGGGTCGTGTTGCTGCCATCGTTTTGGTCCGAGACCCCTCATTTGGTGTCTAAGATCCCATTACTAAGTGTGGAGTCACACCCCCTTTTTACAGCGTGTCAATTGATCTACTGGGCATCAACTTGGTCGTCGATTGGGGCAGTTTTGGCAGCTACATGGCCAACGTTTGGGTCCTCCTCAAGGACCCTTAGGGTGGTCCTTTGGGAGTCTTACTCAAACATTTTGAACCTAAACATAACCATCTAAATGGCAGGTTCACTTCAACCCATTTTTTACTCCAAAGGACACATCAAAACACATAAAAACATGCAAAGACACACTAGCACACACAAGACTAGTTTCCGAACTTCTTGGTCATTCTTTGATGTTTGACTCTCAAACTCTTTAAAACTTATTTCTAAATCTTTTATTTATTATTTTAACACATTATTAACTCATACTACACATGTGAAGTTCTACCTAGTCCTATTTTATTTTGAGGGTTATTACATTCTCCCCCACTTAGAAAAAACATTTTGTCCTTGAATGACACAAAAACACCTTCACAAACACAAATGATCATGGATACATCATTCATCGTCAATGCACCAAACTTACAAAGAATACCAACTTCACATCATTATGCACTATAAGCAACACAACAATTTGGAGCTACTTCCACAATTCATAGTGCACACATACTTCATCATTTTCATTGCATTTTGGAGGAGCTACCTTCTCCAACTTTACATATGCTCTCATTTCATTATTAGGCTCAACATGCAATAACTTTCTAGTCACACATAGGACTAATTAACATGACCATTCACAAGGCAATTAAGCAATTTACTAGATGCACATTAACATGAGAGGTACATATATCAATTACTAATCTTATAATAACATTATCTAGAGCATATAAAATATTATCACATAAGGCACTCATCACATAAATAGACATGCAGCTCATACTCATATGCAAGAATCCATAACATAACCAAACTACTAAGAATTTTGGTCTCAAGCTTGAGTAAGAATAGAAGGATATGATAAGGATATCAACCACCTTACTGCTCAACTCATTCTCCCCCACTTAGGGTAAACCTATCTAAGAACAATTCAAGACAGCCATAAGGAACATTTACTCACCGGGGCCTTTATTCTGGATAACTTCTCAACCAATTCTCACCAAATCTTGCTAGGACCCTTACCAAACATATTCAAGGTCTCATAACTCATAATCCATTATACCTCTCATAAAATGGGAACTCATGCAAGCCTAACTTATGAACATTAAGACTACCAACTAACTTTACTATCTAAGCATAACATTCTCCTCTTAGGATTTAATCTTAGAAAAACTCTTTTAAACATCACGTCATTCAAGTTTAAGGCACCACACAACTCCAACTCATGGAATAAAAACTCCCTCTTTCTCTTTCTACCCTTAAGGTAGATTCATTTGGAAACCAATAATCTAGCTATATGGGTTCTACCATTTTCTAAAATAACTTCACAATTACCTTGTTGGGTAAGAACACCATCTCTCTATCTCGTAGGAATAAGCTACACAAGAACTTCAATCCAACACTGGGACAACTATGAAGCATCACTCATACTAAAGGGAAACTTTCAACTCTTATTATTTACCACATTCCTCCAACACTCCTCAAGTCTACATCCTAACTTTCTACTATCATTGGACATAACAATAAAGTAACTCATTGTCCCCAAAAAGTACTTCATTTCACCATTATAACTCTTGTCAAGCTAGAACTACCTCACAATACAATCACCCATCATAATGCCTCAAATCTCATTGATCACACATAGTCATAGTTGTCATTACAACAAACTCTTCGAAATACACTTCCACATATACTCATCTAGTCACAAACCATAATAAGCATCAAACTCACCTCCTTCTCCCTCAAATCTTGCAACATTACCCCTTCCAAATAATCCATCTAGAAGGCCATCGGACAAGGGAAATAAGAGAGAGATCATATAAAGTAAAGTTCTATGGTATGACACATGATCAATGAAAAAATTGAAATTTATATTGTCTTATAGCTTCTCGCTCATAGATATATCGCGACTCACACCAATGAACAACACTCTACTAGAAGTAGCTTGTGAGACTTTGGACCCTAAAGACTAATTCATAATTTTATGATGTGATACCAAGTTTGTAATGATCCAAGAGTACCCCCTAAGCGTCACACAACATACTTGACCTCTCGGAGGACTTGTACAAGCCTCTTATAAGTGGACCATACCACACAAGATTCAAGAAGACTAGTACAATTTAGGTCAACTTACTCTTAATCCATTCCTTGATCACCTTTTCTCAATTCTCCAAAAATTCATTATAACTAGGCATAATTGGCAGTAGATAACCATATTACAAGATAGCAGAAACAAAATTTCAACAATATCCAATCACATTCATCGAACCCACTTCATATGCCAAAATTAAAGAATTAGGATGTCCATGGGTCCATAGAGTTTTTGATCATAAATTCATCAATTAACATTGAAAACATCATAATGCATACATTAAAACTTTTTAATGCAAGGACCTATGCTTACAACTCGAAATATTAGACTTTAGGAATTTGAAACCTTTTGAAAAGCCTTTGGATTGGCTCCTTGAATTATAGAAGAATAAAAAATGAATTACCATACCTTATTAGAAGAAAAAACCACGAAATTTTATGAAGAAACCACTGAAAATCTTCAATCCTAGCTTCAACTTGAGTTTTAAGCTCCCATGGAGCCTTGAGAGATCTTTACTTGGGAGAGGGGTTTTAATTTTCAAAAGTGAAGTCTATATTTAGGTCTAAGTGTTTAAACTAACTTATAAAATATAAAAACACCAATAACTGTCAATTACTTAATTATTACGTGGGGTGAATTTACCAATTCATCCCTACGCTAGCCGTAACTCTACAGAATTGCAGGTGCCAAACGACGGCCCCAATCTACGGATTGTAGATGGGTTGACGGGGCCATGTTGTAGGTCGTCGTTTTGGTCAGAGACCTATTATTTTGGGGGCTAGGCTCCAACAAATAAGTGTGGAGACACACCCCCTTTTGACGGGGCTTCAATTGATCTACTGGGTGTCAACTAGGCCGCGATTTGTGTTGTTTTGGCGGCTTTAGGGCTAACATTTGGGTCCTCCTCAAGGACCCTTAAACTGGTCCTTGGGGAGTCGTACCCATAAGTTTTGACCCTAAATATAAACATCTAGATTCTAGGGTCCCTTCAACCCATTTTGGACTCCAAACGACACATCAAACACATAACACATGCAAAGACACACTAGAACGCACAAGAATAGTTTCCGAATGTTTTGGTCATTCTTTGACGTATGACTCCCAAACTTTTTAAAATTCATTTCTAAATATATTATTCATTATTTTAACACATTATTAACTTATAAAACGCATGTGAAGTTATATCTTGTCCTATTTTATTTTGACGATTATTGCACGCTATGCCACTTGCGTCACACATGATTTCAAACGGTTCCCCTTCCCCAATCTGGTGCAATAATGATAGGAGCATAGACTATATTATTCTTTAACTCTCTAAATATTATCATAAAAGCATCATCAAAGTCAAACTTACTCTCCTTTTCAAGTAGTTTGCACAGCAGATGTGCGATTTTTGAGAAATCTTTTATAAACCTCCTATAGAATCCCGCATGCCCAAGAAAACTTCTCACATCTTTAATGGAGATAGGTGGAGGGATGCTTTACTATTACCTCCAATTTAGCACTATCAACCTCAATACCTTTTTTAGAGTTCTGATGCCCTAACACTATGCCCTCTTTAACCATAAAGTGGCACTTCTCCCAATTTAGCACCAAGTTAGAGGCGTCACACCTATTTAGTACCTTGGCCAAATTATTCAAACAACGATCGAAAGAGTCACCCACCATTGAGAATCATCATGAACACCTCAATAGTTTTCTCCACCATATTAGAGAAAATCGACATCATACAACACTGGAAGGTCGCTAGAGCGTGACAAAACCCTAATGGCATGCGTTTGAAGGCAATGTCCCGTAGGGTCAAGTGAAGGTTGTATTCTCATAGTTTTTCGGAGCTATAGAGATTTGATTATAGCCAAATTAAACATCAAGAAAGCAATACCAACCCTTCCCCCCAAGTCTATCCAATATCTGGTCCATGATTATCATAGGAAAATGGTCCTTCTCTGTCCAAGCATACAACTTCCTGTAGTCCATACAAACTCTTCGTTCGGTCAAGGGTCGCATTACGACAAGCTCTTTTATGTCATTAGGCACCACATTAATACCATTATTTTTAGGCACACACTGAGCAGGACATACCCAACTACTGTCTGCAATTGGTTAGATAACTCCAACATCCAACTACTTGATGATCTCCTTTTTCACTACCTTTTGCATAGGAAAATTTGATCTTTTTTTATGCTCGATCTAGGCTTGTGATCCAGCATGAGTTCGATTTTGTGAGAAAAAATATCGGGAGGATCCCAATAATATCTATGATAGTCCACCCAATAACTCACTTGAACCTCTTCAACACCAATACAAAACACTCTACTTGTCACCGTTTTGATCCGCCGTAATAATGATTGGTAGAGTCTCATCTCTACCCAAGAATACATACGTCAAATGTAGGGATAGAGTCATGAGCTTCAATTTAGGTGCCTCTTCCACAGACAGTCTTGCGGGAAGAGACTCCTGATTCATCATATCTAACTCCAACTTCTTTGGCTTGAAACGATATCTACAACTATCAAGTGTAACTACTAACTTGTCGCACTCATTAATGCAATCACTCTCAAAGTACATCATGAATGCTTCTAATGCCTCAACACTCAGTCTCTCTCTAATATACACCTCAGACCCACTCTCAACTCTATATGTTATGTAAATACCTATTGGATCTCACCACTCTACTTCATGGAGCTACAAATATTGAAAGTCGCTTATTCATTGTTGAGTCTGAACTTCATTTGTCCTTTCTCCATATTAACCAAAGCACGACCTGTGGCAAGGAATGTTCTACCAAGAATGAAGTGAACCTCAAAGTCAACCTCACAAACAAGAATAACAAAATCACCCAAAAAAATCAATGGCTCCACCTTCACTAGCACATCATAGAGTACCCTAATAGGCCTCTTTAGCTTGGACTAATACCGCCTCACGCGCTCTCTCTAGAAACTCTCTCTCTTCGCACGCGCTCTCTCTACAACGGCTGACTCAATTAAAACGCCCAGCGCCGCAACGGCGCGTGGGCCACCGGCAGCCGTCAAATGGCCACCGGACAAAAACCAAGAGGAGCGCTCTCACGTAGGCTTCTCAACACAACAGAACACGCTCGATGATCAACCTCAGAAGGCGTCGAAATTGCAGGTGGAAGATGCGATGGAATCTGCGATTTATGAAGAAGCGTTCGCTGAAGAACATGAAAACATTTCCACAGGAATTTCTGAATGGAATCAAGTGGAACAAAATAGAGAAATGAATTCTACTCATAACGATCTATTACCAGTCCAAAAATCAGCAATTTCCACCGTCGCAATCGTCCAGAATCACGAGGCGAATCTTCGCGAAGTCGCGACTGAATCGCCGGAGATGCGCCTTCGTCTTCGAACGACCTCCGGTCAGATTCGAACCACTTTGAATACTGGGGTTTGTTCTCCAATGGAAGAGGAACATCCTGAACCAAATTCGAAGCAAATAGATGGTGAAGTCGCCGGCGGCGACAACTCCGGCGAAGCAGCAACTTCGACTGTCGGAATCTATGGCGTCGCATCAGAAAAACAGAGTTCTAAGGATCAAAAGACCCCCGTAACAACCTTATCTCACCACGATAAAGGACAAATCCATAACAACAACAATATCCATACTCACATTACCCACAAAGGCCAAGAACAACTGCAGAATCTGGAAAATGCTGGGGAATACTCTAGTTCCAGTCGAGATGAGACAAGGAATAATCAAACTCATGCTTCATCAGTAATGGAAGGAATTGTTGCTGAAAACAACAAAAAACAAGGGGAAAAGTTGATTGATCGACAGGGCAACACCATGGAAGACATGAGCACTCAAGCAACAAGCTCAAATGACACAAAGTCTAAATTTTCTTTTGCAATTGCAGATAATTCAATCCATCTAACACCTAAACTGTTTGCAGATGCTACCTCAGGAAAGCATACCAAGGATCAAATTGAACAAGAGCAAACAAAGGGGGCTACTAATCATCCTAGCAAGCAGAATCATCAAATTGAAGAAGAATGCACAAAAATAGAAGGAGCAAAGTACAACCCAAGGCAAGAAAACACTAGCAAACAGCCGGAACATCCAATGCACAATCAGAAACAGGCGGGAGGTATTGTTGGCAACACAAAGGAGCAGACTAAAGAGGCATATCACAACAATTTTCCTAAGATTTCCAACAATTACTCCAGGTATGATCACAACTCTCAAATGGACAAATTTAGCAAACATGATGTGCCTTTCAATCATATTAGTACTAGACAAACTCCCAGCCAACAACAGGGGCAGCATGTTAACAATAATGCCAATACTGATGCCAATACAGAACCTGCACCCTATACTGTTATCCAGTCGTTTGCTGCAAGACTTAGATACAATCAGGCCCAAAAGGAAATTCCTATTAGTCTAAATGAGCCAATTCACACAACTAGACAAGGACTACCTGCAGTCCTGATAGATGAGAATGATTACTATGTGAAGTTGGCTGAAATTTGTAAATACACTCTTGTTGGGAAGTTTACAAATACTATGCCTAGAATGGAACATGTGAGGAAGAGTTTTATTCAACAAACTCAATTGATGGGGGGGGGTTAAGATCACACATTTTAACTCTAGACATGTATATATTGACCTAGATAATGAATTAGACTATCAAACTGTTTGGACTAAGCTGAAAATGACCATTGAGGGTCAGGCCATGAGAATACAAGCCTGGACCCCAGATTTTACACCTGAAGAAGAAACACCTATTGTGCCTATATGGGTGTCTATACCAGGTTTGCCTTGGCACTGTTACAACAAGGTATTCCTATCGACCATCTTAGAAAGTATAGGGAAAGTGTTGTTCCTAGACTCACCTACTTCACAAAGAACTAGGGGTAGCACCACTAGAGTGAAAGTCCAAGTAGATCTCACCAAGGAAAGACCTTCCCACGTTTGGTTGGGTTTTAAAAATGCTAATCCCAACAAAGGAAGGTGGTTGAAAGTGGATTATGAAAGCATCCCTAGCTATTGCTTCTATTGTAGACATCAAGGACATAGGAATGAAGAATGTACTATTAAAAGAAGGGATGATGAAAATAAGAAAAAAAGGGAGATGGAAGAAGTCAAAAACAGTAAAGAAACAGGTGCAGGGAAAAGTCATGAGCAAGAAAAAAGCACAAGAGAGGAAAATTCAAAGGATTACAATCAACAAACAAAAAGCCAACAAGGAGGAACAGGGCAAGCAAGTGGCATGAATCAAACAAAGGATCAAATGATCAACCAACAACAAAGGAATGCTAATCAATTGCAGACTGGACAGAGGCAACAAGGAGAGACAAATGAGAAGCAATGGCAAACACAAAAGAAAAAACATCAAAAACAGCAAGAACAAGTCAACTCCAAAGCTGTATGGAGACCAGTCACTCCACCAATGCAAGCAACCAATGGCAACAGTCAACAAGAACAAACAATTTCAGGTATAAATATTCTCCCAACTCAAAATATTTTCTCACATCTTGAAGTGCAGGAAACCCAGGATACTCAACAAACAGGGAGGCAGGTACCAAAGGAAGCAAATGCAAGCAGTGCAAACCAAAATGTCAATCTACACAACAATGAAAAAAATAGCAAGAAGATCCCAGGTATTGACTTATCTCTCCCAAGTCCCAAAACCCCCAATTTAATTAATGTTATGACTGGTCAAACTGTGGAAGTCTGTGGAGGTATGGATGGGGGGAGTAAGGAGATACCCACTAACTTGCAGGAAGGGGTTACCAAAGGGGGGTCTTTGCCTCATGTTATGCATGAGGGGTTGGATGACCATAGGATTGACCATAGAGACCTTAGGGATGCTTATACTGTTATGAAACAACAGGATCAACAGCCTGAACAAAACTCTCAACAAAGAGACAGCCGCAAACAGAGCACCAATGAAAAAAGTGTGCAACAGCAAACTAGGAAAAAACAGAGTACTGATCAAAGGGAACAAAGTGGTAAGATGGATATTGAAGGTACTTCTAAGAGTAAAAACAAGCCTAGTAAGCAAAAAAGGGATGCTGAAAAAAGAAGGCAAGGAAGACAACAAGACATAAATAAGGAACAGAAACAGGGGCTGAGGGAGGAAACAAGCAATAGAGTTGTAATGGTGGATGACAACCATGGCTTGGACACCCCTACACTACAAATGCAATATACGACTCCAACCAAAGCAGAACAACAACATAAACAGCAACAAAACAGCCAAAAAGTATCACAGCCTGTGGAGGATGAATATGCAGTCCTTAACTCTGAAGAGGAGGCAATTGAGGATGATCCCTCTATAGATGAAGGGGATGATAATGCTGAGACTAGGGAGACTCTTATTAGGGCCTTCAATCAATACAGAGATCAGACAATAGAGAAGGAAGTCCATCAAACTACTATGAACCAAAGCCTTTCTCCAAGGAGTTTCCAACAGGAAAGGTTCCAGTTCACCAAACAGGATGCTAAAACTGTCACTGCTGGCAGACCCAATACTAGATTGTTCTTATCCAAATTCCCTCAATGATTAGTACAATCATATGGAATGCGAGGGGGATCAATACCCAAGGAGTTGTGGAAAGACTCAAAATGCTTAAGAAATTGCATCACCTATCTATTATTGCTATTTTGGAACCCTTCTCTGATAGTACTAATATCCAGAGCTTCAAAATGGATTTAAACATGGATAATGCTATTAGTAATTGCAATAGTAAGATTTGGGTTTTTTGGAACAGCGATATTGACTGTAATATTCTTGATGAAGATGAACAGCAAATCACCTGTGATATAAAACACAATGAATTACAACAATCTTTTACTAATACTTTCATCTATGCAAAGTGTAAAGACTACCTAAGGAGGCCCTTATGGGATAAACTACTTTACCATGCTTCCGTTAATACCAAGCCTTGGTGTGCTGTGGGGGATTATAATGTTATTACGGATGTTCGGGAAAAATTAGGTGGTCTTCCTTATAACATGAGAAAAAGCTTGGATTTCATTGCTGTCATTGAAGCCTGTGGTCTTGTTGACATTGGGTTCAGTGTCCATAAGTTCACTTGGTCTAATAAGAGGGGCATCAATCATAGAATTTGGAAGAGACTAGACAGGGCCTTGGTAAATGATTCATGGTTAGAAAAGATGCCCCAAACAACCATAACTCATTTACCAACTACGGGGTCAGATCATTGTCCTTTGTTATTGGAGATGGTATCTACTGCGGCCGACCACATTAAATATTTCAGATTCCTTAATTGTTGGGTTGACAATCCCAACTTTACGCTTACTGTTAAAAATTGCTGGGATAGACCTGTGGTTGGTAATGCTATGTGGAAGTTTCATCAGAAAATGAAACGCTTATCTAATACCCTCAGTGTCTGGTCAAAAAATGAATTTGGAGATATATTTCAGAAAGTTAGGATGTATGAGGAACAAGTGCATGAAGCGGAAGAAAAATACATCCTAGACCAAACTAGCTCAAACAGGAGTACTCTCCATGAACTCAATGCTCAATATATCAAATTCCTCAAACTTGAGGACACTATCTTGAAACAAAAGACTCAACTTCAATGGTTTAAAGATGGTGATACTAACTCCAAGTACTTTCATTCAATTATAAGGGGAAGGAGGAGGAAACTATTCATTAACAAAATTGTCACAGAAAATGGGGATTGGATTGAGGGTGAGAACACTATTGCTCAGGAGGCTTGTGAGCACTTCAAGAACATATTTACTGGTGAAGATGAGCATATTAATGAGCGCAGCCTTGATTGCATCCCCAAAATGGTCAATCAAGACCAAAACACCCTTCTCACCACAATACCTGGTTTGGATGAACTTAAAGAGGTAGTTTTTTCTATGAATCCGAACTCTGCAGCAGGACCTGACGGTATGAATGGGTTTTTCTTTCAAAAATGTTGGAACACTATTAAGAATGATTTGCTGGAAGTTCTTCATGCTTTCTTTAGTGGCCAAATGATTCCTAAGTACTTCTCTCATTCTTGTATAGTACTGCTCCCTAAAGTAAATAATCCCAACAAACTTACGGAATTTAGGCCAATAAGTCTGAGTAACTTCACTACTAAGATTATATCTAAACTAGTGAGTAACAGACTTAGCCCCATCCTTCCAGCTTTGATTTCTACCAATCAATCTGGTTTTGTGAAAGGAAGAAGTATTTCGGAAAACATCATGCTTGCTCAAGAAATCATTCACCAAATCAAGAAACCCAACATTGGAAGTAATGTAATTATCAAGTTAGACATGGCAAAAGCTTATGACAGAGTCTCCTGGTCATATATTTGTCTGGTTCTAAGGAAGATGGGCTTTGATGAGGTGTTTATTGATATAATCTGGAGAATCATGGCCAACAATTGGTACTCCATTATTGTTAATGGCAAAAGATATGGGTTCTTCCGCTCATCTAGGGGTCTCAAACAAGGTGATCCACTCTCCCCGGCCTTATTTATTTTAGGTGCTGAGGTATTATCGAGATCACTCAACAGACTTCATACTCACCCAGATTACCAAGGTTTCATCATGGAAAAGAGGGGGCCCCAAGTGAATCATCTAAGTTTCGCGGATGACATTATTCTCTTTACCTCTGGAAGATCCAAAACCTTGAAACTCCTCATGTATACTTTAAAGGAGTATGAAAAGAGTTCGGGGCAACTTATCAATGGAAATAAAAGCCATTTCATACTACACTCTAGTGCGCTCAATAGCACTAGGGATAGAATTAAAAGGCTGACAGGTTTTAAACAGAATCAAGGCCCTATCACTTACCTAGGTTGCCCTTTATTTGTTGGCAGACCTAGGATTGTTTACTTTTCTGATCTTATTAACAAGGTCGTTTCCAGAATTACAGGTTGGCAAACAAAGCAACTTAGTTATGGTGGAAAGGCTGTACTCTCCAAACATGTTCTTCAAGCATTGCCTATACATCTCTTATCAGCTGTAACCCCGCCAATTACTATCATCAGACAAATTCAAAGGCTCATTGCAGATTTCTTTTGGGGATGGAAGAATGATAGGAAAAAATACCATTGGTCTTCGTGGAAAAATCTGAGCTACCCGTATGAGGAAGGAGGGATAGGGATGAGAAATCTACAAGATGTGTGCAAATCCTTCTAATTCAAACATTGGTGGAGTTTCAGAACTAAACAAACTTTGTGGGGAGACTTTTTGAGAGCTAAGTATTGTCAAAGGTCGAATCCGGTGAACAAAAAATGGAATACTGGACAGTCTTTAACTTGGAAAAATATGCTAAATACAAGACAACAAATGGAGCAACACATCCATTGGAAACTCCAATCTGGGAATTGCTCCTTTTGGTGGGATAATTGGCTTGGTACAGGTCCTCTAGCTCAACACACAGCCAGCAGCAACAGATTTAATAACAGCACTGTAGCTGATTTTTGGGAAAATGGAGAATGGAAGTGGAGCAAATTGGTGAAGCATGCACCAGTAACCCACCTTTCTAGCATCCTAGCTACCAGAATTCCTCAACAACAACACAGAACTGACCAAGCAATTTGGAAGCTGAACATTCATGGCAAATTCAATTGCAAATCAGCATGGGAAGAAATCAGGAACAAAAAGGCTAAGAACAATTTTAATTCTTTACTATGGCATAATTTCATTCCTTTTAAAACTTCTTTTCTTCTATGGAGAACATTAAAGGGTAAACTTCCCACAAATGAAAAATTATCTAACTTTGGCATTGAGCCATCACCTTGCTTTTGTTGTGTTGATCGAACAGGCATGGATACCATTGGGCACATCTTCAATTCTGGACCTTTTGCCACTAAAGTGTGGAAGTTTTTTGCAGCAACTGCAGGGTTACAAGCTGATCAGTCCACACTGCCAGCACTGATCAAACAGTGGTGGACAGCCAAGCCGAGCAACACAGGCCACAAACTGCTGCTGCAAGCGACACCAATATTCATCTGCTGGAATTTATGGAAGAACAGGTGCGCATGCAAATACGGAGGAAATAAAACAAATTTCAGCCGTGTCAAGTATGCAATCTACAAAGATACCTTCAAGATGCTGAAACATGCATTCCCAAGTATCAATTGGCCTGCAAATTGGACAGCCTTGATTCAAACAAGTGAAAAGTGTGTTCACAAAATTAAAGTATGTATGGTAACATGGACTAAGCCTCCAGACCAATGGATAAAGATTAATACAGATGGAAGTGCCCTCATCAAGGAAGGAAAGATTGGGGCTGGAGGTATCATCCGAGATAAAGAAGGCAAAATGATAATGGCTTTCTCAACACCTCTTGGAGAAGGATCGAACAACCAAGCTGAAATTGAGGCTGCTCTCTTCGGACTCACTTGGGCTTTTGAACTAGGTTACAACAACATTTTACTTGAGCTAGACTCCCAATTAGTGGTGCAATGGATTTCAAACAAAATAGCACCACATTGGAGTCTTACCAATCAACTTGAAAGACTCCAACAAATTATCATGCAAACTCAGAATTTCAAATGCTATCACATCTTTAGAGAAGCAAATTGGGTAGCAGACGCACTCTCAAAGCATAGCCACAACAATACAGCTCCCCAAGTCTACATCCACAGCAACCAACTCCCTAAAGAAGCACATGCCTACTATCAAATGGATCTGATGGACATGCCAAGCTTTAGAAGGAAGAAGACCAAAATGATTTTTGATCCTCCTTGACTATACTACCTTCTCAATTTAGCTATATGTAAATAATATAGCTACTTTGAATAGGACATAGTTATATAGTTGATAGGCTTTCTTGTAAAGTGAGAGTCTCCCTAATTTATGTTTCCTAGATACTATGTAATGAGAGGAGTCCTCTCCTTAGGTTCGTAGTATTTTGGTTTCAACTTTCAAATGTAAGGAGAGGAGTTGAATTTCAATAGGAAAGTCAACTCCAAACCACCTTAGGATTGGAGGTTAGGTTTTATGTCCCCCTCCTTGTAATTTTATTTTGTATTAATGTTAAGGCCTGGGGGTGTCGCTCAGCCCCTACCCCTCCAAGGGTATTAAAATAAAAAAAAAAAAAAAAAAAAAAAAAAATAGGCCTCTTTACAATTCTATCGGCCATAAACAACCTCATCGTAGTTGGTTTTGGATCTCTCAATCCCAACTTCTTATAAATGGACAATAAAATGAGATTTATGCTAGCACCAAGATTACACAATGCCTTAGCAAAGTGCAATAACACAATGATACATGGGATAGTGAAAGCACCGGGGTCCTCAGTTTTCTGCACAAGGGACCTTGTACCAATAGCACTATAATGTTGCAGCCTATCGTTAGCTTCAAAACTCACAGATCTCTTTTTTGTCACTATGTCCTTCATAAACTTAGCATACCTAGGCACTTGCTCCAAAAATATATCAATGGAAGATTGATGAAAAGCTACTTAAACATAGTGATAAACTTGCGGTATTTTCCTTCTTCAATCTTCTTTACCAACCTCTGTGTGAAGGGAGACGCAGGTCTTGGTATGGGAACACCTTTCTCAGTTACCACAACCTCTTTCTATGTCGCATTCTACGATTCTCCCCTCATCTCAACCACATCATCATCTCTACAAGTCTCAATTTCCACCCCACACGACATAGGTGGATCAATGGTTTGCTTACCCCAGCGAGTGACTTCCATACAATACTCATTATTATTGGATTCTAGATAGTGTTGCTTGAAAGAGTTCCAGGTTGGCGTGGGTTCACCGTCATAGACAACTATGTCACTGCTGCTCAAGATGATTTATTGACACTGCACGGGCATCAACTTTTTGACCTGTACCAGACAAGTCATTCGGAATCTCCTTGAAATTCTCATCAGTCGCATCGAACCTTCTCATCATTTTTGCATCATATCCTCAATAAGTGATATTACCTCAAGCTTCCCTAGCACCAAATTCCCAATTTTGAGGAGGAACATAAGGTCCGACCCGATTGTTTCTGTTGCCATAGTTGTTTCTGTTGTAGTTGTTATCGAAATTATAGCTACCATCCTGGACATATTGACCCTCTCTATTATAGTTTCCATGGTTTTGTCCTTGGTTTCCTTTACCTTAGTTCCAATTATCCATGTTAGAACCTTGGACTTATGCTTCTTTAGGGAGGTGTAATTTGAGTGTATGTTACGACATGGATCGTGATTACAAAAATTTCCATTTTCATCCATTAAATAATATTTTAATTTAATCACTTGAAAAGTTTGTTTTAAATTGTCAAGTTGCAAAATATTTAGTTACTAAGATTTGATTATGAGTTATTAAATGGTAAGATGAATAAAAATAAGAATGTGGTATCATTAAGGACTATTTCATATAATTTTTAACAATCTTCAATACTAGATAAGAACAATAATGTCTTACTCCCAAAAACGTGGTTTACATGCTCATATATAGAAAATTAAGTCATAGATTAACAGGAAACAAAATAAACAAATAAAGTCTCCAGGCGCATCTTCTATCTATGACACTGACCTACGGTCTGTAAGTCAATCTATGATCCGCAGGTCCCTTCCGTGGCTGGAAATTTTTCATTCTTCAAAGTCTTCAAATTTTCTGTCATATTTGACGATCTAGAAGTATGGACCATCAGTCAACCTACGGTTCGTAACTTCACACTTAGACTTTTCAGCATTATGTATGGGAACCAAATCTTTAGTCGATTTAACGGAGCAACAATACGATCCGTAGATCAATCTATGGTCCGTAAGTTTCAACCGTGGTTCCACGCTTGGTCAAGATTTCCTTGATCTTTAGCAATGCCTTGCCTATCCATATTTAATTATCATCTACGGCGCGTAACTTGACCTAAGGTCCGTAGGTTGCCTCTGTATATTTCTTTTTCTTCACTTCTCTCAAGAGTGTCTCCAATTCTCCGCGTCTAATCTTAGTTCCGGCAAACATAAGAAAAACACTTAAAAACGAATGCAAAATGGTTCTACTAGACACACACAACTCTTAAGTAAAATGTACTAAAAATATTGTAAACTCACGATAGATCAACTGAAATTGTATCATTAAGGACTATTTCATATAATTTGTAACACTCTTCAAATCATGTATGATATTATCACAATATATGAATATATCGTTATGGTAGTAGTAAGGTTTCCTTCATTCATTTATTTACAAAAATTTCATATATTGTTGTTGTATCATTAAGATCTCCTATAACCATTTATGTTGAATATGTTGGGTTTTAAAGGTGTGAGGAGGACCTGAAGGGTTGTGACCTTTATGAAAGGTTGTGTCCTTTATAAAATGTTGCGATCGTTTGAAAAGTTGTGTCTTTTCCAAAGTGTTTTGACCTTTCTGACAGGTTGTCTTGTTTCCAAAGAGTTGTGACCTTTACCCTTTGTTGACTATAAATAGAGAGACTTTCTCTCATTTTTTTCACATTGAGTTCTTTCTTTCTTTTACATACATTTCTTATAAAACAAAATCGATCGATCGTGTCTGTATATGTGATTGTTGTTGTTATTTTGAGTTTGTTGATATTATTGAAGTTTGAGGTACCGCAATTTCTTAAATGGGTAATTCATTTTATCTTGGGAGGAATTAATCTCCAACCTCGGGTACTTGAGGAGATTAAATTTCCTAAGGACACACAATGGGTTTTGTGGACTTGGATAGCTCTTTTCTTTTCTTTTCATCTTTTATTATTTCTAGTTTGCTAATCGGCATACATGAGATAAGAAGCTTAAGAAATTTATGATTGATGGTATTTTTTGTGGTAAGAAAATTACTTCTACTTTCTATGTTCTTTTTATCGGGGTGAGTATATTATTTGTAGTATGTTTTCCTTGGATGGGTAAGATTACTTTTATTTCTTCCCTAGTGAATTGAAGCATTGCACCCCTTCAGTTTTTTTCAATGAGAAAATTATTTTGTGCATACAAGTTAAGATATGCACTTTAATTATTTTCCTATGAAGTAAATTAACAGATAGTGTCCTAAAAATATTTGAACATGTGTTTAGTTTCTCGTTGAAATTCAATGTTTTTCATGGAATATTTGAATATGATGGAAACCAGGAAAGAAAGAAAAAAATACCTAAAAAAAAGAGATTTGCAGGGAATAATTTCTAACATAAAGAATACGATTCAATGGGAGTAAAAATGAGTTTCTGTCATTATTTCCCTTGATTATTTTTTTCTATCATTTATAAGTTATGAGATTTTTATCATAAATGTTAGGATAGATAATAATTATGTGATGATCTCGAAATATATCTTTATTATTATTAATATGTATCATGTTTAGTGGAGATTCTTTCCGTAGTTTTCTACTCTATGTGAAATTTGATTGTGTTTGACTTTGGGAAACAAAATCTTTTGACTTTTTTACTCCTTTAGTTTGAAGAATATAAGAACTTCATGAACAAATTAGATAGCGCATTGGTTTGAAGAATATAGAAATTTCACCAATTTTGTTAAATACTCTGTTTGAATGAATATTTCTGATTTGAACAATACAAAATCTTTGTCATGAATATTAAGGCTAAATGATTTGAAAATGATAAAATCTTCCTCATTAGCTAGAAACAGTGTTGTATTTGAGGTTTCTGGAGATTTAAACCTTTTCAACTCTGTCTGAATGTGAAACTTATTTGAAGAATATGAAAACTTTATCAGAATTCAATGTACATTCGGTTAACGATTTAAAGAATATAAAAACTTCACCGTTAAATTAAAAATAAGTTGAATAAAGATTGAATCTTTATTGTTAGTATTCTAAATACTAAGTGGACTGTCTAATTGTGACAGCAAGGTAAAAAACTAGTGATATAAAATTAGTGATTTTTGTGTCTTCAATGAGTGTTTCAATGGATTAAATCTCCAAAAAGAAGGCTTTTGGTTTGCCAATGTGTAATTTTATTTTATACAATTTGGAAGTATGAGAAAAAATATGTGGAAAATAATTTCAAATACTGGAAAAGTATTTTCTAAAACATATTTAAAATGTGGGTTTTTTTTACTTGTGATAAAGACAAAATTAAATTTGAAAGTGCAAGAAATGAAATTAAATGACATTCTTGTATTATGTTAGACCCAAAAAATTCTTAAAGTATATTTTATACTGTGATCGTTGAGTCTCATTTTACTAGTATATGATATGCTAGTATAAAACAACAAAATTATATTACTCGTTCAAAAAAAATGTGTTCTTTGAATTTTCAATTAAAAAAATGTCTATTAAAAATAAATTTATTTGTATGGACATTAAAATTGGTGAAAAGTAATATGTCATGGTTGTGTTGTAAAATAAACATTTTGGTCATACTGTCCTTATTGGACCGATGAAACTATGGTAATGAGTAATTCTAAAACAAACTGATTGTTATGGAAAGATCCTTCTGAAAAGGACATCTGACAAGGTGTTGACTCTAAAATAATGTATTGTATTTAAAAAGTTAGAAAAATTAATGAATAAAATATTTGTTGGAAAGAGTTACCTCATGGTAGATCTTTTCAAATTCAGTATTTCTATTTGTTCTTATTTACTTGAATCAAATTGTATATGACATGAACTCTTGGGACATGTCAATTACAAAACTTTGCAAAAACTGATAAACTTAGAACTTTTGCCCAACTTCTATTGCAACAAATCCCTTAGAATTGATTTACACTGACATTTGTGATATGAAGTCAACATTATCTCGTGATGAAAAACGTGATTCATAAATTTTATTGACAATTTCACTAAATAATGTAATGTCTATTTGTTGAACGGTAAAGATGAAACAATAAAAACATATAAGTAATATAAAATTGAAGCTGAACAGTTGGATAAAAAGATTTCTTGATTATAAGTGGTAGATGTGGAGAATATGAATCTTCTTTTACAGAAATCTATTTGAAAAATGGAATATTCATCCATCAAATTACTGCACATACTCACCTCAATCTAATGGAATTGTTGACAGGAAAAAATCAAACTTTAAAGGAAATGTTAAACGTCTTACTTATAAATTCAGTTTTGCCACAAATTTTGTAGGGGGTTCTATCATTATAACTAAAGAGAACAATAAAGAGTTTGTCTGTTCATAAAATGAGAAACAAAAGCTTTTGTTTGTTAGGAAATGGAGTAACAAATAAAAACCTTTGTTCGCCAAGAAAGGAAGCAATAATTTTTTTGTTTATTCAGGCTTTGTTGTGTCCTAATAGCGGATTATTTGTCGCCCCTTAAAGTATATACAAGCAATAACTCTTGAAAGAATAATTTTCAATACGGACTATTCTATTTGAGATATGAAAGCGAAGAACTATTCTTATACAGATAAAAAAAAGGATCTAAAACTGTGAATTGTATGTTCACTGGATATGCTACAAACATTAAATATGTCAATTTATGGTTCATAAGTCCGAACTGTCGGATAGACAAGTGAAGGTTCTAAATGACCTTTGAAAGAACCAAAGGAGGATGTACTTAATAAAGAAATTTAGAGGCGTAATAAATGTCAACGGACAAACTACTTCCTTCGAGTTATGATTGTGTAAATTCTTCTTGAAAATGAGTTTCATAAATTCGAAGAATCTATGTCCTTTTTGGACTCATTTCTTTTGAAAAGAGGTTGTAAATGGTAAGATAGATTCAATCTTGAGAAATCATACTTGAGAATTGATTGATATTGTAACGAATCATTTAGACGTTTTAAATATTAGAGCTTTTTATTTCATAATATACTATTTCAATATAATTTAAATAGGTATTTTGGACCATTCATAACTACAATTACAGAAATAATGGGGTAGTTTTAATAACTTATTTAGTTGGTGGGTAAAGAAAATAACATTTAAATTTAGTATTGGGTCACTTTTACCATGATTATAATTAGTTATATAAGAATGTTGGGAAATATATAATCTGAAAAGGGAAAAGAAGGAAAAACTAACCTAGTGAATTCTTTATCGGCGGCGTCTACAAGAACCGGCAAGCCAGGTAATATTCGATGGTATTGAATATACTCTGGTATTGATTGTGTCTTAGTTTATTACATTGATTATGTAATTAAGGTTGGTTTGGAATTACGGTTAGATGATGGCGTTGTATTGAAGACAATGTTTACTGCCATTAACTTGTTAATTTACAGCGAGATGGTTTCAAGGATTAGGAATATTATCTTAAAGGTCATTAGGAGATTGCTTTTTTGCCAAAACTGTTGGTTGAATATAATGGTGTATGTATGTAGTTGTATTGTTAACCTTCTGGCCATGTATCAATTTAAGATAAACAAAAAGCTTATAATCCAAAATTCATACATCATTAAGTATATTTCTTGAAGTTAAAGTTGTTGATCCTTATATTTAATAAGCAAACACATGTCATTTAGAAGATGCATAAAGAATATAGTGGCATCCTAGGTATATGTTGTATTCGCAGGTAGTTAACAATTATCATTTATATTGTCGGTTAGGAATAGTTGAAAGTTTTGGCTCTTAGAAACTACATGACTAATTGTATCTCTATGTTGGAAAACTTATGATTATGGATTATGTTTGTAGGAGGGTAATTAATGAACAATGAGGAGTAAGTGGGGGATGATCTTTAGTGGTTACAGGTTGTGTTAGGGGTAGGAATATATGATTGCTTCAATTTATTTTCTTAGGTTTATTCGATCCAAGTTTTGCTCGTAACTTTACGGATTATTTAGGGTTTCTTATCTTATTTTGTTGCTATAGTTACTTTAATAAAAATCAAGATTATATATAATGAGAGACCTAACTAAATATTAGGTGTATTGAATTATTTAAATTTCTTTAAAGTTATGCTAATTGGAGGAATTAAGATTTATCCCTAGATTTGAACTTTAGGAATGATTATACAATTAGATGTGTTTTTGGGTTTAGACTAGACATAAAATAATACGAGCGTTTATAGACTCATTTACAAATTATGTATATATAATTGATAGATCGGAAATGTTCGAAAGCATTGAGGAAAGGAAAAGTATTGGAGCTTGCTTGAATTCGGTTCTTCGGTGGAGGTAGGTTATGGTTTATACTATCTTATAGTAAACTCTTAATAGCGAATGATATGTATTTGGTAGTATTATAAAGTCTTCTATATGCTTAATTGTGTGCTTGCATGATGTGATTATATAACTGTGATGAATTAGCATGATGAGGCTATTGAATCTTGAATCCTAAATTTACTTTGTTAATGATGATGCCTTGGTATAAAAGAAGGCTTGATGAACTAAAGTAATGAGATTAGAGGATCGAGTGTCACGTTCCGACACCAGGATAGTAATAGAGGATCGGGTGTCACGTTCCGACACCAGGATAGTATATAGATCGGAGTGTCACGTTTCGACACCAGGATAGTATATGGATCGGAGTGTCACGTTCCGGCACCAGGATAGTATATGGATCGGAGTGTCACATTCCGGCACCAGGATAGTATATGGATCGGACTGTCACGTTCCGACACCAGGATAGTATATGGATTGGGTGTCACGTTCCGGCACCAGGATAGTATATGGATCGGAGTGTCACGTTCCGACACCAGGATAGTATATGGATCAGGTGACACGTTCCGACACCAGGATAGTATATGGATCGGAGTGTCACGTTCCGACACCAGGATAGTAGTAGTGGAGCGGAGTGTCACGTACCGACACAAGAGGAATAAAGATAATGAATCTCGAATTATGATAATATACTAAATTCTAAAGAACTAATTCTCAAATGAGTATGATGGGGAGGCTTGAGTCCTCATTGATGTGCTTGGTGTTGTGACCAAGGGTTATGGTAATTGTTAATGTCGCCTGTTAAGAATATTAGTTGATTTTATGTTATTATCTGATATATACTGTTTTCTATTTTGAGTTGGCCGATGATACCTACTTAGTACTTGTGCCTTGTACTGACCCCTACTTGTATTTGTTTTTCTTTGTTAATTGTGGAGTGCAGCAAACGTACCGTCATCTTCAACTCAACCGCAACTCTAGCCAGTCTTCATCAAGCCAGATTTCAGGGTGAGCTATTGCTTCTAGCTTGGACTGGATCTTCCTCTTCATGTCTTGATGCCTTGAAATTCCGGCATGGACTAGATTTTTACTTATTATAGCTTCTTAGATACTCTTAGATTTAGTAATTTGAGGATAGATGTTCTTGTGGTGATGACTTCCAGATTTTGGGGATAATGATTGATAAATTTTAGAAGTTATTTAATTGATTTCGTTAAATGAGTTTTAAGTCTTCCGCATTGTATTTTGTTCATTATGTCTGAAATGTTGGGGCTTAGATTGGTTGGTTCGCTCACATAGTAGGATAAGTTTGGGTGTCACTCGCGGCTCGTTTTGGGTCGTGACAAACTTGGTATCAGAGCATTAGGTTCATTGGTCTCATCACACAAGAACGAGTCTAGTAGAGTCTTAAGGAACGGTAGGGGGACGCCTTTACTTTTCTTTGAGAGGCTATAGGACTTTAGGAAAATTCCATTCTTTCTTTCTTTCGTGCTACTACTTGAATCCAATTGGTATCTGGGAGATACAAATTGGTATCTGAACTTCTTCACTCTATTTCAAATATGGGTACTACTAGAGTATTTGAAGTTTAAATAGCAACAACAGAAAGAAAAAAAAATGTCCTTAGAAATAGATATATTTTCTCGACTCGCAAAATGTGTTGGTAGTCTCATGTCGAGTGTCGGTTAATAAAGACACTACTATGACTTTATAGAGTGAGGGTATATTAGAATAAGTCATCGATGCTTACTTGGTTAGAGTTGGGAAGTGTGTGATTTTGTTAGTGAATTGATCTAAGAAGTAAAAAAATTTTTTTTTTTGGTCTAGAGAGAGGACATATTCGATAATGTTTTGCAATTATTCAATGTGTAGAAATATGTGGGCTATTTGGGTACGATATTATGGACAGATATAATGTGTTCTAGTGAGGTATCTAACGGACTTTCACGGTGTGGCAGTACTAGGGTTATGTGTAAACAGGTACGTCGATTGTCAAGTATGAATACTAATTACTTAAGGAGTTACAAGTTGTACGACATGGTCAGATAATAAGATTTAGTGTTGCATTCACATTTGAGAAACCAACTATTTTATTACTACAAGAACTTAGATTGAGCATTATTTTAAAGGAAAATTTTAGTGGTGGATCTTTGGTACAATATTAATACATTTAGGTTGTGAAATGTATCTTGAGGGTTCTGAATGAGCACTGGCGATTTTATCTTAAGCTTCAAAAGGTAGATTGATACTAAAATGACAAATTTATAGGGAAAGAAAGTCCTAGTGGATATACTTGGGTGAAGTAAATTGAAGATTTAGCAAGAAAGTGCATATAAATTGGGTTAGTCTCTTGAATTTGAGTGGTATACCTATGTTTAAGGTGTCAGATCGAGGAAAAGGTTTACTTCGTGGTGATAACAGGGACTAACTGAGCATGATGGTGAAAGAGTTTATGCATGTTTTGGACCATAAAGTTTGTTATTTTGATTGTTAAAGGATCTAAAGAAGGGTTTACCCTCAGAGTTTTGATTTAGGGTGTGAAGTAAAATATCATGGGTTATTGGTAAAACATGAGATCACTAAGCAAGCTAGAGAAACAAGAGTTTGATATATTGAAGGGTCGAGCTATTAGAATTTTGCACCATAGAAAGAATTTGAGAAAAGTGAAGGAATAAGACCTCTTGTATAAACCCATGGGGTGTAGTTGATGGTTGTATTGATTTTTGCGTATGAGTTTAGATATGACTGTGAGATGTGAACTAGTTCGGTACAAACTTACTAGGAATTTATCATCGACTTTTATAAATGAGGTATGAAAAGTTTAGAGTTTTACGTGGTATTAGATTGCTCAAATTAAGATAGACGACTTACGAATGATGCACAAGGTGAGATATAATTTTACCTGGTTATAAAAAGAAAGTGGGATTAATACTCTATTAATGCTACTATTTTGATGGAACTACATAGGATGTTAAGATATGTTACAGAGACATATAATGGTGAATAAAGATTATGATCTCATAGTATATAAAATCATTTGAGTGATCAAGAATTTCCTTAAGTGTTGGCATGAGGTAAATGATAGTTTAGAACGCCAACTAAATCATGATATGTGAATGTGGTGTGAAGTTGACTTTGAGTGTAATTTAATAGTTTTATCTTGATGAAAAAGTTCTAACAAATTTAAAATTAGTTTTATTAGCCTTGCTTGGGAACTCATATTTTTCATGAAATGCTTGAATAAAAAGAGATGTAACCAGAGTTTGAACATCCAATTGATAAGAACACTTTGATACTAATGGTGATTGCGAGTAAGGTAGATGGATGTTGTAGTTATGATGTCCGTTAGTGCTAAGAGTGTTGACTTCAATGGATGTGGACTTCGATAGGACTAAATTGGTGATTGTGGATATCCAGAAAATCAGAGAGTTAGACTCAGTTGAATGAAATTGTGTTATATGGGCACATGGTATGAGTATTTAGAGTTATTCGACCTTGGTTATGTACACTCTTACGTGAACACCTACTTCATTCGGGTGTGATTTAGAGTATGGTTCATTTTCTACGCACATGTGTTTTCGCTTCTATCGGTGATTCCGTCGTAGTGGATCGGGTGTATCATTTATGTGATTGTTTTCTTGGGTAGGATGTTTAGGCATACTTGGTTATCTCAAATGACAGAGTTGGTGTTTTCTTGGGGCTATTGAAGTATGTGGTTCTACATACAGCTTTACTTATCAGAATGTATAGGAGAGCTACCATGAAAATTTACAGTTGTGCGATAGACTTAAGATCTATCTCATCATTAGTATCATGTTGCGGCTATGTGTTATTAGAGATTGTGTATGCTTGGGTGTATCTCTTAATGTGTGGTTACTTGATCTTTTTTTTTGTTAAAATAAAAATAAAATATTGGGTTAGATAAGTTTGAATCTCCATTGAGGAGTACTTCATGTATAAAGATCCAATTTATAACTTAAGCTCAAGATTGAGGAAATGTTATGTTGTGAGGATGTAATCTTGTTAGTATCTATGATGTTTTGTGCCTTATGAGCGTGTGGTGGCTAATTCAGGTTCACTTCTGATTGTAACCAATATTGAATAAGGATTTTATCACGGTTATGTTAGATTATATTTGTCATGATGGTTGCATCAAGATCTAGTTGGAGAATATGTCAGTTGAATAGTCAACTTGAGAAAAGTTTTGTGGTTAGTTGAGCTACATACAATAAAAGTTATCATAAGAGTATTGACATGACCTATTTAAGGCATTGTATGAGAGAAGGTGTAGACCTCCAGTTGATTGGTTTGGTACTTTTGATATGAGATTCGGGGTACTAATATTTTGAAAGAAATGTTGAGACAATTACCCTTTCTTCCCTCACTTTTTTTGATCGTTCGAGGACGAACGATGGGTAAATTGGTATCTAATGTAACGACTCATTTAGACGTTTTAAATAGTAGAGCTTTTTATTTCATAATATACTATTTCAATATAATTTAAATAGGTATTTTGGACCATTCATAACTACAATTATAGAAATAATGGGGTAGTTTTAATAACTTGTTTAGTTGGTGGGTAAAGAAAATAACATTTAAATTTAATACTGGGTCACTTTTACCATGATTATAATTAATTATATAAGAATGTTGGGAAATATATAATCTGAAAAGGGAAAAGAAGGAAAAACTAACCTAGCGAATTCTTTATCGGCGGCGTCTACAAGAACCGGCAAGCCAGGTAATATTCGATGGTATTGAATATACTCTGGTATTGATTGTGTCTTAGTTTATTACATTGATTATGTAATTAAGGTTGGTTTGGAATTACGGTTAGATGATGGCGTTGTATTGAAGACAATGTTTACTGCCATTAACTTGTTAATTTACAGCGAGATGGTTTCAAGGATTAGGAATATTATCTTAAAGGTCATTAGGAGATTGCTCTTTTGCCAAAACTGTTGGTTGAATATAATGGTGTATGTATGTAGTTGTATTGTTAACCTTCTGGCCATGTATCAATTTAAGATAAACAAAAAGCATATAATCCAAAATTCATACATCATTAAGTATATTTCTTGAAGTTAAAGTTGTTGATCCTTATCTTTAATAAGCAAACACATGTCATTTAGAAGATGCATAAAGAATATAGTGGCATCCTAGGTATATGTTGTATTCGCAGGTAGTTAACAATTATCATTTATATTGTCGGTTAGGAATAGTTGAAAGTTTTGGCTCTTAGAAAATATATGACTAATTGTATCTCTATTGTGGAAAACTTATGATTATGGATTATGTTTGTAGGAGGGTAATTAATGAACAATGAGGAGTAAGTGGGGGATGATCTTTAGTGGTTATAGGTTGTGTTAGGGGTAGGAATATATGATTGCTTCAGTTTATTTTCTTAGGTTTATTCGATCCAAGTTTTGCTCGTAACTTTATGGA
Source organism: Solanum corneliomulleri (assembly GCA_027704805.1). Lineage (NCBI taxonomy): Eukaryota > Viridiplantae > Streptophyta > Magnoliopsida > Solanales > Solanaceae > Solanum > Solanum corneliomulleri. Next base: position 8,685,911 of record JAKWIY010003054.1, on the reverse strand, counting down.
TTATTTAGGGTTTCTTATCTTATTTTGTTGCTATAGTTACTTTAATAAAAATCAAGATTGAATATAATGAGAGACCTAACTAAATATTAGGTGTATTGAATTATTTAAATTTCTTTAAAGTTATGCTAATTGGAGGAATTAAGATTTATCCCTAGATTTGAACTTTAGGAATGATTATATAATTAGATGTGTTTTTGGGTTTAGACTAGACATAAAATAATACGAGCGTTTATAGACTCATTTACAAATAATGTATATATAATTGATAGATTGGAAATGTTCGAAAGCATTGAGGAAAGGAAAAGTATTGGAGCTTGCTTGAATTCGGTTCTTCGGTGGAGGTAGGTTATGGTTTATACTATCTTATAGTAAACTCTTAATAGCGAATGATATGTATTGGGTAGTATTATAAAGTCTTCTATATGCTTAATTGTGTGCTTGCATGATGTGATTATATAACTGTGATGAATTAGCATGATGAGGCTATTGAATCTTGAATCCTAAATTTACTTTGTTAATGATGATGCCTTGGTATAAAAGAAGGCTTGATGAACTAAAGTAATGAGACTAGAGGATCGAGTGTCACGTTCCGACACCAGGATAGTAATAGAGGATCGGGTGTCACGTTCCGACACCAGGATAGTATATAGATCGGAGTGTCACGTTTCGACACCAAGATAGTATATGGATCGGAGTGTCACGTTCCGGCACCAGGATAGTATATGGATCGGAGTGTCACGTTCCGGCACCAGGATAGTATATGGATCGGAGTGTCACGTTCCGACACCAGGATAGTATATGGATCGGGTGTCACGTTCCAGCACCAGGATAGTATATGGATCGGAGTGTCACGTTCCGACACTAGGATAGTATATGGATCGGGTGTCACGTTCCGACACCAGGATAGTATATGGATCGGAGTGTCACGTTCCGACACCAGGATAGTAGTAGTGGAGCGGAGTGTCACGTACCGACACAAGAGGAATAAAGATAATGAATCTCGAATTATGATAATATACTAAATTCTAAAGAACTAATTCCCAAATGAGTATGATGGGGAGGCTTGAGTCCTCATTGATGTGCTTGGTGTTGTGACCAAGGGTTATGGTAATTGTTAATGTCGCCTGTTAAGAATATTAGTTGATTTTATGTTATTATCTGATATATACTGTTTTCTATTTTGAGTTGGCCGATGATACCTACTCAGTACTTGTGCCTTGTACTGACCCCTACTTGTATTTGTTTTTCTTTGTTAATTGTGGAGTGCAGCAAACGTACCGTCATCTTCAACTCAACCGCAACTCTAGCCAGTCTTCATCAAGCCAGATTTAAGGGTGAGCTATTGCTTCTAGCTTGGACTGGATCTTCCTCTTCATGTCTTGATGCCTTGAAATTCCAGCATGGACTAGCTTTTTACTTATTATAGCTTCTTAGATACTCTTAGATTTAGTAATTTGAGGATAGATGTTCTTGTGGTGATGACTTCCAGATTTTGGGGATAATGATTGATAAATTTTAGAAGTTATTTAATTGATTTCGTTAAATGAGTTTTAAGTCTTCCGCATTGTATTTTGTTCATTATGTTTGAAATGTTGGGGTTTAGATTGGTTGGTTCGCTCACATAGTAGGATAAGTGTGGGTTCCACTCGCGGCTCATTTTGGGTCGTGACAGATATTCCTTCATGAAATAAACGTTCGGGTTCAAAGTGGATCCACAAAATAAAAAGAAAGTTGATGAAACTATTGACAAATACAAAATAAAATTTGTTGTCATAGACTTTAGACAATAATAAAGTTTTGATTATTTTGACACATAATAGACACTAATTAGGATTACATCAATTCAGATGTTAATCTCACTATTTGGTGTATATGGCCTTCAAATTCATCAAAATAAATGTGAAAATATTTTTTTTAAATGGAGAATTGGAGGAAGAAATTTACATAGAACAAACTAATGGCTTTGTGGTTCCTGGTAAAGGAAAGAAAGTCTGCAAACTTGTCACGTCATTTTGTGAATTACAACAAGCGCTCAAATAATGACATGCGAAGTTTGACCAAACTTTGTTGGCAAATGAATTCAAGATTAATGAATGTGATAAATGTTTTTACATTAAAGACAATCTAAATCACAAGGTCGTTGTTTGTTTTATATTGATGACATATTGATCATTAAAAGAGACATTTCTGACATAAATGTTACTAAGCATATGTTATAAAGTAACTTCGATATCAAAGACATTGAAGTTACTGATGTGCTTGAAAAAATACTTGACAAGTTCAAACATATGGATTTCAATATTATCAAGACTCCAATAATGTGAGCTTTGTACTTCAAAAGAATGAAGAAAAAAGTGATTCACAATTGGATTATGCTAGAGATTGAGAAGTACTACATATATCATAAAGTGTACACGATTAAATATAGCATGTGCTATTAGTAAACTGAGTTGTTCACAAGTAACCTTAATCAAACTCATTTGATGACAATGTAAAGAGCTTTAGAGTATTTATAACATACTTAAATACTATTGAGAAGTATGATCTATATCATGAAGAGTACATGATTAAATATAGCACGTGCTATTAGTAAACTAGTTCGGTTCACAAGTAACCTCAATCAAACTCATTGGATGACAATGAAAAGAGTTTTGGAGTATTTAAAACAATGCTTCACAACTATTATTTTGCACTATAGCTTATGTCCAACACTATTAAAAGAATATAGTGATGCAAATTGAATCACCAGGTCAAACGAAAGAAAATTCACGAGTGAATTTATATATTTACTCTTTTTGGAGGAGAAATATCTTGAAAATCTTCCAAACAGAAATGTATCACTCGCTTTATTATGAAATCTGAGTTTATCACTCTAGATAAGGCTGGTGAAGAAGTTGAATGACTCTAAAATTTCTTGAAAGATTTTTGGCCTAAATCTTTAGCTCTAGGATGTCTATATTATGAGAGTTAATTTGCAATAGTTAGGGCATGAAGCATGATGTATAACAGAAAGTCTCATCATATATGATGTAGGCATAATATCATTAGAGAAATAATCTCTAGTGGAATTATCATAATTGACTATTTAAAGTAAAGGATAATGTGTCGGATCCACTTGCAAAAGGCCTAACTAGAGAGGGAGTTGATAGATTATCAAAGGGAATGAGACTATGACCGAGTACAAGTCATTGTGGTTGTAACTCTACCTTGAAGACTGGAGATCCTAAGATCTAGGTTCAAGGAGATCAAACAAAGTCATTAATGACGGTTCAACATTGTCAAAATATTCTTTTATATATGGTCCATTCTCATGATAAGACAATGTTCAATAACAAGGTAAAGACACTAGGACCTTCCAATGATTTCTAAGTTTGATACATGATATATCAAATAGTGTATCTACGCAATAACACATTTAGAAATGAAGGGTTATGACTCTCCTGAAGAGTTGTGACTATGTAAAATGGTTGGACTTTATGAAAGGTTGTGTCATTTCTAAAGGGTTGTGACCATTTAAAATGTTGTGCTTTTTCCAAAGTGTTGTGACCTTTCTGAAAGGTTGTTTTATTTCCAAAGAGATGTGACTTTTTCCTTTTGTTGGCTATAAATAGAGCGACTTTTTCTCATTTTTCGGCATTGAATTCTTCCCTTCTTCTGCATACATTTCTTACAAAATAAAATCGATCGATCTTGTTTGTATGTGTGATTATTTGCTGTTATTTTGAGTTCGTTGAAATTATTAAACTTTGAGATACCACTACTTGTTTAATAGTTAATCCGTTTTATCTTGGGAGGAATAAATATGCTATCTCGAATACTTGAGGGAACTAAATTTATTAAGGACACATTGTTAATTCTATTAACTCAGATAGTTCTTTTCTTTTTTTCTTTTCATCTTTTATTATTTCTGGTTTGCTAATTTGAATATAGGAGATAACACAACCAACTCATTTCTCAATGATACCATCACAACATATATTTTGACAAGGTATCATTAAACAATGCGTAGTTTTGAAAATAAATAGTGATATTTTTTTTTTATTAATCTAAAAGTAGTTATCGAATATTTTTATTTTTGTTTTTGTTTAAAGAAAAAGAAAAAGAAAAGATAACAACAAGATAACAAAAATGAACAAATAACAAATGTTACCAAATGTATTTGAATTTTTTTAAAAAACCATGTACATATTAATATTAATTTGATAAATAAATTAATAATTTAGGCTAATCATATTATTAAGTACCTATTTTTATAATTTAGTTGTTAAATAACATAACAAAAAAAATCTATATAATGTATCGTTATTTTTCTTGCTTTGTATTTATTATTTCCTCCGTCCGATATTGTTTGTCATGGTTTTTATTTTTAGAGTCAAACTACAAAAACTTTAACTAACATTTTAAGATGTATTTTTTCATCATATTAATATGCAAAAAATTATAATTTATAGTACTTATCATATAGTTTTAGAATATCTAGTTTTTGGTTTAGAATATAGAATTAATGTGATCTAATTTACCTTTGAAAATTAGTCAATTGACTTTCGATAAGCGCAACATGACAAATAATTCCGGACAGAGGGAGTACTAATTGATGACTACCTTGGAACTTGGAAATTCAAGATGAAATGTGAGTGTAGCTGAAAATAGTGGTAAAATTAGGAATTTTACGAAGAATGTCCAAATATTACATAAGTAATTTTTTTAATGAATGGATACATTAAAAAATTATAATAGAACTACATAATACTAATATTAGTTTTTTTTTTATGAATAAATGTTTCAAAATTTTAAATATCAAACTTCATCATATCTGGCTTTAATATTTGTGTTTAATTTAATATAAAGTGAAGAATTAATTAACTTAGACAATTACAGGAATAAGTTAATAAATAATAAAATAAGAGTGTTCAATTTAAAATTATTATAGAATGAAGTTGCGGGGATTCAAACATACCCCTACAAAGTAAGGAGGAGAGCCTCACAACATTGGGTCATAGCATCTTGATATGTTCAAGGTGTCCAATGATAAAATTTGACCGTTTCAAGTAGCATTTTACTTATATATACAATATAATTTTTTGATAAAGAATATCTACTTGGACACCCCGTGACGTTGTACCTTCGCCATTGGCTAAAGAAGGGACACAAAGATGTTGAATTAAATATTATGTGATAAAATATTAGGGACATCTACTGAGATAAGCAAACTTATTTGGGCAAAGCGGTATCAAATTAATTATTGAAAAAACTATGCAGTTATGCAAACTTATATTATTTAATTACTCATTATAGGTATAGTTTGCTATAATTATCTTTCCAGACTAATATTAACTATTAATTTTGTGTGTTGACTTTGAGTTTGTATAATTAGTCACGTTTATATAATTCACCAAATTTGTATAATTTACCACGAACTATTCTTCGTTTGATCTGTATTTGTATGTGATGGTCTATATTTGTATATGACGATGATTCATTTGATTTTTCAGTTCTGTCACTATATATATTCAATCTTTTTGCGTATAACCTTTTAAAAATTGTATAAACGTGTAGTTTTCAAATTTTGTATAATGTAATTTGACTAATATATTTTGTATAACTTTTTAAAGTTCATATTTTTATCTTTGTATCAATTCGTTATTTTGAGTTTTGTCATATTTATATAGTTTCAAACTTTTTATTACTCAATTATACAAAAACAAGTGAATTAAACAAACGTACTCCCGAATTATACAGATAAGGTGCAAATTATACAAGTTATTTCTCTCTCTCTCTCGCTCACCTCTCTCTTCCCTCTACCAATATTGCTCGCCTCTCTCCTCCCTCTATCAAATTCCCTTATCATATTTAGAAATGCATATGTATACTATCGCATTATCTAACCTATATGCATATACAATTCACCTCTCTCCCACTCTCTTCCCTCTTTACTCGCTTCTCTCCTCCATTTTCCAATCTCACTCGTCGCACTCCTCCCTATAACATATAGCTACTAATTGTAATTAGCAAAGTATAAATATGGTGCGTATTTAGGATATTTTTGAGTGAATGTATGCAAAAGTTCCTCTTAATTATTTAAGAAGAGGGCTAGCTAACATAATCAATTTATGAGAAAATTGTGCATTATAATCAAATTATTAATTCAAAATAAATGGTATAGCTACAATTTCATTTAAATCCTATTCGCAGCAAACATATTGACATTTGTCTCTCTCCCCCGAATCTCATTCTCCACTCTGAGTTCTTTCCCTCGCCTCTCTCGGTTTAATAAACACAAATTTATAAATTGTGTGTGTGTTTGTATATAGCGAAAGATTGTATATACAGATACAAACACATATTTTCTATCTTATACACTTATAACTATACTAATAAAATATTACCTTACCAATTCTCTTTGTCTTTCTCTCTTTATTTTTTATACAAACACAAATTTTATAAATACAATGTATAATTTGTATTAGTATAAAGCGAGCGAGAGAGAAATATTTGATATACAAATACAAATGTTTAACTCGATTAAATTGTATTAAAATTCAAAGTTTATGCAGATATACAAACACAATCATGAATACACATACATAGTAATTACATATATATGTATAATTATCTAAACGATATACACATAAAATTCACCTCTCTCCACTCTCTTACCCTCTCTTTTTATTTTGCTCGCATACAAATATATATGTGAAAGTTTCCCTTAAACAAAATGATTAATGGGCCTTATCCATTTGTTTACTATTTGATCCGGTCTAGTCTAGTCTAGTCCATTTGAATGAAAACAAAGACAGACTAAATAACTAGACATGTTTCATCATCATATATATTATTATTAAGGGATAACTGTATATAATAGTAAACTAATAATCTAAAATAAATGAAGTAGGTACTGTTTAATTTAATTATGCCCCATAGCAAACGTTTGCCAACGTTTGTCAGTCGTCTCTCTCCCTAAACTCTTGCTTGTCCCTCTCCTATTCTCGCTTGCCACTCTCCCTCTGCTCGCCTCTCTCGCTATATATAACGAAGTGTATAAATTGTATTTCTATTTTGTATAAAGCGAGAGAAAAATTGTATATACACATGCAAAAATATATATCTTCATTCTATACACTTAATTATACAATTTACAAACATTTTACTTCGATTCAATTGTATATAAATGTGAATTTTATACAAATATTGCAGCGAAAAAGGCCAGTGAATTATACAATTGCAGTGAAATACAACTTTCTCTCACTTTATACAACAGGATTGTATAAATTGTGTTTCTGTTTTTGCATAAAGCGAGAGAAAAACATAGATCTTCTTCCTATACACTTATAATTATACAATATACAAATATTTTACTTCGATTCAATTGTATACAAAGCAAATTTTATACAGATATTGCAACAAAATAGGCCAGCGAATTATAAATTTGCAGTGAAATAGCCCAGCAAATTATACAATTGATGCGAAATTGTAACGGCCCTTATGGTCGTTTACAATACTAGAGCTTTTATTTCATAAATACTTTTTGATAGATTCTAAATGGATATTTTTAACTATTCATAACTACAACGATAAAATTAATATGGTACTTTTAGTAATTTATTTAGTTTATAGTTAAGGAATAACATTAGCATTTATGGTGGACCGCTTTTACTATTTTTAAAATTAGTCTTTTAATAATTAGGGTAGTACACAATTTGTAGAAAAGAAGAAAATTAAAAGAGAGGCGCACAGTGGGAGAAGAAAAACAAATCGAAAAGAAGAACGACGAACAACATATAATCATTAGTTGCCTCAATCACTGCATTTACTTATATACATATATGTCAGATTATCATTAATTTATTATTATTATTAATTATATTGAATTTCAAAGTTGAGGGAATATGAATCAGAAGTGCAAATTCAATTTGCACTTGCTTCTGTGGTCGTATTATTATTATTATTTTTTTTATTTAAGTGCCAAAGTTTTTCATGTCTATTAAGAGGTAATATTGATAACGATTACTGTATGGTAATACAATCATTAGGAATAATGTACATAATGTATCATCATCTCTGCAATTTAAATTAGTACCACTTCTTGACAAGTTATTTAGGTTTTAATTACTTTTGTTCTTCTTCGTATAGTTACTTTATTATGATTCAAATCTTGATATATTAAGATAGGTAATTAAATATCTAAGTGTAGTATATTATTTGAATATCATTAAAGTTATGTTATTTAGAAAACTAAAGACTTAACCTTAGGCTTAAATATAGGAATTGACCTCAAGATAAGAAACTTGAATATAGATTTGTGTTTGATGACTATTGGGTGTAGGCTATAGTTAGAATGTAAGTGTCTTTAGAATCGTTAACTTATAAATTATGCATAATGCATAGATTGGAAAGGTTCAGAGGTATTGAGGAAAGAAATAGTATTGGAGAATTAGCTTGCTTGACTTCGGTTCTTCGATGGAGGTAGGTTATGGTTTATGCTATTTGATAGTAAACTCTTAATAGTGATTGATATGCATTGAATCATATTGTTAAGTTCTCTATGTAATTCATTGTGTAATTGTATGACTTGGTGGTGTGGTTTGTGATTGGTCTGAAATTCTGAGACCGTTGAACCCTCTTTATCGAAGTGATGCCTTGAATAAAGAACGCTTGGTGAAATAATATAACAATGAATTGAAAGTGACGATATTAATGGATAAATTAACGGTATTCTTGGATCGGAGTGTCACGATCCGACACGGTATTCTTGGATTAGAGTGTCAAGTACCGACATGATATAATTGAATCGAAGTGTCACGTTCCGACACGATATAATTAGATTCGAGTGTCACATTCCAACATGGTATAATTGGATCAGAGTGTCACATTATGACACGGTATAATTGGATCGGAGTGTCACATTCCGACACAGTAACATTAAGGGAAAATGATATTAAATTAATTTAATGTACTCAATCTCAAAGAACTCATTTCCCAACGAACGTGGTGTGGAAGCATGGGTCCTCCTGTCTTCTTGATATTGTGATTGATTATATACATGCTTTAGTTGTCACATGTTCATGTTGTTTGTTGCTTCTCACCTATTAAGAACTATAGTTGATTTTATACTATTATTCTTTGTATATTAGTTACCATTTTGGGTTAGTCGATGATAGTTACTCAGTACATGTTGCCTCATACTAAGCCCTACTTGAATTTTTCTTGTTTTCCTTATATGGAGTGCAACAAGTGTACGGACGAATTTGAATCGTTCTCAGCTCTATCAAGTCTCGACATATCATGTTTAAGGAGGAGCTACTCATTCGAGCTTGAGTTGGATTCTCTCAGTCATTAACTGATGTCCTTTGTTTTCAGACATGAATTACTTTATTTCATTTATTTTGTTGTCTTTGATACTCTTAAACTTAGTAATTGGAGATTAGATGTCCTTGTTCTAATGACTTTCAGGTTTTGGGAAAAGATATTTAGTAAGTTTTTGAGATTCCGCATTATGCTTGTAGTTTGTAAGTTGGGGTTAAATTCGTTGGTTCTCCCACCTAGGGGGTTTAGTGTAGGTGACACTCACGACTCGTTTTGGGTCGTGACAAACTTGGTATCAGAGCGTTAGGTTTGGTGATCTCATCACACAAGGACAAGTCTAGTAGAGTCTTGTGGAACGGCACAGGAATGTCTTTACTTTTCTTCGAGGCTATAGGACTTTAGAAAAATTTATTCCTTATTTCTTCGTGCTACTACTTGAATTCAATTGGTATCTAGATGATATCAATTTCTATCTGAATTTCTTCAATCGGTTTCACATATGGTTAGGACTAGAGTATTAGAAGTTTGAATAGCAACACCATAAATAAAATATGTCTTTTGAAATGGATATATTTTCTCGATTGACTATTGGGATTGTAATGACTACATAATGGACAACATTACATTGTGAAGAGCAGTTAGTAAAGTTATCATAACATATAAGAATTTCTTATTAAATGATGAAATTATTTTGAGGCAATTGAGGGCAGTATATATAATATAGCTTTATAGATTAACTTTGTGTAAAAAAAGGGTCATGATACGACTACTACAATAATGTCGATGTTTACTTGGTTAAAGTTATGATGTGTGTTATTTTTATCATCGAGCTGATCTAAGAATGAACTTGATAATATTTTGTATTTATTTAAAGGTATAAATATGTGACCTATTTGGATATTTATGATCTTCTCGGTAGGTATAATTTATAATAGTGGCGGATCTTTGGTATGGTACTGGTACATTTAGATTGGGAAATGTACCTTGAGGGTTTTGAATGAGGACTGATGATTTTATCTTAAGCTTCAAAAGGTAGGTTGAAAGTAGGATGACAAACTTATTAGGAAAGAAAGTCCTATTGAGTATACTTGGGTGAACTAAATTAAAGATTTTAATAAGAAAATGTTTATAAAATTGAGTTAGTCCCTTAAATTTGATTAGTATACCTGAGTAAGGTGGCATGTCGAGGAAAAAGTTCACTTCTTGATGATGAAAAGGTCTAGATAAGCATGATGGTAAAAAGAGAAAGTGATATATGACCTATATGATTTATGTTTGTTGTACTAACTACTATCAAAAATTCTCATTTAGAATAAGTTTTAGTGGCAACAAAGTCTTGAAAGTGTTTCATCAGTTCTAATATCGAATTTAGTATTTACTTAAGAGTTGGACACTAGGCCTAATCCTAATTGAAAAAGGATTTAAATTATTCTCTTTCTTTGGTTTCCAATTCTATTAGAAAAAGAATTGGAATTGTAATCCTATTTGTAGTTGATTTTGACTTTGTAAGGAAAAACACAATTGTATAAATAAAGGATGTTCCTAAGAGAAAAATTGAACTACTCATTAGTATTCTCCTCGAAATAAATTAGGACATAAGAGTGGTTTTTATAGAGCTTTCAGCAGGAGAGAAGAGAGAAGAGGGAAGAAAAATATTTATTTTGCTTCATACCTTTTCTCCGACAAGCAACCTTCAGATCGTATTTTTCAATTAACTAACCGTTGGATTGGGATAAAATTTGAACTACATATACCTCACATATTATTGATTGATTTGCATGGTGGAGATTGGATTCAGATGTCCGCAAGATTATTATTTTTGGTTCCGAACAACAGCTGCGTTTGGGTGGTGCTTGCATTAAAATTGTAGAGATATTGTATTTATAGTGTGTATTATGAGGTAGTTTAAAGATAATATTTAATAATAGAAATATTATTTAAGACAATGGAGGTGAATAGAGTTCGTAATGATAATAAGGGATTGGTGATGGATATTATATAATAAGGATTGTTGGTTAAACGAGTTTTATACGGTACTAACGAATTGCGAGCATCTAGTGTTGTGGTTTTCAATTATTTGATGAATATTGTGGTTGTATGAAAAGTTTTAGGAGATGTGGGGACACCACTTTAATTGAATTTAAAAGAGTTAGAGTCATAATGGAAAAAATAAAAATAAAAAAAATATAAAAAAAATTGTGGGATATAATGCAATCTTCAGAAAGAGGTGAGAACAAGAATATTTTCTCTAATTACAAGGGATAAAGAGGTATCTTTTGGAGGTTGAGAATTGAGTTCAAAGACATGTGGTTTCATATAATTTAATATGGTCATGATTTTAGTGTCACATTTTTATCAAATTGGTTAATAACTACGGTCGAATTTTGTCACGACCCAAATCGGGGACGCGACTGGCACCCACATTTACCCTCCTATGTGAGCGAACCAACCAATCTAACCTTTAACATTTTAATACAATATCAACGAAAGAAATGCGGAAGACTTAAACTCATTAATAAAACAATTCAAAACTATTATTATTATCCCCAAAATCTGGAAGTCATCATCACAAGAACATCTATAACCAAATTACTAACTAAAAGTGTCTAAGAAGCTAAAAATACATAAGAAGCTAGTCCATGCCGGAAGTCAAGGCATCAAGACTTGAAGAAGAAGATCTAGTCCAAGTTAGAAGCATTAGCTCACCCTGAGATCCGGTATGACGAAGACTGGCTCGAATTACTATTGAGTTGAAGTTGATGGAACGTTTGCTGCATTACACAAATAACAAAGAAGAAAACATAAAAGTAGGGGGTCAGTACAACCACAAGTACTGAGTAGATATCATCGGCCAACTCAAAATAGAAGATAATATATATCAAGTAATATCATAAATCAACTATAAACTCAACATGTAGCAACAACAAGTACTATAATCATCAACAAGTACCATCAAGTTCATCCATGAGGGCTCAAGCCTCAATACCATACTCATTTGGGAATTAAGTTTATTAGATTGAGTATATTTATCATCTTTCAAGATTCATTATCTTTCTTCCTCTTGTGTCGGTACGTGACACTCCGATCCCCTACCACTATGTGTCCGTACGTGACACTTCGATCCCCTAATTCTACGTGTCGGTTCGTGACACCCGATCCCCTATATGTGTCGGTACGTGACACTCTGATCCCCTATATGTGTCGGAACGTGACACTATGATCCCCTACATGTGTCGGAACGTGACACTCCGATCCCCTAATTCTACGTGTCGGTTCGTGACACCCGTCCCACTAATACTATGTGTCGGAACGTGACACTCCGATCCACTAATACTATGTGTCGGAACGTGACACTCCGATCCACTAATACTATGTGTCGGAACGTGACACTCCGATTCACTAATACTATGTGTCGGAACGTGACACTCCGATCCACTAATACTATGTGTCGGAACGTGACACTCCGATCCACTAACCTCATTCTATCCGTTCATCAAGCCTTCTCTATACCAAGGCATCATCAATCCCATTACTTTAATTCATCAAGCCTTCTTTATACCAAGGCATCATCATTAATAACGTAGATTAAAGTTTCTTTCAAGATTTGGGATTCAATGGTTTTCATCACGCTTGTTTTATCAAAATCACAAAATCATATTCATGCAAGCATACACTTAAGCATATAGACAGGTTTACAATGCCACCAATACATATCATTCACTATTAAGAGTTCACTACGAATATCGTAAAAACCATAACGTACCTCCACCGAAGACTAGTGATCAAGCAAGAAATCCCCAAGCTCGTTCTTCTTCTTCCCCGTTCGACTCTCTCTCTCTCTTTCTCTTTCTTGTTCTTTCTGTTTTCTTTTATTCAAACCCTCTTCCTTTTACCCTAATTAACATATAATTAAGTGTAAAAGATGGCAATAATACCCCACTAATTAACCCAAAGTTACCTCTTTTATCCCTCAAGAATTTGAGTTATTAATATAAACCCACGAAATCTATAATTAAGGAAAGAATAGTCCAAAACGTCCCTTAAAACGTGTGAAGAAATCCGATTCTGCCTGGGATTTTCGCAACCTGTGACGGCCCGTCGTGCCTGCGACCGTCCGTCACACAGGTCGTCGTAACGATCAGGACTCTATTTTTCACCAAGGACACTGTGACGGTCCGTCACACTTGTGACGGTCCATCCTGCAAGTCCGTTACGAAGTTCAGAGAGTCGATTTTCAGTACCCAATTTTAGAATTTCTAAGTATATTGAAACGAGACCCTGCGACGGTCCGTCGTGCCTGTGACGGTCCGTCATGGGGTCCGTTGCCTCAGCCAGTTTTCCAGAAATAAAATATGCTGCTCAAAACGACTAAACAGGTCGTTACAATAGATACCAATTTACCCATCGTTCGTCCCCGAACGATCCAAAGAAGAAAAACAATGCGAAAAGGAGTACCTGAATCTGTAAACAGATGTGGGTATTTTTCTTGCATATCTGCCTCCTTCTCCCAAGTAGCCTCTTCAACCGGTCGATTCTTCCATTGAACTTTGATGGATGCAATCTCTCTCAACCTCAATTTGCGAACTTCTCTATCTAATATAGCAACCGGTTCCTCCTCATAAGTCAAATTCTCATCAAGCAAAACTGAATCCCAACGGATAATGTAGTTTCCATCTCCATGGTATCTTTTCAACATGGACACATGAAACACCGGATGCACTCCGGACAGCCCTGGGGGCAAGGCTAATTCATAAGCCACCTCCCCTATTCGCTTTAGTACCTCAAATGGTCCAATATACCTTGGACTTAGCTTACCTCTTTTGCCAAACCGCATCACCCCTTTCATGGGTGAAACCTTCAACAAGACTTGTTCACCCTCCATGAACTCCAAGTCTCTAACCTTTCGGTCTGCATACTCCTTTTGTCTACTTTGCGCCGCTAGAAGCTTTTCTTGAATGCCCTTCACCTTATCTAACGAATCCCTCAAGAGGTCAGTACCCCAAGGTCTAACCTCAAATGCATCAAACCACCCATTGGGAGATCTACACCTCCTCCCATACAATGCTTCAAATGGAGCCATATCAATGCTTGAGTGATAACTATTAGTGTATGAAAACTCCGCTAAGGGTAGGAAGTTATCCCAATGACCACCAAATTCTATCACACAAGCACGAAGCATATCCTCTAACACTTGAATCGTTCGCTCAGACTGACCATCGGTCTGAGGGTGAAATGCAGTGCTAAGGTCCAACCTAGTACCCAATTCAGCATGCAATGTTTTCCAAAACTTAGAAGTAAACTGCGTACCTCTATCTGATATGATGGATAGTGGAACCCCATGCAATCGAACGATTTCTGAGATGTAGATTTTTGCTAACTTCTCTGCATTGTAAGTCACCTTGACCGGAATGAAATGAGCAGACTTAGTTAACCTATCAACAATCACCCAAATGGAGTCGTACTTACCCATTGTCTTTGGAAGACCAACCACAAAGTCCATTGCGATTCTCTCCCACTTCCATTCAGGAATGGGCATTCTCTGAAGCGTTCCTCCGGGCCTCTGGTGTTCATACTTTACTTGTTGACAGTTTGGACATTTGGCAATAAAGTCAACAATATCACGCTTCATTCTACTCCACCAAAAGTGTTGCTTTAGGTCACGATACATCTTGGTTGCACCCGGATGTATAGAATACCTTGTACTATGAGCCTCTGTCAGAATAGTGTTGATCAGATTATCGACGCGGGGTACACATACCCTTCCCTTAATCCTCAAAAAACCTTTCTCATCAATTGTTGCTTCTTTAGCCTCTCCTCGCAACACTTTATCTCGAATACGGATCAATTTCTTATCATCAAACTGCTTTCCCTTAATCTTGTCAAGGAAGGAGGATCTTGCCTCCACACAAGCTAACAATCCTCCTTTCTCATTTACTTCTAACCTCATGAGGTCATTAGCCAAAATATGCACTTCTCTAGCCAATGGGCATCTAGAAGCTTGCAAATGAGCTAGACTTCCCATGCTTCCCGCCTTTCTACTCAAGGCATCTGCCACAACATTCGCCTTCCCCGGATGATACAAAATAGTGATGTCGTAGTCCTTCAGTAGTTCCATCCATCTCCTTTGTCTCAAGTTCAAATCTTTCTGAGTAAAGACATACTGTAGACTACGATGATCCGTATAGATTTCACACTTAACCCCATATAAATAATGCCTCCATTGCTTCAATGCAAATACTACCGCGGCCAATTCCAAGTCATGAGTTGGATAGTTACGTTCATGCACTTTTAATTGTCTTGAAGCATAAGCAATCACATTCTTCTCTTGCATTAGCACTGCACCCAAACCCGAATAGGATGCATCACAATAGACAATGAAGTTCTTACCCTCTATCGGCAAGGTGAGGATAGGTGCAGTAGTCAACAAAGTCTTGAGTTTCTGAAAACTTTCTTTGCACTCCTCCGACCATACAAATGGAACATTCTGCTTAGTCAAGTTCGTCAATTGGGAAGCAATAGAAGAGAATCCCTTGACAAAGCGGCGGTAGTAGCTAGCTAACCCAACAAAGCTTCTTATTTCTGACACATTAGTGGGTCTTACCCAATTCTTCACTGTCTCAATCTTAGAAGGATCCACCGTCACTCCATCCTTAGAAACTACATGCCCCAAGAAGGACACTGCATCTAGCCAAAACTCACACTTAGAGAACTTGGCATAAAGCTTTTTCTCCCTCAACATTTCCAACACAATTCTCAAATGCTCCTCATGTTCCTTCTTACTCTTAGAATATACCAGTATATCATCTATAAATACGATCACAAAGAGGTCCAAATATGGCTTAAAAATCCCATTCATCAAGCTCATGAAAGCAGCGGGGGCATTTGTAAGACCAAAGGACATCACTACAAATTCATAATGCCCATACCTAGTCCGAAAAGCAGTCTTTGGCACATCCGTTGCCCGTATTTTCAATTGATGATAACCGGATCTCAAGTCAATTTTTGAGAAGACACAAGCACCTTGTAACTGATCGAACAAGTCATCAATGCGAGGAAGTGGATACTTGTTCTTAATAGTTACCTTGTTCAGTTGTCTATAGTCTATGCACATCCGAAAACTCCCATCCTTCTTCTTCACAAACAAAACCGGAGCACCCCAAGGAGATGCACTTGGTCTAATGAAGCCTTTGCTCAACAACTCTTGAAGTTGTGCCTTTAACTCTCTTAACTCTGCGGGAGCCATTCTATAAGGGGGTATAGAAATGGGGCGAGTACCCGGTTCAAGATCGATACAGAAGTCAATATCCCTATCTGGTGGCATACCAGGAAGATCTGCAGGGAACACATCCAAAAACTCACAGACTACCGAAACCGACTCAATCGAAGGTACTTGGGTAGTGTCATCCTTGAGATGTGCCAAGAAAGCTAAACACCCTTTACTAACCATTTTCTTAGCACGAAGAAAGGATATGATACGCACCGGATTGGAGGTGTAGTCGCCCTCCCACACTAACGGGTCTGTCCCAGGCTTGGCTAACGTCACCGTTTTAGCATTACAATCCAAGATCGCAAATTGCGGAGAAAGCCAAGTCATACCCAGAATTACATCAAAATCAACCATTTCTAAGATAACCAAATCTACATAAGTGTTGCTCCCCACAAAGTTCACCAAACAAGACCTATATACCTTTTCAACTACCACAGACTCACCCACCGGAGTAGAAACACGAATAGGCGTGTCAAGTAATTCACAATGTAAATTTAGATCATTAGCAAATAAGGAAGATACATAAGAAAATGTGGATCCGGGATCAAACAATACAGAAGCCATGCAATCACAAACCAAAAGATTACATGTGATGACAACATCCGATGCCTCCGCTTCAGACCGCCCAGGGAAAGCGTAACAATGGGCCCTATCGTTTGTCTGTCCATTGCCCCTACCATGTTGTGTCGTAGTGGATCCAATTTGCCCATCTCCTCTGCCGTTGTGGTGACCACCATTACCTCGACCACCACGTCCTCCAGAAAAGCGGCCTCTACCATGACCACCTCTACCTCTAGCTATTGGGGGTCTGTAACTCTGTTTTGGACAATTCCTCCTAATATGTCCAATCTCCCCAAATCCATAACACTCTCTGGAGTCAGGCATAGGTCTCTCGGAGTAGTGTTGACCGTTCTGAGGTGGACCCCCAACTACAGTCTGTAGTGAAGACTAAATTCGTCGAACTGAGCAACCTCCGGAGCTCTGTCCTCTAGAGTAAGAACCATTAAACTCACCTCCCCTTCGAAACCTTTTTGATGTCGATGTCGTGGTGAAGTCATCTTGCTTCACTCCCTCCACTTCTATCACAAAGTCTACCACCTCTTGGAAGGATGTTGTCGTAGCCGCTACCTGTAAGGCTGAAATCCGCAATTCTGACCTCAACCCCTTCACAAAACGGCGAATCCGCTCTTGTGGATAGAAACAAAGTTGGGTGGCATACCTGGATAATGCACGGAATTTAGCCTCATATGCGTTAACCGTCATCCTACCTTGCTCGAGACTCAAGAACTCATCCCTTTTTCTATCTCTCAAAGTCCTTGGGATGTACTTTTCCATAAACAAGCTAGAGAACGATGCCCAAGTCATAGGTGGTGCCTCTGTTGGTTGACACTCAACATGTGACCACCACCACATTTTGGCGTTCCCTTGAAACTGATAACTCACGAACTCCACGCCAAACCGTTCTACGATACCCATCTTGTGTAGTAGCTCATGACAATCAACCAGAAAATCATAAGCATCTTCAGATTCTGCACCCTTGAAGACTGGAGGTTTCAATTTCAAGAACTTACTGAAAAGTTCGTGCTGATCATTTGTCATTATCGGTCCAGTAGTCAGACGTGGAAATGTGCCTATCTCCAATGAGGCATCCATGCGGGGAGCCATAGTAGCCGCATGTCGTACCTCTGAAACCGGAGGTGTTGGTGCAGAAACCACTGGAGGTGCCTGACCGTGATCAGATAACCCGCTAAGGTAGGCCAGAACCTGATTAATCATTTCTGGGGTAGGTTGGGGCGGCATTTCCTCATTCTGCTCTTGTTCAGTTTCCCCTTCCTCACCCTCTCTTACTACTTCCTCAGTCGGTGGAGGAGTCACCGCCCTAGTACCAGATGGGCTAGGTGCTCGTCCTCTTCCTCTGGAGGACGTCCTCCCACGGCCTCTACCACGGCCTCTTGCCACTGATCCTCCTCGAGCTACAGCCCCAGTGGCTGGCTCTGACGCATCCTGTCTTGCCGGGGTCGCTGCTGGTGCGGTCGTTGCTCTAGTTCTAACCATCTGCGAAATAGAGTGAAGATGGTCAGATACCAATTTGTATCACCTAGATACCAATTGGACTCAAGTAGTAGCACGAAAGAAAGAATGAAAGAATGGAATTTTCCTAAAATCCTATAGCCTCTCAAAGAAAAGTAAAGGCGTCCCCCTACCGTTCCTTAAGACTCTACTAGACTCGTTCTTGTGTGATGAGACCAATGAACCTAATGCTCTGATACCAAGTTTGTCACGACCCAAATCGGGGACGCGACTGGCACCCACATTTACCCTCCTATGTGAGCGAACCAACCAATCTAACCTTTAACATTTTAATACAATATCAACGAAAGAAATGCGGAAACAATTCAAAACTATTATTATTATCCCCAAAATCTGGAAGTCATCATCACAAGAACATCTATAACCAAATTACTAACTAAAAGTGTCTAAGAAGCTAAAAATACATAAGAAGCTAGTCCATGCCGGAAGTCAAGGCATCAAGACTTGAAGAAGAAGATCCAGTCCAAGCTAGAAGCATTAGCTCACCCTGAGATCCGGTATGACGAAGACTGGCTCGAATTACTATTGAGTTGAAGTTGACGGATTATTTGCTGCATTACACAAATAACAAAGAAGAAAACATAAAAGTAGGGGGTCAGTACAACCACAAGTACTGAGTAGATATCATCGGCCAACTCAAAATAGAAGATAATATATATCAAGTAATATCATAAATCAACTATAAACTCAACATGTAGCAACAACAAGTACTATAATCATCAACAAGTACCATCAAGTTCATCCATGAGGGCTCAAGCCTCAATACCATACTCATTTGGGAATTAAGTTTATTAGATTGAGTATATTTATCATCTTTCAAGATTCATTATCTTTCTTCCTCTTGTGTCGGTACGTGACACTCCGATCCCCTACCACTATGTGTCGGTACGTGACACTCCGATCCCCTAATTCTACGTGTCAGTTCGTGACACCCGATCCCCTATATGTGTCGGTACGTGACACTCCGATCCCCTATATGTGTCGGAACGTGACACTACGATCCCCTACATGTGTCGGAACGTGACACTCCGATCCCCTAATTCTACGTGTCGGTTCGTGACACCCGTCCCACTAATACTATGTGTCGGAACGTGACACTCCGATCCACTAATACTATGTGTCGGAACGTGACACTCCGATTCACTAATACTATGTGTCGGAACGTGACACTCCGATCCACTAATACTATGTGTCGGAACGTGACACTCCGATCCACTAACCTCATTCTATACGTTCATCAAGCCTTCTCTATACCAAGGCATCATCAATCCCATTACTTTAATTCATCAAGCCTTCTTTATACCAAGGCATCATCATTAATAACGTAGATTAAAGTTTCTTTCAAGATTTGGGATTCAATGGTTTTCATCATGCTTGTTTTATCAAAATCACATAATCATATTCATACAAGCATACAGTTAAGCATATAGACAGGTTTACAATGCCACCAATACATATCATTCACTATTAAGAGTTCACTACGAATATCGTAAAAACCATAACCTACCTCCACCGAAGACTAGTGATCAAGCAAGAAATCCCCAAGCTCGTTCTTCTTCTTCCCCGTTCAACTCTCTCTCTCTTTCTCTTTCTTGTTCTTTCTGTTTTCTTTTATTCAAACCCTCTTCCTTTTACCCTAATTAACATATAATTAAGTGTAAAAGATGGCAATAATACCCCACTATTTAACCCAAAGTTACCTCTTTTATCCCTCAAGAATTTGAGTTATTAATATAAACTCACGAAATCTATAATTAAGGAAAGAATAGTCCAAAACGTCCCTTAAAACGTGTGAAGAAATCCGATTCTGCCTGAGATTTGCGTAACCTGTGACGGCCCGTCGTGCCTGCGACGGTCCGTCACACAGGTCGTCGTAACGATCAGGACTCTATTTTTCACCAAGGACACTGTGACGGTCCGTCACACTTGTGACGGTCCGTCCTGCAAGTCCCTTACGAAGTTCAGAGAGTCGATTTTCAGTACCCAATTTTAGAATTTCTAAGTATATTAAAACGAGACCCTGCGACGGTCCGTCGTGCCTGTGACGGTCCATCGTGGGGTCCGTTGCCTCAGCCAGTTTTCCAGAAATAAAATCTGCTGCTCAAAACGACTAAACAGGTCGTTACAAATTTTTCTCGAAAGATATGATAAGATTGATAAAGAGGCGATCAACGATAGGTTAAAATATGTTAGTTTATAAAAATCTTCAACGTATCAGTCATGTTGATAGGTAAGGAGATTGAGATACATGGTTGGGTTTACAAATAAAGCTTTTCATTGTGAATCTACTTTTGTGGTGACAAGGTATGAATTTGTGAGGTAAAAATAAAATAAAATAATAATATATTATTTACATCAAATATTAAATATATGAATTACCTATGCATAGTTTGGATTGGAAATTTGTTAAGTTTGATTATTAGAGGATCGAAGGAAGGATTTCACTTTAAAGGTTAGTTTAGAGTATAAGGTAAAATATTATAGATTATCGATCAAGGAATAATATTTCTAAGCGAGTTAGCGAAATGAACAACAACCTGGTGTATTGAAGAGTTCAATGGATTTGAAATTGGTGTAATGGGTAGAATTTAAGAAATGTGAAGTAATCAAATCTCTCATATATAGACCCATGGTTCAAAGTTGAATGTTGTATGAATTTTCTCTTATAAGCTTAGATATGACAGTGAAGTGTGGACTGGTTCAACATAAACTTACTAGGAGTTTATCATTTACTTTTATTATAAATATTGAGTTTTGGTTTGGGTAGAAAATGGTGGGGTAGGAAAAAGTTAGTGTTTACGTGCGGTTAGATTACTCAAGGTAAGACCTAATTCTACATGGTTATTAAGCATTTAGAGTTGAGTTAATAATTCTCTATTGATGGGACATAGAATGTTAAGATGTGTTACATAGACATTTGATGGTGAATACAGGTTATGCGCTTACATTATACATAATAATTTGAGTGACCAAGAATTTCCCTAAGTATTGCCATGAGGTATGTGATTGTGTTAATGTTTGCTAAAGCATGGTATGTGAAAGTGGTGGGAAGTTGACTTTGAGTGTAATTTAATAGTTTTATCTCGATGAAAAGGTACTATCGCATTTGAAATTAGTGTAGTGAGCTTTGCTTGGGACTCGTATTTGTTGTGAAATACTTAAATAGAAAGAGAGATAGTCATAGTTTGAACATGTATTTGATAAGAATACTTTGATACTACTGATGATTTGGGAGTAAGGTAGATGATCAATATAGTCATGATGATTTTTTTTGTATTAAAAGCTTTGACTTTAGTGAAAGTAGGGTTTGATAAATCAAGTATCTGTGCAATTATAACACGGACTAAATTGGTGATTATGAGTAGGTAGAAAATCAAATAGATAAGAGTCAGTTGAATGAAAATGTTTGACATGGGCACTATGGTAGGAGTATTTAGAGTTATTCCACCTTAGTTATTTCCAGTTATGAAAGATTTGGTGTTGTCTTGGAGCTATTAAAGTATATGTGGTTCTACATACAACTTTGCTTATGAGAATATATAGAAGAGCTACCTTGAAAATTTACAGTCGTGCGATAGACTTAAGATCTATCTCATCATTAGTATCATGTTGCGGCTATGTGTGATTAAATATGGAGACCATTGGGTTTAGTTTTGTTATTCATAAATTTTGTCTGTAATAGCTACTCTAGCATTTTGACAATGTTGTAAGAGGTCATGTATGCTTGGGTGTATCACTCGATGGATGGTTACTTGATCATTTTCTTCTTTGAGCTAGATATGTTGATCCTCCCTTGATGAGTAATCGATGTTTAAATATAATATTTTTATCGCTTAGGCTTGTGATTGGGTTAGATATGTTGATCCTTCCTTAATGAGTAATTGATGTCTAGAGATAATAGTTTTATCACTTAGGCTTGTGATGAGATTGTATTGTGAAAACAAAATATTGATTATGTATTATGAATGTGTGGTGGATGGTTAAAGTTCACTTCTAATTGTAGCCCCTATTGATTTAGGATTTTATCATGGTTATGTAAGATAATATTTGTCCTGGTGATTGTGTCAAGGTCTAGTTGGAGAATTGGTCAGTTGAAGAATTCATTGTTTGAAATAGTTCTATTGTTAGTTGAGTTTATATACAACAATAATTATCACTAGAGTAGTGAGATAGACCCACTTGAGGCATTGTATGTGAAGAGGTGCAAATCTTCAATCGGTGGGTTTGATAATTTTGATATAAGACCTTGGGTACTAATATTTTGAATGAATTGTTGAGTGAACTCTCCTTTCTTACCATCACCTTCCTTTGATCGTTCGAGGACGGACGATGGGTAAATTGGTATCTATTGTAATGACACTTATGGTCGTTTAAAGTACTAAAGTTTTTATTTCATAAAATACTTTTCGGTAGATTCTAAATGAATATTTTTAACTATTCATAACTACAACGATAAAATTAATAGGGTACTTTTAATAATTTATTTAATTGAAGGTTAAGGAAAATAACATTAGAATTTATGGTGGACCACTTTTACTATTTTTATAATTAATCTTTTAATAATTAGGGTAGTACACAATTTGTAAAATTAAAAGAGAGGCGCATAGCGAGAGAAGAAAAACAAATCGAAAAGAAGAACGACGAACAGCATGTAAGCATTAATTGCTTCAATCACTGCATTTGTTTATATACATATATGTCATATTATCATTAATTTATTATTATTATTAATAATTATATTGTATTTCAAAGTTGAGGGAATAGGAATCAGAAATGCAAATTCAATTTGCACTTGCTTCTGTGAGCGTATTATTATTATTATTATTTTATTTAGGTGCCAAAGTTTTTCATGTCTATTAAGAGGTAATTTTGACAACGACTACCGTACCGTAATACAATCATTAGGAATAATGTACATAATATATCATCATCTTTGCAATTTAAATAAGTATCACTTCGTGACAAGTTATTTAGGTTTTAATTACTTTTGTTCTTCTTCGTATAGTTATTTTATTATAATTCAAATCTTGATAAATTAAGATAGTAATTAAATATTGAGTGTAGTATATTATATAAATACCATTAAATTTATGTTATTTAGAAAACTAAAGACTTAACCTTAGGCTTAAATATAGGAAATAGGAGGCTTTACATATTAACTGGCCTCAAGATAAGACACTTGAATATATGTTAGTGTTTGATGATTATTGGGTTTACACTATACTTAATAGAGTAATGTAAGTGTTTATAGGATCGTTAACTTATAAATTATGCATATTGCATAGATTGAAAAGGTTCGGAGGCATTTAGGAAAGAAAAAGTATTGGAGAAGTAGCTTGCTTGACTTCGGTTCTTTGATGGAGGTTAATAGTGATTGATATGCATTGAATGATATTTCTATGTACTTGACTATGTGATTGCATGATTGTGTGACTTGATGGTGTGGTTTGTGATTGGTCTGGAATTCTGAGACCGTTGAATCCTCTTTATCGAAGTGATGCCTTGAATAAAGAAGGCTTGATGAAATAATATAACAATGAATTGAAAGTGGTGACAATAAAGGATAAATTAACGATATTTTTGGATCGGAGTGTCACGTTCCGACACGGTATTCTTGAATCAAAGTGTCACGTTTCGACACAGTATTCTTGGATCGAAGTGTCATGTTCCAACAAGATATTCTTGGATCGGAGTGTCATGTTCTGACACAGCTTTCTTGGATCGAAGTGTCATGTTCCGACACGATATAATTGGATCGGAGTGTCACATTCCGACACGATATAATTAGATCCGAGTGTCACGTTCCAACACGATATAATTGGATCGAAGTATCACGATCTGACACGGTATAATAGGATCGTAGTGTCCCGTTCTGACATAGTAACATTAAAGGAAAAGGATATTGAATTAATTTAATGTACTCAATCTCAAAGAACTCATTTCCCAACGAACGTGGTGTGGAAGCATGGGTCCTCCTGTGTTCTTGATATTGTGATTGATTATGTACTTGCTTCAGTTGTCACTTGTTCATGTTGTTTGTTGCTTCATACCTATTAAGTACTATAGTTGATTTTATACTTTTATTCTTCGTATATTAGTTACCATTTGAGGTTGGCCAATGATACTTACTCAGTACATGTTGCCTCGTACTGAGCCCTACTTGAATTTTTCTTTGTTTTCCTTATATGGAGTGCAACAAGTGTACGGACGAATTTGAATCGTCCTCAGCTCTATCGAGTCTTGGCATATCATGTTCAAGGAGGAGCTATTCATTCGAGCTTGGGTTGGATTCTCTCAGTCATTACCTAATGTCCTTAGTTTTCGGACATGAATTACTTTATTTCATTTATTTTGGTATCTTTGATACTCTTAGACTTAGTAATTGGAGATTAGATGTCCGTATTGTGATGACTTTTAGGTTTTGGGAGCTTCCGCATTATGCTTGTAGTATGTAAGTTGGGGTTGAATTCGTTGGTTCTCCCACCTAAGGGGTTAAGTCTTGGTGCCACTCACAACTCGTTTTGTGTTGTAGGTTATCGTATTATACAATTTAGGCCAGCGAATCATACGATTGTATATGTATAGCGAATTATACAGTTATATGTTTGCTATAGAGCGCAATTATGCAAACTTTGCTATAGCATACAAATATGATTTTTTTTGTTTGTTATATGTGAAAGTTGCCCTATTATTAACTATACTTTTAAAATATTACCTACTTATCACTAATTAAGAATTTTCTACCATATATTGAGAAAGTACATCTAGATACATGTAATTTTGCTACTAGATACACTAAAATAAGGAGAGAGGCGAGCGTCCTAAATGCATATATCTAGTGTAATTTACATGTATTTCTTATACCAGATAGATAGGAGAGTGACGAGGAAGACGGAAGGGAGGAGAATAATATTTATTATATATCCTAGTTACATGCTAATCCATTTAAATACAATGTTCTTGAATAACTACATATAATATTGACACGATGTATCTTTTATCTAGAACTAATTGACTGTACCAAAATATAACAAGATTCTTAATATTACAAATGAAAGTATACATCTAAACAATTAGCTCATAAAAGTATATAATTTTTTTTGCAGCAAATCACAAAAAGAATAAGAACTTTTTTTACAAAAAAAAATATTATTAAAGAATTAAAAATCGATTGGAAAAAATTTAAGCTTCTCATCAATCCGTTTATATATGGAAACAATATCTTAAATACAATTACGTGATTATTATATTAATTGGATTTTTGATTTTTTAAGAATTAGTCATGAATACAGATTTCGATTGTCATTAATTGTGGTTAGAATTCTACTAAAACTCCTGGTATGACAAATAACAAGAAACCTTAAATATGTCATTATTATTTTTTCAAAAAACAAAGACAAACACATAATGAGACACATTTCTGCATATCTACTTATTATTAATTATACTTTTAAAATATTACATATCTTATCACTAATTAAAAGTTTTATATCATAAATTTAAAAAGATATACTTAGATATATATAGTTTTACTATCAGATACATACACTAAAATAGGAAAGAGGAGGGAGGAGAGTGACATAGTCATGTATCCTATATGCATATATCTGGTATAATTCACACGTATTTACGATACCAAATATATAATAGAGTGGCGAGCGAGACGAGTGAGAGGATAATGATATTTTGTTATATATTCTAGATACATGCGAATCCGCTTTGATACAATATTTCTAGAATAAACTACACATAATTTTGACTAGATATATCTGAAGATACATTTATCAAAAATTATTTAAATGTACTAAAATCTGCTAAAATTCGTAATATTATAAATTAAAATATAACTAAATAAT
This sequence comes from Solanum corneliomulleri, assembly GCA_027704805.1. Lineage (NCBI taxonomy): Eukaryota > Viridiplantae > Streptophyta > Magnoliopsida > Solanales > Solanaceae > Solanum > Solanum corneliomulleri. Next base: position 8,659,394 of record JAKWIY010003054.1, on the reverse strand, counting down.
TAGCTCTCAAACTAATAAAATTTAGATAAGTTTCTAAATAACAATGAATTATTATGTTCGAGCGAAACCAACTCGGGGTGTAGGAAAATACCAACTTTCAAGGGTTGAGGACTGAGGAAATAAATTTTTAATTTAGGATCACACGTTGTATATTTTATTCATTTGGATAAGAATGCACAAAATAAACTTTATGATATTTATACGAGGTGATAAAAAAAACAATTAACTAATTTAATTATTTCGAGAAGCTACATTCCTGATTAATGATTATTATATTTTAACACGGGATTTTAATCGATATTTTGCGTGTATAATTAATTTATATGTAGAAGTTGAAAAACTGTGACTGTAATCTTAATTTAATTTATATTTAAAAGTTGAAAAAAAGTATTAGACCAACAGTAGACTCCCTAGAGACCGATTTTAGAATTCAAATTCCTAGTTTAATTTTAAAGGTTCTTCCTGGTGTTGAAAATTAAATTTATTAATTTTTGTTTTGTAAATTTAGACTTACTATTATTAATTATAATTTTAATAAAAATTTTAATTTATAAAATTGGACTCAGATGAATACCGTGCCTAAATGATATAAATAAAATATCGGCCACTAAATCTTTTTTAAAAAATAATAATCAAATCTTAGCAACATGAAACAACAACCAAAGAAACATTAAAAATAATGCATCTAGAAGTTCAAATTATCTATAAAAGAGCTGAATGATTTGAATATTTATTCTTGTTTTCACCGCTACTTTTCATGTGCAATCAGTTGTTTTCCTTCTACGAGAAATTACTACAATAAAAACAACTTTTGGTGACGTTAAACATTAAAATTAATAAAAAATATTAAAGTCTTTATTTATATTAATTAAATTCTATTAAAATAAATATCACTAAAGATGTTAAAGACATATATAAAAAATAATAATTATCATTAAAAATATATATTTAATAATAATAATTAAAAATTAAATATCGCTAAGATATTTTTGTGATGTAATTGTTAATGATTACTTTATTACCATTTCCATTTTCCGCAATAATATAATTAGAGGGCACATCGTGGCAATTAATTAGATCTTTAATTTAATATATACACAACATTTTTTCATGGCAATTAACGATTGTTCAAAATATTCTTTTTTAATAAACATGTAGATATTTTTTCACAATGGAGTTGAAATTTGAAACAGCTTCATCAGCATTAAATTAAATAAGGTTGAGCTTAATTAAACCAATTATTAAAAAATTCCCGTAAATCAATCATTAGCACAAGGCAGAATTCACGTTGTTGAAAATTTCTTTAAGGGATAGAAAAATATTAATAGGGGTGTATATGATCTGATTCAGATTTTTCAAATATCAAATTATATTATTTGTACAAAAAATTTTAATTTATAAATTAATTCAAATTAATAAAATTCGGTTTTTGGGGGGTTTTTCAACCTCAGGTTTATTTGGGTTTTTTAAATACCAAACCAAATTATTGGGTCAAATTTTTAAATTTATAAACCAAACCAAATAATAAATCTCAATTTTTTTTTCTGATTTTTGGATTTTTTCGATAAAGTTTGCATACAAACATATAATTAACTTGTGCTTCAACTATTTCTTTAGTCCAACAAAAATAAAATTATCTATGGTGTTTTAAAAAAAACACAAAATATGAGATGAGTATTGATGACACAAAAATATTCAATTAAAAATAATAATGAAATCATCATATAAATAAATATTGTAAAGTCATAATAAAAATGATCATAATTTAAAAGTACTAAATCATGCTAATAAGTTTAATAAGTATTAGTTATATTACTAAATATTTTTGGAAAATTAAAATTAAATTATGTATTTTAATTATCTAAACCAATGTAAAACTAAAGAATAAATATTCAATATTATTGTCATTCTTAGTGTTAAATTAATTTTCTTTTTGCATTTATATTAATATAATTTTGATTTAAGTTTTATTATAATTATCAAATCTATGAACTAAAATCTTTATTGGACCATTCCGAATTCTAAGTTTTAAATTTGAAATAATATATTTAAAGATAAAACAATGAAATAATATAAGAAATTTTTTAAAATTATATCAAAGTAAATATTTTTATGCATAAAATAAATTTTTAAAAAAACATATATAATGTCGGGTTGGTTTGGCCTCGGATTTTTTTTAATTAAAATCAAATCAACCCAAATATAGTCGGATTTTTTTTCCAATACCAAACCAAATCACTAATCGGATTTTTTTCAGATTGACTCGATTTGTGATTTAGTTCGATTTTCTGTTCGATTTTATACACCATCAATTATTAATTCATTGTAGCGCTTGTATGCAAAATCCACTTTGATTATGTGATATAATTCTATTCACACTAATTAGGTTTACTAATAATATATCCGGTATAATTGTACAGGTTGGGTCTAAGATGATTAGGTGTTTACGTAACCTTACTTCGATTTGATGAAAGTAGAAAGATTATTTTCAATAGACACTTGAGTTACGAAAATCATAGTAAAACTTAAATATGTAAAATAAATACAATAGTGGGGAAGTCATATAAAAAAAGAGAAAATTACGCGATTAAGCAAACATATACTAGCTAATTAGCTAACATAGTTACAGTTTGCATCAATTACAATTCAGAACTTACTTATAGCTATAATTACATACTTTCTCTCACGCCTCTCTCCTCTCTCTCGCCTCTCGCCCCTCTCTCAATAATCTTGCTTATCACTCTCCTCTGTTTCAGTCATCTCTCCTGCCCAGTCATTCTCTCGATTCTCTTCCGGCAATCTCTCACTTTATACAAATAAAAATATATAAAATGTGTTTGTGTTTGTATAAAGCGACAGATGTTGTATATAAAAATATAAATACATATTTCTACGCCTTATACAGTTAAAATTATATCAAATACAAATCTGGCTAGTTTTTTTTTTGTCGTTTCTCTCTCGCTTTATAATTATACAAATATAATATATATTTTTGTGTTTGTATAAAGCGAGGAGAGATAAGATGTACAAATGCAAATTTTTTAGCTCGATTCAATTGTATACGAGTTAAAATTTTATGTAAATATACAAATACATTCATTGATACATATACATAATATTTATATATGTACATACAATTATCAAATTGATATACATATACAATTCACTTCTCGACTCTCTGCCTTTGTCGCTCCCCTCTCTCCCAATCTCGTTAGTCACTCTCCTCTTTGAGTGGTTATATGCCAAAATCCCCGGGAAAAAAATAATGAACACTGACTACGTTTACCTATGTGGAAATGAAATCATGTTGATCCCTTTTAAATGATTGGGAAAATATTTGGTAAAATTATAATAAGTCACACGAGATACAAATTGTTATAGTTTATATTTTTGGGATGTTCGAGAAGGAACTCAAATTATTACTATATTTTATATTTTATTGGGAGTACTAACCAATTGTTTTAGTTTATATTTTATCGTATATTTCCAAAAGGACCCAAATTGTTATTGTAATATAACAATCAAATTAGGGTTTGTATCATTTGATTTAGTTTTATATTAGATTTATTGATTTTTTTTTAATTTTTAAATATGCTAAAGTAATAATCAACCCATTAAGATCTTTTATGAATTTTATATTCTTAACAATTTGATTTTTGGTTTAACCAATAAAAATATGTTCATAAAATAATTATAAATTTTTCAATAATTTGGTGTGACAAGACAAAATAGGTGTAACTTATAGAATACTCATAAATAGAAACAATAATATCTAATATGAGAAGAACTTTACAAGTTCAACACAAATAAAAGAACTAGGACAATAATGTGAATCAAAGGCTAAATGACAAAGATAGTACTCCATCCGTTCCTTTTTACTTATCCAATTTTAACTTCTTACTTGTCCTTTTTAACGAATAAATTTTAGGAAAATTTTTATATAATAGCAAACTAATAACCTAAAATAAATGGAGTAGCTAGGGTTTTATTTAATTGTGCTCCATAGCAAACGTTTGCAAAAAATTATCAGGCGCCTCTCTCCCAAATATTTCGCTCGCCACTCTCCTCCAATCTCTCGCTCTCTTCCTCACTTTTTATACAAAAACAAGTATATAAAAATTGTTTCTAATTGTATAAAGTAAAGAAAATTATATAAATAAATATACTTTTGTTCTTCTCTCTCCCCTTTTCCAGATCTCGCTCGCCACTCTCCCAAATCTCGCTCGCCACCCTCGCCTTTTTCACTTATACAAACAGAAGTGAAATGTATAAATTGCGTTTCTGTTTGTATAAAGCGTGAGAAAATTGTACATACACATGCAAGTACATATATTTTCGTCCTATACACTTATAATTATACAATAAAAATACTCCCCTGCCCAGTTTCATTTGTCTTTCTCTCTTTCTCGTTTTATACATTTTTAAATTGTATCTAATTTCTCTCTTTCTCGTTTTATACAATTCGATTTAATTGTATATTCCTTGTCAAGTCTCTTTTGTCTTTCTCTCTTTCTTATATTATACAAATTCAAATTATAAATAATCGTTCTATACACTTATAATAATACAATTCGTTTTATACAGTTCTCTGCCCAAGTGTCTTTCTCTTTCTTGTTTTATACACTTCGTTTTATACAATTTTCTTCAATTGTATATGTATAGCGAATTATACAGTTTCTATGTTTGCTATGGAGCACAATTATGCAAACTTTTCTATAGAATACAAATATGAATTTTTTATTTGCTATATGTGAAAGTTGCCCTAAATAAAACACAATATTTTTTAACCTATATCCTCAATTATTTACAGAATCAATATTTTTTTTAAAAGGTTGAACCTCTTTAATGAGTAAATTAATCTTGGAATTCTATCAATTAATGAAGGTAAAATGGTAAACTCACTATGTCAATTATTATTTTCTTATTAGTGTTCCAATATGGGCTACCGATTTACCCAATATGATATTAATATTTAATATTATGTAGAATAAAGTAGTATATTACTAATGTCTAGATGAGCTATTGATTTATCCAATAAACCAATATTTAAAAATCAACATCTCACCAATAATTCTTTTTGTAAACTTAGTAAAAACCTGTTAATCCGATAATCTTATAGCCATAACCCAATAATATTTTTTTTTTGAATTTATTTATTAGTCGATTCAATTATTTCACACCCCTAAATCAAATGCTAATTTTTATAAATGTTTTGTCCATGGAAGCAAATTGTATGTAGTGTTGAAGAAAGCTTGAAGACTGATGGAATATATCGAAGGAACAGATCGAAGCAGGCTTGTAACTCAACATTATAATTAACAATAAACTTCTTGATTTTCCATACTTACGGGAGAATTTTACATGGTATCATATCAATAAAAAATTTTCGCTCTTTAACGTATTAGATCAAAACCAAAACAATCACAATATCGAGCTGCAATGACCCCTTCTACCAACACTCTTTCGACCTCTTCACCTCATCATCTTATTTTTTCCTCCTCCATTAAACTTAAACCAACGAATTATCTTATATGGAGGATACAAATATCTCAGTTGATTCAAGTAATGAGATTAACCTACCTCATTACAAAATCATCTAATATTACCTGTTCCACTGGACAAATTACTGAGAAAGTTGTAGCAGGCGAGTAGGGTGAAGAAGACAACATTGTTGCTGTGAGAGGAGAAAGATGTGTTGCTAAGTAGTTGGATCTCAGGCACCTTGACAAAGAAAGAATGTACTTGATCGTAGGCTGCTCAACTACGAAGGAGATGTGGGAATGCTTGGAAGAAGCTTATCTTCAAGCAAAAAATATAAGGAGTTTCAGCTCAAACAACAATTGCAAAGTGTGAAGCTAGAAACCAAAACAATTGACACATATATTAAGAAACTTAAAGACATGTGTGATGGTTTTTAACCATTCACAAGCCTGTAGATGAAGATAGCATAATGATTGATTTTTCTAAAGGTCTAGGTCTTAAGTACAAGACCTTCAGGACTATCAATCTAGGTAAGACACCATATTCTACTCCTAATCAATTTGTTAATACTTTCGGGGGTTTTGATATGAGGGAGAATGAAGAAGAAGAAGAAGAAGAAGAACTGTCTCAACAAAATCATAACATGACACTCTCTTCCCAAAGAGGCAGGAGAAGAGGAAACTACTTTCAAAGAAGAGGAAACAATAATTTCGATTCTAGAGGAAGAGGCTTTAAGTCTGCTGGACATGGAACAAGTTCTTATAACACAAGAAATGGACCAGGTCCTCAAAACAGTCCTTCTAGTGACAGTCGTGAAAAAAATAATACTGATGCATGTTAAATTTGTGGTAGGAACAACCATATTTCTTTTAAGTTTTTTTACAGGTGGGATTAGTCTTACCAAGCTGAAGATGAGCTACTAGAAACATTGGCTTCTACTAATCTACAAAACACTACTAATGACACCTTGTATGTCAACTCATGAGCAAGTAGCCATATGACACATATCTCATGTATCCTAACTGACCTTAAACACTACAATAGATCAGATACAATCATTATCGTGAATGGGTCAAAGTTAGACATAACACATGTTGAGAAAATATTTGGATCAGGTCTAAAGCTAAAAGAAGTTCTTGTAGTCCCTAAGATTAATAAAAATTTATTGTCAGTTAGTACACTTGCAAAGAATAATTGTTGCACTCTTGAATTTGATGAAACAAACTTTGTTGTAAAGGACAAGAAGAAAAGAACATTGTTGGCTAGGAGAACTAAAAAGAATGAATCATATGCTTTAGAAGATAACAATCTCTATGCTTTAATTGCTGCACACGATTGAACACGTCAGAAAATATGTGGCATACTAGATTATGACACCCTAGGTTGAAGTCTTTAAAAGTTTTGAATAGTAATAGTTTGAATAAAACGCCTACTGTTTGTTCTAGTTGTCAGTTGGAAAAGAGTTGTAAACTCAATTTGGGTTAAGAAATAAAATTGAGAAATTTTTTTTATTGAAAATTCATTGTGATTTATGGGACTTGCTCCTGTCAAATCTTCGCAACATATGAAATATTATGTCGTTTGTTGATGATCAAACGAGATATACATAGATTTATTCACTGAAAAAGACATTTGAATTTTTTGAGGTCTTTGTAAAATTTCAGAAAATGGTAAACAAATAATTTTTTAAAGAGATTAAGATTTTTCAGTGTGATGGAGGTGGTGAGCTTATCCAAACAGACATCATTAAGCATTTGGAAGATCATGACATTGTGAGACAGATTTCTTGTCTTGACACACCTAAACAAAAAGGATTTGTAGAGAGAAAACATAGACATATTGTGAAGACTGGGTTAACTTTGCTACTTCATGCTAACCTACCTTTGTTTCTAAGGGTTGAGACTTTCCTCATTGCAATATTCCTTATCGATAGACTGCCTTCATCAGTCCTAAACACGGTGACCTTGTTTGTCACTACAATAAATTCGATTATCAGGTAAAAATAAGTTTATCATTTTTAAATTATATTTCGTCACTAAAAATATTGTGAGACAAAAAATAATTCGTCGATCAGTCGTCACTAAATGTGTCTCTAAAAGTATACAAAGACGATTTAGTGCTTTGTCGCTGAAAGTATTATATTAACTACAAAAAGAAAAATTGTACCCAAATGCTTAAACATTTGTGACAAATTTATCAAAAAATTATGTTTTATTTTAGTTAATATTATGTTTTGTCCTAAAAGGGTTATCACTACCGAAAAAGTTATATTGTCGCTAATTATTTAACTTCAATCAGTGACGACATCAATTGTTTCTAAAGTTATATGTATTTCGTAGTTGAACAAAATGTTTTGTTGGGAACTCGAACTCACAACCTTCAAGTTGAAAGTGAGGAGTTCTTACCATCTGATCAACTCTCTCTTATGTCACATTTTTATTTTATTTTTAACTTCATTCACTTCTTTCACATTTAACCTTGATAGATATAATATATTATAGGATTATTAATACACATAAACAAATGCATGAAATTTATCACCCACAATTTATTCAAATGTAGATTATATTTTAAATTAAACTATATGTTTTTAAAATATCTTCCAATATATTCAGTACCATTATGTCATACTAGTTATTTATTTTTATAAATTTTAAACATTATTTAGTACAGTTACAAATTTAAATAAAATTAAACTTTTGACTTTATTTTTAAAAAAAATGAATAATCGGTTCAATTTGATCAGTAAATCAATTGTTTAAAAAAAACATCAATACCCATAACTATAGTACTTCATCATAATAAATTTGAAACCCCAGTTGGTTCATTTCTTTCATTGGTGCTTTCTCTTTTTAGTTTATTTCAATTTTCACACTAATGGAAAAAGTTAAAATAAATTCATGAAAAATTTCGCACCTTTGCAAAGTCTAAATTTGGATATCGATGTTATCTTTGCATAGGTTATACCTACGCCTGTGGAATTACTATTAAATATATAATTATCTTTAGGTAAAAACAAATTGATCGACTTAGTCTATGAAGTTCACCAATCAGAGATCAATAGACACACAAAATTACACCAAGACTTTGAGAAATTATTTTTTCTATCGTCTTTATTGATGAATGTATGTAAAATAAAAAAATGTTAAACCAACAAATATTAACAATCTACTGGTAGAACCATACACCACTCACAGTACTTATAACCTGGATTGTAGTTTTTAAATGATGCATTTTATAATCACGTAATTAAGAAAATTGATAAATTGAACTTTTTCAATTTTACAAAATCGATTGAATTCGTTGATTTTAATATTTTCCCTCCCAATTAACTAATGGACTCTGTCTATTTCTTATGAAGACTTGTATTATTTTTTTTTGTAAGTTGTCACTTGTGATTATGAATAATTGTAGCAAAAAAAATTAAATTTACCTATGAATTTCGTAGCAAATAGTTGAAATACTCACTACAAATTTTAAGTCGTCGCTATTTAACAACTTACATGTTTTGTGAAAAGAATTTTATCATCACTAAATCACAGATTGATTAGAGACAGTAAAATCTTTGTCACCAATTATTTATTAGTGACGAAAATAATGTCATAATTAAAGCTAATTTTTATAGCTAAAACTTATAATATTTAACTACAAACTATAATTTGTCGATATTGTAACAAAATATTTTTTAGATGAAATTTTTTTGTGTTAAAAAATTAATAAATTTTATGACAATGAATAATTTGTCATGAATTAGATACACTATTAATGACGAAATAATGCGTCACCGATAACTTTAAATTTGTGACTAACACTAACAAATGGCGTCACTTGATTTTTTTGTGGAAAATTTTAGTTGACAAAACTTTTCTACGAATTTTGATGTTTCTTCACTAAAAATATATATCTCATATATTTAAGCATGAAAATTACTTTTGTCACTAAAAGCTAATAATTAGTGACAAATTTTATGTTGTAGCTAATAATTTGTAGCTATATGTCATATTTATTGTAGTGTGTTAAGTTGTATAGGGAACAACCTAATTGCAGCAACCTAAGAGTGTTTGGGTGTAGATGATTTCCACATATCAAGGGTAGCAATAATTTTAGTCCAAATATCTACCCTTGTGTGTTCATACGGTACAACAACTTACACAAAGGATATATATGTTATCATCCCTCTGCAAGGAGGGTTCTCATATTTAGACATCTTGTGTTTGATGCAAACACATTACCCTATGTGTCTCCAAAGTAACTCTAACTAACATTGATATCTCATCTCATCTTGCTACCTTTGTTAAATCTTTCTCTAAACTGCAGATACATGATAATTTTGATTCAGGGGAAGTACAGTCTGCTAGTCCACATATTAATAGTGATAATGCTGCTATAACTCATATACTCATTGATGATGATAGTACTATTGACCTCTCAAGCGTAGGATTAGATGATGAGGAACAAATTCACAGTAATGATCCATACAGTATTTATTGACACTCCAAGTGTAGATTTTGCATCTTCTAGTAGCAGTGAGGAACAAGTTGCACTTACTTGTCTAGACAATGAGCATCATCAAACAACCACTCTAGTTGATGTACCAGTTGACCATCAAAATGACAATGCTATACTCCAGTCAACTATTTTAGTTGATGTACCAATTGAGGTACTTTCTGCACCATAAAGGCATCATATGATCACCAGGAACAAGAAAAAGGAACATCATTTGTCACTTATTGCTCGCATCAACACAAAAATTATGAGAGAATAACATAGTACTAAGGAAGCACTATGTTCACCTCATTGACTTGCAACAACTCAGGAAGAAATCAATGTTTTACATACTAACAAGACATGGATTTAGGTGTCCAAATCTCCTTGCATAAACTTCATTGGCTTAAAATAGGTGTTCAAGACAAAATTAAAAGATGATGGAACAATAGATAGAAATAAGGCCAAACTTGTGGTAAGAGGATTCTCGCAGATTGACGGGATAGATTTTGAAAAAACATTTAGTCTTGTGATTAAATCTACAACTATCAGGGTGGTTCTATCCATTGTTGTTAGTTCAATGTAGGAAGTTAGAAAACTAGATGTAAAAAATGTCTTTCTGCATGACTTCCTACAAGAGGAAGTGTACACGAGTCAACATCCTGATTTTATTGATCCCCAGTATCCTCAGCATGTGGGTCTACTTAAAAGGCATTGTATGGTCTTAAACAAGTGCCAAGATTTGATAAGATTAACATGCATCTCTTATACCTTGGTTTCATCTGTAGTAAGGCTGACCAATCCTTATTTACTTTGAAAACTCATAAAGGCAACATATATCTCTTGTTATATGTGGACGATATTATTGTCACAAGAATTAATCCATCTCATGTCTCAAAGTTGGTTTTACAACTTAGGAAGGAGGTTGCTATGAAAGATGTTCGTCCTTTATACTTCTTTCTTGGACTTGTGGTGAAGTATTTCGAAGGAGTAATTCACTTAAACCAAATCAAGTACACTACTGAAGGCTATAAGAACTCCTTTAGCTCAAAAGCATGGTTTGCATGAAGCTGTGGGAAGTATTATAAATGCATCCTTGTACAGAATGATAGTAGTGAACCTTCAATATTTGACCCTCACAAGACCTGGTACCACTCATGTTGTGAATTTAACAAGTCAGTTTATGCAAATCCCAAACATTGAACATCTTCAACAGGTGAAAAGGATTCTCAAGTACATCAAAGGTACTCTATCCTTTGGACTAAGAATTATTTCACAATCACCATGTAGATTATATTGCTACTCAGATGTTGATTGGGGAGGTTGTACCACAACTAGTAGATCAACTACATGCTACAGAATCTACCTATATGCAAATTGTATTTCTTTACCTCAAAGAAACAGACCACAGTATCCCGATCGAGTGCTAAAGCTCAGTGTAGAGCACTAGCCTCCACTGACGTAGAAATGACTTAGACTTTGTATCTTCTTCATGACCTTGAACTGTACCTTCGATCTATCATACAATGTATTATGATACATTTATGCATGCTAGAACCAAACATATTGAAGCAGACTACCATTTTGCTCGTGAGAAAGTGTCGACGGGCAACTTTTTACTCAGTTTGTGAAGTCCAAGGATCAGCTCGCTCATATTCATATTGAAGCCTTAACAAAATAGGTTTTTTCTGATTTTCGCAGCAAGCTAGGAGTGACGGTTCCTCCACTCACTTGCTTGAGGGAAAGTGGTGGAGGAAACTTGAAGATTGATGAAACATGTTGAAGGAATATGTCCATTGAAGCAGGCTGATGAGTTAGTGTTGGAGTCATACTAGGACTAGACTACTAAATCCTAAGTTATGTACGATTAAGTTACTAAATCTAGGAGTCGACTAGGATAAGATATTTGACTTGTAATATAATACTACTCATGTAAATTATTGTATTGTAGTAGGATTTCTAGTATAAATAGAATTGGACTCTTCTCCTATATAAGGAGCTTGTAACTCAACATTATAATTATCAATACAATCCTTGATTTCTCTATACTTACGTGAGAATTCTACATATAGCAATCATGATTAGAATTATTGGTGGTTTGAAATTCTCATGTGAGTGGACGAGTTCCTTTGCTTTGTTTGGATGTTTGTTATCCATTGTACTATATTGTATTATTAGTTAAAATGCAATCTTTGTTTTGATGACTACTTAAATTATATTATATCATGTCGTTTAAATCAATTGTTAAGAAACGATGAAAAGACTCATTTTATATAACGACCGTTTTGGTATGATCATGTCTTTACCTTGATATATTCTTCTCATTTTGTCTTTACTTATTATTTGATAATTTTATTTTATCTTTTACCCTACCTTTTCATAGTAGCTCTACCATGTATCATATTTTACTTGTCGGTTTATCATTCAAATTGTGAATATGTAACATTAAATGCAGATGGAGAATGACACAATCTATTCAAACATTTTATTTATAAAAACAGTACAATACGATACCATACAACACACCACAATACAGCACGATATATTATAAAACAATACATAATAACCATCCAAACAGACATTTCAGAACCTAAAAATCTTTTAATGATATGAGAAATACATTAACCTGGTGATTCTAACATGAGGAGATTGTTTGAATCACTCATCATTTTCGATTCTAAGGTTATGAGTTCGAGTCTTCAAAGGAGCAAAAAAGGTGAGAACTCCTAGGTAGGAATGGTAAAAGAACCTAGTCATTTTCTAGATGATTCCGAATAGGTATGTCTTATTGAGGAGAAGATATAGTTTTTGTATGCGTCAACATTTGAAATCAACTCGTGGTGTGTGAGATTTGGGAAAAATTATGTTGCTGTTGCTAATACTTTTAGACTTGGTATGTTGAGTTTAGATGTCTTTGATGTGATGACTTTCAAATTTTGAGAAACGATATGTAATAGACTCTAGATTATTTTGTATTTCTTATTTTAATAATGTTTGGAGTTTTGGCATTATTATCATAGTGCATAAGTTGAATATATATATATATATATATATATATATATACATATATATATATATATATATATATAGATATATATATATATATATATATATACATATATATATATACATATATACATATATATATATATATATATACATATATATATATATACATATATATATATATATACATATATATATATATATATATATATATATATATATATATATATATATATATATATATATATATATATTGGGGTTTGCATTCGTTGGTTCGCCAACCTAGAAGGTTATTCTGGGTGCCCCTCATGACTTATTTTGGATCGTGACAAAACCACCTTCAAGGTTTTCGAAACATAAAATGGGGAAAATGGGGTAAAACCCTGAAAGGACAACCATAAACCATCTTTGTTGTCTCTTAAGCAAACACATGCTTGCTTAAGAGAACCCCACATAAATTGGGACTATCAAGATCACAAACAAAGATTCATTTTTGCGAAGGTAAAAAATGAATAGGCTTTCTATCATGCCATAGTCCACACCCTGGACATGATCGACATTCGATAACCATTTCTGATCCCCAAACGAATTCATGACCTAACTAACTATAACTCACTTGACTCTAAAAGATACACCAAAGATTAAATAGTTGAGCATTTAACATTCAAGAAAAAGTTCTAAAACACCATCTTGAAAATACTAAACATAATTCATAAGCTAAATCAACATCTTGAAAGAACAATGAAAATCATCTAATTATGTACATCTATAAAGCCTCTAACAATTCAAGATAGATGTCGGGACAAGATCCATGACACCTCAAATACTACTAAATTTGAAATGGAACTGCAGTCTCCTGGAAGCAAGGAGGCCACACCAAATATTGTCTATGACTGTAAGGTGATCTCAATGGAGCGTCCCTTGATGATCCCAAACATCTATATTTGTATCATAATAAGATAAAGAAGTGGAGGGAACGTACCCATACAACATCCAAAAAGTAGATACATATGAAAGAAATAAAGGTGACTTAGTGTTTGGAGTATAAAGCAAATCGGTTAGCCTGACCTTGCCTCATCATTGAAATTACAAGATAGTTGTTAACGTATAAAAAGGGGGAGATCATTGCCCGGTGAATGAAATGGGTCTTAAAGATGGAACTAAAGGACGAGATTCTATAAATTACAAAGAAATATTAGAAAACACGCATAACAATATTCCTAAGTGGAGAATTTTTATTGCACACAGTACTTTAGGTGTTTAGTGGAATTTCCTATGGATTAATGTATTACATTTGTTATCTATAAATATTGGTCTAAGCATAAATGTAAAAGTTGAATTTGAACAATAAAAAACCATAAACTTATATACTTGTGCATTAAGCTTTCTATTATTTACTAAGCTTTATGTCAAAGACTTAAGAGTATCCGGATGCTAAATTTGACTTGCAAAATGGCGGGACATGATACTTAGCTCTCAAACTTTTCTATATTATATCATCTTTGAATCTAAGATCAGTTATTATTGGGTATTATTTGTCCCGAGCTTCTTATCATGATTATGTTTCAGTTTTTTCCTAATTGAAAGGAAAACATAAATAGAATTTTTCTTAGGAAAAAGTTTTGTCTAGTCCTTTTCTAGTAGGAAAAGGTTTAAGATTATTTAAATAGAGATTTGTTCCTTCTGACATAATTATCACTCACAATGTAGTCCTAGAGGCTTTCAGAGTTTTGGTTAGGGGAGAATTTGTGGGACACAAGTGATACATTATCACTTGTGTGAACCTTCTTATATTCTGAGTTAATTGGTTGAGGATATTACCCCTATGTTTTGTACTCTAATATTTATATAGTGAAGTTCTCATATCCTTTGTGGATGTAGGTCTATTGACCAAACCACGATAAATCTATGTGTCAATTGATATATTTCTCGTTTGTCTTCTTACTCATAGTCTATCAAGGTTTAGTTTATTAGCTTTTGCATAGCACTAAATTATTTCGGTCCTAACAAATGATATCAGAGTAAGGTTGAGTGGTTTTAATACTTTTTGAATCAGGTAGAAGAATGGGTGTTCATTGTGGTAGGTGTAATTCTAACAACAACCTATTAGATAGTAATAAAAGATTTTGTTGGAGAAATAGTTGTGGAGATGTTCTTTGTGTGAAGACAGAGATTTAATGGAGGTGATTATGAAGAAGAGATGCAAGCTACTGAAGATTATGTGAAGAAGTCGAATAAAATTTATTTTGTAAGAAATTCAGGCCAAAGGGAAGATTTGTTGGATATTATTTACCGCGAGTTTCTTATCATAACTATGTTTTCTTTTTCTTAAAAGGAAAATATAAAGAGGAAAAGGAAAACATAAAGTCTCCATATTTGGTATGATATTATTATGGTAGGAAAATATTTTGGCTAGTCCTTTTCTTGTAGAAAAAGGTTTAGGACTCTATAAACATATGTTAGTTCCTTCTAACATAATCAACATTCACGATGTAGTCCTAGAAGCTTTGAGAGTTTTGGTTAGGAGGAGAATTAGTGGGATACGGGTGATACATTATCACTTGTGTGAACCTTCTTACATTTTGAGTATAGTTGAGGTTATTTCTCTTTGTATTTTTTACTCTCATGTTTAAATAGAGAATTTACTCATCTCTTTATGGATATAGGTCGATTAAGCAAACCATGTTAAATCTATGTCTTTTGATATATTTTTTATTTGTCTTGTTACTCATGGTCCATCGAGATTTTCTTTGTTAACTTCCGCATGACACCAAATTATTTTGATTCTAACATTTGCCTCATAACTTGTCTTTGGATCTAGCTCAAATATCAACCAACTAATTAAGTTCTATCGTTCCATGATTACATTTCATTATTGTCCTTGATAAATTTTACTAACAAATTTTACTGTTATATTTATATAAATAAACGAGTTAAATAGCGTGTATTGATCTTGACTGTTAGGATCGGAAATAAGCAGGTGTAAATGCGGAAGCTAGCAAAGCAAACCTCAAAAGACCACGAGTAAGAAGACAACGAGAAATATACCAAAAGACACAGAGATTTAACGTGGTTCGGTCAATCGACCTACGTCCACAAAGGATATGAGCAATCCACTATAAACATGAGAGTACAAAATACAGAGGGAAACAACCTCAACCAATTCACTCAGAATACATGGGAGGTTCACACAAGTGATAACGTATCAAGCTTGTGACCCACAAATTTTCCCTCTAACCAAAACTCTCAAAGCCCTTAAGACTACATTGTGAATGTTGATTAAGTTAGAAGGAACGTGCCTCTATTTATAGGGTCCTAGACCTTTTCCTACAAGAAAAGGATTAATCAATCAAAAACCTTTTCCTACAAGGAAAACCTATTTATGGTAAGAAATTTAGGGCAAATAAAACCCAACAAATCTCCCCCTTGGCCTGAATTTCTGACAAAATAAATTTGTCCACCTTCTTTACTTAATCTTCAACAACTTGTTTCTCCTCTCCATAATCTCCTTTGCAAAATCTATGTCTCAACACAGAGAACCTCTCTGAAACAATTTCTCCAACAAAATCTTCATTACTGTCAAAAAAGGTTGCGACTATAGCTACACCCGTCAAGATGAACACCTCTTTCTAACCTAGTTCAATCATCGATCATCGAACCACTGAACCTGACTCCATCATTGAATCTGGCTCTGATACCACTTGTTAGGATTGAAAATAAGCAGGTGTAAACGCGGAAGCTAGCAAAGCAAACCTCAAAAGACCACGAGTAAGAAGACAACGAGAAATATACCAAAAGACACAGAGATTTAACGTGGTTCGGTCAATCGACCTACGTCCACAAAGGAGATGAGCATTCCACTATAAACATGAGAGTACAAAATATAGAGGGAAACAACCTCAACCAATTCACTCAGAATACATGGGAGGTTCACACAAGTGATAACGTATCAAGCTTGTGACCCACAAATTCTCCCTCTAACCAAAACTCTCAAAGTCCTTAAGACTACATTGTGAATGCTGATTAAGTTAGAAGGAACATGCCTCTATTTATAGGGTCCTAAACCTTTTCCTACAAGAAAATGATTAATCAATCAAAAACATTTTCCTACAAGGAAAACTTATTTATGATAAGAAATTTAGGGCAAATAAAACCCAACATTGACCTCATTACAAATTCAGTTGTATTGTTCCGATAAATTGTTTAGCGCTTATCGAGGAGAGTCTGACATGAAAATATATTTTTTGAATCCTAAACACCAAGGGGGATACTCTCTAAAAGCACTCAGCAAAATGGATAGTTCAACAAATCCATCCACTACAATATTACACAAACTTTAAAAGTAGTTTGCCCATAAATGAGCGAACTACAATGCCTTATTTATATTAAGTCCTCACGCGAATGTGTACTTCTTTCTTCCTCGCATGAAGTTATATCTCTTTCTTCAACAATAAATATGAGATATTCACTCCATATTTTCTTATTCATATTCTAGTTATTTTATATTTTATATTTTAATTTTTGAAATTTAATAGTCATGTCTCAACAATCAGTAAAGTTTATATTCAATGGAAACATATATTTGTAAATTGAAAGAATATTCTAAAATGAAAACAACGAGGTGATGTCCAAGAAATCTCATTTTGTAAGTTTTGGAGTTGTGTGCGTTCAAAAGTAAAGTTTAGGCATGAAACTCACTATCAATAGTTTAGATATGAAACTAAAAAAAATAGATAATTTAGATGTGTTATTGATCTCTAAATATTCAATTTTTATTATAAACATATATTAAGTTTTTTTTTTTTATTTGGTAAACATATATAAAGTTATAGTTGATATGAAATGTGATTCTTTGTTTGATATGCCAGGACTCCTTTCATGGGAATATATTCTGTCGTATAAAACTCAATATGTGATTGTCTTTCTCGATCTGTCCTAATTATCAAAATAAATAAAAGGTATATTTCTATTTCATGGTATATTGTGTTGTCTTTTCTATCCATATCAGCGTGCATAGTACAATATTGTTCATGATATATGTTTCATGCTGTTTTATACCACTATTTTCCAGCATCTAAGAACATTTTGTTTGAACCAACCTTTTTGTTTAGTGGAAAAGGATAAAAATGGTTTTAAAATATATAAAATTGGAAAAAAAAATTGTCTTTCTATTATAAAATCAAGCTCATAAGAATATAATCATAAAGAGAAGAAGATAAAAGAAGTAGATAGAAGAAGAGGAATTTTCTTCTTATTCAAGTGTATTCAAGTCTCATCTGTATATCTTACAATAGTGAATAAACAACCCTATTTATAGAGTGAGAAATCACTCCAAAGGTCACCATATTAAGTATCATAATAAATAGATACATTCTTATCCAAAAAGGTTCATGTAACCTAGTGAATATGAATGGTTGTTCATGTACCAACCTTATGGACTATCCACTCATTCAATGAATTTATAACACTCCCCCTTGGATGTCCATAGATAATGTGTCTCGTTAAAACCTTACTAGAAAAAAACCCTGTGGGAAAAAATTCTAGTGAAGGAAAAAGAGTACACATATCTTTTGATACGCACTATTTGTTGTCTCATTGAAAACCTTGCCAGGAAAACCCAGTGGGAAAAACCTCGGTCAAAGGAAAAAGAGTGCAACACGTATTATACTCCCCCTGATTAAAAGATCACTTAATTTCTTGTGATGATGTCTCCAATCTTCGTACATTGTGGTTGGTATATTTTTTTTCAAAGAAAAACCACACATTTCTTGAATATGGTGTGTCATTTATCTCAACCAGACGCACTTTCGACTTGCTTCATGGAGGACTTTTATTTCTGCATAACAACATTTGCTTCATTGATCGCCAAGATATTATTGTGCCTCCACATGCAAACATGTAGCGTGCTTGAGATAGAGCTTTATGCGGATCATATAAATATTCTGCATCTGCGTAATCAATCAATTTTGTCTTGATTCCTCGGGATAGAATAAACCCATAACTATGGTCCTTCGAGGATATTCAATCATGTGCTCAACACCATTTCAATGTCCTTTTATCGGGGAGAAACTGAAACAAATATCTGGTCAAATATTATTAGTAAGATGCACTAGTGCCCTGATTGCACCAAGATAGAGTTTCATCACCAAGAAACTCTTCATCCTTCTTTTGAGATCAAACTGAATCATCATTTATGTCAAGTGATCTCATAATCATTGGGGTACTCAATGAATGCGATACATCCACATAAAATTGCATCAAAATTTTCCAGTGTATGTGCACTGTTAGACAAATATTTTATTTGTCAAATTATCAATCTGTAGGTCAAGACAAAAATTTGTCTTACCAAGACCTTTTCATAAAAATACAAGGACAATTAGGGTCATTCTTTTGTACCATTTTTCTTCCTTGACTATTTCAATCGATATAAGGATTCTTGAAGCTTTATTGGAAAAGTTTCTTTCAAACTCTTATATGCTTCAGATACCTCAATTGTTTCAAGGATTTTCATATAACCTTCATTGTCTAGCTAGACATAACAATTATTCATTTACATGCATTCAAGTTTCATATGTTGCCAGATCAAAACAAACCTCATTGCATCCACCAAAGGAGAAACATCTCCACTAATGTCAGGATTTTTGCGATAAACCTTTATGCCCCAAGGCACAAACCGTATTTGATATCTTACGGTTATACTATCGCATAATAATTTATTTGTACCCCACTGACATTATACCTTGATTTATGGACTACCAGTCCAAAATGTCACTTTTCTAAGTGAAACAAAATATACTTGAATTGTGCATTTTCCTTGGCCAACCATTTATCTGTCCGCACTATATGACAGATTTGAATTCAAGATCCTCATCACAATTTATATCATTGAGCGCTATCTCATATCAAAGATACCATCGACGGTTATTTGATATCGATTCCAACAAGACATAAATTATCGAGATCTCTTCATTTTTCATTATTTCAGGTACCTGAACATTTTTCAAGATTTTATGAAGTGTTATGTCAATGTGCTCTTTTATAGCACTTGCCTCATTATCATGACCATATTGATCATTTGCTCCTTCCTTCTTCAAGGAATTTTATATTTGGAATCGATTGGTCTATTACGTTTTCGGCGTATCATAGACTCTGTCCTTCAAGGACTTCACATTGGAGCATTTGCAGCTGAATTATATCATAGGGTCAGTACATTCATCTGACAACTGATTTGCAACATTATGCAACTGAATTATCCCTTGAACTTTAAGTTCACATATTTATTTAAGGAGGATCTAGATAATTCATGATTAACCTCACACATAATTTTCAGCTGTCAATCATCTCTCCCCCTAATGTTAGAAAATCTAACATTCATTCCAACCTTATTTGGAAGTTCATCTTTGTGCGTGGTGGAACAATTAAAATCAATAACCGCACATTCAACATTTTAGATGAAAATTATATGGTTCCTGACCCTGAACCAATTTTAATGGGGAAACCTTGTTGGTTTGATGCATACATGTGTTGCTACATGTTAAATAAATTATCTCATACCAAATCTTATTTGGGAGTTTTGTTCTCATAACCATGATTTAGCTATAATTTGAGGCATACAATTTCTGCTAAATCAACCAGCATTATCAATATAATTTCATAGTTTGGAATTGTGCTCTTAATTTTAACAATTCGAGCAAACAACCTTACAAAAATCAATTTGTAAGTTGACAACAAAATACATGTGACCATCGCATAGATGCATTAATCATATAGTTGCAAATGATCTACATGACAGGTGAACGAGCCCATATTCACCCTTTTATATGTTCCAAAATTTTTAGGGGATTACAGTCCCAACCTTAGCTGGTACAATGATCATTTTATCAAGAGAACAAGCAACAAAGAGAATTCTTGAAGAATCTTTATTTCTTCATCATATAAATCACCTGAATTCTCAATCACGTTTGCATCACATTTAATTGGAATGGTCAACCAGTCATGCCAATTAATCTTTATTTTAGTACACTTATAATTTACTTTTACATGTGATTTCATCAGCATGTACATGTTTGTATGGAACAAACAAGAGGAAAAGTGGGGTAA
This sequence comes from Solanum corneliomulleri, assembly GCA_027704805.1. NCBI lineage: Eukaryota > Viridiplantae > Streptophyta > Magnoliopsida > Solanales > Solanaceae > Solanum > Solanum corneliomulleri. The sequence goes on along the minus strand of JAKWIY010003054.1, from coordinate 8,638,322 downwards.
TCTTTTACATAAACATTATAACCCTCTTCGGTTGTAGTGATTTATAGTCTCAATATTTATTTTCATTCATCCGAAACTTAAAAAAATTCTTTTGAGACTTACTACAACCCCAATATTATTCCTCTGATAATAGCACAACTCGTTAGAGCTTGCAATTAATTTTGTGTACTATCGCATATTGCATGACACCATCCCTATGGTGAGCATCTCCTTCAAGGAGGAAATTATATTATTATTGTCATGGTCAAAATATTACGAGCAAGACGTCTTTCTTGCTTTACTTTTGTTGTACCATAGGTACACAACCAATGACAAATTTGTATTGCCATACAATAATGACCACAACCCTTATAGGCAAGAACTATTTCTTTCTTTTGCCCTTTCGGTAGTTCATACCATAGTGACATATAAAACGTACAATACAATTAGCCATTTCTGTCAAATAAAATTTATTTCTTCTCAAATTTTCCGTATAGATGAGAAGTGACATGTATCTTTTTTTTCCAAACCTTCCATACAGATGAGTTGTGGCATATATCCAACCCATAATGATTTTATCACATTTGGACCCATCCTCTTATAGAATGGTCGATCATTCACGATATTCATCACAAGTCACATTCTTTTCAAGGAATAGACTAATTATTTATATGTACTTCATAAATTTGCATTATAAGCACATTGTCATGGCTTTAAAATTCATCATATTTCCATGACACACCTCAACATCACTTTGAAAGATTAAGTGTACCATCACTTTATCTTCTTGTATCATGATAGAGGATTTATAAACTTGTCAAATTATTGGGTTGACAACATTCACAAGTCTAATGACCTTTCATACGATTTTGATCATAAAAATTGCCTTCACATTTTGAAGGACTATTTGAAGAACTCATAGTGTTCTTCTTTTTATCATTACCACAATGATGACTATTATAATTCTGTCCCTCCACGCCCTTATTCATATCATTAATTATTTGTCATCTTTCAGACTAATCATTCACTGCTACCACATTCATATGATTGAATGGAGCAAGTCAACAGGCGGATTTCAGAGTTATCACATGTTGCTATCACATTCTTTTCATGGAATGGAGCAAATTCAATATGATGAATTTCAAGACATTTCATCAAGAATATATTATTTTTATTAGTCATCATTTTATCATCGATATGGTGCATTGGCTCAAACTCAATGTCTTACCCATATAAGGCGTGTTACGCCATAATTCTATGAGACTTGAACTCAATCACGGTGCATCAAAACTCTAATTGATGTCTTACCCTTTTGGTGCGATAGAACTTGAATCTATCGTCTTATTCTCAAATATTTTTCATTATGGTGCATCCGGACTTTAACCTGATGTCTTACCCTTTTGGTGCGATGAAACTTGAATCCATCGTTTTACCCTTAACCAACGGTATAATAAACCAAAGTACAACATGACTTATTCTTTGAGTCATTCAAAACAATCAAAATAATATTCAAACTCATGCTATTAAAATTTTATACCTTCTTCTATTGTAAGAAGTTTTGTATAGCATGTCATATTAAACCAATAGTAGTATATGTCTTCGGTTCGTGATAATTGTTAGTGACTGAACACTATTTTATTCTAAATCATAAAATATTTTAGAAAATACATACCTGATTTTATGCATATAATACTTCGATCTTCATAACGAGATCAACCAAAATATGAGCTAAAGAAAAACAAGAACTCACCCTCAATTAGATAGAGACTCGTGCTGATAACGTATTATAAAATCAAGCTAATAAGAATATAATCATAAAGAGAAGAAGATAAAAGAAGTAGATAGAAGAAGAGGAATTTTCTTCTTATTCAAGTGTATTCAAGTCTCATCTGTATATCTTACAATAGTGAATGAACAACCCTATTTAAAGAGTGAGAAATCACTCCAAAGGTCACCATATTAAGTATCATAATAAATAGATACATTCTTATCCAAAAAGGTTCATGTAACCTAGTGAATATGAATGGTTGTTCATGTACCAACCTTATGGACTATCCACTCATTCAATGAATTTATAACACTTTCGTTAATAATTTGTTAAAAAATATTATATTATGTATTACTTATGGAATAAAAATACACATTTTTAACTGACATATTATTTCTTTTCTATTTAAGCGCACTAAGCAGAGTATGTTCCTTAACGAGGAACTATTTTTAAATGGTTCCAAATTCTCAAGAATGATCAATCAAATAATGTTTGTACAAAGGAGAATTTGTACCGTTCAAATATTAGATTGTTAAACACATTTAAAAATGAATAAATAATACTAAATTTTTAATCCTATTTACCAAAATATGTGAAGTTGTACTAGTGTGCGGCAATTTCGATTTTGCAAGGATAAGTAAATTTATGAAACAATTCAACTAACTGAAGTCTGCCACATCGGATATATGTGGCGACACGATCTTGTTTAACAAAAAAAACGTTACCATAATTTTCTTAAATCTATCTTACGTCAACAAATTTTATCCTTATAATTTTAATTGCCACGTGTTAATCATGACAATTAATCTACTCAACTCCACGTCCTTATATAATCTTGTATAATTGGACTAAAATACCCTTGATTTGTTTTTTTTCATTGGTAGACCTATATATATACACATAGAGTTCACAAACCTTTTCTCCTCATCAAATAAGGTTCTTAATTATTTTTATTGTATTATGACCCAAAAAAACTAAAAAAATAAAATGGCGTTCAAGAAAACATTACCCCAACGTATTTTTAGTGCATACAAATTTAGTGCTCCATCTCTAACAACATGCCGTATAGCTTCATCAACTTTGGTGGAGGTAAAATCGACGATTTATGATAAAATTACGACTTCGGATCGCCGACGACGATTCCTTCACCAATCATTGGCATCCTCGTCGGTGATCCAAAGGTCACTAATTCCGACGGGAGAAAAACTCCGCAAGAAATTACATGAGATGGACGTTATTACAAGAGATAGGACAAGATTAAGTAATGGAACAATACTCTTGCCTCGACGGGCCCCACCACGACCCGATTCCGTAGAGGATGCGAGAAAGATTTTAAGGTTGTCACGACTTGAGACGTTGAAATCGAAGATAAGGAAAATGGGAAAAAGTTCAATTTTATTTGCTGAATTTATTGAAATTTGTAAAGAAACATGTAATTTGGATGATGATCAAGGCATGGAATTTGCTAAGAGGCTTGACGATTCTGGTGATGTTATTATTTTGGGAAACATCGTTTTTCTCCGCCCTAATCAGGTTGGTTTAATTTATTTTCCTTATTTTTTATATCCTTAAAATAAAATATCTACTCTGAGTTTCTTGATTCAGAATGAAGGTTAGAGTGATAAATGGTTGATGTGAATTCGGATTTGATTTTTTATATAGAAACTTAAAAATAGTATTGAGTCAAAGTAGATAAATATTTAAAAAGTATATGGTTAAAAGAAAATGTCATTTGACCGCTTAAATAGTAACTAAGACAACTTATGAAATATTTGCTTACGAACCTAATTATTACTATATATTATCAAAATTAATAAATTTCAAATTTTAAATTCGTCTCTACGTTACAGGTGATTCAAGCCATGCAAGAACTAATGCCGATGCACCAATTAAATCATGAGAAAGAACGAATGAAGGAGCTTGAAGAAATGGAGGTGGTAAAAACATCCATTGACAATAAAGCAGAATCATTAGTACGTAAAGAAATGTGGTTTGGACTTGGATGTTTGGTAATTCAGACAACAGCTTTCATGAGGTTCACTTTTTGGGACTTAACATGGGATGTTATGGAACCAATTTGTTTCTACGTCACATCAACATATTTCATGGCTACTTATTTTTTCTTTCTTAAGACATCTAAAGAACCTTCTTTTCAAGGGTTCTTCCAAGCACGTTTTAGTACAAAGGAAAAACGACTTATGAAACTTCATAATTTCGATCTTCAGAGGTATAATGAGCTCCGGAGAGCTCAATCATCGATTGTCAATTAATTGGTACCTGAATCTCTAATTGGTACATGAAGGAATCAAAATAGATGAGGAAGGATGGGAATTTAAAATATTATCGTTTTTCTTTAAGAAATACTATAGGTTTTAAAATAATTTGAGTATGTATCCTGTGGCGGCTTATTAATAGGTATGTAAGTGAAGAGATCACTTAGATTTTTTTTAAAAAAGTTTTCTGTCTCGATGTTTATTAATGGATTTTTTTTTATATATTTATGATCCGTATATGGTAAGTTTGTAAGTCTATCGTGAATTCATTATCCCTCAATATGGTTTGATGTTTGTCAGTTTAAACATGGGCGACTCGAGAACTTTGATAGCTTAAAAGTCAAAATGAATTCAAAGTTTTAGGCCTTTTTTAAATTATAATAGGAAAAACGCACAAGTATCCACTCAACCTATACTCGAAATCTCAGAGAAACACTTATATTATACTAAGGTCATATTACCCTCCCTGAACTTATTTTATAAGTAAATTTTATACCCCTTTTCGGCCTACGTGGCACAAGAATCTTAGTATAGTATAAGTGTGTCTATGAGATTTCGGGCATAGGTTGAGGGGGTACTTGTGCATTATCCATCCATAATAGTAATAATAATAAGGCTTAAGTCATCGATAGCCCCTTAAAGTTGTCTGCATAATTCATTTAGACACCTCAACTGAGACTCTTACCTATTAGACACTTTAATATTAATAAATATTTATCTATTGAACATAAAATAACAACTATCTTTACAAATATTGTGCGTGTAATACACACTCTTTATCTTGACAAAAATTACGAATAGAACTACGACACGTGGCACATGGGCCCATTATTTTAATTTTAAAAACTAAAGAATATTTTCCTTCCTTTAATAATATATAAAAAATTAAATTAATTAAAAAAAATCTTTCCCCCCCACCTTCACCCCGACCTAACCCCCATCCCATCTAACTTACAGCCCTTTTTTCTCCATCTTCTTCTCTTCTTCTTCTCTTTTTCTTCTCTGTTTTTCCACAATCACCATTCCTCTGCATAACAAAAAAGAAAATGCCTAACCTCATCTCATTTCGAATTCATCCACCAAATGTTTTTCTCTTTCATTTTCTTAGTTATATGTTATTCCTTCGACGACTATTCCGATTTTATAAATATAATCGACCTTGATAAATTATTTTGAAATCGACAACAAAGAGAAATAAAATTATATCAAAATTTTATAGCATTTCTAATAAGTTTATGAATGCTGATAGTTGCTCAATTGGAGTTATTGAAAATAAAAAAGTACAAATATTGGTCAATTTTTTAACTCCAAATGTTCCAGTTTTTCTTCTTCTTGAAAATTCAGGAGGTAATTTGTTTACAAAAAATGAAAAAAAAATGAATCATAACAAAAGGTAGAGAAATTTGAAGTTTTTAAAATGGTGGGTTGAAGGAAGATGAGTGTGGGTTTTTTTTTGTTTTTTTTTTTATGATTTAAAAGATTTATGCTCAATTAAATTAATTTTTTATATATATTTAGTCAATGCATGCCAAGTGTCAACAAAGTAGGTATAAATATTTATAAAAAAAATTAAAAAAATGCATTCACGCGCTCAGCAGCAGTGAGATACACTTATTTTGCCACATCAGCGTTTTGTGTTTAATAGACACATTTCTTGATAATTTAGGTGTTCAATAGATATAAGTCCTAGTTCAGGTGTCTAAATGAATAATCGGGACAAGTTTGAGTGGCCGCATATGACTTTGGCCTAATAATAATAATAATAGTTTTCAAAATTAAAATAATGTACTCATATACTAACAAAATCCTAGCAGCTCTATGAACGTTAGAGTGATATCTCAGGTGCCCTCGCTTGGAAAGCTGAAAAAGACTAGGGGAATGATTCAACTCTCAAAAGTGAGGATGAACAAGCTAGTCTACAAAACCCTTGTAATGTTAGCAGAAAATGATCCTATCCAAGAGCCCCGACCAACAACGCCAGTTGTAATTCCCAGTAGTGGAATTTTGAGTACTCCTGTATCCTAGCACCCAAACATGAAACATAGTGGATAGAAGGGGAAATCACTAACCTTAGGACCATCAGATCCGCCAGAACCCACCAGATAATACCACTAGCCATATGACTCGAAGATAACCACATGTAAAGGCAAATGATCCACAATCATGTAGGTTTCCTGATACCACCATCCCAATCCAAACGCCTGGAAATGTAGTTTTAAAGAAATATGCACATAAGCATGTCACTATCAATATTGGCGTTCAATCCTTCATTCTCCTAAGATGTACATTCAACTTTCTCATCTTCACAACATCACCACTGCCCCTAATCATAAGCCGACTTGAGGGATGAACTAATTGCACAGCAAGAAAAACAACTAATCTCCAAGACCCTACTTACATGGCCTAGATAATCAAAGAGGGGATGGAGCATACTTGGGTCTCCAGATCTGATGCATACTCTGAGGTAAATAGGGAACCTCAATATGAAGTCGATGCTTATACCTTCCAAAGGCTACTGTTCTATTCATTTTTCCCATACCTATCTAACTTTCAAAGCTACAAGTGGTTGTCTTGGATACTACTCCTTGTACATGTTTGATTGTGCTTTTTTATGTGTTGGTCTACTACACATATCATATTAGAGTGGTTCTTGGGTAGATTGAAATTGATCGAATGTTCAACACCGTATAGATAGATGATATCATAGGAATCCTTGGGTGGTTGAAAGGTTTCGCATATATGGTTGTTGATGTGACGTTGGAGCATGTCTCATATCTTTGTTTAGTCAGGTTGATGGCTTTAGTCTTTGCTTATATTCACAAACTAAGGCTATACATGTTTTGTCATGTGTTACAAAGTTATTGTTGTATGTTCATATTGCGTATATTTGAATCAGGTACATGATCCTATCTATACACTTTTGTTTTGATGTGTTGATATTGCACTTGGTCTTCTTTTATTGATGAGTAGGAGAAATATTCTTGGGTCCTCATCAATTGTGATATGAACGTTTTCTGAGCTGATTTTTTTGGGTTGTCATGGGTTCATTGTTTGGGCTTAAATATCTTTGTTTTTGGATTGCATCCCTATATGTTTTGATACACAACTTTCATATTCTAGGTGAACTATTTTTACTATTGAAGAATTTAGGTGTATAAATGAGATTATTATTTTAGATTCTAACAAAAGGGGTAGAGAAGGGTGATAAACATAAGATGGAACTGGATGGATTCCTATATATGCACTCAGCAAGGGGAGTTTAGAAACTAAACAATCGAGTATAAAACTATTATTTGTGCAACTTGTGTTTCATTATCAAAAAGAGAGAGACTAATAGATTGTGTTAAGTTTTAATAATGAAAATATTACTTTAACATAAAAATTGAATGACTAAAAGGAATAATTTGGGAAGGATTGAGTCACTATACAAGTGATTAAATTCGCTACACACAAATCAGCGCAATCATCTACTAGAAAAGAAAAGCTGGATAGATTATAAATATAAGGAGAAGGTTAAAAAAAGAAGAAGAGACTTTAAGATTACAGAAGTAAAGACTATGTCAAACTAGGATATATTTGACTTGAATAAGATATAATCGATATTAAAATCATCTATACTCAGAGGTTCTTCCAAAAAATCTAAAGGAAATCCTTGTTGTAACCGAAGGAAATTGAACTAGACACCACATTGATGATCTAAAAAAGCATTAAAATATCTTATCTTAATTTACTTTATGCACCTTGATTATCAATTACTTGTGATACTAACTTGCAGGAGAATCCAACTAAAGTTCTACCTTAGTCAAATACGGTAAATTATTTTAGATTCACCCCCTATCTTGATTTTCAATTTCCTGATCAAACACCTAATAGAATGGATCTTGCACCTGTGAAGTAATCCTAACCAAACTCATTGGATGGCAATGAGGCAAGTTTTGGGATATTTGAAACATACACAATATTATACCTTGCATTACAATTAACTTATGTCATGATTGAAGGATATAATGATGTAAATTGGATCACTGAGTCCAATAAAGTAAAATTCACAAATGAGTATGCATGTACTTTTGGTAGAAGAGCAGTAACTCGGAAATCATCCAAAACAGATATGTATCGCTCGCTTTACAATGAAACATGAATTTGTTTCTTTAGTTGAATAAGTTGAATGACTCTAAAATTTCTTGAAAGACAATCCGTTCTGGTCCAAACTCGTGGAACCTATTTGCATATCATGATAGTCAAGGAGCAATAGGTAGGGCAAAGAACATCATGTACAATGAAAAATCTCGTCACATACGACGAAGACATAATCCTGTAAAAGGACCACTCTCTAGTGGAATTATTACGATTAACTATATAAAGTATAGAGATAATGTGTTAGATCTAGTACTGAGAGACATTTAAAAGATCATCTAAAGGAATGAGTTTAAGGCTTCGGACAAGTCATCATGGTGGTAACTCTACCTAGCAAACTTGGGATCCCAACAGTTAAGCAAATCAAACAAAGTTGTGAATGACTGTTCGACATTGTCAAACAACTCAACCAATTCTCATGATGAAGACAATGTTTGGAACCAATGATAAAACATTAACACTTGTTAACGAGTTAGTTAAACTTGAAAATTTCTAATTATTTGCTAAATTTGAAAGATTTGACCAAATATTGTATCTATGTGATGACACAGTTAATCACCTATATATGTGTGAAGTGTACACCGCTTAAAAGAGAATCATTGTGAAAAATATATTTTTATATACTCACAAATTTATGAGGCGTTAATAACTGAAATGAACACAATCTTAAGAATCATAAACGGTTGATTGTGTTAAATATGATTGTCTAGATATTAATCAAATCTCAATGGTTCAAATATATCAAATCTATCAATTGACCGAATATATTCGAAACATGTTCGTTATGGAAAGTTCAAACGATTACCTACTTATCCAAATGCAATTATTCATTGCTTTTAAAGTACACATTTGCAAGTGTATTCCTTTACATTATTGGGTATATAGTAAGAATTAGTGAAAAATAGAGGAAAGATGAAAGGAGGAAATATAAAGTATCCTCTTGTTCTTTAGTCAAAAACAATTATCTCCCTCATTGGTGGTGAAAAGAAAATTTCACTTGTTTAAACAAGGAAAACTTCTACTAGTTGTTAAATGAGTTGGAACGAGGGACCCCCTCACGCCCTCATCGTTGTTTGTTCGCTCGAATACGACTTTTTCTTTGGAAAATGATCAAGAAATTGATTTTTGGACAAAGTTTTTATTAGTTAATTAATTATTTATTTCATCAAATTATTAATTAATTAATTGATAAGTGGCCAACCCGAAATGACCCAATCCAAAGATAATTGGCACGACCCTTTGTGTAAACATCTACCATTTTATTTAAATTTTCCGCTATTTATAAATGACTGTTCTGAAACGTTGGTATATAGAATTGTTCTATCTTGAAATCTGAAATGATCTATTTCTGTAAACCTTGAATACTAAGGGAAATAATTTCCTTAAAAACACATCGTGTATTCACTTAGCTCGATTATTTTTCCTTTTTATTTCGTCCATTGTTATAGAACCTTGTATGTTTTAATTAAGTCATTAGCTTCTACTTATTATTTTTATTTCTATAAAATTATTGTTATAAGTATTTTTTTTAGCACATATTAACTAACATTTAGAAATATGAATAACTTTCAAAAAACGTACATATACACTTTTTCAAATTATAGAAAATTGATGTTCAAAAAGTCCAGCATATTTGAATCTAACTAGAGTTCACGTTGGTGGAGGAACTAAATCGAACTTCAGGCTATATTGAAGTAAGTGGCAGAGCCACCATATATTATTTTTTACATAATTAAAATAATATTTAAATATATTTTTATGTTTGAACCCCTTATTAAAATTTCTCAGTGCTCTAGTTATTGAAGCCCCCAACTCTTTGCCACCTTGGATATATGTGGCGACACGATCTTGTAACCATAATTTTATTAAATATGTATGACGTCATCAATTTTTTCCATTTACTTATCTTGTCCAATTATCCTAAAATAGCCTTGATATATGTAGTGTTTTCATAATGAACCTAGACCTATATATAACGGGGAGTTCACAAACATTTCACTTTCTCACACAAGGTTCTTAATATTTTTTATTATATATATTGTGACGCAAAACTAATTTATCACAATCCAATTATATCAATGGCATTCAAGAAAACACTACAACAACGTATTTTTAGTGCATACAAATTTTGTGCTCCATCTCTAACATTAACATGTCGTATTACTTCTTCAACCATATCGGAAGCAAAATCCACCGATAAAAATACAGATCCACGTCGATTTCTTTACCAATCATTGGTATCCTCACCGGAGATCCGCCAGAAATTACATGGGATGGACATTAGTTCGAGAGATAAGATGAGGTTTATTAATGAGGTACTTTTGCTTCCGCGGCCCCCACTCCAATCGGAGTCATTGGATGTGGGGTCCATGATAGGTGTGCAACTTGAATTGTTGAAAACGAGGCTAAGGAAAATGGAGAAGAGTTGGATTCTGTTCGCTGAATTTATTAAAATTTGTAAGGAAACATGTAATTTAGATGATGATAAAAGTCTTAAATTTGCGAAGAAGATGGATGAATCGGGAGATGTAATTGTTATGGGAAACTTTGTTTTTCTAAGACCTTATCAGGTTGGTTTAATTTATCTTATTATCTTTAGAATCTTTAATTTTATTTTTTATTTTTTTTAAAAAAAAAAGAATTTTCATAAATGTTATAATTTACTATACTTTGACAATTTATGGTCAAAGGAACTATCCTTTGACTGATAAGTTGGGCCGTTTCCAAATAGCCCAAATCCCTTATTAACTTTTTAGTCCTAATTTTTGTGTATATATTGTAAAACATTCATTATATAATAATTTGAGATAACTAGTATTAAATTTCAAATTTTAAATTCGTATGTACGTACAGGTGGTTGAAGCCATGCAAGAAGTAATGCGAATGCACAAACCAAATCACGAGAAAGAAAGAATGAAGGAGCTTGAAAGAATGGAGGAGGAAAAAACATCAATTGACAAGAAAGTAGTATCATTAGTACGTAAAGAAATGTGGTTTGGACTTGGGTGCTTTATAATTCAGACAATAGCTTTCATGAGGTTCACTTTTTGGGACCTAACAAGGGATGTTATGGAACCAATTTGTTTCTATCTCACATCAACATATTTCATCACCACATGTATTTTCTTCCTTAAGACCTCTAAAGAGCCTTCTTTTCAAGGGTTCTTCCAGGCACGTTTCAGTACGAAGCAAAATCGACTTATGAAAGTTCGTAATTTTGATCTTCAGAGGTATAATGAGCTCCAGAGAGCTCACTATCCGCCAAAAAAATAGATGGAAGGAAGATTGTTCATTTTATTTTTTCCTTCTACGAAATATGTGATTTCAAACAATTTGAGTATGTATCCTAGAGAACATTTTGGATTTCTTATTGAGTTTTCTTTGTCTATACATTTCTTATGAGGGCTTATGCTTCCTATGTCACTCATTGTCCTCTCACCCAATCACCCGTTTTGTGCTCTCTAAGAACCTTCAACAGCTTTTTAACATGCATTACTATTATTATTCAATATAAACACTAACCACGTCATCACATTAATTAATTATATAATAGTGACTTATTATTATGACTTTTATGAGAAATTGCAATTTTTATGAAGGTTGTGATCTTATCGAAAGATTGTGATTTTTTCAAAGGGTTGTAATATTTCCGGTAAGGTAAAATAAGGACCTTCTTAAACTACCATTTGTTGTCTAAAAATAGAGGGATTTTCTCTCATTTTAAGAGAACCAATTTTCTGGACTTCTCCTACTACTACTAAATCTAGTATTCTAAGTGCACTTTACTATCATGGAGTGGTTCATTACACCGTGGTTATCGGTACGATACACTGGCGAGTAAGATCATTCTATCTCGGGAGAATATATATTCCATTAACCTCGGATACTTGAGGGGAATAATTTCGCATTAAGGGAACATTGTGCATTCAGTGGGCTCAATTTTCTTCTTTAAGAAAAATATTTTATATATTGTTTCTGAACTTTTTCTAGTTCTGTTTTCTCTACTGGTTTTAGTTTTTTATACTATTTAAACATTTTTTTATCAAGTTCTTTAAAGTTTTTGGTCTTAGTATCTTAGAAATATAGGATGGACCTTAAGGAAATTATTATACAGTTGGTATTTCTTGTATTCTACTGATTGAAGAAAACAAGTAATGGAAGTAGAAGATTAATAATGCACTACTTCTCCAGAATTTGGTGCATTGTTTACAAGGTTGAAGTGAGAATGTACTAGAAGAATTGATGATGTTTCAGTTAAAGATTACACTAGGCAACCTTCTTATTATTTATCTAAGGAGGAAAATAGTTTCTAAAAGTTATATTTAGAGTCCAGAGCCTAAAGGATATAAAAAATTATCAAAAATTTCAAAAATGGTATATAAAATTTTATACTAACCAAAATGGCAAAATCGCTGGAACAACAGCGATTTACTCCACCGGAAAAAGCAAAATCGCTACTACTGCAGCGATTTTGCACAATGTGATTCTTTTTTAAAAAAAATTCAAATCGCTCCCATTGTAGCGATTTTCAATTTTTTTAAAAAAAATATTTTTGTTTGAAAAACGCTTCCAAAGGCAGCGACTTACATTATTTTAAAAAAAAAAATTGTTTGAAAACCGCTGCGATTTTCAATTTTTAAAAAATATTTTTTTTAAAAAAAATGTAAGTCGATGCCAAAGGCAGCGATTTTCAAACAAAAAAAAGATTTTTTTTTGAAAAATAATGTAAGTCGCTGCCTTTGGCAGCGTTTTTTTTATAATTTTTTTTTTAAAAAAATTGGAAATCGCAAAATCGCTGTCTAGGCAGCGATTTTAAAAAAAACATTGAAAATCACTGCCATGATAGCGATTTGAATTTTTTTTAATAAAATCACATTTTGCAAAATCGCTGCAGTAGCAGCGATTTTGCTTTTTCCCTGTGGAGTAAATCGCTGTTGTTCAAGCGATTTTTACCGTTTTGGTTAATATTAAATTTTACGTACCATTATGAAATTTTTGTTAATATTTTATACCCTTTAGGCTCCGAACTCGTTATATTTATCATGTGTCTTTGAAAAAATATCGTCTGCAAACCATATGTTTTTGAATGAATTTTCCTTGAAAAATAGTGTTACCCTTTAGAATTCTTTAGTTTGCAGAATGAGATGTGCATATTTTATAGATAAGATAATATATCAAAATGTTAAAATTGAAAGGCTATTTGAAAAGAAAAGCATATCTATGTGATAATATAAGGATATGTTTTATTCTATTTAGAGACTTAAAAAAACTTTTTTTCAGTTTTATACTCCTTGTGAAATTTGATTGTGACTGATTTTTGTTGGCTAAAAACTTTTGTAGTTTCATACTATGGATAAAGTAGATTATGCAATCTATATGAAGAATATGAAACTTCACCTTATAAATCAGTGTTATACTTATGATTTTTAATTAACTTCGTTGTTAAATAGAAACAAATTATACAATTTTTTGTGTGTCTATTGTTTTAAATATTAAGTGGGTACGTCTAATTGTGAAAGAAAAAAAGTCCACAGACTTAAAGTTTGTAATTTTTTACCTGCAATAGGTGTCTCTAAGAATGAATTTTGACATTGTATAAAGATTATCAAAGGAAATTGAAGCACTATAATTCTTTTATAGAATAATATTTCTAAAAGAGGTTTCATTTTATCAATGACATTTGATAATATGAAAAAAAAAATATATGAACAAACTATTTTCAAATACTCAAAAAATATTTTTTGTGGTGGAAAAAAATTTCTCATACTCAAAAAATAATTTATTTTAATAGACATATTTTTTCTCAAAAGTTCATGTACTTATAAACACATATAAGAAATTGGTAAAATATTGAATGCTTATTTCGAGACTCCTAAATACTAAAACATATAGGTATGGTTAACTAGATCATTACGGATGGTCCCAGAAAAATTAGATAAAAAAGATAATTGGTTAGTCACATTCCCAAATATACATGGATTAAATATACATATTTAAAAAATTGAGAAATATTAAATTTATATCAACATCATTAATGCTATAAAAAGTCATGTGAATCCTTTAGAAGATATTTATATGGTTAACTAAATCATTATAGGTGGTCCTAAAAATCTTTGGGCCAAACAAATTCTGCAGTCATAATCACAAATCTTTTAGGAAAAATTACTTAACTACACAATCTTTCTTTTCATAATTTTTAAAATTTCTACCTTTTAAAAATATTTCAAAAATCCTTTTTTCCTTTTTTTCTCATTTTTCAGATACATTATTTACCATCCCTTCAATTCAACGATTTTTTTCCTATTTTTACGCCTAAAATCACTCCCATATATCAACAGCTACATCAATCACTCAATTTTTTAATTTCAAATATATTCTCTCTCAATTTCATAAATTTCAAGTTCCTAAAGAGATAGAACTATTTTTTCATTAATTTTTTATTTTTAATTCTTCAGATTTCTTTTTTTTTAATAAAAAAATTATTGTTTTTATTTACAATTTTCATAGTTACTATATCATGTAATTGACTTTTTTGTTCAAATTTAATTTTTGTTATAATGTATCTGCAGAATGTTTATAGTGATGGTTGAATGTTTGTAGTTGCCTTTTGTTGAATTCTTTAGCGATTAAGTCAACATCCATCTAATGATTTCTGGCTGACTACCTTCGCATGAGATATGCAACACTATTATGGAAGTACGATCTCAACAGGGTCAAGGTGGGATATGTTAGCGATTAGCGATGACCCACTAAAGCTGAAGAGCTATTTCACTTCACAACAATAAGATGACTTGGATCATATATATTAGTGATTATGTACCAATTCACAGACAACTTTTGATGTTTATTTTTTGTAAGACACATTAATTAATATTTTGGAGGGTTTATTATCTTTCAAGAAACATTTTCTCAAGTTTTACAATTTTTTAAAATAAAATTGTTTATTTTGAATATTATATTTGTTAATGTTAGTACCTTGTTATGTTTTGTCTATTATAAGTATTTTAGGCATCATATATTATCTGATATAAAATATCAAAAATTCTGTATATAATACACGATTATAAGTATTTTATATATCATATATTTTATACTTTATATTAATTGTAATATAGAGTATTACAATTAATATATAATTGATACTATATTATTAGCAGATACAACATTTTTCAAAACTATATTATGTATATGATACACAATTATTTTTTATATAATAAAATTTGTATGTATCACAACACCTGTAACTATATTTTTATACTTGATACAAATCAGTTAAGTTTCAATATATTTAGTACCTTTTAACATTATGTCTCTTATAAATTTGGTATAAATGACTATAGTTGATACTATATTATAAGTTGACACAAATTTGTCAAATAATATATTTTGTATATGATACATAATTTTTATGTTTTATGCTTTCAATAGCACCAAATTGATGTGTATAAGTTGATACACATTTGTCAAAAATGTATATATAAGTATATGATACACAATTATTATTTATTATACTTTCAACATCACAAATTGATGTGTCTCACAAAATTAAACCTGATGTTATATATATATACAATTGTTCCAATCCTCTAAAGTTATAATATATTATCTTTTAACATTATGTCTCTTATCCTATACATATTACAATTCTTATCCGGTACATTTACAACACTTGATACTATATTATCTGACACAAAAAAATTAAAAGAATTAAATATCAAATTCAATATGTTAAACAAATCAATACAATGTAATACTTATAAACAGTTACATATACATTAATTACTTAACTAATAAGACGTATATTTTAAAAGCAACTTTATATCAAACACAAAACAATACAAAACATGTATACCGTATTCACTTTATAAAAAATTAACAAAAAAAAAATATAGCAGAACTGAAAAACGTAGCATTACAATTTATTGGATCAGAAATTAGTAAGCTAAAAACACTTTTTAATGTAAATATCTGTAACAGTGGAAAGAAATATTATAATTTGAAAAATTATTAGATCTGAAAAAATAAAGAACTCCAAAAAAGTATTGATAAGATTCTTTTGGGAAGAAAGTATAAGTTCTTCGGTTGTGGTCTTCTTGTCCACATTGCCCATAACAGTTCATGTTTGATGTTAGTTTTTCATCTAAATTTTTTTCTTTTTTTTTCTTGATCTACTGGACATTCTTTTGTATCTTGTTGGCAAGAAAACTTCTTTCAAAATACAATTCGAAATTGATCAATCACTTTTGTCCGACATTGATTCCATTGGACTTTCATAACACACTAATACACAGATGCAATTGTACCAAATATAAAATAATAATCTCTCTTGACACCAAAGGTTCAAGAAGCCAAAACAACATCCCAAATCAAAAGAAAATAAAAAGAAACAACCATAAAAAAAAATCAAACTTTTACTGTGTTGTCGAAGAAAAATGAGAAGGTTTCACAATTTGAAATTCAAAAATGCCTAATTCAGTTAGAGGTTTATAAAGATTGATTGGTAGAATTGTTAAACGTCCGCATGATTCGTGGGGTTAATTATAATTTCCTTTTTTAATCCTTTTTAAGCAGTAAATTTATAGCAACAAATAAAAAACTTAAGTATCCATCCATTTTAATTAAAATATCGGTCTGCAATATTATGTATCCGAAATAATATAAAAAAGGGATTTTTGGTAATTAGTAAAAGAATAGGGATAGAAAGTAATTTCTATCTTAGACTATGTGATTTGCCTAATTTTTACAATCTTTTATAACCCTAAATTCTAAAAAGTTAGTATGGATCTTGTAGAGGCTATAGGTATTTCTCACTAGGCCCATACAAATAGTCCTTAAAAAACTGAGACCAAATAGTGTTAGTTAGTCCAATTTTTAAAAAAATTATGAATTAATACACATAAAACAACTGTGAAATCCTTAATATTTATTGTGCGACCTATAAATGCCTAAAAGATGTGTGAATCTTGTATGATTATGGGTATGGTTTTCTAGGTTATTATAAATTCTCCAAATATAATATGAACCGAATAAATTAGACTAATAACATTCTCACAAAGTCTGATTAATTCACACTAAAAATGAAGAATATTACTTATTTCGTGACTCTTAATTACTAAACTTTGTGAATAATCTTTAGGCTAATCACAATTCACAAATTCATTTTCTGACCCCAAAATGATAAAAAGAATGACATGATCACGTAGAGGATGTGATTATGATTTACTAGGTAAACTATGGATGATCATAAATTTAGGCAAATAAAGCAAGTAAGTCATAAGTCCAAAAATTCAAACAAAATACAACTTGTTATAAATCCATTGTATTGTGTGAATTGTCCATTAATTCTATCCAATTATTAATACAATTCATGTATGGATGCTTCCAAGGTGTTAAGAATATTAAGGGATAAGCATGTATCTACTAGTTGGATGAATTTTGGGAGTGATATCTCAACGCTATAAATAGAGACATCACTCATAATTTGAATTAGACACTTGAATAGAAGAAAAATTCTCTTCTTCCTCTCTATATCTTGTCTTCTTCTCTTTATACTTATATTGATATGAATTTAATTTTATAACACATTATCAACACAAGACTCTAGCCAATTGAGAGTGAGTTTTAGTTTTTCTTTAGCTCAAGTTTTGGTTGATCTCGTTATGAGAATCAAGATATTATTTGCATAAAATCATGTATGTATTTTCTAAAATGTTTTATGATTTAGAATACAATAGTGTTCGGTCACTAACAATTATTAGGAACCAAATACATATAGTACTATTGGTTAAATATGACATGTTGTACAAAATTTCTTAAATGGAAGAAGGTACAACATTTTAATAACATGATCTTGAATATTATTTTGATTGTTTTGAAAGACTTAAAGGGTGAGTTATGTTTACTTCGGTCTATTACACTGTTGGTTGAGGATAAGACGATGGATTCAAGTCCCATCGCATAAAAAAGGGTGAGACATCAGGTTAAAGTTCGGATGCACCATAATAAAAAATATTTGAGGGTAAGACGGTAGATTCAAGTTTTACCGCACCAAGTAGGTAAGACATCAATTTGAGTTTTAATGCACCACGATGATAAGGATTGGGTTCAAGTCCCATAAAATTATGGCGTAGCACACCTTATATGGGTAAGACAATGAGTTTGAGTCTCAATGCACTATAGTGATGATGAAATGATGACTAAGGCAAAAATAATATATTTGTTGAAAAGTCTTGAAATTCATCTTATTAAATTTGCTCCATTCCTTTGAAAAGAATGTGGTAGCAATATATGATAACTTTGAAATCCACCAGTTGATTTGCTCCATTCTATCATATGAATGTGGTAGCAACGAATAATAGGTTCGAAAGACGACAGATGATTGAATGTATAGATAATGGCATGGAGGATGAAATTACAATAGTCATCATTGTGGTAATTATAAAAGGAAGAACACTATGGGTTCTCCAAATAGTCCTTTAAAATGTGAAGGTAATTTATAGTATCAAATGGTATGAAAGGTCATTGGACTTTTGAATGTTGTCGACCCAATAATCTGACAAGTTTATAAATCCTCCATCAAAATACAAGAAGATAAAGTGATTGTACTTTTGATCTTTCAAAGTGATGTTGAGGTGTGTCATGAAAATATGATGAATTTTAAAACCATGACAATGTGCTCATAATGCAAATTTATGAAGTACATATAATTGATTAGTTCATTCCTTAAAGAGAATGTGATTTGTGATGAGTATCATGATGCTCGACCATTCTATAAAAGAGAGGGTCAAAATGTGATAAAATCATTATGGGTTGAACATATGCCACAACTCACCTTTATGGGAGATTTCAGAAAAAAATGATATATGCCACAACTCATCTCTACGGGAGGTTTAAGAGGAATTAATAAATTTTATTTGGCAGAAATGGTCAATGATCGTGTATTTGTCATATGTTTATGGTATATTTATTTGTGAACTACCAAAAGGACAAAAGAACGAAAAACTTTAGCCTATAAAGGTTGAGCCATGACCAAAATAATATTATTTTGTGGCAATACAAATTTGTCATTGGTTGTATACCTATGGTACAACAAAAGTAAAACAAGAAACATGTCTTGCTCGTAATAATTTTGAACATGACAATAATAATATAATTTTTCCTTGAGGATATGTGCACTATATGGATGGTGTCATGGAATCTGTGATAGTACACAAAATTAATTGCAAGCTCTAACGAGTTGTATTATTACTAGAGGACTAATATTGGATTGTAGTAAGACTCAAAAGAAACTTTTGAGTTTCGGATGAATTGAAAAAAATATTGAGACTATAAATTATGAAAAAATTTATTATTCTCAGATTACTACAATCGAAGCGGGTTATAAATAGTTATGTAAAATATTACCCATTTTTTCCTCTTGTTTGTTGCACACAACGTGGGGATGCTGATGAAATCACATGCAAAAGTAAATTATAAGTGTACTGAAATAAAGATCAGTTGGTATGACTGATTGACCATTCTGGTTTAAATGTGATGCAAATGTAATTGAAAATTCATGTGGATTATATGATGAAGAAATAAAAGATTCTTCAAGAATTCTCTTGTGTTGCTTGTTTTCTTGATAAAATGATCATTCTACCAGCTAAGGTTGATATTGTAATCTCCTGAAGTTTTTGGAACATATAAAAAGGTGAATATGTGCTCATTCACCTGCCATGTGGATCATTTGCAACTATATAATAGATGTATCTATGCAATAATCACATGTGATTTGGTGTCAACTTAGAAATTGGTGTTTGTAAGGTTGTTTGCTCGAATTGTTGAATTAAGAGCAGAGTTTCAAATTATGAAATTATATTGATAATGATGGTTGATTTAGCAGAAATCGTATACCTTCAATTATAGCTAAATCATGATTATGTAAACAAAAATCCCAAATAAATTTGGTATGAGATAATTTCATTTAACATGTAGCAACACATGTATGCATCAAGGCAACAAGGTTTCCCTATTAATATTGGTTCATGGTCAGGAGCCAAATATTCATCTAAAATGTTGAATGTGCAATTATGATTTTAATTTTTTTACCACGCATAAAGATGAATTCCAAATAAGGTTAGGATGAATGTTAGATTTTCTAACATTAGGGGGGAAATGATTGACAACTGAAAATTATGTGTAAGGTTAATTATAAATTATCTAGATCCTCGTTAAATAAATATGTGAACTTAAAGTTTAAGGGATAATTCATTTGCATAATGTTGCAAATCAATTGTCAGATGAATGTACTGGCCCTATGATAGAGTCTATGATACGCTGGAAGCATAATAGACCAATCGATTCCAAATATAAAATTTCTTGAAGAAGGAGAGAAGCAAATGATCAATATGTTCATGATAATGAGGCAAGTGTTATAAAAGAGCACATTGACATAACAGTTCATAAAACCTTGGCAAAGGTTCAGTTACCTGAAAAATGATTAAAAATGAAGAGATCTCGATAAGTTATGTCTTGTTGGAATCGATATCAAATAACCGTCGATGGTATCTTTCATATGAGGTAGCACTCAATGATATAAATTGTGACGATGATCTTGAATTCAAATATGTCATAGAGTGTGGACAGATAAATGATTGGCCAAGTAAAATGCACAATTCAAGTATATTTTGTTTCACTTAGAAAAATAATGTATTGGACTGATAGTTCATAAATCAAGGTATAATTCCAATGGAGTACAAATAAATTATTATGCGATAGTATAACTGTAAGATATCAAGTATGGCTTGTGCCTTTGGGCATAAAAGGTTTGTCGCAAAAATCATGACATTGTTGGAGATTATTTCTCCTATGGTGGATAAAATGAAGTTTGTTTTAATCTGGCAACATATGAAAAACTTGAATGCATATAATAAATAATTGTCCTGTCTAGCTAGACAATGAAGGTTATATAAAAATCCTTGAAGCAATCGAGGTGTCTGAAGGATATAAAAGTTTGAAGGAAATATTTTCAATAAAGCTTCAAGAATCTAT
The DNA here is from genome assembly GCA_027704805.1 of Solanum corneliomulleri. Lineage (NCBI taxonomy): Eukaryota > Viridiplantae > Streptophyta > Magnoliopsida > Solanales > Solanaceae > Solanum > Solanum corneliomulleri. Next base: position 8,617,136 of record JAKWIY010003054.1, on the reverse strand, counting down.
GGATTAAAATAATCAAGGAAGAAAAGCGTACAAAAAGAATTACCCTATTTGTCCTCGAATTTTTATGAAAAGGTCATGGTCTGAATTTGTTATAAATTGTGTATGTTGATGACTTGAAATTACTAACACTCTTAAGGTTCTTTTAAAAGCTATTGAGTGTTTGAGAAGGGGATCTAAAATGAAAAGATTCTGGAAAGACAAAAATTTGTCTTGACCTAAGATTGAGAATTTGACGAATGAAATATTTTTCTATCGATCAACATACACAAAAAAGTTTTGATGCAATTACTATATGGATAAATTACATTCATTGAGTACCCCAATGATTATGAGATCGCTTGATATAAATGATGATTCAGTTTGTTTGATCTCAAAAGAAGGATGAAAGGCTTCTTGTTAATGAAACTCCATATCTTAGTGCAATCTAGACACTAATACATCTTCCTAACAATACTTGACCAAATATGTGTTTTGCAGTAGTAAATTGACAATATTCAGTTCCTCCCCAACAAAAGGACATTGAAATGGTGTTAAGCGAATACTTGAATATCCTTGAAGAACCATAGACATAGGTTAATTCTATTCCGAAGAATTCAAGTCAGAACTGATTAGTTATGCAGATGCAGAATATTTTTCTGATATGCATAAAGCTTGGTCTCAAACATGCTATTAATTACATGTGGAGACACAAGAATATCTTGGCGATCAATGAAGCAATCGTTTGTAGCCTACATGCAAAAATAATATTGCTCTATGAAGTAAGTTGAGAGTGTCCGATTAAGATCAATGACACACCATATTCAGGAAATGTGTGATTTTTCTTTGAAAAAGAATATACCGATCACAATGTACGAAGATAACCAACTGCAAATAAAAGTGTCCACAAGATGATTATTGATGTGAACAAATTGAATGAGCAATGTACTTGCAACAACGAGGTCTTGATGAGTAGAATGATATTCAAATTTGGCTAAGCTCAAAGCCTCGTCATATTCCTAAAATCAGAAAATGATATATCAGGATGAATTTAATGATGAAAAACTTAGTGAATGTGATTTGATCACAAAGACATTGTCAATGTCAATATTTGAGAAGATAGTGTACAAGATTGGAGACATTGTCGCAAGAAATTAAGTGATGTTTTAATCAGGGGGAGTATAATACGTGTTGCACTCTTTTTCCCTTGACCGAGGTTTTGTCCTACTGGATTTTCCTGGGAAGGTTTTTAATGAGGCAACAAATATTGCGTATCAAAAGATATGTGTACTCTTTTTCTTTCACTTGAATTTTTCCCACGGGGTTTTTCCAAGTAAGGTTTTAATGAGGCATATAATCTATGGACATCCAAAGAGGAGTGTTATAAATCTATTGTGTTGTGTGGATTGTCCATTAAGTCTATCCAAGAATCAATACAATTCATGTATGGGTGCTTCCAAGGTGATAAGTGTTGACACCCAATTTTTGACCTCCACAATAAAAACTAATCATTTCGAGTCTTTTCAGTTTCAAACGATTTAAAATAATTAGTTTTTTTAAGTTTCAAAAAAATAATAATTAAAAAAAAAGTTTGAAAGTTATTTCAATTAGTTTTGTCAACTTTTTATAATTTCTAGATAAAATATATGACTTACATAATTGTGTATATAATTAGTATCTTTTATGATTATTCAGTAATCGTCTAAAAAACTTGTTTTAATTAAATATTTTTTTAATTAGTTTAGTTATATAATAGTTTGTAACGACCTGTTTAGTCGTTTTGAGCAGCAGATTTTATTTCTGGAAAAACAGGCCAAGACTACGGACACTACGACGGACCGTCATAGGCACGACGGCCCGTTGAGGGTGTATCGTTTCAGCATACTTAGAAATTCTGAAATTGGTACTGAAAATCGAATCTCTGTAATTTGTGACGGACCTGCAGGACGTGCCGTCACATCCACGACGAACCGTCGTGAGCTCCAGTTGCAAAACACTTCAACTCTTGAGAAATTGGTACGGGAAACGAGTCTCTGACCGTCAGGACGGAGGTGCAGGACGGACCGTCACTGGTGTGACGGGCCGTCACAGTCCACCTGAATTTTTGGAGGTTACGACGACCATCGTGACGGACCGTCGCAGGCACGACGGCCCGTCACAGGTTGCGTAATCCCAGTTGGAGTCGGAATTCTGGTTAAGTTTTAAGGGACGTTTTGGACTATTCTTTCCTTAATTATAGATTTCGTGGGTTTATATTAATAACTCAAATTCTTGAGGGATAAAAGAGGTAACTTTGGATTAATTAGTGGGGTTTTATTGTCCTCTTTCACACTTAATTACATGTTAATTAGGGTAAAAGAAAGAGGGTTTGAACAAAAGAAAACAGAAGGAACAAAGAGAAAGAGGGATTGAACGTGAGAGGAGAAACGAAGAGGAATAACACAAGCTTGGGAATTTCTTGCTTGATCACTAGTCTTCGATGGAGGTAGGTTATGGTTATTTTAAGATATTCGTAGTGAACTCTTAATAGTGAATGATATGTATTGATAGTATTGTAAACCCTGCTATGTGCTTAAATTGTATGCTTGCATGATTGTGATTATGAAATTGTGATGAATTAACAAAGCATGATGAAGCTATTGAATCCCAAATCTTGAAAGAACCCTAATTCACTTGTTAATGATGATGCCTTAGTATAAAAGAAGGCTTGATATATTATATAATGAGATTGATGATGCCTTAGTATGAAAGAAGGCTTGATATATTATATAATGAGAATGATGATGCCTTAGTGTAAAAGAAGGCTTGATGAATTAGGGGATCGGGTGCCACGTTCCGGTACCAGGATAGAATATGAGGATCGGAGTGTCACGTTCCGACACCAGGATAGTATATGGATCGGGTGCCACGTTCCGGTACCAGGATAGTATATGAGGATCGGAGTGTCACGTTCCGACACCAGGATAGAATGAGGATCGGAGTGTCACGTTCCGACACCAGGATAGTATATGGATCGGGTGCCACGTTCCGGTACCAGGATAGAATATGAGGATCGGAGTGTCACGTTCCGACACCAGGATAGTATATGGATCGGGTGCCACGTTTCGGTACCAGGATAGAATATGAGGATCGGAGTGCCACGTTCCGGCACCAGGATAGAATATGAGGAGCGGAGTGTCACGTACCGACACAAGAGGAAGAAAGATAATGAATCTTGAAGGATAATAAATATACTCAATCTAATGAACTTAATTCCCAAATGAGTATTGTATTGAGGCTTGAGTCCTCATGTGTGAACTCGGTTGTATTTATTGATGAATTAATATTGTATTGGCTACATGCTGAGTATTGTAGTTGATTTACATTATTATTGATATATACTGTTCCCTATTTTGAGTTGGCCGATGATATCTACTCAGTACTTGTGGTTGTACTGACCCCCTACTTTTATGTTTTCTTCTTTGTTATTTGTGTAATGCACCAAACGTTCCGTCAACTTCAACTCAACAGTAGATCTAGCCAGTCTTCACTCCGTCGGAAATTCAGGGTGAGCTAACGCGTCTAGCTTGGACTGGATCTTCTTCTTCAAGTCTTGATGCCTTGACTTCCGGCATGGACTAGCTCTTAGTTGTTTTGGTTTCTTAGACAGTTTTAGTTTAGCAATTGAGATAGATGTTCTTGTGATGATGACTTCCAGATTTTGGGGATAATAATAGTTATTGATTTGATTTTATTAATGAGTTAAGTCTTCCGCATTACTTTCTGTTGATATACATTGAAATGTTAAGGTTTAGATTGGTTGGTTCGCTCACATAGGAGGGTAAATGTGGGTGCCAGTCGCGGCTCGGTTTTTGGGTCGTGACATAGTTATATTTTTTAAAAATTAATTACTTCGTTATTTTACTTCCTTAAAATTAAGAGGATCATTAATTAATTTATGTTAATTCGTTTTTCAAGTTTTAGTCGAATTTCTTTATTGTTAAATTACAATTTCCCCTCAACATCTTAAACCCATCAAGACCAAGTTCTGGGCCTTCTCTTTATCACTTTTCAGCAGCCCATTTCCATTATCCCAATTAGTCCATTACTCAATTTTAAGCCCAATGCCAAAAGAAGCCCAACCCAATTCCTTTAATACTCTGCGATCTTTCTTCCTCAAAGAGTAAAAGCGAAGCAATGCGAAACGGAACGACATCGTTCTCTCCTCTTTTCTTTTGTCTCGTACAGAGAACGTCGAAGAATCATCCAATGTGTCCCCATCTCCTTCTATGAGCATCATTACTGCCAAATCGAACAGCTCCCCTCAAAGTTTCGTTGAGGATTAGTACAAATCACAGCTCCTTAACCTTATCCTGCAGAATTCGAATTTTGAGTTGAGAGTTCATCCAAAAATCCATTCTATTTCCCCCTCATTTTGAACCTGTATATAATCCTCCTTTCATCCTCATCGTAGGGGGATGGGGATGAATTTTTTTTACTGACAAAAGAGAACGACTTAGCACAAAATTGATACAAAGAATATATTCAAAATACACTACATAGTAGAGAAAATAATTTATTTCAAACTTTTGTTTCACCCTATCCGCCCATTACTCGCCCAAGTTCATTTGAGTTTGAGGGCACTCGTGAAGGAATTGGTGGTGGAATAGCTAGTTTCAGCTTGTTTGTCCCAATAGCTGCTCTCGAAAAGGTAAACTCCATTAAGCATATTTTAATTTATCTTAGACAAGATTTTGTTTAGTTTGTAGATTTGAGTTCAGCTCTGGTTTGCTTCTGCTGTAATTTTCTATATTAATTTTATTAAGTATTATATTGCATTGTACAACTCAACTCACATAGTTAGATATAGAATTAGTTAGAGAGTTAGTTATCACATGTATTCAATGTGTATAGTTAGTTAGATCAAAGTGTAATAGTCTAGAAGCTTCCAATTAATCTGTATATATATTTTACTAATGAAATAGAATCATTCAAGTTTTGCATTCTACAAGTTGTCTTCTCTACTCTAATTCTAATTCTTTACTAGTTGTAATCAAAGCTTCCATTGTTTCAAATCTTGAACAGAATATGAATCTTTGATATGGTATCAGAGCAATCTTGATCTGAGGTACTCTGTTTTATCTGCGACTGAGTAGTTGCGATCTGATCTGCAGTTGCGTAAATTGTTTCTTGCATTTTTCCTCTTTTTCTTCTCTGTTCAATTTACTAGAATTGTTTCTATTCATCTATGGCGGATACTACAAGTTCTGGTCAATCTGGTGGTTCTACCAGCAACACAATTGACTCCAATCATCCTTTCTATATACATCCATCTGATAACCCCGGAGCAATGCTTGTACCAGTTCAATTTACTGGAATTGGTTTTTGTTCATGGAGGCGTAGTGTTCTGAGATCACTTTCAGTGAAGAACAAGTTGGGATTCATTAATGGGGATTGCCCACGCCCTCAATCCAATGAATTATCGTACAGACAATGGGAGAGATATGATGATATTATTACCTCTTGGATCCTGAATTCACTATCTAAAGAAATTGCTGATAGTGTTGAGTATGTTCAGGATTCTGCAGAATTATGGAAAGAACTGGAAGATCGATATGAGCAAAAAAATGGTGCGAAATTGTACCAAATCCAAAGAGAGATTAACGACTTGTCGCATGGCTCTGTTGATATCACAGGTTATTACACCAAATTGAAGAAGTTATGGGAAGAGATCAGTACTTTGAATGCCAAAGCTCAGTGCACTTGCAGCTGCACTTGCGGAGCAAAGGCACTTACTCACAAAGCAGAACAAGATAGAAGGTTAATCCAATTTTTCATGGGACTGAACGAGATTTACACAGTTATTAGTGGGAGCATACTTATGATGAATCCGCTGCCTACCATGGCTCAGGATTTTTCTCTGTTAGTCCAAGATGAACACCAAAGGAAAATCAAACCTTCTAACCATTTTAATGTAGAATCTACTGCTTTACATGCTGGGAAAATCAAACCTTCTTCATCAAATGTCAGGCCTTCTTCATCAAATGCCAAGCCTTCTTCGTCCTACAAGACAAACTATGCTCCTAATAACTCACATGGTCATTCTCAGCTTCAATACAAGGACAGATTCTGCACTTATAGCAACAGGACTGGTCATCTTGCTGAGAAGTGTTATCAACTCCTTGGATATCCAACTGGTTCAAATCCAAATCAGAGAAACAATCCAATTCCAAGGCCTAATAATTTTCGCAAGGGAAATCAAAGGAACAACAGGGAATCTGGCAATAATATTGTAGCAAATGCTAATTGTACACCAGATTTTACCTCTGGGAGAAGATCAGATGAAGAAATGTATAATGTGAGCCTTACCAAAGACCAATATGGTCATGTTCAAGGCATGCTTCAGCAATTCCACAAGGAAAATGAGAATGAAGGATCTAACGCCAATCCAAACCTTGCTAATGGACCAACAACTGATTTTGCAGGTATCATAGTTTGCACTTTCTCTATTGATTTTGGAAAACTGTCATGTAATTGTTTCAAAAACAAATCTGACTCATGGATATTGGACTCGGGAGCCTCAAACCACATGACTTTCAATATATCTCTACTACATGACATCATATTTATACCATATCCTTTGTTAGTTGCCTTGCCTAATGGATACAAAGTTAAGGTGACCCAAGTTGGTAGTGTGACATTAGGACCCATGATCAATTTAGATAAAGTTTTGTATGTGCCATCTTTTAAATATAACTTGATCTCTATTCATACATTGACTGCAGAATCAAAATACACTGTTAGTTTCACCAAAAATTGTTTCATGCAGGCCCGTTCAATGAAGAGGCCTCTGGTGATTGGTAGTGTAGAAGAGGGTCTCTACTTTTCTATGTCCAAGTTGTTTGAAGAACTCTTCCAATGTTTCAGAATGTAGTGTAATTCCATGTAATTCCTGCAATAACTATAGTAACAGACAGTCTATTCAGTCTTTAGATAACAAGCAATGTACTCCTATTCTCAATAAGAAAAATTCATGTTTGACATTTGACTCTCATGCATCTAATCCTATATCCTGTCCAAAATCTTGTGTTTCTAATTCTCAACCATGTGCTAAAAATCATATAGATATTGTGTGGCATAACAGATTGGGGCATGTACCTTTTGTCAAAATGAGAGATATTTCCTCCATCCCTGTCAAATTCTCAGCCAAACAGCCTTTTATGTGTTCCATTTGCCCTATGGCAAGACAAGAAAGACTACCTTTTAAACCAAGAACCACACTAACATCACACACTTTTGAATTGCTTCATGATGACTTGTGGGGGCCTTACCATACACCAACACATAACCACTTTAAGTATTTCATGACCATTGTGGATGATTTTAGTAGGTCTACTTGGACTCAATTGTTAAGTACTACGAGCAATGCTTTACAAACTCTCAAAACCTTTATTACTATGATAGAAAACCAATTTGAAACCACTATTAAGAAAGTCAGAACAGACAATGGTCTGGAATTTATCAATACAGAGGCTACCATTTTTTTCAAAACAAAAGGTATAGTTCACCAGAAAACTTGTCCTTACACACCACAACAAAATGGTGTGGTAGAGAGAAAGCACAAACACTTTCTTGAAACTGCTAAAGCATTGTTGTTTCAATCTAAACTACCTGTTAAATATTGGGGAGAATGCATTCTTTGTGCAACTTATATAATAAATAGGCTCCCATCCACTGTGTTAAACAAAATATGTCCCTATGAAATTCTATATTACAGAATACCCCTCTATTCACACATGAGAAGTTTTGGATGCCTTTTTTATCCTACTGTACCCATACCTCATAGAGCTAAGTTTGAACCAAGAACTACTCCTCATATTTTCATTGGATATCCTCATGAGACAAAAGGGTACAAAGTTCTAAATATGTCCACAGGTAAAATACATGTATCCAGAGATGTTGTTTTTCATGAAAGCATTTTTCCTTTTAATGACTCCCTTTCAAATACAACTGGTTCACCTATTTGATTGTTGCAGTCACCTCATTTCATTGATATTTTGGATGATTTTGATAAGAATGACACACAAGACACTCTAAATAGTTCAAATGGTCCTAATGCTGCTTGTGACTTGTCACCTAACCCCACTGCGTCCATGTCTTCACCATCTATATCTCCTGCACCATTAATTGTTAACCAACCTTGTGTTCTCCCACAAACTGAGCCTAGGAGATCCACAAGATGTCACAAAACCTCAAAAACATATGAATGATTATGTTCACTCTATACCTCCACTTAAACCACCTGTTTCTCAAACCTCAAACACCACCCCTTCCCTTCAGGCTTTTTTCTCTAATCACCACCACTTGGCTCATAGTTCTTTGATTTTTGCTAGTCAAGATATTGTTAGAAATGTTTGCATTGACAGGGAACCAAATTCATATGAAGAAGTTGTCATTGATCCTGCGTGGCAGGTTGCCATGACACAAGAGTTTGATGCGTTGCACTCAAATCACACTTGGGATTTAGTTCCACTTCCCTTTGGGAAGAAAGCTATAGGCTGCAGGTGGGTCTACAAGGTAAAACACAAAGCAGATGGTAAAATAGAAAGACTCAAGGCCAGACTTGTTGTCAAAGGTTATACACAGCAAGCAGGCATTGATTATACTGAGACTTTCTCCCCTGTAGTGAAAATGACCACAGTCAGGGCCTTATTGATCACAGCAGTTAAACAAGGGTGGACTATGTATCAGTTGGACATAAATAATGCCTTCCTTCATGGTGATCTACATGAGGAAGTGTACATGGAAGTACCACCTGGACTTGCAGTCCAGTCTCCTAATTTGGTATGCAAGTTAAACAAGTCCCTTTATGGACTCAAGCAGGCCAGTAGGCAATGGTATGCTAAGCTCACTGAAGCTTTATGTTCTAGGGGATATGCTCACTCTATGTATGATTATTCTCTATTCTACAAGAAGATATCAACTTCAGCAGTTTATGTGGTTGTGTATGTTGATGATATAGTCCTTACAGGTACAGATGTTGATGAGATAGCAGACCTTAAAGTTTATCTAAACAACAAGTTCAATATTACGGATTTGGGATTACTTCACTATTTCTTGGGGATGGAGGTGCTTCACACAGATCAGGGAATTATTGTCTCACAGAGAAAATTTATACTTGATTTACTAAAGGAGTATGATTGTTTACATCTGAGCTCTGTATCTTCCCCTCTTGATCCCAATACAAAGCTGAGAGCTAAGGAAGGTCCAATTCTAAGAGATAGTACTTACTACAGAAAGTTAGTTGGAAAACATAACTTCCTTACAAACACAAGGTTGGATATTGCTTTTAGTGTTCAGCACTTAAGCCAGTTCATGCAGGACCCTAGAGAGCCACATTTGCAGGCTGCTTTTCACCTTCTAAGATACTTGAAGTTTGATCCTACATTGGGTTTGTTTTTGTCCAAAGATGCAGATTTTTCTCTGAAGGGCTACTGTGATTCAGATTGGGCCTCATGTCTAGATTCCGGAAAGTCTGTGAGTGGATTTATTGTTTTGCTTGGGGGCAGTCCAATTAGCTGGAAGTCAAAGAAGCAAGAAACCATCTCCCTATCATCAGCAGAGGCTGAATACAGATCACTCAGGAAAGTAGTAGGTGAATTAGTTTGGCTAAGTCGACTGTTTACTGAATTAGGTGTTCCCTATCCAAACCCTATTTCAGTCTTTTGTGACAGCCAGTCTGTCCTACACATAGCTAAGAATCCTGTTTTTCACGAAAGAACCAAACACATTGAGGTAGACTGTCATTTTGTGAGACATGTATTACAACAAGGACTTATCTCATTGCATCATATTGCTACACAAGACCAGTTAGCTGACATATTGACGAAAGCCTTAATAGGAATCAAGCACTCTTCTATCCTTGACAAGTTGGCAGTGTTATCTTCACCTCCAACTTGAGGGGGGGGGTATTAAGTATTATATTGCATCGTACAGCTCAACTCACATAGTTAGTTATAGAATTAGTTAGAGAGTTAGTTATCACATGTATTCAATGTGTATAGTTAGTTAGCTCAAAGTGTAATAGTCTAGAAGCTTCCAATTAATCTGTATATATACTTTACTGATGAAACAAAATCATTCAAGTTTTCATTCTACAAGTTGTCTTCTCTACTCTAATTCTAATTCTTTACTAGTTGTAATCAAAGCTTCCATTGTTTCAAAGCTTGAACAGAGTATTAATCTTTGATAAATTTGATTTCCTGTTGTTTAGTGGCTTAACTCTACATTTAGTCCATTATGGCTTTCATTGTGATTTAGCTTCTCATTTGCATATCGAAAGTATCAAATTCGATCTCTAGCATCAGTGTAAATGCCTTTATGATATTCCTTACTATATCGTTGCCATTATGTAGCCAAGTTTGCATTGATTTTGTTAAATTTTCAAGTTTTGTCTAGATTAGTGAAACTTCAAGTATGAAATGGATTAATAAATTGGCTAATTTAAGCTTTGTTACTTCTCTTTTCGTTGTTTATTATTTTTCTAAGTATGAGATTTCGCTGCTTAATAGGATACAAATATTGGTTTAAGTTGGTGTTTTCTTTGGTTTCCTTATCATATTAAATAATTATTCTTGCCTTAAGTTACAGAATGTTGTCTTTAAATAATTGATATGATAGTTAGTCTTTATATGTTTAAAGTTGTAGAATGACTTGATTCAAATTAGCTTTGTGTTTATGGTGATTTCTCACCTTTAAACATATGCTTTATGTAGTAGTCTTTTTCTCAAAGTGTTGGCATGTAAATATTGGCAACAATTTGATCAATTTGCTTGGATTTAATTTTCTCCTGTTGTGTTTCAAATTATGCTTTGCTGACTAGTTTGGTGAATGCTACCACTTCACAATTTATTATTCGACTATAGCATAATTGTTTGAGTTGATGACATGTGTCCTTTGCATGTCCATGTGTTAAGAAATTCTTGTTAAGATATGTTTGAAAATATTTAATGAAAAATGCATTCTCATATAGTTTACTCTTTGAAATGTGCTAAGTTTTGTGTTCCAACAGTGATTCTATTTTCACAAATTGGAGGGGTAGTATGTTTGTCTCCTTGTTTATGTATCGCTATCATGTAGTATGTTTGTCTCCTTGTTTATTGTCACCTATTGTGTTTAAATGGTTCTTGGTTATTTTATCAAGTTCATTAATTAATCATTTTAATCTTTATCGTTTTATTTTTTTTGCATAAACACCTTTGAACGAGTCACAAGGACTCCACTCTCACATATCCTTGAGTCGTATCGAGTCAGCCTTTGATGTTCGGGGGCGAAAGCGAAGCTAATGCAAGCCTCCAAAATCTCAAAGATGAGTTGTATACCTGCTATATACATCTGTATACAGCTAATATATGTGGAGTATATTCACATACAGGTCACAAAAACCGAAACACGGGTTTCAGGGGTCAAATTTGAATGCATACATTTGTTATACGGTTCAATATACAGAAAATGAGCTAATATACCGTCCATATGCAGCAACATACATCCATTGTATACAGCAGTATTTTCAGGAGCAAAATTGGGCTGAAACCCACTTTTAGATTTAGGACAGGACTTGGGTCAAAAGCCCATCTGATTTGGAATTTGGGTGAAGGGCCCAAATTTTAATATGTTTTGTTTTACTCTTGTTTATTATTTGTTTGTATTAACTAACCATTTTATTTGTAATTTGGTGTTAAACTAAATTAATTCCCAAAAGATAGTCATGCCTTTTTTTATGTTCAATTTTAAAAATTTATATTTTTATTTATAAGTCTAGTTTATTTTACTTTAGTTATCTCGTAACATTGGGTTGAATTACTTTAAATTTTTTCTTTTAGTTTATTTCCCTTCCCTTTAAAAGTGAATTCGTTACTATTTTTTTAATTATTATTATTATTATTATTATTATTATTATTATTATTATTTTCAAATTAGTCAAAAGTCATTTAGTCAAATCGGCGGTTAACCGCATGTTAGCGGACATTCTGAGAGCCTAACACCTTCTCGGAATGTACATTTGAACTTCAAACCCTTTTTCAATTTGTAACGACCTGATTAGTCGTTTTGAGCAGTAGAGTTTATTTCTTGTAATAACTGTCTGGGTCGACCGATCCCACGACGGACCATCATGGGCACGACGGACCGTCGAGGGGGTCTCGTTCCAAAACACTTAGATTCTGGAAATTTGGGTACTGAGATCGACTCTCTGAACTTCACGACGGAATGGCAGGACGGACCGTCGTGGGCACGACGGACCGTCACAAACCTTTCCACAGAATTAACTCTCTAATCTTTGTGACGGAACTGCAAGACGGACCGTCACAGGCTGCGTAACCCTGACTGGGTCAGATTTCTATTAAAAGTTTTTAAGGGGCGTTTTGGACTATTCATGCTTATAATTAGAAAGTTAGTGGGTTAATGTTAATAATTCAATTACTTGGGGGTTAAAGGAGATAACCTTGAAATAAATAGTGGGTTATTTTTATCATCTTTTACACTTAATTATATGATAATTAGGGTAAAAGAAAAAGGGTTTTGAATAAGAAAAATAGAAAGAACAGAGAGAGAAAGGTAGAACGAACGAGCGAGAGAAGAGAGAACGAAGAGGAAAGCAAAGACTTTGAGGAGTAGCTTGCGTGATCACGAATTCTTCGGTGGAGGTAGGTTATGGTTTATACTATTTCATAGTAAACTCTTAATAGCGAATGATATGTATTGGGCAGTATTGTAAAGTCTTCTATATGCTTGATTGTGTGTTTGCATGATGTAATTTTGTAATTGTGATGGATTAGAATGTGGGGGTCATTGAATCTTTAATCCTTAAATCCACTTTGTTAATGATGATGCCTTGGTATAAAAGAAGGCTTGATAAACTAAAAGAATGAGATTAGGGGATCGGGTGTCACGAACCGACACGTAGATTAGGGGATGGGGTGTCACGAACCGACACGTAGAATGAGGGGATCGGAGTGTCACGTTCCGACACCAGGATAGTAGAGGATCAGAGTGTCACGTTCCGACACCAGGGTAGTAGAGGATCAGAGTGTCACGTTCCAACACCAGGATAATAAAAGAGAATGAATAGTGAGGGGATGGAGTGTCACGTTCCGACACCAGAATAGTAGTGGATCGGAGTGTCACGTTTCGACACCAGGATAGTATGGGATCGGAGTGTCACGTTCCGACACCAGGATAGTATGGGATCGGAGTGTCACGTTCCGATACCAGGATAGTCGGGGATCGGAGTGTCACGTACCGACACAAGAGGAATAAAGAGAATGAATCTTGAATTATGTTAATATACTCAATTTGAAGAACCTAATTCCTAAATGAGTATGGTGTGGAGGCTTGAGTCCTCATAGATGTGTTTGGGTTGTTGCAAATAATTCTTATACTTGTTGCTATCACCTGTTAAGTATTTGGTTGGTTTTATGTTATTATTCGATATATATTGTTTTCTATTTTGAGTTGGCCGATGATACCTACTCAGTACTTGTGCCTTGTACTGACCCCTACTTGTAAATTGTTTTCTTGTTATTGTGGAGTGCAGCAAACGTGCCATCGACTTCAACTCGTCCTCAACTCTAGCCAGTCTTCATCACACTAGATTTCAGGGTGAGCTATTGCTTCTAGCTCGGACTGGATTCTCTCTCATTCATGTCTTGATGTCCTTGAAGTTTGGACATGGACTAGCTGTTTATTTATTTTAGCCTCTTAGATACTCTTAGATTTAGTAATTTGAGGATAGATGTTCTTGTGGTGATGACTTCCAGATTTTGGGAATAATAAGAACTAAATTTTAGAAGTTATTTATTGGTTATATTAATGAGTTTAAAGTCTTCCGCATTATATTTTGTTTATTATGGATGAAATGTTGGGGTTTAGATTGGTTGGTTCGCTTACATAGTAGGATAAGTGTGGGTGCCACTCGCGGATCGTTTTGGGTCTTGACAAACTTGGTATCAGAGCATTAGGTTTGTTGGTCTCATCACACAAGAACGAGTCTAGTAGAGTCTTAAGGAACGGTTGGGGGACGCCTTTACTTTTCTTTGAGAGGCTATAGGACTTTAGGAAAATTCCATTCTTTCTTTCTTTCGTGCTATTACTTGGATCCAATTGGTATCTAGTTGATACAAATTGGTATCTGACCATCTTCACTATATTTCGCAGATGGTCAGAACTAGAGCAACAACTGCGCCAACACCAACACCGGCAAGACAGGATGCGTCTGAGCCAGCCACTGGGGCTGTAGCTCGAAGAGAAACAGTGGCAAGAGGCCGTGGTAGAGGTCGCGGGAGGACGTCCTCTAGAGGTAGAGGACAAACACCTGGTCCAACTAGTACTAGGGCAGTGACTCCTCCACCGACTGATGAGGTAGAAAGAGAGGGTGAGGAAGGGGAAAATGAGCAAGTACAGAATGAGGAATTACCACCCCAACCTACCCTAGAGATGATTAACCAGGTTCTTGCTTATCTTAGTGGGTTATCTGATCAAGGACAGACACCTCCAGTGTTTTCTGCACCAGCACCTCAGGTTCCGAGAGTACAATATGCCGCTGCTGTGGCTCCCCGCATGGATGCCTCATTGGAAATAGGCACGTTCCCTCGATTGACTACAGGACCTATAATGACGAGTGATCAAAATGAGATTTTCACTAAATTTCTGAAGTTGAAATCTCCAGTCTTCAAGGGTGCTGAATCTGAGGATGCCTATGATTTTCTGGTTGATTGTCATGAGTTGCTACATAAGATGGGCATAGTAGAACGATTTGGTGTTGAGTTTGTGACCAATCAGTTTCAAGGGAACGCTAAAATGTGGTGGCGGTCATATGTTGAGTGTCAACCAGCACAGGCACCACCTATGACTTGGGCGTCATTCTCTAGTTTATCTATGGAGAAGTATATACCCCGGACTTTGAGGGATAGGAGGAGAGATGAGTTCCTAAGCCTAGAGCAAGACAGGATGTCGGTTACTGCTTATGAGGCCAAGTTTCGTGAGCTATCCAGGTATGCCACCCGACTTTGCTTCAGTCCACAAGAGCGGATTCGCCGTTTCGTGAAATGGCTGAGGTCAGATTTGCAGATTTTAGCCTTACAGGTAGCTGCTGCAGCAAAATCCTTTCAAGAGGTGGTAGATTTTGTGATTGAAGTGGAGGGGGTGAAGCCAGACGACTTCACCATGGCATCGACATCTGAGAAGTTTCGTAAGGGAGGTGAGTTTAATGGTTCTTACTCCAGAGGGCAGGGTTCAGGAGGTTACCCAGCCCGACCTATTCAGTCTTCACTGCAGGCTGTAGCTGGGGTTCCATCGCAGACCAACCAACATTCCTCTGAGTTTGGAGGTTACCCCCAGACTTCGTCATTCTCACAGAGACCTATGCTTGAATCCAGAGAGTGTTATGGATGTGAGGAGACTGGACATATTAAGAGGTATTGTCCAAAACAGAGTTACAGACCCCCAATGGTCAGAGGTAGAGGTGGCCATGGAAGAGGCCGTCATTCTGGAGGACGTGGTGGCCGAGGTAATGGTGGTCACCAAAACGGCCGGGGTGACGGGCAAACTGGAGCTACTACAACATAACATGGTAGGGGCAACGGGCAGACAGGTGATAGGGCCCATTGTTATGCTTTCCCTGGGAGGTCTGAGGCGGAGACATCTGATGCTGTTATCACAGGTAATCTTTTGGTTTGTGATTGCATGGCTTCTGTATTATTTGATCCTGGCTCCACATTTTCATATGTATCTTCCTCATTTGCTACTGGTCTTAATTTACATTGTGAATTGCTTGACATGCCTATTCGTGTTTCTACTCCGGTGGGTGAGTCTGTGATAGTAGAAAAGGTGTATAGGTCTTGTCTTGTAACTTTTGTGGGGAGCAATACTCATGTAGACTTAGTTATCTTAGAGATGGTCGATTTCGATGTAATTCTGGGTATGACTTGGCTTTCTCCAAATTTGCAATCTTAGATTGTAATGCTAAAACTGTAACGTTAGCCAAGCCTGGGACAGATCCGTTAGTGTGGGAGGGTGACTACACTTCCACTCCAGTTCGTATCATCTCCTTCCTTCGTGCTAAGAGAATGGTTAGTAAAGGGTGTTTAGTTTTCTTGGCACACCTCAGGGATGATACTACCCAAGCACCTTCAATTGAGTTGGTTTCGATAGTCCGTGAGTTTATGGATGTGTTTCCTGCAGAGCTTCCTGGTATGCCACCGGATAGGGATATCGACTTTTGCATTGATCTGGAGCCGGGTACTCGCCCCATTTCCATACCTTCTTATAGAATGGCTCCCGCTGAGTTAAGAGAATTAAAGGCTCAACTTCAAGAGTTGTTAGGTAAAGGCTTCATTAGGCCAAGCGCTTCCCCTTGGGGTGCTCCGGTGTTATTTGTGAAGAAGAAGGATGGGAGTTTTCGGATGTGCATAGACTACAGGTAACTAAATAAAGTAACTGTTAAGAACAAGTATCCTCTTCCTCGCATTGATGATTTGTTCGATCAGTTACAAGGTGCTTGTACCTTCTCAAAAATCGATTTGAGGTCTGGTTATCATCAATTGAAAATACGGGCAACGGATGTGCCAAAGACTGCTTTTCGGACCAGGTATGGGCATTATGAATTCTTGATAATGTCTTTTGGACTAACGAATGCCCCTGCTGCGTTCATGAGCCTGATGAACGGGATTTTTAAGCCATATCTGGATCTCTTTGTCATTGTGTTTATTGACGATATACTAGTATACTCAAAGAGCAGGAAAGAACATGAGGAGCACTTGAGAATTGTGTTGGAAGTGTTGAGGGAGAAAAGGCTTTATGCCAAATTCTCCAAGTGTGAGTTTTGGCTAGATTCAGTGTCCTTCTTGGGGCACGTAGTTTCTAAGGATGGAGTGATGGTGGATCCTTCCAAGATCGAAGCAGTCAAGAATTGGGTAAGACCCACTAATGTTACAGAGGTAAGGAGCTTTGTTGGTTTGGCTAGCTACTACCGTCGATTTGTCAAGGGATTTTCTTCGGTTGCTTCCCAATTGACAAACTTGACTCAGCAGAATGTCCCATTTGTATGGTCGAATGAATGTGAAGAAAGCTTCCAGAATCTCAAGACCCTGTTGACTACTGCACCAATTCTTACCTTGCCAGTGGAAGGCAAGAATTTCATTGTTTATTGTGATGCATCCTATTCTGGTTTGGGTGCAGTGCTAATGCAAGAGAAGAATGTAATTGCTTATGCTTCAAGGCAATTAAAGGTGCACGAACGTAATTATCTGACCCATGATTTGGAGTTGGCTGCGGTAGTGTTTGCATTAAAGCAATGGAGGCACTATCTATATGGGGTTAAGTGTGAAGTCTATACGGATCATCGTAGCCTACAGTATGTCTTTACTCAGAAAGATTTGAATTTGAGACAGAGGAGATGGATGGAACTACTGAAGGACTATGATGTTACTATATTGTATCACCCAGGAAAAGCTAATGTGGTGGCAGATGCTCTAAGTAGAAAAACAGGGAGCATGGGGAGTCTAGCCCACTTACAAGTTTCTAGACGCCCATTGGCTAGAGAGGTTCAGACTCTGGCTAATGACTTTATGAGGCTGGAAATATTAGAGAAAGGAGGATTTTTGGCGTGTGTGGAGGCAAGATCTTCTTTTTTTGACAAGATTAAGGGAAAACAGTTTGATGATGAGAAACTAAGCCGAATTCGGGATAAGGTGTTGCGAGGAGAGGCTAAAGAAGCAAAAATCGATGAGGAAGGTGTTTTGAGGATTAATGGAAGGGTATGTGTGCCTCGTGTTGATGATTTGATCCACACTATCCTTACAGAGGCTCATAGTTCAAGATATTCTATACATCCTGGTGCAACCAAGATGTATCGTGACCTAAAGCAACATTTTTGGTGGAGTAGGATGAAACGTGACATTGTTGATTTTGTCGCACAATGCCCGAATTGTCAGCAGGTAAAGTATGAACACCAGAGGCCCGGAGGAACACTTCAGAGAATGCCCATTCCTGAATGGAAGTGGGAGAGAATTGCAATGGACTTCGTGGTTGGTCTTCCAAAGACATTGGGTAAGTTTGATTCTATTTGGGTAATTGTGGACAGATTAACTAAGTCTGCTCACTTCATTCCGGTCAAGGTGACTTACAATGCAGAGAAGTTAGCCAAACTCTATATCTCAGAAATTGTTCAATTGCATGGAGTTCCACTTTCCATCATATCAGATAGAGGTACGCAGTTTACTTCTATGTCTTGGAGAACATTGCACGCTGAATTAGGTACTAGGTTGGACCTTAGTACTGCATTTCACCCTCAGACCGATAGTCAGTCTGAGCGAACGATTCAGGTGTTGGAAGATATGCTTCGTGCATGTGTGATAGAATTTGGTGGTCATTGGAATAACTTCTTACCCTTAGCAGAGTTCTCATACAATAATAGCTATCACTCGAGTATTGATATGGCCCCATTCGAGGCATTGTATGGGAGGAGATGTAGGTCTCCCATTGGTTGGTTTGATGCATTCGAGGTGAGGCCCTGGGGTACTGATCTTCTGAGGGAATCATTAGAGAAAGTGAAATTCATTCAAGAAAAGCTTTTAGC
Organism: Solanum corneliomulleri; assembly: GCA_027704805.1. Lineage (NCBI taxonomy): Eukaryota > Viridiplantae > Streptophyta > Magnoliopsida > Solanales > Solanaceae > Solanum > Solanum corneliomulleri. The sequence goes on along the minus strand of JAKWIY010003054.1, from coordinate 8,598,547 downwards.
GGCGCAAAGTAGGCAAAAGGAATATGCAGATCGAAAGGTTAGAGACTTGGAGTTCATGGAGGGTGAACAAGTCTTGCTGAAGGTTTCACCCATGAAAGGGGTGATGCGGTTTGGTAAAAGAGGTAAGCTAAGCCCAAGGTATATTGGACTATTTGAAGTACTTAAGCGAGTAGGGGAAATGGCTTATGAATTAGCCTTGCCTCTAGGACTCTCAGGAGTACACCCGGTATTTCATGTGTCTATGCTGAAAAGATACCATGGGGATGGAAACTACATTATTCGTTAGGATTCAGTTCTTCTTGATGAGAATTTGTCTTATGAGGAGGAGCCTGTTGCCATTCTAGATAGAAAAATCCGCAAGTTCAGATCAAGGGAGATTGCATCCATCAAAGTTCAATGGAAGAATCGACCAGTTGAAGAGTCCACTTGGGAGAAGGAGGCTGATATGCAACAAAGATACCCACACTTGTTTACAGATTCAGGTACTCCTTTTCGCCCTTGTTTTTCTTCTTGTGATCATTCGAGGACGAACGATGGGTAAATTGGTATCTATTGTAACGACCTGTTTAGTCGTTTTGAGCAGTAGAGTTTATTTCTGGTAATAACTGTCTGGGTCGACGGATCCCACGACAGAACGTCATGGGCACGACGGACCGTCGAGGGGGTCTCGTTCCAAAACACTTAGATTCTGGAAATTTGGGTACTGAGATCGACTCTCTGAACTTCACGACGGAATGGCAGGACGGACCGTCGTGGGCACGACGGACCGTCACAAACCTTTCCACAGAATTAACTCTCTGATCTTCGTGACGGAACTGCAGGACGGACCGTCACAGTCATGACAGACCGTCACAGGCTGCGTAACCCTGACTGGGTCGGATTTCTATTAAAAGTTTTTAAGGGGCGTTTTGGACTATTCATGCTTATAATTAGAAAGTTAGTGGGTTAATGTTAATAATTCAATTACTTGGGGGTTAAAGGAGATAACCTTGAAATAAATAGTGGGTTATTTTTATCATATTTTATACTTAATTATATGACAATTAGGGTAAAAGAAAAAGGGTTTTGAATAAGAAAAATAGAAAGAACAGAGAGAGAAAGGGAGAACGAACGAGCGAGAGAAGAGAGAACGAAGAGGAAAGCAAAGACTTTGAGGAGTAGCTTGCGTGATCACGAATCTTTGGTGGAGGTAGGTTATGGTTTATACTATCTCATAGTAAACTCTTAATAGCGAATGATATGTATTGGGTAGTATTGTAAAGTCTTCTATATGCTTGATTGTGTGTTTGCATGATGTGATTTTGTAATTCTGATAAATTAGAATGTGGGGGTCATTGAATCTTTAATCCTTAAATCCACTTTGTTAATGATGATGCCTTGGTATAAAAGAAGGCTTGATGAACTAAAAGAATGAGATTAGGGGATCGGGTGTCACGAACCGACACGTAGATTAGGGGATCGGGTGTCACAAACCGACACGTAGAATTAGGGGATCGGAGTGTCACGTTCCGACACCAGGATAGTAGAGGATCGAAGTGTCACGTTCCGACACCAGGGTAGTAGAGGATCAGAGTGTCACGTTCCGACACCAGGATAATAAAAGAGAATGAATAGTGAGGGGATCGGAGTGTCACGTTCCGACACCAGGATAGTAGTGGATCGGAGTATCACGTTCCGACACCAGGATAGTATGGGATCGGAGTGTCATGTTCCGACACCAGGATAGTATGGGATCGGAGTGTCACGTTCTAACACCAGGATAGTAGGGGATCGGAGTGTCACGTACCGACACAAGAGGAATAAAGAGAATGAATCTTGAATTATGTTAATATACTCAATTTGAAGAACCTAATTCCTAAATGAGTATGGATTGGAGGCTTGAGTCCTCATAGATGTGTTTGGGTTGTTGCAAATGATTCTTATACTTGTTGCTATCACCTGTTAAGTATTTGGTTGGTTTTATGTTATTATTCGATATATATTGTTTTCTATTTTGAGTTGGCCGATGATACCTACTAAGTACTTGTGCCTTGTACTGACCCCTACTTGTTAATTGTTTTCTTGTTATTGTGGAGTGCAGCAAACGTGCCATCGAATTCAACTCGTCCTCAACTCTAGCCAGTCTTCATCACACCAGATTTCAGGGTGAGCTATTGCTTCTAGCTCGGACTGGATTCTCTCTCATTCATGTCTTGATGTCCTTGAAGTTCGGACATGGACTAGCTGTTTATTTATTTTAGCCTCTTAGACACTCTTAGATTTAGTAATTTGAGGATAGATGTTCTTGTGCTGATGACTTCCAGATTTTGGGAATAATAAGTATTAAATTTTAGAAGTTATTTATTGGTTATATTAATGAGTTTAAAGTCTTCCGCATTATATTCTGTTTATTATGGTTGAAATGTTGGGGTTTAGATTGGTTGGTTCGCTCACATAGTAGGATAAGTGTGGGTGCCACTCGCGGCTCGTTTTGGGTCGTGACACAATTGATTTTATCTGTTTAAACCTTTTAGAAATAATTATGAGCTTTTTCTTGATTTTTACTAAAAAATTAAGTGGTGACTCTATCAATTTGGAAAGTCGATATCTCTTAAATCATAAGATAAATTAATCTTTTGAGTCTTAGTCAATTTTTATCTTTTATTCATTTTCGAGTAAAACAATAATAACATTAAGTGATAAGCATGTATCTACTAGTTGGATGAATTTTTATAGTGATATCTCAATAATATAAATAGAGATATAACTCACCATTTGAATTATACAATTGACTAGAAGAAAACTTCTCTTCTTCATCTCTATATCTTGTCTTCTTCTCTTTATACTTATATTAGCGTACTTAGCCGCGCTTCGCGCGGTTATAAAAAAGATTAAAATAAAATTACATATTTCAATAATTACTTTAATAAAAAGAATTTTTTGTTAATCACATAATTTTGTAGAAGAGAAATTATGAAAAATATTTAGATTAAATATGAAATTTATTAAGAAATCAATATAACAAATAACAAATAAATTATAAATTTTTAAAATTAGAAATTAATCGTAATTTTGAAATAACTTTAGAACTCCCGAAAAATAACAAATATGAAAACATAAAGACTTATTAATAAACAACTTGAAATATTCTAAGAAAGACAACAAAAATGAAAAATTTAAGAATTGTAACTTTACATATTAATAAATAATTTATTTTTGATAAAACCATGTGTATTTTAAAAATAATAAATTAACTTTACATTCTTATGTTCTATCATTTTTGTTAATAAAAATTGTTTCACCGGATTATGAAAGTATATGCACATATTTCTTTAAGTAGCATGTCGAATTGTACTTCTATGTTTTTAAATATTATAAGTCACTAACACAATGAACTAATATTATCAATAAAAAAGTGAGAGATGAATTTACCTAAACAAATAATTATTTTTGAAGAATGTTATCATTATATATAGTTACATTATCTAAGAATCATATAGAGGTCTAAGGATAATAAATTAGTTGTTTTTTATTAAAAAAACTCAAGATTTCTAACTTCATGAACATAAACAAATAATATTAAATGTATGATTCAACAAAGAAAGAGTTGTAATTATATTAAACATATCAAATTATTTTTCCTTGTAAACTCAAATTATGCAAGAATGTCTAACCATTTTCACTATAGATATATCTTCTATTATCGGCAAATCTGATTAAATAAGTTAAAAAGTTATCTACCAAAAGAAGAAAAAGATAAAGAATAAGGAGAAAATTACATTTAAACACATATAATCATTTTTGACAAAATATAAATAATTCAAAAGGAAATAATATAATAGAAACATTACTTCTTAAGGACCTAAAAAGATAAAAAATAATCATTATATAGCTCAAAATCCATTAATCTCCATCTCTGAATGATCTCATTTTATCCTATATACAAGAGTCAAGAAAAATAATAACAAATAAATTATTAGTCCTAAAATGAATCTCAAAGTTAACAAAATAAAATATTATATCTCATAAAGAATAATGAAAAATTACATTTAATCATAAATTCTCCTACATAATCATTTTGGACAAATAATCAATATATTTAACTCAAAATTTACTAATCTTCATCGCTTGATGTTATTATTTCATCCTATATACAAGAGTCAAGAAAAATAATAACAAATACATTATTAGTCATAAAATAAATCTCAAAGATAACAAAACAAAATAATTTATCTAGAAGAAATAAAATTATGATGACATATTAGCCTTACTTGCTAATTAAAAGTAATATATGAAATAATATTTGAAAAAATAATGCACCTCAAAACTTACAAATATTGTAACATTTCTTCCCACTAATTCTCTACCAAAGATGACTACAATAATAACAAAGTGTGATTTTATAGTGTTAGTGTAACATTTCACATTAAATAATTAGAAGTTATGAATATGAAAGGTTTAACAGGTTATGAATATAAAAGGTTTGAGGGTTATGAATATTATTAGTACTAATTTAAAAATAGAATTTATAAAAAAAAGTAATTGAAAAAAATAAGAAAAAATGTCAAGTAAAAAAAAACTAAAAAAAAAATGAATGGAGGTCATAGAGAGGTGCCACATCACCTCCTCTATGATCCTCATTTATATATATATATATATATATATATATATATATATATATATATATATATATTGATTGATATGAGCTTGATTTTTTAACACAGACAAAAAATTGAGAAAATTATGAATTCATGTTTACTGATTCCTAAATACTCGAATAAACGAAAATGAATCATGTAAAGACTATGAATATGGATCACTAGATCATTATTGATGATACCAAAAAATAAGGCCAAGTAGATCTTATTAGTGATATTATAAAAAAATACATGGATTTCGTGAACAAAAAAATAAGAAAATTTTGAATTCTTGTTAGTGACTTAAATTCCAAGAAAAACTGATGAAAATCATTTATCGTCTATAGGTATGATTTACAATGACATCACAGATTGTCCAAAAGAAAAGTTATAGATATTGAAATTTTGTAGGACTTTACAAGATATATTCAATTCGAATTGGGAATCTAGATGTGTTTAGTTTCAATTAGAGTTCTTATTAGAGGCTACTCAACTGTAAACCCTAGTTTATACCTATAGAAAAGATACTAGGTTCCCTTAAAAGACATCTCGAAAATTCCATAAAGATACCAAGATCTCGAATACTCCACAAATTGATGGATTATTCATATAGAGATGTCAAATCTAAATCATCTTACTTCGAGAAATACGCCACTAACGTCCCTCGAATCATGGATAAATCTTAGGAGAGTAGAATTGAGGAATCAATAGAATTTTACCTACTATATTTATCAATAAAATCATGTTTCTTTAGATTTTATTTGTGATTCCAATTTATTTTTTGTCACTTTTAAAATTTGTTGTAAACAAATTGGCACGCCCAGTAGGACCAAATCTGCCTTCATCTCTTCTCTCTTAAATTACATCTGAAAATCTGAAGATGCAAAGGTGGAAGAATGAGTACTTCAAACCTCGTCTTTGAGTTTCATCAAGTCTACACTCCGACAAGCATTGAAGCAGGGGACAATTGTAGATATTGAAATTTTGTAGGACTCTACAAGACATATTCAATTCGAATTGGGACTATAGTAGATGTGTTTAGTTTCAATTAGAATTTTTGAGGATACTCAACCATAGACCCTAGGTTATGCTTATATAAAGGGTACTAAATTCCCTTAAAAAACATCTCGAAAATTTCATAAAGAGATCAAGCTCTCGAATACTCCGCAAATTGATAGATTATTCATATAGAGAGGTCAAATTTAAATCATCATAGTTTGAGAAATATGCCACTAACAAAATTGTACCCGCTATATCTTGATAAATAAAATTATGTTTCTGCAAATTTTATTTGTATAATTTATTTATTTTCCATATGTTTAAAATTTGTTGCAAATAAAGTTGGCCAAATAGAGTTGATCAGTATTATTTTCTAAATTCATGTAATAAACACATAAAAGTTGAGAAATTAGTGAATTTCTATTTTGAGACCCCGAAATGCTAAAAACAGTGGCATGGATTCGACAGAGGATATAGGTCTGGTTAACTAGATCATTATTTAAGGATGCCCCCGAAAAAATTAGGAAAAATATGATTGGTTAGTGACATTCTTAAGTATACATGGATTAATACACATGAAATAGTTTTGAAAATATTGAATTTATATTTCAATACAATAAATCATATAAAAAGTCAGGTGAATCCTTTAGATGATATGTATATGATTCACTAAATCATTATGAGTGGTCCTAAAAATCTATGGCCAAATAAATTCAGCCGATCATATGCCAAATCTTTCGTGACCCCTAAACTTTAAAAGATTATTGTGGATCTTGTAGAGGCTAAAGGTATGGCTTACTTGTCCCATACATATGATCCTAAAAAATTGAGGCCAAACAGAGTTGATTAGTCATATTCTAAAAAAATTCATAAATTAATATACATAAAAAATTATGAAATCCTTAATTCCTATTGCATGACCCAAAAATACCTAAAAGGTGGCATGAATCTTGTATGATTATTGGTATGATTCACTATGTTATAACGGAAACTTCAAAAACAATATGGGCTTAACAAATCAGGTTAATAATGTTCAAACTTATGAATTAATTCACACGAAAAACTGAGAAAATTTCTTGTTTCATGACTCTTAAATGTTAAAAGCTTTATGTGGATAATCTTTAGGCAAGAAGTATGATTTCCAAAGTCATGATATATGATCCTAAAATGTTTTGATCCAAACACATTAGGTAAGTTACATTCTCAAAGTAAAAATTCAAATAACTTTGGATTACTTGAAGAGTTCAAAGCTACACTGAAAAAGAACACATTCCCTCAACATATATTTACTTTCCTTTGTTTAATGAATTAGTCGAAGACTTAAAATATTTTTTTTTGTCTCAAATCTTTCTTTCACTACACTAATCTCAATAGAAACACAATATATATTTTTTATCTTTCTTCATTCTATATTTTCTTGTATATTTCTTTATACCAAAACAAAGTAAAACCATCACTATTTATACATGAGAAAAATCAGAAATATGATTTCATCACCTCTAAATAAATAAAAAAAAAGGAACATGGATCTTATATAGATTATGCATATGGTTCACTAGGTAATTATGAATGATTCAAAATTAATTAGATCAAACAAAATCGATCAGTCACATTTCAAAAAAATCATGTACTAAACGCACACGATAAATTGAGCAAATCCTAAATTCATGTTCAATAATTAGTAAATACTAAAACAATGGGTGTGAACCATGGATAGGCTATATGTAAGGCTTACTAAGTCGTGACGTATGATCCTAAAAATTGAGGCCAAAAAGAGTTGGTCAATCATATTGCTAAAAACACATGGGCTTATACATATGAAAAAATGATAAAATTCTGAATTCCTGCTTTATCACCCCTAAATGATATAAAAATATCACGCATCCTCTAGTTACTACGGATATGGTTTACTATAGTCATTAGGTATGCTCCTACAAAACTTGAGGCTAAACAGAGTTGATCAGTCATATTTCACAAAATACATGAGCTTAAACATATGAAAAAATGATAAAATCTTTGAATTCCTATTTTATTATCCCTAAATGCTACAAAAAAAATAGGGAAAATTTCATATGTGGCAAACTTATTTGATTAAATAACATTATATGGGTATAGTTTACCTAATTACATTCTATGGGTATAGTTTAGTTATTTTAGGTATCTTTAATTTTGTATATAAGGTTTCTTTTGTTATCTATATAATTTTATTTTAAAAAGTGATTTGTAACTGAAGCGTTAAATATGCTAACAATAAATATAGATAATGCCATAATTTAAGGTAAACATCCCTTTATTAAGGTAAACGTTTAAATTCATTATTTTTTTTTTTAAAAAAATAAGAATTATACAACAATTGAAACAAAAGATAAACTTGTTTTTGCTGTTTCTTATGAAACAGCAGTTCATCAATTTTTTTTATTTTTTCTTTGTAATCGAATTCAGGTAAGTGTTCATTGGATGAAAATTTATGTTTATTATTGCAATAACTATACAATGTTCTACTGGATTTACAAATTTTGATTTATGTGCGTTCGTTATTGTGGTGTCGTAATTTTTTTTTTTAAAAAAAAAACTGGTTTCAAAATATGATTATTTTAAGCAGAAATTTCGTACTATACAATTATATACTTTTTGTTGATGTAGTATTTGTATATTATAAAGAAAATCAGTGTAAGCGAATACAAGTAATCGTTGGTGATAATTGTATATAGCCATAAAGGAAGTGTTTTGCTTTTGATACAATTATATACTTTTTTTGATGTAGTATTTGTATATTAAAAAGAATATCAGTGTAAAATCAATTCAGTAATTTGATTGTATAATAGTGTTGTATTAATTGTATATATGATCTCTTTGAATGATTTGAAATATATATATTTTTTATAGTTGTACAGATAATGGCTTCATTGGCTATTTTGGTTATGCATTCTGGTTAATATGTGTACATGAATATAGTAGTTAAACATGACAATATATACAACTGTCTAAATGACTTTGTATATACTCCAATAATATATAAACTTAATCTATACTAACTTCAATAATTTGTATATAACTACTAAAATATACAAATTACAATCATATATGAAATTTTACATCTGTATAACTAAATCCAATTACTTTGTGTATATATGTATACAAAAACAAAAATAATAATGAGCTTTTAATATACAATCCGCTACTACCACTATTAAAACTTAGTAAATATGTATACAAAAACGTCAATTTTGAAAAAGTCATGGACAGATCAATTTTTGTATATGTATATAAAATTAATATATACTAACTTCAATAATTTGTATATAACTAATAAAATATACAAATTATGATCATATATGAAATTTTCCCGTCTGTATAACTAAGTCCAATTACTTTTTGTATATATATACAAAAACAAAAATAATAATGAGCCTTTAATATACAATCTGCTACTACCACTATTAAGACTTAGTATATTATTCATTATACATAACTTAAAGTATGTATAAAGTAATCAAATCCTCAGTCACATATACAAATATATAACTAAAACTTGTGTGTACTAAACATGCAATATACTATATACAATTACGTGAATACAAAATTTACTTAAACAATATCTTTTTGTATATTGACATCTAAGTAACAAAAAAATTGTATCTAAATTTGTGTTTTAAGCCACTACCTCATAATTATGATGTTCTTCAGATCCGTCAACTTCACATGCATTTTCCTCTGAATCAATGTTTACTGCTTTCCTCTTTCTTCCTCCTTGTACAATTTTAATGCCTCTAGCTTTAGCATTGTTAATAACTTCTTGAACAGCCGTAGGGTCATATTTTTTCTTTGATCTCAATTCTTCCATTGTTTGTTCATGTTGAACTTGTTTTGATTTTACCATAAACCCTACATCAACCCCAAAATCTTGAGTTAAACCAATTGAAAACAATGGTAAATTGTCAACAAAATTGACATGCAATGGAATACCTGTGATAATCCTCATAGATGAAGATGATTCATTCATTCTGTGACTAATTTGAGATCTAATAAGAACAAACAATCGATTATTTCATAAAAAAAAATATGAAAAACATAAGAAACACAATACATATACAATTGTTGAATAAGAAAAAAAAAAGGAAAACGACTAAAATTTAGGACGAAAATTGAATTCAACTTTGGGAGGGAGTAATTGAATTTTGGACAATTTGAAATTTAAATCAAATAGAAGTATTAATTGTAAGAGAAAAAGGTGGAATATGAATAAGAGAGATAATATTATTTTGTGTAAAATTATATACAAAATAAAAAAAAAAGATTTTTATACTATTGGTCATATAATAGGTGGTGGACCCCATTAATTATAGCAAAAAAAATAAACTATAATTATAGAAAGTAAATAAATTAAACTATACCCCTATTATATAATTACTTAGGAATGTTTGCCATTCCATATAATTTTCCCAAAAAAATATTACGGATCCTCTAAATGCTAACGATATGGCTTTACCATATCACTAGGAATGGTCCAAAAAAATTGGGCCTAATGGAACCAATTAATAATGCTCCCATCAATTCACGAGAAATTAAGAAAATTCTGAATTTCACGCCATGACTTCTAAATACTCAAAATAGAGGTGTGGATCCTGTAGGGGGTAAAGGCATGACTTACAAGCTAATTATGAATGGTTCTAAAAAATTTGAGGTATAGAAGAGTTGTTAATTCATATTCCAAAAATACATGAAATAGTATAAATAAAAACTAAGAAAATCATGAATTCTTGTTTTGTAATCCATAAATAACAAAAAAGAATTTTGGCACAAATCTTGTATGAATACTTATGGTTTACGAGGTTATTACGAACTGTCCTATAATAATTTGGACCAATCCCAGTTAGAAATAATCCCAAAAAGTCAAGGACTATAACATGTGATATAAAGATGGTTGATAATATTTAATTTTCTCCTAGCTACCTTTTTACAAAAATATTAAAATCTATATAAAGATTGCAAGTAATATTTCCTTATCATTTTCTTTTCACAACTTTCTGCTATTTTGAGGAGGAAAAAAATATGGGTGTGAAAGGAAAGTTGATTGCTTCAAAGGAGGTGAAGTGTGGAGAACACTTAATTCATAACCTTTTTCTTACCAATTCTCATCATATACCCTACATAAGTCCTTGTAAGATCAACCATATTGAGATTAATGAGGGTGAAATCGGGAAAATTGGTACGATTATGAACTGTAGATATAATGAAGGTATAACTGATAACATGCATTTCTCTCCTCCATCTATATATATTTGATTTGTATTTCATCAACTTTGTTAATTTAGGTGTATTTGGTAGTACGAAAGTTATATGTTAAGTAAATAATCTTCATAATTCTTTTTTTATTGCTGTTTGATCACCATAGCTATATTTTACTTGAATCCTTTTCATTAAAAAAGGGAAATAATATCCTTTCACTTGTAGACCGAGTAATTTCTTAATTAATGTTTTCTTAACTTTTTTTTTTCATCCTACTAATAGCTAGTCTTTGCATACATATATTTAGTACTTAAAGGGTTTTACAAATTTATCTTGTTAATTAACATTATTATTTATATCTAAAATAGTGTGGGCTTTCTCTAATATATATTTTTTTTAGCAACTTTCACGCATAGCAAACACGAAATTCATATTTGTATGCTATAACAAAGTTTGCATAATGACGCTCCATAACAACGAAATTCATATTTGTATGCTATAACAAAGTGTGCATAATGACGCTCCATAACAAACATAAATATGTATAATTCGATACACATATACAAAGAAATCAATTGTATAATTCGCTATACATATATAAAAGAAAGCAGTTGTATACAAATCAATTGTATAATTTGTATATGTATAAAACGAGAAAGAGAGAGACAAAAGAAAATTGGGCAGAGAAACATTTGTATAGTATAATTAGAAGTTATAGGACGAAGATATATGTATTTGCATGTGTATATACAATTTTCTCTCCCTTTATATAAACAGAAACACAATTTATACATTTCGTTTCTATTTGTATAAGCGATAGAGGCGAGCGAGATTCGGGAGAAGGGAGAGAGGGGAATGAAAGTATATGTATATATATAATTTTTTCTCGCTTTATACAAATAGAAATACATTTTATACACTTGTGTTTGTATGAAAGTGAGGGAGCTAGCGAGAGATGAAGCGAGAGACGGAGAGTGGCGAGCGAGAGTTTCAGGGAGAGAGGTGACTGACAAATAGTTTGCTACAATGACACAATTAAATTAAAGTGTGATCATAACATTTAATTTGATTTATTAGTTTGTCATTATATATAATTTTTCCTATTTTTTAACAACTCTAATTTTTTTCAGATAAAACTTTTTCTGCGGAAAATAACTTGTCATCCAAACATAATACGATAAAAATTATAGTTCCCTTATTGATTCTCATGTTTTCCGCAATGTTAATTCTAATGATATTTTTAAAAACAACTCCATTCAGAAAAGGTTGACAAATAAATATTCATGAGCATTAGATAATTTTTGGAGAAACTGAAAAACTAGGAAAACAAAGAAAAAAAATAAAAATATATTTTTAAAATGTTAAAATCTTTCATGAGGAATTGGATATAGTTGAACTAGGAGTAACATCTATTGTATTTTTCTGGTTTTAATGTTTACAGATGGTCAAGAAAAGATTGTAAAGTATGTAATTGAAGCCATCGATCATCACACGAACTCGATCAGTCGGAAAGTGATTGAGGGGGATTTGTTAGAGTTATACCATTCCTTTACGTTTGTATCATCTTGTCAAAATCAGTGGGCTACATGGACAATTGAGTATGAAAAGAAAATTGAAGACACTCCAGAGCCCCTCATTTTTTTGGGTTTTATTCTTGACATGACCAAGGATATAGAATCTCACCTTCTAAAGAAATAGAATCTATGTTGTTCTATATTATAATAATAATATAAATAAATAAGCGTGTGTGTCTAGACGCATGTAAAATAAATAAATCTCCTTCTATGGATATATTTCCAGTTATCAGTATATGTAAGAAGATGGTATGCATTTTGTTATAATCATCCAAGCCCTTTTTTAGAAAAAAATAATCTAAAGCCTTAGATTATGCTTTGAAATCTTATACTCTCTCCGTTTCACAAAGAATAATTTAGTTTGACTTGACACGGAGTTTAAGAAAATAAAGAAGACTTTTGATCATGTGGTCATAAATTATAGTTATGTTAAATGTATAAAATTACTCTTTATTCTTGTGACCTTAAACATGCCACGTGAAAAGTTGTTACCAAAAAAAGAACTAGATTATTCTTTTTTAAAAAGATTAAAAAGAAAAAAAGTTCATTCTTTTTGAAACGGGGGAGTATTTGTTAGAAATATAATTATGCACTTGTTAACATAATTTCAATGGAGAATAAAAGAATTCACATGAGTTTTAACACTATACTGGAACTTTATTGTCACACCCAAACTCAAAAGGCTAGAAGCCGTGAGGGCATACACCTAAGTCTGATAGGTGAACCCTAAGAAGTTTTAAGATTTCAACAATCACATCGAACTCGACTAACACACAGATCAATACCTATACTTGGTAGGAGAAATAGTAGTTGTCACGATCCAATCCACCAGTCTGTGCAGACCTACTCTAAGATCTAAATAGAAGATTCCTTACCACTCAATTTAAAAAGAGCAATGCAAAAATTAATAAAACATAAGAAATATCTTTAATACTTTGGAATACACATGAAACTCACATATAAGAATTATCCTCTTGCAATTGACATAATACATATACTGGACCCTAAACTTGGCTTCAAAACTTAGACCTTCAACTTTCATAATGCACAAACAGGCACTTTAACTATCCAACTTTTAAATAAATAAACACATAAGTCCTACATTACACAAAACACGCAGGACACCACGTAGGACGAAAAATGATATGTAGGACATGTGTGTCTATTTGTTCAACTCTATACAAGTTTAAGTGTTTATTTGTGCACATCCAAAATTGAAGGACATAAATGTGGTTTGAAGCCAATTTAAAGGGCACATTTATGTATTATGCCTTTACAATTAATCAAAAAACTCTCCGGAGAAACTTGTCTAAACAGGTACAGGAGGTATTCCATGCAGATTGTCAGGGCATTCGAGACAATTCAAGAGTTCATGAATTTCTTAGGATAAATCCATTTGAGTTCACAGGGTCAAAGCTTAATAATGAGTATAATCTAGGAAGCTTTGTGGATAAGGCTCACAAGATATTGCAAGTAATGCATGTTGGTGGTGGAGAGAGTGTGGAGCTAACTGCGTACCACTTTAAGGATGTTGCAAGGATTTCATACGATCACTGGAAGAAGACTACGGGAGAAAGAACTACCTCTAAGTTGGGTCGTGTTTAAAAATGCTTTAATGGGACGTTTCTTTCCTCGAGAGTTACAAAAGGCTTAAGATAAGAGGTTTTCCAAATCTGAAGCAACGTTTTATATATGAATGTATATCAGTACAATCTCAAATTCACTCAATTGTCTTGTATGATCCAGTAACGGTAGTTGATATGAGGATCAAGAGGAGGTCTTCATCTCAGCATCTTCCGTCCGTCAAGCAAGAAAGACATGGCAACAATATTGATTGCGGATATGAATATAACTAGCCTAATGATCCATGTGCATCACATTGAGGAGGATATGTTAAATGATGGGGAAGAGTTTCATAATAAGAGGGAAAAAACATCAAAGTATAAATCAACCTAGCTAGCAGAGGACATTTGATCATCTTTTCCGTAGAGGTCATATGGACTAGCTCACTCTTAACCAATGCACCAACACTCAAACCTAGAAATTATCAGAAGGGAAGAAAGTTTGACTCTTGATCTCAGGGCAGTATTGCCAAAGGGTGTGCATCTTACCCCACTTGCAGAAAGTGTGGTAAAAATCATCTTGGTAAGTGTCATTATGGTAAGTATATGTGTTATAGGTGTGCCAAGATAGGTTATATACTCAAGGATTACCCCTTCACAAGGTAATGAGATAAGGGAGGGGGGGGTATAACATAATTGAGTCCACTATATCAATAGTCCCAACTGACCAAGATGCTCATAAAAGCATCACTCCTCTGGCAAGTGGTGGTCAAATTCTCTTTTTGTGCCTTGTCATCTCGTCAGGTGTTGGAGAAGTCCCCCGATGTTACTTGAATATTAAAATTTTTCTACCTTTATGTTATGCTTTGTTAGACTCAGGTGCTATCTTGTCCTTTGTAACCCTTTAAATTGTTGTGAAGTTTGGATTTGGCCTTTAACAACTTTTGGGACTCTTTTTGTCTCTACTCCTATCATAGAGTCAACTTTGTCTAAACTAATTTATACTGTTTGTATTATTTTAGTCCTTCATAACAATACCGTAGGTGATCTAATGGAAAATAATATGGTGTACATTGACGTTATTCTAGGCATGGACTAGTTTCATGCTTTCTATGTCTAAGTTAACGGCAAAATCACAGATGTAAAGTTTCAATTTCTTATAATGAGTTAGTCATAGAGTGAAAGGGCATCTCTACCGTGCTTAAAATTCATCTCATTTCATGTATTAAGGCTCAAAGATGATATCTAAGGTTTATTTATATCATCTTGTTGCAGTTAAGGATTCCAACCTTGAGACTTCACCTCTTCAATCAGTTCTTGTAGTATATAAGTTTCCAGAAGCTTTTCTCAATGATCTTTTCAGAGTCCTTCCTGATATGGGATAGACATTGGGATAACTAATGTTCCCGGCACACGTCCTATTATAAAAAAAATTCAACCGAGTTAAAAGAATTGAAAGAACAATTGAAATATTCTCTAGATATTGTATTCATCAGACCTCGTGTTTCTTATGCGCTACTCTAGTCCTTTTCATGCATAATAAATATGATTATCGCTAAGTGTGTATCGACTACCGCCAATTCAAAAAGGTCACAATTAATAATAGGCATAATACATATATTGGATCCTAAACTTGACTTCAAATTTTGACTTTGACCCAACTTTCATAATGCACAAACAGATACTTTAACTATCCAACTTTTAAATCAATAAACACATGTCTCCTACATGGAACAATACACGTAAGACACCAAGTAGGACAAAAAATGACATGTAGGATGACATGTAGGACATGCGTGTCTATTTATTCAACTTCATAACAGTTTAAGTGTCTATTTGTACACGTCCAAAGTTGAAGGGCATAAATGTGATCTGAAGCCAAGTTAAAGGGCACATTTATGTATTATGCCTTAATAATAAGTATCCCTTTTCCATAATTTATGACTCGTTTGACCAGCTTCAGTAATCCACTTGTTAATCTAAGATGGATCTCACATCCAGGTACCATTAGTTGAAAGTTAGATTGACTTTATGAAGACCACTTTGTGAACTTAGTTGGGACACCACAAGTTTCTTATCATGTCATTTTGAGTAATCAATGCTCTTGTAGCTTTTACATCCTTCGTTTACACAATGTTCAAGCAGTACCTCAACATGTTTATTATTGTTTTCATAGATTATATCATGGCCCATAGTGAAACACATGGAAGTGTAAAAGTCATCATGACACTCTATCTAGAAGACTTAGATTCCAACTTCTAGATTCAAGGATATCAAGCAAATTCATTGACAACAGTTTAACATTTTCAAAATTACTTTATGGTTCATTCATGCTCAAACAATATTCAGTAATAAGGATAAGGGCATTAGGATTTTTAATGCTTTTTAAATTTGATACATGGTATATTGAATGGTTTATCGATGAGATAATACATTTAGAAAACACATATGTAAGTGTGAAGTATCAGTCACTTCAAGGAGAAACTGGTAAGGCTAGCTCTCGACATACTTATAAATCAAGGATTGTTCATAAGTGAAACGAACAAAACAATGAGAACAAAAAACAGTTAAAGGTTTGATTGTGTGATTTATGTAGTCTAGGTATACACCAGAGCTCAATGGTTCAAAGATATCAAATCTACCGATTGACCAAGTATATCCGACATATGTCCACTATGGAAGTTTAAAGGAAATCCCAAATATCCTGATGCAATCAATCCTTACTTACAAATCACATTTTTCATGCGTATATTTTAAAATTTCACTATTGATGTGAGGGATTGTTGAGTTGTAAAGGTGTGAATAGGAAAGTAATAGTCGTAAATCTCCTGAAGGGTGTTGACTTTGCTGAAGGATTGTGATCTTTATGAATTGTTGTGTCTTTTATAAAGGGTTGTAACCGTCTAAAAGGTTGTGCCTTTTCCAATTGAAAGATTATCTCTTTTCCAAAGAGTTGTGACATTTATCTTTGTTGGTGGTATATAGAGGAGTTTTCTCTCATTTTTCTAGATTGAATTATTCCCTTATTTTGCATACAATTCTCATAAACAAAATCGATTGTTTGTGTCTGTATGTGAGATATTATTGTTGTCTTTGTTGAAATAATCGAACTTTAAGGTACCACTACTTCTTTAATGTTTAATATGTTTTATCTTGACAAGAATTAATCTACAACCTCAGGTACTTAAGAGGATTCAATGTCTTTGTCAATTTTGTAGACTCAAATTGTTTTTAGTTTTTATCTTTGTATTTCGTCTTTAATGTTTACACTTTGCAAACCTAAATACCGGAGATAACAATGTGTTAGAGTTAAAGCAGAATGTCATTATTGAATGATATTATTGAATTATATTTTCCTGTTCTCTTAAAGTACATCTACTCAAGTGATGTCGAAACTTATTTTATATTATCTGGGAAGTTAATATAAGAATATTAAATTTGTTATATTATACATACATACATATATATATATATATATATATATATATATATATATATATATATATATATATATATATATATATATATATATTACTGTTATGAAACTATATAAAATTAGAAGAAGAAAGTAGAGAGAAGAGAAAAGATCTCTTATTCATAGTATATTCAGGATTTATAGATCTTAATTTACAATGAAGGAAAATCCTTTGTTTATAGGGAAAACCTTATTTGGTCCCTAGTAAGATTCCTATCTATATATTACAAGGACTCCACATAATTAGACATTCACTATAATACAAATTGTTTATAACACTCCCCCTTGAATGTCGGTAGATTATGTGCCTCGTCAAAACCTTACTAGATAAAGCCCAGTAGGAAAAAATCTAGTGAAGGAAAAAGAGTACACATATCTAATAATACGCATTATGAATGCCTCATTAAAACCTTACAAGGAAAACCAGTGGGACAAAACCTTGTGAGGAAAAAAGAGTACATCGCGTATTAACTCCCCCTAATGACAACATCAATTCAGAGACTAGAGTCTTCCTTTTCCAAGCTTGTGCACCATCTTCTTGAAAGTTGTAGTTGATAGAGACTTGGTGAATAAATCAACAATAATGTTACTTGAACAGACCTCTTGCATGTTGATATCACCATTCTTTGGAGCTCATGAGTGTAGAAAAACCTTGATGGAATATGTTTTCTTCTATCTGCTTTTATGAATCTTTCTTTCAGGATCAAAGATTTCTGCAAGATCCTTACTTCAACTTCTTTAAGCAAATAATCTAATGCATTTTGAAAACTCTTCAAAAGCTTTAATTCTAGTCGTCAACTTGCATAATAATACTTGTATATGCTCTATGCATTTTGAATGAATTTAATCCTTATGAGGACTATAAATAAGTTTTTCAAAAACTTGTATATGCTTTAGATTTTGAACTCATCGGATATTTTCACCTAAATTTTGTTAAGTGACAACATTCACTGTTAGATGTATGGCATCTTATAGTGCCTAGATTGCAAGTCAAATAAGATTTACGCTTACCAAGATGCACCATTCCATTTTCACTTGATAATTATTTATATTATAATAATCTTTTACAATATTATGTGATATTATATCAAAGATATCGTCAACGATATACGATTTTGTATCGATTCACAATATGACAAAACTTATTGAGATCTCATCACTTCATTATTCTTAGGTAGCTACCCCTCTCATGAGGTTTCATAAAGTGTTATGTCGTAGGCTCCAAGAGCACATTGTCTCCTTATTATGATCATTTTGATTCTTTGATCCTTATCCTTTTTCAAGGATAATTTTATTTAGAATTGGTTAGTTTATCATGCTTCATGCATGTCGTAGACTCTATTGCACATTCAATAGGAGTATTTACAACTTTTGTGTTGCTTCTAGTCTCCCTCTTATGTTAGACAAACTAACATATATCTCAATCTTTTGAAGAATATATCCTTGTGCATCAATGTATATTCATTGATTATATACCACATATCAAAATAATCAGATTAAAAAATATTGGTCCCCGACCATAAATCAATTGAAAGAAAATTTGATCATAATTTATCGGTCTGATGCGTACAATTACTTTTGTATGCAATATCGTATTTCATATCAATATATGAAGCTTTATTTTCATAAACAATGATTTTACTATTTGAGACATTTAGTGTCACATCATCTTGAGTATTTATCAATATTATCAAGATAAATTTTCTTGATTACATATTCTGAAATTGTGCTCTTAACTCAATTATTTTTGCACAAATAATTTTGTGAATGTCAAACTGCAAGTTGACAACAAATGCACATGTGATTATCTTATTGAGGCATCTTTTTATTATATCATATGATAGGAGAACGGGCCCATATTCACCTTTTATACTTTTCAAAATTAAGGGATTTAGTCCTAACTTTAGTTGATCCAATTAACTTTATCACGAGAACAAGCAACATAAAGAATTCTTGAAGAATCTTCTACTTTTTCAATATATGTTCATTACTCAGTATGCACATCTTTGGGATGACAAAATTATTCATGCTAACTAATAAATTATTAGTACTTGTAAACTCCAAGTTTATTATGTCATGTGCTTTTTGCTTTAGTAAATTCTCAATTTATTATTATTATATGAGAAAAGTTCAACATTAATACTCTGAGAGTACATTTCAAATATCTTTTTCCTCAATTACTCTACCTCTTCTAAAGGTGAGTCATGATCTCATCACTAAATAGACTACTCTGATTATTAGAAAATTATGCATGTAATCATATATTCGTGCCAACATTTTTTGCAAACATCAAGTTGCGAGATAACAATCGACACACATGAGACCATCAAGAAGAAACATCTATTAGGACCATTAAGTATCTAAACAATCCACTAGGTGGATGAATATGTCCACAAATATTTGTATACGTTCCAACAATGCAGAGGATTCAATATCAACTTTCGTATATGATGGTCTCAGAATTAGCTGCTAACAATCATTACAAGAAAACTCACCATTTAAAAAAAAATTTAGGTTCTTTTATGAATGTCCATTTTAATTTTCCATCATTCTTCTAAACTTTATAGACTAATGATGTCCCAAACTATCATGCCAAATTAAGAAAGTATTGAAATTAGTAAACTACTTATTTACTATAGAATGTGCCTCAATTGCACTAATTCTTGTCTAATACATTCCTGAAGATAAAACATGAAACTTTTCTATAATACATGTCTTCTTAAAGACATTCTGGGTGATACCACACTATTGACTAAAGGTCGCAATCTTTCCCATGCCTAGCATGGTGGCTTACCTCATTCACTTTAATGAATGTATTTATATTTTTAGCATTTATCAAAAGTTCTCATTCTTCATGAATGGAACACAAACACATGAGCATTTCAAATTATGCTAGCTTTTAGTACCTCATTCCATATTTATGTGCATTATTCAATCACTTGTCTTCTTTCAGACATATTATGCACTACTACCACATTGACTTTAGTAATGGAGCAAATTAAGTAAATGTTATGATTTCTCATAAAAAAAACTCATTAGTTTTTCTTTAATCATTGTTATATCATCAATATGGTGTATTAAGACTCAAATTCAATGTCTTATCCATATAAAATGATTTTAGGCCATAAATTGTGAGACTTGAACTCAACATCTTTATCTCTATAGTGACCGAAACTTTTAATTCGATATCATATCCTCTTTGTGCAATTGAACATGAATCCATCGTCTTACCTTCTTAGTGCGATTGGATGTGACTCCATCGTCTTATCCTCAACCAATGACATAATACGCTAAAGTACAACAAAGCTCACTCTTGAGCTTTGAAATTACTTTCACTTTGCAAGTCTTCTAACAATCTGAATTAGATACGTATATGCCATACTTATATCGTGGACCAGTTAGGTTCCTCAAATTTAATGAGAAAAATCAATTATGTTACTAATAAGTAATGATAATAATTACTTTACCTCTGTTGGCCATATCATGTCTATTTCCACGTAATAATATAAATAAAGACACAAACTTACAAAGAATTATAAACATACCTCTAGTAACATAAAAGACATTAATTAATGCTAGTATATCATAACATCAATGAATACACAACACATTACAGATTCATATTTTTATGATTGGGTCAATCATTCATGGACCCTACCTTGATAAGAGTCTCTTGCTGATAACGTGTTACGAAGCTATATGAAATTAGAAGAAGAAAGTAGAGAGAAGAGAAAAGATATTTTATTCATAGTATATTCAGAATTTATAGATCTTTCACAAATCTTATTTACAATGAAGGAAAACCCATTGTTTATATGGAAAACCTTACTTGGTCTCTAAGTATGATTCCTAACCATAATCCTACAAGGACTACACATAATTAGATATTCACTATAATACAAATTATTTATAACAATTACTTTACTCTTATATATAAAACAACAAGATAGAGTACCAACATAACACTACAAAATTGTACTAATAGCATCAAAATTTCTACTACACCATTGAAACCTATTTAGTGGTGAATAAACACGTGTATTATACGAGTCCTTCTACATCCTCATTTTCAATTGTATTGCTTTGGTTCTTTCGTCATTTTTAATATTTTTCGTCATCTTTTATTTTTTTTCCCTTTTCATTCTTATTCTGTGCAGAGAAGGAGAAGAGACTAAGAAATGCAAGTATTACATTTTTGGCGATGAAGACAAAACTGATGGAAGGAGTGGTTCAAGTCTGCTGATGCACAATTTGGTGAAATTTCACAATAGATTTTCAAAATTAAAAGTAATTTTACATTCTAATGGTAAATTTCTAGGATTTTCCTTACATTTTTGTGAGTTTAATTATTTTTTTTCTTAAGATAGATTTCATATTTATTTTAGTCAAAATTGTTCTTTCACTTTTTATTCGTTTTGGTTTTGCAAATGGGAAAAGTTACAGGAACCCATCACTATGAAATTTTGTGCAACAAAAAGGAATAGAATGATGTAAAGAGTACCAGAAATCTTGTGAGGTTTTGGAGCTCTTCCTTTACTAATTTCACATATATGTGTACTTATTCACTATTTTGTCACAATTTTGTAGGTTTGTATAGTAGTAGGAAGAATTTAATTAGAATACAGAAAGGTGCAGCAGGCAAAATCTCCAAAGATTACTACTATATGTTGATGAATTAACCAATTGTATTACTGTGCACTGAGGCACTGTTACATTGCCCACTATAACTACTTTCAATTCTAGTTAATTTGTTTGTTATTCATATGTATAGTCAGCTAGTTAGTTTACTAATTATCATTGTAGCTAGTGATTAGTATAAATAATGGATAACACCCATTTGTAATAGATGATTGAAGATAATATCAAAGATACCTCACGTTTTTTCTCTAGAAAGTTCTTCAATTAGTTTCATCTCATCTTCATCATTTCACATAAATTCCATGGAAGATATTAATGTTTAACATGGTATGAGAGCATTAATCGAGTGAATCCAGGGATTTTCTTAACGGATTGTTGAAGATCGAAAGGTTCCTCTTCCTAATTAATTTTTTTTGTTTTCTGCAAATTCTTTTTCCATGGAAGTTGACGGTGTTCCTGCTTCTGCTCTTCTCGGATCTCGTATGTCTTTGATTCCACTCATTCTAAAAGTGTAATCGATTATCATCATCCTCTATTTCTCCATGCAGTTGATGCTCCGAGCTCGATGTCAATCAGTATGCCTCTACTTGGCATGGAAAATTACTCCCTATGGCGTGAAGCTATGCAACTTTCTCTCCTCACTCGAAACAAATTAGGATTCGTGGATAGATCTATTTCTCGTGATACTTTTGGGAAGGATTACGAACTGTTATGGGATCGTTGCCATGCGATCGTGATATCATGGATTATGAATAATGTGAGTCGTGATTTGATTAACGGTGTCCTATTTCGATCTACTGCATATGCAATTTGGGAGGACTTGCGTGAAAGATTTGATGAAATCACTGCACCTCGCATGTTTTCACTGCATAAATCAATCTTCACAGTGGCACAAGGAACTCTTCCTGTGTCTACTTATTACTCTAAACTGAAGGACCTATGGGATGATTATGACTTCCTAATGCCTCCACAATGTTGTGATTGTGTCAAATCCAAAGACTATGCTGCTCATTTTCAATATCAGCGCTTACTTCAATTTCTTATGAGCCTAAATGATGACTATGCTAATGCAAGGATTCAGATCCTGATGAAGTCTAATATTCCAAAAGTTAATCAGGCTTATGCGATGATTTTACAAGACGAAAGTAAAAAATTAGCTGCTGGAGGGGGAGTTATGGATCCAACTGCTTTGTTTATAACTCGAACAACAGGATCCAAGCCTAAAAAGAATTATGGTTTAGAATGTGAATTTTGTCATATGAAGGATCACACTAAGAACCAATGTTTTAAGCTACACAAATGCAATCATTGTCATCTGACTGGACACCTGAAAGAGAATTGTTACCAGTTGATTGGTTACCCAGCTGACTCTAAGTCAAGGAGAAAAGATTTTACTGTTGGTGGAAACATGGTGCATTCTGCAGGAGATCCAGTTTCAATATCTGTATCATCTGTTTCAGCACCTCTTACGGCCCCTATGTTCACTCCCGATCAATATGCGCAACTTTTGGGAATGCTTTAAATTGCAATCACCAGGCCAATGTTTATTTGGTAGGTACTTCTCTTAATGTCTCTAATAATAATCCTACTTTGATAATTGACACGGGTGACACTAATCATATGGTTGGTAATATACAATTGTCAATTAACGGCACTGAAGTAGGAAATATAGGTAGAGTGCAGCTGCCTAATGGAGATTCAAATAAATCACACATGTAGGAAATAGTCATCTGACAGGAGGTGATGTCCTCAAGGACGTTTTATGTGTTCTAACATTTAAATTCAACTTGTTATCAGTCTCTAAGGCTACAAAGCAACTAAATTGTTGTGCATCTTTTTACCCTGATTTCTGCACCTTTCAGGAACTCTCAACTAGGAGGGTGACAATGATTGGTAAATAGCATGAAGGACTCTATATGTTGAAGGGGCAAAATACCACTAAACACTCAAAAATCATTAATTCTCTATCAGCACAAGAGGTACCGCAATCAGAATTATGGCATAGGAGAATGGGGCATGTGCCCATGACAGTTCTGAAGAAAATTTCTAGCATAACTAGTAATTGTAATAACTCTTTGAATCATTGTGATATATGTTCAATGGCTAGACAAGCTAGACTTCCTTTTAAGCATAGCAATAATAGAGCTACGACATGATTTGACTTGATTCATGTTGATGTTTGGGGTCCTTACAAAGTCTCCACTTATAATAAAACATGTTTTGACTTGATTCATGTTGAAGTTTGGGGGCCTGACAAAGTCTCCACTTATAATGGAATGAATTACTTTGTCACTTTAGTTGATGATTACTCTAGATGGACTTGGGTGTTTATGTTGAGACTTAAGTCTGATGTATCCAGTGTGCTTAAAACTTTCATTGCTATGGTCCTAAATCAGTTTGAAAGGAGTGTTAAAGTCTTCAAATCTGATGATGGATCAGAATTCTTTAATAGTATCTATGATGAATTGTTCAGAGATCATGGAATTTTTCATCAAAGTTCTTGTCCATACACTTCACAACAAAATGGAGTGGTGGAAAAGAGGCACAAACATATCTTAGAAACTGCTAGAGCTATCAAATTTTGAAGGAATTTGCCATCAAAATTTTGGGGATGTTGTGTTGAAGCTGCTGTTTATATCATCAATAGAGTCCCATTCACTGTTTTGGGAAACAAATCCTCTTTTGAAATGCTTTATGATAAAGTACCTTCTTTATCTCATTTACGAGTGATTGGTTGTCTTTGTTATGTCACCTTGCTTCCTAAACAAGATAAATTTAGTACCAGAGCTGTGAAATGTATTCTACTTGGTTATGGTCTATATTAGAAGGGGTATAGAGTATATGATCATGTGAGAAATCAAGTCTTTATTAGCAGTGATGTTGTTTTTCATGAAAATGTGTTTCCTTTTGTCACAAAAGATTATCATGTTATCTCCAACAATCCTGATCCGTTTCTCATCCTTGAATCCCCTACTTCAGTTAGTCTGTCCCCACTACATCAGAAAATATTACTCCTGATGTTGTCTCCATTCCATCCACTTTACTTGACCATAGTCATGTTCAATCTCCCATTGTTAACCCAATCGATTCCCTAAATAAGACCATCACCTCATCTGAGTCTACACTACCTCCTCAAACTTTTAGAAGATCCACTAGACATTCCAAACCCCCCATATGGCTGAAAGACTTCATCATACCTACAAAGGTTTCTGGTTCTTCTAATACTACTTCTATGTACTCTTTAGGGGATGCATTACATTACGGTTCCCTATCTCTTCCTACCAAAGTTTCATTGCTAAATATTCTACTGATATAGAGCCTAAATCCTATGTGCAAGCTGTCAAAGATCCTAGGTGGATTGAGGCCATGGAAATGGAGGTTAAGGCCCTAGAAGATAATAATACTTGGGAAGTTGTGGCATTGCCTCATGGTAAGAGAGAAATTGGTTGTAAATAGGTTTATAAGATCAAATACAGGCAATCGGGGAAGTTGAGAGGTTTAAAGCTCGATTGGTTTCCAAAGGATACAACCAACAAGAAGGCCTTGATTATCAAGAAACTTTCTCTCCCGTTGTTAAAATGGTTACTGTAAGGGCAGTTATTTCCTTAGCAGCTACTAAGCATTGGCACATTTATCAAATGGATGAGTACAATGCGTTTTTACAAGGGGACTTAGATGAAGAAGTGTATATGACTATGCCACAGGGGTTCTCTGATCATCATCAGTCTAATCATGTCTGCAGATTAATTAAGTCATTTTGAGGTCTTAAGCAGGCTTCTCAACAGTGGAATTTGAAGCTAACTAAAGCATTGATTTCTTTTGGTTTCTCCCAAAGTCATTTGGATTATTCTCTTTTTACTAAGCAGTCACAAGGGAACGTTGTGGTAATCCTTGTCTATGTTGATGATCTTTTAATAATCGGGGATAATTTGGGACAAATACAAGACACCAAAGCTTGCTTACAGTCTAGTTTCAAAATCAAAGACCTTGGGGATCTCAGGTTTTTTCTTGGGATTGAATTCGCTAGGAGTGCCACTGGTATAGTCATGCATCAGAGAAAGTACGCCCTTGATCTTATTTCTGATTTGGGCTTAGAAGGAGCCAAACCAGTTGGTGCTCCCCTTGAATTACACGTTAAACTCACTTTTGCGGATTCGGATTGCATTACAGGGGTGGATGTGACCCTGTACTCAGTGATGTTAGTTCTTATCAACGATTGATTGGACGATTGTTATATTTAACTCACACACGTCCTGATATCCCCTTTGCTGTTTAGTCCTTAAGTCAATTCATGCACTCTCCTAAGGTTTCTCACATGGTTTCTGCCACGAGGGTAGTTAGATACATAAAACAGTCTCCTGGCCTTGGCATTCTTCTTTCATCAGACCCCTCTTCCATTTTGTCTGCTTTTTGTGATGCAGACTGGGCATCTTTCCCCAATACCCGTTGATCTGTTACTGGGTATCTTTTCAAGTTCGGGGCTTGTCCCATCTCTTGAAAGTCCAAGAAACAAATCACCATTTCGCGTAGCTCAGCTGAAGTCGAATATCGCAGTCTTGCTTCCATTGTAGCTGAACTTGTATGGTTGGTTGGCTTATTTGCTGAGTTGAATAATGTTGTATATGTTCCTGTGCCTTTGCATTGTGATAGCAAGTCGTCCATTCAGATTGCTTCTAATCCTGTATTTCATGAACGTACAAAGCACATCGATATTGACTGTCATTTTATTCGAGAAAAGGTTCAAGCAGGGTTGATCTCTCTTTTTTACTTGTGCACATTTGAGCAGCAAGCAGATATCCTAACTAAAGGTCTTCCTCATCGTCAACATTCTTATTTACTTCCCAAGCTAGGGATGCGTAACATTTTTATTGGCCCTAGCTTGAGGGAGGGTGTTGAGGAATTAACCAATTGTGTTACTGTGCACTGAGGCACTGTTACATTGCCTACTGTAACTACTTTCAATTCTAGTTAATTAGTTTATTATTGCTATGTACAGTCAGCTAATTAGTTTACTAATTATCATTGTAGCTAGTGATTAGTATAAATAATGGATAACACAAAGGTAGCTCACGTTTTTTCTGTGGAAAGTTCTTCGATTAGTTTCTTCTCATCTTTATCATTTCACATAAATTCCATGGAAGATATTGAAGTTTAACACTATATAGCAACCAATAGTCATTTTTGGAAATTTACTCCTTTTTTTTCTCTGCAGTTTGTCCCATTGATAAGCTTGTGCGAGATTTGAAAAATTTTCTGCTTATTCAGTATTCTCTGTCTTTTACATATTCTCAACTTTTAAAACTATTTTTCGATCGTTCTGAATATGTTTCTTTCATTTGCATGTCTAGATGTATTTAGTTAATATGCATTTCTCACTGTTGATGTGTTAAAATTGAGACACAACACAAGTTTCTTTTTGAATATTAAAAAGAAAGTACTTTGATCTGACACACATAATTTCTGAATTATTTTATTCTTTTAATTATATAATATAGTTGCTCAGTTTACATTACTCATTGCTAAGGGATGTCACAAAGCGTAATGATATTGACGCATTAGTATATATATTAATTGGATAAACCTAGCTTCATAATGTCTACATCTGTTGCAAGTAACAATATTTTTCTAATTAAGTACTTGTGGCGCTATCACCCATCTTTTTAATCATTTTGTTGGTATGTTTCATATTTTGCATATCCTACTTAAATTAATTCGCAAAAGCGATGATTTCATAATAAACTTTGTGTTTTACGGTCTATAGCATTTTAATTATGATGGATAAGGGAGATAGATTATTTTTGGACAAAATTTATTTCAATTATTTATTTAATTAGTAAATTGCCAACAAATATTTTCAATTAATTAGTTAATAATAGAAGTTAACAGAAATGTTTTCAACTTTTTAGTTAACCCGACCCGACTCGGATCCGCGAGCGTGACCTGTTTTGTTTTCATTTATTTAAAATTCCCGCCATGACTGTTCTGAAAGGTTGCAACTTTCAGGAACAGTCAATACCATTTGAAATGTTGCAAACTTTCATTAATGGTTGTGTCAATTCTGAAAGGGTTGCGACCTTTCAGAATATATTCTTCTTGCCTATAAATACCACTCAGTCTTCAGAATATTTTCCAACGAAATTATCAAATCTTCCTTCTTTTTCTAAACACATTTTTCTTCATGTACTTTCCAGCTGTGGATTGATTCGCCGACAGTAGAGCTTTGGTATCTACACTCTACTTATTAAGATAATTTTACCCTGGGAGGTTATATTCCAAATCAAACCTCGGATACTAGAGGAGAATAATTTCCTTAAGGGGACACTGTGAGTTCAATGGACTTGATCTTCTTCCAAACTAAAAGATTGTTACAGATTCTGGTACGTTTGTTTTAAGTATTTTCTGAAATAAATTATATTCATCTTGCTTATTGATTCTATAAATTTCAGTTACTTCGTGTTTCTGACTAATTTTACAATCAGTAATTTCTGATTTTGATAACACAGATTGGTTGACAATCTTAAGGAAATTATTAAATCTGTGTTTCTGGTGGAGACAAAAATCTTCGTGATTTTATACTCCTTTAAGTTTGCAATTATAATTTATTGCTTACTTATATTGTATCAATTTTTGTTTATTAGAAATGACAAACAATGGTGTTACAGTGGCTGTTGCTGCACCAACGCGAACTCTTGTACCACAAGCAGAGAAATCGGGTAAATTCACAGGTGTGAATTTCAAAGGATGACAGCAACGAGTATTTTTCTTGCTTACCACTCTTGGTCTGCATAAATTTACAAGTGAAGAGACTCCAGTTCCTGATGATGATATGCCAGACAGGGAAAAATTCATGATTATTGAAGCATGGAAACAATCAGACTTCCTATGTAAAGGTTACATTTTGAGTGCTTTAGAGGATGACTTATATAATGTCTATAGTGCAATAACAACTTTAAAAGAGTTGTGGGATGCACTTGAGAAGAAATATAAGACAGAAGAGGCATGCTTGAAAAAGTTTGTGGTCGCAAAGTTTTTAGACTATAAAATGGTAGATAGTAAAACTGTTGGATCACAAGTGCAGGAACTTCAACTTATTCTCTATGATGTGATTGTTGAAGATATGGTAGTAAATGAAGCTTTTCAAGTGGCTGTAATGATCGAGAAGTTGCTTCCTTCGTGGAATGATTTCAAGAATTATCTAAAGCACAAGCGTAAATAAATGAAGCTTGAAGATCTTGTGATTGGACTCAAGATTGAGGAAGATAACAAAAACGCCAAAAAGAAATCGCGTAACAGTTCAACAATAATTGGAGTTAATATTGTTGAAGAAGCTCCTACCAAAGACAAAAAGAGAAAGAAGTCAAACGGGCAGAAGTCAGAACAGGCCAAGAAGAAATTCAAAGGCAACTGTTACAATTGTGGCAAGGCTGGTCATAGGTCTTCTGATTGTCATGCTCCAAGAAAGGACAAAAACAAAGGCAAAGACGAAAGTCAAGAAAATATCGTGGAAAAGATGGAAGATGACTTGTGTGCAATGATATCGGAGTGTAACTTAGTTGGAAATCCCAAGGAGTGGTTTCTCGACTCAAGTGCCACTAGACATATTTGCTCTGCGAAAGAAGCCTTTACAACGTACACTCCTGCTGAGTATAATGAAGATTTGTTCATGGGAAACACAGCAACAACAAGAATTGCAGGAACTGGAAAAGTAATGTTGAAAATGACATCCGACAAGGTGTTGACTTTGAACAATGTTCTGCATGTCCCTACAATTAGGAAGAATTTAGTTTCTGCTGCACTACACGTTAAGAACGGGTTAAAGTGTGTCCTAGTTAGTGATAAAGCTGTAATAAGTAAAAATGAAATGTTCATAGGAAAGGGCTACCTCAATGAGGGTCTTTTCAAACTAAATGTAATGGTTGTTGATAGTATTAATAAAATTTTTGCTTCTGTTTACTTATTGGAGTTAAGTGATTTATGGCATGCCCGTTTGGGACATGTAAATTACAAAGCCTTGCAAAAATTGGTTAATCTAGAAGTATTTCTTGATTTTAAATGCGATAAGTCGAAATGCAAAATTTGTGTGGAAAGTAAGTTTGTTAAACATCCTTACAAGTTTGTTGAAAGAAATTCTAAAACTTTAGACTTAATTCACACAAATATATGTGATATGAAGTCAACACCATCTCGTGGTTAAAAAAAGTATTTTAATACTTTTATTGATGACTGCACTCGATTTTGTTATCTATATTTTCTTAATAGTAAGGATGAAATAATTGATGCATTTAAGCAATACAAAAATAAAGTGGAAAACCAATTGAATCTAAATATAAAAATGATTCGGAGTGATAGGGGTGGAGAATATGAATCTCCTTTTGTAGAGATATATTTGGAATATGGTATTATTCATCAAACTACTGCACCTTATACACCACAGTCAAATGGTTTGGCAGAATGGAAGAACAGAACATTAAAGGAAATGAATGCCTTAATGATCAATTGTGGTTCACCACGAAACCTTTGGGGGGAAGTCATCCTTACAGCTCATAAAATACTCAATAGAGTACCCCATCGAAAAACACAATCAATTCCATATGAGTTATGGAAAGGAATAAAATCCAACATGAAATATTTCAAAGTGTGGGGGTGTTTAGCAAAGGTAGAGGTTCCTTTACCGAAGAGGGTTAAAATTGGACCCAAAACAATAGATTGTCTTTATTGGGTATGTTGTGAATAGTAAAGCCTGATGATTTTTGGTTCACAAATTTGATAATCCTGAGATTCATGTCAATACGATAATTGAATCAGATAATGCAGAGTTTTTTGACAACATTTATCCATATAAAATTGAAAGTGAGTCAACAAGTGAAAGACCTAACGGCCACGAGAAGAATCAATGGAAAATATTCTAACATGTGAGGAACCTAGGCGTAGTACTCGGCAACGAAAATCTACTTCTTTCGGACCAGATTTTGCAGGGCAGTTATCTTCGCCTTCAACTCATTATTCTCTTTCTCCAAAGTTTGTACAACTGAAGAACCAGGTCCCTCACTCTGTGCAGTAAGCAGCTCTGCTTTGAGTACAGCAATTTCAGCCTCTTTACTACTCAACCGCACAGTGAGTTCTTCAATTTCATGTTTAAGCTGATCCAGGTCCTCAAGAAGTTGAGCCATCTTGCTTTTTGGTAAGCCTCTGCCTTCATTACATTCACATTCAAACAAGGTATGCTCAGAGATAGTTTGTTTAACTGTCCCCACCTTTCCGACACCAAGAGGAATCCTAAAATGCTTGAATACTTCAGTTAGAAAGTATCCATACCCCATTCCATGTACTCCTTTCCTCTCAATAACTGTTTTGTGAATGTGTTCAATCATGAGACTAGGAAGGCTCAGAGCCTCAAAGCTGCACAGCATCTCCATTACGTACAAGTCAGGAGCAGTAGCAAGGGTTCTCTTTTCTGTGCGAGGAAGAACCACTTTGTTGACAAACTCGAAGACCAGCTGATACTCACTCTTCATAATTTTCTTATAGATCCCAGCAACCTTAGTTGTGGGAGTCTTAGAAATCATAGAGGCAAATTCTGAAGAGCAAGTTTTGGTTAGCACGGACCGGGTCCCCTCTGTAGGCACTCTGAGGATTCTGCCCAACACCACCTCATCCAAAGAAATAGCAATATTGTTCATACGTGTGAGGAGGCTCCCATCTTCCATGAATTGAACATTGTAATAGAATTCACGAACCTCTTCTTCATGGAGGATGGGGGATTTCTTGTTGAACAGGTGCAGCCAAGATTGGATCTCCACCATGTCATGCAGAGAATCCATGCCAGGAAGAGTAATAATCCCCATATAAAACACTCTTCCAGCAAGAACTGCTTGTTTCCTCACACTGTCAACTACTTCCTGCAAGTTGACATGCTCCACTTTCCTGGCTTGAGGACCAGGTTCCTTTGACTGCTTTCTCCTCTTCCCTTTTGACTGTGATTTTTCCACCTTCCTTGTAGCCCGTTCCCTTTTCTTTTCTACTTCCTTTTCTTAGTTTTCTTCTCAGCCTCTTCACCTGACAACTCAACCAATTTTTCTTCAGGTATCCTAAAATTTGATACCTTGAAGGTTCGTGCACTTCTGACTGCAGCAGCAGAGCGTGCACTCGCCTTCAAGGCATCTACCATCAACTTTTGTGCAGCAGACCTTGTATTAGGTCTTCTCTTAGGAGCCTCCTCCACAACCTTTTCCTTCCCTTTTCGACTCTCCACCTTCCATTTTAATGGTTCTTCCTCACTTGCAGATTCAGATAAAGAGGAAGAAGAGTACCTCCCTAAATCGGGGGTTTTATCTAAAATGGGTTGAGGAGGCCTTACCTCTTCTCTTTCCAGGGCATCAGTGTGTTCTGCTCTGGCCTCTTCTCTCATCATTGCCAGGCTCTCAATCACGAGTTCCTCACTCGCTGCCAGTATATTAGACTCGGAAGCCCTGTGTTTTGGTAGATCTCCCTCAAACATGTTGTCAGGCAACATGTCTTCACATGGACCAGGTACTGTATGTAATGCAGAAGTATTGAGATCGATGGAGAAGAAGGGGTTATCAGGAGTATTTTGTGGGGGACTGGGTGGGGGAGGAAGACTGGCTTGAGCAGGTGTTGGTGAATAGAATGCAAGGGGCGCAATTTCACTAAGTGCATCCAACATTTGCTTAGAAGAAGATGAAGAGGAAGACATGTTTGTAATACTGAAAGGGTTCGCTGAAGAACAAAAGGAAGAAGAAGACAAATTTGCCTTTGAATGTGATAAGCCTTGTGATAAATGAGAGAGATAAAGTTAAGAGACGGATGAGAGTTTCAAGAAGAAAAGACCCATTTTTAAAAGAAGTGAAAGAGTTCCAGGTCCGTGATTAGATGCGTCGTTTGAGGGAGAAACGATTAGACTGATCGGTCAGAGTAACCGATGACTGACACGTGGCATTTTCAACGGTCAAATTTTTTAGTTTAAATTTAATGTAAAAATGCTAACCTGGACAGGTACCAGGTACCATGATAGAGTTTAACTTCATTCCTTAATTGTTCTAGTCTCTTCTTTTGCTGAGCAGGTCCCTATTGAGAGTATACCTACGAAAGATACAAAAAGTGATCTTGTTCAATTATTTAAGATTCACACAAAGGATGCCTGCACTGCAATTCTAACCATCAAGGGAGTTCTATTGTTGGAGGCTAAAAGCATCACTTGGAGATCAACATCCCCAACTTTAATCGATTTCTCTCAAATTGATCTTTGCTGAGAGCCTTGGTAAAGATGTCTGCAATCTGTTCCTCCGTTGGACAGTATGTGAGCACAATATTTCCCTTCTCAACATGATCTCTCAAAAAATGATGTCTAACATCAATGTGCTTTGTTCTCTTATGATGAACTGGGTTCTTTCCAATACTCACAGCACTAGTGTTGTCACACATGAGAGGAATTACTTTGATGTGGATTCCAAAATTTTTCTAAGTGTTGCCTGATCCACAACAATTGAGAACAACAGGCTGCAGCAGCTACATATTCAGCTTCAGCAGTTGAAAGAGCCATAGAGTTCTGCTTCTTGGTGCCCCAAGAGATAAGTGATGATCCAAGGAAATGAGCCATTCCAGAGGTGCTCTTCCTGTCAACTTGATAACCTGCAAAATCAGCATCTGCAAAACCAACCAGATCAAAAGTATCACTTGCAGGATAAAAGAGAACCAGGTCCCCTGTTTTGTTCAAGTATCTAAGAATACGTTTTGCAGCCTTCAGGTGTGAATCACGAGGACATGCTTGAAACCTGTCACACATTCCAACGCTGTACACAATATCAGGCCTGCTACCAGTCAGATATAACAAGGAGCCAATGATTCCTCTGTACATTGTCTGATTCACAAGGCGATCAGATTCTTCTACTATCATCTTGGAATTTGTTCCCATAGGAGTGTCAATAGGTTTGGAATCAAACATATTGAATTTCTTCAGCAGCTCTTTGATGTACTTCTCCTGGCATATTGAAATTCCATTTGATGATTGCTTGATTTGCAGCCCCAGGAAGAATGTCAACTCACCCATCATACTCATTTCAAACTCCCTTCCCATCAGTGATGAGAATTCTTCACAGAGATGTTCTGAAGTAGCTCCAAAAATTATGTCATCCACATAAACTTGAATGATAAGCAATTCTTGTTCTCTTTTTAATAAGAACAAAGTATTGTCTATCTTGCCTCTTTTGAAACCATTCTTCAACAGAAACTTTGACAACCTTTCATACCATGCTCTTGGAGCTTGTTTCAGACCATATAGTGCCTTATTCAATCTGAACACATGATTTGGTAGCTCTGTATCTTCAAAACCAGGAGGTTGCTTGACATACACCTCCTCTTTGAGATCTCCATTCAGAAATGCACTCTTCACATCCATTTGATACAACTTGAATCCCATAAAAGCAGCAAAAGCTATTAAGATTCTAATAGCTTCCATTCTGGCAACAGGTGCAAAAGTCTTATCATAGTCAATTCCTTCTTCTTGATTGTATCCTTGCACCACCAGCCTGGATTTATTTCTAGTAATAACTCCATTTTCATCAAGTTTGGTTCTGAATACCCACCTGGTTCCTATTATTGTTCTGCCTTCAGGTCGAGGAACCATGTACCATACCTTACTTCTTTCAAACTGATGAAGTTCTTCTTGCATAGAATTGATCCAGTCTGCATCACCTAATGCTTCTTTAACATTCTTAGGCTCAATGGATGATATGAATGCTGAGAATGCAACTAGATTTCTTGTTTTTGATCTAGTTTGAATTCCAGAATTCAAGGGAGAAATGAGATTATCAAGAGGATGTGATGAACTATGCTTCCATCCTGACCTTGCAGCAGACTGATTTGGCAGATCATTATGATCTTCTTCATCAGGAGTGACATCATCTTCTGGGGAGTCTGATGTACTCTGACTGGAGTTTTGAGTAGTACCAGGTACCATATCATCCTGTTCAACCTCAGCATCCTCTTCAGGTAGACTCTGATTCTGATCATCACAATCATTTTTCAGTTGTTGATCTGCATCAGCTTCAACACCCAATCTTCTTGGATTTTAGCATTTTGAGCACATCATAATCATCATTTGATCCATCATTCTTCAAGCTTCCATTTTCATCAAAAACAACATGAATGCTTTCTTCAATGCATTGTGTTCGTTTGTTGAATATTCTGTAGGCTTTGCTAGATGAAGAATATCCAACAAACACTCCTTCATCACTTCTGGGATCAAATTTTCCCAGATCATCCTTCCCATTATTCAGCACAAAACATCTGCATCCAAAAGCTCTAAGATAGCTCAGCATTGGCTTCTTGTTGTTGAGCAGTTCGTATGGAGTCTTATTCAACACAGCTCTTATTAGACACCTGTTGGTAACATGACATGCTGTGTTAACAGCTTCAGCCCAGAAACTTTGAGGAAGATTTGATTCAATAATCATAGTTCTGGCAATGTTCACCAAGGTTCTGTTCTTTCTCTCCACTACTCCATTTTGTTGAGGAGTTCTTGGAGCAGAGAAATTGTGGCTTGTACCATTTTCCATACAGAATCTATCTAGTGTTGAGTTTTCAAACTCTGTCCCATGATCAGATCTAATGCTACAAACAACTTGATTCAGTTTGGTTTGAATCATTTTGAAGAATACTACCAGCTCATCAGCTGTATCTGCCTTTGATCTCAAAAATCTCGTCCAGGTGTATCTTGAATAGTCATCAACAATAACCAAAATGTACTTCTTGCCATTTCTGCTTTGAACCTTCAAGGGTCCACAAAGGTCCATATGAAGCAGCTCTAAGGTTCTTGATGATTTAACCTGATTCTTGGGCTTAAATGATGATTGATTTGCTTTCCTTTAACACAAGTTTCACATATTTTATTTTTAGCAAACTTCATTTTGGGCAACCCTTGGACCAGGTCCTTTGAAATCAACTTGTTCAACAAAGATGAACTCACATGTCCCAGCCTACGATGCCAGAGATCAGCATTTTCATTTTGAGCACTGAGACATGTTAAGTCATCTCCATGAGAGATTTCCAAGTTTTCCACATACATATTTTTACTTCTGTGTGCAGTGAGAATTACCTTGTTTGTAGTTAAACTCACCACAGTGCATTTCTCAGAAGTAAACTTGACCTCATTTCCTTTATCACAGATTTGTGACACACTTAGCAAGCTGTACTTCAACCCATCCACATGGTAAACATTGTCAATTGAATCTTCAAGAGATCTTCCCACTTTGCCAACTCCCAAAATGTACCCCTTCTTGCCATCACCAAATGAGACACCTCCTCCTTGGAGGGTCTTGAGTGAGAGGAAGTTCTTTACATCACCAGTCATATGTTTAGAGCAGCCACTATCCATATAC
Source organism: Solanum corneliomulleri (assembly GCA_027704805.1). Lineage (NCBI taxonomy): Eukaryota > Viridiplantae > Streptophyta > Magnoliopsida > Solanales > Solanaceae > Solanum > Solanum corneliomulleri. The sequence continues at coordinate 8,562,058 of JAKWIY010003054.1, read as the reverse complement.
CAACATTGACTGCTGCTTCTCTCACTCACCTGCACCAAAAATCACTTGTTAAGCTTCGGAACCCATTTCAGCTTGAGTTCCCAGTAGGCAGACAAAGGAGTGATCAGATTGTACTTGGTCCAATATGGTAGACTTCGAAGCTTTCTAACAAAGGACATAGGAGCAGGAACAGATTTTTTCTTTGAAAATCTGTGAGCTGAGACAGGCTCTGTAGTACCAGGTCTCTCTTTTGGTAAATTTTGTTTTTTCTCACAACCTTTTGAAATCTACTGATGAGATATGCCATATCATCATCATCACTTGAATCTACATCTGATTTATACTTCAACATCAATGACTTGTCCTTCTTGGATTCCTTTTTTGACAAATCATAGTTTTGATTCATCTCATGTGTTTTAAGATTACCAATCAAGGCATCTATGGTCAGCACCTTCAAGTCCTTGGCTTCTGTAATGGCATCAACTTTGCTCTCCCAAGACTTTGGAAGAATTCGAAGCACTTTCCTGACTTGTTTGGTCATGCTTATCGGTTCACCCAGACTTCGCAGCTCATTTGTAATAGAAGACAACTTGGTGAACATGTCATGTATTGTTTCTCCTTCCTTCATTTTGAAGTTCTCATATCGTGAGGTGAGCATGTCAATCTTAGATTCTTTGACTTGTTCAGTTCCTTCATGTGCAGTCAACAAGCAATCCCAAATTTCTTTAGCAGACTCACAGGCTGACACTATGTTGTACTCATCAGGTCCTATCCCACAGACTAGAAGAGTTTTAGCTTTGAAACCCCTTTCAATCTTTTTCCTGTCAGCATCATCATATTTCTGCCTGGGATTTGGAACAGTAATGGTCTTTTCTCCATCCTTTTCTTCCATCATTGGAACAAAGGGTCCATCTAGTACAATATCCCATAACTAGCTATCTTCAGCCATGAGGTAATCGTGCATTCTAACTTTCCACCAACTGTAGAAATGTCCATTGAAACGAGGAGGTCTGTGTGATGACTGACCTTTCTCGAGGTTAAGTGGAGCTGCCATTCTAGAGCAATATCACTTCCTTGGTGTTAACCAACTAGATAGTGCCTGCTCTGATACCACTTGATAGAATGTATGCCTTTACTTAACTAGTAATGGACCTGGTCCCTTACTACACTAAAGAGTAAATCAGAAAGTTAAATGCAGTAAAATCAACACAATGATTTTACGTGGAAACCTCCTTGCTTAAGGGAGTAAAACCACGACCTGTCTCACAGGATTTTCAATCGTTTTCACTAATCTTCAAAAGCAAAAGCGAAACACGATTACACCAAACGTAAAAAAGAGTTATCAATCTTACCGTTAAGCAATAGTCCTCTATTGCTCAACAAGCCTAAGTAGAAAACAATCTACCCACTAAGCTATCCCACCTGGACAACCTAGACTTCCAACACAACACACCAATTCCTTTATAGATTCAGGAGTGGTTTACAATTTAAGAACACGAGAATAAATTCCTAAACAACTAGACGAAATGCTCCAGATGTTGTTGTTGTCCTTGGAATAATTCTGCCTTTGCTTTGTATTAGCTTTTGCAAGAGTTCTTGAAAAGTTTTTATCAAGTTACAAAAACTAAGCAAAAATGTTTAGGAAAGTGCCTTTTATATGGGCAAGTCACTTTCCTAAACTTCTTTGCCATTGGCTGGAAAAGTCACACTTTCTGACGCCATCGGGAAGTGTGCACCTACTTTTTGTACCGTCTCCAGCTGGCAGTCAACTGGCTCTCATCATGAGAGCCTGGTACCTCTACTAGGTCCCTGGGTTTGTTTCATCTGCAATACTTCAATCAAGACACCTGCAATACTCAAGTAGAAAACCCGGTACCTTTATGAGGTCCCTAAATTTGTCAAATCATCAAAACTACAAATAACAATTTCCAATGAGGATCCTGTGAAATAATAATTTTACTTATCTGCAGGTCCCTACCTTGGCAGGCTATGTTGCATTTTCCTTCCGTGAAGATGCTCCTCTATGAATAAGCAGTTTGTTCCTTTTGAACTAACTTTTTTCTTTTAGATGTCGATTTCATCATTTTGAAATGATTTGTCTTTGTGGTTTCCCTTCAACCATTCTTAATTTGTAGGTATTCTACTCGAGCTCTTAAAAGGATATCAAATTTGTCCATGTAAGCTTAGATATTATAGTTGTGATACAAGATTATATGAGGTAAACATTTCTTTCTTTTATCTGATTAATTTGACCTTTTACGAACATTATCAGAAATGGTCTCACTTCAGCTTTGATCTGCTCACTTGATTGTCGCGTATCATCTTTGTAAGATAAATGTTGTATTTTTCTATATAATGTTTTATCTATTCCGCTTCTGGTAAGTATTTAGCTTATGTGTGTTGGTTTTATCTCTGAAAGTTCAGAAAATATATTCAAAAGATTGTTGATCACATCATGATGGCATGTCATCTGAAAGATAGTTATTGTTAGCTTTTTTGCCTCTTATCTATCTTCTACCCGATCAGTGTAAGGTTATTATATAATACCTTTTGCTGAACTTGGGAGGTCCAACACTAGAAGATTTGATAAATTGTCAAATTTTAACTTGTGTTAGATTGACAGTCTTTTAAATAATTTGGGATAAAAATAGGAGTTGTTCTGTTATGCCAATTATGGCAGTTGGTAAGGTTTTATGAACTTGCACCTGTCACCTTGATGTTATTTCTCTTTTCTATTTTCACTTGGCATAGTACATATAGACAAGAACACCTTCGTGCTTAATTATCAGAAGAATAAACAAATTTATTGATCTCTACGATCAACTCGACAAGAATGTTGGAACGAAATGAAAAACTTAGTAGTGTTTGGGAAGTATGTCAAAACAAAGAAGTCGTATTTGTTGGTTCGAAAATTCAGTGCTTATGTTTATTTGTTTTTTGAGTGAAGGCTAAAAAATATACCTAAACTATCATATGAATGATTTTCTTACATGAAGTATCTCATCGATTCATGTAGAGAAGTGAACTATTAATAGTAGACGTGTGTTTTGACAAATAGTTGGTGACAGTTCATAGTTTAGAAATGAAACTCAAATACCAAATATTTTAGGTGTGTTTTTGACCATTGACTCTTTATTTCTCATTTTTTGCATAATGATTTTTTGGTTATTCCCTGTTACTAAAATAGATAATGTACATGAACTTGCAGAATTTTATTTTTAATTATGAGAAGTTTTGACCAAAATGAGCTATTTTTAAAATCAATTCACCAAAATAATATGTTTTTAACTTTTTTCACAAAACTAGTATAAACGTACTTTATGGTAACGTTTTAGGATATTTTCATTATAAAAATTCAACGGACAAAAAGTTAACGGGTTGGCGACGTTAAACGCATAAACGTAACTGTGAGTAACGTTTTAGGTATAAAACGTTACTCAAGAGTACGTTTTTGGAGAATCCAATCACGGGCCACTGACTCCAATCCTGCAAAGGCGGAGTCAAATCATTCAACTGTAAAACGTTGCTATGAGTAACGTTTTACACTTAAAATGTTACTTTGAGTGTTGTTTCTTAAGAATCCAATCACGGGCCTTCGACTTCTGCAAATTTAGAATATATTTAGCTATAAAACGTTACTCACAGTAACGTTTTACCTTAAAAACGTTGCTATCAATTACAACACTCTGTTAAAGTCATATTCCTCCATTTTTCAAACAGACCAAAGTGACTATAAATAAATGTTGTTGTAATTTTTTTTCATGTTCAAATATAATTCAGCAAAAATTTTCCTTGTATGGTCCATTTTAAAAATAATATTCAGAAAATTTCATCAGGTATGAATTAACTAAGTGAAGTTTATCCTTTGTTATGTTCTTATTATAGCTTTAAAATTATCTTTCTAATTTAATAATATTGTTTTAAAAAATATTTTATCTTTATGTGTAGGATTAAGATGACGAGCTTTGAACATAATGTGATGGTTTCTTTGTATTGGGGTGGAGAAATAATTACGGATATGAACGGATTTAGGTATACTGAATGTGCTAGAACGATTATTAGCATGTCGACTTCAACTACCTATGTTGAATTGGTTGGATTGTTACATGAGAAAATGGGAACATATAGTGAAAATATTCATATGGATATTTCTGGAAAATATCCATGTTCAATTCAAGGTAACAATACAAGGTTCATTGAGTTTAAAATTGAGAATGACCAATCTTTGTTACAATTTCTTTTCATACCTCAAAAATTTGCGGATAAGATTGATATAAATGTTTTGGAGATGTATGTAAAGACTGTATCGACAGGCCAAAATGTTGCATTTCAAGTTAGTGGTCATCATGGTTATCACATGAATTTGTTGGCTCAAAATTATGGCCTTACCACGATCAATCAACCTCATTTTGTAGAACCGATTGTTCAACCATCATTTCAACAATTGTTGATGCATGATCATCGATCATTTGGTGAAGGCTCAAGTAGTCAAATGCATATTGATAATAGTCACATGGAATATGAGGCTAGGTAAACAACAAATCTTTATTTTATTAAATTTTAGTCTAACAATTTAATAAGATAATTTTTATTGTAAGTATACACAAATTATCTCTTATAAATAGAAGAAATAATATTTTAGAATATTTATTATCGCTTTTAAAACAAGCTTGTATATTTATAATTTTGCTAGAATTTGACTAATATTTTTTTACAGAGATATTGATATCAACGTTGATCTATATAATGATGTAAATGCTGAAATTAGTGATGAAAGTTCGGAGGAAGATGAACCTCCGAAAGATGGTGATGAAAGTGAACCTGATGAAGATATCGATGATATTAGAGATTTTTCTCAAAATGGTGTAAATCTTCATAATCATGATCAGGGTGTGTCTCATGACATACCCTATTTCAGGACATTAGAGAATGAGGAAGACATTTTTATGTCTACATGTGAATCTGAGATGGAATGTTGTTCCGTTTGGTCTGAGCAAGCAAAAAAAGATTTAAAAAAAGGTATGCTTTTTAGTAGTAAAGAAAAGTTGAAAATGGCTGTAACGATTTGGAGTTTGCACAAAAATAAGGAGTTCAAGGTGGTAACATCTACCAAAAGTCTATGGGTTGTGAGATGTAAGTTTTATAATTTATTGGGTTGCATGTGGTTTCTTCGAGGACGACAAGTTGGAGATAAACTTTGGAAGATAGGAAAATATGTTGAAAAACATAGATGTGAGACTGAGGGGCTTTCTAGCGGTCACGCCAACCTAAATACCAATTTGATTGCATCACTACTTCTAAATCAAATTAGAAAAAATCTTAAGTTCTTGGTGGTAGATGTCATTTCAAAGGTTCATGAAAATTTTGGTCACCAAGTGACATATAGGAAAGCATGGCTTGGACGTCAACGCGCATTTGAATTGGTATATGGTGACTTTGAGAAATCATTTAGTGACCTACCTAAATTTTTTGCAGCTTTTCAACACTTTAACCATGGAACAATTGTGGAATGGAAACACGAAGAGTCTATGAGTTCATCGGAGGTAAAAACTTTTAAATTTGTATTTTGGGCTTTCAAGCCATGCGTTGATGGATTCCAAACATGTCGCCCAGTTATTTCAGTAGATGGAACTCATATTTATGGAAAATATGAGATCAAATTATTAATTGCTGTTGGAATTGATGGAAATGATAACATTCTCCCTTTAGCGTTTGCTATTGTAGACAAAGAATCAAAAGAGGCATGGAAATGGTTTTTTAGAAATTTGAGTGCACATGTGATAAAAAGTAGACAAAATGTATGTGTTATATCTGATAGGGCAAAAGGAATCTTGACTAGTTTACATGAGTTGCGGCGATTTCAAGAGCCTCGAGTCTTCCATCGGTTTTGCATAAGACATCTTAAGAGCAACTTTCAATCTAAATTTCCAAACAAGGACCTTAGCAGATTGATGTGGAGGGCTGCTTCAGCCCATCAAGTAAGGAAGTTTGAGTCCATGATGTGGCAAATTAAAGAAGAAAATATCGAAGCATATGCATACCTCATGGAAATTCCCTTGGATAAATGGACTGTTAGCCATGATGATGGAAAAAGATGGGGAGTGTTGACAACAAATCTTTCAGAGTCATTCAATGGAGTGTTGAAAAAAGCACGAGGTTTGCCTGTCACTGCTATGATTAGACTTTCATTGGAGCAAACTATTGAACGGTATACCCGTAGGTCTCAAATAGCACACCAACTTGCAGAGCAAAATGAATTATGGACCGGGAGGTTCAAAATAAAGTGGGAGAAGAATTATGAAAGTTCAAAGAGGCACTTTGTTTTTGATTGGAATATACCCACAGGAGTATACGAGGTTAGATCTATACAAGTTGATGGTACTGGTGGTAATCCTCATTGTGTTTCACTAAATGAAAGAAAATGTGATTGTGGAAAATGGGTTAATCTGCACTTCCAGTGTTCACATGTCATGAAGGTAACTGATAGAATGGGAGGGCTAGCTAGAAATTTTGTTAGCGATCATTTCACAATAGAGAATTATGTTGCAACATATTCTGGGTCATTCTCACCAATTGGTCATGAGTCATATTGGCCATCTCCAAGTTTTACAATGACAAGTAATGAATTCTATCGTCGTCCTAATCGGCCAAGGACAACTAGAATACATAATGAAATGGATCGTAATTCTACAGTGTATGAGCGAGCTTGTGGATTATGCAGGCAGACAGGACATGATAGGCGTCAATGTCCCAATCGTAATTAAATTTAAGTGAATAATTGTGGGTCAATGTCTAACGGTGTTAATTTTCTTTATGTTATCTAATGTAATGTGAATTTTTCCAGATTGCTAATAAAGGAAAATTATTAATGTTAATTTCCATTTATATTAATTTCCTTTCAATTATTAGTGCTAAACTTGTTGAAGTGTTTTCTACAAAGGTGCTTTAATAAGTCCTTATCTCAAGAGCATATACCATCATAGCGAGATTTCAGGTACATCAATGGTTGGCGGAAGGAACTTAGGTGATGTTTAGTTGGGAGTAGTGGAGAAAGTGATCTCCACTTATTCTTAGTGTTAGTATAATGTTTTGTTTTATTCTTTCTTTCCACATAAAATTTAGGATATTTATAGTACAATTTTTGCGGGTATCGATATATTATTTTATGCAAGATAAGAATGCGGGGATAGTATAATATGGAGTAAAATTACGAGATGACAAAAATAACCCTTCACGTGTTATCCAATATTTATTTTGTCAAAAGAATTTAAAAAATATTTTTTAATATGCACTTTAGTATAACAAATCTAACATCCATTGAGTAAATAATCCTTCCACTACAGCTCTTGTATTACAATCCCTACATTACAATCTCTACATTGCCATCCATGCATTTCTAATTCCCCTATAACTTGCTTCTAATCCAAACGACCCATTAAAGCATTGTGGTACCTGAGATAGTTGCTCTTTACCCGGAATACATATATGAGCTACCTATTATTTATGTCAATAAGAGATGCTATACTAAGATTTCAGGCATTATCTTTTAACCACACTTTCTGAAGTGAAAAAGAATAACAAGAAGGAAAGCAAAGAACCAGCATTTATGTCAGGTTTAAGAGAGGTATGACCGTAAGGGTTTGCAGGTAGCATAAGTAGGAAATAAGCACTTAATGTATGCTAATGAGGCAAAACATCCTTGAAGTTGATTTTCTGTTTCACATAACCGGCAGACACTGATCATATGTATATTTTGGAGCAACAGGATCTTCAAAAGGGATAAATAATATGTAAACTTTGATGTATAAAAGCCACAATGGCTACTGCTTCACAATGGCTACTGCTTCACAAACTTGAAGTTACATTAAGGAATACTTGAAAAACACAAACTAAATAGAAAATAATTGAAACATTCATGTATTCATAGAACATGTTGCTTTACAAAATAATGACTAGTAGCTTCATTCTTCACAAAAAATCTCTACTATTCACCAAGGGTTATCCAGAATATCAACAAGCTGCATCAACCTAAGAAAAAATGATTAAGAAAACTTTGATGAGTTATATTCACCAAGAATCTCAATCTATACTGAAAGCACAAACTCAGTGGCACAAGCTAGCACGTCGAGTACAGCAGCAGTATGGATGGAAACTTGATGTACAGCACACAAAAAGCAACAATTTCCAAGATATCTAAAAGGCTAACGACGCAATCATTCAAATAACTTGTAAAAACTAAAGAATTTCAGTTTTCCAAAAGGCTAAAACTCGACGCAAATCAATTTTCCAATATCTATCGAGAGAATCTAAACATCTTACAAGAAAGTGGGGACTGACAGTGAAACCATAAAGTCAAATATTCCTCCAGCTTTGGACATCTTCATCTGTTAACTGCTTGTTAGACATGGGAATTCAATATTTTTAGGACTTGAAATCTTCATTAAGGATCTATTGAACAGCTAGCAAGGACTGTATATGAAGAAAAAGATGAAGTACAATGGTTCTACAACTTATATTTGCTAGCACACAAAAAGCAACAATTTGCTAGAACAACTCTGTTTTACCAAAACACGGAAGAAACAACCTGTGACGTATTAACATATCGACAACAAAAAGCATTCAAACTATACGACTTAATAATTGTACTAAAACGTAGTAATAAATATGTTATATACTACTCCTCACAATATCGCCAACTCATAAGAATTGCAGAATATTTAAATAGGAACAATTAAATTGAAAATCAAAAGATAAATGCCATTTTAGAGTAGCAGCACTTTCTTTACATAAAAGTGTAGCAGCAGTTTTACCTAAGACTGACAAAGAAGAAGAAGGAGTACCAAATTTGGATACCTGAAACCTCTCAATTACAGTTCTTTGTTTGTCGTTGCTTTTTTTTTTGCCATGCTGGTAAAGATAGTAACTCCCTGACAAACAAGAATAATTTTCAGTTGATCGACTAAACAGAGTAGCATTTATGTCAAAAAAATAAAATAAAGATGTTAATAGTACCAGTCCCACAACGCTTAGGAAAAATCCTACGCTTCTCCTTCACTGATGGTTCACCACATTCGTTTGCATTCTCCACTTCATCGTTGGAGTCCTCTAAATGATTAACAACACCAGGGGTCTCAAAGGACATTGGCAGCCCAGGTGATGAATTAAAGTTGGGGGCATTCTCAAAATGTTGAGGTCGAGAACCACCAAATACATTCTCAAGTGATGAAAGACTAGAATTCCTTAATATTTGTGATGCCGTGTATGGAACAATATCAGTATTTGTTGGTTGATATGTCATACCTGATGCCCCGGGAGTGAATTCTTGAGTTTGGCTGCTTGAAATGGAACCAAAATCACAAGTTGTGTGATCATCTTCGGAGACTGATTCATCCATTTCAATAGGTGCTCGTCCTTTCTCAACAACACGAGCCCTCCTACCGGCAACACCACCTTTTCCTCGCCTACGAACCGGATGATGTAAATGATCATCATGTACCTCATCTCTTCTATAATCGGCTTGTACATTAATCCTAGCAGCCTCGTGCACATATGTCAAGCACTTTTCTCCTTCATTTCGGACCATTGCACGAAATATGTATAAATCCTCCATTGATGGCTGATCACCAAGGGCTTTTGCTCTATCAACCATGGAATGAATATGACGCACCTACACAAAGATCTTTTCTTACAAATATTTTCCATTCTTTTTTCTAACAGATGCTCAAACAAAGATCAAACTAAAGCACTTATTTTATATTTTTTAAGAAGAAACATAGGTAACAATTTTCCAAGTAACATTTTTCGAGAAGAAGCAATATTATACTCAAAAGATAAATCACAAACACACTAAATCTAATACATACCATTGTTTCATATGCCGTTGAATTGGGCACATAACCTTCTTGTTGTTGAGGACGCTGAGTAGGATTACCAATAACAAGACGAGTAATGCGTCTAAACCAAATAAGGTAAGGGTCGTCATATCGAAGTGGTTCACGATTGACCGGAGCATCACAAACATATTGAAGTCGTTGGTTCCAAAGATGCAACCATTGTGCATGCTCCAACTTCCAATTTGTATTTCGTCTGCCCCTACGATCATGGTGAAAATGTGTGGCGTCAAATAGAAATGGAGTTGGTATCGTTTGTTTTAATCCAAATTGTCTCATAACTCGATCAGGCAAGTGAACCTCAACGATATCCCAACAAAAAATTGGAGCTCTTACACGCCATATGTCTCGTCCAATTCGACAATAATCAGGAAGACTCTCAATTAAGTCATCAGAATATGGTTCCCAAATAAACTACATAAAGAAAAATACATGAGTTTCAACTACAATATATACATAATTTTTTTAAAGAAAAACAGTATAACATCATACCTGATCCTCTGTCATGGAATCAAGTGCATCCCTAAAAACTTTCAACACATGCTTAGCGGTATCAGTCCAACTAAAATGTGCAAACCATCTAGTAGCACGTGGACCCCTAGGTAAACAAGCAAGAAAATTATTTTCGATGTCCCTTTGTGCTATTACCTGAGGTTTGAGGACGGTTACTCTCTACCATGCCCAAATCTAAACATAATAATAAATATATAATTATGATATTATAAACTAGAAGAAATATTTATAAAAAATTGATGTAATTATTAAGTATACCTGAAGCAGTGGTAGAAAACCAGCTATCTCATTTTGGTTACTCTGTGAGGCCTTACAGAGAAAGCGATACAAGCACGCTAAGGTCGCACTACCCCAACTATAAGAGCTAACTACATTGAGATCCTCGAGCATAGGAAGGTACATAAGCTTTAGATAGTTGCCGGATGTATCTGCCATCATCATACCCGCAATCATCCAAAACATGTAACATCTAGCCATTTGATCGATCATTTCTTGTGTTGTCAAGTCAGGTAACTGTAGTTGCTCGAGCATATGCACATTAAGTGCAGTTACCTTGAGGCTACTACGGTTGAAGTCTTGAGGACGTGGAATAAAACCTAACAATCTTTGACAAATATTTTGCCAATCCCCTATGGTCCTTATCGACTCATCACCAAGTACTGGATCACCATTCACAGGTAAGCCATACAACACTTCTACATCTTGCAAGGTGATTGTCGCCTCACCCGTTCTAAAGTGAAATGTATGAGTCTCGGGACGCCATCTCTCTACTAGTGAAGTGATCAAGCTACGATCAATAGAAGGTCGATTTGATCTATAAACACCATATAGTCCTGATAACTCAATCATTTCTAAGACTCGTGGATGAATGGGATATTTCTTTACGAGGTCCCAAAATTTTCCATCACACCTCCTCGTATTTCAAAACATATTAACACTTCCATTCCATATATCCCGTGACCTATGGGTAAGTTGTTGAGTTAGTACCGATGGTTCAAGTGGACCGGGATCCAATCGATATGCACTATAACCAGTCATATACGTATCTATTAAACTGAAAAATCCATATGAAAGTAAATTTAATATAATTGTTAGTCCAAAATATAACAACCAAATCAAAGTAATGTACTGTCACCAAATTGTTTCTCTTTGCATCAACAATATGCATGAATTCAAAATAAAAACAGAACATGCAGATTAGAATTTCTTGAGTGATTATTCTATATAACCAAAACGATATAAATACGAGAAGATAGAAATTCTAAAATTCAAGCATTCCATCTACTAGTTTGTAAGGAAAAAAAACATACCTCAAGGCTCTAATACAGGAAATTAACTTCATTCCAAGCTTTCCAGAAGATTGATAGCCACAATTTATCGTGAAACTCGATATAACAAGAAATCCCCAAAATTGATTTGGAAAACTACCGCTACCGTATATCCACGAAATGAAATTTTAATCCATTCATTGTCTTCCTGTATTTTTGTTCTTTCACGCCTCCTCTTCGACCACAAATTACCGATCGAAAATGGAACTAATTTTATATTACTGAACATACATGAACAGGGATGGTGAAGGAACTTACAGGTGGCTATATAATCAAGTATCATGCGAAAGGGTTGGAGAGTGACCCAATTGAAATTGACTTCACTCCTCCCTTCAGGTTTGGGAGCTTTTCTGCTTTGTCGTGTTTTGGTTTAGTTTACAAGGCACTAAGATACTTATGTGTTGCTGAGTTGCTTCTGCAGACGGATTGATATGGTAGAGGAATTGGAGAAGATTGCAAACTTGAATATACCCAAGGATCTCTCAAGTGATGAAACCAACAAATATCTTATAGATGCTTGTGCGAAGTTTGAGATCAGATGTGCTCCATCTCTAACAACAACTAGATTACTTGATAAAGTAAAATTTCTTTCAGATATCTTCCGGATAGCCAATTTTTACATATGCAAAGCTTAGAAAGTGACAATGGTGGCTCCAATTTTTTTTTTTTTACAGTGAAAGGGTGAAAGGGTTTTGCCTTTTAGATATCTTAGGAAATTAGGAATTGCTTAGCAGATTTAGCCTTTCAGTAACAAAGTGACGTCGTTTAAAGAAAGGGATGGGTCAAGTCACGTTTTAACATAAAATCGTTACTGTCAGTAACGATTATTAAGTTAACGGCGTTAATTTTTTTTTTTAAAATCAAATAAAACCTAAAACGTTACCATAAAGTACGTTTATACTATTTTTGTAAAAAAAAATTAAAAACGTATTAATTATGTAAATTGATTTTTGAAATAGCTTATTTTGGTTCATAGCTCTAATTATGAACACTTTAAAACTAATTTTTGCTCCTCCAAGAGGTGATAGATAGATATGAAAAATAGAAGTTAGTGTATTAGTCATGTTGGATGATATCATCAATATTACAAAACACTTTCAATGTTATACATTTATATTTGTTTTTCACAATTAGATATCAAGTGAAAATGATCCTTTAACTATGCTCTTTTTACAATTTTTCTTATAGCCCATGCGAGATGAAGAAATTGTTGAAAGAGGTAGTATTGTGGAGGATTATGATGACTGACCCATATGCAAAAACCATACAAAGACATGATGAATATAGTGAGAGACATTTTTTGTTGTAGATTCAGAATTTGTTGAAGGACATGATGAATATAGTGATAGGCCTTTTGTTGTGAATGAGCCAACTACGAGACATCTATGGATGTGTCTAATAAAGATGTTTCCCTTTCCGATACTAGAGTTGTTGATAGTGTAATTCGAGGCATTCCAATTACGGGTATGATCACTGGTATTCTAGAAGACAGCGAGTTTCAGATTCCTTTAGAATTCGAAATGCTCTGTTGTTGGCGGGCTAGATAGTGCTCCAAAAGCTAGAATCTAGGATATTTTGGATTATGAATCACTGTCTAAGAATAACATACAGTCTGGAATGACAGAAGACCAAACCATTACGTAAAAATGTTGAGATAGTTCATGTTCGAAAAGTAAAGAAGGGGATTAAGTTGTATTTGACACTGTTCAGAATTTCATAACAGAGGGAGGTGAGGCCAGTGATGCTTTAGAAGGAGGAAAAGTTGTGTATCAGAATGCAAGTAAAGAATATACTTTGTCGGGACAAGAGTTGGAAGATGATGAAAAACTTTTAGCAGAAAGTCAAATTCATGATAGTTGACAGAGGCAAAAAGTTCACATTCGTCTCATGATGTTAAGCCTTCTGATAGTGTTAACACCAGCACAAGGAAAGAAAATAGAGTATCAAAAAATAAAAATTCCAGCATTCTCTCACTTGCTAAAACTTTTGGGGACAGTCGGAAATGAAAAAATAAGGAAGAGGATATTTATCAAGAAAGTGGATGTGAGGATACAACCACTAAAAGAGAAACAAAATCATATCATAAATCCATTAAGGATAGTGAAGTTGAAAGCTTAATGATATGCTGGAAATGCAGAATGTTTCTAACAACTTTGTTCATTCTCCCTTTCTTTCTTACTTACTTTTTAGTTATGTTGTTTGGGTTGTGTCAATATTTTTATGTCATCTATTTTATCAACAATGACTTGGGGTGTGTGTATATCATTCTCCCTTTCTTTCTCACTCACTCTTTGATTATGTTGTTGTTATTCTTACAATAACCTGTATTTATAAGGTTAATAAACAGAAACAGAAATAAGATGAAGCAGAAAAAATATAAAATACAAGAATTAATTCGAGTCCACAGAAACTACTGTGTGTCCTTAAGAAATTTAATCCCCTCACTGTACCCAAGGTTATGGATTAATTTCTCCCAAGATAAAACGGATTAAACCTGTTAAAGAAATAGCGGTACCTCAAACTTTTTTAACTTCAACGAACTTAAGAACAGCAACAAGTCACACAGACTCAGTCGATCGACACTTTGATTTTATTTGAGAGAAAAATAAATGTAGAGAAAGAAAAAATTTCAGTGTTTGAAAAATTGAAAATTGACTTCCTTTTATAGCCATTTTCAGCAAGAAACGTGTCTGTTCAGAGAAATCTGTTCAAACCCGTTTATTTCAGAAAGTTGTGTCTTTTGGAAAAAATAACAACTTTCGAAAAAATGTGTCTATTAGGAAAATAACTACTTTTTGGAAAGTAACGACTTTTCAGACAAGTAACGACTTTTTGGAATGTTACCGTTACCCGCAAATTTATAAGAGATAATATTAACAGGATTTATTTGATTTAACAAAAACTGATTAAATAAAATTTATCAATCAATCATTTGCCAAATCCAAAGCCAAAGCCAAAGCCGAGCGAGCGACGACGACGGCGCGAGGGGGCATCTTCTTCTTAGCTCTTTAAGAAGTAATGGAAGTGTTTCCTTCTATAAGGACAACAATTTCCATTTCTTTTGTCGATATGGGATAAATGACTTTTCATTTGCACTTTACAAATGACTTTTTCATTTTCCCTCCAAAGTAGTTCCCTCACTTTTCATATTCTCTCTTTTTTTTTCCCATTCACACTTGCTAAAACCCAACAATCCCCCACATGAATGGGGATGGCTATTGTTAAAACATATGCATGAAAAAATTTGTGTGTCTTGTAGGTAAAGGTTAATCACATCTGGATAAGTAGGTTTCCCTTTAAACTTTCCATAGTGAACATATATCCGATATACTCGGTCAATCGGTAGATTTGATATCTTTGAACCGTCGAGCTTTGGTGTATACCTAGACAACATATGTCACACAATCAACCCTTGAACTGTTCTTAGTTCTCATTGTTTTGTTCGTTTCAGTCATGAACACATCTTGGATAGTAAGTGCTTAAAGAACTGGCCTTACCGGATTCTCCTTGAAGCGGCTTACACTTCACACTTATATAGGTGATTTCTAAATGTGTTATCCCATAGATACACCATTTGATATTCCCTGTATCAAACTTAGAAACCATTAAAAAGCCCTTATGTCTTTATCCTGGTTACTAAGCATTGTCTCATCATGAGAATGGACCATAAAATAATATTTTTTTCTTTTCGTTTTACCAATGTTGAACCGTCATCAATGACTTTGTTTTATCTCCTTGAACCTAGATCTTGGGATCTCCAGTCTTCTAGGTAGAGTTACGGCCACGATGACTTGTTCTCGGCCATAGTATCATTCTCGTCGATGATTTCTCAACTCCCTCTCTATTTAGGCCTTTTGTAAGTGGATCCGACACATTATCTTTTGACTTCACATAGTCAATTGTGATAATTCCACTAGAAAGTAGTTGTCTCACAGAGTTATGTCTTCGTCTTATGTGACGAGACTTGCCGTTATACATAATGCTTCCATCCCTTCCTATTGCTGCTTGACTATCACAATGTATGCATATAGGGGCCATTGGTTTGGGCCAAAATGGAATATCTTCTAAGAAATTTCGGAGCCATTCAGCTTCTTCACCTGCCTTGTCTAAAGCAATGAATTCAGACTCCATTGTAGAGCGAGCTATACATGTTTGTTTGGATGATTTCCAAGATATTGCTCCTCCACCAATAGTAAAAACGTATCCACTTGTGGATTTTGTTTCAGTTGACCCAGTAATCCAATTTGCATCACTATATCCTTCAAGAACGGCTGGATATCTGTTGTAATGTAAAACATAGTTTTGAGTGTCATCTAAGTATCCCAAAACTCTCTTCATTGCCAACCAATGATTATGATTAAGATTACTTGTGTATTGACTCAGTTTACTGATAGCGCAAGCTATGTCTGGTCGTGTATAATTCATGACATACATTAAGCTTCCCAATACGCTAGCATAGTCCAATTGAGACTGACTTTCGCCTTTATTCTTTGCAAGATGAAGATTTACATCAATTGGAGTCTTTGCCCTTTTCAAATTCAAAAATTTGAATTTTTCAAGTATCTTTTGAATATAATGAGTTTGAGACAATGCTAGACCTCAGGATTTTTAAGAATTTTAATTCCTAATATCACATCAGCAACTCTAAATCTTTCATTTCAAACTTACTAGCAAGCATACGCTTTGTAGCTTTTATATTAGCAATGTCTTTGCTCATTATAAGCATATCATCTACATATAGGCATAAAATAACTTCCTGATTTGGAGTATCTTTAATGTAAACACATTTATCACATTCATTGATCTTAAATCCATTTGACAACATGGTTTGATCAAACTTCGCATGCCATTATTTTGGTGCTTGTTTTAGCCCATAAAGTGACTTAATAAGTTTGCACACTTTTATTTTCTTTACCAGGAACTACAAAACTCTCAGGCTGTTTTATGTAAATTTTCTCTTCAAGCTCTCCATTTAAGAAGGCTGTTTTCACATCCATTTGATGAATTTCAAGACCGTATACTGCAGCTAGTGCAATTAACATCCTAATTGATGTAATCCTAGTCACTGGCGAGTATGTGTCAAAATAATCAAGACCTTCTTTTTGTCTAAAACCTTTGACAACAAGTCTTGCTTTATATTTGTCAATAGTTCCATCGTCTTTCATCTTCCTTTTAAAGATCCATTTTGAACCCAAGGGTTTGTTCCCTGAACGAAGATCAACCAACTCCCAAGTATGATTGCTTAAGATTGATTCAATTTCACTATTAACAGCCTCCTTCCAAGAGGTTGAGTCGCTAGACAACATTGCTTCCTTGACTGTTTGAGGCTCACTTTCAAGAAGAAATGTTACAAAATCTGATCCAAATGAAGTAGATGTCTTTTGACGTTTACTGCGTCTTGAACTTTCTTCATTTTGTTCATTCTCTTTTGGTTCTTCTCTGGGTTGTTTAGATCACCCACTAGATGACTCAAGTCTAGTTTTATACGGATAGATATGTTCAAAAAATTCAGCACTATCTGATTCCATTACCGTATTATCATGAATATCCGGATGTTCGGACTTATGAACCAAAAATTGACATGCCTTACTATTTGTGGCATATCCAGTGAATACACAATCCACAGT
This sequence comes from Solanum corneliomulleri, assembly GCA_027704805.1. NCBI lineage: Eukaryota > Viridiplantae > Streptophyta > Magnoliopsida > Solanales > Solanaceae > Solanum > Solanum corneliomulleri. Next base: position 8,544,721 of record JAKWIY010003054.1, on the reverse strand, counting down.
CTTCGGTCCTATTTTTACCCTCTTAGGTATAGGAAGTTGGACTTTGGCTAGACATCCCCACACTTTGAAATATTTCAAATTGGGTTTTTTACCTTTCCATTTCTCATATGGAATTACATTTGTCTTTGAGTGAGGCACTCTGTTAAGTATCTGATTTTCTGTAAGGATAACTTCCCCCCACAAGTTCTGTGGTAAACCTGAACTTATAAGTAATGCATTCATCATTTCTTTTAAAGTTCAGTTTTTTCCTTTCTGCAATTCCATTAGACTGAGGAGTGTAGGGAGCAGTAGTTTGATGGATTATTCCATTTTCTAAACATATTTCTGCAAATGGAGATTCATATTCTCCACCCCTATCACTTCTGATCTTTTTATCTAACTGATTTTCAACTTCAGTTTTATATTGCCTAAATGCATCTATTTCTTCATCCTTACTATTTAGCAAATAGACATAACAATATCTAGTGCAATCGTCAATAAAAGTTACGCAATACTTTTTCCCACCACGTGATGGTGTTGACTTCATGTCACAAATATCAGTGTGAATCAATTCTAAAGGATTTCAATTCCTTTCAAAAGATTTATAAGAATGCTTAGCATACTTAGATTCAACACAAATTTGACATTTTGGTTTATTGCACTCAAATTTTGACAAAATATTTAAGTTAATCAGTTTTCGCAAGGTTTTGTTATTAACGTGTCCCAAACGTTCATGCCATAATCATTTAGACTCAAGCAAGTAAGACGAAGCAAAATCTTTATTCATATCAACTGCAATTACATTGAGTTAGAAAAGGCCATCACTAAGGTAGCCTTTTCCTACATACATATCATTTTTGCTTACTACTACTTTATCAGAAACAAATGCACATTTAAATCCATTCTTGGTCAGAACTGGAATTGAAACTAAATTCTTTCTCAATTCTGGAACATATGAGACCCTATTCAAAGTCACCACCTTGCCTGATGTCATCTTTAATAGGACTTTGCCAGTTCCTTCCACCTTTGCAACAACGGAGTTTACCATAAACAATTTTTCATCAGTAAGTGCTGGAGTATATGATGAAAATAATTCTTTGTTGGCACAAACATGGCATGGGGCACCAGAATCTATCCACCATTCTCTAGGATTTCCAACCAAGTTACATTCTGAAAGCATTGCACAGAGATCGTCTATTTCTCCTTTGGATTCAGCCAAGTTTGCTTGATCTTTCTTTTTCTTGTCCTTCTTAGGACCCCGGCATTCATTAGCCCTATGACCATGTTTACCACAATTAAAGCAGTTTCCATTGAATTTCTTCTTAGGAGGATTGCTTTTTGGACCAGATGTTTTCTTTCTTTTCTTTAATTTTGTGGAATCTTCTTCAACAAAATTTACTCCAGATATTGCTGAATTATCACGTGACCTCTTTTCTGCAGCCTTATTATCCTCTTCGATTCTCAACCTTACTATGAGATCTTCAACAGTCATCTCCTTGCGTTTGTGTTTCAAGTAGTTTTTAAAGTCCTTCCACAATGAAGGTAACTTTTCAATAATTGCAACCACTTGAAAAACATCATTCACAATCAATCCTACATTAAAGGTTATGTGAGTATTAAGGGAAAACTTAATATTTCTAACATAGGCATTAAATAAATTTATACCTTCAGCAAGGAGATCATGGATTATGACCTGCAATTCTTGAACTTGGGTGACGACAGTCTTACTGTCTATCATCTTATAGTCCAAAATTTTTTCCACAATGAATTTCTTCATTCCGGCATCTTCTGTTTTGTACTTCTTTTCTAAAGCATCCCAGAGTTCTTTTGAGGTTTTGGCATTGCTGTACACATTGTACAAATCATCTTGCAGACCACTCAAAATATAATTTTTACACAAAAAATCTGAGTGTGTCCATGCTTCTGTTACCAAGAATCGTTCATCAGCCGGAGTTTCATGTGACATAACAGGAACATTCTCATTGATGAACTTCTGCAGACTCAACGTAGTGAGATAGAAATAACAAAATCGCCCCCTTCACAGTACATCACCGCCACAGCTCTCTGTTTTCTCGCTATGTCCTCTCATCTTACCCTCTTCAGTTTGCAGTTTCGCGGAGTTGGCAACTGCATTCTATACTTTTATGTACTTTGCAGTTCTTTTGTAATTCCTTTATACCCACTTTCACTTTTCTGATTTGTCACTTTGACATGTTTTTTTTGTTAGGATTTTATAAATTTCTTTCCTTGATATTATTATTATTATTATTATTATTATTATTATTATTATTATTATTATTTTGGTTGGTTTTAGAGTGAATGAGGAGTTATCTATCCAACAGGGTATGGTGCAGATCCAAGTGATAGCAATGGAGCTATAAAAGAGGTTATTGATGATGCATTGAAATTGCAAAATAGTAGGTGTTATTATTGACTAATCATCTTGGTGGTCCCAATATCTTAAACGTACGGAACAAGGATGTACAACAACACATATCACATGAATAACGAAATGCAAATCCAAAACTTGCTTCTGTCGTTTCATTCACTACATAACACAAGTCAGATCGATAGAATACTTCACCCCTGTCAAGTGAACAGAAGATTGACTAATGCTTGGATGCAGAAGAACTTTCTGTTTTATAATTATTGCCAGGATAGAAGAATGTGTACAAGCCTAAAAATTTAACATCAAAGATAGATGAGCTTTTTGACCAAGAAAATCATAGTAATAATATTTTGATCTTTGACTATATCATTTTTGTACATATTTGCACCACAAATTTACAACAAAAAGTAATAAAATTATACGCTATACTATGCTGTTGGGCCGGGGTGTTTTTTACTTGTATATATATATATATATATATATATATATATATATATAGCGAACACAAAATTCATATTATATGCTATAACAAAGTTCGCATAATTGCGCTCTATAGCAGATATATATATGTATAATTCGCTATACAAATACAATTGAAGCGAATTGTATAAAACGAGAAAGAGAGAAATTATATACAATTTTGAATTTGTATAAAACGACAAATAGAGAAAGGCAAAAGAGAATTGGGCAGGTAAATATTTGTATTGTATAATTACAAGTATATAGGATGCTCATATACAATTTGAATTTGTATAAAATGTGAAAGAGAGAAAGACAAAAGAGCCTTGGGCAGGGAATATACAATTGAATCGAATTGTATAAAACGAGAAAGAGAGAAATTATATACAATTTGAAGTTGTATAAACGAGAAGAGAGAAAGGCAAAAGAAACTTGGCAAGGTAGTATTTTTATTGTATGATTGTAAGTTTATAGGACGAAAATAGATGTATTTGCATGTGTAAATACAATTTTCTCTCTGTTTATACAAACAGAAACACAATTTATACATTTCGTTTATGTTCATATAAGCGAGAGAGGCGAGGGTGGCGAGCGAAATTAGGGAGAATGATTATTTTATATATCATTGATTATTTTTGGTTAAATTGATAGATTATCTTTTATGTTAAATATATTTAAATAATTTTATGATATTACATTTAAAATATTAATTTTTTCCCAAAACATGAAGTCCTTGATGTTCACACAAAATGTGTACTTTTAGCTTTTATAATTAATTAGAATAAAATATTATTGATTTTGAAATATATATCATTTTATTTTTATAATATTAATTAAAAATATATATTTATTAAATAATATATTTTGAATAATAATAATAATATTTAATTTAGTATCATTTTTCTTATTTTTCAAATATTAACTTTTAGATAATTAACTTTTTTCTCGAATCCAATCCAATCAAATAATTATACTGTATCATATTATATTACAATAAACAAATAATTTATTTATTATAATTATCATATTATATAATTATTAAATTTAAAGTATATAATTACTATATTAAATTACGTCAATTTTAATTATCAAATTTCTTTCGAAACAGCCGTGGTCAAACAAGATACTAGTAGAAGCAAGTAATTGACAACGCAATACAAAAAAGTCTTGAGTTTTCGGTTGGGAAGATATAGTGAAGACATATCTCCTTTCATTTTAGAAGCCGAGAAGTGTATTTTTTTGGTTTTTTATTGGGTGTTTGATGTCTTTATTTGAGTTTAATTAATTTGAAGGCAACATTATATGGTTAAGCAAACTTATACTATTTAATTACTTCATAGTTATAGTTTGCTATAATTACCATTCGCTACTATCATTATACATTACTTATGTATGCTGACTTCGAGTTTGTATATTTAGTCACGTTTATATATGCATAACTCGCCAGAATATACAAATATGTATGTATAATATGCAATTATCTAACCGATATACATATACAATTCACCTCTCTCCCACTCTTTGCCCTCTCTCGCTCGCCTCTCTCCTCCCTCTCTAATTCTCGCTCGCCTATCTCTCTCTCTCTCTCCCAATCTCTCTTGTCATATATACAATTGCATATGTATAATATACAATTATCTAATCGATATACATATGAAATTCACCTCTCTCCCAATCTCTCTTGCCTCTCCCCTCCCTCGCTCAATCTTACTCGCCTCTCTCCTCCCTCTCCCGATCTCGTTTGCCATTTATACAAATATATATGTATAACATACAATTATCTAACCAATATACATATACAATTCACCTCTCTCCCAGTCTCGCTTACCGCTCTCCTCTCTATCACATGTAGCTACCAATTCTAATTATCAAACTATAGCTATGGAAAATACTTAAGTTATTTTTGAGTGACTATATGTGAAGTTCCTTTAATTTGAACGAGTAGGGCCTTGAATGGGGGATACTGCTCTTTATCAAGATTATTTTAGGGATAATGCACAAGTACCCCCTCAACCTACGCACGAAATCTCAGAGACACACTTATACTATACGAAGGTCCTCTTACCCCCTGAACTTATTTTTTTAATAATTTTCCATCCCTTTTTGGTCTACATGACACTATCTTGTGGGCCCAACGCTGATTGACTTATTTTTAAGCTAGTGCCACGTAGGCAGAAAAGGGGTAGAAAATTACTTATAAAATAAGTTCAAGGGGGTAATAGGACCTTATTATAGTATAAGTGTGTCTCTGGGATTTCGGGCATAGGTTGCGGAGTTATGCATTTTTTCATTATTTTATATCAAGAACTTCAACTTAAGATTTTTAATTAAGAAAAAAGTAGCATCGTCTATTGAATCTATCTGGGGTGGATCCATTTTTAGCCAAGGATATCAAGTGACATCCCTTTATCGGAAATTTACACCTCTTGATACAAATGAAAGGTTAGTCTAGTCGTTAAGGTGTAACGAAAAATTCTTGAGGTTGTAAGTTCTAGTCCTACAATGATAATTACAATATTTTTACTATCGACATCAACACCCCTTAATGAAGATTCTGAGTCCGCTACTGAACTAGTAGTGTTCACCATTTTGGAATAAAGGAAAAGGGTATGATATACCCCTCAACTTTGTCATTTAGAGATGAGTTACCTCTCGTTATGAAAATGACTCAAATATACCCCTACTTATAAATAAATGGCTAATATATATCCTTTTCCTCTAACGGAAATGAAAAAAAATAATATTTATTTAATTTTTTTATTATTTTTATCTAAAAATTGTAATGCCATATGAGTAAATTTAATCCTCTTCAAACATATTCTTTTTCACTTTTTTTTTCATGACTAATTTAGAATTATTATTTTGATGGTCAAATTTATTTATGTTTCACTAATATTCTTGTAAAACTTATTAGAGATGACCAATTTTTTTCTTTAAATACAAAAATCAAGCTACAATGTAGCCAAGAAAATAATTTTAATTTTTTTTCATTACACTAAGGAATGAAAGAAAATAAAATAAGAATAACAAACTAAAATAATTATAACCAAAGAAATCAAAAAATAATTTATGTATGAAAAAAATAAAATATACTTGAACTTTGCTAGAAGAATCATATATACTCCTAAATAAGTTTTACAAAAATCAAAAGTAAAAAGTATAAATTTAAAACTAATTTTTTCACTTATGTTTTATGTTAAATGAAGGGTATATGTGAGCTCATTTTGTAATGACAGGGTATATATGAGTCGTTTGTATAACGATAAGAATATACATGAGTAACTTTCATAACGAGGGACATATCAACTCCAAATGACAAAGTTAAGGGGCATATTAGACCCTTTTCTTTTTCTTTTTTTATTTAAAAAAACATATAGTATTTGGATTTGTCATGATTTTGTTACAAAATAACAGAAGAAATAACTGAATCGAACCAAATTGACAGATTATATACATATATTATTATGATACATACATAAAATTATTTTTATAATTAATTTGATAGATCTAATATATATTTTCATCAAAATTTATTTATAATTAACTTATGAAAGTAAAAATGTCCAAGGTGAGAACATTTATCTTATTTATTTCATGTATATGAATATCTATGACAATTCTGTGTGGGATTAAAAATGTTATAGTCTCTTCCTTCTAAGTCAAAATAATTGAAGCTTTATTCATATAAGTAAATTTAATGATCGAAAGTTACGTAATATCAATCATTCTAACTATTTTTTGTTTTTTGAATGGATTGTTATCACTTTTTTCACATTTTGAATAAATTGTTTCTTATATTTTTGTTTATGATTAATATCAAATAATCAAAACAGATCAAATCAAAACTAAAAAAAATCAAACAAATAAATCTATACTATATTTAATTTGATAATTTCAAAACCAATTTAATTATTTAAGTTTAATTTTGACTAATAACATATCCAAACTGACCCTTTTAACACCCGTCCCCTCTCAAAACTTGGGGTGGTCCTCAAATTGGATACTTGTCCATTTTCCTAAATTATTTGCTTTTAATTTGCAGTGCATTAATAACTGTATATGCTGCCAGCCTGCCACATGGCACATTCCAACCCACTGCATTTTGTTGTTGCCAATTACATAGTCCTATATAATACTCCATATGATATGAATGTAAAATTGACCCTTTATTATATAGAATTTAGTAATTCTTTTTTTGAGAAAAATATTATAGATATATAATAATAGTCCAATAGAACAAGACAAGAAGCTTAGATTTAACTATAAATTTAGAAGTCAAAATTTTAAGTTTTTAAAATTTTGAATATTTGAGTTTGTTCCTAACATGCAATTTATTTATAAAAATTTAAGTTCGGTGAGTGAAATTTAAAAATACAAAGAATTTAATTTTTTTTTTTGAAAAACTGATCAAATTTTGCGATCAAATAAATATTTAAATGTGGACATAAAGTTGTATAGAAACAATAGTTGTTAAATCTTTGAAGTCACAATCAAATTAATAACAACATCAACGGCCTAAATGACACATTTATTATTAGGCTCCAATTAATAACAACAACATCAACGGAGAAATTGCTAAAATGAATAGAGATATCGACTAAATCACTAAATCTATGAATCGACTATCAAAATCGAAGAATATTTGTAAAGACATGTAGAATTTCATGTTTTCCATTTTAAAATGTGTGTTATGTGTTGCCCGAGTCTTTTTATATAATATCTAATTTTGAGAAATTTATTTTATGCAAATAAAAAATTGGTTACATAAAATATCTTCGGTAATCAGTATATTTTTATTATGTCTATAATGACCCTAGAGGTCATTTTTGTAAAAAGTTTCAAGAAAAATTCATTCAGTATATTTTTATTATGTCTATAATGACCCTAGAGGTCATTTTTGTAAAAAGTTTCAAGAAAAATTCATCTTACCTCTCTCTGTAATTGTCAAGAGTCACGTTTGATCAATTTATGCGGTTGGTTTTGAATAGAAAAGTTGTGATTTTTGAAAGTTTTTATGTTTTAAAGCATTTGGTGTTTGACATCAACCAGAGTTATGATCTCGAAATGAAATTCCATCAGCTTCACAATGCAGAATTTGGTTTTGTTTTCAATTTTAAAGTTTTTTTTGGAATCAAGTCCTCAAGTTTGAAATGTCAAAAGTTGACTTCGGTCAACATCTAGAAGTTCAAAAGCTCGAATTGTATTTTCAATGATTTCCTTTTCAAAGGTTCCGAAAGAAATTGATGTTTTGGGTAAAAGTTCGTTTATTGCGAGTTGAATTCGTATTTTGATGATTTAATTGAGTAAAAAATGTTGAATTTAGTAGGATAACATATTTTTTTTGTATGCACGAAATTTCAAACAAATTACGAGAGTCTATTTGGCGATTTATTTGTCTTGGGGTGTGTTGATGGTTTGGTGTTCTTGTGCCCTCTTTTTTACGTTTGTGGAGTTGGTGACCATGATAGCAAAGGATACATATGGGGACCTCTGCATTCATACATGCTTAACCATGATCGTGAAGAGTTAGGGTGTTGGCCTCCGCATTCACGAGCCTTAGGCCATAATCGCGGAGGGTCGGGGGTCTTGACATTCGTGTTTGCGGAAGAGGGTTCCTGTTCACGAAGGGTTGCTTAGGGTTGACCTATGCCTTTGCAATCCTCAACCCATGATCACAAAGAGATAACTTACTTGCAATTCTTCTTTCCTAAATACAAAATTTCTCTCTCATATTTTAATTTTTTAAGCTTTGAGAAGTCTAGTATGGAAATTCCAACTAGGTTTTTCGAGTTCAAACATTTGGGTAAGTGTTCTTGGCCTTAAATCTTCATTAGCCATTAGTTTTTCATGATTTTTAAACATAAAATTCTTATTTTTGAACTACAAAGTTTGTGGCTTTAACAAGAACTCATGACTTCAATATCACACTTCGAGCCTACACCGTGGATGTGGACAGTATTCGAAAATCATCATGACTTTAATGTCACACTCCGAACCTACACCGTGGATGTTACCAGCACTTGAGAATCATCACTGGTCCCCAAGCAAAACCTTGTCAGGCTGACTACTTAGCGGAAGACTTACCCAAATAGAAATAGGACCTCCAGTTTCATAATTAATCTTAAAGCCTAAATCAAGCTCAACTCTTCATAAACTCAATTGACTCAAGATCTCAAAACATCTCAACAAGAAAGGGAAATAACAAGAGATTCCTCAACATCTAACTATCTATGAAGCCACTAATACTAAGATAGATGTCGGGATATAACCTAGGACGACTTAACAAAAACAGAAAATAAGTGTGAAGCACTCCAAAAAGCAAGGAGGCTCACCAAAGCTCGCCGGAATGCAAGTGGTGTCAATGAAGCGCCTATTGATAACAAAAGTAGTAACAACAAATATACTTATTTAAAGATTCAAAGATAAAAGATATCAACTTAAGAATATATATTCGCAAATATTTTAAAAAAATATTATTTACTCTTATTTGAGAGATTCTCTGACCGACAACTATATAACACTATGAGCTATGTGATGATATAACGTCTCACCCACACTGTCACAACTGTCTTTAAGAGGTAACTGTCTCACGTATACAATCCTTCATGTAGAAATAAAACATTTGAGAAACACTTAGTTACCTTATACTCTTGCTCAAATCTTGGTTAAAATACTTTCTCAAACCTCTCTTTACTTTATCAAAAACTCAGTTTAAAACAAAAATATTGATTTTAATAGATTCTCAAAATTTTATAACAGATTCATGCAGAAATATAGATATGAAGGAATCAACTCAAGGATCTCAACAACAATATGGAAGACCCAATACTCATAACTCAAAACTCAATAATACTAATCATCTCAAGGATACCCAACTCATATGGTTCATACTGAAACATAGACATGAATGAATCAACTCAAGAATGGGAAAATGCACCAGTACCCCCAACCTATGCTCGATATCTTAGAGACACACTTATACTATACTAAGGTCCTATTACTCCCCTAAACTTGTTTTATAAATAATTTTCTACCCCTTTAGGCCTACGTGACACTCTTATGGGCCCAACACGTGTTGATATTTTTTTTCAAACTTGTGCCACGCAGACCGAAAAGGGATAGAAAATTATTTATAAAATAAGTTCAGGGGGATAATAGGACCTTAGTATAGTATAAGTGAGTCTCTGAAATTCGGACATAGTTTGGGGGGGTACTTATGCATTTTTCCGCTCAAGAATAATAATGTACAACGTACAAAAATTCAATAATTAGGAATAGAATTTAAAGAAAAATCAGAAACTCAAGAACTCAAAATCAACTCATCTCAAGAATACTTAAATCAAGGGATAGAACCATACATTACTCTTTTAATGATTTGAAAGTCGATGCAGTGTGTGATCAAACACTTTTGGAAAGTGATGGCCAATGTTGTTAAGTCCGTTGCTTTTGGTCAAAATATTGATCAAACATTTTTTTGAAAATGACGAACAATGTTATTTAGTCTTAGAATTGTGATTCAAATATTTTTGAATGGTTAGTTAAGTTTGTTAGTTTATATTTGATGTAGCATGTTTGTTGTGTGATTTATATGAATGGGCAGAATGAATTGAATTGACTTTGCAAGTGGGCAACAAAAACTCAGTTCCGTTGTCAAAAACATTGCAGAAAAAGCAATGAACAAGGTGGTATTATCCTTCTCTTTTTTGATTTTTTTTTGAAAAAAGAATCTTAGAAGAGCAACGAACAGTGTCCTTCAGTACGTCGCTTTTTCTATATTTTTTAAAAAAATTAAGAAAAATGACAAATAGGGTCCTCTAATCCTTCATTTTTCTAGGTTTTCAAAATATAAATTTCAGAAAAGCGACGGACTGCGAGACATTTTGGAATTTTTTTCACTTTTTTCACACCCCGAGCTTACACCCTAGACGTGATCGACAATCAAAAACCATTTCTGGCAAAAAATGAACCCTTGACTTGGATCAGTACTCAGCAAAAGACTTACTAAACAATAAAATAAATTTTTCAAAATAAAGTTATAACTCAATGTCTCAAAATAGATACTTAGAATGTTTTGTAAAACATTCACTGGCCAAAAGAGGCACCTCAAGTCTTTAAACATTAAACACTGGAAATGAAAAAACTTCTCAATTGCTAATGTCTTTTATGAAGCACCTAATATTATGAGTGATGTCAAGAAAAAATTCTTGATCATTCTAACAAAAATAAAATAAATGAAAATAAATAACAGATCCTCCGAAAGCAAGGAGGCTTACCAATAAACTTTGGAACTTCAAGTTGTATCAACGGAACTTCTGTTGATGACCCTGATCTCCTGTATCTGCATCATGAAATGATGCATTCCATATGACATCACTACATTGAATGTATGAGCATGTAAGATCCGAAAATAGGGAACATAACATAAAAGCTTGAACTTGGAAAAATGGTAACATACTCACCTCAACTCTACTCAACTCAACCTCAACTCATGGTTATATAAAGCATTTAATATTGTAGATAACAACACAATGTATTTAAAATACAATACTAACTCAGTTTGTATGTGAAGAAACAAAATAACTCAATTCGGGAGATTCTCTAACCGACAATCATCACTATGAGCTACGTGATGACACATCGTCTTTCTCACATTGTCAAAACTGTCCTATATGGATTATAAGACATCCTCAACTAAGTGAATTCACTAAGATATGATTAAAAGAATTTACTCTTGAGGATACTTAGTACTTGTAAATTCATTTAAAAATCGATGTTTCCTCTCTTTTAAATGTGAAAATATTTACTCTTGGGGATACTTAGTCCATGTAATTTCATTCTGAAAAAATGAAACTCAACTCTCCTCTTCTTCATACTCAAGTACTCAAGTCTTAAAACAAATTTAAAAGATTGTAAAAGGCTTCTCAAAATGACTCCAAAGAACTCTCAAGACTTTACTCCTAACTCTACCTTCAATATGAATTATGAATTCTAGGGTTATGCTTGTAACATCCCACTAAATTAAAGAACTATTTTTGAAAATAATAAATTTGGAAATTTTGGCAAGTTATGTTAAGTATGAGTTTTGGATCAACTTCAAACAACCATAACTTTTAGTACAGGAGGAGAACTCAAGTGGCCAATAAGATATCAAATGAAAGGTCTTTGAATCCTCTTTCCAACGACACTGAATTCGCTAATTTTTGAGCTCGTATGAGAGAGATATGTCTATTTGAAGTCATCCCATCGGATAAGAAGAGTTACACAAACTTAAGACTGGGCAATGGACCAGAACGAACCGGTACCGGACCAGACCGGGACGAGTTGACCAGTTCATCCCATCGGTTTTGTTCCGTTCCGTGTCCCGGTTCGGGATGTCCCGTTCCATCCCGTAGGCAACCAAACCGGGACGAACCGGAACGGTACCGGATCGGTACCAGTACATCCCTTTTCTTTGCCCATCCTTACACAAATTTAAGATGTGTATTCAATCAGGTTAATTCATTTTTAGTAATTAATAAGGGGGCTAGACTGGTTTGGTTTAGTTTTTCCAAACCAATATACGCTTAGGGTTTTGAGAAGAGTTCAAAAAGAGGATAAAATGAGAAAATTCAAGGTGTTCTTGGAGCTTTTGAGCAAATTCGAAGGTTGTTTCGCCAAAGATTCGATCCTAAGAGGTGTGTTTTTTGTGCAAATTTGAAGGTTGTTTCGCCAAAGATTCGATCCTAAGAGGTATGTGAGTTCACATAGCATCGGGTTAGTTCACCCACTTGCTAATCATGACTATTTCAGCATAATTTTGTTCTTGAAAGTAAAAGAATTGAGTTCTTAATGAGTTCATTGATGTTTCTTTCATAATCTTAAATGTTGAGGTTTTTGATGAGTTATTGGGATAATCGTGTGAGTTTTAATATTGTTTTGAGTAGATTCTTGTGCAATATTGTTGGGTATTTGATTCTAAATGATTGTGGAAGAAATCATTCAATTCTAGACAAATTGGGGTTAGAAAATGAGGAAGGAAAAAGTCGGGCAGAATCTGGCACACAAGTCTGCGTCACAGACATGCTCCATTCTATCAGTGTCACAGAAAGGTTGCGACTCTTTTGTTTCAAAATTATTTCAAGTATAAATATTTAAATTTACCTCCATATTGCTTACTTGTTCTCAGTAGTTTTGCTTACCGTTCTCATGATTAACTATCTAAAAACACTCTTAATCATCATAATATCTTTTCTAGCACCAATCATAACCTTGAATTAATAATTGAAATTGAAGGTTGAGTTAAGAATAAAGTATTGAAGAATTCTTTGAGTCATTAGTCTTGTACAATCGTATTAAAACTTGTTTGAACATTTAAACATTGAGTTTAAGGAAAAGTAGAGTCGAGTGAGCCGAGTGCATTTCTTCAAAATTCTATATGGGAACTAAGTATTATCAAAGAGAAAATATTTTCACATTTAAGATGACAGAAATAACAATTTCTAAAATAGTTTTCATGAGTAGTTTTGTGTATTATCTCTTGCAAGATAAATATTTTTTAGTAAAAATCTCAAAGCACAGAGAATTTATGGTTTTAAACATATGAGCCAGTTAATTTTTTGGGAGTAGTATTGAGCACCAATATGAAGACGAGTTCAGATAACTCAAAGTCTTCATCAATCGTGTAGCCAACATGGGTAGAACAGATCATACTTTTTTGATGATTTCGTAATGCTTTTGTTATCGATTAGTGAATCCACTTAGTAGTAGTTATATACCCCAAAAAAGTATAGGACGACCCTGACAGTGTGAGGTAAGACGTTGTATAATAACATAACTCATAGTGAGAAGGTTGTTGATTAGAAAATCGCCCACAGAGTCAATTGTGTTTTCGTATAGAAAACAAGGTTACTATTGTATTTTTCAATACATTGAGTTATTATCTTCATTTAAAAAGATTTTGTTTATAATGCATCTTTATTATTGCTTTAGACTGAAATGAGTTGAGTTGAGTTAAGATTGGGTATGCTTGTTTAGTTCCCTTAGAAACTTATCTCTTATTTTAGAATTCCCCTCACATGCTCATATATTCCATGTATTGACACCGTTTGACCCGCATCTTTTATGATGCCGATATAGGTAACCAGGATCAACATCTAGTGCTTCGTTGATCCATTTGAGCTTCAGTTGTTGGTGAGTCTCTTTTCTTTTGGAGGATCTCTTTTATTTTCTTTATCATTGTAGCTTTATTAGGATGTCATAAGTCTTGTCCCAACGTCCATATCATTTATTAGAGGCTTAATAGTGATGTAACGTGATTTCATGGTATTTATAATGTATTTCACTTAAGAGTTGAGTGTCTACAACCTTTTTGTATGGGTTTTAACAAATTCTATGCCTTGTATTGCAGGAAAGATGTTCAGGCAGAAAATGGAGAAGACAACTGAAAAAGTGCAGAAACAAACCTACGGAGATAGTCGATAGATTATCGTTCAATTAATGCTCCGTAGGTGAAGGTCATAGACGAGAAACCATGTCATTGGAGGAAATCCGAGAAGTCTGACCAAGTTTAGAACCATGATTGGCATCGACTATCCGTCGATCGATCGACGACCGTCTTGTTGAGCTGTAGTTTGTGACTGCGAGGGTTTTAGTACCTAATATTTGAAAAATCTAGGTTTGGAGTAATGGAGGAGCATTACAGACCATAGATGGAACGACATATCGTATTGTTAGTCCATAATTTTATTCAGAGAGGGTGCCATCCGGAGGGTAAAATATTTTATTATTCCTGGCTAAAGGAAGAAATTCACAGACTGTCGATCGATCGACGGCTCGTTAGTTGTCTCATCGATTGAAGTCATGTGCCTGCACAACACTTTCCTTGTTTGAATTTCTTTTTCATTAAGATATGTTTTCTATAAATAGGGGAAAAAGCCTTGATTTGGGAGTTAACTACTATTATTTTTGTTCTAGTTCTTGTTTTGGGAATTGCTGTTGGCAACCTTAGCAATTTATCAATTTCCAAAGTTTATTTTAAGCTTTTTGTTTAAAATTCAAGTTGAATTTATGGCTTACTATTCCTCTTATGTAAGTTCATAATTCTTTCATTTACAAACACGAATTATGTTCTTGCTAATATGGGTAACTAAATCTATAACTAGGGTTGTGATAACCACGAGGATTAACAAAGTATAACTAGTAATTATGAAATTCTTGAATAGTGTTTTTGCATGCATTGGTAATTTTTCCCTTAGAAGTCTTTCTAACGGTTGCACACATTAGAACTCACCTTGTTGCTACTTGCCAGAATAAGAAGGTAGTTAATAAGAAAAGAATTATCAACATAGATTTAATGAGATACTATCTAATAATCTGGTGTCGATTGGTGCAAAGGAAGAACTAAGCCATACATAGATTATAATGTATAATATGAGGTAATGGTAAGGGTTAGTAAATTATACACAGGTAGCCGGACCAAGATGCATGGTGAACTTCTCTAGATGCCGGACCAAGGATTTAAAGATACCTAACTTTATTTCTTTGCATGTAATACGCTAGGAAAGGATTGCTATTACTAGGAATACCACATTATGAACTTATGGAGAATATACACACCCTAGTGAATTTATCATCTTGATAACAATCAAAATTTCCTTTTGTTCACTTGATAATAACATAATTAAAGTAATTTATTTCACAAACAACCCCCTTTACTTACGATCACTTATGCTTCTTTAGGGAGTTGTAATTTGAGCATATCAAATTTGTGCGCCGTTGCCGGGGAATTTTGATTTTAGATTATCTTGAAATACATTATTGAAATTTAGTTAAGTATTTCGTAATTTTACTTTTTGTTTGTGTTTTTGTCTCTTTCAGGTCTAGCTCTACTGTATGCCAAGAACACAGAGCCGAGGGGAACCTCTCACTCCTTATGATCCCGAATTGAAATAAATCTTGCAAAGGATGGAGAATCAATGGGTCCCAGGTAACCCAAACAGAGGGAATATAGGTGATGGAGTAGGCTATTCTACTCAGTGCAAATAACCAGGCGCCTGTTGAGAATTATTTAGGAGATACCGTGTGAGTGCAACCTCCAGTAGCTCCATGACCTCAATATTATTATAGAGGCAAAGTGAACATTGCATACTTTGATGGACCTCTTGTCCTACCCTCCTGCCCCTGGGGCACACATTTAGTAACGAGTAGCCTGATGTAGATGCTCATTGCGAGGGGTTTATTTTTGGGAATTCAATTGTAAGATCCACATGCTCATATACCCAAACTAAGGGTGCTTTGTAAAAGTTGTATGGGTAGACCAGATTTGGACATGGATGTCATCGGGTTGCGAGTGTTCCCTCTATTTATGATAGGAGAGGCTGCTCTATGGTTCACTGAGCTACCATACAACTTAATCTATACTTGGGATTAATTTAGAGATGTGTTCTTAGCAAGGTATGATCCAGTGTCCAAGAATCTCAACCACAAGGTAAGGTGAACAACTTTATGGCACTACCTGGAGAGTCGGTGAGTAGCTCTTGGGATAGATTCAAACTGAAGGAGTCCCGAATCATCATCACTGAAGGAGTATTTCTATAAAGGTCAAGATGACAACAATAAAGTGGTGCTTGACATTATGGTTGGTGTCTCCTACGTAGAATGCACATATGCTGAGATTGCAGAGAATTTGGAGAAGATATCTCGCAACAACAAAGCTTGGAGCACTAAAAAGTCGAACACTAGGCGAAACACCTTTGTTGTTCAAGATACAAACAATACATGAGATTCGTGAAGAGATGACGCATATGAGAATCAAGTAGGGGTCGGTCTTGAAGCATGTGAGTGGAGGAGAAGAGAAGGTGAATGCAGTAAACTATTTGACTAGACCCCACCACAGGCAGAAGAGTATTACTATGAAGAGGACCCATATGCAGTTAATGATCAGACGAGGGGTTTCCATCTAAACGCCCAAGGTTCCAATCAGTATAATTGGTGCTACGGTCAAGGAAATGAAGGCCGAAACTATAGAAAGTACAACTGAGAGGGTCAATATGTCCAAGATGGGAACTACAATCGTGACAACAACTTCAATTGGAACAACTATGGTAACATGAATGATCGGTTTGGGCCATATGATCATTCTCAAAATCGGGAAGCTGCCCCTAAGGAAGGTGGAGGTAGTATGATTGAGGATATGATGCAGAAAATGATGAGGAAGTTTGAGGCAACTAATGAGAATGTTAAGGAGATGAGAAGTGACTAATCTGGCATTAGACAAAAAGTGTATGCACATGCGATCTCGATAAAACACCTTGAGTTATAGATGATTCAGTTGTCTACTACAATGAACCCAAACCAACCTTGAACTCTTCCAAGAAACACTATTCAAAACCAAAAAAAATGATGGGCATTGCATAGCAGTCACTACTCGAGGAGGTAAGAAAACCATTGATCCACCTATGCCGTCTGCAGTAGAAGGTGATATGAGTAAGGAATATGATGTAGCAGAATCTAGTGGAGAGTTGGGTGATGCAACTACGAAAGAAGTAGAGTTTTATCAGATAGTTGTCCCCATACCTAAACCTCCATCACCATTTCCACAAAGATTAACGAAGAAAATGGAAGCCACTGATTTATCACTATGTTGAAGCAGCTTTCCATCAATGTTTCGTCGATAGAAGCTTTAGAGCAAATTCCTAAATATTCTAAGTTTATGAAGTATATGGTGAAAAAGAAGAGGTCGGTGAGCTTTGAAAATCATGACAAAATGTATCATTGTAGTGATATTGCCACAAGGTCTCTTGTGCAGAAGAAGGAGGATCCGTGTTCCTTCACTACTCGATATACTATAGAGTTGCTACAGTTTGCGAAGACGCTGTGAGATCTTGGTGCGAGCATAAATCTCATGCCACTGTCCATTTATGAGAAGTTAGTCTTGAGGACCCAAAGCCTATCACGATGCGATTAGTGATGGCTGATCAAACTGTGAAGCGGCCCGTAGGTGTACTCCACAATGTGCTTGTCAAATTGGAGTCATTCATTTTTCCGGTCGACTTTATGATTCTTGAATATGAGGTTGATTTTGAGGACCCCGTTATTTTAGGGAGACCATTCCTTGACACTGTTTGTGTACTAGTCGATATGGAAAATGGGCATATGAAGTTTAGGTTGAATAATGAAGAAGCAAATTTGAATATTTGTAGGTTCATAAAGCAGAGTGGTGATCTCCAAATAATGTATCTTCTATAACTTACAAAGTTGAGAGTGTATCCGAAATGAAAATTAAAGAGCAATTAGGTTTTGAGGCACTAGCAGCCGTCATCATAAATTTTGTCAGTGATGGTATTAAAGATTATGATTCTTTGGTGGCCGCACTTGAAAGAAACGAATATTAGTCAAACCGAAGAAGTTGGAGTTGGACATGAAGCATCATGAGTCTCTACCTATGAGACCATCTATTGTGGAAACAGCAATATTAGAGCTTAAGGCTCTACCACTGCACTTGAGGTATGTGTTTCTTATCAGTAATGACACTTCACAGTGATTATTGCAGCAGATTTGAATGGGAAACAAGTAGAGTGCTAAGCGACGGTGTTGAAAAGGTTCTAGCGAGCCATTGGATGGACTATTGTAGATATTATTGGGATTTCTCCCTGTATTTGTTCCCACAAAATCCAACTCATGACAGATCACAAACCTAGTATTGAGCACAAAAGAAGGTTGAATCTGCCTATGGAAGAAGTAGTTAAAAAAGAGATCATCAAGTAGTTGGATGCTGGGGTCATTTATCCTATTGTGGATAACAGTTAGGTGTGCCATGTTCAGTGCGTGTCTAAAAAGAGTGGGATGACCGTGGTACCTAATGAAAGCAAGGATCTTATTCCAATGTGTTCCATGAGCGAATTGAGAGTTTGCATGGACTACCGGAAGTTGAATGCATGAACGGAAAATGATTATTTTCCCATGCCCTTCATGGACAAGATGTTAGACAGACTTGCAGGCAAAGGTTGGTACTGTTTTGTTGATAGTTATTCGGGATACAACAAGATCTCCATCGCTCCAGAAGACCAAGAAAAGACCACTTTTACATGCCTTTATGGACATATTCATTCAAACGGATGTCATTGAGTTGTGCAATGCGCCAGCGGCCGATCCTGAATGCACATTTTTTGGGGTTCATCTTCAATTGATGTTTTCTTAACCTTTCGAAGACCTTGCGTAAATTTTTGATGTGGTCGATTATTCCTGCTTTTTATGATGTCAATATTTTTTGATATAGTGGAGGACACTATTGAGGTGTTCATGGATGATTTTTCTGTGGTTGGCAACTCTTTTGATCGGTGTTTACATAATTTGGTCGAGGTGCTCAAGAGATGTGAAGATTGAAATTTCGTAGTAAATTGGGAGAAGTGCCATTTTATGGTGAAAAAAAGGGGCAATGTTGGGCCATCGAATCTCGAAAAAGGGGATAGAGGTTGATCGGGCCAAATTTGAGATAATAGAGAAACTTCCACCACTCACCTCAGTCAAGGATGTGAGAAGTTTTCTTGGGCATTATCGGTTTTATCGGAGGTTTATCAAGGGATTTTCGAAAATCACTCATCCATTGTGCAAGCTACTCAAAATGGACTATAAGTTCTATTTCGATGAATCCTGTCTGAAAGCATTTGGTGAGTTGAAAAGGAAGTTGGTCTCTGTGCCTATTATCATTTCACCAAACTGGGTGAGCCCTTTTAGGTGATGTGTGATGCAAACGCGATTGCACTTGGTGTGGTATTGGGACAGCGAAGAGATAAAATCCTTCACCCTATCTATTATGCAAGTAAATCCCTGAATAAAGCCCAAAAGAACTACACTGTAACTGAACAGGAAATCCTCACAACGGTGTTTGCATTCGAGAAATTTTGCTCCTATTTGCTTAGCACGAGTGTCATAGTGCATACCGACCATTTTGCTTTGAGGTATTTGATGGCAAAGGATGAAGTGAAGCCAAGGTTTATCACATGGGTATTATTTATCCAAGAGTTGATTTTAAAGTAGAGGATAAAAAGAGGATCATTATCAAATGGCCAACCACTTATCTAGATTGAAGGATGAAATTATGCGTGAATTGGGGAAATGGCTGAAATTGATGATGCGTTCCCAGATGAGCATGTATTGGCTACTTCTCATGATCTGATCCCATAGTTCGCAAACTTTGCGAACTATCTGGCAAGTGATTTGGTCCCGTCGGATTTGAATTTCCACCAAAGGAGGAAGTTCATGCATGATGTGAAAAAGTTCTTTTTGGATGATCTTTACTTATATTGGATCTTGCCGATGGATTATTCGCCGCTGTGTACCATAGTGGTACTCGAACTACGCATAAGATGTTGCAGTGTGGATACTATTGGCCCACCATCTACCAAGATGCTTATGATATCGCTAAATCATGTAATTGTTTCCAACGAGACCGAGGGATTTCAAAGAGGCAAGAGGTTTCCATGAATCCCATTTTGGTGATTGAGCTATTTGATGTATGGGACATTGAATTCATGTACCCGTTTGTGAGTTTTCATGGGATAAAATATGTTCTTGTGGCAGTTGACTATGTGTCATAATGGGTGGAAGCAATTGTGCTCCCCAATAATAAAAGGAAGAGTGTCACCACATTCTTGAAGAAGAATATCTTCTCCAGATTTGGTACACCTGGGGCCATTATTAGCGATGGAGGATCTCACTTTTGTAATAAAATGTTCAAAGTGTTGCTGGAGAAATATGATGTTCACCATAATGTGGCTACTCCTTACCACCCACAGACTAGCGGGCAAGTTGAAAAGTCCAATCGGGAGATCAAATAGATTCTGGCAAAAACTGTAAATGCGAATAGAATGGATTGGTCAAGGAGTCTAGACGATGCTCTTTGGGCCAACCGCACTGCATACAAGACCCCATCAATATATTTCTATACCAACTTGTATATGGGATGGCTTGTCACTTACAGATCGAGCTAGAGTACAAGGCGATGTGGGCAATGAAGAGATTGAAAAGAGAATTAAATGAGTTGAATATGTTTGAAGAGTTTCTCCTAAAAACCTATGTGATTTCAGGGATCTACAAAGAGAAGATGAAAAGTATCATGACAAAAGAATTGAAAAGCCAAAATTTGCGGTTGGTGATCTTGTGCTTCTATTCAACTCTAGGATGCGCTTGTTTCGGGGCAAACTCAAGTCCAAATGGAAAGGGCTATTCCTCATCACCAAAGTGTTCCCTCATGGAGTAATTGAGCTGGAGAGCAAGGACAACAGTAGGTTCACAGTCAATGGACAAAGGATTAAGATCTATCTAGGGCATGTGAGAAGTGTTCACGAAGTGGTTGAGGCCTATCAAACGATAAACTCTGAGTAATCAACATGCCGCGAGATTAAATGAAGCGCTGCTTGGGAGCCAACCCAAGGTATACACTTTAGCCAATGATAGGTTTTGTTTTCCATGTTAAAAGAGGCGTTGTTTTGTTTAGTTGCACTAACTGTCTCATGTTCTTCGTTCTTTGTGTGCTAGTGTTGGCTAGAAATTAAAGTAGGGTCCGTGTCTAAAAAGTGTCCTATAAAATACAAAGAGAATGCCCTAACTTTTCTTATATGTGCAGGAGGCAAAATCAGAAATTTGCAGAAATTGGTCTGATGCAGAGGTCTATGGACCCCATCGATGGAACGTATTTTAATCCACGGACCGTCAATGGTGTTTATAGATACCAGGTAAGCTTTCAAAATTTTCTTATTCTAATAGTGATCGGCGATTCCCATATATGGATCATTGATCGATCCACGAACCATCAATGAGGTCTCGTGGATCCAGTCTGCCAGTGAACTCGGAAGCCTATATTTGAAACCCACCATTCGAATTCTTTCCCCTTTCCATTTTATTTCCAAATTATATCCATAAGCATTTCTCCATATAATTTTCTCCCTAAATCACTCCCCAACTCATCACCAAATCTCTACAAACCCTCCTTCTTTTCACTTTCCCCTAATACCAATCATCTTTCTCACAAATTATCTATCTTCTCCTCTTCAAATCTCTGGTGATAAGGTTCGTTGAGCATCAACTTTGTCTTTAGGTTACACATTATTTTAGGCACACAATCACAATGCTCTTCATTGCCTAAAAGGTTATTCGACTTCTTCTCATTCTGAATTCTCGTTCATAGTTGAAAATAGGAAGTCGGGAGTCACTACAAGAAAAATGTACTTATAGCTACAAAATTTAAGGTATGAATTTGAAAATCATAGCTATTACTTAGTAATAGCCACGAAAATTCACAATTTGTGGCTATCAAAACATTCGTCAAATTTCATAGCCACGACAATTAAATTTATAAAGCGAAAACCTTACTTCTGCTATAATTGCTAAAAACTGTGGCAATAATGATCTAAATTATCTATAAAATATTTATGTTACAACAAAGTACTTTGGCTAATTATATGTTATTGTCATTGTAGCAATAGTAACCCTTTAGCCACCATACGTTATTTGACACAAAATATTGTAGTTGTATAAATACTTTTACTTCAATTTATAAACTATTGTAGCTATATAAATTCTTTTACTTCAAGTTATAAACTATTGAAGCTATAGTAAAATGAAATAGCCATAGAATTTCCGCTATAATATAATATCGTATCAATTTAATATTATTTGCCATAAATTCATAGTAATAATAACTTTTAGCCACAATAAATTATTTGAAGAAACATTTATATCTAAATAAATAAGTTTGCTTTAAGTAACAAAAAATTCCGGCAATAACTATAAGATTTGGCCATTAAGTTTCCATAATTTTTGTAAGATAGTGATTTTCACCATCAATATAAATTTTCTATACTAATAATAACATTTTAGACACTATAAACTATTGGAAGAAAAACTTGTAGCTAAATAGATATTTTTCATGTTCAAAATTTATGGCATAATGAAAGATAAAGTTATAAATATTTACCTCGATAAAATTTCATAGTTAAAGATAAAGTTTTTTCATGATCGTGCTGAAACTAGTTGGAGAAATAGAAAATTTTTACTCATAATAATAAATTTAAAATAAAAAATTCAACAATTTTTTTCCATGTAACTGAAAATAATAATGTTTCAACTTACTTGAACTAATATTATGTACCACTCCGAAAGTCCATGACCGAATCTAGAGCCTTACATGAGTGTATAAGGTTTGTAACACTTTTTAGAGTACGAAATAATGGTTATAAGTCATTTAGGAAGTTTTAGAGTCAAGACATCAAGAAACACCCATGACGTTCGAAGACTAGTGAGAGAGGTGCTGGTGTGTCTTAGACTATTTCACGAGGTTTAGGAGTCAGAATTTGATGAAATTTTGTGGAAAGGTGTCAAACATATATTTGAGTATGTTCAAGGTCGAAACATCTTGTTACGACTCTCCAAGGACCACCCTAAGGGTCCTTGAGTAGGTCCTTTCCATTTTGGTAAAAAAGCTGTCACTAGGCAGTGTCTACCTATGGTTGCAGGTGGCGAGGCGTAGGTGGAACGATAGGGCATCGATGCCTCCGTTGTTGGAAACTAGACAGTTTTCCAAAAGTGGCTAAAAACATGGTCTCTGAACTTAACTATGGTAGGTCAGGCCTGCGTTTGCTGTTAAGTTTAAAGGGAGTCAATTGATTTTCTAATTATTTAGGGTTTAATTAGGGGTTAAAATGTGGTTAATTAAGTTAGTTAAGTGACTATATATAACCTACCCTAAGCCTAAACCCAACTTAATACCCCACAATTTCCAAACCCATATTGCTCTTCCTTCTTTTTGCTTTCTCTCTCCCAAAGAAGACTCCATAGAATACCAAGGTCGAAAGGTTATAGGGATTCAAAAATATCACTTTTATTTATAAATTTTCAAGGGATATCAAGGTATGGGAACATTTCACCTTTGGGATTCCTTTTCCCTAAGGGTTCTTCCGAAATTGATTTCAAAAACATGAATTCCATATAGGTTTCTTTCTAATCCAAAATTGATCTTTCAAATTGTATTGTTCTTGTTTCTAATGATTATTACGATTATATTATGATGTATTATTTTAGTTCTTGATGTTTAACCTAGTATGTGGAATAAATAATGAATTGACCCAAATTCTCTAACCTTAGGTGTTGAACTCATGTTTAATGGATTAGTACTGATGAAATTGACTTAGTTATTGTGTTAATTACTATTGAATGATGTAACTACACCTATTGATGGATAAAATTGGATAGGTTGAGGGTAATACCAATGATGATGACTTTTGAGGAAAATTTGGTAAGACTTTGTGATCTTGACCCTTTTCTCCAATTGTGATGGATTTTTAATTGGTGATGAAGTTCAATTGAAACATGTCTTATGATTTGATTAAGTAGGTGTTGTTATGATTATGAAATTGAAATTTCTTTATTATGTGATTGTGAGATTATGCTTAAGATGTAATGATATAAGATTGGTTATGAATTGCCTATGTGTCTTATTATGACATGATGATGATAATGTGTTGGTCTCACATATGAGGGTTGTATTCAAAGGATATTCTCATGCAATTCCTAATGAGATAATAATTATAAATAATAAGGGGTTAGTCTCCTATGGCCTAATCTAAGTTATGCTTGTTAAAAGATGATCTCAAGACATTTTAAAAAGGGACTCTAGCTTAGCACTGAGTTAACTAGTATATCTCCTAGTTCTTGATATATTTCCTCCCATAGGAATACTAGCTAGTGGATCCACCTAGAATGTTATTTTAATGTTTTGCTACTACCTTGTCAAATAGTACACCTTCTTTCGGTGTAGGGTTTCATGACACCAGATCCACATTTAGCTCTTGTGGTCTAGTCGGTTAAGGCAAGTGTTCCCGAAAGTGAAATGAAATAAAGAAGTAAACACTAACTAGGGTGAATCGAGGGGTTGACTTAGTCTAGGTAGGGGTATGAGACTCTACCTATACATTGCATTAGTTGTCTTTGAGGGAAGTCATAGAAAGTTGTTCGTATGTCTATACAATAAATGATTATGTATATTTTGAGTCTACATGTTGATGATCCTATATGATTTTAGTTCTATGTATGAACATGCTATTGGTCTATATTGTTAAATATGATGATGTCTACTCCTGATGCTATGTTATGTGAGTTTAGAGATTGCTTGTGGTCCTTTGTTGGGTTTACTTGGTTGAGTAAGGTTATGGATCTTTACTTGGTCATTTTACTTGTGGAATTGATGGTGGGTTATGAGTATAGGTCTTGTATATGTTGTAATTTTGTGAACTCTTATGTATGATTTGTTGTTATAACATGATGTTGGAGTTGTATCGATTATTTACTCAAGGATGCTATTAAACATGTCAACTTGGTTATACTTGATGATGTTGATATTATGTTGTATATGGCTTTGTCTTAAGGAATATATGATTATTGTATTATATGGGTGCTTGATTGTGCATAAGGTTTTTCAAAGTAACTTGGCATAGTTTTGAACAAATGTCCCCTTTTAGCATGATTGTTAGTGTTTTATGTGCATGTTTCCATACTTAGTACAAGTATGTACTAACCCATATTTCTATGTTTCTACAATTATGTAGGTTTTGGACATTGAGCTCTTAGAGGGACATTGAAGATAACTTGGACTCTCATTCTCTTAATTTGGTAGTCCTCACCTTCCGAGGACGATGCCACTATCTATCTATACGATGTTGTTTTACTCTTAAAGACAATTTAGTTCATTCTCTTTCATTTGAATACTATTATTGTATATGACTATATGTGGCTATTATTGTAATGAAGTAAGGGCTATACTTGAATGTTGTACTCGATCTTAGATGGTTTAAATGTGAGAGAATTTCCTATTTGAATATCTTTATATATTATGCATGTGAAATAAAAGTACAAGCCTATGTAATGCTTCCTATTAAGGATTTTATGTAAACTTTCTGTGTATATATGATGTGTAAGATAGAGGCCTATGTAAACCTCACTTGTACACGTAGATGAAAAGTTTTAAATTTTCCATAATTTGACCTATGATATATAATGATGAATGCTAAGAGGCTAGTATTAGTCCTCTCCGAGGATGATGACACCAGTTACGTCTAGGGGGTGCTCCCCGAATGTAAAAAACTTGGTATCAGAGCATGAGGTTGAATATCTTAGGATAGATGTCTCACTAAACCACGTCTATGTAGATTTTTATTCATAACTGTGAAGCGTGCCACACGGATGAATGAGAGACTATTTGATGCTTACGAAATCGTCATCTTATTTTATTCCTATGTCGTGCCTCTAAAATTTTACTTTATGTGTTATTTTTACCTAATCCTTTGATTGTGATTATAGGTATGAATACTAGAAGGGCGTCTGCACGAAGGGCCGAGGAAGGAATTTCTAATGGGGGGCTCATGACAACCAAGCTCCTCCGCAAGACAATCAAGTCCCTCCACTTGAGCAAGTTCTTATGGGTGATCAAGTTTTGGTTGTACCTCCATTGATGACTGATGGAGAGATAAGGGAATTTTTTCTCAATTTGGCCCAAGACATGACTTCACAAACTAATTTCGTCACTTCTCAATTCCAAGCCATGATGCCTCAAGTGAATCAAGAAGTTAGACCCCGTACGCCTCAACATGGTAGCACTATGGCTTCTCATTTAAGAGATTTTACGAGGATGAACCAACCTATGTTCTTTGGGTCAAAAGCGGATGATGACCCTCAATATTTCCTAGATGAAGTCTATAAGCTGATCCTATTTGCTATGGGTGTGACTACGGGTGAAAAGGTCGAGTTGGCTGCTAATTAACTCAATGATATGGTACAAACTTGGTACACCCAATGGAGGGATAATAGGGTGCTAAGAGGTGGTCCAGTGACTTGGGATATTTGTAAAAGGCGTTCCTTGATATGTTCTTTCCTATAGAGTTCAGAGAAGCTAAGGTGGAAAAATTCATCAACCTTAATAAAGGAGGTATGAGTGAAGTTTAGAAAATTTTCCAAGTATGCTCCATCCTTGGTGTCTAACCTAAGGGATGAGATGAGTTGCTTTCTTACGCGAGTGTCCGATGATTTGGTGGAAGAATGTCCTTCGGCTATGCTTCATGATAATATGAATATCTCTCGTCTAATGGTTCATGCTCAACAAGTAAAAGAAAGTAGACTAAGGAGGAAGAATAGAGAGGCCAAGAGATCCAAGTCTTTTGAAAGTGGTTCTTCAAAGGGAAGTTTGGGAATTCAAGATAAGCCTACATTTTAGAAGATGTTCTCCATTTAAGTCCCTTCCAAATTTCCCAAGGCTCGTGATGATAGGGTGTCTAACGCTAAGTCCCAAAAGGCTAGAAGTAGAAGTTCGCCAAGTGATAAACCAACCTTTTCCAAGTATGGTAAGAAACATTGGGATGAGTGTCTACTTGGAACGGGAAATTACTTTAGTTGTGGAAAAAAGGTCATAAAGTCAAAGATTTCCCTAATGTGAATGTGCAAGACAAGAGTGGTGAGTAAGCTCAAGCAAGTGGTTCTAATGTTGATGCTCCAATAAAGAATCGCTTTTATGCTCTCCGCTCTAGGGGTGAACAAGAGAGTTCTCCCGACGTGGTGACCGGTATGTTACAAGTCTTCTCTTTAAATGTTTATACTTTACTTGATCCGGGTGCTACTTTGTCGTTTGTTAGTCCTTTGGTAGCTAGAAAGTTTGATATTTTGCCTGATATCTTAAAAGAACCTTTTATGGTGACTACCCAGTAGGTGATTCGATGGTTGCAAAAATAGTAAATAGAAACTATCCTATTAATGTTTCCCAATAGAGTTATCCATGTTGAGTTAGTAGAACTTGATATGGTAGATTTCGATGTCATTTTGGGAATGGATTGGTTGCATTCTTATTTTGCTTCCATTGATTGTAGGACAACAGTTGTCAAGTTTAATTTTCGTAATGAACCAGTTTTAGAGTGGAGGGGGAAGTTTTATTTCTAGAGGTCGTATCATTTCTTTTCTAAAGGCTTGTAAGATGATCTCTAAAGGGTGTTTATAACATATTGTTAGAGTTAAAGATTTAGACTCCGAAACTCCTCCCATTGAGTTATTCCCCATAGTGAGGGAATTTTCGGAGGTCTTTCCTAATGATCTTCCCGGAATTCCTCCCGAATGGGAAATTGATTTGCGTATTGATTTTCTACCGGATAAAAATCCCATATCAATTCCTTCTTATCCGATGCTACGGACGAATTGAAAGAGTTGAAGGCTCAACTCAAGGATTTACTAGACAAAGGCTTCATCCTACCATTATTTGCCAATCAGATGCTCCAGTTCTATTTGTGAAGAAGAAGGATGAGTCCCTTAGGATGTGTATTGATTACGGGCAACTCAGTAAAGTGAACATTAATAATAAGTATTGTTGACACCCAATATTGGTCCTCCCCAGTAAGAATTAATTCACGAGCTTTTAAATTCCAAACGAGTTGAAATAATTGATTTTGTAAGATTCAAATGTTTTTCAAATTATTTTAAAGTAGCTTTAGTGTATTTCTATAGTTTTGAAGCGATATATATTTTTATAAGTTTTATATAATTAGTAAATATTTGAAAATCGTGTCAAAAAAGATTTTAGTTTTACTTAGCACTTTATTAAATTAGTTTTTAGTAACTTGTAGTTTGGATCCTTAGTTTATAGTAAAATTTATCAGGTTATATTATTATATATTAATATATATGTTTTATATAATTTTATGTATAATTAGTTTATTTTATAAATATTTGAAAATCTTGGCAAAATATTTTTCCTAAATTAAATGTCGGGTTAATTTGTTTAATCATTCAAATGACTATATTTAGGCTAATTGATTTATAATTAAGTAAATTATTTTATTTCGTTAAGATTGTGAAGCTCTTTAATTAATTAGTATTAATTCATTAGCCGATCCCCTAAATCCATTTGAGAACAAATTTGGGCTGTGTTTTATAATTAGCCCACCTCTTTTTACAATTTTTCCTTCAGTAGCCCAAATTTCCAACCCACTCCCTGCCTTCCCGACCAGATCCAACTCCTTCTATTTCCCTGACCCGACCCATAAAACTGGTTCCCAAGAACCCACTTAATTATACCTATAAGACGTGAACAACAATTGCGCATACTAGACAACCCTGTACGTGATTCCTTCTTCCTTCACACGTCAAAATAAGACAAAGAGAGACTCGCGAAGACCCTTCTTTCCAGGTACGATTTCCTTAAGCTTTCTGCGATTAAAGCTCCCATTTCTCTGCAATGGCACCTGCGACCTCGTCCTTGACTCACATAGATGAGCGCCACGTTGAGCTTCAAGGACGAGAGACTCATCCAATCCTTTCATTCTCCTTTCTTCTTTGGGAATGGGTATAGGCTTTAGAGAAAAGGTGTTGGCCTAAAATGGAGAAAGAATTCAAGAAGATGGGCCTTGAACCCGGGTTTTCATCCATTTCCCCCCTAAAAATTAAACCTTAATGTCCTCCTTTATAAACTCCTTTTCTTCTTCATTGTGAGGGAGAATTTTCTTTTATTTTGAGGCCGAAAATTTGAACTGATAGGGAGAAGAATTTTCTTTGAGTGGGAATGTTGAGCGATTGAACGGAAAAGAATTTTTAAAAAGTATTTAGAAATACATACTACAAATACTTTTTCACAAAACAAAAAGATAAAAGGGTTAGTTGTTAAAAGATAAAAGGGTTAGTTGTTTAAAGGTGATATTCTTCTTGGACTTCTAGGTTGTGCTTTGTTCTTGAGTTTTTGTGGTGAAATCATCGCTCGTTTATAGTCTCCGTTCGTTGCCTCCGGAAAGGTAAACTTTTTTCAACTCCAACTCTTTAGTTGAGATTTTTTTTTGGTGAGCTTTAGTTGTCTGCTGGTTCTTCTTTCTTTTTGTTTATACAGTTGCGTAGCATTTGAGTTAGAATCATCTCCATAATCATCTGATATAAAAAATATGAGCTCTACATGTTGTCTTCTGTATAAGTCTTAGATTTCTTTCTTCGATGCAACTACCATGTTGATACCCCTTGTTACTTGCATAATATCTCTAATGTTTTGTGATGTTGCTGATTCATCTTTTGCTTGACTTCAATGTTCTTTGTGATTATTATGGGGGGGGGGGTTCTTACTCCATTCCCTTGAGTTAGACTGTCCGAAGATTACTTTTTATTTTGTGTATTTCGGTTTATTGTTTCTTTTTAGATTGGGTGTCCTTAGGCAATAATGCTATCTTTTGTATATTTGGTCCCGTCTCGTTTGAATTTTTTTATTCATTATTTATCTTTTCTCACTATTTTTGGATGTACTAGCAGTGGTTTTGCAGCTCTTTTTATTTTGTTTGGGTTTACGGTTGCGTTTCCATGTTGTTTGGAGCTCTAATATTAGCTTAATTGAGTTATTCATGTGTTTTTATATGTTCTGAATGTGTTAGCCAATTTCCACAGTCTAGTGTGACATCGTGCCTTTCTCTTGCTCACTGAAGTATAGTTATGCAGGGGGTTCGCCTTTTCCTTCTTTAGCCAATGTTACTTTTTCCCCCTCTTTAAATCTGTTCTGCCTTTAGGTAATCTATACATACTGAAACTTGGTTCATTGGAGTGTTACATGTTGCTGTTAGTATAGTTTGGTCGTTTAAATATTCAAGCTTAGTTAAATGCTACCTCCTTGTTGATACGGTATGTTATCATTTGCTTATATTGGTTCAAATTTGAAGTCTTCAAATATTTTGTTCCTCTCTCGCTTATCCTGTCGACTCTTGTTCATAATAAGCCGTTAAGTTTATCTTTGCCGTTTCTCATCTCAATTAGCATGCTTTCTTGTATTTTTTTAAAAAAATAGAAATAATATATATTCAATTTCCTAGCATGTCTTGAATTTAGCTTATCATGTTACAGTTGGAAGCCATTGTTTAATATCAAATGTGCATTAGTCCCAGCTACATGTGTTTTTTTTTATTTGTTTGATATTGTTTTCCTACTATTTACCATAGTTCACCTTCCCATTTCAACTTAATTAAAGGATGATAAGTTAATATCATGGATTCATATTGCCATTTCATTTTGTGAGATTGACGTAATCCCTAAAATAATTTGGATTTTATGAAGCTTTGTCACTAGTAGTTAAGTTTTAAAATCATCCATGTCCTTCTAGTTGTATCAATTGAGCCTTTTTTTTTTTCACTGTAAGATTATATATCAAATGATCTTAATTTTATCTTATGTTTGTTCCTTCACTATCTCATGTGTTTTAATAATTAATCCCGAAGTCACTAAATTAAATCATAATCTATGCACTAGTGTATTACATTGCTTTGGTAGGTTAATACCAATATTAATTAGACACTAATGTTTTCTTATTCTTTCAGTTGCATGTGAAACCGTTTGAGTCGAATTGAACTCCTAACATCTTCCTTTGCATTTCGAGAGAGCCATAAAGGCTCAAATTCCATTTATCGAGTCGACTAGCTATTAAAATCGACGTACAAGTCTCAAAGTGGAAGAGTTGAAGAATTTGGGCCCAGAGGCCTACTTTATTTATTTATTTTTTTTAAAAAAAAATTATTGTATTTTGTTGGTTTTAGGACAGGTACAAAATTGAATGGGCTTAAGGCCCAAAAACAAATGGGTCCAAAACAGAAATTTGATTTGGACCCGACTCTCTCCTCTCGTTCTTATTTTGTTGTTTATTTATTTGTTATCAATTTTCGTTAGTTTTAGGATTAGAAATTTAAAATCCCGCAAGACGCCACTTTTTTTATATGACTTAATCAAATCAAGTAAATAACTTAAACTAAATTTTACAAATTAAAATTCACTTAGATAGTAAAATCCATACTCTAGTTCCAAACAACTTCTTATCTCAAAATTTTAGTTAGATTTTAGCCAAACAAGTTAGTTATTGGATAATCTTGAGTTAGTGAGTATTTTTTAGGTGCCATAAAAACCTTCCTAAAATATAAATAAGAATCTCAATAACTAACTTGTTTGTCTAAAATGTCTAACTAAACATTACTCTATCGTCTCAGGAAAGGTAAAATCACCACTATGGATAAGGGCAAAAATATCAAGATTAAACGAACCGAAGAAGACTTACCGTTGTTTGAGCAGAGGCTCCAAGAGACTATGGTAAAGAGATTTGAGGTAGAGGTCGGCGTTGTAGCCTTTCACGCCTCAAGCACACCACTAGAGGAGGAGATAACGATTAAGATATTGAGACACGCTATGTTGGAGGAAGAGATGGTCGACATGCGGAGGCTACATGGAAGGTACTCTCCCCTATATAACACACTCTTCACCCCTGAAGACATCAAGTACAAGATAATGGAAGAAGATTCTGAAAAAGGGATGCCCATAAACTTCCTTTCCAAGGACGTTAGGCAGAAGGGTACCTAAAAGTCACTTTTGAAGTATATCTTCAAGAACATCAAATTAGGATAAAAGTCATTATATGTGCCCTCATCTATGAGAATTTTAAGGCTAGGGGCATCATGGAACCTAGCAAAGGAATCACCTCCCAAGCGGGATTAGAGGAAATTCGCAAAACATGTATGTATCATCCTACCAAAAGGGACACATGATGGAGGAGTGTGTGGAATTTAAGACTGCAGCCCGCTACATACTCGACACCGACTTAGAACCAAACAGGTGGGTGACAATGTCATCATTTTGTGTGATGAACCGATGTTTGACATATCGATCACTGAAAAGATCAAGTTCTACCGTTTCTCTTTCACGCCATTTAAAAAAACAATGCTGGAGGTCTTCTTATAATTCATTCGAAAAGGAGTCCTTTCTCATCTCCCTAAGAATGTGAAAGTGTTATATTCCTTTGGAAACGAAGTTCGAAAGTGCTTCCCCTATCACAGGCTACTGATCATACCATTGAAAAAGGCCTTGCATTTCGCCCCGATTTTGAATCCCTCATAAACATGGGAAAGATTCGAGTCGAGTTTGTTCCTCATGACTGATGTGACGTTGAGGAGAAAAATGGTTTAAATGGAGTCACCTTTTTCTTTTAAATCTTTCTATTTGTTTTTAAATTCCCCTGTAATCATCTACAATGAATGAAAACAAGTATTTCTTCGTATTCAAACTAAGTAGGGCCTGAATTCTCCTTGTGAGATACGTAGGCAAACTTTCAAGGTCCGACTCCTATCTTTCAAAGTTATCATTCTCCTCCTTTTTATCCAACAAGGAAATATGAGGCTAAGATCAACAAATATCGAAAGAGATGAAGCGAAGAAGACGTTAGCTCAATGTGATTTAACCTTTCTGAGATAATTCCAAATTAAAACGAGCAAACTCCTACTTGTTCAAAAATTAATTTCCCCTTTACTCTTGGGTTAGCATGTCCTAAAAAAAAGTAACTTTTCTGTGCTTATCTGTTCTCTGTGTGATATCTTGCATTATGTGCTCTGAACTCAAACTAACAAATTTGTCTTTGAGTTGTTTTCCTTCCACATGTACTTAAAACTGGTCTGTGTTGATAAGTTGGCTTATCATCCTTACTTCACAAGATCTAAAGGCCCAGTAGATTTCTTTCCTAGTCAAATTTTAGATAACGGAAAATCAAATATGGGGGATAACGATGAAGAAATCAGCTTGACCGAAGTTATAGTGGCTCAACCTACCATCACAGATCAAAATGAACTTATCATGCCATTGATGCAACAAATTGCTAAAATGAGGGTCGAAATACAAAACAGACAAGATCTGCCTCAGCCGGGTTAAACTGTTAATGCTACGACAGATGGAAGGCCTCCGTTGTACTTTCCCTCTTCAAACATGGAACAGGCTCCGAACCCACCATTTACTCCTGCTCAATATCCCTCAGTCATCGATTTAACCGCGAAAAATCCTCAGTTTGCCTCAGCTTCCATCAAAAACCACCTCTTCCTAAAAAAGACAATCACCAAACCGCTCCACCTCCCCAAAACCAAAACACATTAAATCCCCAAACATCCCTCAATCACCAAAATCAACACACTAACCCCTAAACATACCTCAAAACTACCAAACCACTTAAAACTCCCCAAGTCCTTATGTCGCTCCACCCCTACCCAAAAAAACCACGTTCCAAATTCTAGTTCCTAATGAGTAGGATGTGAACGGTTCTGAGCTCGACCATTATGAAGAGAAAGAAAGAGAGTGAAGGTCGAAAGAAGAGGACACGAAGGTATACATAAAATAGGAGATTCGAAGAGCAACGAAGGAGATACAATGCCTTCTTGAAGTCGCCGAGTTGAACTATGAGGACCTATGCATTCATATGAATTTGGACCTCCTAGAAGGTTTCAAAGTGACAAAATTTGACGTCTTTGAAGGAATAGGGAATCCATTAGGGCATCTAAGGGCCTACTACTACTAGCTCGTGGGAGTTGGGAGAGATGAAGTTGTATTGATGTGACTCTTTAGCCGAAGTCTGAGCAGAGAGGATTTGAAATGATTTACATCTCACGAAGCAAGGCAATAACCTAGCTGGTATGCCCTGGATAAGGACTTCATTGGACGATTTGCTTACAACGTGGAGATTGTCTTTGACCGTTATTCCTTAGAGAAGATGAAGTAGAAATGCAACGAAAGCTACAGAGAGTTCTCGTACAGATGGTGAAAGGAGTATTTGTGCGGGTTCGAGAACCCTACTATTAAAAAAAATGTATGTTGCTCGTGGGAGCAAAGTTTGCCGAGATAGTCAAGGTAGGTGAGACTATCGAGGATGAATCAAGAACCGGGAAAATTACCCATGTTGCTGCCTCGCCCGGATCCTCGGTTAGCTGAAAAAGAAGAGAGAAAACGTGTATGTTGTCTCGTATGAAGGGAAGAAGACATCGAAAAGATCGTTGTTACACCAAATTTGTTCTCGACCTTCACAGAGTTCCTAACAGGCTTGTTATACACAAGCTGATTATCAAAAAACCCTCCCCTCAATTATCAAAATGCTCTGCTCACTTACCAAAATGCTCCCCCTCACAGTTGTCAAACTCCACCTCTTATATACCTAAATTCCCCTCCAGTTTACCAAACTCCATTTAATCATTACAAAAGTGTCAGTCCCAATTGCGCCAACGCGCAGTTAAATAACCGAGCGCCTCCCCAGTATATCAATCCCAAGCTCCAGTTTACCAAAATACCTCCCCAAACTACCAAGCTCCATTGCCAAATTACCAGACAAATCGCCATCCCATATATCAGGCTCCTCGTCTTAACGATAGTATTATCATCAGATACCTCCTCCTCAAGGTAACTACAATCCTCATCGTCCTAGATTTGAGAAGAAGCCTGCTAGAAGTTTTACTGTGCTTGCCAAAAGCCGAAAAAAGTTGTACAAGCAATTAACTACGGTAGGGTATATCCATCAATTGGGACCCAAGCCAGTGGACACCAGTTTCCGATTTTGTAGACCCGATCAGAAGTGTGCATATCACTCCAATAGCATTGGACATGATAGTGAGGATTATATTAACCTCAAGCACAATATCCAGGATCTAATCAATTAGAAGGTGGTCTCCCTCCAGACAGCCACGCCAAATGCCAACAGTAATCCTTTGCCAAATCATGGGGCATCAACATCAATATGATAGAGACAGACAATCATTGGGGCGTGACAAAGACGATAGCTCTAATTGTTCAGGATGAGTTGGAAAAGGCCGTGGATTATTTGAGCATAAAAAAAGGAGGAGTTTGTCATTATGACACCTGCAAAGTCTGTTGCCTTGTTTCCAATAGAAACTCCCGCTACACCAAGGTTTGTGTTCAAAACCGCTTTAGCTCAGGGTATTACTAGGTTTGGCAGATGTTATACTCCAGAAGAGTTGGCCCATGGGGGAAAAAATAAGGACCAATGAAAGAGGCCGATAAGCGATGGCGAAGGTGAAGAATTCTGGAGAAAGATGCAGATGAATAACTATTTGATTGTTAAGCATTTGGAGAAAACCTCGGCTTAGATTTCTGTGTGGGTCTTCTTGATGAGTTCGCAACTACATAGGCGAGCCCTGAGTGAAGTCTTTGGATGATACATATGTTCCCATGGGCACCAATAACAATAATGTAGCATCCATGCAACCAGGTTATCCGAGGATATCAGAGTTGGTTCTGTGATGAAGAGTTGACCTTCGAAGGGAGGATGCACAACAAAGGTTCGCATATTACTGTCATTTGTCGAGAAAGGGTTATAAACCGTTTCTTGGTAGATGATGGATCTGGTCTCAATATTTTTATAGTTGTCAACTCTGAGGCAGTTAAGGTTTGATTTGGGGAAGCTTGAACAAAACCAAGTCAACATGAGAGTTTCCGATGGGGTGCAAAGAGACACACTGGGGGTGGTAAACTTGGTCATTCATATGGGTCCTGCAGAAATCAATGCAACGTTTCAGGTCCTGGACATCAACACTAGCTACAACCTTCTTCTAGGATTGTCTTTCATCCATTTGGCTGGGGTCGTGCCTTCGACCCTTCACTAGCTGATGAAGCTTGTCTGGAAAGAGCAAGAATTGGTTATACAAGGTGAAGAAAGCCACTCTGGTGGGCATGCGCCAATCA
The DNA here is from genome assembly GCA_027704805.1 of Solanum corneliomulleri. Lineage (NCBI taxonomy): Eukaryota > Viridiplantae > Streptophyta > Magnoliopsida > Solanales > Solanaceae > Solanum > Solanum corneliomulleri. The sequence goes on along the minus strand of JAKWIY010003054.1, from coordinate 8,508,372 downwards.
TAGATGAAGTCTCTCGAGGCACTAATTTCTAAACGGTATAGATGGTTAATGCCACCGGTAATGACTTGGATCTGTACCATCATCTGCCCTCTTTGTACAAGACACTTGCTACGGTGATGCTCTAGAACGGATTTGAGCCAGGTTTTGGATTGGGAAGAAATTTCCAAGGAATTGTCGAGCCTATTCAAGTTCCTGTCAAAGGAGCAAAGGTATGGTTTGGGGTACGTCCTCACAGATGATGAGGTGAAGATAAAGAAGAATAGTGTTCAAGCATTGGCTAGGACAATCCATCATCTATACTAGTCATTTCCATTCTGAGAGTATGTTAATCGTGATGGCCTTGGGGAAGGAATATGGGGCCTTTTTAAGAGATAAACGTTGTCATAGAGGATGAGGTCGAGCTAGCTGGTATCCACGATGCAGATCCTAGAGAGCAGCTGTAAATCTATACCTCCACACCAATCTTGATTCCCCGAATATCTTGGTAGAAGGACATTGTTTATGTCTATTTTGAAAATTGGTGGTAGTCCTAAAAATTCCTGAGACCCACCATTATGCAGTTTCTTTAATTACTTGAGTATTAAATTCCCCCGTAATGTTTAAAAAGGCAACATGGACTTTTGCCATGGCCAAAGTTTGCATTGTTTTCCAATTTTAATGAAAGCCTCTCTTATTGAAAACTTGTTTATGCCTTATTTTCTTGTTTTACTTTCTTCACTTTGTTTGTTTATGATTTCAGTAATTTTAATTTAAAACCTTCCAATGTCATGTCATGTCACGAGCTAAACAAACAAAATGAGGCAGGTGATGACGAAAGTGAAGAGTATGAAAAAGAAAATGAGATACCAGAATATATTGCTGAAAATTTTGGTAATTTGAGAATCAATATAAGCCGAATTTGGAGGAAACTGAGACTGTGAATCAGGGAAATAAAGAGTGCGTCAAAGAGGTCAAAATCAGTTTCCATCTGAATAAATCTCAAAGAAGCGAGCTGATTTATTTACATACTGAATATATTGATATATTTATCTGAGTTTACAGCGACATGCTAGGGCTGAGTACAAAAGTGGTGTCTGAAAAAATTTCAATTAATTCGGGATTCATCCACTAACACAGCAGGCTCGGAAGTTCAATTATGAGTTAAGTTCAAAAATTAAAGAAGAGATCACCAAACAGATCGATTCTCGATTAGTGGAAGTGATGCAGTATCTAACTTGGCTAGCCAATGTTGTTTCTGTCGCCAAAAGAAATGAGAAAATAAAAATTCGTGTTGATTATATAGATTTCAAAAAATCGAGCCCAAAAGAAAATTTTTTGTTGCCGAATATTCACATTCTAATCGATAACTGGGCTAAGCACGAAATGCAGTCGTTTGTGGATTGTTACGTAGGTTATTACCAGATCTTGATGGATGAAGAGGATGCATAAAAGACAACTTTCATTACACTGTGGGTGTATATCATTATAGGGTGATGTCGTTTGGTCTCAAAAATACTGGCACTACTTATATGAGGGCGATGACGACCATCTTTCGTGATATGATTCACAAAGAGACCAAGGTGTATGTTGATGATGTCATAATAAAGTCCCAGGATATTTCGGATCACTTGGCTCATTTAAGGAAGTTCTTTGATTATCTGTATCATTACAACCTAAAGTTAAATCCCGCCAAATGTGTTTTTGTGGTGCCAACCGGTAAGTTGTTGGGATTCATAGTTAGTAGAAGGGGAATTGAGCTCCACCCTTCTAAGATCAAGTCAATTCAAAAGTTACCTCCTCCAAAGAAAAAGAAGAAAGTGATGAGTTTCCTACGGAGGTTGATCTACATTAGTCGATTCATAACTCAATCAATTGTGGTGTGTTAGCCTATCTTTAAGTTGTTGAAGAAAGATGCTTTGATAAAGTGGACCAAAAAATGTCAGGCTGCTTTCGACGCTATCAAGAATTATTTGTCTAATCTACCAGTGTTGGTTCCTCCGCGAGAAGGGAGACAATTGTTGCTATATTTGTTTGTCTCGGATAACGCATTTGGATGCGTACTTGGTCAACATGATGAGACAGGGAAGAAAGAACGCTCTATTTATTACATAAGCAAGAAGTTCACTCCTTACAATTCTCGTGATACTCTTTTGGAAAGAACATATTGTTCTTTAACTTGGATTACCCAGAAATTGAGGCATTATTTTTCCTCTTATACTACATATCTCATTTCTAGAATGGATCCGTTGAAGTATATTTTCAAGAAAGCGATGCCGACCAGAAAGTTGGCCAAATGGCCTATGCTTTTAATAGAATTTAATATTGTGTATGTGTCCCAGAAGTCGATAAAGGCACAGGCCTTGGCTGATCATCTTGCGGAAAATTCTATCGATGAAGAGTATGAACCGCTCAAAACTTATTTTACCGATGAAAAGGTATCGTTTGAGGCGAAGATATTGCTAAGGCATACCCTGGTTGGAGGATATTATTTGATGGAGTAGCAAATCCCCAAGGAAGAGGTATTGGAGCAGTTTTAGTATCAGAACCTGGTCAGCATTATCATGTGGAGGCCAAACTCCTATTTAATTGCATGAACAACATGGTCGAATATGAAGCATGCATTCTTGGGTTGAAGATGGACATCGACATGAATGTCTTCGAGTTGCTGGTTATTGGAGATTCAAATTTGTTGATTCATCGGGTTCAAGGATAATGGACAGTAAAAAACGCAAAGATCACACCGTATGTGCAATATATATATATATAGAATATGTGCAAAAGATTTTGTAAGATTGAGTTCAGATGCTCTCGCTACCATCGCTTCAATTATTAAACATCCATATACTGATCATATTAACCCTCTGGATATGGAGCTGAGAGAATATCCAGTCCATTGTTCACATGTCAAAGCAGAACCAAATGGTTTGCCATGGTTTTTTTATATCAAGAACTATTTGGAGTACGGGATTTATCCTTCGAATGCGATATTTAACCAGAAAAAGTAGATACGACGTATGACTCTTAACTTCTTTCTGAGTAGAGAAGTCCTTTATAAGAGGACTCCAGATTTAGATCTTCTCAAATGTATGATGTTGCTGAAAGCTGCGAAGCTTATTGAACAAATACATGTTGGAGTCTGCGGTACACACATTAATGGACTCACTCTAGCAAGAAAGATCCTACGAGCTGGTTATTTTTGGATGACTATGGAGCATTATTGTTGCAAATTCGTATAGAAACGTCATAAATGTCAAGTGCACGGTGATTTGATTCGAGTACTGCCTCACAAACTCAATGCTATGAGTTCACCCTGGCCATTCGTAGCTTAGGGCATGGATGTCATTGGTCCAATAGATCAATCCGCCTCTAACGGATGCAAATTTATTTTTGTTGCCATTGGCTATTTCACCAAGAGGGTGGAAGAAACTTCGTACAAGTCCGTGTTCAAGAAAGTTGTAGCTGGTTTTGTTCGAAATAATCTGATATGCAGGTTTGGAGTACTAGAATGCATCATTACTAATAATGGTGCAAATCTCAAATTATGAGGAGTTTAAGCTTACTCACCGAAACTCAACAACTTATCGTCATCAAATGAATGGAGCTGTAGAGGACGCCAATAAGAACAACATCGAGGTTGGAATGAAATGTTGCCATACACTTTGTTAGGTTATCGAACGATCGTCAGATTTTCAATTGGAGATACTCCGTTTCTACTAGTGTATGGAACAGAAGCAGTCAAACCTGCTGAAGTTGAGACACCATCCTTGAGAATCTTACAAGAAGCTGAGTTGAGTAATGCTGAATGGGTCAGCAAGCGGATTGATAAATTGACACTGATTGATGAGAAAAGAATGGTTTCTTTTTGTCATGTCCAACTATATCGACAGAGGATGATTTGTGCTTTTCAAAAGAGACAGAGCCAAAATTTTTGAAATCGGTCAGTTGGTCCTTAAGCGCATTTTCCCTAATCAGGATGAGCACAAAGGGTAATTTGCACTGAATTGGCAAGGACCTTCCATGGTTCGCAAAGAATTATTTGGAGGTGCTTTGATCTTGTCGGAGATAGATGACACCGCATGGATGAAACCAATTAACTCAGATGCTGTCAAGATATATTACATGTCAAGCTTCAGTTTGTATTTGCTGTCATTTCCTTGTAATTTGCTTTATTTGCGTGTACTTGCTTTCTTTAAATTTTTATCCCTATTGTAATGAACTACGTGTAACCTGTTTTCTCAAGAATGAGATACGTAGGCAGTCGGCCTCCGCCATCCTATTTTCCCTTTTAATATTTCTTTATATTTAACCACGGTCGGCCAGAATTCTCAAGAATGAGATACGTAGGCGGCCTATGTCGGTCTCTGTTGCTTCTCTTTGTAAATTTCTTATTATTGTTTAATCTTTGAGGGGAACTACGTTTGACCTGATCCCTGCCTCAACGACATACGTAGTAACCATAATTGTTTGGTCATATATCCCGTAAGATTTCTATTTTTCTTTATAATGGAAACTATGAAAGAATTTTTGAGAGGGGCTCAAAAATTCTCAGAAGAAGATTTTTTCTCAACAAAGCAAGACTGAAGTTACCTAGAGATTAGAAACTAGAACATAATTTTCGAGAGGATTTAGAAAATTCTGTGATTTTCTCACCAACAATTAAATATAAGCCAAGTCAGTTAACTAGGACAGAAACTTAAAGATGACCTTAAAATTTCAACATGGGTATATTGGCAGCTTAGAACAACTTTGATCTCTTTTCAGTGGATAATCAGATAAACCTCCAAGCATCAGACTCAAAAGTTTGATAAAGCTTGACGTGACATGACACTCGGCAGTGGCCTTTTCCTAGATACTACTTTTTGAAAATCAATTTTCCTTAAAATTTTTTACTTTTTGTTTCATTTATTTCTGCATAAATATGTTATCCTATCTATCAATCGGCGATAGAAGGACAAAGAGCATAAGATCGAAATATCGACACAAATTGGTTTATTTTGAAACTGATAATTTTTCTGTGGATGCAGGTTTATAGGCTCACCTCAAAATCAGTATATTTATCCGTTAGTGGAATATGGAGAAGTCAAAGAGGGCAAAGAGCTCCTCAAAAAACAATTTTTCGGTGGATGTAGACATTATTTTATATTGCTTATATCGAAGACTTGGGAACATGAAGAACATTGTTTCATCCAATTCCCAACAACATGAAGTCTATAGTGAAGAAACAACTATGTTCAAAGATCAATTGAACGAAAACTCCGAGAATGAAATCTTACGGTTTTTCATCAAGGATGTCATCTGTATCATATTATCAGACATTGATAATGTTACTATCCAGAGGGTCATTTTATTTGTATTTTTGATTTAGACGATACACTAACTGGAGGGTCATTTCACCGTATTATCAATTGAGACGATATCACCATCCAGAAGGCACTTGGAAGATCAAAATGTTGGACAATTGAAGCATTATATTCATGTGGTACCAAGGTTATGCATCGCGGAAGATTCATGCATCGCGGAAAAAGGTCATGCATCATGAGAAAATATTCATGCATTGTGCGGAAATTCATGCATCGTGACAAAATAGTCATGCATCGCGAAAAAACATGCATCACGAGAAAACCTTCATATATCGCAGAAAATTCATACATCACGAAAAGAAGTCATGTATTGCAGGAGAAGAAATTCATGCAATCGCGAGAAAATATTCATGTATTGCAGAATGAAGTCATGCATTGCAAGAGAAGAAATTCATGCATCGCGTAAAATTCATGAATCGGGAGGGTCATGCATTGCGGAAAGAAGTCATGCATTGCAAGAGAAGAAATTCACGCATCGCGAAAGAAAGTCATGCATTGCAAGAGAAGAAAGTCATGCATCACGAAAAAAAATTGTGCATCACATGAGAAGGAGATTGTGCATCCTAAGAGAGATGTTTACCCATCATAAGTAATCAAGTCAATTGCATCCCTTTATTTGGCAAGAGCAAACACAAAAAGAAATATCGAAGATGATATCGAGATAAATATCAATACTGCATCAGCTTTTGTTCATCTTGACATCAAATGAAGAAGTGCATTGAAGATTATATTACAGCTAAGAGACATAATCTTTACTTGTTTGAGATCAAACCCAATGTAGTGACGTCAAATGTTGAAGGAGAGAAATCAACTGTCAACAGGTAAAAGACACTGTCTCCCTTTTAATTGCATTACTATACTAATGAATTTTATCTCAGTCTCTGTTGAATGTACCCGAAAGGATGGTTCTCCAAAAAAAACCACAGGTGCGAATGACATCAAAAAGGATGCAGCACAATGTGGAACTTTTTCTTAGAAGGAAACTGGGACATAGTTCAAAGAAGAGTATCAAACTTCTAGGACGCGAGCAGAGGATTGACTTCCACCACAATCAAACCACACCCCTATTAGAAGGAATGTGGATTTTTCTTTAGGTTCCTTGGTTTCAATTTTTCATCCGGAAGCTTTGGTATCTACCGGAAGCAACTTTCCAATTCGAGTGAAAATGCACCAAAAGCTTTGAAAATTATATCCGTTTAAGTTCTTAAATTATAGGTGTAGAGTGCACCACATTCATGACTATGAGGCTACAAGACTCTTTTTCATATTTGATTTATTTGTCACTCTTTCGGAACTGAAGGTTATCTAGCATAATAGATTTACTTTCCAACCGATCAAGTCGAACTACAAACAGCCTGATTCCTGAGGTGTAAGGATATGCAGGCGGTCTCAATGTCAAAAACTCGGCTATATTCCTATGTTTGCTCTTAAAATCTTATTCTTGAGCATTCTGATCCCTTCATAATTCGGTGTCGGAGTGGTTTTTGAATTCTTTCATAATTGTGCGTTAAGTCAAGCGTATTGAACTATAAGTGACCTGAATTCTCATATAGCTTGAGATATGTAGGAAACCCGTTTTCAGGGTACGACCATAACTCTTAAAATCCGTACCAAAATCCTTTCCTAAAGATGAATGTGTTGTCGGTCAAAATTGGATTGGTCAATTTCATTTTTCTCGAATTTCTTGCATCAATCCAAGTAAAATGAGGGACAATTGCTCAATTGTGATCCTCTCATATAGGAATCAATTCACGAGCTTTTAAATACCAAACGAGTTGAAATAGTTGACTTTATAAGATTCAAATATTTTTCAAATCATTTTAAAGTAGCTTTAGTGGATTTCTATACTTTTGAAGCGATATATATTTTTTGAAGTTTTATTTGATTAGTTTATTATATACATATTCGAAAATTGTCTCAAAAAAAAATTTAGTTTTACTTAGCGCTTTATTAAATTGGTTTCAGTAACTTGTAGTTGCATCCTTAGTTTATAGTTAATTGTATTAGCTTATCTTGTTATAGTTTATGTAATATATATGTTTTATATAACTTTATATATAATTAGTTTATTTTATAAATATTTGAAAATCATCGCAAAAGATTTTGCTAAAATTAAATATCGAGTTAATTTGTTTAATCATTCAAATTACTATATTTTAGGCTAATTGATTTATAATTAAGTCAATTAACTTATTTCGTTAAGATTGTGAAGCTCTTTAATTAATTCATATTAATTCATTACTTGATCCACTAATTCCATTTGAGAACAAATTTGGGCTTTGTTTCAGCATTCTAATTCAATATTCTTCCAGCCCACCTCTTTTTCCAATTTTTCCTTCAGTAGCCTAAAATTTCCAACCCATTCCCTGCCATCTCGACCTGATCCAACTTCTTTATTTCCCTGAGCCGACCCACAAACTGGTTCACAAGAACCCAGGTAATTATTCCTAGAAGATGTGAACAGCAGCGGCACATACTTGACGACCCTGTACGTGATTCCTACTTCCTTCACGCGTCAAAATAAGACAGAGAGCGACTCGTGACGCACCTTCTTCCCAGGTACGATTTCCTTCAACTTTCAGCAATTCCAGCTGCCGTTTCTCTGTAATGGCACCTGTGACGTCGTCCTTGACTTACGTATATTGACGCCACTCGAGCTTCAAGGGCGAGAGACTTATCAAATCTGTCCATTCTCCTTTCTTCTATGGGAATGGGTTCACGCTTTAGAGAAAAAGTGTTGGCAAAAAATGGAGATATAATTCGAGAAGATGGGCCTTGAACCCAGGTTTTCATCCCTTTTCCCATCTAAAAATTAAACCCTAATTTCCTCCTTTATAAACTCCTTTTCTTCGTATTTGTGAGGGGGAATTTTCTTTTATTTTGAGGCTGAAAACTTGATATGATTGAGAGATTAGTTGTTTGAAGTTGATATTCTTCTTGGACTTCTAGGTTCTGGTTCGTGTTTGATTTTTCATGGTGAAATCATCCCTTGTTCGTAGTCTCCGTTTGCTGCCTCCGAAAAGGTAAACTTCTTTCAACTCCAACTCTTTAGTTGAGATTTTTTTTTTGGTGAGCTAAAGTTGTCTGCTAGTTCTTCTTCCTCTTTATTTATACAGTAGCATATTAGTTGTGTTAGAATCTTCTCCATGTTCATCTGATATAAAAAAAAATGAGCTCTAAATAGTGTCGCCCGTATAAGTCTTAGATTTCTTTCTTCGATGCAACTACCATGTGGATGCCCTTTGTTACTTGCATAATATCTCTAATGTTTTGTGATGCTGCTGATTTATATTTGGCTTGGCTTCACTGTTGTTTGTGATTATAATGGGGGCTTTTTCTTACTCCCTTCCCTCGAGTTCGGCTGTCGGAAGATTACTTGTTTTTTCGTGTATTTCAATTTATCGTTCTTTTTAGATTTGGTGTTCTTCTGCAATAATGCTATCCTTCGTATATTTGGTCCCGTCTTGTTGATTTTTTTTATTATTTACTTTTGTTTTACTATTTTTGGATGTACTAGCAGTGGTTTCGCTACTCTACCGGTTTTGTTTGGGTTTTTGGTTGCTTTTCCATGTTGTTTGAAGCTCTTATATTAGCTTAATCGAGTTAGTCATGTGTTGTTATATAATCTGAATGTTTTAGCCAATTTCCACAGTATAGTGTGAAATCGTGTCGTTCGCTTGGTCGCTGAAGTACAGATATGCAGGGGGTTTGCCTTTTCCTTCTTTAGTTACTGTTACTTTCTGTTCCTTTTTAAATCACTTCTGCTTTAAGGTAATCTTTTACATACTAAAACTTGGTTCATTGGAGTGTTACATGTTGTTGTTAGTATAGTATGGTCATTTAAGTATTCAAGCTTAGTTAAATGTTACCTCCTTGTTGATGCGGTATGTTAACATTTGCTTATATTGGTTCAAATTTGAAATATTCGATTGTTTTGTTCCTCTCTCGCCTATCCTGTGAAATCTTGCTCATAAGTCGTTAAGTTTATCGTTTATTAGCATGCTTTCTTGTTTTCTTTTAAAAAATATAAATAATATATATTGAATATCCTAGCATATCTTGAATTCAGCTTATCATGTTACAGTTGGAAGTCATTGTTTAATATAAAAAGTGCATTAGTTGCAGCTACATGTGTTTTTTTTTGTTTCATATACTTTTCCTACTGTTTGCTATAGATCCTCTTCCCATTTCAATTTAAATAACGGACGATAAGTTAATATCATGGAGTTAGATTTTCGTTTCATTTTGTGATATTGACGTAATCCCTAAAATAATTTGGGTTTGTTAAAGCTTTGTCACCAGTAATTAAGTTTTAATATCATCCCTGCCCCTCTAAGTTGTATCAATTGATCCTTATTTTTTAGTTTAAGACTAAATATCAAATGATCTTAATTTTATTTTATGTTCATCCTTCATTGTCTCATGTGTTATAATAACTAATCCTGAAGTCAGTATATTAAATCATAATCTATTCGCTAGTGTATTACATTACTTTGGTTGGTTCATAACAATATTAGTTGGACACTAATATTTTCTTATACTTTCCGTTGCATGTGAAACCGTTTGAGTCTAATTGAACTCCTATCATCTTCCTTTGCTTTTAGAGAGAGTCATAAAGTCTCATATTCCATTTATTGAGTCGATTAGTTTTGAAAATCGATGTACATGTCTCGAAGGGGAAAACAGCAAAGTGGAAGAGTTAAAGAAGTTGGGCCAAGAGGCCTACTTTATTTATTAATATTTTTTTATTTATTTTTATTGTATTTTGTTGTTTTTAGGTCTAAGCCCTCGTCATCTTTGTATTATTATTTTGCTAGAATTTAGGACATGTACAAAATTGAATTGTCTTAAGTCCCAAAAACAAATGGATCCAAATATCAATCCAGGCGAATAGAAACCGGATTTGGACCCCAACTTTCCTCTCTCTCTCTCTCTCTCTCTCTCTCTCTCTCTCTCTCTCTCTCTTATTTTGTTGTTTATTTATTTGTCATCAATTGTCATTATAGGGTTACAAATTAAAAATCCCCGCAAGATGCCACTTTGTTTTAACGACTTAATCAAATCAAGTAAATAACTTAAATAAATTTTACAAATTATAATTTACTTAGATAGTAAAATTCGTACTTCACTTCCAAACAACTCTAAATAACTTTTATCTCAAAATTTTAGTTAGACATTTTAACCAAACAAGTTAGTTATTGGATAATCGGCAGTTAGTCAGTATTTTAGGTGTTGTAAAAACCTTCCCAAAATATAAATAAGAATCATGAACCCCCTTTTAAGATTTTTATTAGCTTCCCTATTAAATCTATTGAAAACTAAGTTTTCTTGATTTTAAAAAAAAATAAGTGGCGACTCTAAACCAAGTCTCTAAAAAATAAAATATTTTCCTTTCCGAATTAAATAAGTATCCTTTCCCTCGGATTGACGACTTGCTTGATAAACTCCAAGGGGCAAGCTACTTTTCAAAAATTGACTTGATCTCGAGTTATCACCAACTTAGGGTGAGAGATAAATATATTCCCTAAACGACCTTTCGAACAAGATATGGTCATTAAGAGTTTAGAGTAATGTCTTTTGGGTTGATTAATGCCCCGACGACATTTATGGACCGAATGAATAGGATTCCAAAGTTACCTAGATTCCTTTGTGATTGTTTTCATATATGACATCTTGGACCATTTGAGAGTGGTGTTACAAGTCTTGAAGGAAAACCAACTATTTTCCAAGTATAGCAAATGTGAGTTTTGTTTAAGGTCAGTGGTGTTTCTTTGTCATGTCTTCTCTAGTGAGGGTGTAGAGGTTGATCCATAGAAAATCGAGGCGGTTAGAAATTGGCCAAGATCTTTGGCTCCAACACATATAAGAAGTTCCTTGGGTCTAGCCGGATACTATAGGAGGTCTATGGATTGTTTTGCATCCACTGCATCTCCTTTGACTACTTTGACCCAAAAGAATGTTAAGTTTGAGTGCTCGGAGGCTTGTGAAAGAAACTTCAAAATCTGAAAAGATAGGTTTACCACTGCTCCGGTGTTAACTTTACCAAAAGGTACCAAGGGTTTTGTGGTATATTGTGATGCATACCAAGTGGGATTGGCTTGTGTCCTTATGAAACATGGGAAGATTATAGCTTATGCCTCTATCCAACTCAAGGTTTATGAGAAGAACTACCCAACTCATGATCTTGAGTTAGTAGTCGTGGTGTTTGCATTCAAAATATTGAGGCATTACCTATATGATGTTCATGTTTATGTATATACCGACCAAAATAATCTTCAGTATGTGTTTACCCAAAAGGAGTTAAATCTCCGACAATGAAGGTAGTTGGAATTGTTGAAGGATTACGACATGTGTGTTCTCTACCAGCCCACCAATAAGGCCATCGTGGTTGTGGATGCTCTAAGTCGTATGACCAGGGGTAGTGTGTCTCATGCATTACAAAGTTATTTAAAATGATTAATTCTACTACTACTATTCATATGAAAAATGTAAAAACAAGCATTATCATTTTTATCACAACTATTTTCAAATAATTTCACACTGTCACTAACAACCAAATTTAATATATGTGCGGCAAATCTAACATGAAAAGCATATTTACTAATAGGACAAAGTCTAGGTTCTAGCATATTAATAGCATTTAAATTAGCAGAAGCATTATCTAAAGTAATACTAACGACTTTATCACAAAGACCGAAAAAATCTAAAATTTTCAACACAATAGTAGCAATATAAATTCCGGTTTTTTTCTGTTGAAAAATTTTATAACCAATAATTGTTTTTTGTAAATTCCAAATATAATCGATCCAATGCGCGGTAACAGTTAAATAATCAAAACCATTAGGACTACGACCCATATAGTAGTAATAGCACAATCCATTAGTTCAAATTAGGCACGTAAATATTGACAATGTTTTTCTTGAAATTTAAAAATATCTCTTTTTACCATGCTTCTTGATAAACCTTTATAACTAGGATTATATGTTTCACGAATATGTGCAATAAAACCCAGATGTTCTCCAAAACTAAAAGGTAAACCACAAACAACAACCATTTTAGCAAAGTTTTCACGATCAGGATCCTTGTTATAGGTTCGATGTGTAAGAGGACCACTTGGGTTCGAAGTATTGAATTCACTTTGAACCATATTTGATCCTCTAGCCGATTCTTCAACATTACAATCATCAACAACTTCAAGAAAAGACATATATGCAAAGCACTCTTTACTATGCTTGTTAATCAAATGTTTTTTTAATTCCCCCGTTGAACCTCCAGTTCCACCATATGTATATTTAAAATGTTGTTTACAAAGATTACATATACTAAAAGTTTTTTCTTCATTCAAATAACAAAATTTCCACACATGTGATTTTAAAGAATGTTGTACCTTGGTCTTACCTCTAGTTGGTATAATAGGGGGACGAGTAGTTCCAACAGGAGGTGGAGCTTCAGCACCTATACTATTGAGGTCAGGGCTAGTCGGTGTATCATCTAAATATACTTCTTCATCTAAATTTAATTGTTCATCCATTTCCACTTCTTCATTTTCTTGATTAATACCATAATGTCTTTCATAGAGTTCATGGGAAATTATAAGAGTATCCGAATTAATATTTTTAGGACTGGGACGGGAAAAACTAGTTTCATTCACATGCGTAAATTCATCTGTATTAATTCTAACAAGAGGAATTTTAGATTTAGAAGAACTAGCACCTTTCTTATTTTTTTAACTAAATTTTTTACTGATTCTACTAAATCTTTTTTACTTCCACGTTTTTTAGAAAACTCCATGATATAAAATTATAAATTACAAAATACGAAACATAACAAGATCAATAATATAACAAGAACAATCTACAAGTTACAAATAATAAATACAAAAAATAAATATAAGATTAGAGAGTGGAACGAAGTTACCAAACGTTTGTGTAAGAACAAACGATTATAATGAAAATTAAAATATTGATGTCGAAACTTGAAATTTAAAGAAGATTCCTCCTCCGAAATACACCAAATGACCAAATGATATTAAGAATTTAGAACTGAATTGAATATTGAAAATTTGAAATTTTAGAATTTGTAATCCGTAATTGCTAAATCTTATAAGTTATAAATATGAATGGAAATATATATTCTCTCAAAGACTCAAACTTATGTTTGTAAGTTATAACTTTGTATATAAAATTTTTAGAAATCAATTCTAATTTATAAAACAAAAAAAATAGTCGTTTTAATTTTTTCCGTTTAAAATGACCGTTAGGACTTGGTAAAAGGGTACGGCCGGGGGGCCGGGGCTGCAGCAGTGAGCAGCGGAGCACTACAACTTTTGATGAAGCTGCAGAGTGCAGACTGTAGGACAGCAGCTGGGCAGGGCAACTGCCTCGTGCCATGTGTCAAGAAATATAAGATATAATTTATAAAAAATATAAATATAAAATATAAAAAAATAATATATATTAAATAAACCGAAACAGAATCGGAATGAACCGGTACCGGTACACGGGTACAAAATCACGATTTCGTCCCGTTTCGTGTACCGGTTCAGACTATCCCGTCCCGTCCCGTAGGCAACCGAAACGGAACGAACCGGAACGCTACCGGTACGTCCCGTTCCGTTGACCAGTCTTACCATTGATACACTCAAACTTACTTCTCAAATAAGAAGTAAAGCGGTCGTGTCAAGTAAATAACCCAACTAGTGAGGTTGGGATCGTTCCCACGAGGAAAATAGTTTAGACTTAACTTTCACCTATTATTACTATTGTTCGGTCAATTACTTCCTTGGAAAGCAAAAACAATAAAAGGGGGGTTTCTATTTCAAAATGAATGAAAATAACTAACGAAATTGAAAGAGACACTTGACAGCTTTGAATGTTGGAGTTTAATCAATTAATCAAAGTAACTACGGTTTACGTGTTCCCCACAGGTTCATATCTTGATAATTCTAACTATAACAATTCTTTCCTAGTATCTTGCATGCAAAGTGATAAGTTATGTATTTCTAAATCCTTGGTCCGTCATCTAGAAAATATCACTCCGCACCTTAGTCCGGCTACATGTGTTGTTATCCTAACCCTTATCTTTACCTCATATTAGGCATCGTATTCGATATTTGACTAAGTTATTACCTCGTACCAATCAATACTAGCCTATTAGATAGTATACACTAAATCTATGTTAATAATTCTTTTCCTATTATCTATCTCCTTGGTCCGGCGAGTAGCATTAAGGCGAGTTCTATCGTTGGCCATCCGTTAAAAAGACTTCTAAGCGAAAGAATTATTAATACATGTAAGACATTATTCTAGAATTGTTATTTTAGTTAGGTTTTACCTCATTATTTGCCTATGGTTCCCACAACCCTAGTTATAGAGTTTAGTTACCCATAGTCATAATCACAATATTCAAATATATTATATAAGAATTCATTTACTTACTTCAATGAGAAAGAGTAAAATCCGAAAGTTTTCTTGATTAATCACCAAAAATCACCAACAATCACTTGGAAGAATCTCAAAGTAATCAAGAATCTCACAAAAAGTCTAATGATAATCAAAAGTCTAACACTAATACACAGAGTCTAATAATGATCCAGAGTCTAACTAATAATACCCAGTCTAACCTCAAAAACGAGGTTTTTTGAACTATTTATAGAAAATAAAAACCTAATTAAACAAGGACTCTATTTGCTGGAAATCTGTCAAAACGCGGCCGGGTCGACAGACCTCGCGACGGATCGTCGTGGTCACGACAGACCGTCGTGGACTACGTCGTCCCATACTTGATGAAATTTCTTCTGCTGCTCTCTTCATTACCCTCGACGGCAAGTATGACGGACTGTCATAGGCGCAACGGTCCGTCAAGGGTCTTCGTTCCAAAACACTTAAACTCTTGGAATATGGGTACTGGGATTACTTCTCTGAACTTCATGACGAATATGCAGGACGGACCGTCATAGACACGACGGACCGTCATGGACTCCGTAACCCCACACTTGGTCAGACTTCCCCATCTTCCTTCAGCAGCTGCACTAAGCTGCCACCTACGGATCGTCACAAGCTCCGTAGGTGGTCTCTTCTGCATTTATTCGCTCAAAATCTCCGCATTCATCTTTGGACAGATATCCTGCAAATAAAGAGAAACTTATATAAAAATTAGCACAAAAAGGCTTTTGGACACACTAAATTTTAAGGAAAAAGTATTAATAATACCGTGAAAACACGGTATATCAACACCCTCAACTTAAATTCGTTGTTTGTCCTCAAGCGACGCACTATGACTCAATACAAAATCTTTGTACAATAGTATCCATGTTTTATCTTTTGCAATCATTTGGCTATCTATCCCGATTAATCTCATCATATCTATGCATGTTATCACTATTAGGATTGAATTATGTGGGATCTAAACATGACACAGACTCACCATGCACTAACACCTATCATCTTCAATTTCTCACCGAGATGCTAATATTTCCGGTATTGCAACTAGTGTCCTAACTTTGAAACAAAATCCTCATTTTTAACACAATGATTTCAGTTTGAGTATAAGGATTACTTTTCAACACTCGCTCTCAGAACAAAGTCACACTCATTCATACCTATTGCCATAAGCTTGCCCTTATTTTCACTGTCTTAAGTTCGCTATACAACCCTTAGGATCACGATAGGACTTTCTTAGCTTGTAACATAGGCTCAGGTTCAGGTAGGGTATATTTGGGTATAGTTTAGTGACTTTTTGCCCTCCTTGACATATCAGCTAAACATACCATTTTCTATCATTTTATCTCGCCCAGTTTCTCATATTCTTTCACCTCGCTATTTTCCCTTCTTTCTTCATTAGTGTAAGTGACTCTCTTCTTATCTTGCTTGTATTTCTTGTATATTTTTATTTTTCTTTACTTTTATTTCAACTAATTCTTGAGTCACTTTACTTTTATTCTATCTCTCTTTTTGTTCTTTCAACCCCACTTTCCAGAGCATTCCTCATAATAGCCACCCTCAACTCATGGCTTTGACATGAGTCAAAGTACACAATACCCAAAGTCGGGTCAGGGCCATAAAAAGATTTTTTACTACATTAGCCACCCTCAACTTATGCTTTTGGCATAAGCTGAGGTGCGCATGTCCAAGGAAGGACCAGGGCCAACACATTATTCCCAGAAAAGATCAGTTGGGGTGAGAAAGAAAGGTCTAATTTAAGCTCAAATCATTTGGATCAACGAAGGATAAATTTCATTTGGTTTCTTTTATTTAGGCTCAACAATGGGCTAAATTGAATAAGGGCCTATGATCCTTTCCTAATTGTCTATTACAACTTACTTTTAGCAGGACTATCCAAGCAAGTTCTAGCTCAGTACAAATAGTGGACTATTCAAATCTTCCTCACACTCACTTGACATCTCATCACTCTACCAGATTATCAGACACCTAGTTCGAATTTTAGACTTAGGGTAATGCAGCGGTGTACCTCTATGTCATGCTTAGAGTCACACACTTATCAATTTCTATGCCTAGTCATGCATCATTTTCCATTTATCGGGATATCATTTTAGCCATCATGCTCAAGAATTAAACTACATACAAAAGATATAGACATGCCGGTTCAACAGAAAAAGTAATCAGTCTCTTGGGGGAAAAGAACACAGCCAAAAAAACCACAAAAGAGAATAGTGAATTGGGCTACTCAGACTTCACCCTAGCACTCACTTTCCATGTACCCCTACCCCCAACAAAAAGACATGCAATTGCCTCCAATGCATAAAAAATTGAAATACAAGAGTGGTAGGTGAAGCAAACCTGGGGTGCAAAGCGCCGACAATCAGCACGGACCGTTGTGATTATAACGGTCCGTCGTCGCTGTCCGTCGTGGGACCTTAAAAAAATGGAGACCCTTAAGAGAGGAGTCTCTGACCGTCATGACGGTTTTTCAAGACGGACCGTCGAGAGTATGACGGTCCGTCGTAGATGTCCGTCGGAGGACACTTGGAAAATTTGAGAGACCTTTAGGAATAGGGTCTCTGACAAACAGAACGGTTGTGCAGGACGTACCGTCAAGAGAACGACGGTCCTTCGCATGTGTCCATTGGTGACTATTGCAGAGTGATTTTCTGCAGAACTTCCTGGTGATGTGTCTACAAATTTAAAACTCATTAGTAGAAAATGCTACCATTACTAGAAAGAAAGAAAAAAAAACTATAAGTATTGGGTTGCCTCCCAATAAGCGCCTGATTTAACGTCGCGGCATGACTGAGGACACTTGATTACTCAGCCTTCATCAAGATGGTATGCCTCTATCATTTCATTCACCGGTGCAGTATGCCCAAAATAGAGTTTTATTCATTCTCTGTTCACCTTAAATCGCACTCCCTACTTGGTTTTTAACTCCACTACTCCATAAGGGCATACTTGGGTAATCAAGTAAGGGCCAGTCCATTTGACTTGAGCTTGCCTGGAAGACAATGCAACCTAGATCTCTCTAAAAGCACCAAATCCCCAACCATAAACTCTTGTTTTGCACTTTTTGTTCATTCTCCTTCTTCATATTTTCTTTGTTGGATATGGCGGATAACAAATGGAGCTCACCACTCTGCCTCATGGACCTACAAATGTTAAAGGTCACTTCCTCATTGGTCAACCGAAATTTCATCTGCCCCTTTTCCATATCAACTAAGGCTCTACCTGTAGCAAGAAATGGCCTCCCAAGAATAATAGGCACTTCAAAATCGACTTCACAATCAAGAATAACAAAATATTTCGGAAATATGAATGACTCCACTTTTACTAGAACATCATGGAGTATCCCTATAGGCCTTTTCACTGTTCGATCAGCCATCAGTAGACGCATCGCAGTGGGTTTTGGGTCACCCAAACCCAACTTCTTGTAAATCTAGAGGGGCATGAGATTTATGCTTGCCCCCAGATCACATAATTCTTTCGCAAAATAGAATGACCCGACTGTACAAAGAATAGTGAACGCACCCGGATCTTCTTTCTTTTGTACGAGAGATCTTGTAGCAATAGCACTACAATGCTGCAGTCTATCATCATCCTCAAAAGTGACCGATCTTTTCTTTGTAACCAGATCTTTCATAAACTTTGCATAACCGGGCATTTGTTCAAGAGCTTCTACCAAAGGGACATTGATCTAAAGCTGCTTCAGCATTGTTATAAAACGCCGATATTTACCATCCTCGGTCTTTTTCACTAATCTCTGAGGGAAGGGTGGTTGTGGTCTAGGCATGGGAATTACCTTCATAGGAACTTCTGCATCTTTTCCATTATTCTCTTCTTCCTCAACACTACCCTTTACCACCTTATCATCATCCTTTCTCACATTTTCCTCATTAGACGGCATAGGTGGGTCAATGGTTTGCTTCCCACCCCGAGTAGTGATTGACATACAGTGCGCATCATTTTTTGAATTTTGGACAGTGTTGCTAGGAAGAGTGCCCGGTTGCCGTGTGTTCACTGTCGCAGATAATTGGGCCATTTGCAATTCGATCTGTTTATTCGATATTGCATGTGTATCAACTTTTTTCCCAATACTAGCTAAATCACCCCTTAACTCTTTAATTTGCTCATCACTAGCGTCGAACCTCCTCATCACTTTGTGCAACATATCCTCAACTCGCTCCATTCTATCTCCACCACCCCTAGGAGTAACTTCACAATTTTGAGGAGGGACATAGGGCCCATTCCTATTATTTTTGTTACCATAGTTACCCCTGTTGAAGTTGTTGTCCCATTTTTATTTTCCATCTCGGACATAATGACCCTCACGGTTATAGTTACCATAGTTCCGACCTTGGTTCCCTTGACCTTGGCGCCAATTATCCTGATTTGAGCCATGGGCGCTCGGTCGGAAACCCCCTGTCTGCTCATTTACCGCATAGGAGTCCTCCGCATAATAGCATTCATCATTAGATGGTGGTTTCGACAAGTAGTTGACTGCATTTATCTTTTCTGCACCCCCAGTGACATGTTTTAGTACCAACCCAAGCTCAGTTCTCATCTGAGCCATTTCTTCGCGAATCTCATCTGTGGCTGGGTTGTGAGTGGACTGTACTGCGAAGGTGTTTCTCCCTGTATAAGACTTCCTAGTACTCCAAGCTTTATTATTCTGGGAGATTTTCTCTAATTTTTCGGCTATCTCAGCATAAGGACATTCTCCATAAGATCCACCTACTATAGTGTCCAACACCGTTTTATTATTATCATCCTGTCCCTGATAGAAGTATTTCTTCAGTGACTCATCATCTATACCGTGATTTGGGATACTTATCAAGAACGAGGTGAATCTATCCTAAGAACTACTAACTGACTCTCCTGGTAGTGCCACAAAGTGATTCACTCTGTCTTTCTAGTTTAGTTTCTTGGAGACCGAATAGTAGCGTGCTAAGAAAACATCCCTTTGTTGGTTCCAAGTGAAGATTGAGTTGTATGGGAGCTCAGTGAACCATATAGCAGCCTCTCCCATCAGTGAGAGAGGAAACACTCTGAGCCCTATTACATATAAATCCAAATCAGGCCTCCCTACATAGCTTTTACACACTGCCCTTACCTTAGCTATATGGGCATGTGGATCCTCAGAAGGTAGCCCTGAAAACAAACCTCTGGCAGTGAGCATTTGCATCAGGCTACTAGTTACCACAAAGGTGTGGCCTGTGGGTAGAGGAGGTAAGATAAGTGGCCCATCGAAGTCTGCTGTGTTATCATAGCCTCTGTAGTATGCTTGGGGACGTGGAACGGGATTTTGTCCCGTCTGTTGGTGTTCACCCGGAGCATCGGCTAACAACTGACCATGAACATCAATCGGAGTTGGGATGTTCTGGTTTGGGTCATCATCAGTTATTCCCAAGTTTCGATTCATATTGCATAGTGTACGCTCTAATTCGTGATCGTAGGGAAACAGGGGTTCTCTTCCTCTCCGTGTATTTGGCATACAAGGAGGTTGGTTCTGCACAAATCAAAAACAATAAACAAAGTAAAATCAAGAAAATATCAACGAAACTATAGTAATAGGTTTAAGTTAATCTAAAAGCTACTTTCCCCGGCAGCGGCGCCAATTTTTGATACGCTCAAACTTACTTCTCAAATAAGAAGTGAAGCGCTTGTGTCAAGTAAATAACCCCACTAGTCAGGTTGGGATCGTTCCCACGAGGAAAATAGTTTAGACTTAACTTTAACCTATTATTAATATTGTTCGGTCAATTACTTCCTTGGAAAGCAAAAACAATAAAAGGGGGGTTTCTATTTCAAAATGAATGAAAATAACTAACGAAATTAAAAGAGACACTTAACAACTTAGAATGTTGGAGTTTAATCAATTAATAAAAGTAACTAGGGTTTACGTGTTCCCCACAGGTTCATAACTTGATAATTCTAACTATAACAATTTTTTCCTAGTATCTTGCATGCAAAGTGATAAGTTATGTATTTCTAAATCCTTGGTCCGGCATCTAGAAAATCTCACTCCGCACCTTGGTCCGTCTACATGTATTGCTATCCTAACCCTTATCTTTACCTCATATTAGGCATCGTATTCGATATTTGACTAAGTTATTACCTCGTACCAATCAATACTAGCCTATTAGATAGTATAGACTAAATCTATGTTGATAATTCTTTTCCTATTATCTACCTCCTTGGTTCGGCAAGTAGCATTAAGGCGAGTTGTAACGTTGGTCATCCGTTAAAAAGACTTCTAAGCGAAAGAATTATTAATACATGCAAGACACTATTCTAGAATTGTTATTTTAGTTAGGTTTTACCTCAATATTCGTCTATGGTTCCCACAACCCTAGTTATGGAGTTTAGTTACCCATAGTCATAATCACAATATTCAAATATATTATATAATAATTCATGTACTTACATCAATAAGAAAGAATAAAATCCGAAAGTTTTCTTGATCAATCACCAAAAATCACCAACAATCACTTGCAAGAATCTCAAAGTAATCAAGAATCTCACAAAAAGTCTACTGATAATCAAAAGTCTAACACTAATACACAGAGTCTAATAATGATCCAGAGTCTAACTAATAATACCCAGTCTAACCTCAAAAACGAGGTTTTTCGAACTATTTATAGAAAATAAAAACCTAATTAAACAAGGACTCTATTTGCTGGAAATCTGTAAAAACGCGGCTGGGTCGACGGATCTCGCGACAGATCGTCGTGGTCACGACGGACCGTCATGGACTCCGTAACCCCGCACTTGGTCAGACTTCCCATCTTCCCTCAGCAGCTGCACTACGCTGCCACCTACGGACCGTCACAAGCTCTGTAGGTGGTCTCTTCTGCATTTCTTCGCTCAAAATCTCCACATTCATCTTTGGACAGATTTCCTACAAATAAAGAGAAACTTAATATAAAAATTAGCACAAAAAGGCTTTTGGACACACTAAACTTTAAGGAAAAAGTATTAATAATACCGTGAAAACACGGTATATCACCAATCCATTATTAATTGTGGGGTTTTTATCTGTAATCATAAACTTTGGAGGATCATTGACCATTTCGACTAGTTCATCCCTTGGTCTTTTATCACACCTCATAGATATCATGATTACCTGGTTGAGAAAAAGAAAATCGAAATTTTTAAAATCAAATTTAATTGTGAAATTTTGATAATTCGAAATTATTAATTGGAGTAGTTAAAAAAATAAAAATCAAAATGATTCGGAATGACTAAAGTGATCATTGATTCAGGTTGTTTTTGAAAAGAATGACCAGATAAAGAGACAATTTTGATCAATAAATAAATAAATAAATAAAAGAATGTGTATACGTACAATTCAAAAGACATATATACATATATTATTAATATTATGATATTTATTACTTATGTATTATTTTAATAAAAGCAAACTAAAATTGAGGATTAGGTGTGTATGTGTAACGACCCTTTTGGTCGTTTTGAGAGTTAAAGCCTTGTGTTTCATAAAATATTTTTCGTTAATCCTAAATGGGTATTTTAAACTATTTCATAAGGGAAAATACCCAAGTACCCCCTCAACCTATGCCCGAAATCCCAGAGACACACTTATACTATACTAAGGTCCTATTACCGCCCTGAACTTATTTTATATGTAATTTTCTATCCCTTTTTAGCATACGTGGCACTAGTTCGAAAAAAAAAGTCAACCATCGTTGGGCCCACAAGATAGTGCCACGTAAGCTAAAAGGGGTAAAAAAATTATTAATAAAATAAGTTCAGGGGGGTAATAGGACCTTAGTATAGTATAAGTGTGTCTCTGAGATTTTCGGCATAGATTGAGGGGGTACTTGGACATTATCCGATTTCATAATTATAATTATGAAACTAGTGGGGTAGTTTTACTAATTTATTTAGTTAGTGGTTAAGAAAATAATATTAAAATAAATAGTGGGTATATATTACCATATTTATAATTAGTATATAATAAATAGGGTTAACATATTTGATTTTACAAAAACCGCATACGCCTCTCCTTCTCTCGATTCTTAGCACTGCCAACAAAGTTTGACGGACTACTTCAGGTATAGAGAATTTTTATCATATTTTAGTACTTGTATGCATATGTAAATATTGCTTTGATAAGGAAAATTGTTAATATTGGTGTGTGTAATTTGAGTGGATATAATACCCATTTAAGTGCCTTGAAATTTGGAAAAGAATTTAGATTGATGATTGAAAAGAAGAAGTTAAAATTATTAAGGTTGAAATCCCATATGGTTGCTGTAATTTTCGTTAGTCAATGGATTGGAGAGAAACAATTTAATATTTTTTTTATGTTATTAGGTTATTAATTCTTATAGACATAATTAATGGCTATAAGAATACTTCCTGTCCATTAACTTCTGATACTTGTACATCAATCCAAGCAACTGATGGATCCTCAATCCACACATGAGAACCTACAGTAATATTTACTAGAATGCCCATTTATATCCTTTCAATTTTTATTGTTATTGATTAACGAAGAGTTGGATAATGTTTAGAGAATGTAGTAGTGTTGTAACATTAAATAGAATTGATAATATGTATAATTGATTGTTATGAGAGGATAAGAGGTACATAATAAATATACTTATATGCTTAATAGAAAATTAAATATGGGGACCTGCTAAAATTGATAACTAACTTAGGACTGTCTAATGGTTACTATAATAATGTTGTGTTAATGGTAGTGGGAAATCAACATACAATAATGTGGTAAGTTTCTGCATACCTCATGTATGCAGATTATAGTTCACGCTTAGTTTGAGAAATTTAGGATTTTTTTCTTAAAGTTATACTACTATAAGTCAAGTGATGATATATTAGTATACCAAATTAAATATTAGGTGTATTGTATTATGTGAATACCCTTAAAGTTATGTTATTTGGAGTAATTAAGACTTAATCATAGATGTGAATTTAAGAAAGGTAGGATTCGACATATCAATTGAGATCAAGGTTGAAACTTGATCAAATAATTGAGCGTGTTTACTTACAAATATTGTATACTTGATAGATTGGAGGGGTTCGGAAGCAATAAGGAAAGGAAAAGCGTTGGAGAAATAGTTATATAACTTCGAATTCGACGGTGGAGGTAGGTTATGGTTTATGCTATTTGATAGTAAACTCTTAATAGTGATTGATATGCCTTGAATGATATTGTGAAGTTCTCTATGTACTTGGTTGTGTAATTGTGTGATTTGGTTGTGTGGTTTGTGATTGGTATGAAATCCTGATACCGTAGAATTTATATTCTCTAACCCTCTCTATCGAAGTGATGCCTTGAATAAAGAAGGCTTGATTAAAATAATATAACAATGAATTGAAAGTGGTGATAATAATGGATAAATTAAAAGTATAATTGGATCGGAGTATCACGTTCTGACACGGTATTCTTGGATCGGAGTGTCACGTTCTGACACGGTATTCTTGGATCGGAGTTTCACGTTCCGACACGGTATTCTTGGATCGGAGTGTCACGTTTCGACACGATATTCTTGGATCAGAGTGTCACGTTCCGACACGGTATTCTTGGATCGGAGTGTCACGTTCCGACACGGTATTCTTGGATCGGAGTGTCACGTTCTGACACGATAATATTAAAGGAAAAATATGTCGAATTAATGAAAGATATTCAATCTCAAAGAACTCAACTCCCAAAATGGTTTGGTTTGGAGGCATGAGTCCTCATGTGTGATCTTGATACCGTTGACTTAATACGTGCTTACTTTATTGTTATTGACACTTGTTCATGTTGTTTGTTGCTTATCACATGTTAAGTGCTATAGTTGAGTTCATACTATTATTCTTTGTATATTAGTTACTATTTTGGGTTGACCGATGATACTTACTCAGTACATGTTTTCTTCTTTGTTTTCCTTTTATGAAATGTAGCGAGTGTACCTATGACTTCTGATTTCCCTCATCTCTAGCCAGCCTCCCGCATATCAAGTTACAGGGTGAGCTATCCATTGAAGCTCGTGTTGGATTCTCTCGGTCACGACATGATGTCCTATACTTTCGGACACATACCATTTTATTCTTTATTTTAGTGTATTTGACATTCTTAGACTTAGTATTGGAGATTAGATGTCCTTGATGTGATGACTATCAGATTTTGGGATGATAAGTATTAAACTTTAGAAACTTATTTAAATTGGTTGCTTAGTATCTTTTGGAGCTTCCGCATTATTTATATTATTTATAGTTGAACTATTGGTATATGTTGGGGTTTAGATGTGTTGGTTCGCCCACCTAAGGAGGTAAGTGTGGGTGCCACTCACGACTCATTTTGGGTCGTGACAAACTTCGTATCAGAGCGTTAGGTTCGTTGATCTCATCACACAAGGACAAGTCTAGTAGAGTCTTGCGGAATGGTAAGGGGACGCCTTTACTTTTCTTCGAGAAGCTATAAGACTGTAGGAAAGCTCATTTCTTTCTTTCTTTCGTGCTACTACTTGAATCCTATTGGTATCTAGGTGATACAAATTGGTATCTGAACTTGTTCACTCTATTTCAAATATGGGTACTACTAGAGTATTTGAAGTTGAAATAGCAACAACAAAAAAAATGTCCTTAGAAATAGATATATTTTCTCGATCGCAAAATGTGGTGGTAGTCTTATGTCGAGTGTCGGTTAATAAAGATACTACTATGACTTCATCGAGTGAGGGTATATTAGAGAAAGTCATCGATGCTTACTTGGTTAGAGTTAGGAAGTGTGTTGTTTTTGTTATTGAATTGATCTAAGAAGTAAAAAGAAATTGTTTGGTCTAGAGAGAGAATATATTCGATAAAGTTTTGCAATTATTCAATGAGTAGATATATGTGGGCTATTTGGGTACGATATTATGGACAGGTATGATGTGTTCTAGTAAGGTATCTAATGGACTTTCATGGTGTGACAGTACTAGGGTTATGTGGAAATAGGTACGTCGATTGTCAAGTATGAATACTAATTACTAAAGGAGTTACAAGTTGTACGACATGGTCAGATAATGAGATTTTGTGTTGCGTTCACATTTGAGAAACCAACTAGTTTATTATTACAGGAACTTAAATTGAGCATCATTTTAAAGAAAATCTTTAGTGGTGGATCTTTGGTACAATATTAATACATTTAGGTTGTGAAATGTATCTTGAGGGTTCTGAATGAGTACTAACGATTTTATCTTAAGCTTCAAAAGGTAGATTGTTACTAAAATAACAAACTTATAGGGAAAGAAAGTCTTAGTGGATATACTTGGGTGAAGTAAATTGAAGATTTAGCAAGAAAGTGCATATAAATTGGGTTAGTCCCTTGAATTTGATTGGTATACCTAAGTTTAAGGTGTTAGATCGAGGAAAAGATTCACTTCATGGTGATAAAAGGGTTAAATGAGCATGATGGAAAATAAAAAATCGTGAGAATTTGTAATTGGGATGAAAGTATATGATTAAAATTTGTTGGTTAAATAAATTTTGTATGTAATAAAGACTTGTGAGTATCTAAGGTTGTGATTTTCTACTATTTTGTGAGTAATGTTGGTGTATGACAAGTTTTATGAGATGTTGGGTCAACGCTCGAATAGAATTTAAAGGAGGTGGAATAATAATTAAAACAAGATGAAACTTGTGGGATGTGTAGCCTTAAGAAAATAAGTGAGTGAAGGAATATTTTCTCTGATTGTAAGAACTAAAAATGAATCTTCGAACGGGTTGAAAATTGGGTTCAGAAATGCATAATTTTATCTATTTTGTTTTGGTAAGGTAATAGCATAACATGTTAATTAGCTTGGTTAAAAGCTATTGAATAAAACTTAAGAGAGGAGTGTACAGACGTTCAGCTTGAGTGAGAGGATAAGTTCTGTTGTACTGTTGAATTTAGAAATGAGTAGGGTTGGATGTTTTTAGTGAAGCATATGGTATGGTTGATGGAGAGGCAATCAAGCTAAGATAAGGTAATTATAAATGTCTTCAAAGTATAAGCAAATGTAGATACATAAGGGTATTGGGTTACACAATTGGACTTAAAATTCAAACTTTTCATTATAAGTCTGCATTCTTGGTGATTTTTTTTTCAAGGTATGAATTTGTAAGGTAATAAATGATTGATTGCATCGGTATTAAGCATGTGAAAGAACTTATGCATGTTTTGGATCATAAAGTTTATTACTTTTAATTGTTAAAGGATCTAAGAAGAGTTTTCTTCTGAGTTTTGATTTAGAATGTGAAGTAAGATGTCATGGGTTGTTGGTAAAAGGACGAATCGATGAGTGATCTAAAGAAACAAGAATATTGATATATTGAAGGGTCGAATAGAATTTTGTACCATGAGAAGAATTTGAGAAAAGTGAAGGAATAAGACCTCTCGTATAAACCCATGGGTTGTAGTTGATGGTTGTATTGATTTTTGCCTATGAGTTTAGATATGAATGTGAGATGTAAAGTAGTTCGATATAGACTTACTAGAATTTATCATCAACTTTTATAAAGATTGAGTTTAAATTTGGATTGCAAACAATGAGGCATGAAGAATTTAGTATTTTACATGGGGTTAGATTGCTCAAATTTGGATAGATGACTTAAGAATGATGCATAAGGTGTAATATAATTCTACATGGTTATTAAGAATTTAGAGTTGGAATAATACTACTCTATTGATGGGATTACATAGAATATTATGATGTGTTACATAGATATTTAATGGTGAATAGAGGTTATGAGCTAATAGGATACATAATAATTTGAATGACCAAGAAACTTCCTAAGTGTTGGCATGAGGTAAGTGATGGTTTAGAAGGGTATCTAAAGCATGATATGTGGAAGTTGTGTAAGATTGACTTATGGTTTGATTTAATAGTTTATCATGATGAAAAGATACTATCGAATTTTAAATAATGTTAGTAGCCTTGTGTGGAACTTGTAATTGTCATGAAATGCTTAAATAGAAGATAAAGATGGTGGTTTGGGAGTAAGGTAGATGATTGATGTGGTTATGATGTTTTGTTAGTACTAAAAGTGTCGACTTCAGTGGATGTAGGGTTCGATAAAGTAAGTATGTGTGCAATTATAATAGGGACTAAATTGGTGATTGTGGATAGCTAGAAAATCAAAGAGATAGAGTCAGATGAATGAAGACGTTTGATATGGAAACTATTGAAAAAAAAAATATATTTGAAGTTATTCGACCTTGGTTATATACACTTTTACGTGAACAACTACTTCATTTCGGGCGTGATTTAGAGTATGATTCATTTTTTTACGTCCACCGTGTTTTCACATCTATAGGTTGATTTCTAGTGGTGAATCGGATGTAAAGATCCTCTTGTGTCCTCTTGATAGGGTAGGATCCTTGGGCAAACTTGATATTTTAGTTATGATAGAATTGGTGTTGTTTGGAATAGCAAAAGTATATCAGTAGTTCTATACGCACAAACTTGCTTATGAGAATCTATATAAGAGCTGCTATGAAGAGTTACAATTGCCTAATAGTAATGTTAGAGCATCTGCATTTTGAAGTGTATCCCTTGTTGGTGTTTACTTGATACTATTCTTCCCTGGGTTAGATATGTTGACTCTCCCTTGATGAGTAATCAATGTCTAAAGCTAATATTTTCATCACTAAAGCTTGTGATGAGATTGTGTTGTGAAAAGAAAATCCTCAAAAGATTTGTGATGGTTTGTGCATTATGAGTGTGTGGTAGTTGGTTAAAATCCACTGCTGGTTGTAGCCACTTTTGCTTTAAAATTTTATCGTGGTTATGTTAGATAATATTTGTTCAGATGGTTGTGTCAAAGTCTAGTTGGAGAATAGATCAGTTGAAAAGTCCATTATTAGAAATACTTTTGTTGTTAGTTGAGTTTACATACATCAATAATTATTCCTAGAGTAATGAGATGGACCCATTTAAGACATTGTTGTGAGGAGGCGTAGATCTTCAATTGATTGGTTTAACACTTTTTATGTAAGACCAAGGGTACTACTATTTCGAATGAACTTTTGAGACAACTACCCTTGCTTGCCTTGCCTTCCTTTGATCGTTCGAGGACGAACGATGGGTAAATTGGTATCTATTTTAACGATCCTTTTGGTCGTTTTGAGAGTTAAAGCCTTGTGTTTCATAAAATATTTTTCGTTAGATTCTAAATGGGTATTTTAAACTATTTCATAATTATAATTATGAAACTCGTGGCGTAGTTTACTAATTTATTTAGTTAGTGGTTAAGAAAATAATATTAAAATAAATACTGGGTATATATAACCATATTTATAATTAGTATATAATAAATAGGGTTAACATATTTGATTTTACAAAAACCGCATACGTCTCTCCTTCTCTCGATTCTTAGCACTGCCGACAAAGTTTGACGGACTACTTCAGGTATAGAGAATTTTTATCATATTTTAATACTTGTATGCATATGTAAATATTGCTTTGATAAGGAAAATTGTTAATATTTGTGTGTGTAATTAGAGTGGATTTAATACCCATTTAAGTGCCTTGAAATTTGGAAAAGAATTTAGGTTGATGATTGAAAAGAAGAAGTTAAAATTATTAAGGTTGAAATCCTATATGGTTGCTGTAATTTTCGTTAGTGAGTGGATTGGAGAGAAACAATTTAATATTTTTTTTATGTTATTAGGTTATTAATTCTTATAGACATAATTAATGGCTATAAGAATACTTTCTGTCCATTAACTTCTGATACTTGTGCATCAATCCAAGCAACTGATGGATCCTCAATCCACACATGAGAACCTACAGTAATATTTACTAGAATGCCCATTTATATCCTTTCAATTTTTATTGTTATTGATTAACGAAGAGTTGGATAATATTTAGAGAATGTAGTACTGTTGTAACGTTAAATAGAATTGATAATATGTATAATTGATTGTTATGAGAGGATAAGAGGTACATAATAAATATACTTATATACTTAATAGAAAATTAAATATGGGGACCTGCTAAAATTGATAACTAACTTAGGACTGTCTAATGGTTACTATAATAATGTTGTGTTAATGGTAGTGGGAAATCAACATACAATAATGTGGTAAGTTTCTCCATACCTCATGTATGCAGATTATAGTTCACGCTTAGTTTGAGAAATTTAGGATTTTTTTCTTAAAGGTATACTACTGTAAGTCAAGTGATGATATATTAGTATACCAAATTAAATATTAGGTGTATTGTATTATGTGAATACCCTTAAAGTTATGTTATTTGGAGTAATTAAGACTTAATCATAGATGTGAATTTAAGAAAGGTAGGATTCGGCATATCAATTGAGATCAAGGTTGAAACTTGATCAAATAATTGAGCGTGTTTACTTACAAATATTGTATACTTGATAGATTGGAGGGGTTCGGAAGCAATAAGGAAAGGAAAAGCGTTGGAGAAATAGTTGTATAACTTCGGATTTTTCGGTGGATGTAGGTTATGGTTTATGCTATTTGATAGTAAACTCATAATAGTGATTGATATGCCTTGAATGATATTGTGAAGTTCTTTATGTACTTG
Source organism: Solanum corneliomulleri (assembly GCA_027704805.1). Lineage (NCBI taxonomy): Eukaryota > Viridiplantae > Streptophyta > Magnoliopsida > Solanales > Solanaceae > Solanum > Solanum corneliomulleri. The sequence continues at coordinate 8,478,042 of JAKWIY010003054.1, read as the reverse complement.
GCTGTGTGATTGTGTGATTTGGTTGTGTGGTTTGTGATTGGTATGAAATCCTGAGACCTAGAATTTATATTCTCTAACCCTCTCTATCGAAGTGATGCCTTGAATAAAGAAGGCTTGATGAAAATAATATAACAATGAATTGAAAGGGGTGATAATAATGGATAAATTAAAAGTATAATTGGATCGGAGTGTCACGTTCCGACACGGTATTCTTGGATCGGAGTGTCACGTTCTGACACGGTATTCTTGGATCGGAGTGTCACGTTCCGACACGGTATTCTTGGATCGGAGTGTCACGTTTCGACACGGTATTCTTGGATCAGAGTGTCACGTTCCGACACGGTATTCTTGGATCGGAGTGTCACGTTCCGACACGGTATTCTTGGATCGGAGTGTCACGTTCCGACACGATAATATTAAAGGAAAAATATGTCGAATTAATGGAAGATATTCAATCTCAAAGAACTCAACTCCCAAAATGGTTTGGTTTGGAGGCATGAGTCCTCATGTGTGATGTTGATACCGTTGACTTAATACGTGCTTACTTTATTGTTATTGACACTTGTTCATGTTGTTTGTTGCTTATCACATGTTAAGTGCTATAGTTGAGTTCATACTATTATACTTTGTATATTAGTTACTATTTTGGGTTGACCGATGATACTTACTCAGTACATGTTGCCTCGTACTGAGTCCTACTTGTTTTCTTCTTTGTTTTCCTTTTATGAAATGCAGCGAGTGTACCTATGACTTCTGATTTCCCTCAGCTCTAGCCAGCCTCCCGCATATCAAGTTACAGGGTGAGCTATCCATTCAAGCTCGTGTTGGATTCTCTCGGTCACGACATGATGTCCTATACTTTCGGACACATACCATTTTATTCTTTATTTTAGTGTATTTGATATTCTTAGACTTAGTATTGGAGATTAGATGTCCTTGATGTGATGACTATCAGATTTTGGGATGATAAGTATTAAAATTTAGAAACTTATTTAAATTGGTTGCTTAGTATCTTTTGGAGCTTCCGCATTATTTATATTATTTATAGTTGAACTATTGGTATATGTTGGGGTTTAGATGTGTTGGTTCGCCCACCTAAGGAGGTAAGTGTGGGTGCCACTCACGACTCATTTTGGGTTGTGACAGTATGTATATTTATGCGTATTAATTTGTTTATTTTGAATCATTGGTTGAAAATGGGTAGAAAATAGATATTTATTTCTTTAAAGATTATCCTAAAGCGGTCAACATTTTGTTACAGTCTTGACATGATGCAACAAGTAGCACAAAAATGCACATGATAGTCTCACGAAAAGATACATGTCCTAGTCAGATCTCATGTCAAATCTCGCTAAGTTACATGCACATGATGCAAATAAATCGGAACCTAGTAAGGATATCATGTCTGAAATTTTCAATTCTACTAAGGTTAACTTGTGGAGAAAAGATATCTAGATTGGCTGTAAAACGAGCGGACAACTCGAGCCAGGGAGTAGCAACGTACCGATAGCAGCGCCTTCCGGCTTTGTGCATGGGTGCTCCCATCCTATACATATTTAACTGAAAGTCCTTCACCATGGATCGAAGATCCACTGCTATCTTGATAGAAGTGGGGTGCGCAATCGAATTCCCATATTTTTATAATTGAATACTCAGAATGTTACGTGAGAGAAGACACTTATAATCCAATTCAAATATTATCAAAACATTAAATAAATAAACAATTAGCATATTAAGTTAAATAAATACAATATCCAAATGCGTAAATATATAAATCATAGTCATACATAAATCAATATTTAAAAGTTCAAATTCTAGTTATTGATCCCCAGCAGAGTCGCCATCTGTCACGCCTCTTTTTTTCTCTCAATTTTTTTTGATTTTTTATTCGTTTTGAAAGAAAAGAGTTTTTCCAATAAAAGTGACATTTTGAAAATGGATAATTATTATTCAGAGTCGCCACTTGGAATTGAGTTTTGGTGTTCCAAGTCACCTTATTTAAATTCCTAATCAAAAGAAAATTTGACTCTATTTTATTGGTCTACGAACTAGAAACTCGGGTAAGGAATTTTGTTGACCGAGGGGAAGGTGTTAGGCACCCCTCGAGTCCCGTGGTTCTGGCACGGTTGCTTTATTGACTTTAGTATGACTTAACTTAATTTTTGGATATTATATTATTTAATTAATAATAAAATTGTTATTTACTCTCAGATTTATTTTAAACTTATTTGAAATTGGCTTATTTATTTTAAATGGTTTTAATTATTTTTTTTACTGTGCATCCATTAATTTTAAACTTGAAACATCCGTGTATATATATTTGTATATATATATATATATAATATATATATATATATATATATATATATATATATATATATATATATATATATATATATATATATATATATATACAAATATATATATATATATATATATATATATATATATATATATTTGTATGTTTTTATTTTATTTTTACAAATTAGAATTCATATAGAAAACAGATTTTTCGAGTTCAAGATAATTTAGGAATATATATATATATATTTATTACTAGATAAAAAATAAGAAAAATAAATAAATTTTATAAGATTTGAATTTAGTTTTTATCAAGAAATCCTAAATAAATTAGGAATGTTTTTTTTTAAATTTTATATATATATATTACTTTTTCCTATAAAATTTGTTTCTCTCTTTTGTTTTTGCTTTTTTTAATTTTATTTTATCATTATTTTTTATTTTATTATTATATAATAAATTTTTTCTTCTTATCCCTTTTTTTATAATTTTTGTTACTTTTTTTTAACGTTCTTTTTCATAAATTTTTTTTAGTTTCTTGTCTTATATTATTTTTTTCATTCTGCTTCTCTCTTTTTTTTTCTTTTTTTTTTGATTTTTTCCTTTTTCACGTTTTTTTCTTTCTTTTTTTTATTTTCTTTTTCTTTTTTTATATATATAAAAAATTCTGTTATTTTTTCCTTCTTTTTTTTTCTTTTTTTTCCGTTTCGCTGTTTCTTTTTTTTATGCTTTCTTGTTTTTTTATTTTCTTATTTTTTTATTTTTGTTTTCTCTTTATACAATTTCTCAAATTTCACTTTTTTTAATTATAATTATTAATAGCTATTATCACTATTTTTATCATGAATCACTAGGTAAAATTTGTAATTCTACTTAGATAACAAAAAAAATAACTAATTATTTATATATCCTAATCTAACAAGTTTATAAATTTATTTATTTTTAGTGAAAAAACTAGGCCCCAGAAAAACATTAACTACTCAATTACAAAATCAATTAAATTGCATCTAAAAGTTAAGACAATAATAATAATAATACAAAAATGTATGATACACGTTTTATTTCATATTATTTTTTAGCAACAAACATTTTGATTCCGTTTTCCTGAACATTCATAAATTCTAAAAAGATTAAAAAAAATAAAAAAAATCACAACTTGCATCACATATTGATACTATTCAAAAAAAAAAAAACTTCATATTATTATTATAAGCATCAAATTTTCATACAACATTCCATTTAATAAATTCGAGAATTTAGAGTTACCTCGATGCGAAAATGGATACCACAAAAACAACTGCTACGATCTATTGATTTCCAAAGTTAATAATTGCTAATTAACTTTAAAGAGCCGCAAGACCGAAACCGTGAACAAAATCTCAGATTATAAGATAAAACTCACTTTTTCACTTTTTTTTGTTTGCTCTCTATTTCTCTGTATATTTTTTTCAACTGAACATGGGTTATATAATATTTTTTTGGTGAGAATCTGGTGCTAATTAAAAGGAATGTAATAGAGTGAGATAAGGATTCAATTTGAAAAATAGTTGAGAAAATTGGGGTTGAGATAAGGATATAAAATAAATAAATAATAATAATAATAATAATAGAAAATTAACAAAATAAAAATAAATAAAAAAATGTGTAAAGTTTTTAAAAGAAACGTACAAAAGAGAGAGAAAAATAAAAATAAAAAATAAATAAATGGATGAGATTTTTTAGTAAAATAAGTTAGTTTGTTGGGAATAATTAGGATAAGGTAAAACAAATTTGAAATCTTTAGGACTCTTCTTTTCTTTTCTTTTCTATACTTTTTCATAATATTTTCTATATTATAATTATTTTTAGACTAGATAATTAACAAATAACTTAAATTCCCAATTTCTATTTATCAATTTTTTATTATTAAAATATAATTGATCTTATAATTTTATTAATTTACAATTTATTATTATTATTATTATTATTATTATTTTATTTTATTTTAAATATAACCCTATTTAAATTGATATAAAATATATTATGTTTTGATAAAAAAAAATTAGGTGTTCACAATGTGTTTGATATTTTAAATTTCAGGTGACTTGCAACGAAATAGAAAATTCAACAATCTCCACCGAGAACAACCTCTGATAGTAATATTGGATCAAGTGAACCAAATTTCCTCATATACTCCCTAACCTCTTAGAAATGTCTCATCAATAGATTGTAATATATTGATTTGAAGATGTTTGCATTCTCAAAATAATATCTAGAAAAGAGCAAGATTTAATGCACTTGAACGTACAAGATATAGAATTGTTTGATGTGTTCTTTTGTTAAATTACTTCGTAGATATGAAATTGTACATTACTGATATATTAGTAAATCTGTTTGTATTTTCTTTAAATTTTAATTTGCTTATTCTCTAATTATGATTATTTATAACTTATTAAATAATTATTGCTATTTAGAATTTTAACACAAATTTATAATGTTTCTAAATGTTGGGCTCGTGCTCTGCACGAGCATACTTATCTAGTATACATATATATAACTTAAGGGCAAACAGGCTGTTTATTATATAAACCATTTTTATTCTTTTAGCAAGGAAAAGGGGCAGGCACCTTCCTCAAACACCAATTCAAATTTTATTACATCGTGCAAATTATTGAGGAAATTGTTTTGTAAAAAATGACTGTTATTTGAGTTTCTTAATAATATATAATTATAAGCTGGGTATTTATAAATTGTAGGAACGGTTTTAAATATTAAATAAAAGTTAAAAGAAAAACTTAATATTCTTTTTGAATTTTTATTAAATAGAGATTTAGTTAAAATTTAAATATATAATTAAAATTTAAAATTCTATCTGAACGTACAATTTATTTCTGGGAAAAAATTGTAATCGACGCAGACTGACCCATATCAATTTTGGAACTTCAAGACCCTTAAAAACTAGTAATCATATTTCATAATAAAACAATAAATTATTCTTTTATTTAATTAGAAAAAATATTCCAAACATATATATCCAAAAGGAGCTGAGAAAATGACACGCTTTACTTAATTATTAAGAAAGTTAAACGTAACCAATGAAGAAACGAAATACAAAACTTCCAGATATATGATTGTCTCTTCCAAATATTTTATTAAAATATCTAACATTTAGAGACAACTGATATTTGTTCAGAACAGTTTGTACCCATATGAACCATCAAATAGAATATTTACAACTTTTGATAGTACGTACGCGTATTAAAATTATTAATTTCTCCTAACTTTGCCTTAAAAATTAAGCTTCCTTTTAAGACTCTTAAAAATATTTGTGTTATGCTTATATTTTCTTTTATCATTTAGTTTACCTTTTGTTATTATTTTTTATTTCTGTAAAATTATACATGTTCTTTTTTATATTTATACAATCAACTTTTTATGAGAACATAAGTACTATTTTTGAGATGAAAAAAAAAAAGCGAGACATGTTGATTGAATTTTTTTTTTTTTTTTTGTACAAAGCGGTACTATTTATTGATATATATTATGCATTCAAACAAGATCGGTGCTCCGAAATACTATAGTAGCATAATTAATACTATTTGATATTAGGGAAGATATGCATAACAAAGGCTAGTTATTTCTTTACCTATTCTAAGATATAGGGATACGATTTGTTGAAAAATTATTTATATATATAAGTAAAATTTTGATTCAAATTGATATATATTGTACTTTTGGACACCTTAAAATAACAAAATAATGCCTAGTTAAAATTGTCGTAATCTCATTCGTTGCATCAGTTCGGTTCCACGTATGAGCATTTTCATTTTTTATGTGATTATTTTACCTCTTGGAGTTAAAAAGATAAATAAACATGCGTAACTTTAACATAAATATTCAATAGTTTTATGATAAATAAGGTCAATCTTATCTTGAGTGACCCAATTACGAATCTCTCCTTCAATAAGAATTTTTTTTAATTAAAATTTGAATTATTTCTACTTATATTTCGCTTAGTGTCCCACTACGAATTCCTATCCCATTAATAAAGTACAGATAAATAATATATTCCAAATCTGACTTTAAATTTTCACAAAAATTGACAGAGACAGAGATAAATTTAACTCATCCACTTATATTTGGCTTAGTGAATTGTTAAAAGAGTTTTCTATGATGAGTTTTTAGACAGTTGTATAGTGTCTTGTGTAAGAAAAGAAAGTATTTTATACTATTTCTAATATATATATTATTAAAATATTTAAGGATATAAAATTCTGTCTAGTACAATGGTGATAATATATTTAAATTATGTTTTCAATGTGATATAAAAATGTTCTTATATTTAATTAAATATTACTTAAGTTGATTATTTGTTTTGGTAATTTAAATTATCGTTAAAATGATTCAAGTTTCAAATATCAAATTAAATTATTTGTGTGAAATTTTAAATTTATAAATCAAAATAAATTAATAAATATTAAGTGTTTTGAATTTATTTTTTTTAAGTCATTTGATTCTTTTTAAATACCAAACTAAACTAATTATGTATGTCAAATTTTTAAAATTTTAAATGAAACCAAACGAGGAGTTTGTATCCTTATGATCCATCAAATTACACTTTCCTTAGTTATTAAGAAAGTTGAAGGTAACCAATGAAACAACAAAAATACAAACTTCCAAACATATGATTGTCTCTTTCAAACACATTAAAATATTTAGAGTTCTCTAAACAACTGCCACTTGTTCAAAGTTCAAACAGTTTGTATCCACATGATCCATCAAATATAATATTTACAACTTTCGATAGTACGTACATGCATTGGCATATTGCGTAATGTGTAAAAAAATTATTTATTTCTCCCAACTTTGCCTTGAAAATTGAGCCTCTGAACAATAATTTTCTTTATCAATAGTGTGTATATTAAGTGTTCGAACCGTTTCCTATTAGTTGAAAAATAATTTTTTTCTAAAAAAAAATTAAATCGTTGTTTATTGAAATCATAATTTTCAAATTGTTCATCCGTGTTTCAAAGGATAGTGAAGAAATGGAATAAGCCTAAAGGGAAAGTGCTAAACTGCTGTTTCTATATTAATTTAATTGAAATTAAACAGATTGTTTTGTTAGTATATCTACTTAAATGAACAATTTTATTAATTTCAATTTAAAAGTTTACACAAATTTAAAATTTTAATCTAAGTTAGACAAGAAATCAATGTTGTTGTTGTTGTTGTTGTTATTATTATTATTATTTTAAGTATTTTTATCAGTAAAGATAGAACATGTAAATTATAGGTTATACTTTATTAAAAGGTGAAATGCACAACTATCCCCTCAACCAATGCCCGAAATTTCAGAGACACACTTATACTATACTAAGGTTCTATTATCCCCTGAATTTATTTTATAAGTAATTTTCTCCCTTTTTTTTGCTTCCGTGGCACTAGCTTGAAAAAAAAGTCAATCATCGTTGGCCCACAAGATAGTACCATGTAGTCCGTAAAGGGATAGAAAATTATCTATAAAATAAGCTCAGAGGGATAATAGGACCTTAGTATAGTATAAGTGTGTCTTTGAGATTTCGGACATAAATTAAAAAAATATTTATGCATTATTCCTTATTAAAACTGAAAAGGGTCGAAAATACCTCTATCCTTTGACAAATGGATTATAAGTACCCTCCTTTCACCTTTGAGTTCAGAAATATCCTTAATATTTATTTTTGGATCAAACTTACCCCTCAAACTAATAGAACTTAAGTCAAGTTTTGACTCTTTTTAAAGAGTTGCGTGGCATTTTCTAATTGTTCCACAAATTTTAATTTCATATTAATTAGGAAAAATAACATAAATACACAACTATAAGTTTTATATTCTCTAATTTTCGCTTCTTTTTTTAAATATTACATAATTCCCTTTTTTTAATTTTACTTTAAGTTTATAGATACATAACATTGTCTCTCCTATAATACACAATTACCAATTTTAATGTCTATTTTTTCTCCATTAAAACACTCAACCTTTTAAATCAGTTTTAGGGTTTTGAATTTTATCAATTTAAACACTCAACCTTTTATTAATTTTAATTAATTTTAAATAAAAGACCCAATTTTGAAATTTTAAATTTCAAAATTCAAAAAATATGAAATTTCAAAATTCAGCACAATTTCCCTCCCGTTCAGTTCTTTCTCCATCACATTTTCAGTTCTTCTTTCTCCATAATCGAATTTCTTCTTCTTAACCCAGCATATTTTGTTGGTTTCGTCTTTTTCTTCTCAATCCATCATCGTCATTTTCTTCTTAATATATCATCGTATTAACCCAGCATCTTTTTATTCTTAATTCATCATCAGTTCATCTTTTCTTCTCTTTTTTGTTTTTGTTAATTGTTCAATTACATCATAGTAATGGATCCGTTAGTTAATAGAAGGATATATGATTCCGACGATGAAAATTGGAAAGAAAATAGGAAAAAGTCTTTGCATGATCCTATGAATCTTCAGAAGGATTCAAACAAAGACTCTGGCGAAACATCAAAATCAAAGGTTGTCAAAATACAACAAAAAAAAAAGAAAAAAGAAGCAGCAAACATTGTTGTTAGGCCTACATTGTCTCGGGTTAGTATTTTGGTACTTTAAACTGTTGTTGAAATTAGTAAAAATTTTAAGGAATCAAGTGTGCTTGCTGATACATTTTGAATAAGTGTGTATAGTGTTTTAGATGATGAATTTATACATGAATTTGTTGTGTATCATAATATTTATATGTATCATGAAGTTTTAAAAATTGTTATAATGTATCATTCAATAAGTTTAATAACTGCGTCATCAACTGTGCTTGATGATACATATAGAATCAGTGTGTACAGTGTTTAGTCGATGTACTGATACATGTATTAGATATGTACCACATGTTATAATGTTTAGTCAATGCACTAATACATGTAGTAGATATGTATCACATGTTTTTCATGTAGTATGAATTTTTGAAAACTGATATCATGTATCATTAAGGTATTAGTTGTTTAGTTGATGTACTGATACATCTTTTGAAAATTGTTATAATGTATCATTCATTAAGTTTAATAACTGCGTCATCAACTGTGATTGATGATACATATAGAATCAGTGTGTATAGTGTTTAGTCGATGTTCTGATACATGTATTAGATATGTATCACATGTTATAATGTTTAGTCAATGCACTGATACATGTAGTAGATATGTATCACATGTTTTTCATGTAGTATGAATTTCTGAAAACTGATACCATGTATCAGTAAGGTATTAGTTGTTTTATTTAGTATTTATATTTCAATATCGTTATAATTTGATGTTTTATTTTCAAATTACAACCACTGAAGTACAAGATTAAAAAGATACCAACACATCCCATAAGGTTTGCTGTCAATTTTAACAACAATTTCCTAAAGGACTTTGAAAAATATATAGGGGAGAATGTTATCCAAATGTTTAAGGATACAATTTTCGGACCCTTTTTAGACATTTCTAAATGTAATTTTTAGGGCGAAATAACTAAGTGCTTATTGCTTTTAGAATTGGAACAAAGCAACCCTAATGTGTTGCATATCAGACATTCCAACGGGAATGTCCTGAAATTTGGTATAGATGAATTTGCATTATTAACAGGATTTAAGGTCAGAGGAAATACCAATGATTTCAAATACCCAGAACAAACTAATTGTATGCTTTTTCAAAAGTATTTTCCTGGTGCAGTCACTAGTGTTACAAAGCATCAACTAGTTCAACGGTTTAAGATGGTAATTGGGAGAACAATCAGGATGCACTCCAAATGTCTATACTGTTCTTTATTCATACATTTGTATTAGCTACTCTTGATAATACAGCTATATCTATTGTCGACTTTCTAATGGTTGAAGATGGTAGATATCAACATTTTCCTTGGGGTCAGCTATCATTTTCAAAACTAATTGGTTCACTTAGACAGGATTTTGATGTTAGTAAAAAGTTGTATCGATTATATGGGATGCCATATGCACTTAACGTTTAGATATACGAATGTGCATCCAATTTAAATTCTGAAATAGCTGCGAGAGAACGAAATGTCATCCCAAGAATGTGCAATTGGAGAGTTGTGTCTGAAAAGGCAAAGTTTGAAATGCTTATGTCTACCATTTTCCACGAGGTAAAATTTTATTTTTGTATATGGAATATCGTTATTTATGTCTTGTGATACATTATGAAATATTATTGTATTTAACAGTTAAATTATCTTATGTGTTGTGATACATTCAGAATGCATGTTCAAACATTGTCCCAACAACAGAGGAAATTGAAGCTTTTGACCTTGCTCAAGTTGAACATGCTCATTCTTCATCACTACCATTAGTACAACCAAATGAGGCAGGTGATTTTGACAATTTCTCCATAAAACCCCCCGAACAGTTATTGAGGACATATTCTAGAGTGTCTGATACATCTCCTCCACCACCGCCAAAAAGAAGAAAAAAAGGGATATTCCAAAAAAGAAGGTGTCAGAATAGAACCTGCCTGATCAATCAAATGTGTCTCCGACACCGGATGATGATGTACATGTTTCCATGTCAAATCTGCCTCAAAATTCGAATGCTGATGATGTACATGGTTCTGTTCCACAAGTGTCACCAAAATCGGCTGCTGATGTACATGGTTCTGTTCCAAACATGTCTCCGAACCCGGCTGCTGATGTTCATGGGTCTGCAGATTCACAGAATGTCAATAATATAATTTCACATATTGAAGAGTTGAAAGGACATTTGAAAACTTACGTAAGTAAATTATTTTGTTATTTTTAAACAAATTTTTTTATCCTAAATGTATCTACAATTTGTAGGTTGACAAGAAATTTGAAGAACTGATTATTTTGATAAAAGCAAATCACTCCCAGCTGATGCAATCTATAGGTAAGGAAAACATCAATTTTCAGGCTAATACAAGCACATTTCAGTCTGACAAACAAACATCTCAGCAAATACCAATTGATCTTTCTGATATGGGTGGTGTAGTTGAGGATGGTGCTGGTTTTTCTGGTAAAAATGGTGAACATCAAATCGTCGACGATGCAGGGGATGTCGTTGTGGATGGTGTTGGAGTTTCTGTAAATGAGGGTGAACAACTAGTCAGTGATACTCCAAAGGTAATGTTTATGATACATTGGACACTTTATTTTTCCATTTTAATGTATGTCGTGTATCATGCACATATAGTCAATGCTATGTATCATGGAAACTTTTTTTTTCATTTTATATTCTGTCATGTATCATGCATATTTACTCAATACTATGTATCATGTTATTATAACCAATGTTACGTATCAACACAAATTATATTAGCAATTTTTATTTCAAAACTGCATATTCAGGATGGTGACGCACATCAGTCGCACCAAGATTTAAATGAACATATCATGGAGCAAGATGTTGAAGACAATGTTCAACACAACATCCCTCATGTTTTGCCTGAAAAAACAACAACGGATGCATCGGTACATTTTTTTCAATTTTGATTTATGACACACAATTTCATTACACACAAATTTATTTTAAAAATCATTACATCATATTATACAGGAATCTTCCACTTCAACAACAATATCGCCATCAATTCAACAGCAATAGATGCGTTTATCAAAGATTTGGGTAAAGATCCTACTAATGCTAGACCATTATATTCTTACAATCCGCAGAATATAACTAGCAGCCAGTACTTGTTGACCGACAGTCAATTACCCACTAATATTTCAATAATGGAGATTGTTGTTAAAACCGATTCAGTCACTCACGCATAGAAATAGAATGCCTTCGAGAAGGATTCAATCTCCATATTGTACTTCTTTTGGGTCAAGCGAGAAGCGAAAAGAGAAATTGAATGATATGGCTCGACTCCATTTCCCGATCGAAGGATGTGGCATTACTGATCAAGTTTCGCCGAAACTTACTAAGGATTACATGAATTGGTTGTCAAGGGGGCTTCTAAAAAATCATAACAATAAGTAAGTTTTATACATTATTTTTGCAAGTGTTAGGCGTAATCATCTTTTATATAATTAATTCATGATAATTTGTTATATAAAAATTGTAATTAAGTGAGTGTTATGTGTCATGTACATATATTCAAAACTTATGTATCATATATGCAGGAACCCATCGCACGATAAATACAGATCAAAATCTTCTTCTTTTGGATTTACGATGATGGACTTTCTTGTTGCTTTTCCAATGAACAAGAATTGGTTTTATGCCATGTCACAGCCAAACAAATGTTGGTCTGATGAGGTAAAAATCTTAAACTATTTATCAAATATGTATCAGTCATAACTATATTATAATAACATGATACATTCTGTAGAAGTATCATACTATTTAATTAGCAATGATATATTCTGTAGAAGTATCATACTATTTAATTTGCAAAAGTATCATACTATATTCTAATAATTATATTTCCTTTTTATATTGTTTAGATGTATATTATTTCTTACTATGTTTTCATTTTGTTTATAGCACATCCATGTGATTTTTTACTACCTTCATAAAAAATCAAAACTTTGCAGCATGGATCAATACAGATACACAACAACCCATTGCTTGTTCATGTCACATTTAAAAAACTGTTATGATAGATATTACATGGACGATGATGATGATAGTTTTACTACACAAGAACATATTGATCGCGCTTCAGTTGTATCTGTACATGAGAGGTCAATAATTAACATCATCAAAGGGTTTGGAATACCAGCTGCTTTACCATGGCATCTTGTAGATGAGGTCTACATCACAATTAACTGTGATCAAGAATTCCATTGGGTGTTGGCTGTTGTTGAGTTGAAAAACAGGGTGATAAGGGTTTTTGACTCATCAATTAGCACAAGGAAAAAAATAATTCCTCATGAGATAAAAATGTTGTCTAAAATGCTTCCTTCATACCTACTTGACAGTGGATTTTTTGAAGAAAATGAACGCACAAAATTTGTTGATTGTCATGCATACAAAGACAACATTACTGGTTCACTTCTGGAGCCTCAAGTTCCTTTCATGATTGAATTTGCATAAGACATCCCTAAACAGGAATGCGATAGCCTGTAAGTATCAAGAATTTTTCATTTGTCCTTTTTAATGTATCATTAAGTTTTTAATTTATTCTGTATTTTTTTGTAGAGACTGTGGGTTATATGTTACTGCATTTGCCGAGTATATGAGTGACCAAATCAATATATCATATGTTGATTTTAGCCCTTATTACCTACGTCAAAGATATGGAGCATTGCTGTGGAGTTATGGAAGTGAGAAGGCTAAGTGCGGATATGTTAGCGACAATGATGATCCACCAAAATCCAGGGGCGTAGTCACACCACCACCAGAAGAAGATTTAGTTCACATAGTGTAGCATTTCATGATAAAACAATGTTTTAATGTTATATTTATTGTTTTTATATGTTATTGAATAACTATTTTGATCCTTTTTAATGTTATTTTTTTGGTTTTGTCAATTTCCATGAATATTTTTTTTAACATTACGTAACAAATATTTTTATCTTGAAAATATAAATATCAGACATAATATAGCGACACACAGGTTTAATTCCTTTAATAAAGTACAGTCAAAGTATTTATAATTAAACATAGAAATAAAGATTTTTAAATTTTTTATTTAATGGAGATGATACATTGGGCAAAACCAAATGATACATATATACCAAACACACACTAAAAATACCTGATACATTGTCTAAACCGTATGTATCATGTACACTATGTTACCCTATAATCCTTAAGTTTTACATGATATTTAGGTAAATTGAATAGCATAGTTATATGAATTGGTATTATTTTTTAAAAGTAAAGTTATTTACTGTATATTTCAAGAAAAGCATATCAAAAAAAAGCATTACACAAGTCAAATTATATAAAATCACATGATACATGATTTATAGTCATTGTAAAGTACACAATAACCTCAATAATATTTTGTATTTTTTATCTAATGGAGATGTATCATTGTGCAAAGCGAATGATACACATGTACCAAAAACACACACTACAATATGTATCATGTACAATATGTTACCTAATAATTCTTAAATTTATATATCTCAGTGTATCATAAGATTTATAAAATTTTATATTAAAAACAAATATTGACACAAGTATATTTATCAACACCAATAATAACAAAGTATTTATAATCAAAAGCACGACTTCAAATTTAATTACCACATGTTATTAAGTTTATTTATCTAAACAAAAGTGTTCAATTTGCAACTGTAATGAAAACTGAAATTCATTAAAATGTTTACGTTAAAAATTATTCTTGATATCATAGAAACATTATGACTAATTCACTTCTCTTTTGGGTAGAAAGTACAAGTTTTTTGTTGTGTCTCCTTCTTGTCCACATTGTCCACAACAGTTTGTGTTCACCGAAATCTTTTCATCTGCATTTTTTCTTCTTCTTTTTCTTGGTCGTCCAAATGATCTTCTGTATCTAGGTGGATACACTGTTTCAGCTACCAATTTTTAGGATCTTACCAATCTTCCTTATCTGGCATTGATACCATTGGAATTTCATATGTTTTTGCCAATGCATCAGGCTTGTAATAATCAGAGCAATACGGATTCATATCGGTGACATTCTTTTATTTTCAATACAGTGATTGCATGTGAACAAGGTATCTCATCTAGTTGAAATATACCACAAGAACATACTTTTCGCTCAAGACAAACAATATATCTTCTTCCATTTTCATAAACTGAGAAAATAAATTCAGATGATTGAACAACCTATGTACATTAAAAATTTAAATAGATAATTTTTAAAAAACAAATCATGTTAAAATATGCAGAATGATACAGTGAATTAGATATATATTATAAAGTATTATATAATGATACATACCTCCATTTTTGAACTTTTAGCCGCGTTTATAATCAACAATTCCTCAAATTTTCTACCTAAAGTGTCCTTTGTGTATGAGGCTACTTCTCTGTTTTTGCAATGCCAAGATCCAAAAAGAATTCTAACCTCTTCCAAGAATTCTAATATAGTTAATTGGCGTGCTTCAACAAGACAACCATTGATACATTCTGCAATGTTCGAAGTCATCATTCTACCTCTGTTTACTGTTGCATGAACTCTTGACCACTTTTCGTAACCTGCATATTCAAGGTACTCCGTAACCCTGTGATCAATTCTATCAACCTTAGCCATCAACTTATCAAAATCTTCCTTTCTATATGCCTTGTCCATAGAGTAGAATAGATCACTTATGGTCTTTCTGCGCCTTTTGAAGTTTCCACATAGATTCTTCCAAAGATGCCAGATGCATGCATAATGAGGTACATTGGGGAACACAATCCTCACACTCTTCATGATACTCTCATTTCTATCTGAAAGAACACACATATCTTTTCTATCGCCAAATTCATGTTTGAACTGTTCGAAAAACCATGTCCACGAACAATCATTTTCGGTGTCAACAACATCACAAGCCAATGGAAATATGCAACCTGATTACACACACATTATATTATTTGATACGTAATATATAAAAACACATCATTACTATAAATAAAAAATACATGCGCCATCAAGTGTGCTTGCTGATACAAATGTCCTTTTGTAAGCTCCACTCAGATGTGCACCATCCACAACAACTACTGGCTTGCAGTTTTTAAATCCCCTAATGAATGGTCTTAAGGCGATGAACAGATACATAAATTCATCCTCTTCAGTCTTATGCATTCTTATATAAGAATTTGGATACACAGTTTTTAACATGTGTATGTATCGCGGCATCCGTCTATATCCTACAGATGGTTTTCCCCTAATCATGGAGAGTGCACGTTCTTTAGCACGCCATGCTTGCTGGTAAGATATTTCAACCCCATAATATTCTCTAATATCATCAATTATATATCTTGGAGTATAAATTCGTTTATAATTGACCAATTTTGGAGCAGTCACTCCACTTACAAATTCGACTAGCTTGGACTTTGGTTAATACCCTCTCCCTCATCGGACAAGTATGTTCACTATTGAAATTTCTAACAATGAATATATCAGATTTTTTCCTGCAGGACGCCTTCATAGTCCAACCACATTTGTCTGAAAAGCATACGAACACATAGCTGCGTACATTTTTTAAGCATATTAATACATATATCAATTGCATATATTCAACAATAATGTTTAAAGTAATCAAACAATGAATTACACAAAAAAGTATCAACCAGTTTTTAAGAAAAGTATCAATATTAATGAAAAGTATCCACTAGTTGTGATATGACTGTTTAAATTGATACAGTCCTTACTATGTCAGTAGTTGTACATTAAAGTATCAAAATAGTTATTTCAATGTATCAAAACAAATTACTGAAATGGTGATACATTAAAATATAAAAGAACAAATGATACATGCAGGTTTTTCATTTAAAATAGTAATGTTTCATGTACTAATTAAATATAAAAGAACAAATTATACCTTAAAATATCAAAACACTGTCATACCTTTGTTGATCAGACCTCTTTATTTTGCAATTGAAGTTGTTCTTTATCTTATATTTCGTCATCACATCTACAAGTGTTGCTTTATCCTTATATATCTGAGATGTCTTCACATCAACAATATCTGAATTGATTATAACATTTGCAACTCCAACTTCTGCATTTTCAGGTGAATCAAATAAGCTAGTTTCAACCATTGTCGAAGTCTGTGTATCATGTGTTGTGCCTTCCACACACGTTATTTCTCCACTTGTTCCATCAAAGTTATGTACAGTACCACTATTCTTTTCAATTGTGTCAATACATAATGGATACACTGAAAATCCAGGCTCGTTTTTTTTTCCAGTTCAAAATATAGTTTTACACTCATATCGTTCTTAAGTTTCATCGGATAGGAGTTACCTTGTACAATGTATCGAATTTCAATTTCTTTCCTTGATACATCAATATCCAACTCGGCTGCAATTGATGCTTTGAGATTATAAAATGAAATTGAATCTCCAACAACAATTCCATCAATTTTGTAACTTTCATACTGCAATTCGTTCACCCAAATTCCGGAATGTCTCATCAAAATCGAACTATTCATCTTGAAAAATCCACTGTAACAACAATAAAATTACTGTAGTTCAAAATTTAACAGATTGTTCATAAAAAATGTTTTCAAAATAGATGATATAATCTTTGATTTTCAAAATTTGAAATTAATATCCAATTACGTGCTGATTTTATGTTGATTAATGATCTGTTACCTTAAATTAAGTTGTTTTAGTAACAACAATAATTGTACCATTTTTCCCCCATTTTTTTCTTAACAGTTTAAACTTACCATGTATCATTTACCATGTATCACTAGAGTCTAAAGTATCACGGCACAACAAATTTAAGGAGTTTTTTATAAATACTAAATTTGTCGGGACAGAATGTAATTATTGAATTACACTATGGGATTCCTTAAATTTTTACTATTAGTTATATAAAATTCACAACGACCCAACCTACTAACCCACTTTAAGAAATCGGGTTTTGCATCTCTTTGAGTGTTTTCTTCTTCCTTCAATTTATTGACTCATTAAAAAAATACATCATAAATATTGAACTGCTAAACACTAAATTGTTGAATCTACTACTACTTAACCAACATACAAAAGCAATTTTGTGTCGTTAATAACTCAAAATCACCATAAAAGATGGTCATTGCCGTAACATTTGACCGGACTAATTCATAAAACATCATCAAAATTAATTATTTTTAATTTCTTGCAGAACATTATAATAACTCAAACATCAAAATATAATTATATACACAATTACTTTCATGCATACAGTAATCAGCAAAAAGTTCAACTTCAAATTGTTTAAAGCCTTACTAGAAGAGTTTTATTTACCTTAAACTGGGTCAGCGGAATGATATTTTTCTTTTTGCACTTATAAGAAAAATATTAAAAAATGTTATGGAGAAATGGCTTCACAATTTATTCAAAATTCTTACTAATAATATCCTTTTGTTACCGTCCCCCTCCTGCATTTCACATTTCTTAATTTCTATATCACTTCATGGTGTCATATTGCATTGCATCCCATTACATCCTTCATTCTTAATGTTTATGTGTTTTATTGGTGGTTGGAAAGTACTTGATATTTGATTACCTCTATTTGACGAACTTGATCTTGTTTGTTACTGATATTGTGAGTGCCTTTTTGTGAAATTTGTGATTGTTGAATATTGAGTTTGTAGTTGAGGATGTGCAAATTTGTTAAAATGATTTTGATGAGCTGGATGCTATGAAAACTGTGAATTGTTAGGTTGGGCTGAATTTTATGCAGGTTGTAGTTGTGGAGGTTCGGTTGGTGTGTAAGGAGTAACTGTATTTTATCCACTTAGATTGTGTTTAGAAGTTTACTTGCTGGGTACCGTGTGGTTTGGTACTCATCCCTGCTACTATAATTTTTTTAGGTTACTAGCCCGGACTTTGTGATAGTTTCCTTCTTCTTGTCTAAGTCTTCTTGTGGAGAATTGTGATATAACCGCTTATTATAACATCATACCTTCTTACTCCTATTTATGATCTTGTTTTATTCTAGAAACATGTTCATTTGAGACAAACATTTCTTTTGAATCAATTGTAATACTTTAGAGGCTTGTACACGTGACAACCAGATTTTGGGTGTGTTTTGAATTGATTCTGAAATTTATTCATTTATTGTAATGGTTGAGTTTTAGGCTGACTAGTCTTGTTGGGATAATATGAGTGTCATCACGTCCATTTTTTAATCGTGACAACATGGTATCAGAGCCCAAGATTCATAGGTCTCACGTGTGTACAAGTTGAGTCTAAGTAGAGTCTCAAGGATCGATACAGAGACGTCTGTACTTATCTTCGAGAGGCTATGGTGACTTTCAGGAAAAATCTTCACTTTATAAATCTCTATCGTGCGTCCTTGGTCTGATTTTTTTTCTTATCACTTCATTCTACTCTCTCGATGTTATTTGATGACTCGTGTGTGGTTCCTTATGTGAGTAGTTGATGTCGTGTATGATTTTAATGTTAAATATGATATTAAGACGAAAGTAATGTACTTATGGAAAATATGTGTGGTTAGATTTAGAATGTTCAACAATTTGAAAGGGTTGTGTAAGGTTAGTTACCCTAGTAAAAAAATAGTATTTGTGTGGTTCGATAATTGGAAGTGGACGAATTAAATTGATAGCAAGATAATGAACAATGCAACTTGAGTAAACTCAGTTAGTAAAGTTGTGATAACATGTATGAATTTCGTAGCGAATGAGGAGAATGATGTTGGACCAATTTAGTTAAGAATCACTATTGGAGTTTCATAAATTGGGTGAATGTTAAGATGGATCATAGAACGACTACTACAATAGTATTGATGTTTACTTGTGTAGAGTTATAGAGTGTCTTGCTCATATTATTGACCTGATCTACGAAGGGATGCATATCGCTTTAGACGAGAGACCAAGCAAATTCGGTAGTTTATGTTAGTTACTTAATGGGCAGAAATGTGTAGGCTATTTGGGTTCAATCTTCTCGGTAGGTAAGATGTGTTCTAGTGGTGGATCTATGTTACGACCCAAATCGGGGACGCGACTGGCACCCATATTCACCCTCCTATGTGAACGAACCAACCAATCTAAACCTTATCATTTCAATTTATATCAACAGAAAATAATGCGGAAGACTTAACTCATTAATAAAAACAATTCAAACTATTATTATTATCCCCAAAATCTGGAAGTCATCATCACAAGAACATCTATGATCAAATTACTAAACTAAGAATGTCTAAGAAGCTAAAACAAGTAAAAGCTAGTCCATGCCGGAAGTTCAAAGCATCAAGACTTGAAGAAGAAGATCCAGTCCAAGCTAGACGCATTAGCTCACCCTGAATTTCCGATGGAGTGAAGACTGGCTAGATCTACTGTTGAGTTGAAGACGACGGCACGTTTGCTGCACTCCACAAATAACAAAGAAGAAAACATAAAAGTAGGGGGTCAGTACAACCACAAGTACTGAGTAGATATCATCGGCCAACTCAAAATAGAAGATAATATATATCAAGTAATATTATAAATCAACTATAAACTCAACATGTAGCAACAACAAGTATTATAATCATCAATAAATACCATCAAGTTCATCCATGAGGGCTCAAGCCTCAATACCATACTCATTTGGGAATTAAGTTCATTATGTTGAGTATATTATCATCTTTCAAGATTCATTATCTTTCTTCCTCTTGTGTCGGTACGTGACACTGCGATCCCCTACTACTATGTGTTGGTACGTGACACTCCGATCCCCTAATTCTATGTGTCGGTTCGTGACACCCGATCCCCTATATGTGTCGGTACGTGACACTCCGATCCCCTATATGTGTCGGTACGTGACACTCCGATCCCCTATATGTGTCGGTACGTGACACTCCGATCCCCTAATTCTA
Source organism: Solanum corneliomulleri (assembly GCA_027704805.1). Taxonomy (NCBI): domain Eukaryota; kingdom Viridiplantae; phylum Streptophyta; class Magnoliopsida; order Solanales; family Solanaceae; genus Solanum; species Solanum corneliomulleri. The sequence continues at coordinate 8,457,278 of JAKWIY010003054.1, read as the reverse complement.
CGTGTCGGTTCGTGACACCCGTCCCACTAATACTATGTGTCGGAACGTGACACTCTGATCCACTAATACTATGTGTCGGAACGTGACACTCCGATCCACTAATACTATGTGTCGGAACGTGACACTCCGATCCACTAATACTATGTGTCGGAACGTGACACTCCGATCCACTAATCTCATTCTATCCGTTCATCAAGCCTTCTCTATACCAAGGCATCATCAATCCCATTACTTTAATTCATCAAGCCTTCTTTTATACCAAGGCATCATCATCAATAACGTAGATTAAAGTTTCTTTCAAGATTTGGGATTCAATAGTTTTCATCATGCTTGTTTTATCAAAATCACATTATCATATCCATGCAAGCATACAATTAAGCATATAGCAGGGTTTACAATACAATCAATACATATCATTCACTATTAAGAGTTCACTACGTATATCGTAAAAACCATAACCTACCTCCACCGAAGGATTGGAATCAGCAAGCGACTTCCCCAAGCTTTGATATTCTTCTTCCTCGTTCGACTCTCTCAATCGATCAATCTCTCTCTCTCTTTTCTTTTGTTTTGTTTTATTCAAACCCTCTTTCTTTTACCCTAATTATCATATAATTAAGTGTAAAAGAGGACAATAGAACCCACTAATTAACTTAAGGTTACCTCTTTTAACCCCCAAGTAATTAGACTTATTAATATTAACCCTCTAACTTTGTAATTAAGGAAAGAATAGTCCAAAACGTCCCTTAAAACGTGTAAAGAAATCCAATTCTGCCTGGGATTTGCGCAACCTGTGACGGCCCGTCGTGCCTGCGACGGTCCATCACGCAGGTCGTCGTAAGGACCAGAACCTCCCTGTTCCGCTACGGAGTCTGTGACGGTCCGTCACACCCGTGACGGTCCGTCCTGCACTTCCGTCACGACGATCAGAGACTCGTTTCCCGTACCAAATTCTCAAAAGTTGAAGTGTTTTGCAACGGAAACTCACGATGGTTCGTCGTAGCTGTGACGGCACGTCCTGCAGGTCCGTCACAGATTACAGAGAGTCGATTTTCAGTACCAGTTTCAGAATTCCTAAGTATATTGAGACGAGACCCTGCGACGGTCCGTCGTGCCTGTGACGGTCCGTCGTGGGGTCCGTTGCCTCAGCCAATTTTCCAGAAATAAAATCTGCTGCTCAGAACGACTAAACAGGTCGTTACAATAGATACCAATTTACCCATCGTTCGTCCCCGAACGATCAAAAGAAGAAAAACAATGGCGAAAAGGAGTACCTGAATCTGTAAACAGATGTGGGTATTTTTCTTGCATATCTGCCTCCTTCTCCCAAGTAGCCTCTTCAACCGGTCGATTCTTCCATTGAACTTTGATGGATGCAATCTCTCTCGACCTCAATTTGCGAACTTCTCTATCTAATATAGCAACTGGTTCCTCCTCATAATTCAAATTCTCATCAAGCAAAACTGAATCCCAACGGATAATGTAGTTTCCATCTCCGTGGTATCTTTTCAACATGGACACATGAAATACCGGATGCACTCCGGACAGCCCTGGAGGCAAGGCCAATTCATAAGCCACCTCCCATATTCGCTTAAGCACTTCAAATGGTCCAATATACCTTGGACTTAGCTTACCCCTTTTTCCAAACCGCATCACCCCTTTCATGGGTGAAACCTTCAACAAGACTTGTTCACCTTCCATGAACTCCAAGTCTCTAACCTTTCGATCCGCATATTCCTTTTGTCTACTTTGAGCCGCTAAAAGCTTTTCTTGAATAGCTTTCACCTTCTCCATAGAATCTCTCAACAGATCAGTCCCCCAAGGTCTAACTTCAAAGGCATCAAACCAACCAATGGGAGACCTACATCTCCTCCCATACAATGCTTCAAATGGAGCCATGTCAATGCTGGAGTGATAGCTATTATAGTATGAAAACTCTGCCAAAGGTAAGAAGCTATCCCAATGGCCACCAAACTCTATCACACACGCACGAAGCATATCCTCCAACACTTGAATCGTTCGCTCAGACTGACCATCAGTCTGAGGGTGAAACGCAGTACTAAGGTCCAACCTAGTACCTAATTCCGCATGCAATGTTCTCCAAAACTTAGAAGTAAACTGCGTAGCTCTATCTGATATTATGGAGAGTGGAATCCCCATGTAATCGAACAACCTCTGAGATGTAGATTTTGGCTAACTTCTCTGCATTGTAGGTCACCTTGACCGGAATAAAGTGAGAAGACTTAGTTAACCTATCAACAATCACCCAAATGGAATCAAACTTACCCAATGTCTTTGGAAGACCAACCATGAAGTCCATCGCGATTCTCTCCCACTTCCATTCAGGAATGGGCATCCTTTGAAGTGTTCCTCCGGGCCTCTGGTGTTCATACTTCACTTGTTGACAATTTGGACATTTGGCAACAAACTCAACAATATCTCGCTTCATTCTACTCCACCAGAAGTGTTGCTTTAGGTCACGATACATCTTGGTTGCACCAGGATGTATAGAATATCCGGAACTATGAGCCTCTGTAAGAATAGTGGTGATCAAATCATCGATGCGGGGTACACATACCCTTCCCTTAATCCTCAAAACACCTTCCCCATTGATTGTTGCTTCCTTAGCCTCTCCTTGCAACACTTTATCTCGAATTCACCTTAGTTTCTCATCATCAAACTGTTTCCCCTTAATCTGGTCAAGAAAAGAAGATTTTGCCTCTACACAAGCTAACAATCCTCCCTTCTCATTTATTTCTAACCTCATAAGGTCATTAGCCAGAATCTGCACCTCTCTATCCAATGGGCGTCTAGAAGCTTGCAAATGAGCTAGACTTCCCATGCTTCCGGCCTTTCTACTCAAAGCATCCGCCACAATATTTGCTTTTCCCGGATGGTACAAGATCGTGATGTCGTAGTCCTTCAGTAGTTCCATCCATCTCCTCTGTCTCAAGTTCAAATCTTTCTGAGTGAAGACATACTGTAGACTACGATGATCCGTATAGACCTCACACTTAACCCCATATAAATAGTGTCTCCATTGCTTTAATACAAACACTACCGCGGCCAATTCCAAGTCATGAGTTGGATAGTTTCGTTCATGCACCTTTAATTGCCTCGAAGCATAAGCAATTACACTCTTCTCTTGCATTAGCACTGCACCCAACCCAGAATAGGATGCATCACAATAAACAATGAAGTTCTTACCCTCTACTGGCAAGGTAAGGATAGGTGCGGTAGTCAACAAAGTCTTGAGTTTCTGAAAGCTTTCCTCACACTCATCCGACCATACAAATGGAACATTCTGCTTAGTCAAGTTCGTCAATTGGGAAGCAATAGAAGAGAATCCCTTGACAAATCGGCGGTAGTAGCTAGCTAGACCCACAAAACTCCTTATTTCTGACACGTTTGTACGTCTTACCCAATTCTTCACTGTCTCAATCTTGGATGGATCCACCATCACTCCATCCTTAGAAACTACGTGTCCCAAGAAGGACACTGAATCTAGCCAAAACTCACACTTGGAGAATTTCGCATAAAGCTTTTTCTTCCTCAACAACTCTAACACCATTCTCAAATGCTCCTCATGTTCCTTCTTACTCTTGGAGTATATCAGTATATCATCAATAAACACAATCACAAAGAGGTCCAAATATGGCTTGAAAATCCCGTTCATCAAGCTCATGAAAGCAGCAGGGGCATTCGTAAGACCAAAAGACATTACCACAAATTCATAGTGCCCATACCTAGTTCGAAAAGCAGTCTTTGGCACATCCGGTGCTCGTATTTTCAATTGGTGATAACCGGACCTCAAGTCAATTTTTGAGAAGACACAAGCACCTTGTAACTGATCGAACAAGTCATCAATGCGAGGAATGGGGTACTTGTTCTTAATAGTTACCTTGTTCAGTTGTCTGTAGTCTATGCACATCCGAAAACTCCCATCCTTCTTCTTCACGAACAAAACCGGAGCACCCCAAGGAGACGCACTTGGTCTAATGAAGCCTTTACTCAACAACTCTTGAAGTTGTGCCTTTAACTCTCTTAACTCCGCGGGAGCCATTCTATAAGGGGGTATAGAAATGGGGCGAGTACCCGGTTCAAGATCAATACAGAAGTCAATATCCCTATCCGGTGGCATACCAGGAAGATCTGCAGGGAACACATCCGAAAATTCACGGACTACCGAAACTGACTCGATTGAAGGAACTTGAGTAGTGTCATCCTTGAGATGTGCCAAGAAAGCTAAACACCCCTTACTAACCATTCTCCTAGCACGAAGATAGGACACGATACGAACCGGATTGGAAGTGTAGTCGCCCTCCCACACTAACCGATCTGCCCCAGGCTTGGCTAACGTCACTGTTTTAGCATTACAATCCAAAATCGCAAAGTTTGGATAAAGCCAAGTCATACCCAGAATTACATCAAAGTCACCCATTTCTAAAATAACCAAATCTACATAAGTGTTGCTCCCCACAAAATTCACCAAACAAGACCTATATACCTTTTCAACTATCACAGACTCACCCACCGGAGTAGAAACACGAATAGGTGTGTCAAGTAATTCACAATGTAAATTTAGACCATTAGCAAATGATGAAGATACATATGAAAACGTGGAGCAAGGGTCAAATAATACAGAAGCCATGCAATCACAAATCAAAAGGTTACCTGTGATGACAGCATCTGATGCCTCCGCTTCAGATCTCCCAGGAAAAGCGTAACAATGGGCCCCATTATTTGTCTGTCCGTTTCCCCTACCATATTGCGTAGTAGTGGCTCCAGTTTGCCCATCTCCTCGGCCGTTTTGGTGACCACCATTACCTCGACCACCACGTCCTCCAGAAAAACGGCCTCTACCATGACCACCTCTACCTCTAGCTATTGGGGGTCTGTAACTCTGTTTTGGACAATTCCTCCGAATATGTCCAATCTCCCCACATCCATAACACTCTCTGGAGTCAGGCATAGGTCTCTCGGAGAAGTGTTGACCGTTCTGAGGTGGACCCCCAACTACAGTCTGTAGTGAAGACTGAATTGGTCAAACTGAGTAGCCTCCAGAACTCTGTCCTCTAGTATACGAACCGTTGAACTCACCTCCCTTTCGAAACCTTTTGGATGTCGATGTCGTGGTGAAGTCATCTGGCTTCACTCCTTCCACCTCTACCACAAAGTCTACCACCTCTTGGAAGGATTTTGCCGTAGCCGCTACCTGTAAGGCCGAAATCTGCAATTCTGACCTCAACCCCTTCACAAAACGGCGAATCCGTTCTTGTGGACTGAAACAAAGTTGGGTGGAATATCTGGATAGTGCGCGAAATTTAGCCTCATATGCGTTAACTGTCATCCTTCCTTGCTCTAGACTCAAGATCTCATCCCTTTTTCTATCTCTCAAAATCCTTGGGATATACTTCTCCATAAACAAGCTAGAGAATGATTCCCAAGTCATAGGTGGTGCCTCTGTTGGTTGACACTCAACATGTGACCGCCACCACATTTTGGCGTTCCCTTGAAACTGATAACTCACGAACTCAACACCAAAACGTTCTACTATCCCCATCTTGTGTAGTAGCTCATGACAGTCAACCAGAAAATCGTAGGCATCCTCTGATTCTGCACCCTTAAAGACTGGAGGTTTCAATTTCAAGAACTTACTGAAAAGTTCATGCTGATCATTTGTCATTATAGGCCCAGTAGTCAGACGTGGAAATGTGCCCATCTCCAATGATGCATCCATACGAGGAGCCCCAGCAGCAGCATGTCGTATCTCTGAAACCGAAGGTGTTGGTGTAGAAACCACTGGAGGTGCCTGACCCTGATCAGATAACCCGTTAAGATAAGCAAGTACTTGGTTGATCATCTCTGGGGTAGGTTGGGGTGGCAATTCCTCATTTTGCACTTGTTCGTTCTCCCCTTCCTCACCCTCTCTTATCACCTCCTCAGTCGGTGGAGGAGTCACCGCCCTAGTATCAGATGGGCTAGGTGCTCGTCCTCTTCCTCTAGAGGACGTCCTCCAACGACCTCTTCCACGGCCTCTTGCCGCTGTTCTTCCTCGAGCCACAGCCCCAGTGGCTGGCTCAGTCGTTTCTTGTCTTTCCGTTGTTGCTGCTGGTGCGGTCGTTGCTCTAGTTCTAACCATCTGCGAAATGGAGTGAAGATGGTCAGATACCAATTTGTATCACCTAGATACCAATTGGACTCAAGTAGTAGCACGAAAGAAAGAATGAAAGAATGGAATTTTCATAAAGTCTTATAGCCTCTCAAAGAAAAGTAAAGGCGTCCCCTTACCGTTCCTTAAGACTCTACTAGACTCGTTCTTCTGTGATGAGACCAATGAACCTAATGCTCTGATACCAAGTTTGTCACGACCCAAATCGGGGACGCGACTGGCACCCACATTCACCCTCCTATGTGAGCGAACCAACCAATCTAAACCTTATCATTTCAATTTATATCAACAGAAAATAATGCGGAAGACTTAACTCATTAATAAAAACAATTCAAACTATTATTATTATCCCCAAAATCTGGAAGTCATCATCACAAGAACATCTATGATCAAATTACTAAACTAAGAATGTCTAAGAAGCTAAAACAAGTAAAAGCTAGTCCATGCCGGAAGTTCAAGGCATCAAGACTTGAAGAAGAAGATCCAGTCCAAGCTAGACGCATTAGCTCACCCTGAATTTCCGATGGAGTGAAGACTGGCTAGATCTACTGTTGAGTTGAAGACGACGGCACGTTTGCTGCACTCCACAAATAACAAAGAAGAAAACATAAAAGTAGGGGGTCAGTACAACCACAAGTACTGAGTAGATATCATCGACCAACTCAAAATAGAAGATAATATATATCAAGTAATATTATAAATCAACTATAAACTCAACATGTAGCAACAACAAGTATTATAATCATCAATAAATACCATCAAGTTCATCCATGAGGGCTCAAGCCTCAATACCATACTCATTTGGGAATTAAGTTCATTATGTTGAGTATATTATCATCTTTCAAGATTCATTATCTTTCTTCCTCTTGTGTCGGTACGTGACACTGCGATCCCCTACTACTATGTGTCGGTACGTGACACTCCGATCCCCTAATTCTACGTGTCGGTTTGTGACACCCGATCCCCTATATGTGTCGGTACGTGACACTCCGATCCCCTATATGTGTCGGTACGTGACACTCCGATCCCCTATATGTGTCAGTACGTGACACTCCGATCCCCTAATTCTACGTGTCGGTTCGTGACACCCGTCCCACTAATACTATGTGTCGGAACGTGACACTCCGATCCACTAATACTATGTGTCGGAACGTGACACTCCGATCCACTAATACTATGTGTTGCAACGTGACACTCCGATCCACTAATACTATGTGTCGGAACGTGACACTCCGATCCACTAATCTCATTCTATCCGTTCATCAAGCCTTCTCTATACCAAGGCATCATCAATCCCATTACTTTAATTCATCAAGCCTTCTTTTATACCAAGGCATCATCATCAATAACGTACATTAAAGTTTCTTTCAAGATTTGGGATTCAATAGTTTTCATCATGCTTGTTTTATCAAAATCACATTATCATATTCATGCAAGCATACAATTAAGCATATAGAAGGGTTTACAATACAATCAATACATATCATTCACTATTAAGAGTTCACTACGAATATCGTAAAAACCATAACCTACCTCCACCGAAGGATTGGAATCAACAAGCGACTTCCCCAAGCTTTGATATTCTTCTTCCTCGTTCGACTCTCTCAATCGATCAATCTCTCTCTCTCTCTTCTTTTGTTTTGTTTTATTCAAACCCTCTTTCTTTTACCCTAATTATCATATAATTAAGTGTAAAAGAGGACAATAGAACCCACTAATTAACTTAAGGTTACCTCTTTTAACCCCCAAGTAATTAGACTTATTAATATTAACCCTCTAACTTTGTAATTAAGGAAAGAATAGTCCAAAACGTCCCTTAAAACGTGTAAAGAAATCCGATTCTGCCTGGGATTTGCGCAACCTGTGACGGCCCGTCGTGCCTGCGACGGTCCGTCACGCAGGTCGTCGTAAGGACCAGAACCTCCCTCTTCCACTACGGAGTCTGTGACGGTCCGTCCTGCACTTCCGTCACGACGATCAGAGACTCGTTTCCCGTACCAAATTCTCAAAAGTTGAAGTGTTTTGCAACGGAAACTCACGACGGTTCGTCGTAGCTGTGACGGCACGTCCTGCAGGTCCGTCACAGATTACAGAGAGTCGATTTTCAGTACCCAGTTTCAGAATTCCTAAGTATATTGAGACGAGACCCTGCGACGGTCCGTCGTGCCTGTGACGGTCCGTCGTGGGGTCCGTTGCCTCAGCCAATTTTCCAGAAATAAAATCTGCTGCTCAGAACGACTAAACAGGTCGTTACAATCTAACGAACTTTCATGATGTGATACTAGTGGTATATGAAAACGGACACATTGATTGTTAAAGCGTGAATATAAAATACTTAAGGAATTATCGATTGTACCACATGATCGTATAACGAGATTCAATATTTCATTCATACTCAATTGAGAAAACAACTAGCTTTTTCACCACGGACAAATAAGTTAAGCATTGTTTGTAAGGGGAATCTTAGTGGTGGATCCTTGGTATAGTATAAATATATTTAGGTTGTGAAGTGTATTCCAAAGGTTTTAGATGAGGGCTGGTAATTTCATCGTAAGGTCCAAGAAAGTAAATCAATATTGAATGACCATCTTATGGGTAAAGGATGTCCTAAAGAGTATACTTATGTGAAGGCAATTGAGAATTTTTGTAAGAAAGTATGCAAGGAATTAGGTTAATCCTTTTAATATGATTGGTATAACTGGGTTTAAGGTGTCATTTGGGTGAAAAGGTTGACCCTTTGGTGATGGCAAGGGCTAACAAAGAATAATGATAATAAAATTTTGTGATCGATTGTGAATGAGATGCAACTATATGATGAGGATTGATGGTTCAACGAATTCTGTATTGTAATGACAACTTGCAAGTATTTAAGGTTGTGGCTTAATACTAATTGGTGAGTAGCTTAGTTGCATGAAAAGTTGTAGGGGGTGCTGAGACACCACGAGAATAAAATTGAAATGAACTAGAGTCATAAATGAAAAGAGTTGGTGGGAGATAGTTCAGCCTTTGAAAAGAGGCGATGACCACAAGGATAGTTACTCAGATTGTAAGAGACAAACATATATCTTCAGAAGATTGAGAATTGAGTTTAGATATACGTGATCTCACCCATTTTGCTCTGGTATGGTAATATATAGTGTCATAGGATCATCAGATTGGTTAAAGCTATTGGATAAAACAATGTGCCCAACTTTTCATACCACTTTGATGGATAAAAATTACCTTTAACAATTACCTTCACATTTGAAGGAACATCTTAAAAACTCATAGTGTTCTTTCTTTTAATTACCATAATGATAATACATATAAACACTTGTCATTTTTTAGACAAATTAATACACTGCTACCACATTCACATAAGAGAATGGAGGCAAATTAATTAGGTAAATTTCATGACTTTCAGTCAAAAGTATAAAATATTATGTTATTCATCATCATATCATCACTATAGTGCACTAGAACTTAACCCAATGTCTTACCTATATAAAGACACCTTTGGTCATAAATCAATGGGACTTGAACCCAACTTCTTATTATCATGGTGCACCAAGACTTTAACACGATACCTTACACACTTAGTGCGGTGAAACATGAATTTACCGTCTTACCCTCAACCAAATGTATTTCCAAAAAAAAATAATTATCGAAAATTATAAATATAATCTCAACTTTACTTAATGTACAAGAAAAATGAACAAAATCAATTAATTAGAACAACATGTTAGAATCATATAAAAGTCCCAAGTTAATATAAATTCAAATATTTTAATAGTCCCTCTCAACATTGTTATGAAGATTATTATTATTTTACTAATCATTTTAGAATAACTACAAAACAAGCTTTGTTAATACAAATAATATATAGGTTATAAAGTATACCATGCAACAAAAAAATTGCTAGAATAATTCATAAAAATCACCTACCATTGATTCTTAACGGAGAATGAGCAACTCGTGCTGATAACGTGTTGCAAAACATAAGAACAAAAGAATAATTTAAAGATGAAGACAAGAAGAATATAAGACAAAAATATGAGATAACTTTCTTTCTTTCAAGTATTCACCCAATCTTCAAGTTTCTACAATATGAAACCTTATGCCTCTATTTATGATGTAACATGGAGGCATACAAAAAGGTTAGCCATAAACATGACATTAACATGAATATAATGAAGAGGTTATGAAAATAAAAGGTTACAAAATTAATGGTTAATAAAGTTAGGGGTTATGAAGGTTATGATTACGTTCATAATGGAGGAAGTTATGTAGTAATATCTTGGTATATTGGGCATCTAAATTATATTACTTTATAACATAAAAGACTTTGAAAAAAATTAAAAATTAAAAATGTTATAACTTCCCAAAAAAAAGGGAATCACACATCCTATTTTTTGGAACCGTTTAAGAAGTATAATATAATAAAAAGTTTTATTTTCAAAATATATATTTTAGATATTATTTTTTAAAAAAACTAATTAACTTCTCAATTCAAAATTTAAATAATTCTATAAAAGACATTAAAAATAATTAAAAATGTTATAACTTCCAAAAAAAAAAATGTTTTAAAATAATAATAATAATAACAATAACAATAAGAATAATAAGAACGTTTATATCTAAAAGTTATATTTAGATATTTATTTTTTAAAATTATTTCTTAAAAACTAATTAATTTCTCAATTCAAAATTTAAATATTTCTATAAAAGACTTTTAAAATAATTAAAATTCAAAAATGCGATAACTTCCCATATGAAAAGGAATTAATTACACACCCTATTCTTTAGAAATATTTTGAAATTATTTTTGTATCTTTTGAAACTTCTGGCTATGTGGATAAAATTTATTTCTGTCTTTTCTATAACTTTTTAATTGTTACTTAATTCTAAATCAAATATTAAAGAATCTAAAATCGGTTATTTCTTTATTGTTTACATGTTTTTTTAAAAAATATATTTATTTTTAAATTTGATTTTTTAAATACTAAAATTTCAAGATTATTTGTGGCGTTGATACGTATGTTGTTTTCCCTCTTCTATTATATATAGATAGATTTTATAATCAAATATTAAAGACTCTAAAATTGGTTATTTCTTTATTGTTGATTAAGTGTGAATGGAAAAAGAAAAGAGGGAATATGAAAAATGAGAGAACTATTTTGGAGGGAATTTGAAAAGTCATTTGAAAATGAAAAGTATTTCTCCCATATCGGCAAAAAAAAGGAAAATTGTTGTCCTTATATAAGGAAACACTTACATTACTTTTTAAAGAGCTAAGAAGAAGATGCTCCCTCGCGCCGTCGTCGGCATCGAGCATAATCAGTTTTTGTTACTGTTAATATTATCTCTTATAAATTTGCGGGATAAAACGGATCTGAACAGATTTCTCTGAACATATACGTTTCTTGCTGAAAATGGCTATAAAAGAAAGTCAATTTTCGTTTTTTCAAACACTGAATTTTCCTGCAAATCAAAGTGTCGATCGACTGAGTTTGTGTGACTTGTTCTTGTTCTGAAGTTCGCTGAAGTTAAAGAAATTTGAGGTAACGCTATTTCTTTAACAGGATTAATCCTTTTTATCTTAGGAAAAATTAATCCATACCTCGGGTACAGTGAGAAGATTAAATTTCTTAAGGACACACAGTAATTTCTGTGGACTCGGATTATTTTCTTGTATTCTATTTACTTTCTGTTTCATCTTATTCTGTTTCTGTCTTTTTAGGCTAACCTTATAATACATGTTAAATAACACTGAAATGTGTTTTTTTATTAAAAGACAGACTTATTTTTTAAAAACTAAAATTTGAAGATTAATTATGAATGTTATTGTTGTTTCTCTCCTATTATATATATAGTTAGATATGAGAAAAACTCTATAAATTTAACGATTTTCACTCACCTAACCAATGACTAATGATGATTCGTTATATTCAGCAACTAGCCCTAAAAAAATGGGGGAAAAAATCAATCTTAGAAGAAACCTAAGAGGATCAAACTTTTAATTATATTTACTTGTTTTGAAAATTATTATTTTTATCAGGAGTATTTTTTTGTTAAAAGAAAAAAGAAATTACTTTTAGAGAGTAGTGTTTTCTATTTGAGTTATGAATTTAAAATGCATTTTATATCAATGTGTTAGAGTAGAATTTGTGCTTGGCTATGATTCAAAAAGTGATCTTCAAAAAAAGTACTACTAATGAACCACCTTCTTTTTGGTTAGTATTCAAAAAGTCATATATATTTTTTTGAAAAAAGAGTTCAAATATATTTAAGCTAAGATTAAAATAGCTGACACAAAATTAAATTTTATAAAAAAAAATTTATTCTTAACTATTTAATAGTGTATTTTAAAGATATAGAGTTTTAATTAAAATTAAAATACTTTTCAAAATTCTTTTTCCTATTTTTTCAAGAAGCTTGATCAAATATCTTAATTTTAAAAAATAATTATTTACAATTATTAAAAAAAAAACACGTTTGGCCCAAACAATCTACCTATAATTTGTCCTTTAGAACAAAATCCAGCCACCTATTCTTTGAGTAACAATATAGAAAGTCATAGCCCATGTTATTTAGGTCAACATTCTTGGTGAGCACCAATAAAATGACTAAGCAACTAGCAAGTTGACCAAATTACTGATATGGATTATGATACACAAGTGGGAGCGTTTTATTCATTTATCATTTTTGAATTTCAATCTTAAATATGGAGAAAATTATACTAGAAGCGCCACTTCTGAATAAATCTTGTAGAGCGCGATTCAAATTAGTTTGAATCTTCAAACGACAAACCAAAAAAAATGACAAAGTCAAGCTCCTTTTTTTTTCTTGAGTCATCATGAATTACTATATTTTGTAGTCAATTCCATTATTGGCTCTTCATTCTTTAAGTTGTATAATATAAAACTCTGTCATAAACATCAACCACTTTAGTACTACCATATGATTTAAACAAATCAAAAACTCATCTACCGACAACACCATAAAAAATCGATAAATTATGATTAAATATGTTCCTCCACCTTATCCGTTCAAATAGAACAGCCCATAGATCATAGAAATAGAAATGAAGTTTATTTGATCCTTGGAACAATATCAGAAAATTGAAATAGTTGATGAGTCGTAATAATTATGAAAATTAATATATATTATATATTATACTAAATAAACATGTATCCACCTCAAGAGAAATACACAAATTAATTTACAAAAATGTGAAGAAATATACATATATATTATTAGCATTAGTACTAGCTAGAGGTCAATTATCCTTTTGTTTATCGGCTCCAATTTTTCTCTTCTTCTCCAAATGCAATTTTACATAGTAATTAAGGAAGAAGAAGAGAATAGCAGCATTGAGTACTGAATTGAGAATCCAAGCACCAATTCCATTACATCCCCCTCTTAACAAATGAAGTAAAAGTACTCCAATATGACAAATTACATTACAACTCAACAACACAATTTGACAGTGATTCACAAAATGAAAACACTTACTCGGTAATCCAACAGCAGTCCAAAATCTGTAACCATAAACCACTGAGTAAATTGATGTGGTTAATATTATACCAAGTACTTGAAATGATTGGGAGAATTCAAGCCATAAAAATGACATGAAGATTAAAATGGAGTGATTGAATAGCTGATAAAACGACAGTTTACGACGACGGAGGATGGTGAAAAACGTACGCAAACTGTGAACGAATCGAGAGAGGTAGAAAATGTAGGACCAGAAAAAAACCCGACCCGATGGACGAGTACCGAGAGGGAAACACAGCAGCCATTGAAACGCTGTCGTTTTGTACCTCCGCCAGAACCAACGGGTATCACGGATCTCTGCCGCAGCGGAAAAGAGGATTCCGGCAAAGATAGTAAACGAGATTAACGCCATGGAAAGAGAGTGAACAGCAGGGATCGGACCCAGAGGAAGAGGACGACGGTGACGGAACACGAGGAGGAGGAAGAGATGGAGGAAAACTGATAAAATAATGTAGGCCGATATCGAAATGAACAGGAAAACCCACGTGTTGCCCCATGATTGGTTATCAGTCCATCGGAATCCGACGATTGAAGGATGTTCAGAGAGGTAATAACGTAGGGTTTGAATCATCGTAGTTTCAGTCATATGGACAAAGCTGATTTTACAACAAAATATCTTCTCTGCCGGGACCTTTGCCGGGGCCGGAATTACGCCGGCGAAGATCAGTATTGTTTTTGTTTGGTTAATTGGTTCTAATGGATAAATTGAATTGAAGGGAAAAAAAGGAGAAGGTCAAAATTGGAATATCGGTGAATGAGCAAAACCCAAGAGCTTTCTGTACCTCTGCTCCTTTACCAAACTCCCTTATTTATATATGATATATGAACCAGGGATACCATGTATAGGAATAATAAAAATGAGATTTTTTTATGCATAAAAAACATTATGGTATTATTGGGATGATGAAAATGGGCGGTTTAAATACAAAATAAATGGAGTTGTTATTTTCTTTTTTTATAAGGGTTGTCCATTTGATTATCAATTCAGTTAATTCATTTTTAAATATGTTAAACTAGATATTATTTTTAAATATGCTAAATTAATATCTAAGATATATTTTATTGATTGTTTATTTATTATTTTGGTTCGTTGCGGTTTGATTTTTAATTTAATCAATAAAAAATGATTGTAAAATAACTATATAATTATTAGACAATAATATTATTTTACAAACATTCATTAAATAAAAAACAATAATGACTAAGATGAAATGAATTATACAAATATAACACAAAAAAAATTTAAGGGAAAAAAGATTTTTATTTTATGTTTTAATGTTTTTTATAATGTGATGTTGTGAACTTAGTCACTGCAAAGTGTCAATCGAAGGCTATAAAAATAAAGACAATAACTTTTAAGGTATTGAGATTTATATAACATTTATCTACAAATAAAAGTAGTAAATTGTTATGGTCTAAATGAGCTATCTATTTACCAAATATATATATATATATATATATATATATATATATATATATATATATATATATATATATTATATATATATATATATATATATATATATATATATATAAGTTAATAAAAATCGTCAACCTAATAGTAATAACTAAAATCACATCTTTTTATTCGATTTTTCAGTTCAGTTTTTTGCGCACTCCTATTTTTATATATTAGAAAGGTTGGTTTTAATTAAGGTGTGTGCATTGGTCGGTTTGATTTTATTTTTAAATTTATTAGTTTGATTTATTGGACTATAGATTATGAGTTTGTCAATATGTTAGATCGTTATAAAATCATTGAGAATTTTTTGGTTGTTGATCTTTATTGGTTCATTATCGATTTAATTATTTAAATTTGATATTTGAAAACACTGAAAATTACTCAGAAATAAAATATTTACAAATTAAAAAAATTATGCGTATGAGTTAAAAGATTGCATATGTGCTCAAAGTAAATATTGATACCTTGTAGAATTATCGAGAGTTTGAGAGAATTAAAAATAAAAGTATGAAACTAAATCTTAAGTGAATGACTTTACATAACAAATGATATAAATATAATTTACTATTGAAATATCGATTTAATCCAATAAAAAAGACTCAAATTATAAACATAAAATAACGATAAAATAATAAACTTATTTAATTTCTTAATATATATAAAATATAAAATGATAACATATAAATAGAAATAGGGCTAATCTATTTGTGATAAGTCAGTAACTTCTTTTTATTTGAGTTATTAATTTTAGTTCAATTTTTTTGCAACTCGGATTTCAACATATTAATTTTTGGTCCTAAAATGAAAAATATGAGGATATTATGGTGTTCAAAACTTTTTTTGCAAAATTAGCTTTGCTTAAGAGGACTGTCTTCTCTATTTAGCAAAATTCAGACCTTATCAATAATTCCAAAAGAAAAAGACCTATTTTCTACAAATCATACCCTAAATTGAAATGACATTAAAATATGAAGGGACCCATTGAAGTTTCCAAAGATGACGCGTATTGACTCAAAAATTGTGCTCTAATCTCTTCAATATATACTTATTTTCCATTTCATTTGAATTTGGTGAAGGCAATTATTTGTTCATTTTCTCTTTGAAACTGATGAAGGAAATTTACGTATTTATACCCAGGTCTATACGTATGTCTGTAGACTAATTATAGTTATGTAATTTAATGCGACTATAGTTTATGATAACATATTACTAGATTATGTAAACATAGTAATTATGTTTGCTTAGTTAGGTCATTAAAACAATTATTTTGACCTCAAATTTTTTAGGTCCCGGTTTTATACTCCCTCCATATTTTAATTCAATTTTTGAGGTATTTTTTATTTTCCAAATAATTATTTGATTTTATATTCAACTTATATTTTAATCTACTTTGTTTAAAGGTTGTAAAACATCTCAAAAATTCAATTAATATGTAATGGATGAAATATATATGATGTATTGCTAAATTTGAAAAGAATCTTTTGAATAGAAAATATAATAATTAGTTAATGACCATTTACTTTATTTAATGTAGAGGTCATTGTAATAATTGAGAAATAGTATAGTGTTTAGTTAATTGCTGCCTCCTTTAATTTCTTATACTACTAACTATTTGGTTAACTTATTCATATACTAATGATTATCGTGAATCCACATTATTATTCTTACATTTATTTTTTTTTTATTTTTTTTATTTTTATTCTCTCTTATCAAGTATTCTAAAGCCTATGAAACGGTCAAATTTTTTGCATTATACAAAATTTATTGTTGTATATTTATAAAATGATCAAATTTATTTTTAGTATATCCTTTAAGTTTCAAGAACTATAATAAAATCAATACTATTTTAATATCATTATATTAACTTATAAGTTCAACACACGTATTTCACTATCATTATTTTAAGCTTTTTCAAAAATTAGCCAAATTTTAGTATTCTAACTTTATAAGATATTTTTTCATTGTTTACGTTCTTACTTTACAAGGTCTGTGTACTTCCTATCTTCTCGAGACTTCACTTGTAGAATTATATTGAGTATGTTATAATTAGTCAATTTATATGTGACAACTCTAAAAAAAATGCCTCTATGAAGTTTGGTTTTAGGCCTAAACTTGTTGAGACGATCCTTTTTAGTTATATATATTTTTTTCTAGTAGAAGTGTAACACCTTGGTCTTAGAAAGAACTATTTTTAGCAATAACCAATTTGGAAAGAGCTAAATTGAAAATTTTGCGAGTTAGCCTTAAATTATGATTTTTGGGTCAACTTCAAACAGTCGTAACTTTCCGTACAAGATGAGTTAGGTGACCCATAAAATATCAAATGAAAAATCTTTGAATCCTCTTTCCAACGCCATCAATTTTGCTTAAATCTTAGTTCAGATGAGGGAGATATGTCTGTTTGAGTTCAGCCTGTCCAATTATGAAAATTTACCCGAATTAATGAGAGGTATTTTGATCTTTTCCTTACCCCAACAACTTTATACGTTTTTAGCAATAGTTTTAAGGGTCTAAACTAATTTGGGTTAGTTTTCATAATTTACAATCACGCTTAGGATTTCAGAGAGAAGTTCAAGAGGATAAAAAGGGAGAAAGTTCAAGCATTCTTCGAATTTGAGGATTTTCGTCAAGGATTTCTTTCCTTCAAGGTATGTAAATTTTCAAAGTATTGAGTTTGTTCACCCACACGCCAATTATGTGAATGCCATCCGCAATTTCGTTCTTGAGGTTGAATGATTTGAATTCTTAATGGGTGTTCTTGAGGGGTTGTTCTTCATGCCTTGTTTATAGAGTTTGATGAATTCTTGAGGAGAAAATTTTGATCTTTGAAGGTTGTTCTTGAGTAAAAGTGAGTAGATTCTCGTGTTCTTGTATTAAGTAATTGAAATTTGAGAAAATGGATCGATTTTAGGCAAATCAGGGTTAGAAAATGAGAAGAAAAATTTGTTGGATTGATCTAGGGAAAGAATTGGCGCGCCGTGCCCTAGATGCACCAAAAGGGATGGTTTGGCATGCCAATAGTGCGCCCGAATGAGGTCTCTGCAGTCTAGGGGTTGACGCCCCATACCAGCAGTGCCCCAGAGTCGCTCGCCTCCACTCATTTTCTGTCGTTTGCTCGGTCTAAGTGCTTTAAAATGTATCCTTACTCTCTTACGAATTATAAATAATAAAACTACATCTAATCATTGAGAATTCCCCATATCCAAATCATAACTATTGAATTCATAATACAAATTCAAGATCGAAAGTTTGAGGATGTTCTTTTGACTCATTTGAAAAGTCTCTTGCAAACTTTTAAAATTTGTTTTAAGACTTGAGTACTTGAGTATGAGGATTAGAAGAGTTGAGTTTCATTTTTTAAAAATAAATATATGAGAACTAAGTATTCCAAGAATAAATATTTATACTTAAAATGAAAGGAACATCAATTTCCAAATGAGTTTATGAAGAATTTTGAGTATAATCTCTTTTAAGAACTTTTTGAATAATAATCTCAAAGTTTGAGGATGAAGAAATATTTTTAAACGTATGAGCTGAGTTATATTATTAGGAGTAGTATTGAGCACCGATATGGGGATGAGTTCCAACAACTCAAAGTTCTCATAAACAATGTAGCCAACGTGTATAGAAATAGGGTCATACTTTTTAGACGATTTCTTATTGCTTTTAAGCATAACTTAGTGGATCCACTTAGTTGAGGATGTCTTATACTTCAACAAGGTATAGGATAGTTCTGTTAGAGTGGGTGAGACATTGTATCATCACAAAGCTCATGGTGATGGTTGTTTCTTAGAGAATCTCTCAAATAAAAGTTATTAATGATTTTTAAATACATTGAGTTTTTATCTACAGTTATAAATGGTTTATATAAACTACATTTTCATTGTCTTTTTTATATTGTATTGAGTTAAGTATCCTTGAGTTGAGTTGATATGAGGTGAGTATGTTCTTCCATTTATCAAGTTCAAGCTTAAGTCTCTACTTTAGAGTTACCCTTGCATGCTTCGTTGATATCACTTGCAGTTCGAGTTAGATTTGATGAACCTCATTACTTCTGCAGGGTTCCATTTATGTTTTTTATTTTGTTAGGATGTCGTGGGTCTTGTTTCGACTACTCACTACTTTAAAATGATCTTTAGGAGCAATTAATTAGAGGAAATAGCTTAATTGCTACTAGATATGTATATTTAGCTGCAATTATCTCTTTTTGTATATGTCCTAAAGCCTTTAGCGACACTGAATCTAATGATACTTAAATAATACCGGCAAAGATTTTATTACTCTTTATTAATGTGTCTATTTATTGCCACTAAAAGTTTTTTTTTGTTGTAGTGTCCATCGTCTTATTTTAGAGCTTTTATAAACAGTAGTAGTTGGGGAGTCCTTTTGATTTCTATTGTTAATGTTCAAGACTTGAGTTACCTTTTTCTTGTAGGTGCATTGGTTTAATACATTATGAGTTATTTCTTTTAATTAAATACATTGTGAAAAGTTTTGTTTTGAGTTTAGTTATTGTTGAGTAAGTCTTTCGTTGAGAGCTGAGCTAGGAAAAGGATTTGTTTGGGGCCAGCAATGGTTCTCTGGGGCCAGCAATGGTTCTTCAGTGTTTGGCCGCGTCCATGCTGTAGGCTCGGAGTATGAAAAGACGTGCAATGACCCAAAAGGTTAATATTCGAAATTTTCATAAAATTATCATTGTACTCAAACCGATAGTTGTTCTGAGTCATTTTGTTTGGTTTGCAAATTGATTTTGTGTCACGACCCAAATCGAGCCGCGAGTGGCACCCACACTTATCCTACTATGTGAGCGAACCAACCAATCTAAACCCCAACATTTTAAACATAATGAACAAAATACAATGCGGAAGACTTAAACTCATTAATAAAAATCGATTCAATAAACTTCTAAAAACTCAACATCTATTATTCCCCAAAATCTGGAAGTCATCATCACAAGAACATCTATCCTCAAATTACTAAAACTAAGAATATCTAAGAAAGCTAAAATAAGTAAAAGCTAATCCATGCCGAAATTTCGAGGCATCAAGACATGAAAAGGAAGATCCAGTCCAAGTTAGAAGCATTAGCTCACCCTGAAATCCGGTGTAATGAAGACTGGCTAGAGTTGCGGTTGAGTTGAAGACGACGGCACGTTTGCTGCACTCCACAAATAATCAAGAAAACAAATACAAGTAGGGGTCAGTATAAAACACAAGTACTGAGTAGATATCGTCGGCCAACTCAAAATAGAAAACAGTATATATCAGATAATATCATAAATCAACTACAATACTCAACATGTAGCAACAACAAGTACTATAATCATTAATAAGTACCGCCAAGTTCACCCATGAGGACTCAAGCCTCAATACCATACTCATTTGGGAATTAGGTTCATTAGATTGAGTATATTAACATCTTTCAAGATTCATTATCTTTATTTCTCTTGTGTCGGTACGTGACACTCCGCTCCCCTGCTACTATGTGTCGGAACGTGACACTCCGATCCCCTAATTCTACGTGTCGGTTCGTGACACCTGATCCCCTAATTCTACGTGTCGGTTCGTGACACCCGATCCCCTAATTCTATGTGTCGGTTCGTGACACCCGATTCCCTAATTCTATGTGTCGGTTCGTGACACCCGCTCCATTAATCTCATTCTATCAATTCATCAATCCTTCTTTTATACCAAGGCATCATCAATCTCATTATGTTAGTTCATCAAGCCTTCTTTTATACCAAGGCATCATCAATCTCATTATGTTAGTTGATCAAGCCTTCTTTTATACCAAGGCATCATCGTTAACAAAGTGAATTTAGGATTAGAGATTCAATAGCCTCATCATGCTTATTCATCACAATTATATAATCACATCATGTAAGCACACAATCAAGCATATAGAAGGTTTTATAATACTACCCAACACATATCATTCGCTATTAAGAGTCTACTACGAATAGTATAAAAACCATAACCTACCTCCACCGAAGAATTTTGATCAAGCAAGCAATTTCCCAAAGCTTTGTTCTTCTTCTCTCCCTGTTCGTTCGTTTTCTCCCTCTCTTGTTCTTTCTATTTTTCTTATTCAAACCCTCTTTCTTTTACCCTAATTAGCATATAATTAAGTATAAAAGATGATTAATTAACCCATTAATTAATTCAAGGTTATCTCCTTTAACCCCCAAGTAATTGAATTATTAATATTAACCCACTAAATTTATAATTGTAGCAGGAATAGTCCAAAACGCCCCTTAAATTACTTAACAGAAATCTGACCCAGCCTGGGATTACGCAGCCTGTGACGGCCCGTCGTGCCTGCGACGGTCCGTCCTGCTGCTTCCGTCACAAAGTTCAGAGACTCAATTTCCTTGAGTAGTCTGTGACGGTCCGTCGTGCCCACGACGGTCCGTCCTGCCATGTCGTCACGGAGTTCAGAGAGTCGATTTCAGTACCCAAATTTCAGAATTCTAAGTGTTTTGGAACGAGACCCCCTCGACGGTCCGTCGTGCCCATGACGGTCCGTCGTGGGATCCGTCGTCTCATCCAGTTTTCCAGAAATAAAATCTGCTGCTCAAAACGACTAAACAGGTCGTTACATTTTGAGTTTTGAATAAAACGTTGTGAAGTTTGAAACTTTTTAGAGTTTCGAAAGGCTAAAGTTGTTGAAAAGTGATTTTCGGTGTCTTTTGAATCTTTGAGTCTGAGAATGGAAATTTGTCAATTCCACAAGTTCTAAAATGTGGAATTTAGTCTAAGAGAGTCATCAGTTTAAAATTCAGAGTCATTTGATAGATTAGAGGTTCTAAATTGAAAATTATAAAGATTTTAGTCTTTAAATTAACTTTGATCAGCATTCAAGATCGGATGCTCATATCAAATTTCCAAAAATTTCATTGTATTCGGGGGATGATTTTTGGTGTAGGGGTCTCAATTCATCCCAAGCTTGATTTGATCATTTTAGGCATTATGTTTGACATTGCAAATTTTACTGATTCAGGTCAAAGAGACAACAAATATGTATTTTGATGGTTCTATTGAGTCCAAAACGTCGAGTTTAGTCAAGTCATATATTTGGTTTATGGGAAAACAGTTCCGAACAAATGGCGAGGCTCCATTCAAAAATATTTTTTTGGTATTTGTGGTCCTCGTGTTCGTGAATGGTCAGAAGGTCTAACACTCGTTTTCATGACTTTCACGTTAGCGAAGGCCGACTCGCGAAAGCAAGGCTGGTTACCTGTTGGGAGTTTGCTTTAGGGTTGGCGATCGTGATGATCGCATAATCGAACCCGAGTTCGCAAAAGCGAGACTTGAAATATTTTTTGTCAGAACTTTTAGGGTTTTGATCCTATTTTTTTAATTTTTGAGTTTTCAATCTCGGCCTTAGAAATTTCAAAATGGGTTTTAAGAAATTTTGACTGGGTAACAAATTTTAACTTTCTTTTATTATTATTCCATGATTATGAAAAGATTTTATCACTTAATTTGCTAATCTAAATTCAAACCTTGGGGCTTTGCAAGAACTTGAATTTTACGAAGAATTGGTTATTTTGGGTGAAATATAACTCCATTTTTCATAATGGTTTTACCAATGGAGTACAAATGCTTTAATTGGGTGACATATTTATGCAACAATTTCATATTCAAACTTATTCCCAGAATCAAGTTGTTGAGCCGATGTGACTCATTTATTCAAATTGATTGATATGGTTGTTGTTAGTTTCAGAATCTCATTGTAAATACGTGTTTGATTAGATCATGTTAATTTGGATATCGTTTTAAAATGAAAAACTCAAGTCTCATATTAACTTTTGATTGATAAAGACAAGTGAACTTTAAAACCTCGTAGAATCTTGAATCCTCCTTTTTGTGTGTGTTGGAGAGTAATGAAAATAACGTGATGGGGTCAAATACTCAAATTTAATAACCCTAGTGACGGAAAGTGGATCAATAACTAATCAACATGTTGATAATGTTATGTTGTAGTGTGAATTGTCCTGAGTGTCGAAATTAAATTGGTGGTTGATGAAATGCTATTGTGTTGTTGTGGACGTGAAACGATAATAACATAAGAGTGGAAATCTTAGTCATTCTAATATAACGCCGAACCTGATTGTTATGTGTACAAGCCACTAATGTTTTGAAATAGGATAGAAAGATAATACATGTCTCTATATCTTTGTAACTCGAATAGCATAAAATATAAATCAAGAAATAAGAGGTTCCGCCGGAATGATAAACAGCTATCTCTCAAAGTCCTTCGAGAGCCTCGGGTATAGATGGAGAAGAAGGGCAATCACACAATATTTGGAAATTATACAAGTGGAGAGAAATGCGTGAGTATCAACCAAAACGGTACTTAATAACCTAATAAATAAAGCAAAACTGGATAGAATACGAGTGCTCCTTTCATCCCACTACAACCTACACAGAAAGCAACCCAATCGAATAATTTACTATACATAGTTCACAATCATCAAGTATCAAGTATTAAAATCACAAGTTTCAAGTAGATCAATAACGAATATCAAGTTCATCAGGGCACAATAATCAAGTACATTGAACACAAATTTAAAGGTTCATCATGCACAATATCAATTGAAACTCATAGGAGCCGCCTATAGTTCAAGAACTCATTGGCAATGACCACGACATTAATAACACTGACTAAAGTTGACCTTGACGTCAATATCATTTTTCAAAAATGACCTTGACATTAATAAATTACATCAACAACCATCACATGACTCATCATGATACATAAAAATCAATGCAAATAAGCAATTGCATACCACAAGAGACAATAACTCAAGCCATTCAAATATACAATAATGCTATCAAAACATTCATCAATCAACCTATTAGAGTTCACAACATGGCAATTCATAAGATATTATGATCAAAACGTTGCATTTTTTTATTCCATTATAAACAATTAAGTGGAATCATTAGACTTGTCACCTCATTCTAATTGCTCCCAACACACGCAATGAAAGAAAATTCAAGATTCTACAAGTTTTACAAAGTTTAGAAAGTCACTGGCCTTATTTCAATCAATAGTTAATCCAAGACTAGAGTTTTCCCTTTTCGAACAACGTCCAAAGTCACACAACTAATACCGTTTGAAGAAATGGGTCAAATCTAACTAAAAAACCTAATACCAAAAATAAGGTTTGATTAGACATTTGAAACTCATTGATGAAAATCATTTCGAAAAAGGATTGGAGTCTAGCTCAAAATCACCATTTTTATCAACTTCTTGGGTTCTTGAAGAAACCCCAACTTATTTTTTCAAAAACCTTAATGTGAACACTTAATTTCACTAATAATAATGGGTAAATGAAGATTTAAGATTAAAAATCGTTACCCAAAGATTTCTTCTAAAAATACGAATTCAAATCGTCACACCAAAGTTTCAAAACTCAAAAAAAGGTGAAACGTGATTGAAACCCCAATTTTGAAAACTAATTTTACCCAAGCATAAAATGCTCATCACGATCGTGATGACTAAGGCTTTGCAATCACGATGAGTTAAATGAGTCAACTCATTAAGGTTTGGTCATCGCTATTGCGACTTGACACATGTAATCGCGATTACCAGTTCACACAGAGCTAAGTGATATTTAGGGTTGTCCATACGATCACGATGCACAACACACACAAGTCATCGCGATCGTTTGGGTGGGCCCATGATGAACAATTTAATACTGCACTTGAACTGAACACTAGAATCGCACAAGGCATAAAATGTTTTTAAAAAGATCCTAGAACTTCATTCGGAATCTTGTACATACAAATCATATATGCAATTTGACTATAAATGTTCCGGACACAATAACACAATCGAACTACGAATTTGAGGTTTCCTTGACCCGAGTTCTGTGTAAGTCACAAAAAACTAATCAGAATGCTTAAAAGGCTAAATCAAGCCCGAATCTCTAAAAATTCAGCCAAAATCTCATCTAGCCCTAAAGTTATCTCCTGAATCCAATGAAATTGTCGGAAATTCAATTCGAGCATTCTAACCCCGATCAAAGTCAACCTAAAGTCTAAAATCTCAACAATTGACCTCAAATCCTCAAAAATACTCCGAATCTGATATTGAAAACTCTATTAGATCAAATTTCATATTTCTGAATTGAGGAAATTGACAGAATTTTCTTCCAACACTCGAAACTCCAGAAGACATCGAAAACCCATTTTTAAAACAACTATAGCCTTTCAAATTTCCAAAATTTTCATAATTAACAACTTTTACCTCAAAACTCTAAACCAGTTTCAAAACTCATTCAAAAATGACTCAATGTCAATATCGAAAAGAATAAAACGGTACCTCACGATTTTTTTAAAAAAAAGACTAACCAAATCATTACAGGTATGTAGACTTATTAACTTCACTACTTTAAAGACGTGTTAGTTATGTTTAATGTATGATTCGCTCAATATGAAAATTGTTGGGTGTTGCTTACCAAATTCGAGAATTTGAAGGCCTAACATATTTTATACTTCTTCATGTTCATACTATATGATATTTTTATTTTTTCCCTTTAATTTAACGTAAATATTTTTATTTGATGAAGAAGGTATTGGTTTTTACTTTATATTGTAAATTTTTCTTTATTTTGTATTTTTTGGTTATATTTGCTGTTTCTAATATTTCAACCGTTGTATTATTTAATTAATGATAGTTATTATTCTAATTTTTTTTAAATTGTTTTTATCATGCGTTATATAGTATAGTTTGTTAGAACTTTTCACTTTATTCGGTTACTAAGTTAGCAGTTGATCATAGAATTTTAATATTTTTGAGAAATCATACGGTAGGTAAAATCTATTTTAAAGTTTCAAATGTGTTTGACGGCAACTTTTTTAAGCCTATCTCACTTTTTATTAATAAAAACATAATATATATATATATATATATATATATATATATATATATATATATATATATATATATATATATTATCAAGAATATTCAAGTCAAATTGAATAAAAAGTCGATCTATACTTTGATTTGGTGTTAAAAAATGATCACTCTTGATTTCTTTTGGTATTAAAAAAAGGGTCAAAGGAAACTCAAATTGAATCGACATATATGTATATGTTATCTAATTTTTTAAGATCTTTTAAATTACTTTATAGTTTTAATGTTTAAATATATTGTTTCAAATGTGATCTTGTAAACATTTGTAAATATTTTGTATTGTGTTCAGATTGAAAGTTAATGTTCTGTATAAATATTTTCTTGATATTCAATTTGAATTTAGCCTTTATGCTTATAAATAGAACATATTTAATTTAATATTTCATGAAAATATTTTATATTCATGTTATTTAACTTGAGGTGTACGTTATGTCTTGGTAACCAACGTGTCTCACCACTACTTTATTAGGTATGGCCGATGATACATATTAAATACTCTTTATATTTGTTCATCTTTTTTTTTCTTTCCTTACATTTAATATATATCATAATCAAAAATAAATAAAGAATAAGATGTTCGTCTATTTGTTAACTTCCCAAGGAGATTATTAAATATATATATACTTTTTGGACAATTAGGTGGTATATAATTAATTGTGCATTCTAATAAACAAAAGTGCAATGGAGGGTGGTCGTATTCCTTGCATGTGATCCTGAATTGATTCATGAATGTCATTTTCAATTTGTGTGAACACACCATTTACAAGTTGTTATTTTCGAAAATTGGAAAATAACGTACAAATGAGAAAGTCAAGAATCAAATCGGAACCTGCAATGGTTCTTCATATGTGTTTTATACGACCTTAATCATTAAGCTATTTCTTGCCACGGAAATTTTAATAATCAGTTGGTTGATTATCTGAAATTTCATATTGTGGTCGGAGTTTGATTTTGTTCACTTTTATTTGTTATGGTTTTATTTTTTAAAGTCAAATTATAAGAACTTTGACCAACATTTTAAAACGTATTTTTTCATCATATTGATATGCAAAAAATTGTAATTTATTGTATTTTTTGAATATCTAAAATTTTTGTTTAATATAAAATTAATGTAATCAAATTTAACTTTAAAAATTAATGAATTAATTTTTAAAAAGTGCAACATGACAATCAAAATTGGATAGAGGGAGTAAAATGTCTTGAAAATGTAATAAAGAATTGACTATAATACTAAGTGTCAATTATCCATTGATTTCATAAACTTGACAAATATTATTGAACATTCCAAAATAGTATAGGGTACAACTATTGATGGACAAATGAAGTACTTCTTCATATTCATATTACTAGATATAGAAGGTCGTGCTAACATAGGTATATTATGTTCTCTGTTCTTAATAACTTATTCACTTTTTCTTTTTAGTCCTAATTATTTGTTCATTTTAACAAATCAAGAAATGACGTATTTTTTTTACCTATTATATCCTGAATTAATATTTTGCAAAAAGATATTTTTTTTTTTGAAAATCTTAAGTTTTTAATTCATCTACTTCATATTTAATAGGGATAAAATGCTAAACTCACTATATAAATAATTGTTTTCTTAATTAATAGGTGTGTCAATGCGAAAATTGACAAATAATTAAAGATAGATGAAGTACTTATTTGAGTAATTACATAAATCTCATTACTTAGGATCTATTACTTAGATTCACACTAGTTTATAATATTATATTATATTTTTGTTCTCTGATACATCTATCTATCAGTATACATGAATTCCATATCAATTAGTGTGTCTAATTAAGAGATATAACTAAAAGTTACTATTAATTAACAAGTGTACTTAATTAAGAGAGATGACTGAAAACCATTAACAGAGGAGAAAATCATGTTTGCAATAACTATACTCCTAAAAAAAAATCAAAACAATCAAAATCATTCTTCTTCTTTATTAGGATATAACAAAGTTTACACTTTTTAACTCAGAGTCACAAACTTTTAATCAAATACATGCGCATTTTTATTAAATTTATATAGGATTAATTAGATATATTGTTAAGACTAGTTACATATAGTTTTAACACAATAAAGTGTCAGATATATGCATATTGTTATTCAAATACATATACACTTAATTTTTTTTATATATATATATATATATATATATATATATATATATATATATTAATGTGCCTGACACATCAATAATATTCAAGATAAGTCAATAATTTCAATATGATCCAAAAAGTCCCTTTCTCATCTTCTTCCTCATTAAGATTTATCATAATTACTGTATAAACAATCTTTCTATTTACAACAAATTACATACTCACTCCAATTTAAACTAATTGAATAGTTGAGATGTTTTTCATTTTTTGAATTAACTTGATTTTCAATTTTCAGGACTCCTTTAGAATGTTTTTTTAATTTTACCATTTATTAGCTAGTAATAAAATTAGTTATCAGTCAATGTTTAGTTATGTTAGTTAGGATTTTTTAAAATTGAACCGAAATCGATAATCTGTAGAAAAATTTATTGATTTATCAGTATTGGGTTATTGATTTAGCCGTTTTAATAATAATTTTGAATCTTTGTCATCGAGTTATCAATTTTGAACGGTTGGAGGTTTTTTTAATGGATCAACAGATAACGCGATAGTAAATCAAATGATTATATTTGTTTCATTTTGTATATGAAGTTCTTGACTTAGAGTATGGTTTTCTACTTTTTGGTTGTCTCAAACACTTGGTTATTCTACAATGTAAAAATATTTGCTTTTGAGTAAAGACGTAACTTGTAAACTCATGTCATGGTTCATTTGTTATTTCACCTTGTTCCTGAGTGTTTTTCAATGATTTTTTTGTATCAAATCTTTGAATCGATAACCGAACCAATAACGATAAAAACTGATAAATCGATAGCCATAATTTTATATAACAGTTTAGCATCTATACAAATCGATAACCAGTAAGCCAAACATATAAACTTCAAAATCAAATTGACCGATCGATACGCAATCCCAATGATAACTATAAATTTGACAATAATTAACAAGTGTAAAAATGAAAAGTTATTCCTAATTTATGTCTTAATTTTCTTTTCTTAAAGAGTGTGAAACTGTTCAACAGTTCAATTAATTTAAAATGGAGGGAATGCTACATTTCTTTTGTTCGTCAAAGTTATTGCATTTTTAATTTTCAAATTTAAACGACCGAAAATATCGAGAATCGCAATGGTGATTTTCATATCGTTTTTAGAGCAACAATAAAAAACATTCCTCTCCATTAGAGAATTCTGGCCATGAAAGAAAACTCTAATTCAATGAATTTCTACCTTAACTTAAAAGAATATAGAAGACAAAATAAATAACTTAAAAGAATTTAGAAGAGAAAATAAATAACTTAAAAGAATTTAGAAGAGAAAATAAATTGAAATTTATTTAGAATACATGAATTTAAAAATAATTAAATAAAAACAAATTTCAAACTATTGTGTTGTTGTTTCAGATTTTTATTTAAAGGTTTAATGGTGAAATTTGTGGTGGAAAGAAGGAAGAAAGAGACAAAACGGTGATTGAGGCTGATGTGTGAGAGACATTGGATTAACATGAAAGCTCGAATTGGGGATGGTTTAATTATGCAAATAAAAATAATTTATCCTTACTTTTCTCCTCAACTTATGAGATTTGGAGAGTCCATCAAATTTTTAAAGATATTTTAAGTTTTTATTAATTATAATCTATAATAATTATTACATAATTTAAATTGATATTTATTATTTTTGTCGTCTCATTTCAAAAGTCAACTTAATTTTTATATATCTTTTATACTTTTAAGCAAGAACTTCAACATATATATTGAACTATTGAAACACTAACAATCAAGCCACAAACGACTATTCGTACAAAAGGACAATATTAGGATCTCAAAGCAAGACGCTAAAGTAGCTAAACTGCTATTTTTTCTAAAAAGAGAACGTGAGATTTTTATATATTATATTAATTATTATAAATAATGTTTACATAATCAAAAAAGTATTAAGGACATGTTTGGATATGTTTTTTAAATACCTTTAAAAGTTTAAAATCCAAAAAAGTCTAAAGCGGAGCTATCTAATTTTGAATTTAGAACCTTTTTCTCTAATTACTTTTTAAGCCTAAAGTAAGATAATTTCAAACACCTCTAAAAAATTTAAAAAGTACTTAAAAGTCAAACTACCTTAGAATTAGTCAATCTAGACATCCTCTAAGTTTTACTTTTATTTTGATAAGTAAACTTTTCTTGTTCTTTTTTATTTCTTATATTTCACTTAACGTACTATTTTTATGTTGTTATTTTTAAAAAAACTTATTTTATAATATTTAATAGGCCGAATCTTTCGGTAGTCACCTAAAGTTGGTATTAAGTTTCACTTAAACATCTTAACTGGGTGATGTTCAGTTTAGACACATCATGTAGGGTTTCGTTGTGTCATTTTGATACTTTTTGCTGACATGTCAAAGTGAGTGTGATACACTCAACAATAGAGCGTGAAGTTTTAGTTTAACTATTCTTTATTTTAACTATTTTTTATTTTATTTGCTCTTCTTCTCCATTTTTCAAGCTACCACATCCCACCTTTTTTTTTGTAACGACCTGATTTTCTTCGTTAGGGAAAAGCCAATGGGGAAAGAACTAGGGCCAAAAAACTTTTGAGTATTAACTTGTGATTTTCCAACCTAGTCCAGATTTGGACGAAATCGGAGTTATTAAAGTCTAGTAAAATTCGGTAACAACTGGGTGATCTAATTATGAATTCAATCACATGAATAGTTACCTCAGTCGTTAAGGAACCCGTACGACTTTATGGAGTTAAATTCGGGCGAGTTAAATTCTCGAAATTAATCTTAGCGTGAATGAATAGTTATTGAATATCAAGGGTCGAAGGTGTGTGGTGAAATGGGGGCTTGGAACTCAAAGCTGGATGGTTACCGCCGTAGCGGGACAGTCGCGACTTAAATTGGGTAAACCTCCCCAAAAACGTTATTTTCTGCTAAAGTTCATTCTTGAGAGCTAAGAAACGACCCAGGGATATTTTTCTGGAGGTTTTCCACCTCCTCTAGCACTAAAGCTAAGGATCTCACTCCCCTAATCTGTTTTTCAATCCGTGGAACTTGGATTCTTGGTTACTTACTATTAGGGGAGAGTTTTAATTTGAAACTAATCGTGGGAAAAGCCCTATATTGAATATTAGGATCTTGAGTTTCTTCTAGGATTATTGAGTTTGTATAATACAGATAATTCGACCTTTCATTGTTGATTCTTGCGTAAAGAATTTGGAAAAGGAAGATTCAAGTGCCTTAGGGGATTCAAGCTTGGATTTGAGGTAAGTGATGGTTGTGATTTCATGATTGTGTGATATGAGTTTGTTCTTGCTTTATTATAATATGTGTATGTATGTGAATGTTGCATTATTGATCACACTAGCTGTAAATGAGATAGATGAATGATGAATGCCATGAATCATGACTTAGTTGTATGATCTTGACAATATACTTGTGATTGTAATTGTGGCTTGTTGGGTAGATCGGGTGTTGCGTTTTGACTCACTAACTTGGATTGGTTGCCACGTTCCGGCATAAACATGGGATCTATTGCCATGTTACGACATAAACATTGAATTGGTTGGCACGTTTTGGCATAAACATTAGATTAGATGCCACACTCCGATATGCTAACAGTTTGGATTTGGGATCCATGAGAGGACCATTGATTTGACATATTAGTATATCTTGATAAATGTAAAATTGTCCTTTGTTCGTAAGTGATGATAATATTTTATATATTCAATGTATGCATGTTATTTTAATGTTGTTTTGACTTATGTATGTCGCACTTAGGGGATAGTCGTGTGATCCTACCAGTACACTGTAGTTGTATACTGATACTACACTTGCTCTTTCTTTGTTGAGTACATGGTATCTTCAGGTGGCTATTGATAGACTTTAGCTAGGTGACTATTTAGCGTGACCAGATTCAAGGGTGAACGAGTTCTTTCAGGCTGCCATGGATGTTTATTGTTTAAGTCAACTCTTTTCGGATTCAAACTTTTACTTAAGTTGTTGTTTTTAGAGTTGTCGTTAGTAGAGTTTTTGATACAATGACTTTCACGTTCTAGGGGTTGTTCTTTCGCATTAGTTTGGCCAGTTGTTTATTAGAATTTGGTGTTTATGGGGACTCTATTTTTATTATCATTTAAACCTGCTTCTGTATCTTTAAGTGCCTCAGTTCTTATAAAATTTGTTTGTTTGGGTTGTAGTAATGGTTCTCCAGCGGAGGGTTAATGTGGGTGCCAATCATGATGATCTGGGTCATGAAAAAGTTGGTATAAGAGCTCTAGTTTCATTGATCTCATTATACCAAAACGATTCTAGTAGTGTCTTGCGGAACAGTACAAAGACGTATGTGCTTTTCTTCGAGAGGCTATATGACTTTAGGAAAAACATACTTCTTCGTATTCCTTGCTATGACTTATATCCAATTGGTATCTGTGTGATACAAATTGATATCTTTCCTCATTCACTCTATGGTCCGAACTAGAGCAACAAAAGTGGTTACACCATCACTAGCAAGTGAGGATGTGCATAGGCTATCGACAATTGAATAGGGTCACCATTCGGAACAAGTATCCACTGTCTCGAATAAATAATATTATGAATAGTTACAAGGTGCATCAATTTATATTTTTACTCTTGTATTAGAAGATCAGTAATGGTCATCTATGGCACAAAATGATTTAGAAATCAGGCTTGTATGTGAGCTGTAACTTAAAATGGTGAATATGTGTTCCTTATTGCCTGAATTAACAAAGAATGTGGGAGTTGTATATGCTTGAAAGTGATAATATGATCATGTGCACAATAAGTGTGGGTCTGAATTTTGATATGTGCAATATGTTGGTTGAATTGATTGAACTATGCAAGTTTTAACTGTTGACAATCGTGAAACTTGTTGTGAAAAAAAGGTCATAATTAAGTTCTATACAAATGTCTAGATAATGTATTAGGTGATTCGTAAGAAAGATCTGAACGTGTCTTGCAATTGAGTAATAACTGCGTGAATGTATGGGTGTATCTTGGGGGATGTATGGGTTATGGTGTTGATTTAATGAGAATGAGTTGGATTGTGTATCTTTGTTTTGACTCGGGGTAGACAATGATTATTCTAGTACAGAGGATTATCCTAAATTGCTTAGTAAAGCTGAAAATCGTTGGGAGATTTAAAACAGAGAAAAATTACAGAAAAATTTATTGCCTGGGTACTGTTTCTGATAGGGCCGCTGGGGAGAGATTTTCCTAGCCACATCGAGACCGTCAGTATGGGATTTCTCGTGCCAGAGCGGGACAAGAGAGATAGATTCTCAGCCCTGTCACCTATGTTTTCCCCTAGTCACAATCATGGACCCACAATCGTACCTAAACTAACCCCCATGATATAATTCAGTATTCATCAATCAAATAAGTTATATAATTTGATTATATTGTGAAAAACTTAGGTATACGAGGAGGTAACCGACGAGGCTGTGGAGGCCGAGGAAATGGAAATGCAGGAAGAAGAGTAGTGCAGCCAGGTGATGAGGTTGCCCGTTGAGATGACAGGGCAGTTATATGCTTTTTGGGGAAAAATTGAGTTTGAGGTGTGATGTAGTGGTCACTAGTGCTACTCTTGTCTGTGCCCGAATGACTATTATTTTGTGTAATATGGGTTCTACTTATTCGTACGCGTCAGTTCAATTGCTTGGGATTTGATGTTGTTTATGATATACTTGATGCCTTCATCTATATTTCTACCTAGTTGAAGATTCATTCATAGTCACCATTCTATATCCTGTTTGTCCTTTTGTGTTTATGAATTTCCAGACTTGGGTTATTTGGTTAGTGGATATGACTGACTTGATATAATCTTAGGCATGACTTCATTTT
This sequence comes from Solanum corneliomulleri, assembly GCA_027704805.1. Classification (NCBI taxonomy): domain Eukaryota; kingdom Viridiplantae; phylum Streptophyta; class Magnoliopsida; order Solanales; family Solanaceae; genus Solanum; species Solanum corneliomulleri. Next base: position 8,423,218 of record JAKWIY010003054.1, on the reverse strand, counting down.
CCCCTTATTATACCCGGTCTTAATTGTAATGCTAAGTCGGTAACACTAGAGATTCACAATAGGAAAAGATTAGAGTGGAAAGGGGTGTACAAGCCTGAGCTAGCTAAGGTCATATCCTTCATTCGGTCTAGGAAATTAGTAGGGTAGGGTTGTTTGGCTTATTTGACTCATGTTCGGAATGTTGAGGTTGAGTCTCTCTCTATTGAGTCGATTCATGTGGTGTCTAAGTTTTAGAAGTTTTTCCTACGGATTTGCCTGGTATGACTCCATATAGACATATCAATTTCTGCATTGACTTGGAAACTGACACTTGCTCAATTTCCATCTCTCCGTATTGTATGGCTCCAGCAGAATTAAGAGAGATTAAGGTTCAAATCCAAGAGCTTCTTGATAAAGGTTCATCCGTCCTAGTGTTTTCAAGTGGGGTTCCCTTGTCTTATTTGTTAAGAAGAAGGGTATAATGAGGACTGGTGATTTTATCTTAATCCATTAAGGAGTGGATTGATACCGGAATTACAAGCTTATGGATAAAGAAAGTCCCAGTGAATATACTTGAATGAAGGAAATCAAAGTATTTTAGTAAGAAATGCGTATAAAAATTGGGTTAGTCTCTTGAATTTGATGAGTTTACCTCAGTTTCAGACGTCGTTTTGATGAAAATGTTGACTTCATAGAGATAGTCAAGGTTGACTGACCGTAATGTTCATAGGAGTTCATGATGTATGCTGAGGGGATGGAACTATATAATAAAATTTTTGTTAAGCAAGTTTTTGTATAATAATTGCGACTTGCAAGTATCTAAGGTTGTATTTTTCTAATACTTGGTGAGTAACATGGTTGTATGAAAATTTTAAAGAGATGGTGGGACATTATTTGAGTAGAAATTAAAGAGCTAGAGTCATAATGAGGAAAACTAGTGGAATGTAGTATAAGCATTAGAGAGAGGCGAGAACAATAATAATTTATTTGATTGCAAAGGCTAAAGAAGTATCTTCAGAGGGGTAGATAATTATGTTCAGAGACGCGTGAATTCATTTGTTTTGTTGTGGCTATGGTAATGGTATTACACGCCCGTCAGATTGGTTAAAACTATTGGAAAAGATTTGAGGAAGGAGTGAACTGACATTAGCTTGAGTGTGATGATAAGTGCTTACTGTTTTGAGTTTAGTAATGAGTATGATTGATTTTTTTTGCGAAAGGAATTGTAAGATTTTTGTATGCAATCAATGATAAGCGAAGATACATGATTTCATAAAGATCTTCAAGGTATAAGCTAATATTGATAGATAAGGGAATTGTGTTATACAATTTAGTTTACCATTGAAAATTTTCATTGTAAGTCTATATTAATGGTAATATATTTTGTTAAGATAATTAACAATGTGATAAATTATTAATTGAATCAGTTATTGAACCTTTGAAAGGGCTTACACCTGGGTAAAGTCTTATAGTAAATTACTTTTGATTGTTAAAATATCATTTTCATTTTAAAAGTGTTTGTGTTAAGTAAGGTAAATGGTTGGAGTGGTTATGATGGTTGTTGGTATTGAGAGTGTGGGCCTTAGTTGAAGGATGTGAAGAGTATGTGGAGTCAAATGAATGAAAATGGTTGGTATCGACCTTTCCAAAAAAAACCTTTCATATTATTTGATAAATTCTTATGTGATCATCTGTTTCTTTTTGTACATGGTTGTTAGTGTGATGCATTAGATATACACACATGTGTTTTCATTTTGTGGGTGGATCTCTAGTGGTGGATCAGGTGTACCGATCTTGTGATGTTCTTTTGGTTGAGTGGGATGATTTGAAAAGATTTGGTTATTTCAGATGACTTATGTGGTGTTTTTATTTCAATGATTTTACATGTACCATCTCGCTTATGAGAGTATATAGAAGAGATACCATGCATATTTATGATTTTTTGAAAATCTTTATATTTATCTATTAATCGAGGTCATATATAGATTATGTGTGGTTAGACGTAGGGATCACTGGGTCCGATTCTATTGTTCTTGAGAGGTAATCTACAATTACTAAATCTAACATTTCGATAGTGTTGTTGGAGGTCTTGTATGCTTAGGCATATCCCTCGATGATTATTTGATGTCTAAACATTAAATTTTCATAACTTAAGACCATGAAAATTTATGTGGAGAGAAGGAGATGTTGATAAGAATTAGAATTGTTTGAGTATTATGAGTGTGTGGTAGTTGGTTCAGGTCCGCTCTAATTGTAGCGCGTATTGATTTAGAATTTTGTCATGGTTATGTGAGAAAGGATTCGTCCTAATATTTGTGTCAAAATCCTTGATAACATGTTGTAGACATGTGTACAATCAACTGTGGTAGTTATTGGAAATAGCCTTTTTGTAGTCAAGTGTACATACAACAATAATTATCACTCGAGTATGGTGATAACTTCATTGAGGCATTGTATAAAAGGATATGTAGGTACTCAATTGGTTGGCTGGAGACGAAGATTATATCATAAAGTAAGACTCAGTTTTGTTATATAAAACCTTCGATATGAAGAAGAACCGATTGAAATTCTTGATCACGATGTCCGGAAGCTAAGGACATACAAGACAACTGTCCTCAATAATTCGGCATTTCAGATACTACTCCACCCTATCCAATCTTTCCTATTTGATCACTCAACGACGAATGACGGGTAAATTGATATCTATTGTAACGACCTGATTTTCGTTGTAAGGAAAAAGCCAATAGGGAAAGAGTTGGGATCAGAAAACTTTTGAATAGTAACTTGAAATTCTCCAACCTAGTCCAGATTTGGACGAAATTAGAGTCATTAAAGTCTAGGGAAATCTTGTAACAACAGGTTATGTAATTATGAATTTGATCACATGAGTAGATAACTAAGACGTTAAAAAACCCGTACGACTTACCAGAATTGAATATGGGTGAGTGGAACTCCCGAAATTGATCTTAGCGTTGAATGTCAAGGGTTGAAGGTGTGTGGTTAAATGGGGGATTTGAACTCAAATTCCAACATTTTGTTTCCGTTCATGCCGCTATAGCGGGATGGGTTCCGTTGTAGCAGGACAGCCGTGACTTAAATAGGGTAAAACTCCCCAAAAATGTTATTTTCTACAAAGTTCATTTGTGAGAGCTAAGAAACGACCTAGGGCTATACATTGAAGGTTTTCCACCTCTTTTATCACTTAAGGTAAGGATCATACTCCCCTAATCCATTTTTCGATTCGTAGAACTTGGATTCTTGGTTAATTACTATTGGGGGGAAAAGCCCTAAATTGGATATTAGGATCTTGTGTTTTGTCTAGGATTACTAGGTTTGTCATAATCTAGATAATTGACCTTTTATTGTTGATCCTTGCGTATATAAATTGTTTGTAGACCTAGAACAAGCGAAAAGAATTCGAAAAGGGAAGATTCAAGTGCCCTAGGGGATTCAACCTTGGATTCGAGATATGTTATGATTGTGATTTCATGATTGTGTGATTTGTGTTTACTCTTGCTTCATTATAATATGTGTAGGTATGCGAATATTGCATTATTAATCACAATAATTGTAAACGAGATAGCTGAATGATTAATGTCATGAATCATGATTTAATTGTATGATCTTGAGTATATACTTGTGATTGTGACCGTGTCTTGTTGAATGGATCGTGTGTTGCGTTCCGACATACTAACTTGGATCGATTGCCATGTTTTGACATAAATATAGGATCGGTTTCCACGTTCCAATATAAACATTGGATCGATTGCCATGTTCTGACATATACATTGGATGGGGTACCATGTTCCGATATGTAACAGTTTGGGCTTGGTTTCCATGAGAAGACCATTGCTTTGAGATAACTGTATATGTGGGTAAATGTGAAATTATTCGTTGTTGATAAGTGATGATGATATTGCATATGTTCGATTTATGCATGTTATTATTATGTTGTATTGACTTATGTATGTTCCACTTAGTGGGATAGCCGCGTGATCCTACTGATACACAGCGGTTTTGTACTGATACTGCACTTGTTCTTTCCTTGTTGAGTACAAGGCATCTTCATATGGCTATTGATAGATTTCAACTAGGTGACTATTGAGTGTGACCTGATTCAAGGATGAATCAATTCGTCTAGGCTGCCATAGATCTTTCTTGTTTAAGTCCATTCTTTTCGGACTCATACTTTCTTTTAAGGTGTTATTTAATTTTGGGGTTGTACCCCTTGTTCTTAGACTTGTCGTTAGTAGAGTTTTGGTACGATAACTCTATGATTCTAAGGGTTGTTCATCCGCATTAGTGTGATTAGTTGTTTGTTAAAACCTTGGAGTTTATGGGGACTCCTTTATTATTGTTATTTAAACCTGCTTCCGTATCTTTAGATGCCTTAATTTTCATAAAATATGTTTGTGTTGGTTGTAGTAATGGTTTTCTCATCGGATGGTTAGTGTGAACGTGTCAACCACGATAGTCTGAGTCCTAATTTTTTATGCTTAAACTCTTTCAATGAAGGTCGAATTTATCCGTCTTCAAGCCATTTTTTCTCTTCTTCATTGTATTACTTTTCTGAATCTACAATCACATCCCTCGATCCTTTTTACCGAAAAATGAATATCAACACTCATCTTTCATATTTATTCTATTTCTTTTTTCCTCCCTCTTTTCTTTCCACAAAGAAACACTAAAATGAAAGAAAAAAAAGAGATCGAAACAATTTAAAAAGTTGATAAAAACAATAAAAAAATTGTTGGACATACGACTACCTTCCGGGGGAGGGTGGGGGATAAATTGAATTTTTTAGAATAATATTTTTATGTCATTTACTAAATAGATTTAAAAATAATTTTAATTTGAAATTACATATGCAATCATTTAATTTGTTGTTTGTCATGTGATCAACGAGTGTATTACATTATCCTTCAACTTTTTGCTTATTATCAAAAAAATTTTAAAATAACAAAACGGGATCCTACATCAGCTGTCTAAAATAAACATTGAATCAATTGAGTTATCTAAGTAAATGTTGATGTCAACTTTAAGAAACCATGATGAACTCAGGCTCTTAGTATAAGTATTTTATTATAACTTCGTCGCTTGCATTTTTTTTTTTTTGGGATAACTTTGTTTTGGTTTAGTCGAGAGTCAACATCTCTATTTTTAAAGTTAAAAATAAGATTTGTGCAAGTCATATCTTTTTCCAAATTCTACCAATAAAATTAGACTGTACCATTGTTATTGTTTATTTCTCATCAAGATTAAGAAGACTAATCCTCTCGTGTATGAACCAACGGAAGAAAATAGATATATCACTTGCTTGTCCTTTTCGATATACAAAATTATCACTATCAAATGATATGGTATTTTATATAAGCCCTACTTAATAGATAACGTATTCCCCTAATAAGACCTTTCGAAAATAAATTTAAATTTTTTTACACTCTTTCAAATTAAATAATGATGTGTGTTGTATGGTAAAATGTATTAACAAAAATTATGCTTGCATTAGCTTTGTGCATTGGTAATATCATAAATTTCTAGGTATTAGTGATACAAAGAATTTATACATGCATTAGCATGATTAAAAACTTAATTACCACTCAAAACAGTACTTCACATATTTTCCACCATAATTGTGGAGGATGTTTTTGTAAATAAACACTTTCTACAATGCTTAGTTTTCTTAATTCACCAAATCAAACAAAGCATAACAATATTCTACGTATATAACTAAAATAAGCATAACTAATACAAATATTACTAATATAAATATTATTAATACATTTATTATACATTATTTTTATGCACTATACTAAACAATCATGTTAAATTCAAACTAATTTATCAACCTTCTCCACTACTTTTCAGACTTAGTAACAGATTACTGATTTCTTAATAATTAAGATAAAAAGGTCGGTATTGGATAAGACACCGTAAATTAGATATATTTTTGTGGCAGTACATGTTCCGCCATAAATTGGGGGTCCATGCAAATTGAATATATTTCTTAATAATTAAGATATATTGAATTATCCTACACGCTCATTCAACACATACACATGTTGTTTTCTCTCTCTTTCAATTTATTTAACTCTCTATTTTTAATAATTATTTAATTTTAACTTTTCATATGACATAAATTGCAAAATGTAATTATATCAATTATATTTTTAATTTCAAATCATAACAATTAAAAATATTTTCTTTATTTCTTTTTTTGTCTCAATATTTATTATATATTAGTGTAATTGGCCGCCCTTCGCGGCGTCCTAAAAATCGTACTTTATCTGTATGTTTTATTTTATGTGACACATTTTTCTTCATTGTTCATTTTCACAAATATTATTTCATCTAATTAAATTCTATCACACTTTTTAAATTTTTTTTCTCAAACACCGTATCAAGTCAAAAGGTGTCACATAGAATGAGACAGAGAATATAAATATAATTAAATATTAATTTTTTTTCCACTCCATTTCTTTTCTATCTCCATCCTTTTTTTTGGGATGGGTAGGGGCTGAGCGACACCCCAGGCTTTATCATTAATAACAAAAAACAAAATACAAGGAGGGGTCATAAACCAAACCTCCAGATTTAAGATGGGTCGGAGTCAACTTTCCAAAAGGAAGGTCAACTCTCCCCCTTACAATTGAAGATGAATTCCGAATACTAAGTACCTAGTGAGAGGACTCCTCTCAATAAAAAGCATCTAGAAAGCATAAACCAGGGAGACTCTCCCTTTACAAGAAAGTCTATAATTAATTAACCTATTCAAAGTAGCTATAATTTTAATTATAGCTAAGTTGAAGAGTTATAAGGGATCAAGGGGGTTCCTTAATTCTTTTAGTCTTCCTTCTTCTGAAATTTGGCATTTGCAGTAGATCAAGGTGATAGTACGACTTTGCTTCCTTGGGCATTTGTTGGCTATTGAAGTATATTTGAGGATTGTTGATCTTGTGGCTGAATTTGGAAAGTGCATCAGCCACACAATTGGCTTCTCTAAACACATGTACGCATTTGAAGTTTTGAGTTTGAGAGATGATATTTTGTATTCTTCCCAGCTGTGTGGTGATGTTCCATTGAGGGGTAGTCTTCTTTAAAATCCAAAGCACCACTAGTTGAGAATCAAGCTCCAAAATGATGTTTCTATATCCAAGTTCGATCGCCCAATTCAAACCCAAGATGGCTGCCTCAATTTCTGCCTTATTGTTTGTTCCTTTTCCCATTGGTGATGCGAAAGCCATAACCAACCTACCATGATTGTCTCTCAATATGCCGCCACCCCCAAGTCTGCCTTGATTGGAGAGTGCACTGCCATCAGTGTTCACCTTAATCCACTGATTTGCCGGTTTGATCCAAGCCACCATATTCACCTTGATGTCATGTACGTACCTCTCTCTCATTCGTAGTAATTCTGTCCATTTTGCTGGCCAATTAACTTGAGGGAAAGCAATGTTAAGTACCTTGAAGTTGTCCTTGTATATCGCATATTTGACTCGGTTGATGTTGGTTTTTTTGCCCCCGTACTTGGCTGCACATCTGTTCTTCCAAAGGTTCCAACAAATGAGTATAGGTGTGGCTTGTAGTAGTGTCTTGTGTGCTGCGTTTCTTGGTCTGGCAGCCCACCATTGTTGGATTAAAGTCTGCAGGAAATTGTTGTCTGGCAGCATGCCTGCTGTAGCAGCAAAGCTGCTCCAAACTGTTGCTGCAAATTTCCCTTTGGGAAAGATATGGTCTATGGAATTCAATCCCAACCTGTCCAAACAACAAACACACTTAGATGGCTCAATGCCAAAATTAGTAAGCTTATCGTTAGTAGGGAGTTTACCCCTAAGGGCTCTCCATAACAAAAAGGATGATTTAAAAAGAATGTTTTTGTGCCAAATAAAAGAGTTGAAATGATTCTTAGCCCTTTTTTCTCTAATCTCTTCCAAAGCTGATGAACAACTAAAACCACCATGTGTGTTGGGTTTCCAAACTGCATGATCTGGTAGCTGCTGGATGGGGGAGATTTCTGTAGCTAGTATGATGGAGAGGTGACTGGCTGGTGCTTGCTCCAACAGCTTGTTCAAACTCCATCTTCCTTCATCCCAAAATTCTGCAACTTTGGAATTATTGAGTCTGTTGTTGTTTGAAGAAAGGTGTGCTAATGGTCCACTGCCTAGCAAATTATCCCACCAAAATGAGCAATTTCCAGCTAGCATTTTTCGTTGGATGTGTTGCTCAACCTGTGGCCTGTTCATCAACATGTTTTTTCAAGCTGGTGAATCCCTAGAATCCTTTTTCTTGCTGACTGGATTGGACCTTTTGCAGTACTTTGCCTTCAAGAAATCCTCCCACAGTGTTTGCTTTGTTCTGAATATCCACCATTTTTTAAATTGGAATGCTTTGCAAACGTCTTTTTAATTCTTTATGCCAACTCCTCCTTCTTCATACGGGAAGCTTAGGTTCCTCCAAGAAGCCCAATGGTATTTCTTCCTATCACTGTTCCACCCCCAGAAGAAGTCAGCCATAAATATTTGGATTTGTTTAAGAATAGTTTTTGGGGGAGTTACAGCAGAAAGAAGATGGATAGGTAAAGCTTGTAGCACATGCTTTGTAAGGATTGCCTTGCCCCCGTAGCTAAGCTGTTTGGTTTGCCAACCTGTAATCCTACCAACAACTTTACTAACGAGGTCAGAAAAATAATTATTCCTAGGCCTACCAACAAATAAAGGGCAGCCTAGGTAAGTAATTGGGCCCTGTTTTTGTTTAAAACCTGTAAGTCTCTTTATTCTATCTCTAGTGCTAGTAAAAGCATTAGAATTTAGCATAAAGTGACTTTTATCACCATTGATGAGTTGTCCGGAAGTATTCTCATACTCCTTTAAGGTATTCATAAGAATCTTCATAGTTTTGCATCTCCCAGAGGTGAACAAAATAATGTCATCAGCAAAGCTCAAATGGTTCACTTGTGGCCCTCTCCTTTCCATGATAAAACCATGGTAATCCGGATGGTTATGAAGCCTGTTGAGAGATCTTGATAACACCTCCGCACCTAAAATAAATAGGACTGGAGAAAGGGAGTCACCTTGCTTGAGGCCTCTAGTGAAATGAAAAAAACCATATCTCTTACCATCGACAATGATTGAGTACTAGTTGTTCGCCATGATTCTCCACACCATATCAATAAACACCTCTTCAAATCCCATTTTCCTTAAAACCAGACAAATGTAAGACCATGACACCCTGTCATAGGCTTTAGCCATGTCTAGTTTAATAATAACATTGCTACCGACATTGGGTTTTTTGATGTGATGAATGATTTCTTGAGCAAGCATAATATTTTCTGAGATGCTTCTGCCTTTAACAAACCCGGTTTGGTTGGGGGAGATAAGAGTAGGGAGGATAGGGCTGAGTCTGTGACTTACTATCTTGGAAATGATTTTGCTAGTGAAGTTGGTCAGACTTATAGTTCTAAACTCAGTCATTTTGTTTGGATTATTGACTTTAGGGAGCAACACAATACAAGAATGAGAGAAGTATTTGGGAATCTTATGTCCACTGAAAAAAGCTTGTACAACCCCTATTAGATCATTCTTGATGATGTGCCAACACTTTTGATAGAAATACCCATTCATACCATCTGGTCCAGCTGCCGAATTAGGATTCATAGAAAAAACCACTTCTTTAAGTTCATCCATACTAGGCAAGTTGGTAAGCTGATTATTTTGGTCTTGACTAATCATCCTTAGTATAAATTCCAAAGTATGCTCATTAATACGCTTTTCTTCTCCACTAAAGACTGCTTTTGAAATGTTCACAAGCTATATGAGCTATGTCGTCATCACCTTGTACCCAGACTCCATTTTCATTGACAACTTTATGAATAAATAACTTCCTTCTTCTTCCTCTTATCACAGAGTGGAAGTATTTAGAATTATTATCACCCTCCTTAAACCATTGAAGCTGAGTTTTTTGTTTCAAAATAGTGTCCTCCAACTTGAGGAACTTGATGTACTTGGCATTAATTTCATGGAGGAAACTTCTATTTGAGTCACTTTGGTTAGAGATGTAGTTTTCTTCAGCCTTATGCACTTGTTCCTCATACATCCTAACATTTTGGAAAATATCACCAAATTCTATTTTTGACCAACCACTCAGAGTGTTTGATAATCTTTTTATTTTTTGGTGAAATCTCCACATACCATTACCTTCCACCTCCTTCTCCCAACAGGATCTGACTGTTTCTAAGAAATGAGGGTTGTCTACCCAACAGTTGAGGAACTTGAAGTATTTGATGTGATCAGTAGTTGAGGGAGTCATTTCCATGAGAAGTGGACAATGATCCGATACTGTAGAAGACAATGGTAGTTTGAGGCATCTTTTCCAACCAAGAATCATTAACCATTGCCGTATCAAGCCTCTTCCAGATTCTGCGGTTAATACCCCTTTTATTGCACCAGGTAAATTTCTATCCGCTAAATCCTATATCCAATAGTCCACAAGCTTCAATGACATTAATAAACTCAATGCTTTTCCTCATGTTATAAGGTGATCCTCCCAATTTTTCCTCAATAGAAGTTATAACGTTGAAATCACCAACAACACACCAAGGATTATCATTTAAGGTAGAGTGTTGTATCATTTTTTCCCACAGAGGTCTTCTGAGATGATCTTTGCATTTAGCATAGACGAAGGTATTAGCAAATTGATGTGGTAATTCATTGTGTTTCATGTTGCAAGTTATTTGCTGCTCATCTTCATCAAGAATATTGCAGTCAATATCACTGCTCCAAAAAACCCAAATCTTACCATTACTATTGTTAATAGCATTCTCCATGTTTAGATGCACTTTGAAGTTTTGAATATGAACACTGTCTGATAAAGGTTCCAAAATGGTAATAACAGATAAATGGTGTAGTTTCCTGAGCAATTTGAGCCTCTCCAACACCCCCTGAGTGTTGATCCCTCTCACATTCGATATGATTGTACTAATCATTGGGATGATTTAGAAGAGAAGAGCCTAGTGTTAGGTCTGCCTGCAGTGACAGTATTTGCATCCTGTTTTTTGAAGTGAAACTTTTCATGGTGGAAACCCCTTGGAGATAGACATTGGCTTTGTGTTACATGTTGGATTTCTTCCTCCAAGGTCTGATCCTTATGTGGATTGAAAGTCCTAATGAGGGCCTCACTAGTCTCATCATCTTCCTCAACCTCTTCTATGGACTGGTTATCCCCATCCAACTCATTCTCTGAATTATCCACAACATATTCATCTAAAATAGACACATTGTTAAATTTACCCTTTTGTTGTCTTAAATCTGGAGGATCATTTGTAGGAGGGGTCATATATTGAGCTTGTAGGGGAGTAATATCTAATCCATGGTTATCATTAACCATGATAAATTTGTTACAAGAGTCATCCTTTTTATCCTATTCATATTCCTTATCTTTTTCTTGCATCCTGTTTTGTCTCCTTTTTGCCGCATCTCTTTTTTGTTTGCTTGGCTTATTTTTACTCTAGGGAGTGTTTTCTGTCACACTAGTAACACTTTGTTTCCCTTGATCTTTATCAATCATTTTTCCAGTTTGTTGTTTCTCATTATTTCCTTTAGCAGATTGTCTGGTGTTGTCTCTGTTCTGTGCCTGCTGCTGAAGTTGTTGTTGTTTCCCTTGTTCCAGTCTGTTTTCGTCCTCATTAAAGGCTCTATAGTCTGTACTAAGGTCAGATTCCAACCCCTCATGCATAACATGAGGCAATTTCCCCCCTTTGGTAACCCCATCCTTCAAGTTAGAGGCTATCTCCTGACACCCCCCATCCATACCTCCGAAACCTTCTTCAGTAAGAGCAACAACAACATTAATAATATTGGGGAGTCTGGGGTATGGGAGCATTGAGTCAATACCTGGGATTTTGTGTTTATTATCTGCAGCAGCCTGCTGTTTTTGTTCAAATTTATTTTTTGTTGTAGTTGAGGTGCTGTTACCTCCTTGGTTTTGCTGCAGTCCTTTGTATTGTTCTGTCTCTATACTCCCTGTTTCCTGTTGTTCCTGCATTCCAAGGTTAGAAAAATTATTTTGAGTTGTGATAGGAGTTATACCTGTTGTTTCTTGTTCCTGTTGTTGACTGTTTCTGCTTCTTTGTGTTTGGTGCAATTCCTGTTGTTCCTGCATTTCTGGGGTCTTGTATTTGTTTGTTGGAGAAGTTTGTTAGTGTTGTAATCCATGATTGCTGAGATTTTTTTCTGCAGTTGGGTTGATAACACTCCCTTTTTTTGGCTGATCTGTTTCCTCTGCTGTTTGGCTGGAGTTCCCTTTTCCTATTTAAGCCTCCTCCTGCTGTTCCTGCATTTCAAGATTAGCAAAGGTATTTTGAGTTTGAATGTTAGTTATACCTGCGTTGTCTTGCTCTTGCTGGTTGTTGCTTTTTTTTCCTTGCATTGAAGGTGACACAGGTCTCCAAACAGCCTTGGAGTTAGCCTGATCTTGGTGTTTTTGTTGCCTCCTCTTTTGATTCTGCCATTGTTCATCTTGAAGCTCCACTTGCTGGTTTTGATCCTTTGGATTAAGGGTAGTATTTCTTTGTTGTTGGCTTACCTGCTGATTCCTTGATTGACTGTCCAAATCATCTTGTTTGAACATTTCTTTTTGGCTCTTGTTTTGTTGATTCTGTGTTCTTGCCGTGCCCTCAAGGTTACTTTTGTCTTGTGTTTGAGTCCTTAGTTGGCCTCCCTGTTCCTGTTCTTCCTTGGATTTCCTCACAGAATCCCCTTCTTTCTTCTTCCTGATTTCTTCATCCCTTCTTTTAATTGTGCACTCACTGTCCATATGTCCCTGATGCTTGCAGTACAAGCAGTAATTTGGGATGCCTTCATATTCAACCTTCAACCATCTTCCTTTATTTGGGTCAGAATTTTTGAATCCTAGACACACATAGGAAGGTCTAGATTTGGTGAGATCCACTTGAAATTTAACTCTAATGGTACTGCCCCTAGTCCTTTCGGATGAAGGTGAGTCTAAGAATAACACTTTCCCAATAGAGCTAAGAATTGTTGTTAACAACACTTTGTTATAACAGTGCCATGGCAAACCAGGGATAGCTACCCAAATTGGGACAATGGGAGTCTCCTCTTCAGGGGTGAAGTCAGGTGTCCAAGTTTGCAATGTTCATTCTAAGCTTTGTCCAAACAGTTTGGTAATCAAACTCATTGTCCAAGTCAATGTAAACATGCCTAGCATTGAAGTGTGTGATTTTCACACTTCCTGCGAGTTGAGTTTGGAGAATGAAACTTTTCCTAACTAACTCCATTTTAGGCATTGTATTAGTAAATTTGCCCACTAGAGTGTACTTACACACCTCAGCCAACTTTATATAGTAATCCTCCTCCTCAATTAGCACAGCCGGGAAACCTTGCCTAGTTGTGTGTACAGGTTCATTCAAGACTATAGGAACTTCATTTTTAGCTTGATTATACCTTAATCTAGCAGCAAATGATTGCACCACAGTATAAGGAGCTGGCTCAGAAACTTTATCAGGCTTATAAATATTGTTAGCATTTTGACCTTGAAGCTGATTGTTTCTAGCATAGACTTGACTTTCATTATTGCTATGCTTATTATTTTTGTCAATCTGAGAATTAGGTTCATACCTTGTGTAGTTGCTGGATATCTCAGGAAATTGTGTTTGGTAATCCAATTGTGTTTGATTGGTCTGTCTTCCTTCCTTTCCTGGGATCTTTTTCGTGGTCTGTTTGGCTTCTTCATCCTTGTCATGCTTCTTCTTCCCAATCTGCACTTCATTGTCTGCTTGTTGCTGTCTATGATTTGGTAGATTTTGGCTTTGTCGTTGATCCTTGGCACTTTTCCCTCCATTGTCTTCTTTGCTTGTTGTACCTTGTGTATTACCTGCAACAAGAGTAGAAGTTAGTTGTTGTGAGTTGCCTACAATGCCAAACGAAAAACTTGCAGATTGTATATCATTTGATGATTCTTTGGTATGGAGCCCCTTCATGTTATTGTCATTGTCTTGTTCTGCATTCAAGTTCTCCTTCATAAGCCTAAAAGATAAAATGATTTTATTTAACGCTTTTATAATCATTTAAAATTTATTAAAATATAAATTTATAAAATGATTTGGATTATATTAAATCCATAAATATATTAATTCAAATAAATATTGTGGATTGATATAATTGAGTAAAATATTTAAGTCCAATAAATATGGATTTAATTAAAGTCTAAATTAATTGATTTGGGCTACAATGGATGAACCCAATTCGTTAAGCTCAATTCTATCCCATTCTAGAACCCATATTGGCGCCACATGTGCAAATGATGTGGCATGTCAAGTCAAATAAGAAAATCAATAGATTTGTGACATGTCTCAAAGATGACAAGCCCGCTCCATAAAACCCATATGCCATGTCACTTAAATCTGATTGGTCGAACGGAATCATATTTCAATCGCAACTCCTCTATTCTAAAACTATAAATAGGGGTCTTCATAATTCAGAAAAGGGACAGAAAATTCTAAACAAGAAGCTAGAGAAAATCTGTGGTACAAACGCCATTTAATTCTCTACAAAGCTACAAGTTTGAGAATTCAAGCATTCAAGTTCAAAAACGATCGAGATCAAGACCATCGAATTCGAGAACAAGCTCGAAGCCCTTGAATTCAAATAAAAGTCAAGATCAAGATAAAGTTCATTAAAGATTCAAGAACAGGTTTTAAAGCCCTTGAATATATATTTGAAAATGCGAATTCAAAGGAATCATAGAGATTGTAACACTCGCATTTGAAATAATAAAATCGATTGTTACTATAATTTTCCGTTCTTAATTATTGTTTTCTCGATAGCAAATTTTTATCGTCTACAGCTATATAAACTATCTAATATGATTTTAAGATGTAAAAATAGAAAAGTTAGAATATTGAAAATGTAAATCTGCCCATATCGACAATAAAATAAAAAAATTAGTACACTAGTGAAATTATGAAATAACTGTTATGATATTGAATTTTTTTTTTTTTTTGAACTTTTGCTTAAAAATGTTTTTTAAAGTAAGGGTAAAATTAAAACAACCAAAATCTGCTAATTTTCATCTTATAGCGCTAATAATAACCATCATAGATTGAGTTCTATTAACTAAACTTTAAATTGCATATGATATTAATGATTTTCTTATTAAAAACATCATGCCATGTTTCTTTTGCCTAACTTTATATATTACATAGATTATTTTGAGATAAAAGAAACATTCACATTTTTTTTTAAAAAAAAAGTCAAACATTTGTTTTGGGAGCAAATACAAATTCGTCTAATCTTTTATATTTATTTATAAATATAATGAAATAATAATCATAACTCAATATGAAATTGATATAATTATTCCTAAAATTACAATAAGACATTTACTCCAAAAAAAGTTATTACATTCCAATCAACACTAATTATGTACAAGTTTGCAATAAATGAAAAAAAAGTAACACAATTTGATACAATACTGATAATAATATATTCTACAAAGTTGTAAGAATTACATAAATTCAATATGAAATTAGTATAATTATTCCTACCACTTATAATAGGGCATTTTCCTTTTTTAAAAAGAAAATCGTCGAAATTCATAGTATAACGATATAAAAACTTATAATAAATAATAAAAGTAGCAAACAATGATATATTACTATGACATGTTTTCAATCTTGAATTAGGACAAATACTTCTCAGAAGTGAGGGAAAATTGTACTATATTTCCTCCCCCCCCCCCCCCCCCCCCAAAAAAAAAATCTGCACCAAAATACTGTATAAAATAAATAATTATGGCAAAAGAAAACAAACAAAGAAGTACCTAGGAAATAACTTCTTTTTTAGGAAAAAGAGTTCAAATGAAGGAGCACATTAATAGTAATGAAGAATTGAATAGAAAGCTTAGAAATGAAAAAGAAAGAATGTTACGCGGTAGAAATGACTTCCTTTTTAGTACTTATAGTAATAAAAAAGAATAGTAACATAAAATTGAAGTAAATAACGAATTTGGATGATAAAAAAAATGAGTATTAAGGGAATTAATTATGCGTAAATGAGTATTTACCGTAAATAAACTTGTATTAGTAATTGAGAGATAGTTGGCTGCTAGATTTAATTTGGATTTTACTGCATTTGATTGCTATGTTTAATTAAGCCACATCACATTTTTTATATTCAACTTTTTATATTTATATATATATATATATCTGTATAAACATTTTTGTTCTACTACAAATGAATTAGATTAACACTTAATTATAGATTATTTTTTTGTTAATTTCAATTATTACATTATTAATGCTAATAAAGCTACAAAAACTTTCTTTAATTTTATTTTTGTAAACATTTAAAAGAAGCCAAATGTCACGACCCAAAAATGGGTGTGATGACACTCGTCTTATCCCACCAAGACAAGTCAGCCTAAAACCCCATATCTAACAAAGTGCGGAAGTAAATGACAATCCAACAACAATTTCTATTATGAAACCAAGTCATATTAATTCAATTCCCAAAACCAGGTTGTCACGTGCACAAGTCTCTAATGTAAATATTAGAATTGAAACAAAATAGAAGTCTAAAATGAAGTTGTCTTTCAAGTAAAAACAAAGTCATAAACTGGAGCAGGAAAGTTCGCTGAGATGACAAACAGCTACCTCACAAACCCTCCACAAGATGCCTTGGAAACGAAAAGAATGACAGGTATCACGAAGATCCGGGCTCGTAACCTACAAAAGTTTGTAGAAGCAAGGGGTGAGTACCAAACCATGCGGTACCCAACAAACAAACCTCTAAACACAAGTTAAGTGAACAAAATACGGGTACTCCTTACACCCTATCTAAACCTCCACGCTACAGCCTAACAGTTTACAGTTTACCAAATACACAACTCAATAACCACACTCTATCAGTTTACCCATTCTCAATAACAACTCAATATTCAACAGTCACAAGCTTCACAGAGAAACAATCACAATATTAGCAAAACACGTGTTCAAGTTCATCAATAATAAAATGTGCAATGTCATGAGATGCAATGTCAAATATAGTGATGCATGTCTTTCTTAACGATACACATCCGCTGTCTCTCAGTCCGGGACCCATGGGGGACATATCTGTCCATGCATCTGTCGCAGCGCACGACACGACCTTAGATAATAGTAACATTTGCGGCGCGCGATACGTCTATCGAAATATAAAATCCATCGCGGCGCGCGATACGACCCTCGAAATGGTACATCTTCTTACCACAACCATGTCTCAGATACAATGCAAATGACATGCTCCAATGTAAATGAGGAGATAACCATTTTGATAACAAAGAGCAATTTACTACAAGGAATACAACACCAACAAATAAGCAACAAGTCTCCAAGTCATTCTCAACACTACACAAGGTAATACACGAATTTCATACGCGTAACAAGGGTTTAGAAATCCACTTGCCTTAAATAAACGAACTATCACTCTGGAATTTGAGTTTTTTTTATTTCGTTGAGCTTCCAAACCAATGCAATCTATTCAATTACATGGTCACAATAAGATTTCAACACTAACAACACTATGTTATATAAGTTTAGCTTAGACCCAAAAGCTTACCCAATTTTATAATTAAGTTCCTAAGTCTCAATGACCATTAACTTGTCAATTCTTATATTTTTCAAGTTTCAAGCCTATGGTTAAATCATAATTTCTCCAAAAACTACAACTCTAATAACTTTCTTATAATATAGTACACTCGATATTGTATTACATATATCAATATATCAAACTTGAATCTTAATATGAAAACTATAAGAAAAATTCAAAAATTAATTACGCATAAATTTTCAGAAGCTTCAAACTAAGCCAAAACCATTTTCACGCATAATTTTCTTTGAATTCACTAATTACTATGTTATATTCTTGATGAGGCAATCATTAGCCATCACTTCCTCATCATTGGCCATATATTATTTGATTGCCTCAACTTCCAATTACTAATCACAACCACATGATTTAATTTAAACAACAATTCTTTCAATCCTTCTATCTATTCATATAATGTTAATGCTAATGATATCACTAAATAAACAAGAAAATTGAGTAAACAACATTAAGAAAATTGATATAACCTGTACTCTCGTGGTTAACTTAGTGATGCCACACAAGTTTCGTTCTTCCTCTTCGGTTTGTTCTTTTCTTCTTATTTTTTTTCATCAAGCGCAAATTTCAAGTTTCAACAATTAGGGCTTTTAGCTTTTATTTCTCTTATTCATTTATTTATTTATTTTCTATTATTTTCTTTTTTTCCATTATTATTAGCAACAAAATAATCCTTTATTAAGTTTGAAAAATCATGATAAGTCATAATTTTTTTTTTCAAATCTATCAAAAAAGTTATTATAAAAATAATGGTTAAAATTAATAAAACGACTGAACCGGTCGTTACAGTATCCACCACTAAAAATTGTATTCGTCCTCGAACATAAGGTGAAAGAAAGTACCTGAATCTTCTAAAAGTTGTGGATATCTAGCACGCATGTCAGACTCAATCTCCTAAGTTGCCTCTCCCACTGATCGGTGTTTCCATTGCACCTTCACTAAAGCAATCTCCTTGGTCCTAAGCTTTCGAATCTGCCTATCCAAAATAGTTATAGGCTCCTTCTCAAATGTCAAGTCTGGACCCAACTCCACAAAATCAAGTGAAAGCACATGAGATTCATCCGAAATATACTTTCAAAGCATAGAGACATGGAAAACAGGATGAACTGCTGACAAACTAGGTGGAAACACCAACTTATAAGCCACCTCTCCCACTTGGCTCAAAATCTCCAAAGGTCGAATGAACCTAGGGCTAAGCTTTCCCTTCTTTCCAAACCTCATCACACCCTTCACGGGTGATACTTGCAGCCAAGCATGATCACCCTCCATAAACACCAAGGCTCTAACTCTCTGGTCTGCATAACTCTTCTGTCGACTCTGAGCTGTCAATAATCTATACTGAATCATAAGGACTTTCTCCATAGCATCTCTAAGCAAGTCTGTATCCAAAGAGTCCATCTCCGCCGAATCAAACCAACCAATCGGAGACCTACACCGTCTTCCATAAAACGCCTCAAATGGGTCCATTTGGATACTAGAGTGATAACTGTTATTATAGGCAAACTTCGCTAAGGGTAAATGTTGATCCCATCTAGCAACAAAATCGATCACACACGCTCGAAACATATCTTTCAATACCTGAATGGTCCGCTCAAATTGACCATCTGTCTGAGGGTGAGATGCCGTACTCATATCTAACTGAGTACCCAGACCATGATGTAATGCCTTCCAGAAATGATAAGTAAATAGTTAACCCCGATCTGATATGATAGAAATCGGAACTCCATGTAGTCGCACAATCTGACTGATATATAGCTCGGCTAATTTTTCTGTCGTATACTTCACCTGAACCGGAACGAAGTGGGCAGACTTGGTCAGCCTATCTACAATGACCCAAATGGAGTCATAACCACCCGCTGTGGTAGGTAAACCCACAACAAAGTCCATAGTAATCCGCTCCCACATCCATGTAGGAATAGGCATCCTTTGAGATACACACACGGGCCGCTGGTGCTCACACTTGACCTGCTGGCAAGTCAAACACCTCGAAACAAAGTCGGTATGTCTCTCTTCATCCCACACCACCAGTAATGCTGACTCAGATCATGATACATCTTCGTCGTTCCCGGATGGATGGAATACCGAGAACAATGGGCCTCCTCAAGGATCAATCTAATAAAATCGCTTGTCTTGGGCACACAAATCCTCCCTCCGATCCTCAAGACACCATCAGAATCAAGGACAACCTCCTTAGCTTCCCCTCTCAATACTTTGTCTCGAATGAGACATAACTTTTCATCATTAAACTGGTGTGCACAGATCTGCTCGACTAAAGAAGATCGAGCCTGAATAAAAGCAATCATCCCATCACTCTCCTCTAAGATCTGCAATCGGAAAAGACTGTTAGCTAATAATTGAACATCTCTAGCCAATGGTCTCTCCTCAATACTAAGAGATGCAAGACTCCCCATGCTATGAGTGTTCCTACTCAAAGCATCGGTCACAACATTGGCCTTCCCCGGATGATACAGAATGGTCACATCATAGTCCTTCAGCAACTCAAGCCATCTTCGCTGCCTCAAGTTCAAATCTCTCTGACTAAAGATATACTGAAGACTCCGATGATCAGTGAAGATCTCACAATGTACTCCATACAAATAATGACGCCATAACTTAAGTACAAATATCACAGCTGCCAACTCCAGATCATGAGTAGGGTAGTTCTTCTCATGGGACTTCAATTGCCTAGAAGCATAAGCAATCACTTTCCCCTTCTGCATCAACACACCACCTAATACAACTCCTGAAGCATCACAATACACTATAAAGTCTACACCCTCCTCAGGTAGATTCAACACAGGAGCTGAAGTCAACAAAGTCTTGAGTTTTTGAAAGCTCTGCTCAAACTCACCAGACAACTGAAAACGCACATCCTGTCGAGTCAATCTAGTTAATGGAGCTGCAATAGTAGAGAAACTCTGAACAAATCATCGACAATAGCCTGCCAATCCCACAAAACTTTGAATCTCAGTAGGTGAAGTAGGTCGCGTCCAGCCTCTAACTGCCTCAATTTTGGCCGGATCTACTCTAATACCCTCATTGGACACCACGTGTCCCAAGAATGTCACAGAAGTAAGCCAGAATTCACACTTTGAGAACTTGGCATACAACTTCTCTTATCTCAACCTCTAAAGTACAATCCTCATGTGTCGGGCATGGTCCTCCTCAGTCTTAGAGTAAATCAAGATGTCATCGATGAAAACAATCGCAAAAGAATCAAGGTATGGTCGAAACACCCCATTGATTAACTCCATGAATGCTGCACGGGCATTAGTCAATCCGAAGGACATCACTAGAAACTCATAATGCCCATATCGGGTCCGAAAAGCTGTCTTAGAGATATCTGATGCCCTAATCTTCAACTGATGATACCCAGACCTCAAATAAATCTTAGAGAACAATGATGCTTCCTGTAATTGATCAAATAAGTCATCAATACGCAGAAGAGGATGCTTACTCTTCACTGTTATTTTGTTCAACTGTATGTAATCAATACACATCCTCACAGTCCCATCCTTTTTCTTCACAAACAATATAGGGGCACCCCAAGGTGATACACTAGGGCGAATAAAACCCTTACTCAATAAATCCTGCAACTGATCCTTCGATTCTTTCAACTTTTCTGGGGCCATACGATATGGAGGTATAGAAATAGGCTTAGTGTCCGACTCCAAATCAATAGCAAAATCGATATCCCTATCGGGATGAAAACCTGGAAGATCAGAAGGAAATACATCGAGAAACTCTTGAACCACGGGAGCAGAGTCCATGTGAGGTGATTCAACACTAGTATCCCGAATAAATGCTAAGTAAGACAAACACCCCATGTCCACCATTCTCTGAGCACGAATAAAAGAGGTAACCTTGCTAGGATAAGAACAACTAACACTCTTCCACTCAACCCTCGGAACACCAGGCATTGCAAAAGTCACAGTCTTAGCATTACAATCAAGGACAACGTGATAAGGAGAAAGCCAATCCATACCCAAGATAACATCAAAGTCTACCTTCCCCAGAATGATTAAGTCTACCCAAGTGTCATACCCAGCCAAAGAAACAAGACAGGATCGATACATTTGATCAACCACTAAGGGCTTACCCACTGGTGTAGAAACACGAATAGGTACAATCATGCTATCACATATCATATCAAATTTAGCAGCAAAATACGTAGACACATAAGAGAATGTAGAACCTGGATCAAACAACACAAACGCAGGTCGATGGCATACTGGGATGATACCTGTAATAACAACATCAGAGGTCTCCGCCTCACGTCTCCCAGGGAAAGCACAACGGTGGGCTCCTCGTCCACCTTCAGCCTGGGTGGTACCTCTACCCCCACTCTGCTGAGCTGCAACACCACTACTAGAAACTCTATCACCTCTACCTGAATGAACTCTGCCATGACCTCTTCTCTGTGGAGCTGGTGGTCTAGTCTAGAATGAAGAATTAGGTCGAGGCCCAGCACGACCCCTTTGAGAAGTACACTACCACATTAGATGATCGGGATCTCGACAAGTAAAACAAAATCTCTAACCTGGGAACTGCTGTGTGGACCCTGAAAACCCACTATAATTGCCTCGCCCTATAGGTCGCTGCTGTGAACCGTACGAGCCCTGATCCGGGCCATAAGAACCCCTAGATGTCTGGCCACGCTCAAATATCGGCATAGATGCATGAATAGGTCTCCGCTGCTGAAAAGAACAACTCACTCTCTGTGATCCCCTACCTCCAGATGAGACACCATGAAACTGACCTGATATACGGGCCCTTTTAGGGTCCCCAAACTCCTCTCTCTCCATAAATTCCGCCTCTTTGGCGGCGCTCACAATGGACTAGAAAGAAGCCCCCTCTCTAGATGTCCGAAACACAGCTGACCTGATATAGAAAGTCAATCCCCTCACAAATCTGCAGATTCTCTCTGTATCATTTGGAATAATGGCCAACACATGCCTAGACAACTAGCAAAAACGCGCCTCATACTCTGTAATCGATAAGCCATCCTGTCTCAGACTCTCAAACCTCAAGCGACTTTCCTCTCTCACGCTCCATGGGATAAAACGATCTTGGAATGCACTAGCAAACTGATCCCAAGTCACTGAAGGATATCCAACTGGCAAAACCCCTGAATAAGTCCTCCATCAGTCTCTCGCTAGTCCACGAAGCCGGAGTGTAGCATATCGAACCCCATGTGACTCAGCTAATCCAACCACCTCTAGTAACTCCCGACAGGTAGTTAGAAACTCATGAGCATCCTAGCTCTTCCCACCCTGAAATTGAGGTGGGTCCATCTTTCGAAATCTCTCATACCTATGTTGCTCATCCTCTGTCAGAACAACCACCGGTGCAACTTGACCCCAACTGCCGGTGCAACATCATTCTGAACCACGGGATATACAGGTAGTTGCCCCACCGCATCCTGAACAACTAGATCTTGTTGCTGCTCTAGGGTCTGAGCCCCCTCTCTAGTACGAGAGTCAAGTGGTATGGTAGTCGCACCACCACCCTGAGAAAAGCCCTCTAGCACACTTAACACCCTCAATAGTGTATCGTGAAGCAAAGGTGTGACTACAGGATCTAAAGGAACCTGGTCCTCTCTGCCATAAATTTGAGGTTTTGTAGAGATCTCTCTAGCACGACCTCTCACTGGTGCTACTCCACATCCACGACCTCTGGCTACTATCGCACTACTAGCACGACCTCTAGCTCGAGATCTACCCCTACCCCTAGATGGGGCCTCAACAACTGCCTCCCCTCTATCACCAGTAACATTAGTTCTAGTCCTCGTCATCTGTCAAAAGAGTATACAACAACTCAGTACTAAAGAAGGTGACTACGCACGATGAGAAAGAATGAACAAAAGGAAGTTTCCTTGTAATCCTTATAGCCTCTCAGAGATAAGTACAGACGTCTCCGTACTGATCCTTGAGACTCTACGTAGACTCGGCTTGTATACACGTGAGACCTATGAACCTGGGCTCTGATACCATTTTGTCACGATCCAAAAATGGGTATGATGACACTCGTCTTATCCCACCAAGACAAGTCAGCCTAAAACTCAATATCTAACAAAGTGCGGAAGTAAATGACAATCCAACAACAATTTCTATTATGAAACCAGTCATATTAATTCAATTCCCAAAACCAGGTTGTCACGTGCACAAGCCTCTAATGTAAATATTAGATTTGAAACAAAATATAAGTCTAAAATGAAGTTGTCTTTCAAGTTAAAACAAAGTCATAAACTGTTGTAGGAAAGTTCGCTGAGATGATAAGCAGCTACCTCACAACCCTCCACAAGATGCCTCGAAAACTAAAAGAATGACAGGTATCACGAAGATCCGGGCTCGTAACCTACAAAAATTTGTAGAAGCAAGGGGTGAGTACCAAACCACGCGGTACCCAACAAGCAAAAGTGAACAAAATACGGGTACTCCTTACACCCTATCTAAACCTCCAAGCTAAAACCTAACAGTTTACAGTTTACCAAATACACAACTCAATAACCACACTCTATCAGTTTAAACATTCTCAATAACAACTCAGTATTCAACAGTCACAAGCTTCACAGAGAAACAATCACAAGATTAGCAAAACACGTGTTCAAGTTCATCAATAATAAAATGTGCAATGCCATGAGATGCAATGTCAATTATAGTGATGCATGTCTTCTTAACGATACACACCCTCTGCCTCTCAGTTCAGGACCCATGGGGGACATATCTATCCATGCATCTGTCGCGGCGCACGACAGGACCCTCGATAATAGTAACCTTCGCGGCGCGCGATACGTACCTCGAAATATAATATCCATCGCGGCGCGCGATACGACCCTCGAAATGGTACATCTTCTTACCACAATCATGTCTCAGATACAATGCAAATTGACATGCTCAAATGTAAATGAGGATATAACCATTTTGATAACAAATCACAATTTACTACTAGGAATACAACACTAACAAATAAGCAACAAGTCTCCAAGTCATTCTCAACAGTACACAAGGTAATACATGAATTTCATACGCTTACTAAGGGTTTAGAAATCCTTTGCCTTAAATAAACGAACTATCACTCTGGGATTTGATTTTTTCTCTTTCGTTGAGCTTCCAAACAATGCAATCTATTCAAGTACATGGTCACAATAAGATTTCGACACTAACAACACTCATGTTATATAAGTTTAGCTTAGACCCAAAAGCTTACCCAATTTTATAATTAAGTTCCTAAGTCTCGATGACCATTAACTTGTCAATTCTTATATTTTTCAAGTTTCAAGACTATGGTTAAATCATAATTTCTCCAAAAACTACAACTCTAATAACTTTCTTATAATATAGTACACTCGATATTGTATTACATTTATCAATATATCAAACTTGAATCTTAATATGAAAACTATAAGAAAAATTCAAAAATCAATTACATATAAATTTTCAGAAGCTTCAAACTAAGCCAAAACCATTTTCACGCATAATTTTCCTTGAATTCACTAATTACCATGTTATATTCTTGATGAGGCAATCGTTAGTCATCAGTGCTTCATCATTGGCCATATATTATTTGATTGCCTCAACTTCCGATCACTAATCACAACCACGTGATTTAATTTAAACAACAATTCTTTCAATTCTGCTATCTATTCATATGATATTAATGCTAATGATATCACTAAATAAACAAGAATATTGGGTAAACAACATTAAGAAAATTGATATAACCTGTACTCTCGTGGTTAACTTAGTGATGCCGCACAAGTTTCGTTCATCCTCTTCTGTTTGTTCTTTTCTTCTTATTTTTTTTCTTCAAGCGCAAATTTCAAGTTTCAACAATTAGGGCTTTTAGCTTTTATTTCTCTTATTCAATTATTTATTTATTTTCGGTTATTTTTTCCCCATTATTATTAGCAACAAAATAATCCTTTATTAAGTTTGAAAATCATGTCATTTATTCTTATAAGTCATAATTTTCTTTTTACAAAGCTATCAAAAAAGTTAATATAAAAATAATGGCTAAAATTAATAAAACGACTGAACGGGTCTTTACACCAAAAAAGTAAATATAAAGAACGTAAAGAATAAACGTTGAAAATCTTTCTAGCTTTCCTAGTTGCACTCGAAGTGTTTATTTTCCAAAAAAAGTATGTCTACTTTTTATTTATGATTTACATGAGGTATATATATATATATATATATATATATATATATATATATATATATATATATATATATATAAAGAGTATGTGTTAGTAGTAAGTTGTAAGCACTATTATTATAGAATGTAGATGCTTGTATAGCTGTGATTAACTATCACTCTCATGTTTTAGATGATAAAGTTAGTATTTTTACGTATGAAATCGAGAAGAATAATTATTATATTTTCACTTTTCGAATAGTGAAAGTTCATTATAATAACTGTCTCGATTTGAGAAATGAAATTAGAAACTTTTTAATTGTTTTCAATAATTCTAAATTGTTCATTTATATTGAATTGTCCTAATAAAATGCATAAATTATCAAAGGGCTAAAATATCAACAAATCAAGAAAAAGATAGAAGAAGTGATCAACATGAGTAATATAATAACAAAAGATGTTTTTTTTTTTTTTATAAATACACCTTTGGACCTTAACTTTCTTGAAAAAATTTAGCATTCTGACTTCAACTTTCTTGGAAAAATTTAGCCAACATTCCCCTTCATTGCTGTCACATGAAAATTCAAACTCCTACTACTCATAGTTAAAACAACAACGAATCAAGAAACAAAAAGAATATAAATAATATGATAAGAACAGAAAAAAAATACAAATACACCTTAGAACTTTAGCGTTCTTGGAAAAATTTAGCACAACATTCCTCTGCATTATTGTCACGCCAAAATTTAAGCTTCTACAACCAAAAAAACAAGAATAATTAAAAAGAATAAACATGTTATTGAGGTTCGGACAGAAAGAAGAAAATATATTTATACATGAACATATTAAAATGAAGAAGAGGTAAAAAGATTTTGTAACTAATATGAAATTATAAGCTTAGTTGGTAATACTCATTTAACAGAAAATAAATGTAATTAAAATTTTTCATAATTTAAAATTTAAAATTGAAGAAGTGTTTACTCTTAAAAAAATTAGAAAATGAAAGTAGTACAACAGAAGAAAAAAGAAAGATAGTAGGAATTAATAGCATTAATGAAAATATTAAAGGGAAAATTGTCTTTAATGTTCTGCAATTTTAATGGCAATGAATTAAATGAGATTGATTAATATGTAAAATAATAGAAGAAAGCACACATTTATGATAATAAGGAGAAAATATTAATAAAATATATTTTATTTTTAAAAAATAATAGAAATAAAAGGTATAAAAAGAACACCTTTATGTTAATAAGGAGAAGATATAAATAAAGTATTTTTAATATAAAAAATAATAGAAATAGATTGGATAATAATAATTATAAAAATTACAAAAAACTATAATAACAAAAACTAAAAAAACAAGAGAAGAGATAAATAAAATATTTTTATTTAAAAAATAATAGAAATAGAAGGTATGATAGTAAATACTAAGATAAAAAATTATAATAAAATCTAAAAAAAAAAAGGTTTTAAAAACGACATAAGGAAAAAAAATATAATAAACATAGATTTTTACGTTCAGTCTTGTTGCCTTCTGAAATTCTTTAATTTTACGGAGGTATAATGTTCATTAAGTAACTAATTAATAGCAGCATATATGTATTTATACATAATTTTATTGTGTAGAAAATAGAAAAAAGGTGCTAAATTATTAAAAAATGGATAAATGTTTTTCTGATCATTGCAGCATGCCACATAAGCGGGTTGTCGATCCTCATATATATATATATATATATATATATATATATATATATATATATATATATATATATATATATATATATATATATATATATATATATAAAATTTAAAATTTATATATGAAAAGATTACAATCAAAGATAAACTTATTTGAATCTCAAATTTTAAATCACATAAATTGGAAGTAAGTTTTTTTTTTTTTTTTAATTTTAACATTTTATATGGAAATATTAAGATCATGATATTTAAATACTATGTATATTCTAATAAAATAAAAAGAGGGTCATATTTCTCTATTTTTAATATATTTATCCTTCTCATCTAATTTTAAGATTATAGTTATTTGTATTCTAAAAATGTCACATTTTTACAGATACAAATTAAAACCCAACATAACTTATTGTGATAGGATAATAGTTATTGCAATAATTCTTATTTATATACTGATTTTCTAATTTGAAGCAGTTATCTTTTGCTGGTATTAGTTGTGATTTTCTAACTTAGAAAATTAGTGTAATTAATAAAAAATATTGAAACAACTATTAGTAGAATTGAATGGTAAAATGGTATTCATCATAAATGAACAATGATCAATTAGTAGAATTTTTTAAACTCATGCATTTGATTTAAATAGTACTTCCTCTGTTTAATAATATTGATCCATTATTGACTTAATACACTTCTTAAGAAATAATAAATAATATAGAGTAATATTATAATATTATCCTTTGCCTTTAATAATTTAATGCTTGAAAAATATGTTAGATGATAAATAATATTTGATAGCAAGGATAAAATAGATATAAGGTAATTTATCTCTTTGATTTTCTAAATTGGACAAGTATTGGTGCATAACTATTTTTACTAGGGAAAATTGTACATCAATAGCAAACTACTAATTCAAAATAAACGTTAAAACTATAGTTTAATTTAATTTCAATTCGCAACAACCTTCTTGTCATTCACCTCTCCCCTTCTCTCTGTAATCTCGCTTCTCACTCTCCTCCTTTTCAGTCCTCTTGCTCGGCTTTCTCACTTATACAAACACAATGTATAATTTGTGTTTGTATAAAGCGAGAGAGACTGTATATATAAATACCAATATATATCTCTCCATCATATACACTTGTAATTATACAAATACAAATCTTTCCTTGCTCAATTCTCTTTTGCCTTTCTCTCTTTCTTCGTGACAAATACAAATCATACAAAATACAATGTGTAACTTGTGTTTGTATGAAGCGAGAGAGAGATTTAATATACAAATATAAATATCTTAACTTAATTCAGTTGTATACGACTTCAAATTTTATGGTGATATACAAACACAATCATTAATATATATATGCACATAGTAGTTACATATGTATACTTATCTAATCGATATATATACACACAATTCACTTCTTGTTGGAAAAACGCGGATAAACACAAAAGTATATCTGGTAAAGTAATGGAAATAAAATGGGAAAATAACGACACCAAGAGTTTTACGTGGAAACCCTTCTGAATAAGGGAAAAAACAACGGGCCAAGAGGAGCAACTGATATTACTATAGTAAGGAATTTTACACTGTGTAGTCACGAATACAATACTCAAAGTGACTACTACACACTCAAAAGGAACAACACTCTTTTGGTTTCCGTCTTACTATAATATCGCTCACACTCTATTTTTCTTCACAGACTATTTTCTTGTATAGTCTATGGCATACCTCACTTTGCTCTCAAAATGGTTTTTCTCTCTAACTTGGTGTGTTCTACAAATGAGCAAGAATGCTCTATTCATAGAAGGATAAAACCATGCCTATGTCACTAATGACATATGTAAACATAGCAAAGTCAAGAATGGTTGCAAATCTTACCAATTTGCCAACTACCAAATCTTTTCTTTTCAACTCCAATTACTATTCCTTTTTAACAATTGCTTGTACCAATTGAATAGCTAAAGTTGACTAAAACAATGGGATGGATTCAACAAATCTCCCCCTCCAGTCCCATTTACTGGAAGAAGGTATCTTCAACTTCTTTAGAGAGAGCTCATACCCATAAGTTCTTTGCATAACTCGAACTTATCTTTCGGTATCATCTTGGTCAGCATATCTGCAGGATTTTCACTTGTGTGAATCTTTTTGACGTGGAATGATTCATTCTCCACTTTGTCATGAATCCAATGATATCTGACGTCAATGCGTTTTGTTCTTGCATGGTACATGGAGTTCTTGCTCAAGTCTATTGCACTCTGGCTATCACAATAGACAATATACTCTATCTGATTCAAACCAAGCTCTTGAAGAAATCGCTTTAGCCATATCATCTCCTTGCCGGCTTCAGTAGCCGCAATATACTCAGCTTCAGTTTTAGATAGTGCAACACACTTCTGCAACTTTGACTGCCATGATATAGCTCCCCCTGAAAAAGTAAACAAATATCCAGTAGTGGATTTTCTGTTATCAAGGTCACCTGCCATATCAGAATCTGTATAGCCTTTCAAGATTGGATTTGGTGCTCCAAAACACAAGCATTCATCTGAGCTTCCTCTAAGATACCTGAGTATCCATTTCACAGCTTCCCAGTGCTCTTTTCCCGGATTTTTGAGAAATCTACTGATAACACCAACTGCGTGAGCAATATCAGGTCTAGTGCACACCATTGCATACATTAGACTTCCGACGACGGAGGAATATGGAACTTTGGCCATGTTCTCTTTTTCCTCCCTAGCTGTAGGACACATCTTCTTGCTCAACTTCATATGACCAGCAAGAGGTATACTCACAGACTTCGCATTCTTCATATTGAAGCGCTCCAGTACGCGTTCAATGTACTTCTTCTGGGACAAATAAATCTTTCTTTCATCTCTAAGACGAGTAATTCTCATGCCCAAAATTTGCTTGGCATGACCCAAGTCTTTCATAGAAAAAGACTTACACAACTCTTTCTTGAGCTCGTCAATCTTGAAAGTATTCTTGCCCACAATCAACATATCATCCACATACAACAAAAGGATGATAAAATCTTTGTCAGAAAATTTTTGTACAAATACGCAATGATCTGAAGAAGTCTTCTTATATACTTGCTCCCCCATAACAGATTCAAACTTTTTGTACCACTGTCTGGGAGCTTGTTTGAGGCCATAGAGACTCTTTTTGAGTTTGCATACAAAATTTTCTTTACCATCTACTTTGAAGCCCTCAGGTTGTTCCATATAAATCTCTTCTTCTAGGTCACCGTGAAGGAAAGCAGTCTTCACATCCATCTGCTCAATCTCTAAATTAAGACTAGCAGCCAAACCTAGAACTGTGCGAATCGAGGACATTTTCACAACAGGAGAAAATATTTCGTCAAAGTCAAAACCTTTCCTTTGACCGAATCCCTTAACAACCAATCTAGCTTTATACCTGGGCTTCAAGTTGTGTTCTTCAACTTTAACTTTGAACACCCACTTGTTCTTCAAAGCTCTCATGCCCTTGGGCAATTTTACCAACTCATAAGTGTGGTTCTCATGCAAAGACTTCATCTCGTCTTGCATGGCTTCAATCCATTGATTCTTGTGCTCATCTTCCATGGCCTCCTCATAACATTCAGGTTCTCCCCCATCAGTGAGTAACACATACTCATTGGGTGAATAACGGGAGGAAGGAAACCGCTGTCTTGTTGACCTCCGAAGCGGAATATTTGATTCGTCCACAACTTCATGAGCAACAGGATCATCAATAACAATATCATTGTTATTATCAACATCAACATGTTGATTCGATACATGATTCTGGGCGTCACCATGATTATCAAACCCAACAACATCATGCACACTTGTGTGAGGAACTTCATCATGATGAACTATACCATCAAAACTTGAAGATTCTACCTTCTCTGCTTTGTCAATATCTTCAATTGTTTGATTCTCCATGAAAATAATATCACGGCTTCTCACAAGTTTCTTTTCAATTGGATCATATAGCCTTTAACCAAATTAATCTAGGCCACATCCAATGAAGATGCATTGCCTTGTCTTGGCATCTAATTTTGACCTCTCATCTTTCGGCACATGTACAAAAGCTTTGCAACCAAATACTCTCAAATGGTCATAGGAAACATCCTTTCCATACCAAACGCTATTTGGTACATCACTTTGCAAAGCAACAACAGGAGATAGATTAATAACATGTGCAACGATCAATAAAGCCTCACCCCAAAATGAGTTTGGCAACTTTGCTTCAGAAAGCAAACATCTAACTCTTTCCATCAAGGTCCTATTCATCCTCTCCGCCAAACCATTAAGCTGAGGAGTCTTGGGAGGATTCTTTTGGTGTCTAATACCTTGATGTTTGCAGTATTCGTCAAATGGTCCACAATATTCACCACCATTATCAGTACGAATACATTTCACTTTCTTTCCAGTTTCTCTTTCAACTGAAGCATGAAACTGTTTAAAGATACCTAACAATTGGTCTTTAGTCTTAAAGACATAGACCCAAAGTTTTCTCGAGCAATCATCAATGAAAGTAACAAAGTAGAGTGCACCACCCAATGTCTTTGTCTTCATTGGACCACATAAATCAAAGTGCACTAACTCAAGCAACTCTGTCTTTCTCGAAGGAGGGTAGGACTTAAAGGAAACTCTATTTTGTTTACCAGGAAAGCAGTGCTCACATTTTTCTAATTTAGCACTTAAGAAATTTGACAATAATTTCTTCTTGGCCAGAACATTAAGTCCTTTCTCGCTAATGTGGCTAAGCCTCTTGTGCCATAATGTTGAAGAGTTATCGCTCTCAACCGCATTCACCATATCAACACAAGCAGAGGCCGTAGTCCAGTATAGACCACGACGTTTGTTACCACGAGCCACAACCAAGGAACCCTTAATGAGCTTCCTTTTTCGATCACCGTTGGTACCAACATATCCTTCATCATCTAAAACACCAACAAAAATTAGGTGCAGACGAACATCAGGAGCATGTTTCACATTGTTCAAAACTAGTTTAGTTCCAACACTACTTTCCAAACAAATTGTACCAATACCAACCACCCTAGAAATAGTCTCATTACCCATACTCAAGGTTCCAAAATCACCAGGAGTGTAGGAAGAGAAAAAATCCTTCCTTGATGTCACATGAGATGCGGCACCAGTGTCCACAACCCAGCTTGACTCATCACAAGCAATATTTATCATGTTTGCATCAAGAACGGTAACAAGATCTTCGGTGGTGACGGTGGCTAGGCAATTTTCATTGCCATCTTGTTTAGTTTCCTCTTTGTTATTGTTCTCCCTCTTCAACTTCCTGCAGAACTTCTTTGTGTGCCCTTTCATGACACAATGATAGCACTCAATATCATTAAGTCTGCCTTTGGATTTGCTCCTATTTTGTTCTCTATGCTGAGAACCACGAGTTTTATTTCTCCCCTGGGGCCAGTTATCAGGACATCCGACGAAGAGGAACCTTGAGTTTTTCTTCTCATCTCTTCGTTCAAGACACTACTCTTGGCGGAATCCATAGAGATCACACCATCCGGAGCAGAATTTGACAATGACGTTCTAAATGTTTCCCAAGAATCTGGTAGGGAACCAAGTAGAAGCAAGCCTTGAATTTCTTCATCAAATTTGATGCCCATAGTAGATAATTGGTTCATAATCCCCTGAAAAATTATTCAGATGATCTGTCATCGGAGAACCATCATGATACTTCAAACTCAACATCTGCTTTATCAAGAACATTTTGTTGTTTCCAGTCTTTCGAGCATACAATTTTTCAAGATGCTCCCATAGGGTTCGAGCATGTGTTTCCCCAGAAATATGGTTCAACACATTATCGTCGACCCATTGCCTAATGAATCCACAGACCTGTCTATGCAACAGATTCCACTCTTCATCTGTTTTATTATCAGGCTTTACAGTGGTAAATACTGGTCTATAAAAATTCTTGACACAAAGCAGATCTTCCATTTTCCCCTTCCAAATGGCATAATTAACACCATTCAAAGTAACCATTCTACTTGTGTTGGCTTCCATTGTTTTCCCCAAAAAATATAATTATCGCAAATCAAAGTAAATCTTTTCTGATGTGGAAGTTCAGACTGTGCTGCAACCACAGAGCATACTCAGATAAAACCTTGGCTCTGATACCAGTTTGTTGGGAAAACGCGGATAAACACAAAAGTATATATGGTAAAAGTAATGGAAATAAAATGGGAAAATAATGACACCAAGAATTTTACGTGGAAACCCTTCTGAATAAGGGAAAAAACCACGGGCCAAGAGGAGCAACTGATATTACTATAGTAAGGAATTTTACACTGTGTAGTCACGAATACAATACTCAAAGTGACTACTACACACTCAAAAGGAACAACACTCTTTTGGTTTCCGTCTTACTATAATATCGCTCACACTCTATTTTTCTTCACAGACTATTTTCTTGTATAGTCTATGGCATACCTCACTTTGCTCTCAAAATGATTTTTCTCTCTAACTTGGTGTGTTCTACAAATGAGCAAGAATGCTCTATTTATAGAAGGATAAAACCATGCCTATGTCACTAATGACATATGTAAACATAGCAAAGTCAAGAATGGTTGCAAATCTTACCAATTTGCCAACTACCAAATCTTTTCTTTTCAACTTCAATTACTATTCCTTTTTAACAATTGCTTGTACCAATTGAATAGCTAAAGTTGACTAAAACAATGGGATGGATTCAACACTTCTATCTATTTATGCCCTCTCTCCTTGATCTCTTCCAATCTCGCTCACCACTCTAGCCTAACACAAAGAACATATACATATGCAAACACAATTTTTATACAAATCACCGCGATTTATACAAAATCAAATGCTCCACAACAAACATAGTTTGACTATGGAGCATAAATAGCAAAATTATCGCTATTGAGTGCTAACATGATTTTCATGTTTGCTATTTCTAAAATTTACTGTTTTTAGTATAATAAACAACTATTGTTAAATATAAGGGGATAATAACGGGCTACGGTAAGCCCAAAAAATTATGGTTTCAATATTGAGTGCACTCAATTGCTAACAGAAAATGACATTTTTGTTTACTCTTTCAACCATATACAATGTCCGAATTAAGTTTTTACGTATTCTTAAAGAGTGAATTATTTTTAATATTGCTTATATCATGATCTCTTACGATAAAAGCAATACTCGCACGAGGATAAATGGAATGAGACATCATTACTGGTTTCTTGATTTGGCAATTTTGAAAGAGCAACGTAACTTCCAACAAAATGTACCTTTGCTAGATGAGAAAGCCGTATAATATGGATGTCTATATGTGATGCAATTTGATATGGAGGATATATAATTAGTATCTTATTTAATAAGTCATTTTTGAAGAAAATATTGAAGTAGGCTTTTTGATTGACATGGTTGGAGTATATGCATAAGCAATGTAAATATTTTTAAGGAAATTAATAAATATTTAAATAGATCACCATAACAAATCGTGTCAGGAAAACCAACAAAAATTTCATGTCAATAAGATTCAACTAAAAAATATAATAATAAAGATTTATATTCGATGTCTTGTGTAATAAAAATGTGCCACCTAGTGTAAAAGATAAATTTTATAAAGTAATGATTATATCAACTATCTTTATTGAAATAAAATTTTTAACATAGCGTTTGCCGGTAAAGAACCCTCATCTTTAGAGGATGAGAGCAGGGGGCGACTCAACCTATTGGAGGTTCAAAATTTCAATTTGAGGACTAAAATTTAAACAAATTTCGTATACGTATTTATTCAAAATTAATTTTCCTTACACATTTTAGATGAAAATTATTAGTACCTCATGTTGTTTTTTGAATTATTGATTTTAGGTAAGATTTTATCAACTCATTATTGAAAAAAATCCTTTTAGTGAGATAATTATTATATGAATTGTTAACATAATCCTATAAGTAGAGTTGACAAATACTAAATAAAGATAAGAATTAGAACCACATAATCTGATTCAAGAAGATGAAAGCGAATTACACCATCTTATATGTTTGTTGTAATGTTTGAAACGAAATAAAAAAATTGTAATTCTCTTTGTTCAAAACTATTAACTATTTATTCTTATTTTTAATGAAGGACAACATATGTTAAGCTGAATAAAATAATATACATTTTTTAAACATATACTTTTTATCATAAATAATTCACTTTTTCTATAAAAATTCTAACACAGTTTATTTTTGATAAAAATTTGCAGTCCCCAAATTTTTGGGGCCAAAGGCATAAG
Source organism: Solanum corneliomulleri (assembly GCA_027704805.1). NCBI lineage: Eukaryota > Viridiplantae > Streptophyta > Magnoliopsida > Solanales > Solanaceae > Solanum > Solanum corneliomulleri. The sequence continues at coordinate 8,387,505 of JAKWIY010003054.1, read as the reverse complement.
CCTTATTTTGCAAAGGCAAGAGCCAACCCTGGATGAGAGTGACATAGGTAGAAGAGGATGAGAATGATAGAGGTCAGAGTTGAGTATGTTGATCAAATAAGCATACCAAAAGAGATGAGATAAAAAATGAAGTTATTGGAGTAAGACGAGAGTGACTCCCGTGAAGGATAAGATATGAGAAGTGAAATTGATATAGTTTAGACATGTGTAGTTTCCCTGGTTAGGAGGTGCTAAGATTAATCATTATGATTTTGAGTAAATGTAAACATATTCCTAAGAAATTGAGGTTAGGAATTAGGCACGATATGACACATTTTTAATTGACCGTAGAATGTGGATGTATTGTCTCATTTCTTGTAAACTTGTTTTTAATTATGAAATGAACATTTTACCCTTCCTCTTAGATTTTTCATGTTTGGTTTGAGTTGTGGAATGGTTGGTGTAGTTCCCGATGTGATTAAATGTGTTAATGGTGATTTTGCTCTTTTTGAGTTGAAATTTTTTGACATGATTGACTTTGGATATTTAGGTAAAAAGTTAATTTTTGGCTTAAATATTTTTTAGGGGGTATTTTATTCATATCCATCTTTTTATTGAAATTTTATGATTCCATTGGTTTCAAAATATGTTTTATGATGAATTTGCTCTATTGGTACGTGTTTATAGGATTCCGAATGAGTTTCAAGGCTCAAAAGGATGTTTTCAAGGTTGCTGATGCACAATCTTAGTGACGAGAAAAAAGTGCTGAGTTAAGTATCTATTCAAATCTTTTTTGTAATTTTAACATTTTGAGAGCCAAAAAAGTCGATTTGAGATGGTCTTTGATGCATTTTCCCCCATAATCATCGGTTACATATTTCTAATCATATTTACTCTTTTCCCGAGAATCCTCTTTTATATTTCATGATTTCTATCCATTAAGTTAAGATTTTAAACTCTAAAATAAATGAATAAAAAAACTATTGATTTGTAGGTTGATTTGGAATGAATTTCACTGATTCTTGGGATTTAAGGTCCTTGCATTGTGGGTAAATTGATTTTGACAAAGTTTTTATGATATTTCTCATATTTACTACATTTCAAATGTGAATTTCGGGGGTTTTCTGCCAAAGTTGAAAAGTAGTAAATTCTTGATTTAAAGCTCGATTCTTGCTTGTCTTTAATAGAATTTTTCAACCACGAACTCCTCTTGCTTGTAATATATGATTTTCAATTTTAAAAAATAAATATGATTTTACCTTTTTAATTTTTGAAGTATTTTTTCAACTATTTTACCCCCAATTCAATTTCTATCAATATAGTTCGACCATTCTTCTCCTAGATCGGGATTGAGTAATCGATCATTTTTTTGTGTTAGGCTATGGGATGGGATCATAGCATGACTATTAGGCTGTGAATTGTATTTTGTTGCTGCCACAATCCAAGGGCACCCCTAGATGTAAATGACATAGAAGACCACGAGAAGCCTCATATAATCCACTTAGCTCTCATAGTCAAGATAATAGAAGTCGGTAAGATTTAAAACAATTTAAACCATAACCAAAGTTTTATAAAATGAAGCGCAAGTCTAATACACTTATCTCAAAACCAACTAATATAATAGAATCTTGGGAAGAAACCCATACATCAATGTTCGAAACTCAAAATTAAAAGAATATAAGGTAAGTAGTGGCCATATCCTCAGATGAATGAGGACTCACCAATTTCAACTCTTCTTCTACATTTGGGTAAGAAATGTAAACAAGAGTATGAGTTAGTATAAAAATGTACTAAATATGATAACTTGCATAAACATAACATAAGAGTTTGACAACATAAGTCATATAGCATAATCAATGTACATGATAAATCATTTCACATATGAGAAATACTTCTTGAAGTAAAATCAATTCCTACATAATCAAGGCATGGGTAATCCGCCACTAGTCTTGCTCATCATGGACGGCAAATTCAAGCAACAATCCAAGTTCATCACCTATCATAATATATCCTACCTTTTGTTTTTAAAGACACGGGAAACCGTCTCTTAACTTACTATAAGGGAACAAGGTTAATTGCCTATATCCCTTCTTACCTTGGGATCATGGTACTTTTATTATAGGATCATAGGTAGTCGCCTCTTTTGTATTTTACTATGGCATCATGGGTAGTCGTCTCTTGTCGATCTTACTATAGGATCATCGATAGTCGCCTCTAGTCCAAACATCATGTGACATGGATATTCGCCTCTTTGTCTTTCTTTCATATGACAAGGGTACTCACCTGTAGCCTCATTATATTCATAGTTCCTAAGCTTAAGTTAACTTTAAGTGAGCAATCCTTACAACCTAGAATCATTCAATGTGAGAATCTTTTCACATTCATACATAAGAAGATCAGGTGGAAAAGATCCCTTCCACAATAGTTACATCAATAATCAAGAATTCATAACATTGGCTTCACTCTTAAAGCAGCTCATATCATAATCATCACATATGCTTCAATCTCAACGAAATTCATAATATACCTTATTTATCCTATAAGAATACACTTAAAAAATTCTCCTTTCATAGAGTAAAATCCATTTACATCAACTTCATCTTAGAAGTATGGGTTAAACATGGGTACATGTAAATTCATCATAAGACATGTAATCCTCTCAATTAATGCATAATAAATCATAATTCAATTAGTTGAATCAACATTCATAAATATCCACAAATTAGAACAAAACCCTTATTGAAATTGGGGAATTTCTACTTTTCAATTGGAGAACTTAGGCGATCCTCGGATGCAAGGATTTTATGATGAAAATCCATCATACCTTGCTATCAAATGCCAAAAGTAATTGAGGAATGAATAACTTGAATGGTATGTTTTGGGGGGTTAAAACCATTTATATAGGGTCCTAGGCATAGGAAAATGACATAGTATAAGGCTAGACTAATTAGAAAAGAACTGAATTCCTCTAAATATTAACTGCTAGCCATGACTCAGGGATCCTAATCGATGAACCATGGTCTGAAGTGCGTCCTGCACGTCTGTCGACCATGGTCAAAAACTCCTAAATTTAGATTCTGGACCATGAACCGCGAACCCACCAATGTTCCGTTGGTCTAGGTTGTGGTTCAAAGACTTTTAGAAAGTATTTGGGTACCCAATGCACGAACTATACCTACGGTCTGTGGTCCACTCCACTCCACAAGCCGTGAGTGGCTTCTGTTGGATGGTACCAGGAAGTGATGTGCCGCGAAATCTTGACATATTTGATGCTTGAAAACTGAGAATTAATACTAAACCGAGTGTATTTAAGTGGATATAATGTGTTTGGTATTTTTTGTACACGTGAAACACATGAAAAGTGAAAGTAGGGAGAAATGAAAAACAAGTTAGTAAAGTTGAACTGAAGAAAGTAAAGACCACTAACAACCTCATGGGTCATGGTATTCACTACGGATTATGGTGTAGGTCGTGGTGTGGAATAATGAAAAGGCTAAGGGATGTTGCAAGGTGATGGGGGCCAAGTTAAGACCACATAAAACTATACGGGTCGTTCTCTACATGACGACCCATTGCGTTGATTGCTGTCCTAATCCAGTATGCTAGCATTTTATGCCTAAGTGTGGGAAAGTCCAGAGGAATATCGTAAATGACTTCATAGACCATGGTCCCTATGGAAGTTGGTGATGTTGTTCGCAGTGCCCTTTTTAGCAGGCAGACATTTAAGACCTAAACTTGGGATATTCCAAGTGAAGATCACGAACAACTTCATGGACATTGGTCCTTTTGACGGTCCGTGACGTTTCCACAGTACCTTGTCTAGTGTCAAGTATTGAAGACCCACTTTTGGGGTAATCTCGAAGGAAAGACCACGAAGGGCTTCACCGACCGTGAATCCCTTGACAGGTCGTAAAACTATCCGTGATGCTGCCGGAATTTCAGTCCTACTTCAAGCAGGACCTTTTCAAAACACTTATTTGAATTTATTAGGTTATTTTTTATGTTTTATCTATCTTGAACGACGAACGAGTTTTCATTATTCTTAGATTTTGATTTTCAAGTTTGAACATTGAAATTAGTTTGAAGTTTGGATTCTGATTTTTGAATTATTAAAGTGACTTGTTGATTTGATGATTCTCGTAAGTCTTTTCTATCATGTTTTCATTCAATATCTTTGATTGTTTACATGAAATATGGAGGGTCTAAATACCACGATTGAGGTTGTGCAATCCATGACTTAATTTTAATTGTAATTTCGTAAAACGAGTGATAGACAATCTGTGGTTATAATATGTAGTTTTAGATTTTGTTATCTTTTTAATTTGATGAGTGCACGTATTAGAATGAGCTTGAATCTGACATTTTTTGAGAGAAAAATACCAGTTAGGAGAAAGCTTAACTAACCTGACGGATTGGCGTTAAAGGTTGAGTTCGAGAGAAAAGAACTTTAACATCAAACTATTGTAAACGAGGGTCAAGCTTAGTAACACTCTAGGGTCGAGAGGACATGAGTGAAACTTACTTGATTAGACTGAGAAGGGTCTGATTAAATCAACTCGCATAAATGTTGTAAACATTGAATTGCATGAAACTCAATTACAAAAGAACGCTAGAACTAACGTTATGGTGAACACGATCCTGGTTTCTCTTAATCAACCGAATCAACTTTATCACGTGATAGTATGTTATTCGTTAATATGGATTTCTACTGCAAGTTTTAGAATTATTAAATCTAGACCAAACCTAATTTAGTTTTCGTCATTGTTTGTTTAATAACAACATTCAAATAAATGAGGTAGTGAAACCTTTTTTTTAATAAGAAATTCTCTGTGGGATAGACCTCAACTCAAGTTAAGTATATAGATTGATATTTACCATTTACACCTCTGAATTGAGGTGTGATTTTGGGCGTATCAAATTTTGGATTTGCTACTGAGGAATTTCAATTTAGAAATGTTTTACTAGCTTTTATTCGATTGTTTGTTATATTTCCAAAATTTACCTCTTGTTCTTTGTCTTTGTCTCTTTCAGGTGAGCTCTATTGTGTATGCCAAATATTAGGAGTAAAGGAGATCCATTAATCGCTTACGACCCAGAAATTTGAAAGACTATTGGGAAACTGTTAATGCATAAAAACTTGAGGCTCAAAGACAACGATTGGGACTAGAAGCTGAAGCCGCTGCAAGAAGTGTTCAACAGAACGTTGTGAACAACCACCTAGGGAGGGTGGTAGATGAAAATAAAGGAGTGCATGGATTAATCCCTCCCCAACGCCAACTAATAGCTCCAAAGGGTAGAGCTCCATATCCAACACACATGACGTATGAAGAGGATTATTCTGATTTAGATGGATCTGGAGCTACTGGAGAGATCGTGTTACTTGCACTACCTACAGGTGTTAAGCTCACAATCACCAAAACTATGATTCAACTGTTGAATCTAAAATATATGTTAAGGGGTGCAGCGGTGATGATATAAACCAACATTTTATGAACTTTACGTCAATCTGCAAGTCACAAGAGATCCCTAGAGTTAACCAAGCAACTAACGGGTTGAATGAGATGCCACACGACTCTATTAGAACTTAAACTGAGTCTAAGGAAGCTTTCATGGAACGATTCTATCTAGAATCAAAATAGCTATAAATGAAGGATGAAATAAGTACGCATAAGCAACTACCATGAGAAGCAATGCATGAATATTATCGGAGATTCAACCAAATGTTGAAGAAATTCCCTAACCATGATGTGACCAAGAGGCATTTGAAACAAGATTTTAATAGTTACTTAAACTAGGTCATTAAACCTGTTGTTGATGCAGTGTGCGAAGGATCATTCATGAGGAAGCCTGTCTCACAGAGCATGCAACTGTTAAGAGAGTTGTCAAAGAAGAACAGGGCATAGTACACTAGAGATGCAGAGGTGGGAGATCTTGGGTACACATTGGAACACTCAACAAAACAAAGGAAGAGAGAAGAAAAAAAGGGATCAAGACATGGCACACATGAGGACCCAAATAGATCACAAAGCATATTGTCTCCAAATCTTAAAAGGTAAATATTGTGTGACAAAAAAAATATGTGTGAAGATCAAGATATCAATTTAGATGTTGAAGCTAACTAACTGGGCAACCAAGAGGTTTTGGAATTATAACTTAAAAATCTGTCAAGACACATGACTAGCCCCTACACGTAACACGACATACTTGATGTCAAAGGATGTCTGATACAAGCCTCTAGTATCATCATTACATAAGACATAGAAATAATGCAAAACTTTAAAACTTTACAATTGAAGTCCAACTTCGCTTTTCATAAAAGAAAGTATTACGAAATGTAGACTTTGTCTCATTTACCATCTAAACATAGGAATACAAAGTTTGGGACTTAGTCGTTTACGTCAACAAAAGTCTCAATATACGAGATACAACACGAAACTATGAAATAGGAAATCCCTTCCTCAAACTTGAGGACTCACCACAACTTGGAGATAAGCAATCTAAGTCTTCTTTAAAGGAGAGTGAAAGTGACCTAGCAGGAACCTACACCCATTAAGATGTAGAAGAAAGAAGGGGTTAGCACATAATGTGTACTAAGTATGGAAACATGCATAAAATCATCAAAATATGTAAAAAGTGACATTTATTTGAAAGCATTTTCTAGTTTAAAAGTCATCATGCACATTTAGGGAATACATAGTCAATCCATACCATAAGCAAAGACACTTCCATGACAATATATACCACATTCATGATAACAATTTATTTAATGCATTCATAGAATCACAATACTTTATTTCATAAGAAACCACATACCACAACCCATCTATAAGTCCACATGTGTAATGTAAAAGTGATGTGTCATACACCGACTCATACCAAGCAAAGCTCATGATGATGTCATGGATATAGTTCATATGCATGTCATGTTCATGTTCATATTCCTCATTCATAGTCATGTTCAACATTCATAATACATGTTCATGTAAAACATACATAAACTCATAATCATCATGTCATTATAGCTTATACCACCATCACTCTCAAAGCGTACTTGTGCAATGCATAAGTGAAGTCCCATACCCTTACTCACACTAAGTAAAACCCCTCAAGTAATCATATAAAATACATAGCTCATGTTCTTGTTCAAAGTTAATGTTCTTTTTCTTGTCATGTCATGGATCTTGTTCTTGTCATGTAGAGAGATATAACCTTAACTGAGATAGAAATGTTGAGCTACATGGAATCCGGGTTCATGAACCTATATAGAAAAGAGGTATCGTACTTGCCTAAGATAGAACTAACATGTTTAGCTTCTAGGTGGATCCACTAGCTAAATCCTTTGCGGGCACATAGTTATGAGATAGGGAGTTTACTCTAGAAACCCATACTAACTGAGGCAAAATATTTCCATCTCTTTTTACAATTTACTATGTGCTAAGCTTAATTCCCTTTATTAATCATGTTATGTCTTTACTTATGTTCGTGTTCATGGAAGAATTCATAGAAATCATACCATCATGGTACATGGTAGCTCATACATTCACTAGGTGAGATTGTCCTTTCGACCTTAGAATCATTACTGTATGAGTAAACCTTTTACATCATGTTCATAGTTTTTCATTGAGAATAGTTATTCCTTCAATCATTATAACACCACCATAATCATAGTATATCATACGTATTCACATTGTATCATACTTAGTCATATGTAGGGTTGTAGGGAAGAGGGACTTTGTCTCAACACTACAATACATATGAAAAATAAGCACCTCTACGTTTCAAGTGGATCAATAGTTCACATATAGGATACACGATAAGTAATCACTTCCCCACTTTCAAGTTGATCGAAAATTCATACATAACCTTCATCAACATACATCAACCCTAGATATATAACCCTTTAGGGTTCATAGATAATATATTGCAATCACACTTGGAATTAATAATTTAAGCATGAATAAAACAAGACTAATTGATTAACTTAACATAGATACAATCCTACATATTCATATTGTATCAAGACACCAATCATAATTTCATAAAATTGGGGTCATGGGGAAGTAAATGGGTTCATGGAAAATTTACCATAAAAATAATCATTAAACATCAAATCATCCAATATATGAAGCAATCAACTCATAGAAAATCGTTATAGGAAGAACCCATGGCTAGAGTTAAAACAATTATTTTTTGAACAATTTCCCAATTTCGAAACTTAGAGTTGGAGGGCTTCATGGAGGAAAGTATTCCATGAATCAAGGTCCCCATACCTTGATTGATGTTTCCCACGAAATTATAGTGAAAATCTTGGAGCTTGAACCCTAATCTTAAACTTCTTTGTTTACTTCAATGAAGGAACTCTAGAGAGAGGAATATTGGAGAAGTGACGAACTTTTTATTTTGAAGTGGGTGCTTGTGAAAGTTATTTATTTTGGGGATATTTTAATATAAAATTCCTTGTATAGTTATTTATACATACTATAAAATATACCCACTTTCTAATTTAGGTTAAAAATAATAGTTACGAAAATACCCCTGCACATATGGACTTAGCTAAAAAAACTAAGGAAACATTTAAGGTCCTTGAACTGGTCAACTAGCCTTGGACCCTCCCCTTGGACTTTTTCTTTGGATTTTTAAAGCTAAAGGCATATCTTTGGGACACACAAAAACACACACAAACACAGACACACACACACACACACACACACACGAACTCACACACACACACACGCACGCGCACACACACACACACACACACACACACACACACACAGATATATATATATATATATATATATATATATATATATATATATATATATATATATATATATATATATATATATATACACTAAAGCCATTTAATTTGGACTAAAAAGGAAATTATGATATTACCCATTTTTATGCCTCCCTTGGATTGCCCAACTAAAACTAAGGCAATTACCAAGGGATCTTTTAAGGCTCTTGAATTGATGTAAATTATTTAAACCCTTCCTTGGACCTGCCTTTAGAATTTTAAAGATAAGGCATATGTCTACAAGGGATTTCACAGAGTGAGCCCAGTTGCACACATTGCATGCCATGTTTTAAGGCAACCCCTATGCTTGGTGGTCAGTATTCGGTGGGGACCTCCTTTTTTTCCATACCCTCAAGTGTATAGCCCCTACAAAACTAAAGTATTTGTTCAAGGAAGCTTCTAAGGGTGGTGAATAATTTTACCTTTCTTGACTCCTCTTTTGGAAATATACTTAGTCAAAATTGGTTAAGGCATTGGTTTAAGAAAGCTTCTAAGGAAGATTAATCCTTTCACCTTCCTTGAAACCTCCCTTAAACTTATACTTAGACATATTTTTTGATGTTTTTATATCTCCAATTTATACATAAACTTATAGGGTTCGTTAGGCTCTAGTTTCACCTATAATTCTTCCGAGTGTTACATTATCTTCCCATTGGGAACATTCCTCATCAAATGACGATCTAGATGACGATCGTGGTTTCACGGTGTTTTCAATGTTTTTATCTTAAGAGTTGGGTGTCTAGAGACTTTTTGTACTAGTTCTAACATGTTTTTATGTTTGTTTTACAGGAAATATGTGCACATATAAAACGCAGAAGGCAGCTAAAATAAAGTGCAGAAGTGACCCATGAAGGCCATCGACGGTCCGTCGTTCCATCGACGGTCCGTAGATGGTGACCATCGATTGAAGTTCAGGCTATTGGAGAAACTCGGGAAAATCTGACCAAGTCTGGGACTACGGAGAGGATTGACAATCCATCGATTAACCAAATGACCTTCCTGTTGAATCATCGATAGTCCCAGTACCCAAAGTTGGAGAAATGCTAAGTATGAAGCAACAGAAGGCATCGACGAACCGTAGATGCATAGACGCACCGTGTTGTTGGTCCGTCGATTGATTCAGAGATGATTTCATTTGGGGTTAGACATTATTAGTATTGTTCTTAGTTTGTGTTTGGAGATTGGGTTTTGCAACTTTATCAATAATTTAATTTGAGGTTTGGTTTTCAAGTGTTATCTTGTTATTTCAAGTTGGTTTTCTGGATTTAATTTTAATTCTCAAAGTAAGTTCTTGTTTTATTGTTTAATAACTATGTATTGTGTTCTTATATGCATTGGTAACTAAATCCACGACTAGGGTTCTGAGAACCATTGGTGATTAACAAATTAAGCCTAGTTTAATAACGTTTCTCAAATAAGTTATTACATGTATTGATAATTCTTTAGTTTAGAAGTCTTTTTAACGAGTGCACATATTAGAACTCGCCTTAAATTTAGTGGGATACTATCTAATAGGCTAGTCTCGATTGGTGTGAAGTAATAACTAAGACATACATCGAATATGATGCTTAACATGAAGTAAAGGTAAGGGTGATACGCTCAAATTTACTTCTCTGAAAGAAGTAAAAGCGGTCATATGAAGTAAAGAATCCAACTAGTGAGGTCAGGATCGTTCCCACGAGGAAAATGGTTCAAATTTAACTTTATTCTATTAGTACTTCTATTTATTCAATTATTTTCTGAAAACAAATAACAAAAAGGGGGTTTTGATTAATGAAAGCAATTAGCTAAATTAAGTAAACAATTGATAGGTTCAAGTATTAGAGTTTTAATCAGGTAATGAGAGTAACTAGGGCGTAAGTGTTTCCCACAGGCTCCTAACTCGGTAATTCTAGCTATAACAATCCTTTCCTAGTATCTTGAATTCAAAGTGATAAGTTAGGCATCTCTAAATCCTTGGTTCGGCATCTAGAGAATTTTACTCCGTACCTTGGTCTGGATACGTGTGTTGCTTTACTAAACCTTATCTTTACTTCATATTAAGCATCATATTCGATATTGGACTAAGTTGTTACTTCGTACCAACTGACACTAGCCTATTAGATAGTATACACTAAATCTATGTTGATAATTCTTTTCCTATTATCTACCTCCTTGGTCCGGAAAGTAGCAATAAGGCGAGTTCTAACATTGGTCATCCATTAAAAAGACTTCTAAGTGAAAGAATTAGCAACACATGCAAGACAGTATTCTAGAATTGTTATTTTAGCTAGGTTTTACCTTGTTATTTACTCATGGTTCCACAATCCTAGTTATGGAGTTTAGTTATCCATGCTTATAATCACACAATTCATATTGATGATATAAGAATTCATGCACTTACTTTGATGAGAATGAACAAAATCCATAAATTTACTTGAATAAATCACCAAAACACCGATAATTGATTTCGGAAAAGTAATAATAAATCCCCAAAATCAAGACTTCAATACTTAGACAGTAAAACTAAAACATATCCAAAAGTCAAACCCCAAAAATGAGTTTTTTCAAACTATTTATAACAAAACAAAACCTAATAAAAGAGGGAAATCTATTTAAGGAAAAATCTGCAAAAAATGCGTCCGAGTCGACAACCTTCGTGACTTCCGTCGTTCCATACTTAGCACAAATTTCTGCTGCTTTCTTCATCAACTCTCTGTTACCCTCGACGGATAGGTGTGATGGACCATTTCAAGCATGACGGTCCCTCGAGGGGCTTCGTTCCATGACACTTAGAATCTTCTAAAGTTGGGTACTGGGACTACTCTCTCTTAGCCTTGACGAATGTGCAGGACGAACCGTCGTGGCTAAGACGACCCGTCCTGAGCTTCCATAGTCCCACACTTGGTCATAATTCCTCAACTTCCTTCAGCAACCATTATAGTCTCACGACGGTTGACCCCTACGGACTGTCACAGTCAAGATGGACCGTCATGGGGTCTGTAGGTGGTCACTTCTGCAATTTCAGTTCAAAATCTCAGTGTTCTCCTTTAGAAAGATTTCCTGAAAATAAATAGAAAACTACATCAAAAATCAATACAAAAAGACTTTAGACACACACTAAACTTAAGGAAAAGGCATTGAAAGTACCGTGAAACCACGGTACATAAACACCCTCAACTTAAATTCATTGTTTGTCCTCAAGCGACGCACTATGACTCATTACAAAATCTTTGTACAAGAGTATCCGTCTTTTAGCTTTCGCAATCATTTGGATATCAGTCCTGATTATTCTCATTATGTTCATGCCTGCTATCACTATTAGGCTTGAATAATGTTGATCAGACCATGACACAGACTCACCACAAACTGACACCTATCTTCTTTGATCTCTGACCTAGGTGCTAGTTTTTTCGGTATTGCAACTAGTGTCCTCACTTCAAAATAACTTCCTCATTTTTCACATAGTGATTTCAGTTTGAGTATAAGGATTACTTTTCAACACTCGCTCTCAGAACAACTTCAAAACTCATTCATACATATTTCCATAGGCTTGCCCTTATTTTCACTACTTTAATTCACCATAACAACTCTTAAGATCACGATAGGACTTTCTTAGCTTGTAACATAGGCGCAGGGTTAGGTAGGGTATATTTAGGAATAATTTAGTGAATTTTTTCCCTCCATGACATATTGGTTAAGGGTCCTACATTTTCATCATTTTATTCCGCCCTATTTCTTAATTTTCTTATATTCTTTCACCTTTCTATTTTCCCTTCTTTCTTCTTTTATGTGAGTGACTCTTTTCTTTTCTAGCTTGTATTTTTACAATTTCAAATATTTATTTTTTTAATTAATTTTTTTTCTTATTTCACTTTTCTTTAAACTTTTCTTGAGTCTCTTTTCTTTTGCTCTTTCTCTCTTTGTTCTTTCAACCCTACTTTCCGGAGCATTCCTTATAATAGCCACCCTCAACTCATGACTTGCCATGAGTCAAAGTACACAATATCCAGAGTTGGGTTAGGGTCACGACAAGGTTGTTTTCTGCATTAGCCACCCCCAACTTATGCTTTTGGCATAATCTAAGGTGCACATGTCCAAGGAGGGACCAGGGCCAACACATTGTTCCCAGAAAAGATTAGTTGGGGTGAAATAGAAAGGTTTATTTTAAGCTCAAATCATTTTAATAAAAAAAAGGGATTAATTTCATTCAGTTTTCTGCTATTTAGGCTAAAAATTGGCTATATTGAACAAGGGCCTATGATCCTTTCTTAATTGTCTATTACGACTTACTTTTAGCAGGACTAACCAGGCAAGTTCTAGTTCAGTACAAATAGTGGACTATTCAAATTTTCCTCACTCATTTGACATCTTATTACTCTACCTGATTATCAGACACTAGTTTGAGTCTTAGATTTAGGGTCATGCAGTGGTGTATCTCTATGTCATGCTTCGAGCCACACATTTATCAGTTACTATTCCTAGTCATGCATCATTTTCATTACATCAGAATATCATTTTTGTTTTAGCCATCATGCTTTAGAGTTATATTATGTAAACAACATATAGATAGGGTGGTTCAACAATAACGATAATTAGTCTCTTGGGAAAAAGAACACATGCAAGAAAACCACAAAAGAGTATTCACCCTAGTACTCACTTTCAATTTACCTCACCCCCAACAAAAAGATCTGCAATTGTCCCCAGCGCCTAAAAGAATTCAAAATAATAGAGTGGTAGGTCAAGCATACGTGAGGCGCAAAGCACCGTCGATCAACAAGCTGGTGGGTCCATTGTCCTGAAACCCACTCCCTCTGTAGTTTGAACACCCTCAGTAGTGTCCTCAGCATCAACAAGACCTTCAGTAGTGTCCTCAGTATCAACAACACCCTCAGTAGTGCCTCTCTCAACAATCACAACACCAGCAGTAGTGCTCTTCCCTGCTTCAGCAACTCTGGAGCTAGACGCCCCAGCAACCAACTCAATAGCCCTCTGACGGGCCTCCTCATCAGCAATCGAGGCTCTCCTTGTAGCCTCCAACTCTCAGCGCTCCCTCTTCTGTGCCTTATCCTCATTCTCATTCCGACCTCTACGCCTCTTGGCATGATCTCGTGGTGGAGGTGGTTGCACTGCAGCAGTGGAGAATAAGGCCACCAAAACAGTATCATTGACGGGCTCTCTAGAAGGGGCCTCAGACTCGGTCACTCTATCCTCTACAATCATTTCCAGGTCCTCTCTCAGACTCTCTACAACAACCTAAAGGGTCGACACGTCCACCGGAGGGGCTGGTCGGGCTAGCACACACAACTCAAAAACATCTAGGCGCTGATGAACCTCCATGATCTTCCTCTCCGTGTGATGTGCTATCTTCCGCTGCATGCGCTCCTCTACCTCAGAATAAACCTCTGCATCCAAGGTTGGATGTGATGTAGAAGAGTGTACATTTGGGCCTCAAGTTTCTGGACCCTAACAAGTTGTACCAGAGTGGTGGAGGGAGTCAAGCGAGAGGAACTCGGAAAGGTGCTATAACCGAGGATAGACTCGACCGGGGTGGTGTCAGTAGGCTCTAATGTAGCTTAGGTAGCCGCTTGGGCTTTCTCTACAGTGTACGCCAGGTTCTCACCAACTCATTGGCCTCAACCCTGATAAGGACTATATAAATAGTGCCCGACGGGGTTTTGATCTGATCGATCTTCCAAATAGGCGCACATGCAGACCTATAGAAAGCAAACACCATGCACGGAAATGGGTAAGTAGTAGTTACCTTGAAGGCCCTCTCGTGCATGAACGCCTGAAGAAGCCAAGCGAAGTACACTTTGAACCCTGCTATCATCATCGCCATCAGAACTGCGCGATCCCAAGTGACAATATTGTCTGCAGCAGTGGGGAAAGGCAGTGGCGGACAATCAACCACAAAAACTTGGCCGTGAAGGTCAATTTTAGACTTCTTGATTGCTCCTTTCGGCTCAAGTACCCAATCAGTAGCCTCTCCATCAACAGACAAGTACCGGGAAATCCACCTCTTGGTGATCTCTCTCAACTCTCGATCACGCAGAAACTTTCCATCTTTAACCAATTTCCACTGGTAGTCGAACTTGGCGGTGAGAGGAGTTTGGGTGGCATCAATATTCTCGCCGTAAAGATACCGGTGGATGGATGGAAAGGAGATGCTACCCACTTGCCGCGGACTCTGATGTAATCTAGCAGGGCATTTTTGGTGGAGAAAGCCAACCTATCTATCTGGGCTCAATGAATTGCCACATACGAGACATAGATTTCTCTTACTAACTCCTTACTGTATCAGCAGACATCACGAGCCGTCCATTCTAGCCGGTGCCTGGTGAAGAGGGCATGGAATGCCGGCATGGTGGGGAGACTCCCCGTGAGGACCCGCCTCTTTAGTATAAGGGTCCAGGTCATAACCCCCTTATAATTCGGCACCTTGGCGATTGTGTACACTTGAAACTTCCCCTCAACACACCACTAGTTGGGCTGGTTGGTGACCGGGGTGAGGACTCTAGTCAGTGGTTTTGGAGAGAAATCAGCACGCAGTGGCTGGAGCAGAAGCCTTCTCAGACCCGTAGACTTCTTCTGAACCCGATATTTCTTCAGAGCTGAAAGCATCCCTGTAGTGTGTAAAAAACTCAGAAGGCGTGCCGGTAAGTATGTGATCCTATTCATATTGCGTGGCAGTGACTACGCCGGGCTCCACCTTTGTGGGGGTGGCTCAGGTGGTGCATGCAACCCGTGCAGGGTGACAGTGTATGTGGGCAAGTGTTTTGGGTTACGCTCATCGTCAGAGCCAATGACCAATCGGGCCGATGACGTGATGAATTTGGAACACCCACATGAGTATACTCGATCTTGCTTTGGTACCATATGTGTTAGTACCTGCATATAACAACAATTGGTACCATTAGAACTAAACAAGACATGTATAGAAGAAAATAACAGCGGAATACCAAAATTGTACTGGAAGTGCTGCAATTGCAATACTGCACGATGGACCAATTGATGGTCCGTCGTAAGCGTGATGGACCATCATGGGGGTCCTTCATGAAACACTTAGGAAAATATTTTTTGTGACTTTCAAGAAGAAAGTCTATGATAACCCTGACAGTTGTGTATGAAGGACCGTCGTAGGCATAACAGTCCGTCGAGGGAAACTTGATAAAAAGTATTTAGACTCTCAAAAAGAAAGTCTCTAACAACTGTGACGGTTATGTAGGACGAAGCGTCACAGAGGTCCATTGAGGGACATTAAGAAAGATATTTGAGACCCTCAAAATCAGGGTCTCTAACAATCATGACGGTTGAGCAGGACGGACCGTCGTGGGTATAACGGTCTGTCATAAGTGCCCATAAAGCTGGGGAAAAAATAAAAAAAATGGGTCATGGTTTGACGGACTCCACGACAGTCTATCGTGAGCACGACGATCCATCGTGGGCACGACGACCCGTCGTCGTGGTCTCATTCTGTCTTTTAGGGACAAAATTGAGAAGCATAATTCGTCCCTTAAATTTGTGAATATGAACTAAACTTATCAAACCACAATTCCTAACCAATTTACCCATCATTCAAGCATTCCGATGGTAATAATTTCTTAAGTTTTATCATGCAATTTCGAAGAACCATTAACCTAGGTCAGAAACAAATATCAGAAATAGACACCCCCATTCTATTTAGTTAACACAACAACCCCATTCATTTTACAATAATAATGGTCTAAAGGCACTTAGGATTGTCGGGGTGAGGTCTTAGCATGTACTAGGAGTCAAATATCTAACACCCACACATTCAGAAACATGTATTTTAGCATGGAATAACAAGAACGAAATGTAGATGAATGATAGAGCAAAAGCACATACCTGATAATGAAGTCAATGAATAAGAAATGCAACACCACAAAGTGACGAGTAGCGCACTAAACTTAGACTTCGACCCATACAGAACGGGAAAATACTTTGGGAGTTGGGAGAAGAAGGGTTTTGGGGAATGTGGGTAAATAAAGGAAACTATAAGATCATAGAACAGAAGAGTGATTTGGGAGATGAAGAGGGAGAAAATGGAGGAAATGAGGGAAAGAAACGGTGTAAATGAAGGGGTGGAAAGTTAAAATGTTTTAAAATTTTTAATATTTTCGGTCGGGTCGGGTCTATGGGTTTTTGACACAACGAGTCCCCGTCGATGGTTCGTCGTGCGGGCCCGTCATGCGTTCCCTAACTTAGAAAAAAATTAAAAACATACCTGGGCACAACGGACGCTTGCGACGGTTCGTTGTAAGCGTGACGGTCCATTAATGGGTCCGTCAAAGGGTGCTCCAGACCAATTTTCTGCAGATTTTCTAGTGATGTGATACCTGCAAATTTAACACCCATTAAGATATTCTTTTTTTTAGACATGGACCCTAAACTATGCTCTAACTAACACTTCTAGAAAAAAGAAAACCAAAATTTAGACGGGACGTTTAAGGAAATAAAATCAAAGAACCATGCAACTATAACTAGAAAATCACGAAAAACCTATAGTTTGCTAGAGGATACATATTGGGTTGCCTCCCAACCAGCGCTTGATTTGACGTCGCAGCACGACATAGGACACTTGATTACTCAGACTTCATCAAGATGGTATGCCTCGATCACTTCATTGACCGTTTCAACGTGCCCCAGATAGATGTTGATTCGCTGTCCGTTCACCTTAAACCGCACACCCTCCTTGTTCTCCAACTCAATCACTTCGTTAGAGACTAGTTGAGTGATTAACTAAGGACCATTCTATTTGGACTAGAGTTTTCCCTGAAACAAATGCAACCTAGAATTGAATAAAAGCACCAAATCCCCAACACTAAAATCGCGTTTCTCAATCTTTTGGTCATGATACTTCTTCATCTTTTCTTTGTAAAGGGCTGAACTTTCATAGGATTTTAGGCAAAATTCATCAAGCTCATTCAAATCATTTAACCTCTATTCAACAACTTCATTCCCGTCCATTTTTAACTTTTTCATTGCCCACAAGACTTTATGCTCTAATTCAACCGGTAAGTGACAAGACTTACCATATACAAGTAGGTAATGGGACATACCTTTGGGAGTCTTGTATGCTGTCCGGTAGGCCCAAAGAGCATCATCAAGCCTCCTTGACCAATCCGTTCTACTAGCATTCACTATTTTTGACAAAATCCCTATTTGACACCTCAACTTGCGCACTAGTTTGAGGATGGTAAGGAGTGGCCACATTATGGCGAACCCCATATTTCTCCAATAATCCCTTAAACAATTTGTTGCAAAAGTGGGATCCCCCATCGCTAATAATAGCCCTTGGGGTGCCAAATTGGAAAATATATTCTTTTTCAAGAACGCGGTGACACTTTTCCCTTAATTATTTGCGAGTGCGAT
The DNA here is from genome assembly GCA_027704805.1 of Solanum corneliomulleri. Taxonomy (NCBI): domain Eukaryota; kingdom Viridiplantae; phylum Streptophyta; class Magnoliopsida; order Solanales; family Solanaceae; genus Solanum; species Solanum corneliomulleri. The sequence continues at coordinate 8,369,351 of JAKWIY010003054.1, read as the reverse complement.
AGCTTCCACCCATTTAGATACATAATTATCCGCTACTAGAATGTACTTAATCCCATGAGAACTCACAAAAGGGCCCATAAAGTCAATACCCCACACATCAAATAGCTCAATAACAAGAATGGGATTTAAAGGGAGCTCTTGCTATGTCACGGTGTAGTTCTTTTGGGATTCATTTAGGGCTTTACTAGCATAGTAAATGGGTGAAGGTTTTTTTCCTTCTTTGCCCTAATACCACTCCAAGAGCAACTCCACTAGCATCACACATTACCTCAAATATCTTGCTCCAATCCGGCGAAATAATGATAGGTGCAGAAACAACCTTTTCTTTCAACTCACCAAATGCCTTAAAACAAGATCTATCAAAATCAAATTTACACCCTTTCTCAAGCACCTTGAACAAAGGATGCGCAATTTTTAAAAATCCTTGATGAACCTCTAGTAAAAACCTGCATGCCCAAGAAATATTCTCACACCTTTGACAAAGATAGGTCGGGGAAGTCTCTCTATTATATTGACTTTAGCTCGATCAACCTCTATACCCTTCTCTGAAATGCGATGACCTAATACAATACCCTCTTTCACCATGAGGTGACATTTTTTCCAATTTAGTACTAGATTGCAGTCTTCACACCTCTTAAGAACCTCAGACAAATGACTCAAACTGTGCTCAAAGGAGTCACCAACCACAGAAAAATCATCCATAAATACCTCAATAGTGTCCTCCACTATATCGGAGAATATCGACATCATACATCTCTGAAATGTGGCGGGTGCATTGCAAAACCCAAACGACATTCTCTTGAATGCAAAGGTACCATATGGAAAATTAAAGGTGGTTTTATATTTTAATATCTGGTGCAATAGGATTCTGATTATACCCTGAATAACCATCAAGAAAACAATACCATCCCTTTCCGGCAAGTCTATCCAACATCTGATCCATAAAGGGCATAGGAAAATGGGTTTTTTTGGTCCATGCATTTAATTTCCTGTAATCCATACACACCCTCCAACCAGTCACCGGTCTCATTGGAACAAGATAATTTTTCTCATTGGGACCACATTTATTCCATTTTTCTTAGGTACACACAGACCAGGGCATACCCAACTACTATCAGCCATTATATATATCACCCCGGCATCCAACAACTTAATAATTTCCTTCTTCACTACCTCTTGCATAGGTGGATTTAGACATCTCCGATATTCAATGCTTGGCTTATGATCGGACAAGAGTTGGATCTTATGAGAACAAATACCGGGAGGGATCCCGATAATATCCGCAATAGTCGACCCAATAGCTCTTTTGAACCTTTTTAACACTTTCACCAAACTCTCAACTTGATGCACATTCAAATTTGAAGCAATAATAACCGGAAAAATGTCATTTTTTCTCAAGAATACATACCTTAGATGAGGTGGTAGAGACTTAAGTACTAATTTTGGAGCCTCCTCAATAGACGGTTTTGTGGGAGGAGATTCGCGATGTTGCATATCTAACTCATATTTCTTTGGTTTAAAATGAACATTAACTCGATCAAGTGCCGCAACCAATGACCCATACTCTTTAATTCCATCACTATAAAAATTCATGATCACTGCCGCCATTGCTTCTACACCCAGACAGTCTTCTATTTGTAGCTCAGATTACTCTTCAACTCTGTAGGATATAGCATATACCGATTTGATCTTACCACTCTGCCTCATGGACCTAAAAATGTTGAATGTCACTTCTTCATTGTTCAACTAGAATTTCATCTGCCTCTTTTCCATATAAATCAAAGCTCTACCCGTATCAAGGAATGGTCTCCCAAGATCAATAGACACCTCAAAATCAGCCTCACAATCAAGAATCCCAAAATCGGCTAGAAATATGAATGACTCCCCTTTTACTAGCACATCGTGGAGTATACCGATGGGCCTTTTTACCGTTCAATCGGCCATTAGTAGCCGCATCGTAGTGGGCTTGGGGTTACCCAAACCCAACTTCTTGTAAATCGAGAGGGGCATGAGATTTATACTTGCCCCAAGATCACATAATGCTTTTGAAAAATATAATAACCCGATAGTACAAGGAATAGTGAAAGCACTCGGATCTTCTTTCTTTTGCACTAGAGATCTTGTAGCAATGGCACTACAGTGCTGTATTCTATCATCATCCTCAAAAGTGACTGATCTTTTTTTTGTAGCCAAATCTTTCATGAACTTGACATAACCGGACATTTGTTCAAGAGATTCTACCAAAGGGACACTGATAGAAAGTTGTTTCAACATCATTATAAAATGTCAGTATCTAGCCTCCTCGGTCATATTTACTAACCTTTGTGGGAAAGGAGGTGGTGGTCTAGGCATGGGGGTCACCTTTTGGGGAACCTCAACATCTTTTACTATTTTATCTTCTAACTCACCACTAACCTCCACCATTGTATCATCATCTCTTATCACCTTTTCTACACCAGATGTTATAGGTGTATCAATGGTTTGCTTACCATCATTTTTTGGACTTTGGACAGTGTTCCTAGGAAGAGTGCCCAGTTGTCGTGTGTTCAATTGCAGAAAATTGGTCCATTTGCAACTCAAGATGCTTAATCGAGATTGCATGTGTATCAACTTTCTGCTCTAAAACTACTAAGTCATTTCTTAAATCTTTAGTGTGCTCATCACTAGCATCGTACCTCCTCATCATTTTCTGCATCATATCCTCAACTCGCGCCACACTACCTCCACCATCCCTAGGAGCACTTCATGATTTAAAGGTGGAACATAAGGCCCACTTCTATCATTTATGTTACCATAGTTACCCAGTTTGAAGTTGTTGTCGCAGTTGTAATTCCCATCTTGGACATAATGACCATCGCGGTTATAATTACCATAGTTCTGACTTTGGTTTCCTTGACCTCGGCGCCAATTCTCCTGATTAGAGCCTTGGGCGTTCGATTTGAAACTCCCCATCTAATCATTCACTGCATATGAGTGCTCCTTATAGTAGTATTCATCATTTGGCAGTGGTTTTTTAGACAAGTAGTTCATCACATTTACCATTTTCCTTGTGGGATCGACCCCAACCTAATAGTTCAGTTATTTACTTGATATGATGACTTATATTATTTAGGGAGGTTTAATTTGAGCGTATCAAATTTTGGCGCCGCTGCCGGGGAATGTGGCTTTTAGATTAACTTTAGTAACATTATTAAAGTTTAGTTAAAAATTTCTTAATTTTACTTTTCTTTTGTTTTTGTTTTTGTTTCTTTCAGGTCTAGGTCTAGTGTATGCCAAGTACACGGGTCGAGGAGAGCCGCTCAGCCCATTCGATCCAGAACTAAACCGTACTTTAAGGAGAATGAACAATTAATAGAACCCTGCTAACCTAGGTGATGGGGTAATACGTCAGCCTCTATTGTCGGTTGATGTTCATAACCAAGTTGTCGCGGACAACCTAGTTGATAATGCTCTGAGAATGCAGCCTCCAGCCCCACGACCTCAAGAGTTCTATAGGGGAAACATGAACATCACTGATATCAATAGACCCCTTAACGTACCTCATCTACCCCATGGGCACACATTGGTGGTGACGAATAGTTTGATGCAGATGTTCATCGCGAGGGGTTTGTTCTCAAGAATACCATCAGAGGATCCTCATTCCCACATAGCCAAGTTGAGGTCTGTTTTCAAGAAGTGCGTAGGTAGGACAAATTTGGATATGAGATGAACGTCATCTCGTTGCGGGTGTTTCCTCAATCATTGATGGGAGATGAAGCGGTATGGTTTACTAAGATACCCTATAATTCAATCTACACTTGCGATCAGTTGAGATGTATTCCTAGATAAGTACTATCCAGTGTCCAAGAAGCTTAATCACAAAGATAAGGTGAACAACTTTGTGTCACTACCGGGAGAGTCGATAAGTAGCTCTTGGGAAAGGTTTACTGCATTTGTGAGTAGTGTCCCAAACCACTGCATTGATGATGAGTCGTTAAAAGAGTAGTTCTATCAGGTCAAGATGATAAAAATAAAGCATTACTTGATACGATAGCGGGGGGTTCTTATGGTGAGTGCACTTATACCGAGATTGCAGATAGGTTGGAGAAAATTTCTTGCAATAATAAGACTTGGAGTACTAGAAAGCCAGACATTGGGAAAAACACCTTTGTAGTGCAAGCTACACACAATCCGGCGGAAGATGAGCTTCGTGAAGTGATGGCTCAAATGAGAACTGAGTTTGGGTTGGCATTGAAACATTTCACTGGAGGTGCAGAGAAGGTAAATGTAGTGAATTACTTGACTAAACCACTACTGCCAGCGGATGAGTACTATAATGAAGAGACACTAATGTAGTGAAGATCAGACATGGGGTTTTCGATTGAACACCCAAGTCTCCAATCAAGAAAATTGGCATCAAGGTCAGAATTATGGTAACTACAATAAAGAGGGGTAGTATGTTCGAGATGGAAACTATAACCGCGACAACAACTTCAACTGGGTAACTATGGTAACATAAATGATAGGAGTTGACCCTATATTCCACCTCAAAATTGGGAAGTTTCTCTTACGGATGGTAGAAGTAGTATGGCATGAGTTGAGGATATGTTACAGAAGATAATGAGGAGGTTTGATGCTAGTGATGAGCATGCTAAGGAATTGAGAAGTTATTTAGCGAACATTGGGCAAAAGGTGGATGCACGTGCAGTCTCGATTAAGAATCTTGAGTCATAAATGGACCAATTATCCATTACTATGAACCCACGCCAACCAGATACTCTTTCTAAAAATACCATCCAAAATCCTAAATATGATGGACATTGAATGAAAGTTACTACTCGAGAAGGTAAGCAAACTATTGATCCACCTATGCCGTATATGGTAGAAGATGAGATGAGAAAATACAAAGAGGTGGTGGAAACTAGTGGAGAATTGGTGGACAAAACGGTGAAAGAAGTAGAGGTACTTCAGAAAGTGGCCCTCATTCCTAGACCTCCACCACCATTCCCTCAGAGATTGGTGAAGAATACTGAGGATGGTAAATACTGGTATTCTATCACCATGTTGAAACACGTTTTCATCAATGTTCGGTTGATAGAAGCTCTGAAACAAATGTCCGGTTATGCTAAATTTATGAAGAATATGATTACAATGAAGAGATCGGTAAATTTTGAGGATGATGACCGAATACAGCATTGTAGTGATATTGCTACAAGGTCTCTTGTGCAGAAAAAGGAAGATCTGGGCTCTTTCGATATTCCATGTACCATCAGATTATTACATTTTGCTAAAGTACTATGTGATCTAGGTGCTAGCATAAACCTCATGCCTCTTTCCATTTATAAGAAATTGAGTTTGGTTGACCCAAAGCCTACTGCAATGTGGTTACTGATGGCCGATCGAACAGTGAAGAATCCCATTGGGATACTCCATGATGTGCTCGTAAAGTGGACTCATTTATATTTCTGGTCGATTTTGTGATTCTTGATTTTGAGGTAGACTTTGAGGTTCCTATTATTCTTGGAAGGCCGTTCCTTGCCACTGGTTGTGCCTTGGTTGATATGGAGAAAGAGCGGTGAGGTCTAAACAATATCTGGTATATCCTATTCGGTTAAGACTATGTTTGAGGTACAAATCGAAGAATGCCTAGGTGTCGAGGCTCTATCGACAGTGATCATGAATTTTTCAAGTGATGGTGTTGGAATGTATGCGTCCACTTATCAGTCAAGGACCAGGTTCCTTGAGTCAGCAAGAACAGTAACTAAAGTTACGTCAACTTTTCCGATAGGAACAGGTCCTCAGCACAGTTATAATAATGAACAGTAAAATAAGTGCTGAAAGTAAAGATTGAACAAACAACTTTACATGGAACCTCATTGCTCAACGGAAGAAAATCACGACCTGTCTCAACAGGAATTTTCAAACTGTGTTTCACTAATGATCTAACAAGTAAAAGGAAACCAGTTTTACAACAAGAGACTAGCCTGCTAATATCTATGCTAAGTAATACTTCCTATCACTTAGCTAAGCCAGAGTGAATACAACACTACCCACTATACTAACCCTCACTGCTTAATATAGATTTTCGAAGAGGATACCACACCTCCCACTAAACCCCCACCCTTTGGACGATTAAGATTTTGACTAAGCAAAAAAAATGTTTCCCACTAAATCACCTAACTCTAGATGACTTAGACTTCGAGAAATCGAAACAAGATCTGTATCCTTTATAGATTAGGATCATATTTACAATGTAAGCACATAAGACACCAAGCTCTAAATACAACAAGACTCTTTAGCACTCCTTCTGGTCCCTTGTTAATATGAGCAGTGTTCTTCCTTGAAGATGGCCTTCACTTTTCAATCTTATGAATTTTGAGAGAAAATCCAAGTTAAGTTTGCCAAGTCTTGAATTTGTGTTTGTTGGAAAGAGATAATATAATTCACCACAAATTTGGTGAAACCATCCCATTGGTTGAAGGCCTACTATTGGAAAATCTGTGCACCTACCGCATCAGAGGTGGCAACTTTTCTGACATTTGTCTTTTCACCTTTTCACGTCGCAGTCTTGAAGGACAAAGTACCTTGAAAACTTCTTATTGAGTTCATGAAAAGGCTTGTCGGCGGACTTCCTTCTTTGGATGACTGAATATATTATGGTGTTTTTCATGCTAAATATATCAAACACAAAATTATTATCCGTTGGACAAACACTCTCTTCCATTCTGATTGATGTAGTACACTGACACCTCACCAACCTCTGACGTGACAGCTTTACAGCTGTAAACAATTATGTATCTGATGGAGGAAACTGTGCTTGGGACCAGATCCCTATGTGAGATACTAAACAATACAATATCGTCTATGCTTTTTATTAGAGTAGGACACTGCACTTTTAACCTACCACCTGACATGAAAGCTTTTATCGTTGTACACTTTTTGTATCTGAATGAGAGCACTCTGCCAGGGACTAGGTCCCCGCATTTGTGAGGATTATCAAAATATCTAGAATATAACAGATGGTATTGAAGAGTCTGGGTATTTGGTTGCGGCACTTGAATGAAATGAATATCGATCCAAACTAACAAACTTGGAGTTAGATATGAAGCATCACGAGTCTCCACCCGTGAGACCATTAAAGAGGCTCCAAAATTAGAGATTAACGCTCTACCACCTCATCTGAGGTATGTATTCTTGAGAGAGATAACACTTTGCCGATAATCATTGTAGCAGATTTGAATGTACAAAAAGTAGAGTGTCTGGTGGAAGTTTTCAAGAAATTCAAACGAGCAATTGGTTGGACTATTGCAGACATTATTGTGATCCCTCCCAGTATTTGTTTACACAAAATCCAGCTCATGCACGATCACAAGAGAAGTATTGATTACTAGAGACGGTTGAATCCACCCATGCAAGAAGTAGTAAAGAATGAGATCATTAAGTGGTTGGGTACAAGAGTCATATATACTATTGCAGATAGTAGTAAGGTATGCCCAATTCAGTGTATGCCCAAAAAAGGGAGAATGACTATAGTGACTAATGAGATGAACGAGCTTGTTCCAATGAGGCCGGTGACCTAATGGAGAGTTTGTATGGATTATCAAAAGTTGAATGAATGGACTGAGAAGGATTATTTTCCTATGCCCTTTATAGACCATATTTTAGATAGACTCGCAGGAAAAGGATGGTACTGTTTTATTGATCGCTATTCGAGGTACAATCAAATTTTTATTGCCCTGTAGGATCAAGAGAAGACCACTTTTACCTGCCTTTATGGGACGTTCGCCTTTTGGGTTATGTAATGCACCGACCACCTTCCAGCGATGTATGATGTCGATATTCTCTAATATGGTGGAGGACACTATTTAGCTGTTCATGGATGATTTTTCGATTGTTGGCGACTCCTTTGTTTGGTGTTTGAATCACTTTGCCAAGGTTTTCAAAATATGTGAAGATTTCAATCTTGAGCTTAATTAGAAAAAATGTCACTTTATGGTGAAAGAAGGTATAGTATTGGGCCATTGCATCTCAGAGAAGGGGATAGAGGTTAATCGAGCGAAAGTTGAAGTTATAGAGAGGCTCCCCCACCAATCTCTGTAAAAGGTGTGAGATGTTTTCTGGGACATACAGGCTTTTACAGGAGGTTTATTAAGGATTTTTTTAACATTGCACATCCTCTATGCAAATTACTTGAGAAGGAATGTAGGTTTTATTTTGATGAATCCTTTCTGAAAGCATTTGGAGATTTGAAGGTGAAGTTGGTGTTTGCACCCATTATTATTTCCCCAGATTGTAGTGAGCCATTTGAGGTGATGTGCGAAGTTAGTTGGGTTTCTCTTAGCATGATATTGGGACATAAAAGGGATAAAATCATTTACCCCATTTATTATGCAAGTAAAGTCCTGAATAAAGCCCAAAAGAACTATACTGTGACTGAACAAGAGCTTTTTGCAGTAGTGTTTGCGTTCAAAAAATTTTGCTCCTATTTGCTTGGCACAAGGGTCATAGTACATACTGACCACTCCGCTTTGAGGTACTTGATGTCAAAAAAGGATGCGAAGCCACGGTTGCTTAGATGGGTTCTATTATTAAAAGAGTATGATTTTGAGGTAAAAGATAGGAAAGGGACTCAAAATCAAGTTGTCGATCACTTGTCTAGATTAGAGGATGAAATTATGCGAGAATTGGGTGAAAAGGCTGAAATTGATGATACCTTCCCTGATGAGCATATATTGACCGCTTCTAATGATTCGATTCCATGGTTCGCCTATTTTGATAATTATCTGGTTAATGATATAGTCCCACTGGACCTATCCTTCCATCAGAGGAAGAAGTTCATGTGTGATGTGAAAAAGTTCTTTTGGCATCGGACTTACTTATACCGGAGTTGTGCTGATGGTCTTATTCACCGTTGTGTGACGGAAGATGAGATTTTAAGTGTTTTGGAGGCATGTCACTCCTCGCTTGTGGGTGGGCACCATAGCGGTATCCGTATTGCCCATAAGATTTTTGAGTGTGAGTATTATTGAACAACCATTCACCAAGATGCTCACGAGTTCGCCAAATAATGTGATAAGTGCCAAAGAGATGGAGGAATTTTGAAGAGGTAAGAGCTCCCTTTAAATCCTAATTTGGTGATTGAGTTGTTTGATGTTTGGGGTGTTGATTAGATGGGGACGTTTGTGATCTCTCATGGGATGAAGTATAAACTCGTGGCGGTAGACTACGTGTCAAAATGGGTGGAAGCTATAGCGCTTTCTAACAATGAAGGGAAGAGTGTCACAACATTCTTGAAAAAGAACATCTTCTCCAGATTTGGCACACCTAGGGCCATTATTAGTAATGGTGGATATTACTTTTGCAATAAGTTTTTCAAAGACCTATAGAATAAATATAGGGTTTGCCATAATATGTCCACTCCTTTATCATCCCCAGACGAGTGGGCAAGTAGAAGTGTCAAATTGAGAAATCAAGCAAATTTTGTCGAAAACGGTGAATGCAAATAGAATGGATTGGTCAAGGAGGCTCGATGATGCTTTTTGGGCCTACCGGACTACTATAAGACTCCATAGGTATGTCTCCATACCAACTTGTGAGTGGGAAGGGTTGTCACTTGCCAGTCGAGTTAGATCACAATGCCATGTGGGCAATGAAGAATTTGAAGATGGATTGGAATGAAGCGGTGGAACACAAATTTAATGGGTTAAATGAGCTTGATGAGTTTAACCTAAAAGCATATGAAAATTCAGCCATCTACAAAGAGAAGATGAAGAAGTACCATGACTAAAAGATTGAGAAGCGAGAATTTGTGGTTGGGGACTTCGTACTTCTATTCAAATCTAGGCTACGCTTGTTTTTGGGCAAACTCAAATCCAAGTGGAAGGAACCATTCCTTATCACCAAAGTGTTTCCATATGGAGGAGTTGAGTTGGAGAATAAAGAGGGTGCAAAGTTCACGGTCAACGGGCAAAGGATCAAGATCTACCTAGGGAATGTGGAGAGTGTCTGTCAAGTTGTTGAGGCATATCGCCTTGATGAAGTTTAAGTAATCAAGCATCTTGTGTCGTGGCACAACGTTAAATCAAGCGCTTCTTGGAGGCAACCCAAGATGTAGCCTCTATCCAATGATAGGTTTCTATTTTCTTTGTTGGAATAGTCACATTTTCTTGTTTCATTTTGTTTTGCTCATCCTCATGTTATATATATATATATATATATATATATATATATATATAATTATTATTATTAGTGTTGGCTAGAGATTATTTTACGGTCCGTGTCACAAAAGAGTCCAGAAAAACACAAAAAGAATAGGTTAATGAGTGTTACAAATGTAGGGACAAAAACCAAAATTTTGCAGAAAATGGTCTGGTGCACTGATCTACGGACACCATCGATGAGTCGTCATTCAATCGATGGACCGTTGATGGCGCCATAGATCCAGCTATGTCTCAAAAAATTTCTAACTCTTTTTTCAATCGACATTCTAGTCGACAGATCGTCGATGGGGTTTTGTTGGTGCAAAGTTTCAGTGACCCAACCCGATCGGTAATATTAAAAGTTAAAACCATTTATGAACCTCCAAAATCTTTTGAAATTTTTTCCCAACCGTTTCTCCTCCATTATTTCCTTCCTTTTTCATCAAACATCATACTTATTCCTTCCATAATATCTAGATTCCTTCAAATTACCCAAATTTCCAAAACCCTCTTCTTCCCAGAAATTCCCATTTGCTCCCATTGATTTCTCCATTCGGTGTTCAAGTCGGGCATGTAGGTTCTTGAAAGGATCACCTCCCCAATCACTTTACTATGATTATCAGGTATTTTGACTCCCTTTGCTTTATGAATTCTCGTTCATACATTAATGGAAATGAAAATTAGAAAGTGGGTCTTCACTTAGGGAATAAAATTGGTTGCTTTTGCTTGTTGAAACCAGTACAAAATGTCCCTTAGAATGATAGGAAGTGAGTGGATTGTGGTGTTATCTTTTTAAAATGTGTTTATGATAGTAATGATAGGATTTCCGACTGAGGATTTTGTAGCATAGATGAATTAAAGCATGAATCTTGTGAAATCGAAACCTAAGAATGAAGAATGTCTCTTTTGATTGTTGTTATGTGTTGGGTAAACTTGTGTGGGTCTTCAAAGGTGTCAAAATGGGGAATTGGAAACAAGGCCTAAAAACTGCCTCAGGACAATAGCACGAGACCCCGTCGAAAGACCGTTGATGGATTGACGGGCCGTCAATGGGATCCATTGATCGACCCACCTTTAAAAAATTTTAAGCTGAGATGACGGAAGTGGACTATGGTCCATCATTTAATCGATTGACCGTTCTTCATGTTCGTCGTTTTATTCAGAGATTTTTTTGTGATAGATTTTAAAAATTATTTTTAGTGTTAGACGATGGAAGTGGACTACAGTTCGTTAATTGATCGACGGGCCATTCTGCACGTCTGTCGTCTCAAACCAAGAGGTCTAAAGAAGTAAGCTGAATAGATTCTTAGTGTCCAACGATGGACCTATCGACAAATTGTCGATTCATCGACAACCCATAGATAGTGCCCGTCAACCAGTAGTGCCGGTCTGAACTGAAATGTGTATTTGGTTTCCTTTCTTTGTTTTGTTTGTTTCGAGTGTGTTGTAAGATTCCTATGAGAATAATAAATTCTATGTACGTACATATGGCCCCCAAAACGTACATCGTTTATTCCAGGTGTAGGTTCAAGTTCGTGGCACTATCCCTTCGGATGATTGTCACTTCCAACGATGAGAGGGATCCCGAGTATTTCCCCAGGAAACAACACCCCTACACTAGCTGCACGAGCCACTCGGGGTACCCCCAGAAGGTGGTGTCCGGCGTAGTCCCTTCCTCCTAATCTGATGAGAAGCGCACACTGATCAGCACACCGTGTAGGTCTGCCTCGGGTTTCGAAAGAGTATTTTGCTCTGACACTTCATTAGGATCAGATTCTGCCCACTCTTCAGGGTCGAATGAGGCCACTTCCTCCGGTTTCGTATCACAAGGAGCCACTCCTTACTTTCCAAGACTCGTCTGATGACGCTACTATCACAGAGTCCGCCTCGTCACCCCAGGCAGATGACCCTGCATTGATTGAGGATGAGCGTAACCGGTTGTGCGTATATGGTCAATATCAGGTCTAAAGGGACGCCAAGGTGCTAAATTACAAGGGAGGTATGACCCGGTTGGTAACGGTGAAGCATAGAGTTCTTACGGGGAGTCTTCACAGTGTCCGTGATGTATAGAGATTGTTTACCCGCCACAGGCTTGAAGGGATGGATAGGAGCTTGGGGACGTATAGCGAGGAGATTGTTCGAGAGTTATACGCCTCCTATGTGGTGACCCTCAGAGGTTCTTTGAATAGGCGGACGAGACCAGCCAAACAGGACCCGCTAACCACAGTGCTAGTTTGGAGCTTCGAGGTGGATATTTCTCCGGTCACCATCCATCGTTTCATGTATGGCACTGATATTACTCAATTCCCCTTGATTCTAGAGTTTTATTACAAGTGGGAGATGGTCAAAAGTGGCCAGTTTCAAAGGACTGTGGAGCAGAGAGAGGCAGGTAAGAGGTGGCTTGCTCAACATCTATACATCGATGGTGAGGGGGCCGTTTGGGTGTTAGACCCAAAAGGGCTGATAAAAAAGGCCAAGCTCATTTTCATAGCCATGTTTTTCTAGATCTTAGTCCGCCACCACCTATCTCCGACAGCAACAAATAATATTCTTACTAAGAGCAGTACTAGTAGCAACATTGGTGGCTGGTTTGGAGATCGACTTCGCGAAGCTGTTGATCACGGTGATACATGCGAGGTCTTTCAAGTCTTCCACTACTTACCCATATGCCTATCTCATCTTCCATCTTTGCAGGGATGTTGGAGTGCCTATTTAACATTGTGATACACTCTGCACTCCAGGTTGCAAAGTTGATATAGGTCTCATTAGGGATGAGGCTAACATAGCGGCACCAAGGAGAGGGCCCAGAGTTGAGTTACAACGGCTGAGTGAGAACTTGGCGGACACGGTAGAGTTAGCCCAAGGGGGTGACCCTTCCACTATAAAGCCTGCTGATACCACCTCGTCAGAGTTGCCCATGCCACTAGTAGAGCAAACAGTTCCTCCCGGTCTACTCCACCATCTATAGCACTGTTTCCATTGGAAAGGGTCCAGAAGTTAGAGGCCACATGGCCACCCTACTGCATCACATACATCCTTGGATGCAAAAGTCCATCGCCGAGGCTGAGGACCGAATTGAGAAGAGGCTGGCCCAGCAGATGGAGCAAAAGATTCAGGCGGTTCACCAGCACCTTGATGCATTTGAGCTATGGGTTCTTGAACACCCATCCCCCACCATAGACTTGACTACTATTCAGGAGGCTTTAGTGAGTTTGTGGGAAAATATGTACACAACATTCTGGAGATGAGGGGGACTGAGCTCGAGACTGCACCCTTCAAGCTAGCGGAGGAAATTGTGTTTGTTGCACTATTCAAATCCCTTATTGAGCCGTCGCCTGAGCCACATGGTCATGACAAAAGGCATTGTTCTATCATAAATTTTTAGGGAGAGGGTGCACGTGCTAGGAATAAAAAGCAGACGAACCTTGAGGCTGCGAGGTGAGCCTCGTTGATTGATGAGGAGATTTTTTAGATGAGGGCTCGAAAAATACCTGCTGTGACTTTCAGTTCCAGACCGAAGACCAGTGAGAGGAGAACCACTGATGGTGCAGAGATTGCTGTGGGAACCACTGAGGATATACCTAATACTGATGTTTCGGGTTCCGAGAAATCTGAATGACCTACTTGTTGATTGTCGGGGCTATGCGCCCAAGGTTTGCTTCACCTATAACCGTGTACTTGTATTTATTTTGATGCATTGGGGACAATTACATGATTTTTTTTGGGGGTGGAGCAAATGGAAAGTGAGTGTTAGTGAGAAGTATGAGTAGCCCAACTCACAATCCTCTCTTCAGGGTTTTCTTTCTTGTGTTCTTTTACTCCTTGAGACTAATTACAATACTGTTGAAACGGCTTGTCGTAACATGTACAAAGTATAAAAGCACGAAAAATGAAGCATGATGGCTAAGTATAAATAATCTACCATCCTAAGAAAATTCTTAAATGGATAGTTGAAAATAAGTTGAACATGTTGGCTCTAATCATTACATAGAGAGACACCCACTTTATGACCATCAAACTAAACACCTAAACTGGCAAAAGTGATAATCTTATAGGGCAATGCAGTATCAAGAGAGTGTGAGAAGTTTGAGTGTTCAACTCTTGGTACCAAGATAGAACTTGCCCGGTTGGTTCTGCAAAAAGAATTCATGTTAGACGACTAGGAAAGGATCATAGGCCCTTGTTCAAATCACCAAACATCTAGCCTAAAATGAAGTGAACCAAATGAAAGTTTTTATCCCTTTTTGATAAAAAACTGTTGAGCCTATAATATACTTTTTTTCACTAACACACCTTCCATGGGTTTAATATGTTGACCCTGGTTCCTCCTTGTACATGTGCACCTAAACTTAGGCCAAAAGACTAAGTTCAGGGTGGCTAATACAGAAATTGACCTCATCCTGGTCCTTACCCAATGTTGTGAAATGTGTAGCTCGACTCATGGCAAAACCATAAGTTAAGGGTAGATATTATGATTGATGACCCAAAAATAGGTACGAAAAGAGTTTAATGTGGAAAAGGAAAGAGAAAGTAAGAAAAAGATATGACTCGGTAAAATTATCAATTGAAAAAAATATACGAATGTTTTGAAACACAAAAAGTAGAGAAAAGAAAGAAAAAAAGTGAACAGAAAGAGGTAAGAGTCATATCCACAAAAAAGAAAGGGAAAAGCAAGACAAAGATGAAAAGAGGAGAAAAGTAGGGCATAAAAGACAATGAAAGAGGTAGGAAGATTGTTCGTACTGTCAAGGAGGGAAAAAAGTCACTAATATGTATCCATATGTACCATACCTAACCCTGAACCTACCTTACAAGCCAAAAAAGTCCTATCGTGATCCTACAAGTCTAGTGTGGTGAACTCAAATAGTGAAAATAAGGGCAAGACTATGGCGACAAGTACCAACTATGTATGAATTTTTTTTTGAGTGCTAGTGTTGAATGAAGATCCTTGTACCCAAAGTCAAAATCATTGTGCAAAAAAGGAGGATTTCTTTTGAAGTGAGGGCACTAGTTGCAATACCGGAAAGTTAGGACCTTAGTGAGAGGCAAAATACTAGAGGTATCGGTGCATGATGAGTTTGTGTCATGGTCCAATCCACATGAGTTAGCTTGTCAAACCTAAAGAGTGTAAGCATGCACTAAAACAAAGAAAAGTCGAGATTGAAAGTCATGTGATTGCAAAAGCTTAAAAGAGTATAGTTTTGTGCAAAGTGTTGTTTTGAGTCATACTGTGTCACTTGAGGACAAACAAAGAATTTAAATTGAGGGTGTTGATGTACCGTGGTTTCACGGTGTTTTAAATGGTTTTTCCTTAAGAGTTGTGTGTGTCTAGAGCCTTTTTGGAGTAGTTTCAACATGTTTTTATGTTTGTGTTGCAGGAAAGATGTCCAGAAATAAAATGCAGAAGGCAGCTGAAATAAAGTGCAGAAGCGACCCACGAAGGCCATTGACGGTCTGTCGTTACATCAACAGTCCAGAGATGGTGACCGTCGATTGAAGTTTAGGCTATTGGAGAAGCTCGGGGAAATTTGACCATGTGTGGGACTACGAATAGAATTGATGGTTTGTCGATTGACCGACGGACCGTCCTGTTGAATCATAGATGAGATCAGAGATTGTCCCAAGTTAAATAAATTCTGAGGATGGGGTAATGGAAGGCATCGACGAATTGTAGATGCATCGATGGACCGTGTTGTTGGTCCGTCGATTGATTCAGAGACGATGTCATCTGAAGGAAAGAAAATGATTCTAAGTCTGCACTGACGGAGGCAGTCGACAGTCCATCATTTCATCGATGGTCCGTCTGTGGGGGTTGTCAATTATAGCCACATTTTTGGACAATTTTCCTTATTTTAATTCCTTTTAATTTAGGATAATGTTTTATATAAATAGGTTGTAAAACCTCATTTTTGGGATTAGACATTTTATTACTGTTCTTAGTTTGTGTTTAGAGATTGAGTTTTGCAAATTTAGCAATGATTCAATTTTTGGATTTGGAATTCAAGTGTTATCTTGTTATTTCAAGATTGTTAAAGTAAGTTCATGTTTTATTGTTTAATAATTATGAATTGTGTTCTTATATGCATGGATAATTAAATCCACAACTAGGTTTGTGAGAACCATGGGTGATTAACAAAGTAAACCTAGCTTAATAAAAATTCTCAAATAGGTTATTGCATGTATTGATAATTCATTCGTTTTGAAGTCTTTTTAACAAGTCCACGCGTTTGAACTCGCCTTTTTGTTACTTTCCGGACCAAGGAGGTAGTTAATTAAAAAAGAACTATCAAGATAGATTTTGTGGGATACTATCTAATAGGCTAGTCTTGATTGGTGTGAAATTATAACTAAGTCATACATCAAATATGATGCTTAATATGAAGTAAAGGTAAGGGTTAGTATCTTATACACACGTAGCCGGACCAAGGTACGGGGTGAAAATCTAAATGTTGGGTCAAGGATTTAGTGATACCTAACTTATCACTTTGCATGCAAAACACTACGGAAGAATTTTTATAGCTAGGAATACGACATTATGAACCTTGGGGAATACATATACCCTACGTTCTCTGATAACTTGATAAAAAATGATGTCTTTCCTTTTACTTAATTGTTTTTCTTAGAATTGTTAATGAAGACTTGTGTCACAAACCCCCCATTTATATCTTTCTTTTGGAAAGAACTTGACTAAATAGCAATTATTGTCCATTAAAGTTAAGTCTAAACCATTTTCCTCGTGGGATAAACCCCAACCTACTAATCGGGTTATTTACTTGATATGACCGATTATACTTCTTTAGGGAGGTGTAATTTGAGCATATCACTAGACACCTTACAAAATTAAAAGACTCAAGACTGAAAGCCCAGCAAGCATACAATATCAAAAAAAAATACACCACATAAGGAGGAAACTTCAACTCCATCTCAACATAATAGATGTAACACAAGGAAGTAGGGACAACATCCATAACCTTATATGCATAAAACTCATCATTTTATATCATCTTCGTAGGAACTAAATTCTTCAACTCAAAGCAATCTCAACACAACAATACGGAGTCAATATGCCATTTTATCAAAACATAACTAAGCATGTTCAAAACGACCTCACATGAAGTCAAATATGCAATCATCATAGTAAAGTGTAAACTAACATGAGGAACATATAAATCATGAAAACTCAATATATATTAAACATGAATTCTCACATGAACATGCACAACATAAGGAAATCATGAGAAAAAATTCATGCAATACACATGACTCCCAAATCACTAAACACTTAAGAGGAACTATTGACCTCAAGTTTGACCAGGAGAAGGAAAAAGATAAGGATAACGAGACTTCATATCGGCTTCGGACTCCCATGTAGAACCCTTAGTTAAATGACCATGATACCTTAATGGAAACTACTTCTTATTCTCAACTGAAACTTCCTCATAAAAAGGTTCTCATCAACTACTATTCCTTATAAAAGAAGGATAGATATCAAATCACCAATGCACTTGTTAATCATGGAAACATGAAACGCTGGATGAACCGGAGCCAACTCACTAGGAAAATTCAATTCATAAGCAACATTCCTAACAAATTTCAAGATTTTATATGGGCCCACATACCAGGGATTAAGCTTCCCCTTTTTGCCAAACCTTATCACACCCTTCATAGGTGAGATTTTCAAGTACACAAAATCACCAACCTCAAACCTATTTCAATTGTCTGTATAAGAATTTTGCCAACTTTGAGAAGTCTTCAACCTATCTCTAATAGGTTAAACTTTTCAATGGCCTCATAAATTAACTCGGGACCGATACTTACTTTAAACCAACCCACCGAAGATCTATACGTTCTCCCATATAGTTCTTCAATTGGAGCCATAACAATACTTGAGTGGTAACTATTATTGTAGGCAAACTCTATTATTGGTAGATGGTTATCCCAATCACCCTTGAAGTCAATAACACATGTTATTAACATTTCCTCTAAGGTTCGAATGGTGCATTTCGCTTGACCTTTCGTTTGAGGGTGTAAAGATGTACTAAGCTTAACATTGGAACCAAGCCCTTCTTGGAAAGCCTTCCAAAAGTGTGAAGTAAATTGGGTAGCCCTATCCAAAATGATAGAAAAAGGAACCTCATGTAACTTCATTGTCTCCTTGATGTTCAACTTATCATAGTCTTATGCCGAATAGGAAAACTTGACGGTAATAAAATAGGATTATTTAGTCATCCTATCAATAATTACCCAAATGTAATCATGTTGTCTTTGAGTGCAAGGCAAATCCACAACAATGTCCATATTGACATCTTCTCACTTCCAAGTGAGAATTTCTATACCTTGGGATAAACCTCTTGGTTTCAAGTGCTCAGTCTTACTTGTTGAGAATTTGGACTTTTGGCCACAAAACACACTATATCCTTCTTCATACCATTCCACCGATAGACCTCCCATAAGTCACGGTATATCTTGGTGATTCTAGGGTGAATAGAACACCGTGAACCATAAACCTCTTCTAGAATATTCCCCCTTAAGGTATAAACATATGAAACACAAAACCTACCTTGGAACCTAAGTACCCCATCTTCCCTTTTGGACAAAGCCTCAACGGATTTCCCAAGTAAGAATTTTTTTTAATTTCGATAAAAAAGGGTCAAGATGTTGCTTATACTTAACATCAACCACTAAGGAGGACTCAGAGCTATGATGAACCATGAAACCACCCTTTGAAGAATCTACTGATTGAACTCCCAACCGGTCAGACCTATGCACATCACGGACTAACTCTTTTTTCTCATCTTCTACATGGTCCACAATACCCATGGATATACGACTTAAGGCATTCACTACTATATTGGCTTTTCCGGGGTGGTAAAGGACGCTCATGTAATAATTTTTTAAAATATCTAACCACCTTCTTTGTCGGATATTTAAGTATTTTTGGGTAAACACATATTAGATACTCTTGTGATCGATAAACACATCTACATGGACCCCATAAAAGGTAATGTCTCCATATTTTCAAGGCAAATACTACAGCCGCTAATTCAAGATCACGAGTCAGATAATTCTTTTCATGTACCTTGAGTTTCCTTGGGCATAAGCTAAACCCTCCCTATGTTGTATGAGTATACAACCCAAAACTACTCGTGAAGAATCACAATACACTAAAAACCCATCGGTACCCTTCGATAAGG
This sequence comes from Solanum corneliomulleri, assembly GCA_027704805.1. NCBI lineage: Eukaryota > Viridiplantae > Streptophyta > Magnoliopsida > Solanales > Solanaceae > Solanum > Solanum corneliomulleri. The sequence continues at coordinate 8,349,979 of JAKWIY010003054.1, read as the reverse complement.
TCAACACCAGAGTGGAGGTAAACTATCCAACAATTCTTGGAAGCCTATCTGACAAGCTTTGTCCACTCAAACTTTGATTACTTTTGTGTTAGGGCCGTCAAAGGAGAAAAAATAGAGGAGAATTCTTCAAAAATCCTCTTATAGTACCTGGATAAACCTAAAAAGCTCTTAATATCGGTTGGTGATAGAGGTCTAGGCAAATTCTTGACCGAGTCCATTTTCTTTGGTTTAACCTTCATACCCTTGTTTAGTATTATGTCACCTAGGAATGCTACAAATTTCAACAAAAACTCGCATTTAATAACCTTGGCGAACAATTAATGATCTTTGAGGGTTTGAAATACAGTTCTGAAATGGTTTGTATGATTACCCTCACTCCTAGAATGTATTAAGGCATCATCAAAAAACACAATAACTAACATGTCTAGGCATTTTCAATCATAAGGTCCATAAATTTCGTGGTGCATGAGCAATGTCATCAAAGGCACTTCATCCAGTATTAAGCACCGATGACCATTAGTTAGTATATAATTCAACCATTGGTTGAGATCATTCCCACAAGGAGTGGTAATGAAAATATTTCAGCTAAGAAGAAATCTAGCCTATGTAAGTCAAAACTACTAGAAACTATCGAATATGAAGATAGTAAATTAGAGGGGTGACATAAAGGTCAATTAACAAATAGGGGTTTTGTAATCAAATTTACAACTAAATATAGTAAAAACAATAAGAGAGACTGATGAGGAAGTAGGATTCTTGGGATATGACCGAAATATGAGATAAAAGACAATGAGAGGTAGTTGTTTTTGATAATACATCACTCAATATATGTAACTAGGATAGACTTTAAAGGGGATAAATTCTCTCTTGAGAAACTTACCCCAAATCAACTCGATTTCTCTCGAACACCGAGTTGCAACCTTTAAGAACAACCTCTGCCTTAGCCCAATCACTCTCTAGAGCTGAAAGTGTGGGAAAGGGACTAGGATTCACTCTCTCACGTTGAACCCATGATGACCAAATAGACACCAACTATCAACTTAATAGTCTTAGTTTTAAAACCTTTCTCTCGAGCAAGCCAAAAAACACTAAGGTGAAATCTTATTTGAAACTAAAACATGTTTAAGTTCAAACACAACTACTAAGTGAAATCACATTTAAATAGAGAATATACTAACAATAAGCAACACCAAACAATAGATTTAACTCATATCCACGAAATCACACCCTAAGATTTGAGGTTTTTAGATAGACATAAAGTAATGAAAGAAAATGATACTTAATCAAAGTAACATAACTGCGTAATTTATTTTCACTTCAATCAAGTCTAGGATGAAGAATTTCCAACGCCCACATTGAATTTCTTCAAGATAAGAGCCTTCAAATCTCAAAGGTTTAAGAGCAAAGTTTCCCAAAAGCTCTCAAAAACTAAAAATAGAAGCTAAGTCTAAAATTACTATTTAAACATATGAAATCCGATACTAATCTAAAAATATTAGTTAGTATTTATAGTTTTCAAAAAAATTGTACTGTAAATAACCACTCGGTGCAGTTAGTCAGGATCATCTGCCCTTTGGTATGCTTATCACTGTCTCTTGTTAACCTACAACATCCTTGCGTTTAGGATCATTGGGAGACATGAATTGCTTCGCAAAACTTCTTGGCGACACACCGACTTCTTCTCTTCACCACCGATTTGATCCTTTCCTTCATGGCTCAGCTCACTAAAACAAGAGGCGAGGTTGAGAACTTTCAGCGACATGCCAAATGGGTTCAGCGATTATCAGACATTCACTTCTTCGTTCTTTCAACTACCTTTATTTATTTTTGCTTTATTTTGTCCATGCCTTTGTCTCCAAGTGTAAATACCTGAAATTCAAGGTTTTCTTTTAGTTGTAGAGACAAAATATGCATTTGAGCACACTAAATCTATCAAAATATAACCTGAAATGAGTCCGGATCGCGGAATCATCAACACCCCAACTTAAACTTTTGGTAGTCCTCAAGTTCAACAGTCAAAAAGGATGTCTCAATGCATGCGCACAAGAAGACTCAACTTACTCATGCAAGGATCAAATGTCCACTCAAAGACTCAAGTAGTGACACACCATTATCAAAGATTTCAAGCTCACGATACTTGCTTCAAATGCAAGTTCAAGCTCAACCAAAGTAATCAAATGCCCTCATGTAAACAATGATAGCATATTGACACTACACACAATTTAAAGTTTTGGAATCAATTTTAACCCTCAAACTCACAAAGATGAGTACAATGCTTTATTTAACCCATATATTTTCCCATATTATCCAATAAACTTTTGTTTCAGCCCACTCAAGATCAAAAAGGTGTTTTTAAGTCTTGTAACAGTGTTTATCTTAAAGGTTTTGTCATTTAGGCTCAGTGACTTTTATCCTCATGATACGGTGCTTCATATCACTTCCTTTTACCTTCTTTCATCACTTTATTTTGTGCTCACAAGTCATCCCTTTATTCACTTTCCATGGATTGTTCGGAAGAACCCCAGTTCTTTTTTAAATTTACATTACTTCATTCCATGACTTTCTCTTTTTCATTCTTTCCTATTCTTTTTCTCTTTCTCTTTTATTAAGGAGGAGTTCCATTTTTCTAAACACCATGGGTAAAAGGAGACTATTCTTGCACTTTTGGACTTGTCTTCTTTTTTCACCATGGCCTAAGTTGGATATTCAATCAACCACAAATCAATTGGATTATAGGTAGAGGATTAAGAGAGGTCATGTTTTCATCAAGTTTCATCCAAAGAAAGGTAAGGCTCAAGAGGTGTTCACTGGAGGTTTTCACACTCGCAAGGTAAACAACAAAAGAGGTATGTGAAATTGCACACTCTTTCAACTATGCCTAAGATTATATCATGAGTTAACATCACTTAGGCAACCGGACTAACGGGGCAAATTCTAGGTGTCATCATAATAGTTCGCGGTAAAATCATCACAATGAGATGCAATGAGTTCATATATTATCGGTGCAACTTTATTTGACTTTGTTGTAGCCACACATTCATGTTCATTCGATTGCAAGCACTGTGCAAGTCATCAGTATTGATTAAACAGATACTCAAATTTTCCTAAGAACAACCACATTCAAGTACATGAAAGAGGTGGTGGAAAGAGTCAAAATATTTGCAATTTAAACATAAGGAGCTACAAGCTTAAAGATCCGCAAAAAGAAAAATAAACACAATTTAAGACATAACAACCAAAATATATACACAAAAACACGAGTCACAACTAGCACACAAAAGGTTAGCCTCAGCCCACCACAAATAAAAAGCATTTGTCCTCAAATGTAAATGATATAAAAATATCCTAAAAGTAAATAAAAATAAGATAGAGATGGAGGTACAGATAAGATTTTGTCTATGCACTCTCTCCATCTTTTAGGGCATCAATGCCCAATGTGTTGACATGGTATTGTATAATCGCTTCCAGAGCTACTTCAGAAGATTCAACGGCAACTGACTTACTGAATTATCCAATTAACGAGCCTCCAAAGGACTCTATAGCCACGAAGAACCCACGTCTTCATGAGGGAATAGTGAGGTCCCGAGGATATATTCTCTTGCAAGAACTGGTTCTTTTTTCTCCATTATATGTTGTGGGAGGATTTGGTGCCTTTTTATTCAACCTGAAATTTTTCGCTCTTATTTGTCGGGATGACATAACTCTTCCATCTACTTTTGGTCAAGCCATATCTAAAAAGCTTTGAGAAAGAATTAGAAAGTATTCCAACAAAAGCATGATATTTCAGATGCAGAAACACTTCGCCAAACCACTTGGCGTGTTGCGCAACCACTTAGGCGACTCGCGGAGTGTAGAGCATAGAGGATACATAGATGCAGACAAGGGGCGAACAAAAGATCTTTTCACGAGACACCAAATGTGCTTGGCGACTTCAAGCTTGTTGCCGAAAGTTACAGAATCAAACATCACATTTAACTTTAAAATAAAGGCGAAATGAGGACTTTAGGCAAACCGTCAAATAGTTCGTCAAGCTCGACCCAGCTCACAAATGACCCAACGTGCCTACTTTTGACCTAACTACACAAATTAAACCCCGCAACCCCCAAAATCAAAAATAAGGCATACACAACTCAAATTAAGCTTTGTTCCAATGACAATTATGCATAATACACAATATTTCATCCATTATAGAGCACATTTTATGGGGATTAACTATTTAACTCATCAAGCGTGAAATTTGTGAACCTAACAGACAAACAAATATTTTAATCCTATAATTTTTAATAAAATAAACTTAGGGCTCAAAAACCAACCTTAGGTGTCGATTAAGATACATTCGAGATGCTAGGTGGCTACCCAATCCAAATTTGAGCACAACTCAATAACATCAATATAATATATATGCAGGAATACAAAAGTGGAGGTGCAGGTGTGAGTTTGAAGAACCAAAAGTGAAGAAACTTTAAAGAGTTTAATAAATTTAAACCTTTGTTTCAAAGACTGTACAGTTCTCACCTATTTGTTGACATTAGTTGTGATCGCCCAACCTATCAATGACGCGCCGAGTTTTCTCACACCTCAGGTGTTATCACCAGACAGGATTGTGACACAATACTAATTTCTTGGTCTCTGTGAGTTTTACAGACTCTAGTCCAATGACAGACTCGATCACAGTCAGCGATATATTCGGCGATCCGCTGAATGAAAATTGTTTCTCGCTAAACTTCTTCTTTCCTAACACTTACCACACTTCAACCTGCAAAACTAACTCATCATTATTTAAAATAAACAAAAGACAATAAAAAGGGTTTCGGGTTGCCTTCCAAAAAACGCCTTAGTTAACGTCGTGACATGACAAGAGTCATCTTCAAGCTCTATTAGTAAGATTTGCCTCACTTTCATTAGGCAAACTTTCTTTCGGGCTCATATAAAGCTCCTTCAACAATTTATCTATTTAAGAGATTAGTAGTCGAATGAGTACATCGTGGGAGTTTGGATAACATCAGTACATTCTCCCTTCGATCTTCTGATACCTTATCTTGAGTTTTGACATTTCAAAGGAAGAGTGTGAGCATCACTTCAGTTTTTCCTTACTTGTTATTTTTCAGCTTTTTTCTCTCATATGGAGGGATATATCGATCCTTTTCATGCACTGGACGTCAAGATTTTTGACTTTTTTTGTTAATTCATGAATTTGAGCGAACAAGGTGGGTGAATTCATATACCTTTCCACTCTTTGGTTGGGCTTCATAAAATGGTCAAGCAATCGTGCTGCGACCACAAAGGGTTATTGTACTAAGCCACATGGATCAGTTGGTCAGCCAATATCCTATTTTCTAGACTGAGACTTCTGTAAAAGCACTTCAGAAGAATGATTTCAAGAATTTCATGAGTTGAGCACTGAATCAGAAGTTTTTTGAATCTCAACTACGACTCATGAAGTTGTTCACCTTCTAAACTTCTGAAGGTTATAATCTTATCCCAGATCATCATTACCTCTAATGGAAAGTGCTCCATTAGCTCTCAAGTATTGCCTGATATACTCTATCTTCACTACTCTAAAACTCAAACAAGCAAAATCCAGAGCTAAATATTAAGTTAGTAAAGTAAGACGAACTACAACAAAATTTCTACTTAACTAAAAAATATTCTCAAGTGACACCACTCCCTGGCAGCGGCGCCGTTTTGATCAATGTCATCAAAGACACTATATCCAATATTAAGTGTCAATGATTGTTAGTCAGTACATAACCCAACAAAGGGTTGAGATCGTTCGCATAGGGAGTTGTACTGACAATATTTCAGCTAAGCACAAATCCAGCCCATGCTAGTCAAAGCTACTAGAAACTATCAACTGAAAACATAGTAAATTAGAGGGTTGACACTAAGGTCAATTAAAAATGGGGGTTTTGTAATCAAATTTATAACAAAAAAACAGTCAAAATAATAAGAGAGATTAATGGGGAAACATGATTCTTGGGATGTGACCAGAATATGAGATAAAAGACACGAAGGGTAGTTGCTATGGATAATACATCACTGAATATATCTAACTAATCTAGACTTTAGAGGGGGTAAATTCTCTCGCAAGAAACTTACCCCAAATAAACTCGGTTTCTATAGAACACCGAGTTGCAGCCTTTCAAAACAACCTTTTCCTTAGCCCAAATACTCTCTCGAGCTGAAAATGTGGGAAAGGGATTACGATCTACTCTCTCGAGATGAACTCATGACAATCCAATAACCACCGGCTATCAAATTAGTAGTCTTAGTTTCAAAACCCTCTCTCGAGCAAGTCAAAAATAGTAAGGTGAAATCGTATTTGCAACTACAACCTATTTTAGGTCAAACACAACTAGTAAGTGAAATCCAAATTTAAACAATACATATACTAACACTAAGAAACACCTAATAATAGATTTAACTCATATCCATAAAATCACGCCCCAGGATTTGGGGTTTTATATAGACATAAAGTAAAGGAAGAAAGTGATACCAAATCGAAGTAACATCAACTAGGTATGATTTATTTTAACTTCAATCAAGTATAGGATGAAGAATTTCCAACACCCACTTTGAATTTCTTCAAGATGATAATCTTGAAATATCCAAGGTTCAAGAGCAAAGTTTCCCAAAAGCTATCAAAAACTTAAAATAGAAGCCAAGTCTAAAAATTACTGTTCAAAACTATGAAATTTAATACTTAGATAAAAATATTAAAGAGTATTTATAGTTTTCAAAAAGTTGTGCTGTGAAGGACCACTTAACGTAGTTAGTAGGGATCTCCATTCAGCTCGGCGATCCGTCCTTTGGTATGGTTATCGTCGTCTTGCATTAGCCTATAACATCTGCGCCTTTTGGATCATTGGTTGATAGTACTATTTTGCAGAACTTCTCGGCGACACCACCCACTAATTCTCTTCACTGCCAATTTGATCCATTCCTTCGGGGCTCAACTCACTAGAATAAAAGGAAAGGTTGAGACCTTTTGGCGACATGCTGAATGGAATGGGCAGTCCTCAGGCCCTCACTTCTTTATTCTTTCAGCTACCTTTGTTCCTCTTTGCTTGATTTTTCCATGTCTCTTTATTTGAGTCTAAATAGTTGAAACTCAAGGTATTTTATGAGTTTTAGAGATAAACACTAAAGCTATCAAAATATTTCCCTAAATGAGCCCACTTCGTGGAATCATCAGGACATTAATTAGTCCAAATGACATCACAAGAAAATCATAGTGCCATACCGAATTCGAAAAGCTATTTTAGGAATGTCAACCTCTCTCACCCTAAGTTGGTGGTAGCCCAAACGATGGTTGATCCTTGAAAAGTCACTAGCCCATTGCACTTGTTGAAAAAAGTCATCTCTCGGAAGATGATACTTATTCTTTATAGTTACCTTGTTCAATTGACTATAGTCAATATACATTATAGGGGACCCATCTTTCTTTTTTCTCAAACAATACTGGATCACCCCATGGAGATTCCTTGGTTGCATAAAACCCTTGTCTAACAAATCCTTTGAGTTTCTCCTTCAACTCTTTTAGCTCGACCAGAGCCATTCGATAAGGAGGGATAGATATGGGTTCAGTATCTAGCAAGAGATCAATGCCAAAATCTACCTCCCATTTGGGAGGAATTCCGGGCAATTCATTCTGAAAGACATTTAGAAATACCCTCACTAAGGGGACCGACTCTAATGAAGGGACCTTGTATTTAACATCCATAACCCTAATAATTTGATATGTGTACATGCACCATTTTGCAATCATTTTTCTAGCTTTTAGACATGATACAAATTGACATCTAGGAATAAAATTTGCCCTTTCCACTCTATCATGGTTTCATTTGGGAATTGGAATTTAACTATCCAAAATCTACAATCAATGGGACTGTAGCATGCATGCAACCAATCCATGCCCAAAATTTCATCAAAATCAATCATGTCTAATTCTACCAAATCAACCAGAGTGACTCTATGAGTCAATGAAATAGGACAACTCCTATAGACTCTTTTTGCTGCTACCTAGCTTCTAAGACATCGGGGAGTACATCGAATTTCATAGCCACTAAAGGAGAAACAAAAGACAAGTGGAACAGGGGTCTAATAATGGATAACCATTAATTTAAACTACTTGCAACATACTAGTAACAACGCCAGGAGACCCCTCTTGATCACTTCGGGACTTAAGAGCATAGAAACGATTCTTCTTTAAAGAATCAAAATTCAAACCACTTGCATGAGCTTGTTATCTCTCTATAGCTTGAACCTATAACACATGAAATTTTCTCGCCAATGTGACCACTTTTCCCACAATGGAAGCAACCATTCGTGCCAACAAGACACTTAATCTCATGTCTCTTTCCATAAGTAGGCTTTTTCATATAAGATCCACCACTATTACCTTCTTGAAGCTTCGGGTTTGAAACATATTCTTTCTGAATTTTAGAGGGATAGAGGAGTCTTTGTTGGAAAACCTTTTCTTAAACCTTGGCTTACCTTGGATCTCAAATTTTCACTTAGAAGAATTTCCATCATCAGTCTTTGTCCTTTTTACTTCTCTACACACTTTCTTGAGCTTTATTCCTCAAATTGTTCGGCATGAAACTTAAGACGTGAAATATTCGTACTTGGGATGAGCATTGCCGAACGACATTCATTTATTAGCAAGTCGAATATCTGTATAAAAAATTTATTCATCTTAGCTCTAGAATCCGCCACCAAGTTTGGAGCATACTTAGATAATTGGGTGGACTTAAGGCTATACTCTTTCAAACTCAAAATCCCTTGCTTAAGGTTTATGAACTTGTGCATCTTTCTGTCCTCAACTCTAAGGGAAATAACCCATCAAGGAAGGCCAATTTGAATGATGCCCAATCTACTAAACTCACTCTTATGGGTCTCTCCTCTTTCCATTGATAATACCACACTTGAGCCATATCTTTTAGTAGATAGGTAGTTATTTCCGCCTTCTATTAAGGAGACAACCCTATAGAATCAAACATCTTGAAGATCTCATCAATGAATCCTTCTGGGTATTTCTCCACTTGGGATCCAAAGAAAGTAGGGGGGTTCATCCTTGTGAAATTCTTAATCCTCGAAGCGGGTGTACTTGCATTGGGTTTCACTTGATCTCAAGAATCCCTAGTAACTTGATCTGTTAAAACATGAGTCAAGGTTTGAATCATCGTCCTTATCTCCACATTAGAACAGCTCCCTCATCAATAAGAGCTTGAGGCCCTTGTTGACCTTGAGGATCTTGGGAGCTTGCATATTTGGAGGGTCTTGATTGCCTTGGGGAGGAATTCCCTTATTCACAATCTCCTCTTCCATCTTTCTTACAGTTGCTCATCTAGTAGTCATATCATATATCCACAAGAAAAGGAATAAAAGAAAGGACTTTATAGAGTTAAGACTCTTGAGGCATGACCAATGAGTAATGAAAGTAGTGAAAATTCCTAAGCATCTTCTAGCCTCTCATTCATAAGTGTGGTATGCTTCACACTCATGAACAAGAATCTGCTAGAAGTGGTACGTGAGAAATCAACCCTAAAATTATTCCAAAACCATATGCTCTGATACCAAGTTTGTCACGATCCAAGGTTATCCCCTAGACACAATATAATACCAAGTTTGTCACGACCCAAGGTTATCCCCTAGACACAATATATATATGTGTGTGTGTGTGTGTGTGTATATATATATATATATATATATATATATATATATATATATATCTATATATATATATATATATATATATATATATATCATTTTTATGTTCTATAATTGTACTTTTTTACTTTTAAAAATATTTTTTTCAAGTGGGCAAATTTCCTCCAAAAGTTGTATGTCTTTTCTAGAAACAATAAATTATAAGATTTTTCTAGAACTAAGTCTATGACACAATAAATAGACATTAACTCATTCTTTATTTCATTCACTCCTCAATCCTCTCTCTCTCTCTCTCTCTCTCTCTCTCTCTCTCTCTCTCTCTCTCTCTCTCTCTCTCTCTCTCTCTCTCTCATGTTGTATACCAATAAATTTTTCGCCTTTTATTACTAATTTATGTCTTAAATATATACACTCAGGCATAGAACTCTTATTAAGAAGACCAATAATGCATTTTTTTTCAAAATTAAGAACTTCATTTTTTTTATCAATTCTCTATATAATGACCCCACCTTTGTAAAATATTTTAAGACAAATGTAAAATTCAATATTTCTTAGTTGATGTATCACTTCTGGGACTTGTTCATATAGCCAATTTTCAGAAAAACTCAATGATTTCACACTTTTCAAACACCATAATGAATTAGTTAACATGTTAATCTAATATCAATCACAATTATGTTTCTCAAATGCCTAATCCAAAAGAAATGCAACCACTAAGCAAGCTCTGCAAGGATAAAATTTTCAATAATTTCGGAACATGTTATATCCTTTCCTTCGGTTCTCTTAAAACTTTTCAATTTCATGGTGTTGCTTTTGTTTTCATTTGGTTAGTAAAGATAATTTTTGAAGTATCAAATTTACTTGATTTCTCTTTTTATGTATAATCCAAAAACTTTACATAACATATATATCATTATATAATTTATTGAAAATCATATATTTATTTGTCATTATTAGTTTATCATTAGTTAAAATCATTTCAAACAAGTTATATATTATTTCTATAAACTACCTCATGATAAATTAATGTCGAATATATTATATCAACTTTTATTAATATTTTTAAATTCTCATTCATTTGAGGTAAAACATTTATTTATCATAGATATTAATTACTCTAAAAAAATTTCTTTCTTCACTATACTAAATTGTTCCCCTAATTTTATTAAATATTAAGACAAGACACAAAATCATAACTTTGTTTTCATTATTTTATCACTTTGTAGAGAATAGTACTTCCTATTATAACACCATTATAATTGGATTTTTGTTCTACAAAACATCATGAACAAAATATTTATTTGCAATTTATGTTATTTAATAATGTAAAATAAAATATAATTTAAAAAAAATACGTGCAAATTATATTAAATGTTTATTTGAAAAAGAAAGAAAGAAAGAATTTATATTATGGAATAAAAAAATAAGAATGGAATAAGAATGATAATATAATATTGAAGAAAAAGAAGAAGATTATATTTGAAAGAGTAACATAGAGAATTGATTGACTGAAAAAAAAAAAAAAAAAAAAAAAAAAAAACTCTAGGACACATTTGGTCATAGATTTTCCAAGTAAAATTTGGGGGAAAATTTGGCAAATAATATATACAAATTTCCCAATACTAGAAAAAAAATAGTATTTAACCAAATTTCATTATTTGGGAGCTTTAAAAAATTAAAATTCTATACCGAACTTTTATTTTTTATAATAACACTCTCTGTAGCATATGTTTGTTTAAATTACATAATTTTTACGTGAACACGAAAGTAGTGATGAAATACTCAGTGAATATGAAAGTGATGACATGGTTATTGATGAAAACGATGAATAATTAGCTCAAGAAATACATGTGTTTCATCTACTAAATTCACAACGTATGAGATGATATTTGTTGCACTCACTCCGAACTACCACATTAATCTAGTTTCATGGACACTACATATAAAATACAAACAATTTTAATTTTTTTTTAAAAAAAAAAAACTTTTCAATTACTTCACACAAATATTATGGCAAACACATACTGAAATTTCACCAAAATTCTCACTCAAATAATATTTTCGAAAAATATTCGGGAATCAATGTAATAATTGTATATAAACTAGATACAATTTAAGATTTGTGTACCTTGTTGCAGCGGATTAAATCACGAACTTAAAGTATTGCTCCAAATCCTTTCTTTGAATCACTAGAAGACAAAGACTGTCTTTTCACAAAGCTTAATGTTTTATGGTAATTTTATTAAGAAGAAAGAAGAAAAAGATTTTTCTATTTCTTCTCTTTTGTTGTTTCTGCTTCTTATGTTTTTTTATAAGCTTCACTTATTTCTTGAGAGAAAACATTCCCTTCTTAAAAGAGAGTGCTACAATTAAAAAAAATGTTCCTCTCCAATCCTTTTTTTTGTAAAAAAAAAAAACAGATCACTGGTTATTCTTATCCTCTTTTTTTCAGAGAAAACAAAATAGATCTAATTGGTCAGTTCACATGGGTGATTCATGATCCGTGAAATTTGAACCAAATTCTAACATCTCCCACTTTTCAAATGATGGACAAGACCCAAATCATTACAAAATTAACAAGACACCCAATTCATACAACAAATAGTTCGTGCGACCTGTGAGCATCAAGAGCTTACCTTTAATATTTTACAAGCCACAATAGGAATCCAATCAAATGTGGAAGGAATTCACTACTTATATGAAAATAGTATGGTCATGACCAGAGTCTATACCTTTAATGTGACCGACACTCAAAGACCATTGTTGGTTTCCAAATGAACCCTCATCCTGACTGATTACAAGTGGAAGATTAACTTATGCATAAAAAGCTTAAAAACTGGAAAAAAAATTCATGAAACTGAAACACAAAACTTTAAATCAAATGAAAAACTCTTCATAACAATAATTATATTCAACTCGCCATCTAATAGGCGACTTAAGTCTTTACAATATTTAAAATAAATGATACAAACTTCTAACAACACTTACTATCTATGCAGCCTCTAACTGACAAAGATGGAATTCAGGACAAGACCCACGACATCCTAGCAACTAACATAACTGAAAGGTAAATGAAATCCTCCGAAAGCAAGGAGGCTCACCATAGCTAAATCAAACTCTTGGATGTATCAACAAAGCTCCTATTGAAGATCCTTAATACATGTGTCTGCATCATGAGAAAATGCATGTCAAATGGTTCAGTACGTGAAATCATGTAGGGGGAATTCTATAGAATAACATAAGCTTGAACTAGGTAAAATGGAAACATACTTACCTCTTTTCAAACTTACCCAACTTAAGAATTACTCAAGGATACTCAAAGCTACTCAACACAAATATTATATATTCAACTTAAAATATATGATACTCTGTCACTTTCGGGTTTACCCCCTAGATGTAAACGGCTTTGTCATCCTTTTGAAGGACTAGCCTCTTAGTTTCATGTCATTACATTCATAGGTTGAAAAGTGCAGAAAAAATTAAAACTTTTATCATCACAAGAATGTTACATAGCCTTCTACTTTTATTGCACATACATATTAAAGAATATGGAATAAAGTCTCAATGATTGTCTCATCTCATACCATCTAAACGAATATCACAATGTGGGCATAGCCCTTACATCAATTAAACAAGACCATGTATAGGTCGTACAAAAGTACAATATTCAAATAACAAGGAAGGGAATAATAGAGTCAATAAGCTCAAATCCAAAGCTAGAGGATGGCATTTCCCTCGAGAGTTGAGGATCTACCCTACTTGGATGAAAGGAAGAATCCAAGCCTTCAACAATGACGCCTCCCAAAATTCTTCAACGATCAAAACCTAAAATCTTTGGCGAAAAGGAAAGAAAATGGTGTTGGTACTCCACATGTACTAAGTATGAGATCTTATGCACATACACAAGCAAAACATACAAAAAGGGGATTTCAGTTAATTCATGCCATTTTACTCCTTTAAGAACTTATGCACAACCAATAGTTAAGGAAGTCAAATGCATATCAACACGCTTGAACCCATAATATCGTATACTCTATCACCAAGTAATATCATCACAAGCGTGAATAAAAGTAATCACATAAATAGCAAAGTAAGGTAACAAATCATAAATTCCCGTAGGGTCCACAAGTGCAATGACCAAGTAAAGACCCATAACCTTACTTAATCAAGTCACCCAACAATAACTATAATTAGTATCATACTTCACATAATATAACCTCTAAAAATCATAAATTCATATCTTTAGTAATTAAACGCATCAAGACCATTTGCATGTTCATAAGCATCATAATCGTCATATAAAAACAATTACATTAACATCATCCATATACATAATATTAGCTTCCCAAAGATCCCATCAAGGCAAACTAGTGCAAGGCATAGGTAGAGTCCCATACCCCTTCCTAGGGTAAGTCAAACCCCTCAAGTCACTTTAGTTAGTCTATACTTTATTCCTTCATTTTAGTTTGGGGAACACTCGCTTTAACCGACATAGACCACATAAGCTAAATGTGGAATCCGGTGTCATAAGATCTTACACCGATGGAAGGTGGTCTACCGACCAAGGTAAAACCTAATATAAACATAGTTTTCTAGGTGGATCTACTAGCTAGTATCCTATGGTGGCAACATAGTTTATGGATCTTGGGGACTATGGAAATATCAACTTTACACCCTATATTGTGTCATGAGGTTATCCACCCCATGAAGACCGTAGTGAACCCTACCTTCCCTACTTGGCAAAGTGTCACTCCCTCACCTACAAGATAACTCGATGCTAAGCTAGGTCCTTTGTTGAAATTTCATTGAGTGTTTATTAACAATCATAACTTAGTTTGAATCATAGGGTCTACCCCTTGTATAATGATTATCATCAATAGCTCTATAATAATTGTATGAATATAAGTCCTTACAACACAATTCATATATGTGAGGTTAACATTTTAGCATTTCATAACATATGACGGCATATTGATAGTTTTCACCATCCTTATAGTACATACACCTTAATCAACCTCACAACATAGTCAAGACATTTCAATTCAACATCATACCACCCTATAATCCTAGTACAAGGCATACTCCAAATGTAATATCATGAGTTAACAACAATTAATCACAATTGGAAGTAAAGATAGGGATTCTAAGACTTACCAAGTCTTCATCATAGAGTATCGTCAAGGTTTTACCATCAACTCATAACTCAACCCAACTTGGGGGAGTAAAATCATCACACCATGATAACCAATAAGATAACAAGGTCAATTGCATCTCTATAACGCAATTCATCTTTACATCACAAAGTGAGACAAGGTACATAGGCTAATTTCACATTATAATTCATAACCTAAATCACATCTCAAGAAATAGAATGATAGACAAATAATCATACTAATTTAATCATAATAGCACTATATGATAGTAATCCAATCAACAACCAACTCAATTGAATGATCACAACAAAATATAGGTCAAGATCATATTCTTCAATTTATACCAACCCATAAACAATTACCATAAACAAGTTAAATTACATGTAAATATATAAATAACCCTAAGAATTTATTAACAACTCAATCCATAACTTCAATTTCGTAATTGATGAAACCCATAAGAAAACTCACTTTTCTGAAATCGCTTTTGAAGGAACCCTTTGAGGAAAGGATCTCCAAGGTGAATAGAACACATACCTTAATAGTTATAAACAATTTTATGAAGAATCCACCCTTTAACATCCCCCATTTAACCTTTCAAGCTAAAGCTTCTATGGAGTCTTCCAATTAGAGGGAGAAATAAGAGAGAAGGAAGAGAGTTTATTTTGAGAGTTGTCTTTAGGTTAATGTAGGTTGAGGGTATTTATAGTGGGACTAAATAAACTTAATTAGTCTTTCTTTGATTCCCAATTACCCCTAAACCACTTAATTAATTAAATAAACTTAATTTAAAATGTGCAGGAATTTGCAGACCCTATCGACGAGACCTCGATCGACGAACCGTTGGTTAACCAATGGTCTATGCTGCACATCCGTAAGTTCGGTCAGAGACTTGTGAAGGCAAGGATTTTCTGAAAATTTCTAAGTGTGGGACGACGGTGTCATCGATGCCCCGTCGATCCATACACGGACCGTAGCCTGCACCTCCGCATTCCGTCGATGATTCCAGAAACTGTGCAGGTGAAGATACCTTCTCCAGCAGCCTAAGTGTGGGACTCGGTGGTATCGAATCCCCATCGATCCACACATGGGCCGTTGTCGGTCCCATCGGTGCACACTGCCAGGTAGTACTACATCAAACTGCTGGGATCCTCCTCAAAGGCCCTTGGTTGGACCTTAGGGAGTCGTACCCGGACATTTCAACCACGAAAAACTCAAACACCTATTTAGATACCTTTCCACCAATGTTTGTACAATTCTGACTCCTAAAACTTAGTCAAGTATTCTAAGACATACTATCATCCCTTTGAACCAACTTTCCGGATATTTTGGACGTTTTGTTTCTTAAATCTCCTAAATGACCTATATTCATTAAAAATGGACTTTGAAACAATGTTTAGACTTATGAAACCTATGTTAGGCTTTACAATGAGTCTTCGATATTCAAGGTGTTACATACTCGACTCAATGAAGCACATATCAACTCAAGATTCTTAACTTAAGGTACTCAACTCGAAATACTCAACTCATAATACTTAACAGAACTCATTTCAATATAAAGCAGTTTAAAACAAGTTCAATATAAAGAAAAATTGTTTAAAAAAATGATGTTAACTAATAAGCATAATATAATAAAAGACATACCATGCTCCCTCTCAAAGTCTACTTCATGAATGAAGCCCTATACCCCCATTCATACTAAGAAGAACCCCTTGAGGAACCATGCAATTACTACTATGGGAGTTTCTCTAACTGACAACTGTCACTATGATCCTAAGTGGTGATACAACGTCTTCCCACCCTGCCAAAATTGTTATATACTTTGTTATCAGATAGAACGCTTAACTCAATGGATCAACTAGCTTAATTTGAGTGATCATATAAAAAGTATGATATTTTAATACCCATGATAGATAAATGGTTTATCGAGACTTGAGTTATTATAAACTCGCATGTACTACTTGCAAAAATATACTTAGCTCGTATCTTTTAAAACAAAACTTCTTTCTTTGGTTTGATATAATTACTCATAATTTAGCTTAAAATCTCTCTTAGAATCAATGTTCCCTATTTTGCTCAACTTTGAAAACATTTCATAACTCTTTTTGAAATTCAGTTTTATCTCATCTTAAATGTAAAAAATATTAACTCTTAGGAATACTTAGTTCTCATATAATCTTTGAAGAAATGAACTTTACTCTTACTCTTTACTCAACTTGAACTTAAAGTATATAAAACAAAGTAAAAACGTTTGTGAAAGACTTTTGAAAACTTTAAACTTTACTTTGACTTACTCTTAACTTCTAGATTGACTCTTAATTAACTTCTCTTGACTTTAGTCTTAACTTTCCTTGAATTGGATTGTGGATTCAAGGTTCGTGATCTAATGTTTATGGATAATTTTATGATGTTCAACTTGGAGGGTTCATGCGGAATTATGAGCATGAAATACTCAACTCGAGGACTCAAAAACACTTCTCATCTCAAGACTATTCGACTTATAGGGTTCATGCGGAATTATGGGCATGAACAGTTCAACTCAAAGACTTCATGGTTAACATGTTATAGTCCCATGATTATAAATATAAACTTAAATGTGTTAGAAACTTATTACTCAAGACTTAAAACTTGAAGATGCTACTCCTCTCAAAGGTACTTTACTGGTGGAGTTCATGCGGAAGTTATGAGCTTGAATGACTCGACTCAAAGGTCAAATAACTACATGGAACTCATGTATACAACTCTTCTCATTCACTTACTACTTCCTCTAAACTTACTTCAAATCAATAGTTGATCTTCAAGGATTCTCGATTGAACTCAAAGACTTTCTTGAACTCTAATGCTTAACTCTCTCTTGATTGTGAATTATGAATTCAAGAGTTTGGTTCATGACATGAATGATATATTGATAGTAAATTAGACTCATTAATTAATTCTCCTCACTCTCATACTCATTTTGTCGAGTCTTGAAACAAATTATTAGAAATTGTGAAAGGACTGAAAGAGACTTTCTGAAACTGATTGGAAGAAGTCTCAAGACTTAACTCTTAATTGTACCTTTTAATTATAAATTCAAGGTTATGATCATATTATGAATGATTTATAGATGTTTGAAAGTTGTTTAGAGTAATTAGAATTAAAGCGAGTGAAGATACACTTTAAATAACCTCAAACGAGACAACTGACGTAAAAAGAGTGAGGGAAGGCTACCCTGTGCATCCCCGGGCGCAGGGACCCAACCCCTAACATCAAAGGCTGCATATGGGCGCACTGCAAGTGCACTGCCCCAGCCCCTTGGGCACATCTGGGGTGGGGCACGCCAATCTATCCGCAGGGAAAGTTTTGATGAATTTCGCCTCTAGTTGTTTTATTCAAGATCGCTTTTAATCAATTTTTTTCCCAATTTTTCCTTAGATTCAATTACCCAATCTAATTACACACTAATAAACTCATAACAACACCATAAAAATCACTTTCATCTCAAGAAATCATCAAAACCCCAACATGACAATATTTATAATGAACCTCAAGAACACCTATCAAGAACTTAAGTACTTCAAATTTTTGAGAATGAAATTATGCTGAAAATAATATGATTGACGTTTGTGTAAGCTAATCCAACCCTATGGAATCTTACATACCTCCTAGGAATCAAAATCATGGCGAAAATCCTCAACAACACGCAAAAAAACACGACGAACAGTTGATCATCTCCTCTTTTCTCTTCTTGAATTCTGAACTAAAACCCTAGGCGTATATTGATATTATTAAACTTATCCGAGTAATATTATACACCTAAAATATTACTATAGATGAATTAAATATGATTGGGTAAAGAAAAGAACAAAATACACCTCACTATTTTCAGCTAACTTTCCTTAACTAGACAGCCTAACTTCAGAAAGTTATATCTCATTCATTCGAACTCGAAACTTAGCAAACTCGAAGAAATTGGAAATATAATTCAAAGATCTTTCCTAAGTTATCTTTCGTAACACCTAAATCAGCCTATGGTAGGAGTTATGGTCATTTGAAATTGACCCAAAAATCATACTTAGCTTAACTCTCCAAATTTCAGTTTTTTGTTATTTCCAATTTAGTTCTTTTAGAATTAAAGGTGCTACATCTAGTGACCATAACACTCAAGAAATTTTAAATTCCTTACAAAAATCTTGCTCACTATGAAGATCGGTTCTAGTCTCAGTTCGTAAAAATTTCTTGGGTGTTACAAGTATTACTTATAATTCCCAAAGTTCCTTCACTACTTCCTTAATTACTTATTCGATACCTCGTCCTCTTGAAGAGGTTAAATCGATTTCATGTTTAACATTATACACTTAATTACACTCTATATCAATATGGTTAATACAATAGTTGGCTTGTGTATACAAGTTTATTATTTAATTAATCGTCTTTGATCCCTTTTTACTCGAATCTATCTATTCCATATCAATTGCTTTCCTAGACATGTATTGCATTGCAGAATAACTCATGGCTATTAGTAACAATCTAAAGTAGAAACACCAATCGAAAAAAGAAACAATAAAAGGTCAAAAGATATTCTAATGAAAAGTTAATTTAACTTTTTTGTGCCTCACACAATGAAGAAGCAGGGAATATTCTTTCATTGACCCATTAATCGCTTGACACATATGGTATGAAACACATGTTACAATGTTTTCATCTTATATCGGTGTATGTGTGTCATTATTCGAGTTATCCAACATCGTCCAAACCTCGGTCGAAACACTTCAAGACGTTTTCTAATTTTCCTGTAAAACTCAGTTTCTTAGAGTAACATTTGTCTATCTCATAAACAAGTCATAATATGGTGGTGAAATTCATGTCTTCACGTTTCTCGACTTAAGAGGTGGTTGCTCGTGTGAGAGAGTCAATCATGCGACTAGTTTAACACTCTTTATTTCTTACAAAATATCTCAAGCATATTACTTTTGAAAATAAATTCAATAGTTTTATATAGAAGAGAATATTATAACAATAAAGTCATTTCACAATACTGAAATATCATTATACTATACGTAAACCTAGAGACTTAACATGTTTTTCAAGCAAGTCTCTAGAGATTACCTTCGTAAAAGGATCAACTCTCATTTCAAGTGTAGGAATGTATTCTAAAGTTATTTCTCCACTTGCCACAACCTCTCTCACAAAGTTATACTTGATGTTGATGTGTTTCGTCTTGTTTTGATACTTAGGATCCTTTTTGTACGCGGTAGTTGCTTGACTATCACAATATAGAATAATGGGATCCTTAGAATTCTTAGGAATATTCAAATGCCCAAAGAATCTCTTTGACCAAACATATTTTAGTGCTGCAAACACACAAGGCACAAATTCAGCTTCCATGGTTGAAAGAGTTGTGGAAGTTTTATTCTTACTTCTCCATGAAATAGCACCACCATTTAGTAAGAAAGCATAATCAGATGTTGATTTTCGATCATCCCGGTCATCAGCCCAATCAACATTTATATAACCTCTTATGAATAAATCAGATTCACTATAACATAGTGTATGATATACAATACCCTTCAAGTATCAAAATATTCTCTTTACTGCATTCCAATGATCTCTTCCAGGATTGGATTGATACCTGCTAACTAAACTCACGGCATAACAAATGTCTAGGCGAGTACACATCATAGCATACATCAAACTCCGACAACACTAGAATAAGAAACTCGAGATATGTCTTTCTTTTCTTTTTCAGTCTTTGGACAAATTTCAAGGCTTAAAATTCACCCTTGCCACAGGAGTATCCATGGATTTGCAACTATTCATTCGAAAACGTTCCAATATTTTCTTTATATAAATTTCTTGAGATAAAATAAAAAATTTCTTGGAACAATTTCTTAGAGCTTAACACCCAATATGTAGTTTGTTTCACCCAAATCTTTCATATCAAATGATTTGATAGCCATGACTTGATAGTTTTCACATACTCCAAATTATGTCTAGTTAATAAATATTATATACGTAAGGAGAGAATTACAAAATTTCCATTGGATTTTTTCACATAGATACAATAGTCTTCATCGATTATGGTAAAATCAAATGATATCACCTCCTTATGAAATCTTAGATACCACTACTTAGAAGATTGCTTTAGGCTATAAATTGGTCTTCTCAATTTACATACTTTCTTTTTTTGACATTTAACAATTAAACCTACTAATTGTTCCATGTAGATTTCCTCGTTTAATTCTTCATTGAGAAAAATAATCTTCTCATCCATTTGGTGTAATTCTAGAATTTTTTTATTTTTTTCTTAAGTAACTCAATTGATCATTGATGTGCAAAAACTTACAATTTGAGTTTGGCAGACCAAACTTTGTACATGATCATTGAGGGGAGTTCACTAAGCTATACTTAGTCAAAACCTATGGGGGATCATAGATGATATGGGATGGTTCATTCATTTTTATCCTGAAAGAGCGAATATCCCATCTGTCCATGTTGACTAGCCCCTTTACTCGTTCGGGAAGCTCAGTATGAGAGTGGAAAACGTGGATTGACTCAAAATTATGGCTCATGCTTGCCAATTTATCAGCAGGTCTATCGGCTTCTCGAAAACAGTGCTTAATTTCAATTCCATGTTTTTCAACTAACTCTTAGATTTCATTAATGATGTGTAAAATCCTCCAAGACACTTTCCAGTACTTCTGATGCATTTTTTAACAAGGAGAGAGTCGGTTTCTCTACTGATCACACTATGTCCAGAATTTACACACAATTTTAGGCCAAAAAACATTGAAGTTGATTCTGCCATGTTGGTTGTTCCTGGTCCAGAGGTATTGAGTAAGTGCAAATAATTCTTCCTTCATTGTCTCTGACCACTCCCCTCCTCACATATACCACGTAAGCAACTTCCATCACTATTTAACTGAACAATGTGGGGGGAGGTTTGTTCCATTTGATAACTCTGAAAACTCTTTGCTCAATATTTGCTTCACAAGCATTTCAGATTGCACTCTATTACTCTCCTAAGTTAGCTCTTTTAAACTTCAGTTTTAGAACCTGCACAAGAGTATGTAGAGCATTAGTCTTGGTTCTATAGAAGGATACCCTCAAGTTTTCAAACTTTCTACTACATCTTGCTTTCCTAGCTCCCACACTATTATTAAAGGAAGAATTTTGGTTATATAGGTCGCAAAAATGTTGTGGGACTTGTAGTTCCACCAATTTAATAACATCATCTTGTAGCTCCTTCTGGTGTGATCGATTTCTAGAGGAACTGCCCAAAATCTCCAAATTCTTTTAACATGGTCACCTTGACAGAAAAAATGGTTAGTGTCTTCTATGATATGATACATATTGTTGTCGTTACAATAATAGCAGGTACTATCAACTTGAATGCCAAACATGGAGACTCTTTCATTAGTAGAAAATTTATCTCTAATTACTCTCCAGTTGAGGAAGGAGATTTTGAATGGAATATCCTCATGCCACAAGTTTTTTATAAAATTGTTATTGTTACTTCTCTGACTATAGTTTCTCCAGGAGGATTTTATAGTGAAGTTTCCATTGGTGTTAGGGATCCAAATGGCTTTGTCTCTTCTGCTGCTATGCAACACAATATTGAGCTCTCTAAATTTATATTTAGTGTCCACAACAGGTTAATTATGAAGCTTGTCCCAATACCACACTCCATCAATGTAGACATCTTTGATACAGATATGCTGATGTTGTACATTTTCAGGAACCAAAAGATATAGAGGGCCAATATTATTCCAATTGTCATACCAAAAGTCCACGTCTTCTCTCCCAATGATCCATCTGATGTTCTTGTCCACCTCTTCTTTAATGTTGAAAAGGACTTGTTTGCTACTCCATTCGTCCTTGATAGGGTGCATATGGTTGAAGTATTTAGCTTCCATGAAATTCTTCCATAGTGAAGTTGTGGTTCTGAGGTTCAAGCATTGTTTTGTTTGAAAAGCACGGCACGTGTCATCAAGATTTCTGAAGTTTGTTCCAACCTCCTCATAAGGGTAGCACAAGTTCTTCCAAGAGGCCCAATGATACTTACCTCTAGTGTCTTGCCCTGTCCAAAAAAAAATCTAATAATGTACTTTTCTATAAACTCAATGGTACCTTTGGGAGGGTTGGTAGTTGCAAGGAGATGGATTGGCATCGCAAGGAGAACATGTCTAATCAAAATTGCTCTTCCACCAGTGGAAAGAAATTTAGTCTACCAACCTCTAATCTTGTTAATGATCTTCCTTACTATATCTGAGCAGTGGGAGATCTTTTTTTCTCAGTAACAAGAGGGCAACCAAGGTATCTAATAGAAAAAACTGATGGTTCATACCAGTAATGTTTATGAGCCTGTTAATAGTGGCATCTTTGGTTTATTGGCCTTTGAAAAACAACTTTTTTCCTTATTGAGTAGTTGTCTAGAAACTACCTCATATACTTTCAGAGTTTTAAGCATCATTTCAAGAGGTTTTTTGCTATCATTACAAAAAAGAATAGTATCACCTGCAAAGGTTAAGTGGTTTATCCTTGGGCCAATACTGTTCATATAGAACCCCTTATAGCCTTGTTTATCATACAAGTTATTCATCATTTTAGAGAGCAACTCGGTACTGATGATAAATAAGAATGCGGATATTGGATCTCCTTGTCTCAAGCCTCTAATAGATTTAAAAAATCCATGTCTTCTCCCATTGACAATTACAAAATACCAGTTCCTTGATATGAACTTGGAGATCAGTTGAGTCCATCACTCATAGAAACCAAATCCCTTTAGAGCCTAACATAGGAACTCCCAAGAGACTTTATCATAAGCCTTGGCCATATCTAATTTTAGCACAACATTTCCTCCTCTAGCAGGCTTCTTAATATCATTGATAATTTCCTGTGCTAGAAGGATATTTTCAGAGATTCCCCTCCCTCTGATAAAACCAGATTGGTTATTGGAGATTCGGGGAGTAAGCTGGATGTTCTGTTATAAAGAATTTCGCAAATGACTTTACTGGATACATTGCAAAGGTTAATAGGTCTCAGGTCAGTAAACTTCTGGGGTGGTCTCTCTTGTGAATCATAACCAAACAAGTATGAGTGACAAACATAGGAAGAATTTGCACCTTGGAAGAAAGACTTAACGGCTCTGTAGAGGTCATAACTTATGATGTTCCAAGAACTTTGATAAAAATGTCCACTTAATCCATCTAAACCTGGAGACTGTATTTAACAATGAAAAAAATGCAATCTTTAATCTCTTGCATAGTGGGGATGGATGCTACCATAAAGTTATCATCTTCAGTTATGCACCTCTCAATACAATCTAGAGACTCAAAATTGGAGTGATGAGTATCTTGGGTAAACATATTTCTGAAATGCCTAACAGTAGCTTTAGCAATGCTATTATTTCCTTCAATACATTGATCATGTCCATAATTTTTGAGATATTCAACCTTCTTCTCCTTTCTTTCATAATATTGTGGAAATAGGTAGTGTTGGCATCCCCTTCTTCAAACCATTTAGCTCTAGCTTTTTGTCCCAAGATACTATCTTGAATCCTGAGATATCTAATGAATTCAGCCTTAAATCTAGAGAGCTCACTTCTGTTCTCTGGGGTGTTATTATTCACACAATTATCCTCAAGAATTCTGATTTTCGCTTCCAATTTTTTAGGAGTTTCATAAATATCCCCAAAAGACAATTTAGACCAGATACTGAGATTTTTACTCATCCTTTTGATTTTTTTATGAAGAATGTACATAGGATTTCCATAGATATTACCTTCCCAACTTTCTTGTACAGTCTTAAAATAGTCCAAAAGTTAAGAAATTTAAAATAGCTTATGAAAGGGGTAGTTTCATTTGTCATCTTGACTAGAAGGGGAGCATGTTCAGAGATGGTTCTAGAGAAATGAGTCACAAAAGTGTTAGAGATAGAGTCAAACCAGCTAGAGTTATAGACTAATATATCAAGTCTCTTCCATATGGTATTAGGAGGATCCCTATTATCTTACCAAGTGTATATCGATCCATTGTAGCCTGCATCTTGAAGCCCACAATCATAAAGACATTCTAAAAAATTAAGGGTTTCTTCTAGTCTGTAGCTTCTACCTCCTTTTCTCTCCTTAGTAGAGGTAATAACGTTGAAATCCCTAATGGCACCCCATATTCCTTGAATATTGTTAGCCATTTTTCTCAAATCATTTTTATCTTATTAGTTCTTCAGTGCACTTAACATACACTACAGTCAAGAAGATGAGCTGATTGTTAAGATGTGTGGCTTTGATCAATACATGTCGTTCTTTATCTTGAATGATGGTAATGTCCACTTCAACTGTCCAGAGAATCCAGATCTTATTAGAGCAATTACAGTAACTATGATCCATTCTTAACTTCCTTTTGAATATTTCCATCTTTAATTTTCCACCATTGGCTCTTGTAGACATATCAAAGGAATCTCATATTGTTGCTGAAACGTTTGGAGTCTTTCTAGAGATCCTGCTGATCCTATCCCTCTTATATTCCATGATAGTGTATCAATCATGAGATATATTCAAGGGAAGAAGTGGTTTGAGTGTCTTGATTTCTTTTGTCATGGTGTGACTTTGATCATAAATCTTGCCAAGATTCTGATTGTTCCTGAGAGAAAGGTTGTTGTAAACTGTGATGTTTTGTTTCACTTGAGAGGTTAAATTGTTACCAGATTCATGAAATTTTGATCTGTTGGTTCCTTTAATGGCCTCATCATCTGACATGGTTTTGCCTTTTTCTCAGGTACCAGTAAGCTCAAGCTTTGTTTCCATTACTTTCATATCATGATAAACATTCTTCATATTCATCTCTTTCTCTAGGTTCTACGCGTTGTTGATCCGGGGGTTCATACTTGTTGTTGTATCCACCTTCTTGTTTATTATACATTTCACGAGTTTCAGTATTTACTTCTTCTTTCCAATTGGCTCCTTGGCTAACAATGTCTTCGCGAATTCCCGTTTTGTTAGTGAGAAAGGTTCATTTTGTAAGCTGGTCTGCCTCCTTTTTCGTAATAATTACATCATCATCTCTAAATTCACCTCGGAAATGTTACTTCTTTCAGGATAGAAACTTCTCCCGTAAACTTTTTTCTTTTGTTTTGTATGTTTTTTTATGTCTTTGGGATCTTTGATAACTAAATTCAGCATTTCGCCTTGTACTTCTGCCTCATGATTGGTAATAATAGCGGCATTTCCACTTCTTGTACTTCTAACGTTGAGCTTTGGTTGGTGTCTTTTGCTAGCCTTGCCTTCTTTTTTCTTTTTGAGATTTGTCCCCCCTTGAGCTTCTCACTTGATTTTGTTAATTTGCTGAAGCATCATGTTCTTCCAGGTTCACCTGGCTAGGTTCTGCAACTTCCATGTCCCCATTTTCCTTTTCTTGGAGGATATTGAAGAAGTTCTCAGTTACTTTGATTGTATTGTTGTCAATAGTAAACTTTTTCCCATTTTGTGTCTCCTTCGAATCGATTTCCTTCCCCCCTTCGTTTTCCCACATTATGTCATCCCTCATCTTTGTTTTTAGTGGGGTTAGAGCTTTCCTCCATGGGCATCGTGTTTGATCCATTATGTTGCTCCATTTATCTATGTTCTTTTTTCCGTTGAAAGCTCAGGATTCCTCTTTTGGCGTGGGTATCTACATCCTCTTATCTTTCTTCCTCTTTGTGATATTGTTGTTCTCTAACCCTAGTTGTTCTTGTGTGGACCACCATGTATTTTTCAGTAGAGTGATTCTGAACATTGCATAGGGAGCAATATATTTGAAGTGTTTCATATTCAATTTTTTGCTCAAAAGTCCCTTTTTCACCAGAAAGATTTCTTATTTCTATTGTTACTTTATGGATTAGAGGTTTTCCAAGATCAATTAGCACTCTTAACTTTGTTGTGGTCGGTTGTTTTTCATAGTTGTCGCCTTATCCATAGTCAACGAGACCTCTATAGGATCCACAATTCTACAAAGGGCGTCCTATTCATAGTAATGGCAAGGTAAATTTGGAAGATTTATCCACACAGGTGCTAAAGAATTTTCAGCATTCGGTTTGAAATTTGGGTGCATTTCAAGATCTTCATATCAACATCATCATTTAAGGGGATAGAATCTCTCGAGAAGATATCATTGAAGTCTTCTTCATTTTCAACATTAATAAAAACATGATATATATCCTTAGCTCCAATTTTAACTTCCCCTTTGGTAGTGATAACCTTAGTAAAATCAGCTCTGATTCTATCGATGGTTGGTCTTCCTCTAGAAAACTTACCGATTATTGTCCATCGGCAGGTGTCCGCTAGAAGTTTGTGTTCATCTTCTTTAAATACCACCACTGCTATGCCATCTATGACTTCGTGTGCTCTTGGAGGGAGACTTGTTTTCAATTTTGAATGATTTCCCCTTCTGTATCCTAGAGCACCTGCGTATGAGCCCTTTCCATTGCGATTGTAGGTTTGGTCTATTTCCATGGGTTTGGTTCTGAGAAGTGGGAAATCCTCTGGTTGAGGAGGTCTATTCTTGTTCGCCGGGTCTGGTGGGTATGGAAATTTGGGGGTTTTGCTTCCTCTGTTGTTATGTGTGTTCCCCATAGGGTTCATCGGAACTGGCCGATGCAAGTCATTACCAGCTCAAAAGAGGCACACCTTTTTTTTACTCTTACATATTTGAAGTTCATATTCCTCCATATAATTTTGGAATTCATTACTCCCACTTGGACCAGGAATCATTTCTTGATTCATATAACTATCAATTGTTTGACAACATTATCTAATCTTCTGAATTCAACATTTCATACAGAGGCTCTACTTCATTTATTTCACCCTTTCTAGAAAAATTATTTTCTAAAAATCTAATATCCCGTGATACAATTTTAGTAATACTTCCATCCTCCAAATCGTCGATGAACACATACCATTTGGAGCGTTTAGAGTACCTTATAAAGATACAGTTCTTTCCTTTTGGACTTAGTTTACCAAACTCACCAAAACGGTCTTTAGTGGATGCTACACAACCCCACAGTCGTAGATCATTCAAGTTTGTTTTATGATCAATCCAAAGTTCATAAAGTGTGGAAAACACTGATTTAGAAAGCACTTTGTTCAATATGTAAACCGATGTCAATAATGCATCTCCTCAGAAAGAGATAGACAAATTTTCATGCTCCATCATTGATTTTGTCATGTCTAATAATAACCTATTCCTTCTTTCAAATACACCATTTTGTTGAGGTATGTAAGTAGTAGTTAACTATCGGATAATACCCTTTTCAGCACATAATTCTTCAAATTATTTTGACAAATATTCACGTCACTGATCGGTTCTTAAAATTTTATGTTTTTATCTAATTGATTTTCAACTTTATTCATATATCTTTTAAAGCACTCAAGTGATTCAGATTTATGAGAAATCAAATAGACAATAACCAAAGCGCGTGAAATCATCAACAAATGTAATGAAGTATGTAGCACCAGACCGTGCACTTACGTTCATTGGACCACAAATATCATAATGAATTAATTGAAGTGGAAACTCAACTCTCTTGGCCTTCCCAAATGGTTTACGTGTAGTCTTTCCATCAAAACAATTTTTACAAGTTGGCATATAATTTTGGTGAAAGAACCTAAATGTCCTTGTTTTTTCAACTTATTCATTCGATCTTGCCCTCTGTGACCTAATCTAGTTTGTCATATACTAACATCAATATCATTGTTACTTGAATAACATGCCATTACACAACGGTCAACATAATAGTCATAAGTTGAAGAATTACAATCTAATACGATAAACCGATCATAAGAAGTCCAAAGCCATATAAAATATTATCTAGAGTTGTACTACTACCATTACGACTAAAAATCAAATTAAAACCAACCTCTGAAAGAACAGACACATATACTAAGTTTTGTCGAATCTATTGTGTATATAGGACATCATGCAACATCAAAGAACAGCCACCACATAAGTTTAATTTGAGAGTGTCTATCCCTTTGAGTTCTAGTTTTGTATTATTTCCCACGTAGATCCACATTGATTTTGATGAAACTCCACAAACGCTTTTCGATCTCCACTCACATGGTCGTAGATCCTGAGTCTGCAATCCACATAGGATAAGATTCAGTTAGTAAAGAAGTTATAGAAACATATGTTGCACTTAAAGATGCGTTTGAAAATGCTACCCTTTTCAGTTAAGTACATTCACGAGCAAAATGCCCCAGCATTTGACAATTGTAGATCTTGTCTCTCTTCTTGAAAAAACATTTTCCTTTATTGGAATGTGGATTCTTCCTTTTCTTAGAGGGTCCTTCTCTAGTCTCTTTGTATTTTCCATTCCTTTCTAAATTTTTCTTGCGCTTAAAGCCTGAAGATTTTGTACCAATTAACTCTACCACAAAGGCATTAGAAGCAACTTTAGCAGCACCAAGACGCTCATCTTTGAGTTAAACATGGCTTGCAATATCAGAAAAAATTTGATGCTATCATTATGGGTCAAGTTAACCTTCAAATATTCCTAATTATTGGGAAGAGACTGAACTCACTGCCTGAACTTGTTGCTCATATGAAAGAACATGTCCAACACTTTTGAGTTAAGATATCATATTTGACATCACCCTAAGGTGTTGTTTGATATTTTGATCATGACGCTTTTTGTAAGTGTAAAATTTGATAGTCAACTGTCAGAGGCAGGTTACAGACGTACCCCATACGTTCCTCACATATGTGCCCACATAGCATGAGAAGTTGGACATATGAACTTGTTGCTCATATGAAAGAACATGTCCAACACTCTTGAGTTAAGATATCATATTTGACATCACCCTATGGTGTTGTTTGATATTTTGATCATGACGCTTTTTCTAAGTGTAAAATTTGATAGTGAACTGTCAGAGGCGGGTTACAGACGTACCCCATACGTTCCTCACATATGTGCCCACATAGCATGAGAAGTTGGGAATTCATCACATTTATGTATGAGGATATCAACCACAGAACTAACTATTATTCAAGGTGCAGTGGAATTAGCTTTTTTCCAAGCTTTGTAAGCTTCAAGATCCTTTTGGTTGTGCAGAATTACCCTCTTATGGTTGATTCAAAACATGATTTCTACCTTCCAGAGTTTTTTTCTCTTCCAGTACATACCATATTTTACAACTCCAGACTTCGTAATTGTCACCGTTAAGTTTTTCACCTTTGTTTACGTCAACAATGATACTTTTTGACGTCATATCTGTTATGAGATGTAATTAGGCAAGAAATTTTTAATCAATTATGCATATGACATACACATTCAAGCAAACCAATTCTCATAAAGGTTTCATATCTATTGTATAATTGAAAAGATACATAAGCATTCAATCATCATCTACAAACTAAACATTTAACCAAAATATGAAACTAATTTCTTAATGTGTGTATAAATATATTAAAGACTTTTAGTAGCAAGGATGTGTAAGTCTGAAATTAGCATAAATTTAGAGAGAGAAAAACAAACTACATAGTTCATATATTTAAAAATAAATAAGCAGTTACAAATAACTAATCTTTTAAAGACTAACCCCCCTCCACAAGTCTTCAAGGTAACAAATATACACCCTAAAAGGTTGGTTGTGCCAAATGTCATGATAAATTTCAATCAATTTACTACCCCAAGGTTCATGGAGGGCGTCTGCTAAATAAGCTAAGTCTCCCCGATTTGAAATTTCCTTATAATCAGCCCAACCCATTTTATTACAAAAAAATAAATCACATGCTGAAACACTAGGGGACATCTTCAAAGACTCAAACTCTTTAAATTTTTTCCCTTTTTCCCATTGAATGACCCTTTGATTCCTTGACAAATTTTGTGTCGTCCGTAGGACACCAATCCGTATGATTTCATGCCATCAGAAATATGTCTTATGACAACTTGTTCTTCTACAGTGTTCATTTGCTCGATTTTGAGAACTCCCACTTGGAGTAATTTGAGCATGTTACCGTTCAATCATATCTGAAATGGGAACAAAACAAAAATATGATTAATATCATTTAATGTGACTGTGTATGTCACAAATTTCTCTTAGAAGACAGGGGATTTTTTAAGGACTTAAGGAATAAGCGAATTTATGAAAATCTTAATCTAGTCAAAATAGTTAGTCGTTATTAAATTAAGAAGATAATTCATGAGAAAAATAAAACAAAGTCAGTCTCAATCTGATTTAACCATTTGAATAAACTTATGTTAAAGCAAATAAAATAAGTACTTTATCAATATAAAGTGGTACTTTTCTTCTTTTGACTATTTTTCAAGGAAATAACACTTTTTGATTCCAAATGAGAAGATACAATATTTTATTAAATAAAATATGCGTACTCTTTAAAATAATAGGACTATTTTTTAATTCTTTTAAAAATGCGATTTTTCCTCCTTTTTACATGTTTTAACTTTTTATGTGGGACAATTTTTATTTATTTTTTATTTTTTATTTTTAATCCTTAACAAAAAGGACAAAACAACCAAAAAAGATAAACAAAAAATCCCACTTCAGACAAGGAAAAAGAAAAAAAAAAACAAACAAAAGTATATTCACTTTTAACAAATGAAGAGAGAGAAAAGTTCTTCTAATTATATTAAAACTCAAAAAAAATCTTAACAAAATAAATATCACCTTTTTTATTTATGTTCTTCACAAATTTCTGGCATTTAAGAGTTCTATCTAGCGTTAAAAAAAAACGAAGATAAACGAAATGAAAAAAAAATACGACATGAACTTCTTTATTTTTATTTTTTTTATATTTATTATTCATAACAAATCTTCAAAAACAACTCGAAGGAACTTCGTAAATTTCTGATTGAATTCAAGGTGTTCATTTGGTACTTTCGAATTAAGATTGGAAGACATAAAACATGAGATTCAATTTAATGTTGAGCCTAATCTTTTCAATTTATATCATGTTAGTATTTATTATAGAATTACATTAAATTCATGCGATAATGCTCAAGTACCTCCTCAACCTATGCCCGAAATCTCAGAGACACACTTATACTATACTAAGGTCCTATTACCCCCCTGATTTTATTTTATTAATAATTTTTTACCCCTTTTCGACCTACGTGGCACTATCTTGTGGACCCAACGAAGGTTGACTTTTTTTCACAAACTAGTGCCAAGTAGGCTAAAAAGGGGTAGAAAATTACTTATAAAATAAGTTCAGGGGGGTAATAGGACCTTAGTATAGTATAAGTGTGTCTCTGGAATTTCGGGCATAGATTGAGAGGGTACTTGTACATTATCCCTAAATTCATTAGTAGAAAGATAATTGATTATACACTAACTTTTTTTTAAAAAAAAAAAAAATATATATAGATGGAAACAATAACAAGTGTTACACTTCAAGAAATTACTATGCAAATAATGGAACAATTAACCTGACTCTGATACCAATATAATAATTGTATATAAACAAGATACAATTTAAGATTTGTATACTTTGTTGCAGCGGATTAAATCAAGAACTTAGAGTATTGCTCAAAATCCTTTCTTTGGATCACTAGGAGAAAAATTAAGAACTGTGTTTTCATAAAACTAAATATTTTTTTTGTGTTTTTTGTTAAGAAGAAAAAAATGACTTTTTTATTTCCTCTCTTTTGTTGTTTCTACTTCTCAGTTTTTTTTTTTTTTTTTTTTTTTTACGTTTTTCACTTATTCCTTGAGAGAAAACATTTCCTTCTTAAAAGGAAGTGCAACCGTTATAAAAAATGTTTCCTCCAGTCCCTTTTTTTTATATAAAAAAAAGACAGATAACTAATTATGTTTATCCTCTTATTTTCCGAAAAAAACAAAATGGATCAAATTGGGTCGATTCACATGGGTGATTCATGACCCATGAAATTTGACCCAAATTCTTACAATATGTGGCCACGATAGATATATTTAAGGAGTAGAATAAATATATGATTGATGCCCTAACAAAATTGTCAAAATTCCATACTAAGCTAATCTTTTTCAAATTTTGGCTTTGATCAAACTTTACAACTTTCCTATCTTCCGAAATGAAACTCATGTTACTCATCCAAAAACCCTCTTACTACATAACAAAATAATAATTTAAATATAAGATACTAAATTCAGCATAATAATTAATTTATCACAACATAATAATTTCTTCTTCATTCATCTTCGCAAGAATTGGACTTTTGTTCTATAGAACATTATGAATAAATAATTTGCTTGCAGTTTATGTTATTTATAATTGTAGCCATATATCGATAAAATAATATTATATAAAATTATGTAAAATGATTATTTGAAAGAAAAAAAAAGAGTCTTATATTATGAAATAAGAAAATAAGAATGAAATAGGAATAATTAAGAAAAAATAAAACTAATATATATTAAGGAGACTGAAGAAAATTCTTTTTTAAAGAATAAAATAAAGAATAGAGTTTGAAGTTAGTTGTCTGAAAAAATAGAATACTCTATATTTAGAAAGCCAAATAAAGTATAGGGTTAGCAATGCCCTAACAAAACTGTCGAAATTAAAAAAAAATGAAAACACAAAATAACCATCAGGATCATTACAAAAGCGTTAGCCAAAAAATTATTCAAAAAAGCAATAAAATTGGTGAAGCTTTACGATTGTCCGGTAGAATGTTTGAGACTATCTAAAGTAATTGCTAATGGAGACATTTTTTTTTGCGTTTGTGCCAGCTCATGATCTAACAAATCAAAAGGCATTTTAGTACAGATTCTTCTATGATAACGATATCCCAGAGAGCAAGGAAAACATTTTTTTTATGATTTTATCATATACATGGAAACTAATAATTATGAGTACATTCAGATGTCTCTATAACAATATTTCATTACAATAATTAAAAGTGTGTTTGGTATGAAGGAAAATATTTTTCAGAAAATATTTTTCGATTTTCTCATGTTTGGTTAGGATAAAAGTTTGTAAAATTATTTCCAAATCAACTCATTTTGCTCAAAATTAAGGAAAATGACTTTCCTTAAAAGATTAAGGAAAACATTTTCCAAAACTCTCCCCAATTTCAAATTACATTTGTTTTTTGGGAAAACCATTAATTTTAAAAAAAAATTATTTTTGTTATGAAACTATATAAATTTAGAAGAAGAAGAAAGTAGGGAGAAGAGAAAAGACTTCTTTTTCTCTTGAAGTATATTCAAGATTCATAGATCTTCACCAATCTTATTTACAATGAAGGAAAACCCTATATTTATAGGGAAAACCTTACTTGGTCCCCAAATAGGATTCCTAACCATATCCTACTAGGACTCCACATAATTAGACATTCACTATAACACAAATATGTTTATAACACTCCCCCTTGAATGTCGATAGATTATGTGCCTCGTTAAAACCTTACTAGATAAAACCCAGTGGGAAAAAAGATCTAGTGAAGGAAAAAGAGTACACATATCTAATAATACGCACTATGGATGCCTCATTAAAAACCTTACAAGGAAAACCCAGTGGGACAAAACCTTGTGAGGAAAAAAGAGTACATCGCGTATTAACTCCCCTTAATGACAACATCAATTCAGAGACTAGAATCTTCGTTTTCCAAGCTTGTGCATCATCTTCTTGAAAGTTGTAGTTGATAGGGACATGGTGAACAAATCAATTATAGTATTACTTGAACATACCTCTTGCATGTTGATATCACCATTCTTGGGAGCTCATGAGTGTAGAAAAACCTTGACGAAATATGTTTTCTTCTATCTGCTTTTATAAATCTTCCCTTGAGGGTCAAAGATTTCTGCAAGTTCCTTACTTCAACTTCTTAAAGCAAATAATCTATTGCCTAGAGCTTCAATTCTAGTTATCAACTTGCATAACAATATTTGTATATGCTTCATGCATTTTGAATCGATTTAATCCTTATGAGGATGATAAACAAGTTTTCCAAAAACTTGTATATGCTTTAGATTTTGAACCCATTAGATACTTAATTTTGTCAAGCAATAACATTCAAGTTAGATGTATGACATCTTTTAGTGCATAGATTGCAAGTCAAATAAGCTTAACGCTTACCAAGATGCATCATTCCACTTTTCACTTGATAATTATTTCTACACAAGCATGCTTTAATAGATGTAGAATTCATATCCTCATAATCTTTTACAATATTGCGCGCTATTGTATCAAAGATATTGTCAACGATATACCATTTTGTATCGATTCACAATACGACAAAACTTATTGAGATCTCATCACTTCATAATTTTTAGGTAGCTACCCCTCTCATGAGGTTTCATAAAGTGTTATGTCGTAGGCTCTCCAAGAGCACATTGTCTCCTTATTATGATCATTTTGATTCTTTGATCCTCCCCCTTTTTCAAGGATTATTTTATTTAGAATTGATTAGTCTATCATGCTTCATTCATGTCATAGACTTTATCCTTAAGGAACATTCAATAGATGTATTTACAACTCTTGTGTTGCTTCTAGTCTCCCCCTTATGTTAGACAAACTAACATATATCTCAATCTTTTGGAGAATCAATCTTTGTGCATCATTGTATATTCATTAATCATATATTGCACATCAAAATTATCAGATGAAAACTATTTTGATCCCTGACCATAAACCAATTAACAGAAAAATTGATCATAACTTATTGGTTTGATTCATACAATTATGTTTGTATGTAATATCATATTTCATATCAACATACGAAACTTTATTTTCGTAAACAATGATTTTACTATTTGAGACATGTAGTGTCACATCATCTTGAGTATTTATCATTATTATCAAGATAAATTGTCTTGATTACACATTCTGAAATTGTGCTCTTAACTCAATTATTTTTGCACAAACAATTTTGTGAATGTCAAACTACATGTTGACAACAAACGCACATGTGATTATCTCATAGATGCATCATTTTATCATATCACATGATAGGTGAACGGGCCCATATTCACCTTTTATACTTTTCAGAATTTAGGGATTTAGTCCCAACTTTAGTTGATCCAATCAACTTTATCACGAGAACAAACAACGTAAAGAATTCTTAAAGAATCTTCTAGTTTTCAATGTATGTCCATTACTCAGTATGCACATCTTTGGGATGACCAAATTATTCATGCCAACTAATAAAATTATTAGTACTCGTAAACTCCAAGTTTACTATATCATGTGCCTTTTGCTTTAGTAAATTTCTGATTTACTATTATATGAGTAAATTTCAATTTTATTACTCCAAGAGTAATTTTCAGATTTTATTTCTTCTCAATTACTTTACTCTTTAGGTGAGTCGTGATCCCATCATTGAATGAACTAATCTGAAAAAAAATTGTGCATGTAAACATATTATTTGTACCAACATTTTGCAAACATCAACTTGCGAGATAATAATAGACACACATGAGACCATATAGAAGAAACATTTGTTAGGACCATTAAATATCTAAACAATCCACTTGGTGGATGAATAGGTCCACAAATATCTGTATACGTTCCTAGAACGCAGAAAATTCAATCTCAACTTTCGTTTATGGTGGTCTCACAATTAGCTTCCCTTGCTAAGTAGTACAAGAAAATTCACCATTTAAAAGAATTTTTAGTTTCTTCCATGAAAGTCCATTTTAATTTTTCATAATTCATCTAAACATTATAGAATAACGATGTCCCAGACAATCGTGTCAAACTAAGAAAGTATAGGAATTAGTAAATTTCTTATTTACCATAGAATGTGCCTCAATTGCACTAATTTTTATCCAATACACGCTTGAAGATAAAGTATGAAACTTTTCTATAATATATGTCTTCTTAGAGACATTCTTGGTGATACCACATCATTGATCAAAGATCGCAATCTTTCACATGCCTAGCATGGTGGCTTACACCTCATTCCCTTTAGAGAATGGATCCATATTTTAGCATTTATCAGAAGTTCTCATTCTTCATGAATGGAACACAAACATATGAGCTTATCAAATTATGATAGCTTTAGTACCTCATTCCATATTTATGTGCATTATTCAATCACTTGTCTTCTTTCAGACATATTATGCACTACAACCACATTCACTTCATGTAATGGAACAAATTCAGTAAATTTCATGACTTCTCATCGGAAGCACATTAGTTTTTCTTTAGTCATTATTCTATTACCAATATGGTGTATTAAGACTCAAATTCAATGTTTTATCCATATAAAAGTGTCTTAGGTCATAACTCGATTGGTCTTGAACCCAATATCTTATCATCACGCTGCACCAAGACTTTAACCCAATGTCTTACTCTCTTGGTGCGATTGGACGTAAATCCATTGTTTTATCCATATAAAGACATCTTAGGCCACAAATCGATGAGACTTGAATCTAACATCTTTATCTTGATACCTTATCCCTTTTGATGTGATTAAACATAAATCCATCATTTTATAAAAATATTATATCATTGCAATAATTCAAAAAAGACTACAATTTAATTATAACTATTGTTACCCATAAAAATATTATACCAATAGCATGATAGAAATTTGAAACATATAAATTTTGCACTTTGCAACCATATCTATATATTGTTTTCTTCGTATAATTTTCCTTTTAACAAATACTTGGATGGTTGTGTCTTCTAACCACACTACTCAAGACCACATTTAATATTTGAAAGTAATCAAATTTTTCTTATTTTTAAAGATTTAAAGGTGAGCCAGTAAACAGTAAGTAATGTGTTATCTTTAATGCTTTTCATAGTAGTTAAAGTCGGCAACATAACTAATCCATAAAATCAATGCAAAAGACAATACTTGGAACATGTTATCTGGATTAAAGGAACGTAGCATCGTGTGAATTTCATCATCTCCAATAAAAAAAATTGATGGTAGAGTCTCGTGCTGATAACGTGTTATGAAACTATATAAATTTAGAAGAAGAAGAAAGTAGGGAGAAGAGAAAAGACTTCTTTTTCTCTTGAAGTATATTCAAGATTCATAGATCTTCACCAATCTTATTTACAATGAAGGAAAACCCTATATTTATAGGGAAAACCTTACTTGGTCCCCAAATAGGATTCCTAACCATATCCTACTAGGACTCCACATAATTAGACATTCACTATAACACAAATATGTTTATAACAATTTTCAATTTCAAAATTTTATTTTTTCACCGGATCACTAACCCCTCCCCCCACCCACCACTGGCCACCACCGACCCCAACCCCTCCCCAAAAAAATAATTTTGCTTTCTAAAAATATTTTCAACTATAAATTTTTATTTTTAAATTCCTCCCCCCCGGGCAGCCCCCTACCTCCCCCCCTACCAACCCACTCCCCCCAAAAAAAAATTATATTTTTTTACAAATACTATCAACTTCAAATTTTTATTTTTTCACTCCCCCACCCTCCCCCCGCCCCCACCCACTACCCCCACCCCCCACACACACCACCCCAGAAAAATAATGATTTTATTTTTAAAAAATATTTTCAATTTCATAAATTAGTTTTTACTATAGTAAAAATAAAAGATGTCTCTGAAAAACATTTTCCATTCATAAATCAAATACTAAAAATCATTTTCGAAAAATATTTTCAACTCACCAACCAAACATGAGAAAATAAGTCAAAAATCTACTTATTTTCCGGAAAACATTTTTCTCCATATCAAACACACCCTAAGTATTAATATAAATAGACTTTTATATTATGTTATATTACATATGTTCTTTATAATAATATTTTGATATAACAGTAACAAAAATCGAACAAACGGAAATGTTATAGAGAAGTTGGACTTTACTACATTCTTTTTAGTAGGGTTGGTACATTTGTACGTAGCATGCATATAGCAACAAGAAGAGTGAGTGTAAGGTCAATTTTTAGTCACCCAAAGGAAGCTTCTGTGCAATTTCCTTTTTATAATTTATCATGCCTTACAATTTCCAAGAAAATTCCATAGCTCACTTTATATGGGACATTACTCAAAAGTCATCTCATTTTTCCTTTTTTACTTTTAGCGTATCAACCAACCATTCTACTTACCAACAGATCGTAACGACGAATTTAAGACTTCAAAAAGTAGAGTCGGATTCATAATTCAAAATTAAATCACTTGTACGTATAATAATATTAAGTTAATATATTGTCAAATTCACAATTAAATATTTATAGAAATTCAATAGATATTCTAACATATATACAAAACTTAATTATATAAACCTTGTACATACTGTCTATCACACCATGATAGATGTCGAAGTTCAAGGCTACTAAATTTTTGTGAACACCCATATATCCTCTATTGCTCAAGGGGCTGTTTTTTCATGTATAAATAAATGCAATAATTATATACATGGTGAATATTGTTATGTGGTGAATACATATGATGAAGTTTTATGGGGGCTAATTATCTATATGTTTTTAATACGCGTTTTGTTACTCGAGATTCCATCTTTACCAAAAAGAAAATGCACATATATATGGGGGCTAATTATCTTATATATCCTCGAAGTTTTTTCAATAACATAATTTTCTGATTTTTCATTGTTCTCAGATGGTTGTCCGATACATTGTCAATGATACATTACTTATGTTTATGTTGCGTCGGATACATTCCTCTGCTGTCGGATACATTGTCTCTACTTTGTTGTTGCGTCCAACACATCCCTTTGATGTCGAATACATTGGCCTTTATTGACTCTGTTGCGTAGAATACACTCCTCCGTTGTCGTCGGATACATTTGTCTCTATAATGTCATAATGTCGGATACATCCTCTATTATCGGATACATAATTATGAACATGATTTATAATGGGAGAAATGTATCAAAAGGAGATAAGGATTCATATCGAATTATTATATAATAAAACAAACGACCACTAATACATTTAGAAAGTACAATTGGAATTAGTTGGAACTTTCATAGTATATTACATAAGTGACTTTTCAACTTTTAGTGGTGTAGTTCAAATCTCAATACAGCTAAGTACTTTTTGGTCTATATATATTGTCACAACTAGGAAGCAACAAACCAATTACTTCTACTTCACTTTGGGTTGAGAATCTACATATTAATAATTATAAACTATCAATATCCATTTATTCATGGAATCAATTAGATCATCAAAATCTTTTAGTTTCTCTTCACATTATAAAAACCTTAGAGTAATCTTACCTAGGCTTAGATCAAAGTCTTCAAATTCAAGCCAAAGTTCACCAAGAACTCCAATATCGCGACGAAATTCATCTAGAGAAGACGAATTTAGAGAAGTATTTCGTCATTTTGATACCGATAAGGATGGTAATTTTTCATCTAGTTGCAATATATATCATCTAAATTTAATTTTTGAGTTTTTTTTTTCTATTGTTACATTAATTTTGTTTTGTTCTATTGTTTTTCTAATAGGTAAAATATCGGCTTTCGAGCTAAGAGCTTATTTTGGATCCATAGGAGAACATATGTCACATGAAGATGCTCAAGAAATCGTAGATGAACTCGATATGGATGGTGATAATTTCATAGATTTTGATGATTTCAAGAAGTTGTTGATGCAAAAAGAAGGAAGTAGTGAAGAGGATGAATCGTTAAAGTCAGCATTTGAAATGTATGAAGTTGAAAAAGGTTGTGGTCGGATTACACCTAAAAGTTTACAGAGAGTTTTGAGTCGTTTAGGGGATTCAAAATCTTACGACGAATGTGTTACTATGATCAAAGTATATGACATTGATGGTAATGGGGAACTTGATTATCATGAATTTCGCCAAATGATGACGACTTAATCACAAAAAAATAAAATGAAAGTAGAACAAATATATACAAAAATAAATAAGACCATGATATTGAGTGGCTGAGACAAAAAAAAGTAAAGAAAATCTGAGGACTCGGCATGTCTATAATTAATTGTTCTTCTTATGATTGTAGTTTTGTAACATATTTTGTTTTAAATCCTTCAAAATATTATTTTTGGATACATTCTACTGATGATAAATTAAAATTATTCTTTTTGTGCTTCTTGTTCTTGTGCGATGTACCAGTATCACTTTTCCTAGCGATAGAACAACAAGATTTAATTTATTGGGTAAATTTCATAAATAGCTAGAGTTTGAAATATATGAGTCACCTTAACGGTAGTTTGAACTAAAGTTTTCTTACTTTGTTTGTATGTCTCGCTGAAAGTTTAATTTCTTATACAAATTGGACTCTTCACTTAATTCATCAGGCAGTTTTCGGTTATTAACATTGAAAACAATCCCAAAAGTCACATTATAGAGTTCCTTATCAAAAAATATGACGAGTTAATATCTTAAAAGGTCAATAAACTATAGAAAATTATCTTACAAAGTAATTAAATTTTGTTTTATATCAACAAAATCACTCATATATACATTTTTCATATAAACAAATTTAAGATGACAATTTAAATTATTTTTTATGTCATATAATTATAATTATGAACTCCACAGATAAATAAAGTTATAAAATCTATTAACTTCAAAAGTAACTTAAATCTCAACTCTATGAAAGCGAAAAGGAACGGTAAATTAGACCCCATAATACACAGGATGCTTGGCATCAATTAGCCACATGAGTAATTAGGATCAGCCACTGCATATATAAGAAACAACAAAGTACGAAAATACAGATGCCAAGAAAGTTAGCAAAAATCTGAGTAATTCATTTTCTCTGAACAAGACGTCGTTTCAGATCGAATTTGTTTGAAATTTGGGCGATACGTTTTGAAACTGATGGCATAGACCTAGAGGGGGGGGGGGGGGGAAGATCGGAGTAGAGTCCATGATTATATGACTTAAAAATAATTTAATTTGTCATTTAAAAATTTTTTTATCAATAAATGTAAATAATAGATTTTTTAAGATAAAAATTTAAAGTTGAGTGCTTTTATTGATAAAAAACAAAATTTAGTTACTTTGCTAGATAATTTCTCATTGTTCAGTACCTTTTCAAGAACTTCCTAAACAAACATGTAACTAAATCTTGTTATAATAGAAATAAGAAAAAGAACGGAATATAAAATTCTACTTGAAAAAGCAGTGGTGTATAAAATCCAACTTTGAGAAGGACTAGTAATAGGAAAAAGGATTAGTATATATAACCCAACCTGGATACTAGAGTGTCTATAAATAGGAATTACGTAAAGATACAATTCAATAGTAATATTTTTGTTAGGCAATTCAATAGTGAATTAAAACAAGATGACGCAAAAAGATTCAGTTGAAGAGTTTGTTGATGTTGCCATTGAAGCAGCTAAGAAAGCTGGAGAGATAATTCGTAATGGATTCTACAAGAGTAAGCATATTGAGCACAAAGGAGTTGTTGATTTAGTGACAGAGACTGATAAGGCATGTGAAGTTTTAATTTTTAATCATCTGAAGCAATGTTTTCCTAGTCATAAGTTCATTGGTGAAGAAACAA
This sequence comes from Solanum corneliomulleri, assembly GCA_027704805.1. NCBI lineage: Eukaryota > Viridiplantae > Streptophyta > Magnoliopsida > Solanales > Solanaceae > Solanum > Solanum corneliomulleri. Next base: position 8,307,771 of record JAKWIY010003054.1, on the reverse strand, counting down.
CTGCTGCTGCTTCTGGAAATTTTGAGCTTACTGATGAACCAACTTGGATAGTTGATCCACTTGATGGAACTACTAACTTTGTGCATGGCTTCCCTTTTGTTTGTGTATCTATCGGTCTCACAATTGAAAAGAAACCAGTGGTTGGTGTTGTTTACAACCCAATTATCGACGAGCTTTTCACTGCAATCTATGGGAGAGGTGCTTTTCTTAATGGGAAGTCCATCAGAGTATCTTCAGAGTCTCAACTTATAAAGGCTCTTGTTGCTACAGAGGTTGGAACAAACAGGGATAAGGCAATTGTAGATGCTACTACAGGGAGAATTAATAGAGTGCTTTTCAAGGTTAGGTCCATCAGGATGTCTGGTTCTTGTGCATTAAATCTATGTGGAGTGGCGTGTGGAAGGCTTGATCTCTTCTATGAAATTGAATTTGGCGGTCCGTGGGATGTCGCAGCTGGTGCTCTCATAGTCATAGAAGCTGGAGGACTTGTTCTTGATCCATCTGGTTCCGAATTTGACCTAACAGCTCGACGTGTAGCTGCTACAAACGCTCATCTCAAGGACGCTTTTATCAACGCCTTGAATGAATCAGAATGAGAATCATACTTTCATACACAATAGGAATAGGAAGAAGAATGCAATAATTATTTGTACTGTGAATATTGTTATGCATAGATTATTTACTTTAGGAATCTTTGTTGTTACTGGAAAAAATAAATAAGGAAAAATGTATTCAGTAGAAATTGATCCCTGAACCTCCCAGTAAAAAAGCTTTGATTCTATATATTGTTCTTGTTCCTATTCCTATTCTAACACTATTAAGTATTTGTCTAAACACCACTCCCAAGTATCACCTAATTGAAGCTTCAAAAGCTATCTCCACCAATCTGGCACTTTAAGCCTCCGGTTTCTATGTACAGCAAGTTTTACAGCAGGAAGCTTGTGCTTCACTTGCCTCCATAGCATGCTTACAGCATCACCCTTCTTCGGAGGGTACTGGTACTCAAAATGATGTGTAATGTTCTTAAGATATCCCCACATTTCAAGCCATTTTGCTTTAGAAATTCTCTTGAGCTGATCAAGTATGTAGCCTTCTTTCTTTGCATCCTCACGTGAGAAGAAGATAGAGAACTTGTTGTAGTCTATTTCATCCTCATAAGGTAGCTCAATTTTGTCACTCACAATTACAGGGACACAATGACTAACTATAGCATCAAAAAGGCGGCAAGATGATGGGGTATCCCCTGCTGGATCTAGACAGAACTTTGACGAACGCATCCCCTTGGTAGACTGGCATAAAAGAATAAACTATCACAGTAAGAAAAAGACAACACAATAAGAGAAGGAAAAGGGGAGGTGAATTTCAAAGTTGACTCTACTTTTCTTCAAGTAAATTAAACAAATAACAGGTTACGTGGACTATTCACAAAAACTCAACTCATAAACTAAGGCAAAAACTGACATAAAGAAGAAAAATGAAGGTCGATAATTTAAGCCATTATCCCACAGAGGGATCTCATAAATGTTATACATGATTTAAGAGGAGGTACTACAAAATTACTTACTGCATTTACACCTCCCTCGGTGACTCCATTTGCTTCAAAAACAACATCCTTTTGACCACTTAATATTTTTTCCAGCCGCTTACGGTCTTTCCCTTCCTGCAATACGAATAAGATTCAGAAACAATTTTTGTCAGAAAAAAATATAACTGATTTATTCAGAAATTATATAAACATACAGCTTTTCTCTTTGTCTTTCCCCGGAAGAAAAGGAGTGTTGTGCGAGAATCATATGGGTCTGAGAAGTCATCAGCTTCAAAAGTTGCAACCACATGTCCATATGGGGCCACAACATCTTTCCTCAAATTAGACACAGATGGAGAAGGCCGACCAAAATCTGCTACGACGAAGATAGCAGCATTTACCTTATCCCGGTAATGTTTGAAAGCATTTGGATGTTGCATTGGTATCACATGATCTCGACCAGCAGACCTCTTCCAATATTCAGATTTTTGTAAGAAGTCAACAATTTCAGCCTGGAAGAAGAAGCTAAGTCAAATTCAAAAAAAAGAAGAAGCAAGTCAATGCAGGTAATAAGATGCAGAAAGGAAGATGGTTATTACCACCCACATAGCAATTCTCTGAAGGTAATAAGGAAATCGATCAAAGCTTGTACTGTTTGTGCTACATTAAGGATTTATATTAGCACATCGGTTGCATTGACAAATACAAGAAAGGACCTACCAGACTATCACCAATTTCCAGTTATAACACATGGTGAAGCAGGTAGAAATAGCATAGAATAGTAAAACAGCTAGCAGATAGGACTTGAAGAAATCAAAACAAACAATGAATGAGTCTGAATATATAACAGTATATACTATATACAACACTTCTAGTTATTGTAGAGTGTAGACTTCTCTTTACAGTAATAAATATATTCTAAAGTCTAAACCTATACAATTATGGAGGAGATGTAAGTCCAGACCTAAATGGCTAATCAACTGCTGCTGTCTTCGAACTTCATGAAACTTCTACCTGGAGTTAGACTCTCAAAGAATCACATCATTTTCATACCCCCTAAAGCTTATTCAAACTTCTTGTGCTACATTAAGAATTTAAATTAGAAACCCAAACAAATGTTATTTTGTTCTTTTTTGGACTAGTGCATGGTTGCAGGCCCTTCCTAAAATTTCTTAACTTAAGGTTATATTTCTTTTATTGCTTTTGTCTTGTAATAACAAGGAGGTAAAGAGATCTTTGCCGAGAATCCATATTCAACAGAGTATTTTATATACTAACACATATACATAGACAACACAAGAGCGTTGTTTTGGCAATAACATTCTCCAAGGTGATTTAAGCTTTGAGTTGAAATAATTTTATCTAACCAGTAAACCTTTTCTTTTTTTCCTTCTTTGAGGATTCGAACAACACTAATTAAACTACTTTATATCCAGTTAGTTGTGACCTGTTACTCTAACCTGTTACATTTTAAACCATTCTTAACCACTTCTCATAATTCTAATCGGCCATTATTATGGGGGTCACAAATTCGAGATTAGCATAACATGCCTAGAAGACGATTCTCTGACCAGTGACAAACATGTAGTTTATGAATCAAACCTATGTACAGCTACCAATTTTTCAGCACTCATTCCTTTTACATAACAATAAAAATATCAGAAAAGTGAGATCACCTGCAGTTGATCATCAAACTTCGACTGTGTATCATTCCCCTGATTATCATAAGTATCATAGCTCAACGAAGAAAAGAAGGGTACAAAGAACACATCAGCTGAATCCGGATTCAAAACTCTAACCGCCTCTTGCTGCTTCGTTCCATTTTCACGATACAACAACGAAGCCAGCATCCAATACTCCACCGTGTGTTGTCTCCTTAACCCAGTATAATGCGGAAACTCCGGCAGAGTCTCAACCGTAACTGGAGGACCATCGTGATGCGGGCCTTTCAACATTCCAACATTATACTTCATCCCTAAATCGTACATATAAACATTGAGTGGCTGCCGCCGCGGTTGAGTAGCACTGCTGCTGCAGGACGTAGCGTTACTCGGCGGCAGGGATGTGAAAAGCAGAAATTTGGATCTGTAATCAATGGTACGACTACTGTAGAATATAGATGCGAAGATGAATAAAATGAAAATTGTGAAGCACACAAAATACTTACTACTCATCTCTTTTTTCTCTTGTTTTTGATGGTTGTTAAGGAGATCTCTTCTAGCTGAATGAAGTTTCCACCATGGAAACGCATGAGATGTTGATTATTGATAAATGGGAAAGAGGAATAAATGATGATCAGATCCAAGGAATTGGAGAATGAGAATGTCATGATATATCTGTATTTGATCATTTCATACCTATGGCCAACTTCACACTTTGGGGGGCGTTTGTCAAATTTCATTGACAATTTTTTATTATTAGTTTGACTTAAAAAGGATCAAATATACTATGGATATTATTCCCTCCGTCCGAAATTGATTTTGTCATGATTTTTATTTTTATAGTCAAACTATAAAAATTTTGACTAACATTTTAAGATACATTTTTTCATCGTATTAATATGCAAAAAATTATAATGTATAGTACTTTTCATGTAGTTTAGAATATCTAATTTTTTTGTGTAAAATATCGAATTAATATGATCTAATTTACCTTCGAAAATTAGTCAAATTGACATTCGATAAGCGCAAAATGACAAACAATTTCGGACGGAGGGAATATTTTATTTTATTGAGTTTCATATCTTTAAGAGTGAGTTTTTTGATCTGAAACATTATTTAATGGTTTGTAAAACACACAAGAAGTTCATTACACCAAATATTTGTCTAGAAATGTTAATAGGTGTGTTTGTCTATAAAATTTTGGCTTAAGTCGTTTACGACCTCTTACAGTTGTTCACATATTTCACTTATACATTTCACCTAAGGCTAGTATCTATTGAGCACCTAAATTATTGTTCAGTCTTCTTCTACGCTTCAATTAGGTTTTCAAAACTAAAGGGTTCTTTGTCTAATTTTATTTTAAAAAATTAACTAATTAGATCTGCAAAAAGAAAGAAGAGATTAAATCTTTAGACATTGGAGTAAAAAGTTTTGTCGACGTTTGTCCAGCTCCATTTCCAGCTACCTCTAAACAAACATCACCACTAGAATTAAAATATAAACCCATTTAATTTATAAAAAATAATATCAGAGAATTCGATAGACATAATTCGTGTCCTCTTGATTTCTCTTTTCTCATCAATTTTAATTGATTATCCGCCAACAAGTTTTGCTTCTTCATCAATTTTGTCGGTTTCTCTCTCTTTACATATGTGACACCTCACTACTAGAAATAACTAGAAAAAAGTTAAATCTGAAAATACTTATTTTTGGAAAGAATAAGAAAATTTGGAAAATTTTCTAAGTTAGGAAAGTGAGTTTTGGTCATTTTCAAACGACCATATATCCTAGCTCAGGATAAGTTAGGAGTAGTTCCAGACATGGTTGGAAATCCTTAGAATATTCTTTCTAACTCCACCGAGTTTGCGCAATTTTGATATCCTATGAGTGAATTATGCCTATGAAAGTTTGGATTGTTGGATTAAGGAAAGTCCAATCCAGATCTGGGAAGGGCAAAGTTGTCTTTTCCTTACCTAATTTAATTAATTCATTTTAGGTATTAAATTAGGGTAAAAATAAGAGTTTATTCAGTTTAAAAAAAAAATTACGCTAGAGCTTGGAGAAAGGAGAAGAGAAGAGAAGAAGAAAGAGTGCAAGACTAACCAAGATCGTCAAAATAACTTGAGGATTTCATCGGGGGTGATCCCTAAAAAGGTATGTGACACTTTCATAACATTGGGTTCGTTCAATCACGTACCAAGCATGTTTGATGCATTGTGATTTCATCCTAAGAAGATTGGATTTTTGAATGTTCTTGAATGTTGTTCTTGAATTGCTTTAGTTCTTGAACATGAGTTGAGATTTAGAAGTACTTTGATGATCTAGGTGTTGTTCTTGAATTAAATGGGTTAGATCCTTGTATATATGATGAGGGTACATAAAAGTAAAGTGAATTTGAGAAAAAGAATCGAATGAAAACGATTTAAGGTTAGAACACAAGAGGAAAAATTTGGCAGATTTTTGCCTAAGGAACAGGTTGGCGCGACGCGCTCCCATAGCGCGATGTGCACCAGCAGTGCACCAGAAAGGAGCCTCAGTCAAGAGAGGCTGGTGCAGCGTGCCCCGAACGCGCCCAAATCGGTGTTCCCAGTCATCTAATTCAGTCTGATTAAGACTTTCTAAAGTGTTTTAACACTTCATAATGATTCTAACTTCTGTAAATGACTTCTAATCATATAGAAATCATCCAAACCATGAATTACAACATCGAATCCATAACTTCAAATTCAAACAAATTTTAGAGCCAAGTCTAGAAAGTTCTTACAGCCCTTTCAAGAAGTCTTTTACAAATGCTTTTAAACTTGTTTTAAGACTTAAAGATCATGTTGAGTAAAGAGTAAAGGTAAGAAAAAGAAGTTCATTTCAAGTTTCGTAAGTCTTTCAAAAACGTTTGAATGTTGTTAAAAGACTTAGTTTGAGTTTAATTCAGAGTAAGGTAAAGTCTTTTCTTTAAAGTAGTATATGGGGACTAAGTTGTCATGATCGAGGAGCACCCTTTAGAAGTAATCAGCGTCTTCGTCCTCGAAGATACCTTAGACTATCCCTTAGCATATATCATTGCATATCATAGGTAGTAAAAATGCAACAAATTTAAGAACTTTTACGTATTGAGTATATTTAGACTTCTTTTTATCATATATATTAATTTTACATAGACTTCTCATTTATGGAGTTTACATAGACTCCTCACTTAACAACATAGTCAATTCATTAAGTAGTCTAATATTGTCTCACACATAAACCATCTACTAAGAATTACAAGATTTGGTCATTAACGCTTACACTAGTAAAATATGTCACATATAGGCTTACAAACAAAGTCTCAAAATAAGGAAAGAACAATTGCCTTAGACATAGTCAACATCATAGCTAGAGTAGAAAAATGACATCATCCTCGGACTTGAGGACTTACCAACAACTTGAAAAATACATCCACCTTCCTTGCAAATGGCCTAGAAGCTCTTCAATGGCCCGAACCTACATTATTATAGAAATAGATAGAATATGGGTTAGTACAAACCACATGTACTAAGTATGGAAACATATGCAAGTAAACCATTGAAAATCATGCACAAAGGGACATCTTGTTCAAAACCATGATAAGTCACTTTTGAAAGCTTTATGCACATAAAAGAGCATATACAAGAGCATATCCAAAACATCACCACGACATGTTCATATTCACATACAAGAATAGCATCATCATGAAGTCATATCAATATTTCATATTTTAAAATTCATATCATCAAAACATACAAGACCATTATTCAGAATCCCATCCCAAGCCACAAGTGCAATGCTCATGTGAAGCCCCATAACCCCACATAATCAAGTAAACTAGAAAAGAGACCATAAGCAATGCCTATACTTCATATAACATCATATCATGTGTAGTACCCTTTATATAGGACCAATATCATGTTCATCAATGAAACCAACATGATATAAAATCATCATTATGTAAAGTCAACATTAAGCATTTCATTCATAATATCATCACATAAGAATATCTTCTGAGGACTCCCCTCAAGGTCAAGTTGTGCAATGCATAAGTAAAGTCCCATACCCTTACCTACACTAAGTAGAACCCCTTAAGTAACCCTAGTTAGTGTCTATCTTTATTACTTTCATTCATTCATTTTAGTTTTGGGAACAATCGTCTTACCCGACAATAGAACATGTGAGCTAAACATAGAATCCGGTGTCATGAAACCCTACACCGAAAAAAGGTGCTCTATTTGTCAAGGTAGAACCATAACATAAATATAACATTCTATGTGGATCTACTAGCTATTTTTCCTATGGGGTCATATAGTTAAGGAACTAGGATATTTTCTTGAAACTCATGTATGTATATTGCATGGTATCTCTATCTCATGAGAATCATTATGAACCTACCTTCACTCAATGGTAAGGGATACCTCTCATATCTAGTTCGCTCAATACTAAGCTAAAGTCCCTTTTTGAAATATCTTTAAGCCTTTCTTAATCATCAATTCTTAATATATGTCATAGGAGACTAAACCCTTGTATAATCATGTCATTAGCTCATTAGGTTTAGAATGAGAACTTCTTTTCATCACAAACCATCATTAGTGAGATCAACACATCACAGTCATAATAATAGGCACACAAGAGAATAACCTTAAACCTTGCATCATCATACCCTTACTATGATCTCACATGCAACTTATTCATAGCATGCCATCATATTCATCATATCATCATTTTTCTATTCTATTCACATAGTCATACTTCAATTGAACATCATCATCAAGAATAGACTATCATAACTGAAGTGAAATATTTATTATCTCAAAAGTCTTACCAATGGCTTCCAAGAATCTTCTTCAAGATCTTACCCTTAATTTCACCACATTCAACCACTAATCCAATCACCACCATCATATAATAGTAAATTAAGCAATAACATATTCAATTCCAACATCCCTAATCATCTATAAACCTAATTAATAGTTAGGGTTAAGGAAAAGAGTTCATCCATGGATGATGGATCTTTTATTGAAACTAAGTCAAATACTAAGAACTACAACAATTCACCATTAAATCATAATATATCAATATAAACCAAAGGAATACAACATTAAATCAATTTGAAATGTAACCCACGAAATTGGATGAAAATAATAATTTTAGACATCTTTGAAAACCAATTTTGAAGAGCCTCTTGGGGGAAGATCCCAACAGTGAATAGTTTACATACTTTAACAATCCTTAAAGAATGATGGAGAAAAACCTTGATCTTGGAGCCCTAATGAAGCTTGAACCTTGGTCTTCAATGGGGTTATTTAGGTAGTGAGAGAAAATAGAGAGAAGTGAGAGCTAAATGGGTTCAAGAAATAATGAGGTGTTAGGTTAGTTTAATGAAGTCTAACTCTTTTATAGTCCCCAACAAACTTAATGGCCACTGTCAAATGACAGCTTTTAGGGTCAAATGTTAGGGTCCTCTTCAAGGACCATTAGGGTGGTCCATGGGGAGTCATACCCGGATGTTTCGACCCTAAACACACTCTATCATGTATTTTAAACCTTTTTACCAAATTTGACTTAATTGCTACTCTTAAAACCCATTGAAACACATGAAGGTACACTAGCTCATTTTTTTTACAATTCTTTGGACGTCGTGGTTGTTTCTTCACATTTTGAATCTAACACTTTCTAATTGAGTTTATTACCTTTGTTTAAGGTTAAAAACACAGTTTTAAGGCTTAGTTCATCAAGTGAGGTTCTAGACTAAGTCATGGGATTCTGGAGTGTTACATTAGCCCCCCTTAGAAACATTCGTCCCTGAATAACACCTAAACCTTTTTAAAGGGAGAGAATGAGACTCAATACTAGCAGCCCAACCAACAAACAACAACATAAAATGATTATGAGTCACAACTCATAGGAATACTTCACAAATACATTCAACACATAATCATGACATTACAAATAGCTACTCAATTCACAATTTATCAAATATAAGATCTCTACATATCTTATCACATATTGAGGAACTACCTTCTCAATATCAACATCAGCTCAATATGAACATCAAGAATTACCATGCAATACTTCTTCAAGTAACATTAAACATGCTTACTACAGTTTCTCATGAAAACAACACATAATAAACTACATGCAAGTGCAAATTAGCCATGAGAACAAATTTCATAAAAAACGTAATTTAAGCATGAACCTTTACAAAGACATGCACATACTAGCAAAGAAAGCCAAGTTCAAATTATTCATAATTTTATTTTAAGAGGAACTACTAACCTCAACTTTGAGTAGGAGTAAGAGGAAAGAGATGAGGGTATTGGGACTTCATGTCGGCCTCGGTCTCCCATGTTGCACCCTCAACTAGATGGTTTCTCCATAGAACATTTACGGAGGCCATCTCTTTGTTCTTGACGATCTAGGATCTCAACCAGAACCTCTTAATAAGAGAGGTTCTCATTAACTCCTAATCCTTCAATAGGGAGAATAGACACCAGGTCGCCTATACAGTTTTTAAGCATAGAGATAGGAAATACCGGGTGAACCGAGGCTAATTCACTTGGTAATTTCAACTAATAAGAAAATTCCCCAACCCGTTTCAAAATCTCATAAGGGCCCACATACCGGGGACTAGGTTTCACCTTCTTACCAAGTCTCATCACCCCTTTCATTGGTGAAATCTTCAAGTAGACCCAATCACCTATTTAAAATTCAAGGTCTCTTCTTCTATTGTCGACATAAGATTTTTACTGACTATTGTCTGTTTTCAACCCAGCCCTTATCATTTGGACCTTTTCCAAGGACTCACAGAATATCTCGGGACCAAGGAGTGAAGACTCACCAACCTCAAACCACCCAACCAAAGGCCTACATCTCCTACCATAGAGTACTTCAAATTGTGCCATAAAAATACTCAAATGACTATTGTTATAGGAGAGCTTTATAAATGGTAGGTGATCGTCCCAATTACCCTTGAAGTCAATAACACAATCTCTCAACATATCTTCTAGGGTTTGGATGGTACATTTCGCTTGACCATTCGTTTGAGGATGAAAAGCGGTACTAAGTTTCACTTGAGTACCTAATACCTTTCAAAAAATCTCCAAAATGAGAAGTGAATTGGGTACCTCTATACGAGATGATGGAAAAAGATATCCATGTAAACTCACGATCTATATAAGGTACAACCCAACATACTCCTCAGCCAAATAAGTAGATTTGACGAGGATAAAGTGGGAGATTTTGTTAATCTATCAACAATCTCCCATATGGAATCATTTTGCCTATGTGTTCTAGGCAAACCCACTACGAAGTCCACATTGATATCTTCCCACTTCCAAGTAGGTACATCCATCACTTGAGTTAACCCTCCTGGTCTTTGATGTTCAGCCTTCACTTGTTGACAATTAGGACATTTAGCCACAAACTCCGCTATGTGTATTTTCAAACCATCCCACCAATAGTCCTCTTGAAGATCACGATACATTTTGGTGGCACCCGGATGAAGGAAATATCAGGAACCATGAGATTCTTCCAAAATTCGTCCCTTTGGACCATCCACATCTGGTACAGGCAATCTACATTGGTACCTAAGTACCACATCCCCCTTGGTAGAGTGCCTTATTGACTTACTAAGAACCGATTCTTTCAGCTCCATTAGTAGATGATCAAAGTGTTGCTTACACTCATCTACACCACTAAAGATGACTCAGGGCAATGATGAACTATGGAACCTCCTAACTGAACACCCAACCGGGCCAATTTATGCACCTCTTTCACCAACTCTTTCTTATCATTGGGAACATGAACTACACTACCCATTAACATTCGACTTAGAGAGTCGCAACCACATTGACCTTGCTCAGGTAGTAGAGAACACTCATGTCTTAATCATCCAAGAGTTCCAATCTCTTCATTTTCGGACATTCAACTCTTTTTGAGTGAACACGTATTGAAGACTCTTGTGGTTGGTGAATACATCCACATGTACCCCATACAAGTAATACCTCCATATATTCAAAGCAAACACTACGATCTCTAATTCAAGATCATGAGTTGGATAGTTCTTCTCATACACCTTGATTTGTCTACATGCATACACTATTTACCATGTTACATTAGGACACAACCCAAACCAACTCGAGAAACGTCATAATACACTACAAACCCTTGGGTACCCTCCAGTAAAGTCAACATTAGAGCGGAAGTAAGCTTATCTTTCAGCTCTTGGAAGCCTCTTTCATAAGTTTTCGACCAATCAAACTTAGCATTCAATTGGGTTAGGGTTTTCAAAGGAGAAGCGATAGATGCAAACCCATCAACAAATATCCTATATTACCTGGATAAACCCAAGAAACTTCAAATATTGGTTGGAGACAAAGGTCTAGGTCAATTTGTAATCACTTCCATTTCTTCGGGTCGACCTCAATACCCCCACTCTATATATTATGACCAAAAGAGTATACATCATAATAAATTAGTCAAGGTGTGTTTAACTTATTATTGAGTGATAATTCAGGTAGAAACTAACACTCTCAATTGTTCAGATATGAAACTCAATGAAATGATATAATTTAAATACATTTTTGACCATTTAACTCTTTTAGTACTCATGTAACCATATGTTATTCTCATTCAATTTTGTGCATATTTAATTTACTAATTAACTAGTAAACTTGTTCATGCTTCGCGCAGTCATAAAAATGATAAGATACAAAAAAATTAAATTGACTATTATAATATCTATCTATTAACCTATCAATAATTGGTTGGTTAGTGTATTTCCAACAATATTATAAGTTACTATATTGAATAAAAAGAAATTATAAACTTGTGATGATAAAAAAAACTCATGTACATATAAGTACTAAGGTCAGATCACTAGATTTAGCACCTTGAGTTCCAACAGAACTATATTGGAAATACAAAATCTAAACTTGTGCAAGTTATGCTTAAGTTATGAGTTTTGGGTCAACTTCAAAAGAACATAAATATCAGCACAAGATGAATTAGGTGTGAAATAAGATGGAAAATGAAAGATCTTTAAATTATTTTTCCAACGCCACAATGATTGCTAAATTTTGAGTTCGTATGATAGTATACTCCATAAATTAAGTATCATTGAGAGGAGTAATATCTCCAAGTTCTAAGTCTTGAGTATTTAATTCCTCACATATTCGAGATTACATTCTGCATGAACCCTATAAGTTGAACAATCTTGCGATGAGAGGTATCTTTGAGTCCTTGAGTTGGGTAGTGTATGCTCATAATTACGGATGAACGCGCTGAGTTGATCATTCTTGAAATGAGTAGTACCATCGAAGTTCTTGAGTTACAAGTATTTAGTTCTATTTATGGTTATTGAAACCTTGCATTGAGTCGTTCACGACCATATTTTGGCGTGAACTATATTTACGAAGTCTTTTATAAATGTTTTAACTTTGTTTAAAGAATTAATCTTTGAGTTGAGTAAAAAGTAATAGTAAAGTTAATTTTCTTTAAAATGATATATCGGAACTAAATATTCTCAAGAGTAAATATGAAACTGAGATTTCCAAAAGAGTTTTGAGTAGTTTGAGTATCATCTCTTTTAAGAGATAGATTTTTGAGTACTTATCTCAAATCACAGAAAAAGTTATGTTTCAAACATATGAGCTAGTTTATTTTGGTAGTAGTAATGAATACCAATATGGGGGAGATTCAGATAACTCACAGCCCCGTAAAACAAACCAGGTAGCCATTATGGGTAGAAAGGATCATAATCCTTAGATGACTCCTTACTTCTTTTAAGCATAGACTAGTAGATCCACTTAGTTAAGGTCTTCTATACGATGGAAAAATATAGGATAATTTTGGTAGCGTGGGAAAAATGTTGTATCATCACTTAGGCTTGTAGTGGTAAATATCTGATAGAGAAACTCCCACAGAATTATATCATATTTTACTATATATAAATTGAGTTGCTATTGTATTCTTTAACACACTGATTTGATTTCTATTGTTTTAAAATCTTTCCATATATTGCATGTATGGTTGCTTTATATTGAGTTGAGTATCTAGAGTTAAATACCCATAGTCGACTATCATAATTTTGATTTGAGTATTTAATCTTTGAGTTGAGTATCTTAACCTTGAGAACTTCTATGTTGAGTTTGTTGAGTAGTTTTAAGTATCCTTTAGTATTCCTTGAGTTGAATAAGTTTGAAAAGAGGTAAGTATGTTTCATTTTTTTAATAAAGTTAAATCTTATGTTTTTATTTTAGAATCCGCTTTACATGCTCGAACATTTCACGCATTGAGTCATTTGGTCTGCATCATTTCATGATGCAGATACAGGTATTCACGATTTTCAACAGGATTTTTGTTGAATTTCCCTAGGTTAAGAATCACTTTGGGTGATGAATATGGAGTGGATTAAGCTAGATACTAATTTGTGGTCTCTTGGTTTCCTCACGTAGTGGAGTGTGAGTGAATAGCTAGTGGGAAATGGTTCCCTCTTGGGAGATGGAATGAGGTAATGTTAAGAAAGGTTTGCATAAGCTTGATCCCAAGAGGGGGATGTGTGCTTGACTAGAAGGATTGGTAAGTCCAAGTTCTCTTGGATGAGATATGTTTCGATTAAATGGGTTTACCCTAATTGGGGGATGATGATTTGAGTAGTAAGGTGGTAGATATCCCTATCTTTTCCTTCTATTCCTACTCAAGCTTGAGACCAAAGAGTTCCTAGTAGCTTGTTCATGATGGGAGTTTTTGCATATGAGTATAAGTTGCATATTCTCTATATTTTATGCATGTCTTAAATGACACTATGTTATGCATGTTATTAAAGGTCATTAATGCATGAAAAAGGAATTTTGATCAAGTTGCATGTTGCTCTTGTTGTTGTGCATCTTGATATGGTAAATGTGCATTTAACTTCATAAGGTGGCTAGAAGAACATGCTCGATCTCACCTTTGATGTGAGGTTGTTTTGGCCCTAAAATGAGGTGTTGAGTCTTCTTTAAATAAGAAATTATGAGTCCCTTTAAAAAGGTGTGACTTTTATGTCCTGGGAAGTGTTAATGTAGGCTCACTCTTGAGAAGTGATGGTATCTATAGCCAATGTCATCAATATGTGCCTATGAATTGTAATAATTTTACTAAATAATGCATGTTTATGAAAGCTAGTGTCATGATAGAAATAGAAATTGTATGAAACTTCCTATTGTTGTGATGACTGTGGTGTGAGCTGCCATTTTTTAATTCATAAGAAAGAGAGCGTAAGCATAATGTTGTTTGGAGTAAAGAAATCCTCCTTAAAATGAATTGACCCTTGTGCATTGCTTTTATGTGAACTCTATTATACCATGTGTGTATGTTGTGACTAAGAGAAGGTAGTTCCTCCTTGAACAAAAGATAAGCATGGTAATGTTATGAATAACCTTGATGGTATTATATCTAAGCTATAATATTGTAGATAACCTATATATTTATGATTGATGTGCGACTAAGTGAATTGTTTGATTTTTCGTGAGTTGGAGTGTAGATTATGCCTATGTGTGCATTTAAGGTCCATTTTATTTCTAACCTTATGATTAGATAATGAGCATGCCTAAAAGTTGGAGAAGGTAGTTCCTCCAAATGGCAATGAGTATAAAGAAGTATGTAAGCATTGAACAAATTGTAAGAGTAACCCATGTTTGATTATGTTGCTTTAGTTGCATAATAGTATGAAGTTGGTGTTTCTTGTAAGTTTAGTGAATTTACTCTTATGTGATAACATTTAGATGATGTGAGCTATTCTATGGTTCATTGAGTCCTTGAAATTGTTTTAAAAGTTCCAAGTGTTATTCAAGGGAGAATGTTCCCAAACGGGGGATATTGTCAAGACCCTCAAAATGAACTAAGGTGTATAGAGCCTCACATGTGCCTTAAAAGGTTATTAAAATGTTAATGAAGTGTTGTATATCTTGTATACTTGATTTTAAGTTGTTTGGAGGTTAATCGTCGAAGAATGACCAATACGTTCGAAAGTTAGTCTTTAGATGTACTAGTGTGTTCTAGTGTGCATTTGTATGTTTTATGTGTTGTTTGGGGGTATACATTGATAGGGGAGGATCCTAGGTTGTACATGGACATATTTAGGTTTGAAACGTCCAGGCATGACTCCCAAAGGACCACCCAAAGGGTCCTTGAGGAGGACCCAAAAGCTGGTAGTACACTGCCTTGACAATGTCCAAATAACGAGTCAAACATTGCCCATTTGACTTGACTACGACCCGTTAATGGGGTAATTTTCTCTACACTTACGTGTGGGAGATTAATCCCTCAAATGTCTCTCTCTGACCAAAATTATGGATGTGTAGGACAGGACGTCGTCCCACTAACGATTTGTCGACTGCCCTCATAGTTTGGAACCTGCATGTTGTCAAGAAATGCTATCATGTTAGGGCTGAGTTGGGAAATTCACATCGCGTCCTAATTAAAACTTGGACGGTTATTTTAGGTACCTATGAGTATTTTAAGTTCATTTATAAACCTAAACTCAATTTAAAACTCATTATTCAAATCTAACCTTTCCCTCTCAAAACAAACTCTCCCAAAACCCCATTGAAGTTCAAGATCAAGAACAAGCTATGGAGGTGGATTTTTGGTGATTTCTTCTAAGATATTTGTGGGGTTCTTCTGTAGAAGGTATGTTAATCCTTCATCCTTAGAGAACCTTTCATCTATGGAAATCTTTCAATGTTTTTTCAAACATGATTCTAAATTCAAATATACTGTCTTTCAATCTAGCCATGGATTCATTGTTAAAGTTATTTTAAAAGCATTCTAATGGTGAATATGTGATTATTAAATGTTTTTAACATGATTTTCAATATAATTCCATGAAAAACCAACGATCTTCTTAACCTCTCAAATTATGATATGTTATAGGTCTTGTAATCTTGATAATATGATGATTAGATTATGTTTAGATTGTAATGAATTACTTAGTTCTATATTCCTTTATGTATATTGATGATGAATTGTTGGGAATTGATTAAGTATGATCACTAGCTTGGAGAATTGGTAAGTAGACCTATTTCCTTTGTTTAGCTAAAGATGGATATTGAATTGTGTTGATTGGTATGGTCCACTTACGGTGGCGGTGTTTACATTCTTGTATATCCTTATATATGATCATCATGGCCTTGAAGGCATTAGATGTAAGATGAATTGATATGATGATTTCATGTTTATGAAGTTGATGGGTGTAACCCTTGATTCTAGTATCATATTCTAAGTGAATTGATGTTATGTGAAGTTGTATGAATAGTCTTCCACACTAGTTGCATGACTTAGTTGTGTGGGTGATGTTGTATAAAAGTGGATGATCATGTTACGGTTAAGTGTGGTCTATATGGCTAATGTTGATAAATACTCTTGTAGCATGACCCCTACCGATGAAATTTGTATATGAATGTTTGAAATAGTATGTTAGCATCCTTCTATTCTAATGTTGAATAGTATGTTAGCATCCTTCTATTCTAATGTTGAATATATTCTTGTCTCCTATGATGTAATGTGAATGTGTCTAGTCTATAGTCCTTATTACTCTATATGTTTATGACGTCAGACTTGAGGATTGTTGTACATGTGTTGTGATCTTTAAAGTCTGGATTCCTCAATACTATGTTATAGCCATAATGTAATCGTGTTGACCAATGTACACAGGCACTTCATGCATATCTATGAAAATGACAGTTCTGGTATGCATCATTACCTATTTCTATGCATGTGAAGTATATGATTAATGAAATTATGAACATGTGTGTCTAGAGGTGTGTATGTGAAATTAGATATCACATATGTATGCACACAAATATGATGTATGCATATAGGCTTTATGATGAAAGGACATTCTCATCTTAGAAACCTTTGAGCTATATGATGTGTGAAGGAGCAAGCTCCTACAACCTTCTTTATGAAATAATGTATTAAAGTCTTAATATGTTTTCAAAATGGAGTTTGAACTTCACATTGAGTGAACATGAAAAATGAGAGCGGGGGCTTCACGTTTAGTAAGTCCGATTTCCCACATGAGAACCTTCACGCTTAGAAAGTCCGGGTTCCCAACATAGATGTTGTCTCATGAGATGGAAACCTCCACGTTAGAAAGTCCATATTTCTAGTAGCAATCTACATGTTCCATAACTACGTGCCCCTGTAGGTTTTAGCTTAGTCGATCAACTAGAATAGATAATATGTTGATGGTCCTACCTTGGCAAGAAGTACCCTCTCTTTTCGGTGTGGGAGTTGAACACCGGATTCGATGTAGTTCATATGGTCTATGTTGGTTATGGGAAATGAACTAAGATAATAATATGAACTCTAATCACAACTCGTTGAGAGAATTACTTAGTACAGGTAGGACTATGGACCCTAACCATGCATTTCGCAATGAACTTCAAGAAAGGATAAGATTATGACCTTTATGAAAGTAAGACTTATGTTATGTATAAATAGTATGAGTCCATGTTAAGTGACTTTTCTATGTCAAGACATGAATTATAATTATGCCTGTGAATTTCACTTGTCGCTTCTAATTGAGTTTATGAGTATATGTGGGGGTATAAGACTCCATGTGTACATTGCACAAGTAAGATTGTGAAGGGGTTGTGAGGGTGGTTTACCTATGATATGAACTAAATGAGTTATGACTAAAGTTGTAGTAAATGCATGAGACGTTATATGATGTTATGAAGTATGTGGCCTTATGTTTAGTGATGAATGAATGTGTTATGACTTGTTGAGTATGATATTTCCTAGTCTAGGGTAACTTCTTAGTATTACTTAGTGAAAGTAATATTAAAGGATGCTGCCTACACCTTGAACTAGTGTGACTTAGGGGTTGTCTTAGGTGATGTTTCCTATGTGAATCTTATGTTTATGAATATGAATATGACCATATGATTATATGTGGTTTTGTTGATGAAGCATATTTATGATAGACCATCTTAGGTGACCTGAAGGTGATACAATTTACTAAGTACACTTGAGGGTTTCTTAAGGAAAGAAGTAAGATAAAGGAGAGGTAATGTGTATGCATTGAATATGCTCAAAATGTGTTAAGTGGTTTTATGTGTTATTATGAATAGTGTACATGTCGACATGACGTATGTGAACTATATTGTGGTTATATTTGCCAATGTTAATGAAGTTTACTAATAAGACATGATGCATGATTTCTAACTAAATGTCCTCGTCAAATGCATGTTTTTTCATAGTTATCATACTTAGTGCATTCTTGTACTAATACCATTCTTCATCTTTTTACAAAATTGTAGGTGGTGAGGGCTAGAAGATGTCTCGTAAATTAAGAGCTTGATTAGATCTCCCAAGTCAAGATAAAGGGGTCCCTATGATCAAGGATTTCCCTGTGTCAACTTCTTACTCCATTTATATAATAGCTTAGCTTACTATTTTTATGTTGTTAAGGGTCGTTTCTCTATTTTTTTATTGCATTGTGTATTAAGTTGTCAAATGAGACTTAGAGTCTAATTGTGTATTATATATATATATATATATATATATATATATATATATATATGAAGTGATGATTCTAGCAAATGATGTGCCATGAAAAGTTATAAATTTTCTGCTTTTTTTTTCTATGAAATGCAATGAAAGATGTCTAAGGGCCTTGTATAAGACCTCTGAGAGGTCAAATATGCCGTGTTATTTCTAGGGGGTGTTCCTTGATCATGACAAACTTAGTATCAGAGCATGAGTTTATAAAAATGGTTTTAGGGTCCAAAGTCTCTTATTGCCATGTCTAGTACAATATTATTCATCGGTGGTGAGTCACAATGAGAGAGCTATAGGATGATAGATTGTGTCGTGTCATAGAACTTAGCTCTATATGATTTCTGTCTTATGTTTTATTATCCGGTGGTCTTTTAGATGTGATATTTTGGAAAGGACGAGTCTCAAAACTTGAGGGAGAAAAGGTGAGTTTTTGATACTTACTATAGTTTTGTGGATTGATGAGTATGTGTGAAGTGATTTTGGGTATTTATTGATGTGATTCCATTTATGGAAATATGTGAATTATAAGATATTATGTTGAGAAGTTATGTATGATAATGGTGATAGCTTGTTAAGAGTTGTTATGTTGGAATGTAGTCCCTCTGGAATGATGGGTTGTTTTATAGTTATGTGTGATGGTATAATGTTATGAGATAGGATTGAATTGTTTTAAAGAAAAGTGGTAAATAGTGAAAAAAGGATGTTGCCATGTTATATATGTGTAATGCTTTATGACTTTCCCCTCGTGTGGATTGTAGTATTGTGTATGGACTTTCTCCTAAAGAGGGAAGAGGGGTGATGAACCTTGTAAGGTGATTGTGAAGTATGCTATTAAATGGGAGGACCCTTATGACTAGTTGGTTAGTTCCCTTATGAACCTATTCTAAGAGTGGGAAAAAGGGAGAAAGGGTTTTATTTCATGATTTGGGATTATGTTTTTTCCCTAAAGTGACTTAGAGGGTAGTATGTACCCCTTAATTCTTAAATAGAAGAAGAGAATTTATGTTGACCTACTTTAAAATGGTTAGTTGTCTCTTAAGTTTGATCTTAAGTATGGTCATTTTAGGAAGTGCATATTGTGCCTAGGCTTGATTTTTTGGAAGGTTTCACCAAAGGTGATGATCCTTGTAGGCTTGAATCCGGAACTACTTACCTTGTTATGACTTGGAAGAAGAATGTGATGAGATATGGAATTACCCTTGGTATTAATGGTGTATTAAGGCCTCTTGTGGTTGGGTAGCATGACCTAACTTGAATGTTATGAGTTTTCTTTGGTGTTAGACTTAGAGGAATGATGATGCTTGAGGAGTACTTCTTGATGGTTGAGTTAGTAAGCTCCTTGGGATGAGGTTAGGAGTGGGAAACCTCAACGATGTCAAACCTTATTATGTGAGAAGTATGTAGATTTGGACTTGACTTGACTTTACCTTGGTCGTTTAGGACATGATATGGTTAGGCTTACCCCAAGTGGGGGATGATTTGCCTAGATGTTAGGGTTATGAATGCGCTTAATGTCTCTATATTGAGTTCCCTTAAATTTCCCTAGGTTAAGAATCCCTTTGAATGATGAATATGGAGTGGACTAAGCTAGCTACTCATTCGTAGTCTCTTGAATTTATCACCTAGCGGAGTGTGAGTGAATTGCTAGTGGGAAATGGTTTCTTCTTGGGAAATAGAAGGGGGTAATGTTAAAAAAGGTTAGCATAAGCGTTATCCGAAGAGAATAATGTATGCTTGACTAGAAGGATTGGAAAGTCCAAGTTCTCTTGGATGAGATATGTTTCTATTAAATGTGTTTACCCTAAGTGGAGGATGATAATGTGAGTAGTAAGGTGGTAGATATCCCTATCTTTTCCTTCTATTCCTACTAAAGCTTGAAACCAAAGAGTTTCTAGTAGCTTGTTTATGATGGGAGTTTTTGCGTATGAGTATAATTTGCATGTTCTCCATATTTTATGCATGTGTTAAATCAAACTATATAATGCATGTTATGAAAGGTCATTAATGCATGAAAAATGGATTTTGATCAAATTGCAGTTGCTCATGTTGTTGTTCATCTTGATATGGTAAATGTGCATTTAACTTCATGAGGTGGCTAGATGAACATGCTTGATGTCACCTTTGATGTGAGGATGTTTTGGCCCTAAAATGAGGTATTGAGTCTTCTTTAAATAAGAAATTATGAGTCCCTTTAAAAATGTGTGACTTTTTATGACTTGGGAAGTGTTAATTTAGGCTCACTCTCGATAAGTGATGGTATGTCTAGCGTATGTCATCAACATGTGCCTATGAGTTGTAACAATTTTACTAAATGATGCATGTTTATAAAAGCTAGTTCACGCTAGAAATTGCAATTTTATGAAATACCTTCCTATTGTTGTGATGTGTGTGGTGTGAGCTGCCATTTTTGACTTCATAAGAAAGAGAGCATGAGCATAATGTGGTTTGGAGTAATGAAATCCTCCTTAAAATGAATTGACCCTTGTGCATTGCTTTTATGTGAACTCTATTATACCACGTGTGTATGTTATGACTAAGAGAAGGTAGTTCCTCATTGAACAAAAGATCAGCATGGTAATATTATGAATGACCTTGATAGTATTATGTCTAAGCTATAAGATTGTAGTTAACCTACATGATTCATGATTTGTGTGTGACTAAGTGAATTGTTTGATTTCTCGTGAGTTGGAGTGTAGATTAGCCTACGTGTGCATTTCAGATTCATTGTATTTCTAAACTTATGATGAGATAATGAGCATGCCTAAAAGTTGGAGAAGGTAGTTCCTCCAAATGGCAATGAGTATAGAGAAGTATGTAATTATCGAAGAAATTGTAAGAGTAACCCATGTTTGATTATATCGTTTTAGTATCATAATAGTATGAAGTTGGTGTTCCTTGAAAGTTTGGATTAACTCTTATGTGATTAAATTGTATATGATGTGATCTACTCTATGTTTCACTGAGTCCTTCAAAGTGTTTTAAAATTTCCAAGTGTCATTCGAGGATGAATGTTCTGAAGTGGCGGATATTTTAAGACCCTCAAAATGAACAAAGGTGTCTAGATACTCATATGTTCTTTAAAAGGTTATTAACATGTTAAAGAAGTGTTTTAGATCTTGTATACTTTATTTGAAGTGGTTTGGAGGTCAATCGTCCAAGAACGACCAAGACATTCGAAAGTTAGTCTTTAGATCTACTAGAATGTTCTAGTGTGACTTTATACGTTTTATGTGTTCTTTGGGGTCTAAATTGATAGATGAGGATCCTAAATTCTTCATTTATGTATTTAGGTCTGAAACGTCTAGTCACGACTTTCGAAGGAACACCCAAAGGGTCCTTGATGAAGACCTAAATGATGGCAATACACTGCCTTGACAGTGTCCAAACGATGAGTCTAACAAAACCCCTTTGACCTGACTACGCCCTGTCGATGGGGTACGTTGCTCTACACTTAGGTGTCGGATATTAAGCCCCTAAATTTCCCTCTCTGACCAAAATAATGAAGGTGCAATAGAGGCCGTCGTCCCACCAACGGTTTGTCGACTGCCCTCATAGGTTGGAACCTGCATGTAGATAATAAACGCTACCATGTTAGGGGTGAATTGGGAAATTCACCCCACTTCCTAATTAAAACATGGATGGATATTTTAGGTATATATGGGTATTTTAAGGTCTTTTATAAACCTAAACTCCACTTTAGAAGTCATTCTTCAAATCTAACATTTCCCTCTCAAAACAAACTCACCCAAAACCCCATTGAAGACCAAGCTTAAGAACAAGCTATAGAGGTGGATTCTTGTGCTTTCTTCTTACATTTTCGTGGGATTCCTAGTATAAGGTATTTTAATACTTCATCCTTAGGTAACCTTTCATCTAAGGATTTCTTTCAAAGCTTTTTCGAACATGACTCTAAAGTTAAAAATCCTATCATTCAATCTAGCCATGGGTTCATTGTTAAAGTGATTTAAAATCATTATAATGGTGAACATGTGATTAATCAATGGTTTTAATATTATTTTCAATCTAATTCCATGATGAACCCATGATCTCCTTCTCAAATTATGATATGTTATGGGTATTAAGATCTTGATAAGATGATAATTAGATTATGTTTAGATTATAATGAATTGCTTAATTCTATATTCCTTTATGTAAATTGATGTCTAATTTTTGGGTATTGATCAAGGATGATCATAAGCTTAGAGATTTGGTAAGTAGACTTATTTCCTTTCTTTACAAAAGATGGATATTGAATTGTGTTGATAGGTTTGTTCCACTTATGGTGGCGGTGTTTACATACTTGTATATACTGATATATGATTATCATGGCCTTGAAGACATTAGATTCAAGATGAATTTATATGATGATTTCATGTTTATGAAGTTGATGGGTGTAACCGTTGATTCTAGTATCATGTTCTAAGTGAATTGATGTTATGTGAAGTTGTATGTATAGTCCTCCACACTAGTTGCACGGCCTAGGTGTGTGGATGATGTTGTATATATGTGGATGATCATTTTAGGGTTAGGTGTGTCCTATAACTATTAATGATGTCTACTCTTGTAGCATGACCCCTACCTATGAAATCCCTATATGAATGTGTGATTATAGTATGCTAGGAGCCTTCTATTCTAATGTTGAATATATTTTTGTCTCCTATGATGTATGTGAGTGTGTGTAGTTTATAGTCCTTAATACTCTATATATGTATGACTGGTGACTTGAGGAATGTTGTGTATGTGTTGTGATATTTAGAGGGTAGCTTTCTCAGTACTATGTTATAGCCATTATGTGATCTTCTTGACCAATGTACACACACTTCATGCATATCTATGAATAGGGTAGATTCATGATATTTAACGAAAGGATAGTTCTCCTCTGCATCATTACCTATTTGTGCGCATGTGAAGTATATGATTAATGAAGTTATGAACATGTGTATCTAGAGGTGTTTATGTGAAGGTAGATCTCACATATGTATGCGCACACACATGATGTTGAATGTTGGTTCTGTGATGAAAGGACATTCCCATCTTAGAAACCTTTGAGTTATATGATGTATAAAGGAGCAAGCTCTTAAAGCCTTCTTTATAAACTTATGTATGAAAGGCTTAAATATGTTTTAAAAGGGAATTTGAGCTTAAAATTGAGGGAACATGACAAATGAGAGTGGGGACTTCAGGTTTAGTAAGTTTGGTTTCCCACAAGAGAACCTTCACATTTAGCAAGACCAGGTTCCCAACATAGATATTGTCTCATGAGATAGAAACCTCCACATTATCAAGTCAAGGATTCTAGTAACAATCTCCATGTTCCATAACTACATGCACCCATTGGTATTAGCTTAGTGAATCCACTAGAATAACTAATATGAACACCGAATTCCATGTAAGTCACATGGTCTATGTTGATTATGGCTATGTCTCCCCGAAGTAAGAAATAAACTAATCTCTTCATTGGTCTATATGACTCATTCTTTTTATTAACCAGCATTGTATTACCTCAATTTAAACACATCAAGATGTTTAACCCGATTTCTCTTTTTCAATGATCCTTAAATTTATTTTCTTTGAGAAACTTTTTTCTGACTCATAAAACAAGTCATAATTTGATAGTGGAACTCATTTCTTCACGTTTTCCAACATAAGAAGCAATTGCTCGTGTGATAGAGACAGTGATGCTACTTATTCGAAACAGTTTACTTCTTTTAAAATATCACATGCATACTACATCTAAACATAAATTCTATAGTTTTATATAGAGGAGAATATTATAAAAATCAAGTCATTTTAAAATACTGAAATATCATCATACTCTACGTAAACCTAGAGCCTTAACATGTTTCTCAAACAAGTTTCTAGAGATGGCATTCGTAAAAGGATCATCTATCATTTCATGTGTAATAATGTATTGCAAAGTTATTTGTCCACTTGCCATTACGTCTGTCACAAAATTATACTTGATGTCGATGTGTTTGGTCTTGCTGTGATTCTTAGGATCCTTTGTGTATGTGATAGCTGCTTGACTATGACATTATAGAATCATGAGACCCTTAGAATTCTTTGCAGTACTCAAATGCTCAAAGAATCTCTTTAACCAAACTTCTTGTACTGTAGTTGCCAAGCCACAAATTCAGATTCCATTGTTGAAAGAGTTGTGCAAGTTTGCTTCTTACTTTTCCATGAAATGGCACCACCATTTAGTAAGAAAGCATAATCGGATGTTGATTTTCTATCATCCCAATCCCTAGCCCAAGCATCCTATGTATAATCTCTTATGAATAAATCAAATCTATTATTACACAGTGTAAGATCTGTAGTTCCCTTCAGTTTCTTTTCCTTTTTTGTTTTTGAACACATTTCATGGCTTAAAATTTCACCCCTTGCTATAGGAGTATCTATAGATTTGCAACTATTCATTAAAAAATGTTCCAGTATTTTCTTTATATAAGTTTCTTGAGATAAACTCAAAATTTTCTTGGAATGATTTATTTGGATCTTAACACCCAATATGTAGTTTAATTCACCCAAATCTTTCATATCAAATGATTTTGACAGCCATGACTTGACAGTTTTCACATACTCCAAATTATTTCCAACTAATAAAATATCATCTAAATAAACAGAAAGAATTACAAAATTTTCATTGGACTTTTTCACTTAGATACAATGGTCTTCGTCGATCATGATCAAATCAAATGTCATTACCTCTTTATGAAATCTTAGATACCACTGCCTTGAAGATCGCTTTAGGTCATAACTTGATCTTCTCAATTTACATACTTTTTTTCTTGACCTTTTACAATGAAACCTACTGGTTGTTCCATGTGGATTTACTCGTTTAATTCTCTATTGAGAAAAGCGGTCTTCACGTCCATTTGGTGTAATTCTAGATCTAAACGTACAACAATAGCTAAAAGTAATCATATGGAAGTAAACTTCACAACTGGTGAAAAAGTTTCCCCGTAGTTTATTCCAACTTCCTGAGTAAAACCTTTTGCCACCAACCAATCGTGCTTTGTGACACTCTATTTACTCATCTTATTTACGTTTAATTTTGAGAATTCATTTACTCCCAATAGCTTTACGTTCTTTAGGAAGGCCAACTAGATTCCAGACTTTGTTGGTTTTGATGGACTTTAAATTCTTCTTTCATCGCTTTTAACCATTCATCCCTTTCAGGGCTACATAAATCCCCTGCTACAGAATCAGGTTCATCCAATTGTGTAGGAGATACCAGTAAAACATAATCCTCAATATCATAAGATTGGTTAGGCACACCTTTTCATGTAATCTTACATATTTTAAGTTCAGATTCCTCTGTAGGATTTTGGGATTCATAACTCCCACTTGGACCAGGATCATTTCTATTGAATTATCAAGTATGTTTGACAACATTATCTGATCTTCTGAATTCAACATTTCGTACAAAGGCTCAACTTCATCTACTTCAGCGTTTTTAGGAAATTCATTTTCTAAAATCTGACATCCCTTGATACAATTTCAGTGATACTTCCATCCTCCAGTTCATCGATGAATACATACCCTTTGGAGCGTTTGGATTACCTTACAAAGATCCATTTATTTCCTTTTAGACTTAGTTTATCAAGCCCAAAAAATGATCTTTAATGTATGTTGCACAACCCCATGGTCGTAGATCTTTCAGGTTTGTTTTATGACCAGTCCAAAGTTTATAAGGAGTGGAAGACACTGATTTAGAAAGCACTTTGTTCAATATGTAAGCCACGGTCAATAATGCATCTCCCCATAAAGAGTATGACAAATTTTCCAGTGCAATCATTGATTTGTCACGTCTAATAATGTCATTTGCCTTCTATCATCTACACCATTTTATTGAGGTATATAAGGAGTAGTTAACTGCCTGACAATATCCTTTTCAGTACATAATTCTTCAAATTATTTTGACAAATATTCACGTCCTCGATCGGTTCTTAAAGATTTTATGTTTTTATCTAATTGATTTTCAATTTTATTCATATACCTTTTAAAGCACTCAAGTGCTTCAAATTTATGAAAAAGCAAATAGACATAACCAAAGCGCGTGAAATCATCAATAAATGTAATGAAGTATGTAGCACCAGACCATGCCCTTACATTCATTTGAACACAAATATCATAATGAATTAATTGAACTGGAAACTCAACTCTCTTAGCCCTCCTAAATGGTTTACGCGTAATCTTTCAGCAGGACAATTTTCACAAGTTGACATTTCAATTTTGTTAAAAGAACTAAATGCCATTCTTTCGCCAACCTATTCATTCGATCTTGCCCTATGTGATCTAATCTAGCATTCATGTAATAACATCGACATCATTGTTACTTGAATAACATACCATTACACAACGGTCAACATAATAGTCATAAGTGGAAGAATTACAATCTAATATGATAAAACAGTCATAACGAAGTCCAAAACCATATAAAACACTATCTAGAGTTATTCTAACACCATTATGACTAAAAATAAATCAAATCTAATGTCTAAAAGGTCAGACATAAACACTAAGTTTTGTCGAATCTCTGGAGTATATAGGATGTCATGCAACATCTAAGAACATCCACTAGGCAAGTCCACTTTGCAACTGCCTATACCTTTTACTTCAAGTCTAGCATTATTTCCTAAGTAGATCCAACTTGATTTTGATGAAACTCGACAAAACTCCACAAACACCTCTTTATCTTGACTCACGTGATCGGTGGATCTTGAGTCTACAATCCACAGAGGATAAAATTCAGTTAGTAAAGAAGTGCTAGAAACATATGTAACACTTAGAGATGCATTTAGAAATACTAAATTTTTGGGCTCGGTACATCACGAGTAAAATGTCCCACCATTTCGAAATTGTAGCACTTCATTTTGCTCTTCTCTATCTTCTTGCAAAACTGTTTCCCTTTCTTAGAATTTGCCTTCTTTTTTTTTCCTTAGAGGTTCCTTCTCCAATCTCTTTGTCTTTCTCATTCTTTTCCAATTTTTCTTGCACTTGAAGCCTGAAGATTTTGCACCACTTGACCCTGCCACAAAGGCATTAGAAGCAACTTTAGCAGCACCAAAGCGCTCATCTTCAAGTTCAACATGACGTGCAATATCGGAAATTTTTTTTGATGCTATCATTATGGGTCAAGTTAATTTTTAAATATTCCCAATTATTGGGAAGAAACAGAATTACTGCCTGAACTTGTTGATCATTTGAAAGAACATGGACATCACTCTTGAGTTGATTTATCATATTTATATATCACCCTAAGGTGTTTGATATTTTGATCATGACGCTTTTTGTAAGTGCCAAATTTGATAGTCAACTGTTGGAGGCGGGTTACAAACGTACCCCCATACGTTCCTCCCAAATGTGCCCACATAGCATGAGCAGTAGGGAATTCCTCACTTCATGTATGAGGTCATCAACTACAAAAATAACTATTATTCTACTTGTAATGGAGTTAGAATTTTTTCAGGTTTTGTGAGCTTCAAGATTCCTTCTGTGTTGTGCAGTATCACCCTCTTCTGGTTGATTCAAAACATGATTTATACCTTCCAAAGCATTTTGCTCTTCCAATACATAACATATTTTACGACTCCAAATGTCGTAGTTATCACTGTTAAGTTTTTCACCTTTGTTTAAGTCAGCAATGATACTTTTATCTCATGTTTGTTATTGACATATAATTAGGAAAGAATTTTAACAATTATGCATGTGACATACACATTTCAAGCAAATTAATTCTCGCAATGGGTTCACATTTAAATGTAAATTCGAAAAATACATAACCATCCAACCATCATCTACAAACTAAACATTTAACCAAAATATGAAACCAACTTCTTAAAAGTCATACTAATATATTGAATACTTTTAATGACAAGGTTTTTTATGTATAATAATATAATATGAGGAAAATAACATATTCATATCTTGAAATACAATTAAGCAATGAAATTTACAAGTAATTCAAAGAATAAAATTCTCCCACAAGTATTCAAGATAATAACCAAACCCTAAAAGGCTAACGGGGCTGCATGTCATGATAAATATCAGTCAATCTACTATCCCAAGGTTCACGGAGAGCGTCTGTTAAATAAGTTATGGCTCTCCAATCTGAAATTTTCTTATAATCAATCACTTCAGTCCATCTTTTTTTTTTTAAAAAAAGTAAATAAAAATCACGTGCTAACATAATAGGGGACAACTTCAATGACTCAAACTCTTTAAATGTTCTCTCTTTTTCCCTTCGAATGACCTTTAGGTTCCTTGAGAGATTTTGTGTCGCCCTTGGGACACCAATCTGTATGATTTCATGCCCTCAGAAACACGTCTTATGGCGGCTTGCTCTCCTACCTTGTCTCTTTGCTCGACTTTGAGAACGCCCACTTGGAGTAATTTGAATTTATTCCCGTTCAACCATTTTTGAAATAGGAACAAAACGAAATATGGCTAATATCATTTAATGCAACAACATATATTACAAATTTCTTGTAGAAGATAAGGAATTATTTAAGGAACTCAAGAACTAAGAGAATTTATCAAGGCCAATTCTAACACTCATAACTAAAATCTTAATCTTGTCATTATTCTTTTATTAAATTAAAAAGATAACTCATCGGAAAAATAAAAGTAAAGTAACCCTCAATCTGATCTGACCATTTGAATAAACTTATGTTAAAGTAAATAAAATAAATACTTTAGCAATATAAAATTGTATTATACTTCCTTTTCAAAGAAAATAACACTCTATGATTTCAAAGAAAAAGGTATAGTATTTTATTAAAATAAAATATGTGTACTCATTAAAAAAAATAGGATTGTTTGTTTTTTTAATTACTTGAAAGAAGAACAAAAAACAAAATTTTCCTCATTTGACAGGTTTTTCCTTTTCAATTGGGGACCCTCTTTATATTTTTTAAATTATTTTTAATCCTTAACAAGAAAAGGCAAAACAATGGGAAAAAAATAAACAAAAATTCCACCACTCACACGAGTAAATGGGAAAAACAAACAAAAGAAACTTATTCAGTGTTAATAAATAAAGAGATAAAAAGATTCTTCTAATTATACTAAAACTCAAAAAATGATTCTCAACAAAAAAAAAAAGCACCATTTTTTCATTATTTTCTTCATAAATTTCTAGCACTCAAGATACCTATCTTACACTCATTATTTTCTTCTCATATTTATACTCATAACAGATCTTCAAGGAAAAATCAAAGAAACTTTTCAAATTCCTGGTCGAATTCAAGGTATTTATGTGTTATTTTCGATCTCAGATTAGATGGAATAAAATATGAGATTGAATTTTATGTTGAGCATAATCTTGCCAGTTTATATCAGGTTAGTATCTACTAAAATTCATTAGCAGGAAAAATAATAGATTACACACTGATTTTTTTCATATACACCCAAACAATAATCAGTGTTATGCTTCAACGAATTACTATCAAAATAATGAAGTAATTAGTCTGACTTTGATGCCAATGTAATATTTGTATGTAAACAAGATACTATTTAAAATTTGTGTACCTTATTGCAGTGGATTAAATCACGAACTTGAAGTATTGCTCCAAATCCTTTCTTCGAATCACTAGGAAACAAAGACAGTGTTTCACAAACTAAATGTTTTTTTGTTGTGTCTTCAATCCAAGTCTTTTTGAGTTTTTGTTGTTCTTCTTATTCCAGCTGTCTTAAGCATAAATTATTTTTTTTAAAAAAAAATTAATTTAAAAAGGAGAGCACATTAACTTTGGAATAGTTACTATGTAACTTTTTCCACCGCTTTTAAAATTAATATTTATCTTTTTTCTTCTTCTTTTTTATTCAGAAAAAAATAATCTTGGGTTAGATCGGGTCGGGTCAATCCACATGGGCGACCCAAATCCAAAACTTACAGAAAATGACTTAACAGGGAGAAAGACATTAATGAAAAGACAAATTTACACTAAATTCGATAATGTAAACAAACACATTAACTGAAATAAATTAAGATTGGAAATGAATTTTATCTTTCTCGGAGTATCCAACTAGGACGATGAGCTTGACCACGAAGAAACTTTCACCACCACACAAGTGAGATTCCTATGAAACCATTTGAGGCATGTATTAGAGGATAAATTTGTAATAGAGGGTATTTTTTTTATCTCAAAATGTAATGGAGGGTATGAGTGGTCTATTTTGCATAGTTTAAGAGCAATTTTGACCCTTTTTCATTTTTGTTTGAACTAACCCCTCTCCAAAGAGTGAACCAAGGGGATATATGTAGAAGGAAATTTGGATCGATTTGGGGGGAAACCAGTAAGAATGAATTCTAATTTGAAAATTCAAAAATTTATTTGCTCTTGTCAATGAAATAGTGGAAAAGAATAACAAACTCAGAAAAAGGGGAAAAGGGAATGACCATGTGATCGATCTAGACCACTAGGTTATGAATTCTACAGTGTAGTTGGGAGAGATCTCCAGGTTTGCATCACGATCACCACTGAAATTTCATCTTGTTCCTCGTTGATAGAAGAAGAAGAGAACGAGTGTGGGGTCGGGTCGTTTTGTACTGAGCATGTACGTAATGTTTGGGATGGGCTGATAATTATTTGGAATTGAGAATGGGCTGAAGTGTTGGATGAAGAGTTGGTGTTGTATGCGTACCGTAATGTATTGTCGGAAAAGGAAATGGGCTGAGAATTATTTGGAATTGAGAATGGGCTGAAGTGTTGGATGAAGAGTTGGTGTTGTATGTGTACTGTAATGTATTGTAGAAAAAGGAAATGGGCTGAGAATTTGGAATGTTGGGCATCTTATTGTTGGAAAAAGGCCTAACGTTGGCTTGAAATATTTGAAGTAATTGGTCAGGAAATTAATAAAAAGGTCAAAGGATTGCAAACATAGCCTAACTAAATTGAGAAGTTTGTCAAATTGAATTTAATTAGCAAATTCGACTAAAACTTAAATAAGACAAATTAATATTAATTAATTAACAAGCTTCTTAATCTTAACAAAATAAAATAATCAACTTAATTAAAAAACTATTTATTTCAAAAAAATATATAAACACTATTATATAATTAAAATTATTAACCAAAAATTTAAAATATAAAATCTTTTAAAGATGATTTTTGATATTCATAAAATACATTAATTATATGCATGATTGCTTAAAACATGTATATTTTTTTAAAAAATAAAAGTGACGAAACCTTTTAAAATAACTGGCAAACTACATTTATTTATTTATTTTTATTTTTAAAATTTTTTGTAAAACTAATTATTTTAAAATTTTTAAATTGAAGAAGCCTTTTGATTAATTTATATTGTGGAGGGCCAAATTGGGTGTCAACAGTCACGCCCCCGAGCCTACACCCTAGTCGAGACTGGCACTCGAGAACAATTGCTGGCCCCAAGCGAATACTTAGCCTTAACTATTAGTGGAAGACTTACTCGTGATAAAAGTATTTTAAAAAGTAAACTGAAATCTCAATTGATAACTTAGAATGTATATGAAAACGTTCACTAGACAAAAATATATTGAAGTCTCAAACATCAAAACAGGAATGGAAAGACTCAAGAAATAACATCAACTAATTGTCTATGAAGCCTCTAAAAATTGAGATGGACGTTGGTACAACACATACGGCATCCTAATGGACTAAAATGATAAGGTAATAAAAAGGGGTCCTCCGAAATCAAAGAGGCTCACCAAAAACTCTAAAGCTCAACTAGAATCAACGATGCACTCAATATTGATCTTGGTTACATGTAGCCGCATTATAAAAACGTGCAGGCCAAATTGCATCAGTATATTAAATGTATGAGCATGCGAGAGAAATTATAAAACAAGACATAAGCTTGAAAGAAACCGAAAGAACATACTTGGTCTCAACTTAACTCATTTCAATATATGCAATAATATGAATGCAGTATAAAGAAAAGCTTTTAAAACATGGTTAATAATTTTGTGCATGGAGAGATACAGTACTAATTCAATTTGTATGTAAACATACCATATAAACTCCGCTTGTATATAAAAATACAATTAACAATCTATATATTAGAATACAAAATCTTCTGTGGGAGTTTCCATAACAGACAACCATCACTTAAGAGCTATGTGATGATACAACATTGTGTCTCACGCTGCCAGGGTCGTCCTATACCTTTATAGGGGTATAAACCTAACTACTAAATGGATCCATTAATCTAGGCTAAAAAAAACTAAGGAATCATCTAAAAAGTATGCCGCTTTTCTATCCATTATGGCTACATGATTGAAGAGGGGGGTTGTGAATTGTCTGAGCTCTCTCCTATATCGGTGCTCAATACTACTCCCAAAAATATACTTTCTCATATGTTTAAAAACATAAATCTTTCTTTGATTTGAGATAATTGCTCAGGAACTAGCCCAAAGGCTTTCATAGAAATTAGTGTTTCCTCTCTTGCTTAATTGTGAAAGCATTTACTATTGAAACTAGCTCACGGGCTCTTTTAGAAATTGGTGTTTCCTTTCACAATTACTCTTTCGAAATATATAATCCACATAAAATCTTCTGAAAAAATGAACTTCACTCTTTACTTTTTACTCAAGTCTTAAAATAAATCTAAAGTGTTTTCAAAAGACTTTTGAAAGGACTCTAAGAACTCTCTAGACTTGGCTTTCAACCTTCCATGAGTTTGAAATTTATTTATTTAAGGTTGTGATTTGTGATAGGTTGTGATGTTTAGAAGTGTTTTAGATAGTTAACATGAGAAACAGTCAAGAAATCATTGTCTCAAAGTGTGTCCGTGACGCATAGATACATTATAATATTTGGTCACGAAATAAATTTTGAGGCAGAAGGGTCCGTGACCTCTCCGGATTCCTTATGTAAAGAGATTATGAATATGTTCTCTGATTTTTGGTGGGGGCATGATAAGGATAAAAGAAAGATGCACATTTGAAAATGGGAGAATCTATGTTTAGCTTGGTTTAAAGGGGGAATAGGCTTTAGAGATTTAAATTTGTTTAATCAAGCGTTGTTGGCAATACTTGCTTGGCGAATTTTAAATGAAAAATAGTATTTACTTGTTAGAATCCTGAAGAGTAAA
Source organism: Solanum corneliomulleri (assembly GCA_027704805.1). Taxonomy (NCBI): domain Eukaryota; kingdom Viridiplantae; phylum Streptophyta; class Magnoliopsida; order Solanales; family Solanaceae; genus Solanum; species Solanum corneliomulleri. The sequence goes on along the minus strand of JAKWIY010003054.1, from coordinate 8,273,949 downwards.
TATTTTTGACATACTTCCTTCCTTAAAGCGACTTGTTAATCTAATAGTTCTTGGATATGGAAAAGCATTATTTGGGGTAGAGATATCTTACAAAAGAGAATTAGATGGAGGGTAGGCTCTGGAGATTGTATTAAAGTGTGGACAGATCCTTCGATTCCTAACTCTAGTGGATTTAAACCTAGTCAGATGCTCGTTCAAATAGATGTCGAGTTGAGAGTGAAAGATATTATAGAGGAAAATACACATACATGGAAATTGGATGATCTTCAGAAGTAACTCTGCCCAAATGATTTCCATACAATAGTCTCTATACCTATTTCAACAGCAGGCTCTTCCGATAAGATTGTTTGGCACCATGATATACCGTGATTTCACGGTATTTTTAATACTCTTTCCTTATGTTTAGTGTGTCCAAAAGCCTTTTGTACTAATTTTCATGTAAGTTTCTCTTTATTTGCAAGAAATGTGTCTAAAAGATGATTGCGGAGGTTTTTGAGCAAGAAATACATAAAAGTACCCCCTACGGAGCTTGTGACAGTCCGTCATTCTAGTGAAGGTTCGTAGGTGGTATCGTAGTGCTGCTGCTGAAGGAAGATGGGGAATTCTGACCAAGTGTGGGGTTACGGAGTACGTGATGGACCATCGTATCCATGACGGTCCATCCTGCTGGTTCGTCATGAAGATCAGAGAAGTAGTCCAGTACCCAAATTTCAAGAGTTCAAGTGTTTTGGAACGGAGACCCTCGACAGACCATTGTGCCTGTGACGATCCGTCATACCTGCCGTTGAGGGTAATGAAGAGAGCAGCAGAAGAAATTGCACAAGTATGGGACGACGGAGTCCATGAAGGTCCGTTGTGACTATGACGATCCATCGCAATATCCGTCGATCCAGCCGCATTTTGACAGATTTCTAGCAAATAGCGACCTTATTTAATTAGGGTTTTTTTTATAAATAATTCGAAAAACCTCGTTTTTGAGGTTAGACTCTTGATTATTTTTTAGACTCTTTGTGAGATTCTTGATTATTTTGAGATGTTTGAATATTTTGAGACTTTTTTAATTGATTGTTGGTGACTTTTGTTGATTAATCAAGTGAACGTTCGGATTTTACTCTTTCTCATTGAAGTAAGTGCATAAATTCTTATATCATATATTTGAATATTGTGATTATGACTATGGGTAACTAAACTCCATAACTAGGGTTGTGGGAACCATAGGCGAATAATGAGGTAAAACCTAACTAAAATAACAATTCTAGAATAGTGTCTTGCATGTATTGATAATTCTTTCACTTAGAAGTCTTTTTAACGGATGACCGACGTTAGAACTCGCCTTAATGCTACTTGCCGGACCAAGGAAATAGATAATAGGAAAAGAATTATTAACATAGTTTTAGTGTATACTATCTAATAGGCTAGTATTGATTGGTACAAGGTAATAACTTAGTCAAATATCGAATACAATGCTTAATATGAGGTAAAGATAAGGGTTAGTATAGCAACACCCATAGCTGGACCAAGGTTCAGAGTGAAATTTCTAGATGCCGGACGAAAGATTTAGAAATACATAACTTATCACTTTACATGCAAGATACTAGGAAAGAATTGTTATAGTTAGAATTATCAAGTTATGAACCTGTGGGGAACACGTAAACCCTAGTTATTTTATTAATTGATTAAACTCCAATATTTGAAGCTGTTAGTTGTCTCCTTCAATTTCGCTAGTTATTTCATTTTTTTAGAAATAGAAAACCCCCTTTTATCATTTTTGCTTTCCAAGGAAGTAATTGAGTGAACAATAGTAATAATAGATTGAAGTTAAGTCTAAACTATTTTCCTCGTGGGAACGATCCCAACCTCACTAGTTGGGTTATTTACTTGACACGACCGCTTTACTTCTTATTTGAGAAGTAAGTTTGAGTGTATCACACCATACCAAGTCTGGGAAGTATGAGGTTAAATCAAGATACCACTTAGTGAGGGAAATGATTAGGTGTGAACAAGTGAGTAATGAGAGAGCCCAATCTAGTAATCAACCTTTCTCAAAAGAATTCTGAAATTTTTTATGGTCTATGAATATTATAAACAAGTATAAACACTTTATTCGGAATGCATTTTGAATGTTTTACCGGTCAACCTCATAATTGCTAGGAGACTGAGGCATATTTGTGGAGTGTGTAAGGGTTGTGGACCTGAGAATGAAATTATTGATCACATGTTGTTGAGGTGTCCCAATGCTCAATTAGTTTGGAAAATTTGCCCCCATTAATTGGCCTAACTTAGAATATATAGTGGATTTTTCTGGTTGGTGGAATGATCTTTTTACAAATGTTAAAAATTATCCTGACTCTATAGAGATGATTAAGTTAAGTATTTCCATTATGTGGCAAATTTGGAAGACTAGAAACTCAAAGAGTTTCAATGGAAAAGTGGTTGATCCTAAGGATATTGTTAACAAAGCTCTTTTTTATTTTCATGAGTATGAAAGCTATTTGATCCCTCCATCTCCCCCTAGAGTTCTACATTCTTGTAATGATGATAGAAATCTAACTATGGCACAAGATGGTATTGTTGTGTTTGCAGATGCTAGTGTACATAAGGAAAAGAAGACTGCAAACATTGGTGTAGCGGCTATGGATAGCTATGGTAACCTGCTTCATGCTTTTGGCACCCCGATTCAATACGTTGGGAAATCCATCACTGCTGAAGCGATTGCGATTAGTATGGCGATGGAGAATGCTAGAGAAAAGGGGTGGACAAAGGTTCAAATCTTGTTAGTGTCACGACCCAAAATCGAGTCGCGAGTGACACCCACACTTACCCTCCTATGTGAGCGAACCAACCAATACAAAACCCCAACATTTTAATACAATATCAACAAAAGTAATGCGGAAGACTTAAACTCATTAATGAAAAACAATTCCATAACTATTATTATCCCCAAAATCTGGAAGTCATCATCACAAGAACATCTAAATATCAAATTACTAAACTAAGAGTATTCTAAGAAGCTAAAATAAATAAAAGCTAGTCCATGCTGGAACTTCAAGGCATCAAGACATGAAGAAGAAGATCCAGTCCAAGCTAGAAGCATTAGCTCACCCTGAATTCCGGTGTAATGAAGACTGGCTAGAGTTGCGGTTGATTTGAAGACGACGGCACGTTTGCTGCACTCCACAAATAACAAAGAAAGAAACATACAAGTAGGGATCAGTACAAAACACAAGTACTGAGTAGGTATCATCGGCCAACTCAAAATAGAAAACAGTTTATAGCAGATAACATCATAAAATCAACTATAATACTAAATTTGTAGCAATATCAATTATCATAACCCTTGGTCACAACACCAAGCACATCAATGAGGACTCACGCCTCCCCATCATACTCATTTGGGAATTAGGTTCATTAAATCAAGTATATTAACATCTTTCAAGATTCATTATCTTTATTTCTCTCATGTCGGTACGTGACACTCCGCTCCATATACTATCCTAGTGTCGGAACGTGACACTCCGATCCATATTCTATCCTGGTACCGGAACGTGGCACTCCGATCCTCATTCTATCCTGGTACCGGAACGTGGCACCCGATCCATATACTATCCTGGTGTCGGAACGTGACACTCCGATCCTCATTCTATCCTGGTACCGGAACGTGGCACCCGATCCATATTCTATCCTGGTGTCGGAACGTGACACTCCGATCCTCATATACTATCCTGGTACCGGAACGTGGCACCCGATCCTCTATTTCTATCCTGGTACCAGAACGTGGCACCCGATCCCCTAATCTTACTACTTTCGTTCATCAAGCCTTCTTTTATACCAAGGCATCATCATTAACAAAGTAGATTAGGGTTTCTTTCAAGATTTAGGATGCGATAGCTTCATCATACTTATTTTATCACAATTATATAATCGCATTCATGCAAGCATACAATTAAGCATATAGAAGGCTTTACAATACTACCCAATACATATCATTCGCTATTAAGAGTTTACTACGAATAGCTTAAAAACCATAACCTACCTCCACCGAAGAGTTTGATCAAGCAAGCAATTTTCCAAAGCTTTGTTTCCTCTTCGTTTCTCTCTCTCGATCGATCACTTCTCCCTCTCTTTGTTCTTTCTATTTTCTTATTCAAACCCTCTTTCTTTTACCCTAATTAGCATATAATTAAGTATAAAAGATGGCAATAGTAACCCACTAGTTAACTCAATGTTACTTCTTTTATCCCCCAAGAAATTGAGCTATTAATATTAACCCACGAAATTTATAATTATAGCAGGAATAGTCCAAAACGCCCTTTAAATTACTTAACAGAAATCAGACCCAGCCTGGGATTACGCAACCTGTGATGGCCCATCGTGCCTGCGACGGTCCATCCTGCAGGTCCGTCACAAAGTTCAGAGACTAATTTTCTGTAGAAAATGTGTGATGGTCCATCGTGACCACGACGGTCCGTCCTGCCATTCCATCACGAAGTTCAGAGAGTCAATTTCAGTTCCAAAATCTCAGAATTCTAAGTGTTTTGGAACGAGACACCCTCGACGGTCCGTCGTGCCCATGACGGTCCGTCGTGGGGTCCGTCGTATCAGCCAGTTTTTCCAGAAATAAAATCTGCTGCTCAAAACGACTAAACAGATCGTTACAATAGATACCAATTTACCCATCGTTCGTCCTTGAACGATCACAAGAAAAGAAACAAGGGCGAAAAGGAGTACCTGAATTTGTAAACAGATGTGGGTATTTTTCTCGCATATCAGCCTCCTTCTCCCAAGTGGCCTCTTCAACTGGTCGATTCTTCCATTGAACTTTGATGGATGCAATCTCCCTCGACCTCAACTTGCGAACTTCTCTATCTAAAATGGCAACAGGCTCCTCCTCATAAGTCAAATTCTCATTAAGGAGAACTGAATCCCAATGAATGATGTAGTTTCCATCCCCATGGTATCTTTTGAACATAGACACATGAAATACCAGATGCACTCCTGATAGCACTGGAGGCAAGGCTGATTCATAAGCCACCTCCCCTACTCGCTTAAGTACTTCAAAATGGTCCAATATACCTTGGGCTTAGCTTACCCCTTTTACCAAACCGCATCACCCCTTTCATGGGTGAAACCTTCAGCAAGACTTGTTCACCCTCCATGAACTCAAAGTCTCTAACCTTTCGATCCGCATATTCCTTTTGCCTACTTTGAGCCGCTAAAAGATTTTCTTGAATAGATTTCACTTTCTCTAATGAATCCCTCAAAAGATCAGTACCCCAAGGTCTAACCTCAAATGCATCAAACCAACCAATGGGAGACCTACATCTCCTCCCATATAATGCTTCGAATGGAGCCATATCAATACTTGAGTGATAGCTATTATTGTATGAAAACTCCGCTAAGGGTAAGAAGTTGTCCCAATGACCACCAAATTCTATCACACATGCACGAACCATATCCTCCAATACTTGAATCGTTTGCTCAGACTGCCCATCGGTCTGAGGGTGAAATGCAGTACTAAGGTCCAACCTAGTACCTAATTCCGCATACAATGTTCTCCAAAACTTAGAAGTAAACTGCGTCCCTCTATCTGATATGATGGAAAGTGGAACTCCATGCAATCAAACGATTTCTGAGATGTAGATTTTGGCTAACTTCTCTGTATTGTAGGTCACCTTGACCGGAATGAAGTGAGCGGACTTAGTTAATCTGTCCACAATTACCCAAATGGAATCAAACTTACCCAATGTCTTTGGAAGACCCCTCCACGAAGTCCATTGCAATTCTCTTTCACTTCCATTCAGGAATGGCATTCTCTGAAGTGTTCCTCCGGGCCTCTGGTGTTCATACTTTACTTGCTGACAATTTGGACATTTGGAAACAAAATCCACAATGTCACGCTTCATTCTACTCCACCAAAAGTGTTGTTTTAGGTCGCGGTACATCTTGGTTGCACCAGGATGTATAGAGTATCCGGAACTATGAGCCTCTGTAAGAATAGTGTGGATCAAGTCATCAACACGGGGCACACATACCCTTCCCTTAATTCTCAAAACACCTTCCTCATCAATTATGGCCTCTTTAGCCTCTCCTCGCAACACCATATCCCGAATTCGGCTTAGTTTCTCATTATCAAAATGTTTTCCCTTGATCTTGTCAAGAAAAGAAGATCTCGCCTCCACACAAGCTAAAAATCCTCCCTTCTCATTTACTCCTAGCCTCATAAAGTCATTAGCCAAGTTTTGGAGTTCTCTAGCCAACGGGCGTTTAGAAACTTGCAAATGAGCTAGACTTCCCATGCTTCCTGCCTTTCTACTTAAGGCGTCTGCCACAACATTAGCCTTTCCGGGATGATACAGAATAGTGATATCGTAGTCCTTCAGTAGTTCCATCCATCTCCTCTGTCTCAAATTCAAATCCTTCTGAGTAAACACATACTGTAGGCTACGATGATCCGTATAGACTTCACACTTAACCCCATACAGATAGTGCCTCCATTGCTTCAATGCAAATACTACCGCAGCCAACTCCAAATCATGGGTCGGGTAGTTACGTTCGTGCACCTTTAATTGCCTCGAAGCATACACAATCACAATCTTCTCTTGTATTAGCACTGCACCCAAACCAGAATAGGATGCATCACAATAAACAATGAAGTTCTTACCCTCTACTGGCAAGGTAAGAATTGGTGCAGTAGTCAACAAGGTCTTGAGTTTCTGAAAGCTTTCCTCACACTCATCCGAACATACAAATGGAACATTCTGCTTAGTCAAGTTCGTTAATTGGGAAGCAATAGAAGAGAATCCCTTGACAAATCGGCGGTAGTAGCTAGCTAGACCAACAAAGCTCCTTATTTCTGACACGTTAGTAGGTCTTACCCAATTCTTCACTGTCTCAATCTTAGATGGATCCACCATCACTCCATCCTTAGAAAATACGTGTCCCAAGAAGGACACTGAATCTAGCTAAAACTCACACTTGGAGAATTTGGCATAAAGCTTCTTCTTCCTCAACAACTCTAATACCATTCTCAAATGCTCCTCATTTTCCTTCTTACTCTTTGAGTATATCAGTATATCATCAATAAATACGATCACAAAGAGATCCAGATATGGCTTAAAAATCCCGTTCATCAAGCTCATAAAAGCAGCAGGGGCATTCGTAAGACCAAAAGACATTACCACAAATTCGTAGTGCCCATACCTAGTTCGAAAAGCAGTCTTTGGCACATCCGTTGCCCGTATTTTCAATTGATGATAACCGGATCTCAATTCAATTTTAGAGAAGACACAAGCACCTTGTAACTGATCAAACAAGTCATCAATGCGAGGAATGGGATACTTGTTCTTAATAGTTACGTTGTTCAACTGCCGGTAGTCTATGCACATCCGAAAACTCCCATCCTTCTTCTTCACAAATAACACCGGAGCACCCCACAGAGATGCACTTGGTCTAATGAAGCCTTTGCTCAACAACTCTTGAAGTTGGGCCTTTAACTCTTTTAACTCAGCGGGAGCCATTCTATAAGGGGGTATAGAAATGGGGCGAGTACCCGGTTCCAGATCAATGCAAAAATCGATATCTCTATCCGGTGGCATACCAGAAAGATCTACAGGGAACACATCCAGAAACTCACGGACTATCGGAACCGACTCAAATGAAGGTACTTGAGTAGTGTCATCCCTGAGATGTGCCAAGAAAGCTAAACACCCCTTACTAACCATTCTCTTAGCACGAAGAAAGGAGATGATACGAAACGGAGTGGAAGTGTAGTCGCCCTCCCACACTAACTGATCTATCCCAGGCTTGGCTAACGTCACAGTTTTAGCATTACAATCCAAGATTGCAAAATTTGGAGAAAGCCAAGTCATACCCAGAATTACATCGAAGTCAACCATTTCTAAGATAACCAAATCTACATAAGTGTTGCTCCCCACAAAAGTCACCAAGCAAGACCTATATACTTTTTCAACTATCACAGACTCACCCACCAGAGTAGACACACGAATAGGTATGTCAAGCAATTCACAAGGTAAATTAAGACCAGTAGCAAATGAGGAAGATACATATGAAAATGTGGAGCCGGGATCAAATAATACAGAAGCCATGCAATCACAAACCAAAAGATTACCTGTGATAACAGCATCAGATGTCTCCGCTTCAGATCTCCCTGGGAAAGCGCAACAATGGGCCCTATCACCTGTCTGCCCATTGCCCCTACCATGTTGTGCTGTAGTGGCTCCAGTTTGCCCGTCACCCCGGCCGTTTTGGTGACCACCATAACCTCGACCACCACGTCCTCCAGAATGACGGCCTCTCCTATGACCACCTCTACCTCTGACTATGGGAGGTCTGTAACTCTGTTTTGGACAATACCTCTTAATGTGCCCAGTCTCCTCACATCCATAACATTCTCTGGATTCAAGCATAGGTCTCTCAGAGAACTGTTGACCGGTCTGAGGTGGAACCCCAACTACAGTCTGTAGTGAAGACTGAATTGGTCGGACTGAGTAACCTCCTGAACCCTGTTCTCTAGAGTAAGAACCATTGAACTCACCTCCCTTTCAAAACCTTTTTGATTTCGATGTCGTGGTGAAGTCATCTGTCTTCACTCCTTCCACCTCTATCACGAAGTCTACCACTTCTTGGAAGGATTTTGCCGTAGCCGCTACCTGTAAGGCCGAAATCCGCAATTCTGACCTTAACCCCTTCACAAAACGGCGAATCTTCTCTTGTGGACTGAAACAAAGTTGGGTGGCATACCTGGATAATGCACGAAACTTAGCCTCATATGCATTAACCGACATCCTACCTTGCTCTATGCTCAAGAACTCATCTCTTTTCCTATCCCTCAAGGTTCGGGGGATATACTTCTCCATAAAAAAGCTAGAGAATGATGCCCAAGTCATAGGTGGTGCCTCTGTTGGTTGACACTCAACATGTGACCGCCACCACATTTTGGCGTTCCCTTGAAACTGATAAGTCACAAACTCAACACCAAACCGTTCTACGATACCCATCTTGTGTAGTAGCTCATGATAGTCAACCAGAAAATCGTAAGCATCCTCAGATTCAGCACCCTTGAAGACTGGAGGTTTCAATTTCAAGAACTTGCTGAAAAGTTCATGCTGATCATTTGTCATTATAGGCCCTGTAGTCAAACGAGGAAACGTGCCTATTTCCAATGAGGCATCCATGCGGGGAGCCATAGTAGCCGCATGTTGTACCTCTGGAACCTGAGGTGCTGGTGCAGAAAACACTGGAGGTGTCTGGCCTTGATCAGATAACCCGCTAAGATAAGCAAGAACCTGATTGATCATCTCTGGGGTAGTTTGGGGTGGCAGTTCCTCGTTCTGCACTTGTTCATTCTCCCCTTCCTCACCCTCTCTTATCACTTCCTCAGTCGGTGGGGGAGTCACCGCCCTAGTACCAGATGGGCTAGGTGCTTGTCCTCTTCCTCTAGAGGACGTCCTCCCACGACCTCTTGCCACTATTCCTCTCCGAGCTACAGCCCCAGTGGCTGGCTCAGACGCATCCTGTCTTGCCGGTGTTGGTGTTGGCGCAGTCGTTGCTCTAGTTCTAACCATCTGCGAAATAGAGTGAAGATGGTCAGATACCAATTTGTATCACCTAGATACCAATTGGATCCAAGTAATAGCACGAAAGAAAGAAAGAAAGAATGGAATTTTCCTAAAGTCTTATAGCCTCTCAAAGAAAAGTAAAGGCGTCCCCCTACCATTCTTTAAGACTCTACTAGACTCGTTCTTGTGTGATGAGACCAACGAACCTAATGCTCGGATACCAAGTTTGTCATGACCCAAAACCGAGTCGCGAGTGGCACCCACACTTACCCTCCTATGTGAGCGAACCAACCAATACAAAACCCCAACATTTTAATACAATATCAACAAAAGTAATGCGGAAGACTTAAACTCATTAATGAAAAACAATTCCATAACTATTATTATCCCCAAAATCTAGAAATCATCATCACAAGAACATCTAATGATCAAATTACTAAACTAAGAGTATTATAAGAAGCTAAAATAAATAAAAACTAGTCCATGCCGGAACTTCAACGCATCAAGACATGAAGAAGAAGATCCAGTCCAAGCTAGAAGCATTAGCTCACCCTGAATTCCGGTGTAATGAAGACTGGCTAGAGTTGCGGTTGATTTGAAGACGACGGCACGTTTGCTGCACTCCACAAATAACAAAGAAAGAAACATACAAGTAGGGGTCAGTACAAAACACAAGTACTGAGTAGGTATCATCGGCCAACTCAAAATAGAAAACAGTATATAGCAGATAACATCATAAAATCAACTATAATACTAAATCTGTAGCAATATGAATTATCATAACCCTTTGTCACAACACCAAGCACATCAATGGGAATTAGGTTCATTAAATCAAGTATATTAACATCTTTCAAGATTCATTATCTTTATATCTCTCGTGTCGGTACGTGACACTCCGCTCCATATACTATCCTGGTGTCGGAACGTGACACTCTGATCCATATTCTATCCTGGTGTTGGAACGTGGCACTCCGATCCTCATTCTATCCTGGTACCGAAAACGTGGCACCCGATCCATATACTATCCTGGTGTCGGAACGTGACACCTTGATCCTCATTCTATCTTGGTACCGGAACGTGGCACCCGATCCATATTCTATCCTGGTGTCGGAACGTGACACTCCGATCCTCGTATACTATCCTGGTACCAGAACGTGGCACCCGATCCTCTATTTCTATTCTGGTACCGGCACGTGGCACCCGATCCCCTAATCTCACTACTTTCGTTCATCAAGCCTTCTTTTATACCAAGGCATCATGTAACAAAGTAGATTAGGGTTTCTTTCAAGATTTACGATTCGATAGCTTCATCATGCTTATTTTATCACAATTATATAATCACATTCATGCAAGCATACAATTAAGCATATAGAAGGGTTTACAATACTACCCAATACATATCATTCGCTGTTAAGAGTTTACTACGAATAGCTTAAAAACCATAACCTACCTCCACCGAAGAGTTTGATCAAGCAAGCAATTTCCCAAAGCTTTGTTTCCTCTTCGTTTCTCTCTCTCGATCGATCACTTCTCCCTCTCGTTGTTCTTTCGATTTTCTTATTCAAGCCCTCTTTCTTTTACCCTAATTAGCATATAATTAAGTATAAAAGATGGCAATAGTAACCCACTAGTTAACTCAATGTTACTTCTTTTATCCCCTAAGAAATTGAGCTATTAATATTAACCCACGAAATTTATAATTATAGCAAGATTAGTCCAAAATGCCCCTTAAATTACTTAACAGAAATCCGACCCAGCCTGCGATTACGCAACCTGTGACGGCCCGTCGTGCCTGCGACGGTCCGTCCTGCAGGTCCGTCACAAAGTTCAGAGACTAATTTTCTGTAGAAAATGTGTGATGGTCCATCGTGACCACGACGGTCCGTCCTGCCATTCTGTCACGAAGTTCAGAGAGTCGATTTCAGTTCCCAAATCTTAGAATTCTAAGTGTTTTGGAACGAGACACCCTCGACGGTCCGTCGTGCCCATGACGATCCGTTGTGGGGTCCGTCGTATCAGCCAGTTTTTCCAGAAATAAAATCTGCTGTTCAAAACGACTAAACAGGTCGTTACAGTTTGACGCAAAAAATATGGTGGATATGGTACTACAAAGAACTATAGTCTCATGGGACATACAGACTACTTGTGAAGATATTTGGAACCTTATGAAGTACTTTGAAGTGGTTAATGTGATGCATATTCCAAGGTTTTGGAATTTGGTAGCACATAATTTAGCAAAATCTTCTATTTTGTTAGTACACAAAGTTTTTTGGCTTTCTACTTTCCCTAGATGAATTGTAAATGATGCGATTGCATTCTTCAACTCTTTGAACCTTTCTATGCATTAACATAGCATGATGGTTGTTAAAATCAAAATCAAATTGGGCCATAAATGGCCAAAACTGAGAAAACCTCTAGAGTAAAATATAACATGCGTTTTGTACAATCATAATATGCGGTATTCATCCTTTTACTTAGGTATAACTGATACAACATTGTGTACAATTCAGTAATGCAATGTTGGTCCTTTTCTTATTGACTTATATATAAGGGTAATTACTCTTGGAAAACACATAGCATGTAGAAATCTACACAATTTTATGGTACTGTTTGAAAAGATTATACCATAACTTTTTTATGCAATAAGAAAAGCTAGAGATGGCTTCAACTAGATTCAAATTTTAACAAAAAATCACAACAAAATCATATTTCACTTGTCTTAGATATTGTTTGTATTTTTAAAGAATTATTAATTTATAATATTTATGGGACCATTATTCAAATAAAGATCTTCTGAAAATATATTATCTTATTATTCTTTCGAAATTGATAATTTTTTCCACTAGCTCAAGTCGGGACCAGAAGAAAATACTATCTTAGAGAGATTATTAATTTATTGAAGTGAGGTTTTACTCTATATAATATAGCATACGACAAAAAGATAATCTTAATTTATTTTTTTGACTAAGAAAATTGTTGAATTACAAACACAACTCATACGCAACTATTTTACAATTATCATTTTTATTCATATAACAACTTATATGTGATAAAAATAAATCTAACAACTTGTCATTTACTAAACCTAAGCCATCATGAAAATTCTAATTTTACCTCTAACTTAAATATATTTATTTTTTCTTAAAAGGTGGTTTTACTTTTTAGTTGGCTCAATCTATAATACAACTACTACAGACGCTTTAACCTGACAAAATCTTCTACAATACAGAGAGAAAATAGACCTCACTATCAGCTCGAATTAAATTTCGCCTTCTAGCTCTGATCATTTATTTTTCTAATGATATTTTTATCCTAAAACCGTTGTAGATTTATATAAATAGCCCAAAACGAGTATAAATAAATTTGAATAGATTTTCAACACATTATATGGGTGTGATTAGATTAAAACCTAAAAACTAATTTGTATTTATTAGTCAAAAGCCATGATTTAAGTTCTTCAGAAGAAGAGTACCATTAGTTAGATTCAATTTAATCACATGTTATTTGAATCATTGACATATATTTTACAAATTCAAAAATGCACCATAAGAAATTTAAATATTCAACTCATAATAATTGATGTAGAAATTCGAGTCCTTGAGTTCACTAAATTCACATCATAAATGGAAATCATTACTAAATTCACATAACACCATCAACTTTAAAATAAAAATAGAAACTAAAAATTAAGAAAAAACATTTGAAAAACTTAATCATTTCATTGAATTAAACTTCAAATGTATTAGGAAACATTTTATGCTTAATTAGCATTTTCTTGAGGAGCTTGTGCAAAAGAAGCAACTACATTTTTCAACATCAAATCAACTTCATCCAAACGACCTTCAAATTTTTTCAAATACTCTACATTAAATTCCTTAATTTGTTCCCACATTTCTTCTATGTTAGTCTTGTCTGTTGTCTGATTAGCTAAAGTCTCTTCTATGAACTCGAGATTGCCAAGTTCAACTTGTTTCTCCTCGATTCTGATCTGAGTGTTTTCAATGTTAAGACAACTAGTTTTACTTCCTTGTGTATATGGACTAAAAAAGGATAAAAAACATCATCAATTATAGGATGGAAAAAATAGAAAGGATTATCAGACGGGAACAATGATATTATTCCCACGTCAATGTCATATTTTCCAATCATACTGTTTACTTTCTTGTATAAAGTTTCCCAAAGCTTTGAAAATGATGAGTATAAATCATCTCCTTTTTCTATTTTTTTCATCGGACATAACAAATATGATATATAGCTACGAAATTATTAGCTACGACATCAAATTCGTCACTAATTATTCGCTTTTAGTGACAAAATTTACTTTGAAAAGGGTTAGTCAGATATTTAAAGTTATCAGTGAAAAATTATTTCGTCACTAAAAGTGTATGTAGTTCATGACAGACTACTACATCAAATTCGTCACTTATTATTCTTTTTAGTGACAAAATTTACTTTTCGTGCTTAAATATATGAGACACATACTTATAGTGCCGAAACATAAAATTTCGTAGCAAAGTTTTGTCCACTTAAGTTTCCTACCAAAAAATAATTGGCGTCATTTGTTAAATAGAGTTAGTCACGAATTTAAAGTTATCGGTGACACATTATTTCATCACTAATAATGTATCTAATTCATAAAAAAAATAGTTTTGTCTTATAATTTATTCAATTTTGAACATAAAAAAATTTCATCTAATAAAATATCTTGTTACAATATCAAAAAATTAGAGTTCATAATTAAATATTATAAATTTTAGCTATGAAAATATAGATTCAATAATGACTTTTTTGTTGTCACTAATAACATAACCAATTGGTGACAAATACTTTATTGTCTCAAATCAATTTGTGATTAAGTGATAACAAAAAAAAATGTCATAAAATATGTTGGTGTTAAATAGCGACTTAAAATTTATAGTGAATAATTCAACCATTTGCTACGAAAAAATTTTATAGCTAAATACATTTTTTTGGCTACAATTGTTCATAGTTGCAAGTGACAATTTACAAGAAAAATAATAAAATGCTTCATAAGAAATAGACAAAGTCCATTCGTTAATCGGCAAGTGAAAATATTAAAACCTACGAATTTGGTCGATTTTGTAAAAATGAAAAAGTTCAAATCATTAGTTTTCTTAGTTTATGAAATTACAAAATTCATCATTTGAAAAATACATTCCAGTTTATAAGTATTGTGAGTGGGGCACACTTTTATTGCTAGATCACTAATATTTGTTGGTTTAGCACTTTTGTTTTTTATTTGATACACTTTCATTGATAAGGACATGAAAAAAATAATTCTCCAATTTTTGTGCTAATTTTAAGCGTGTATATTGATTTGTGATTGGTACACTACATAGACTAAGTCGATCTATTTGCTTCTATCTATAAATATGTACATATTGCATAGTAATTTCACATACGTACGTAGTCATGTCGTAGGGAAAGAGTTGTTATTTCTCATGCATGTCCTTGGTGTATGCTTGCATATACCATACTTAGTACAATTGTGTACTAACCCTGTACATCTATACTATTTTAGGTGGAGGCTCAGGTGGTTGATAGAGTTGCAGGATCTTTGTTGCAGCTATCCGGATTCAACATTGATTCAGAGTTTGGTAGGTCCTCATGCTTTTGAGGATGCTACTCTTTTATATTCCAGCGTAGTTTTAGAGTTGAGCTACTGGAGTATGTTCCACTAGCGTTTCTTTCCTGTTTTGATTCAGACTTTGTATTGGGCCATTTTGGCAATTATACAATTAAGACTTAATGAACAATTTATTTCACTTCTTTATTTCTTTAATATTAGATGGTTGATGATGAAGGATTATAAAATGTTAAGAATCTTTAGCAAGAATGTTTAAAGAACAAAAATTTTCAAATGTTCCGCTAAAATTAACCTATGTAAAGCAAGTATGACGTAAGTGGGATTGTTTGCGACCTCTGAGAGGTCAACGATGTCGGTCTCGTCTGGGGTCTAGATTCCAGTCTTAACAAAGTTGGTATCAGAGCACCAGGTTAAATTCTGAGAATAATGAGTTCACATCAACCAGATTGAGTAGTTTCCAAGTCATGGTAGTGAGGTGCACCACTATCCTGAATTAGAGACTGCATGATGCGTAGGAAAAATTCCCTTCTTCTACTCTTATCGTGCTTTTCCTAATGTCTGAGTTCTTGATGTTATGAACGTGTCTAACATCAACTCTGTTCTTTTTTCAAAGAATGAACCCTTGGAGGGCTATTTGTAAAAGGAGGAGGGGGGCAGCTGCTGGGCGCAATCGAGTTCCACCCTAGGCCCCAGCTGAAAGAGTGGCCATGCCGGTTAACCTAGCTGGGTTGACCGATTCTAAGGTGAGGGCATCTTTGGCCCAGATGGCACAGGCCATCTCAATGCAGGCTCAGGCTATGGCTGCCCAAGTCAACCGGCTGGATGTTCAGAGAGAGAACCCAGTGATTCGCAACATGGCTGACAGACTGTGAGATTTCATGAGGATGAACCCTCCCATATTCATAGGGGCTAATACATCGGGGGATCCTCAAGAGTTTGTAGACGAAGTGCATAACATCATGGTGGCTATGGGGGACACGGATATTGAGAAGGTGGAGCTGGCTTTCTACCAGCTGAAGGATGTTGCAAAGACTTGTTGCAAGATGTGGCAAGATAGTCGTGTCTTAGGTGGAGTGCCAGTCACATGGGAGTTGTTCAAGACATCATTTCTTGAGAGGTTCTTCCCCAGAGACATGAGGGAGGCCAAGGTTGAGGAGTTCATCAACCTTAAACAAGGCTCTATGACGGTCAGAGAGCATTCCCTGAAGTTTGTTAATCTATCAAGGTATGTTACTTTCCCTAATATTTAATAGCAATAATGGGGAGAATACTGAACTTTGTTAAAATCATCCAGGTATGTTACTTCCCTGGTTTCTAACAACTGGGATGAGATGAGCAGGTTCCTCACAGAAATCAATAGAGACCTGGAGGAGGAGTGTCGATCTGCGATGCTCCATGATAATATGGATATTTCCAAGTTGATGGTGCATGTCCAGCAAGTAGAGGACAGCCTCAATAAGAGAGGTGTTCGTAATGTTAGGAGGCCTAGGCCTCAAGATCAGACAGTTACTAGCCATGGGGGACATAGAAACAATTTTGGCGTCCGTGAGCAGCCCAGGTTCAAGAAGGGGCAAAAAAGTTCTGGGAATTCTAACTCTTAGAGGAGTACAATACCTAGGGGAGCCAGACCTGAAACCAAGAGGGGCAATGAAGGTGAGATGCAGCGTCTAAAGAAGAACTGTGTTAAGTGTGGCCAAGTTCACAGTGGAGAGTGTAGAAAGGGCACTAATGCCTGCTACGGTTGTGGTAAGAGTGGACACACAGTTAGAGAATGTCCGCAGAACAAAGGTCAGGTTAGAGTTAATGCTCAGCCTAGGCCTAACCCTTAGAGTGTAGCAACAGTCGAGCTTTCCAAGAGGAACAGATTCTATGCCCTGAAGGGCAGGGAGGAGTAGGAGAAGTCCGTAGATGTGGTCACATGTATGCTGTAAGTATTCTCAACTTCTGTTTATGCTCTACTTGATCCAGGGTCTACGCTTTCCTTTGTGATTCCTCTACTTGCCCTTATTTTTGAAGTATTACCTGAAGTTGTACATGATCCTATAGTGGTTAGTACGCCTTTAGGAGAAAATGTAAGGATTGATAGGGTAAATAAGGATTGTCCAATTGTTGTAAGTGGTAAGACCATGTGTGCAAACTTGATTGAGTTACCCATGCATGATTTTGATATTATTCTTGGCATGGATTGGCTTCACAGTTGTTATGTTTGCTTGGACTGTCGTAGTAGAGTGGTGAGACTTCGCTTCCCTAATGAAGAAGAGTTAGTTTGGGAGGGGTACAATTTGAGTCGTCCTAATCCCTTGATTTCAAATCTAAAGGCCAATAAAATAATGTCCAAGGGGTTACTATGTCATCTTATGAGTGTTAATGATTTAGATCATGACATTCCTTCCATAGACTCAGTGCCTATAGTGAATGAGTTCCTGTATGTGTTTTCTGAAGATTTGCCTGGAGTCCCTCCCCTTCTAAAGATTGACTTTGATATCGACTTAGAACATGATAGTAAACCAATCTCAATTCCTCCTTATCATATGGCTCCAGCAGAACTGAAAGAGTTGAAGTTGCAGTTAAAAGATCTCACTGATAAGGGTTTCATTCAGTCGAGCATATCCCCTTGGGGCGCTCCAGTTTGTTTGCGAAAAAGAAGGATGGAACCCGTAGAATGTGTATCGATCAACTCAACAAAGTCACTATAAAGAATAAGTATCCACTTCCCATAATATATGATTTGTTCGATCAGCTCCAAGGGTCTAGTTTCTTCTCTAAGATTGATATTCGCTCAGGGTACCATCAACTTAGGGTTAGGGATGGAGATATCCCAAAGACGGCCTTTCGTACCCGCTATGGTCACTATGAGTTTCTAGTCATGTCATTTGGTCTCACGAATGCACCTACTGTATTTATGGATCTCATGAACAGATTCTTCCGTGAATACCTTGACTCTTTCATCATAGTATTCATTCATGACATTCTCATCTACTCTAAGACCAAGGAAGAGCATGAGCACCATTTGAGACTAACCTTGTAAGTACTTAGACGACATCAGTTGTATGCCAAATTCAGCAAGTGTGAATTCTGACTGAGATCAGTTGCCTTCCTGGGTTATGTTGTGTCCGACCAAGTTGTGGAGGTGGACACCAGGAAGACTGAAGTTGCTAAGAACTGTCCAAAGCCCCTTACTCCCACTGACATCCGTAGCTTTCTAGGATTGGTTGGTTACTACCGCAAGTTTGTGGAGGGCTTTTCTTCCATTGCTGCCCCACTGACAGCTTTGACAAGAAGAAAGCCAAGTTTGAATGGATAGATACTTGTGAGAAGAGTTTCCAAGAGCTCAAGGACAGACTCACTTCAGCCCCGGTGCTTACTCAGCCTAAGTGTGGTTAGAATTACACTGTCTATTGTGATGCATCTAGGGTTGGTTTAGGTTGTGTTATTATGCAGGCTGGAAAGGTGATAGTCTATGCTTCCAGACAGCTCAAGGTTCATGAGAAAAATTATCCCACTCATGACCTGGAGTTGGCAGCTGTGATGTTTGCACTGAAGCTATGGAGGCATTATCTGTGTGGAGTGCATGCGGATGTATTTACGGATCATAAGTGTATCTAGTACGTATTCACGCAGAGAGAGTTGAATCGACGTCAGTGGATATGGTTGGAGCTGTTGAAGGATTATGACATGAACGTGCAGTACCATCTAGGTAAGGCTAATGGTGTGGGTAATGCTTTGAGCAGGATGAGCATGAGAAGTACAGCCCACGTTAAGGACGAGAAGAAGGAGTTTGAAAAAAAGGTACACAGACTGTCCAGACTGGGTGTGCGATTGGTTGACTCTACTAGTAGGGGTGTTTCAGTTCATCCTAGTTCTGAATCATCCTTGGTAGTTGAAGTCAAGAAGGGTCAGCATCCTGATCCTGTGTTAATGGAGCTAAAGGACTTAGTGTTGTTAAAAATGAATGAGTCTTTCGCTTTGAGAGATGATGGCTTACTTAGATACCAGGACACGCTGTGTGTACCAAATGTGGATGCTTTATGGACCAGGATTGTGGCAGAGGCCCATGGTTCCATATATTCCATACATCTATCCAGGTTCCACCAAAATGTATCATGATCTTAAGCAGATTTTTTGGTGGGATGTCATGAAGAAGGACATTGCAGAATATCTGGCTAAGTGTCCCAATTGTCAGCAGGTTAAGGCAAAGCATCTTAAGCCTGGTGGTATGACTTAGATTATTGATGTTCTGACTTAGAAGTGGGAGGCCATTAATATGGAATTCGTGGTTGGTCTTTCGAGGACTAGAAGGTAGCGTGACTCCAATGGGTAATTGTGAACAGATTGACTAAGTCTGCCCACTTTATCCCTGTGAAGTCTACTTACAGAGCCGAGGATTATGCGAGACTCTACATTGATGAAATTGTGTGATGGCATAGGGTTCCTTTGTCTATCATTTCAGATAGAGTAGCTTAGTTTGCTTCACATTTCTGGATATTTTCCATAAAATCTTGAGCACGCAGGTAAAACTTAGCACTGCCTTTCATCATCAGACATATAGGTAGGAAGAGCGCACCATTCAGACATTGGAGGACATGTTGAGAGCGTGTGTGATTGACTTTAGAGGTTACTGGGATGACCATCTGCCTTTGATATAGTTCTCGTATAATAATAACTATCACTCCATCATTGGGATGGCACCATTTGAGACATTGTATTGTAGGAGGTGTAGATCTCCAGTTGAGTGGTTCGACGTTGGAGAGTCATCCATTTTGGGTCCAGAGATAATTCATGAGACATTGGAGAAAGTTAGGGTGATTAGGGACAGGTTGGCTACTGCTTACAACCGACAGAAATAATATGCAGACAACAGAAAGCGACCCTTAGAGTCTGATGTTGGTGACTAGGTTTACTTGAAAGTATCGCATATGAAAGGGTGATGAGATTTGGTAGAAAAGGGAGGCTTAGTCCGAGGTATATTGGGCCATATGAGATTCTACAACGTGTGGGTGAGGTTTCCTATGAGTTAGCATTGCCTACGGTGATAGCTTCTGTTCATCCAGTCTTTCATGTATCTATGTTGAAAAAGTGCCTAGGTGATCCAACATCAATCCTACCTGTTGAAGGTTTGGGGGTTGGTGAAGACTTGTCTTATGAGGAGGTACCTGTTGAGATCTTAGACAGACAGGTGTAACGACCTGTTTAGTCGTTTGGGTAAAAAAATTTTATTTTGGAAAAATCTGGCTGCTTGCGACGGACACCACGACGGACCGTCGTGGGCACGACGGACCGTCGAGGGTGTCCCGTTCCAAAACACTTGGAATTATGAATGTGAGTGTTGAAATTGAGTCTCTGAACTCTGTGACGGACGTGCAGGACGGACCGTCACAGTCACGACGGACCGTCGTGAGCCCCGTTGCAAAACACTTAAACTTTTGAGAATTCTGCGCTGGGAACAACTCTCTGACCGTCGCGACGGACCTGCAGGACGGACCGTCGCAGGCACGACGGACCGTCACAGGTTCCGTCATCCCAGACGGGGTCAGAATTCTGGCTATTTTTTAAAAGGGTGTTTTGGACCATTCCGGCTATAATTTATAAAGTTAGTGGGTTAATGTTATTAGTTCAATTCCTTGGGGGTTGAAAGACTAACTTTGAGTAACTTGGTGGGTTGGTTTCATTACCTTTGAAACTTGAAATCTTGTGATTTAGGGTAAGAAGAGGAAGAGATTAGAAAGAGAAAGAGAAGATAAAGAGAAGAGAAAAGAGGCGCTTGAGAGAGAAGGAGCAAAGTTTCTTGAAGATTCTTGCTTGAACACAAATCCTTGGTGAAGGTAGGTTATGGTTTATGCTATTTGTAGTAAACTCTCAATAGCAAATGATATGTATTGGGTAATCTTGTGAACTCTTCTATATGCTTAATTGAATGATTGTAAGAGTATGATTATATGTTTGTGATGAAATGAGCATGATGAAGCTTGTGAACCCTAAATCTTGATGAAACCCTAATTTTACTTGTTATGAGATTTGTGATGCCTTAGTATAAATGAAGGCTTGATGAACTTGTTATGAGAATTGTGATGCCTTAGTATAAATGAAGGCTTGATGTACTTGTTATGAGATTTGTGATTCCTTAGTATAAATGAAGGCTTGATGAACTTGTTATGAGATTTGTGATGCCTTAGTATAAATGAAGGCTTGATGTACTTGTTATGAGAATTGTGATGCCTTAGTATAAATGAAGGCTTGATGTACTTGTTATGAGATTTGTGATGCCTTAGTATAAATGAAGGCTTGATGAACTTGTTATGAGAATTGTGATGCCTTAGTATAAATGAAGGCTTGATGTACTTGTTATGAGATTTGTGATGCCTTAGTATAAATGAAGGCTTGATGAACTTGTTATGAGATTTGTGATGCTTTAGTATAAATGAAGGCTTGATGTACTTGTTATGAGAATTGTGATGCCTTAGTATAAATGAAGGCTTGATGTACTTGTTATGAGATTTGTGATGCCTTAGTATAAATTAAGGCTTGATGAACTTGTTATGAGATTTGTGATGCCTTAGTATAAAGAAGGCTTGATGAACTATGTGTTGTATTGTAATGCCTTAGTATAATGAAGGCTTGATGAACTTGTTATGAGATTTGTGATGCCTTAGTATAAAGAAGGCTTGATGAACTATGGTTGTTATTGATGATGCCTTGGTATAAAAGAAGGCTCGATGAACTAGAGGATCGGAGTGCCACGTTCCGGCACCAGGATAGAAATGAGGATCGGAGTGCCACGTTCCGGCACCAGGATATAAATGAGGATCGGAGTGCCACGTTCCGGCACCAGGATAGAAATGAGGATCGGAGTGCCACGTTCCGGCACAGGGATAGATTATGGATCGGAGTGCCACGTTCCGGCACCAGGATATAAATGAGGATCGGAGTGCCACGTTCCGGCACCAGGATAGAAATGAGGATCGGAGTGCCACGTTCCGGCACAGGGATAGATTATGGATCGGAGTGCCACGTTCCGGCACCAGGATAGAAATGAGGATCCCACGTTCCGCACAGGGATAGATGATGGATCGGAGTG
This sequence comes from Solanum corneliomulleri, assembly GCA_027704805.1. Lineage (NCBI taxonomy): Eukaryota > Viridiplantae > Streptophyta > Magnoliopsida > Solanales > Solanaceae > Solanum > Solanum corneliomulleri. Next base: position 8,251,688 of record JAKWIY010003054.1, on the reverse strand, counting down.
CCCACGTTCCGGCACCAGGATAGAATGAGGATCGGCGTGCCACGTTCCGGCACGGGAATAGAATATGGATCGGAGTGTCACGTACCGACACGAGAGGAAGAAAGATAATGAATCTTGAAAGATGTTAATATGCTACATCTAATGAACCTGTTTTCCTTAATGAGTATGGTATTGAGGCGTGAGTCCTCCTGGATGAAATTGGTGATACTTGTTGATGATTGTAGTATGTTGTTTACTACATGTTGAGTATTATAGTTGATTTGTGAGATTAACTGATATATACTGTTTTCTATTCTGAGTTGGCCGATGATACCTACTCAGTACGTGTGGTTGTACTGACTCCTACTTGTTTGTTTCTTTCTTGTATTTGTGGAGTGCAGCTAACGTGTCGTCATCGTCAACTCAACCGCGTTTCTAGCCAGTATTCACTACTCCGGATTTTCAGGGTGAGCTATGCTTCTAGCTTTGACTGGATTTTCTTCTTCCCGTCTTGATGCCTTGAAGTTCCGGCATGGACTAGCTTTCATTTGTTTTAGCTTCCTAGAATACTCTTAGTTTCGTAATTTGATTATAGATGTTCTTGTGATGATGACTTCCAGATTTTAGGGATATTTATTGTATTTGTTTTTCATATCGAGTTAAGTCTTCCGCGTTGTATTTGGTTAAGGTTTAGATTGGTTGGTTCGCTCACATAGGAGGGTAAATGTGGGTGCCAGTCGCGTCCCCGATTTGGGTCGTGACAAAGTTGGTATCAGAGCGTTAGGTTCGTTGGTCTCATCACACAAGAACGAGTCTAGTAGAGTCTTAAGGAACGGTAGGGGGACGCCTTTACTTTTCTTTGAGAGGCTATAAGACTTTAGGAAAATTCCATTCTTTCGTTCTTTCTTTCGTGCTATTACTTGGATCCAATTGGTATCTAGATGATACAAATTGGTATCTGACCATCTTCATTCTATTTCGCAGATGGTTAGAACTAGAGCAACGTCCGCGCCAACACCAACACCGGCAAGGCAAGAAACGTCTGAGCTGGCCACTGGGGCGGTAGCTCAAAGAAGAGTGGTGGCGAAAGGCCGTGGAAGAGGTCGTGGGAGGACATCCTCTAAAGGAAGAGGACAAGTACCTAGCCCAACTAGTACTAGGGCGGTGACTCCCCCATCAACTGAGGAAGTGATAAGAGAGGGTGAGGAAGGGGAGAATGAACAAGTGCAGAACGAGGAACTGCCACCCCAACCTACCCCAGAGATGATCAATCAGGTTCTGGCTTATCTTAGCGGGTTATCTGATCGGGGCCAAACACCCCCAGTGTTTTCTACACCAGCACCTCAGACTCCGGAGGTACAACATGTGGCTACTGTGGCTCCCCGCATGGATGCTCAATTGGAAATAGGCACGTTTCCTCGTCTGACTACATGACCTATAATGACAAGTGATCAGCACGAACTTTTCAGTAAGTTCTTGAAATTGAAACCTCCAGTCTTCAAGGGTGCAGAATCTGAGGATGCTTACGCTTTCCTAGTTGACTGTCATGAGCTACTACACAAGATGGGTATAGTAGAACAGTTTGGCGTTGAGTTCGTGAGTTATCAGTTTCAAGGGAACGCCAAAATGTGGTGGCGGTCACATGTTGAGTGCCAACCAACGGATGCACCACCTATGACTTGGGCCTCATTCTCTAATTTGTTTATGGAGAAGTATATTCCCCGGACCTTGAGGGATAGGAAAAGAGATGAGTTCTTGAGCCTAGAGCAAGGTAGGATGTCAGTTACTGCATATGAGGCTAAGTTTCGTGCATTATCCAGGTATGCCACCCAGCTTTGTTAGTCAACAAGAGCGGATTCACCGTTTTGTGAAGGGGTTGAGGTCGGAATTGCGAATTTCAGCCTTACAGGTAGCGGCAACGGCAAAATCCTTCCAAGAAGTAGTAGACTTCGTGATAGAGGTGGAAGGAGTGAAGCCAAATGACTCCACCGTGGCATCGACATCAAAAAGGTTTCGAAAGGGAGGTGAGTTCAATGGTTCTTACACTAGAGGACAGGGTTCTGGAGGCTACACAGTCCGACCAATTCAGTCTTCACTACAGACTGTAGTTGGGGTTCCACCTCAGACCGGTCAACCATTCACACAAAGACCGATGCTGCAATCCAGAGAGTGTTATGGATGTGGGAAGACTGGACACATAAAGAAGTATTGTCCAAGGCAGAGTCACAGAACTCCCACAGTCAGAGGTAGAGGTGGTCATGGTAGAGGCCGTTATTCCGAAGGGCGTGGTGGCCGAGGTGATGGGCAAATTGGGGCCACTACAGCACAACACGGTAGGGGCAATGGACAGACGGGTGATAGGGCTCATTGTTACGCTTTCCCTGGGAGATCTGAAGCGGAGACATCTGATGCCGTTATCACAGGTAATCTTTTGGTTTGTGATCGCATGGCTTCTGTATTGTTTGATCCCGGATCCACGTTTTCCTATGTATCTTCTTCATTTGCTACTGGTCTTGACTTACCCTGTGAATTGCTTGATATACCTATTCGGGTGTCTACACCGGTGGGTGAATTTGTGATGGTTGAAAAAGTATATAGGTCTTGTTTGGTGACTTTTGTGGGGAGCAAACTTATGTGATTTGATTATCTTAGAAATGGTCGACTTCGATGTAATTCTGGGTATGACTGGCTTTCTCCAAACTTTGCAATTTTGGATTGTAATGCTAAAACGGTGACGTTAGCCAAGCCTGGGACAGATCGTTAGTGTGGGAGGGTGACTACACTTCCAGTCCGGTTCGTGTCATCTCCTTTCTTCGTGCTAAGAGATGGTTAGCAAAGGGTGTTTTAGCTTTCTTGGCACACCTCAAGGATGACACTACACAGGTACCTCCAATTGCGTCGGTTTCAGTAGTCCGAGAGTTTTTGGATGTGTTCCCTGCAGATCTTCCGGGTATGCCACCGGATAGGGATATTGACTTCTGTATTGATTTGGAACCGGGTACTCGTCCCATTTCTATACCCCCTTATAGAATGGCTCCCGCAGAGTTAAGAGAGTTAAAGGCTCAACTTCAAGAGTTGTTGAGCAAGGGCTTCATTAGACCAAGTGCATCTCCTTGGGGTGCTCCGGTGTTATTTGTGAAGAAGAAGGATGGGAGTTTCCGGATGTGCATAGATTATCGGCAGTTGAACAAGGTAACTATTAAGAACAAGTATCCCATTCCTCGCATTGATGACTTGTTCGATCAGTTACAAGGTGCTTGTGTCTTCTCTAAGATTGACTTGAGATCCGGTTATCATCAATTGAAAATACGGGCAACGGATGTGCCAAAGACTGCTTTTCGAACTAGGTATGGCCATTACGAATTTGTGGTAATGTCGTTTGGTCTTACGAATGCCCCTGCTGCTTTTATGAGTCTGATGAATGGGATTTTCAAGCCATATCTAGATCTCTTTGTGATCGTATTTATTGATGATATATTGATATACTCAAAGAGTAAGAAGGAACATGAGGAGCATTTGAGAATGGTGTTAGAGTTGTTGAGGAAGAAGAAACTTTATGCCAAATTCTCCAAGTGTGAGTTTTGGCTAGATTCAGTGTCCTTCTTGGGGCACGTGGTATCTAAAGATGGAGTGATGGTGGATCCATCTAAGATTGAGACAGTGAAGAATTGGGTAAGGCCTACAAACGTGTCAGAAATAAGAAGCTTTGTTGGTTTAGCTGGCTACTACCGACAATTTGTCAAGGGATTCTCTTCTATTGCTTCCCAATTGACGAACTTGACTAAACAGAATGTTCCATTTGTATGGTCAGATGAATGTGGGAAAAGCTTTCAGAAGCTTAAGACTTTGTTGACTACTGCACCTATCCTTACCTTGCCAGTAGAGGGTAAGAACTTCATTGTTTATTGTGATGCATCCTATTCTGGTTTGGGTGCAGTGCTGATGCAAGAGAAAAATGTGATTGCTTATGCTTCGAGGCAATTAAAGGTGCACGAACGTAACTATCCGACTCATGATTTGGAGTTGGCCGCGGTAGTATTTGCATTGAAGCAATGGAGGCACTATTTGTATGGGGTTAAGTGTGAGGTCTATACGGACCATCGTAGCCTACAGTATGTCTTCACTCAGAAGGACTTAAACTTGAGACAGAGGAGATGGATGGAACTACTCAAAGACTACGACATCACTATCTTATACCACCCGGGAAAAGCAAATGTTGTGGCAGATGCGTTGAGTAGAAAGGTAGGAAGCATGGGAAGTCTAGCTCATTTGCAGGCTTCTAGGCGCCCGTTGGCGAGAGAAATCCAAAAATTGGCTAATGATTTTATGAGGCTAGAAGTGAATGAGAACGAAGGATTTTTAGCTTGTGTGGAGGCGAAATCTTCTTTTCTTGACCAGATAAAGGGGAAACAGTTTGATGATGAGAAACTAAGGCGAATTCGGGATATGGTGTTGCGAGGAGAGACCAAAGAAGCAATGATTGATGACAAAGGTGTTTTGAGGATTAAGGTAAGAGTATGTGTGCCTCGTGTTGATGACTTGATCCACACTATTCTTACAGAGGCTCATAGTTCCAGATATTCTATACATCCTGGTGCAACCAAGATGTACCGTGATCTAAAACCACACTTTTGGTGGAAAAGAATGAAGCGTGACATTGTGGATTTTGTTGCCAAATGTCCAAATTGTCAGCAAGTAAAGTACGAACATCAGAGGCCCGGAGGAACACTTCAAAGAATGCCCATTCCTGAATGGAAGTGCGAGAGAATTGCAATGGACTTTGTGGTTGGTCTTCCAAAGACATTGGGGAAGTTTGATTCCATTTGGGTAATTGTGGACAGATTAACTAAGTCTGCTCACTTCATTCCGGTCAAGGTGACCTACAATGCAGAAAAGTTAGCCAAAATCTACATATCAGAAATCGTTCGGTTACATGGGGTTCCACTTTCCATTATATCTGATAGAGGTACGCAGTTTACTTCTAAGTTTTGGAGAACCTTGCATGCTGAATTAGGTACTAGATTGGATCTTAGAACTGCATTTCATCCTCAGACCGATGGTCAGTCTGAGCGAACGATTCAAGTGTTGGAGGATATGCTTCGTGCGTGTGTGATAGAATTTGGTGGCCATTGGGACAACTTCTTACCCTTGGCAGAGTTTTCATACAATAATAGCTATCACTCCAGTATTGACATGGCTCCATTTGAAGCATTGTATGGGAGGAAATGTAGGTCTCCCATAGGTTGGTTTGATGCGTTTGAGGTCAGACCTTGGGGTACTGATCTGTTGAGAGATTCCTTGGAGAAGGTGAAAGCTATTCAAGAAAAGCTTTTAGCGGCTCAAAGTAGACAAAAGGAATATGCGGACCGAAAGGTTAGAGACTTAGAGTTCATGGAAGGTGAACAAGTCTTGTTGAAGGTTTCACCCATGAAAGGGGTGATGCGGTTTGGAAAATGGGGTAAGTTGAGTCCAAGGTATATTGGACCATTTGAGGTACTCAAGCGAGTAGGGGAGGTGGCTTATGAATTAGCCTTGCCTCCAGGGCTGTCCGGAGTGCATCCGGTATTTCACGTGTCCATGTTGAAAAGATACCATGGGGATGGAAATTACATCATCCGTTGGGATTCAGTTCTCCTCGATGAGAATTTGAATTATGAAGAAGAACCTGTTGCTATCTTGAATAGAGAAGTTCGCAAGTTGAGGTCGAGAGAGATTGCATCCATTAAAGTTCAATGGAAGAATCGACCGGTTGAAGAGGCTACTTGGGAGAAGGAGGCAGATATGCGGGAAAAATACCCACATCTGTTTACAGATTCAGGTACTCCTTTTCGCCCTTGTTTTTCTTCTTTTGATCGTTCGGGGACGAACGATGGGTAAATTGGTATCTATTGTAACGACCTGTTTAGTCGTTTGGGTAAAAAAATTTTATTTTGGAAAAATCTGGCTGCTTGCGACGGACACCACGACGGACCGTCGTGGGCACGACGGACCGTCGTGGGCACGACGGACCGTCGAGGGTGTCCCGTTCCAAAACACTTGGAATTATGAATGTGAGTGTTAAAATTGAGTCTCTGAACTCTGTGACGGACGTGCAGGACGGACCGTCACAGTCACGACGGACCGTTGAGCCCCGTTGCAAAACACTTAAACTTTTGAGAATTCTGCGCTGGGAACAACTCTCTGACCGTCGCGACGGACCTGCAGGACGGACCGTCGCAGGCACGACGGACCGTCACAGGTTCCGTCATCCCAGACGGGGTCAGAATTCTGGCTATTTTTTAAAAGGGTGTTTTGGACCATTCCGGCTATAATTTATAAAGTTAGTGGGTTAATGTTATTAGTTCAATTCCTTGGGGGTTGAAAGACTAACTTTGAGTAACTTGGTGGGTTGGTTTCATTACCTTTGAAACTTGAAATCTTGTGATTTAGGGTAAGAAGAGGAAGAGATTAGAAAGAGAAAGAGAAGAGAAAGAGAAGAGAAAAGAGGCGCTTGAGAGAGAAGGAGCAAAGTTTCTTGAAGATTCTTGCTTGAACACAAATCCTTGGTGAAGGTAGGTTATGGTTTATGCTATTTGTAGTAAACTCTCAATAGCAAATGATATGTATTGGGTAATCTTGTGAACTCTTCTATATGCTTAATTGAATGATTGTAAGAGTATGATTATATGTTTGTGATGAAATGAGCATGATGAAGCTTGTGAACCCTAAATCTTGATGAAACCCTAATTTTACTTGTTATGAGATTTGTGATGCCTTAGTATAAATGAAGGCTTGATGAACTTGTTATGAGAATTGTGATGCCTTAGTATAAATGAAGGCTTGATGTACTTGTTATGAGATTTGTGATTCCTTAGTATAAATGAAGGCTTGATGAACTTGTTATGAGATTTGTGATGCCTTAGTATAAATGAAGGCTTGATGTACTTGTTATGAGAATTGTGATGCCTTAGTATAAATGAAGGTTTGATGTACTTGTTATGAGATTTGTGATGCCTTAGTATAAATGAAGGCTTGATGAACTTGTTATGAGAATTGTGATGCCTTAGTATAAATGAAGGCTTGATGTACTTGTTATGAGATTTGTGATGCCTTAGTATAAATGAAGGCTTGATGAACTTGTTATGAGATTTGTGATGCCTTAGTATAAATGAAGGCTTGATGAACTTGTTATGAGAATTGTGATGCCTTAGTATAAATGAAGGCTTGATGTACTTGTTATGAGATTTGTGATGCCTTAGTATAAATGAAGGCTTGATGAACTTGTTATGAGAATTGTGATGCCTTAGTATAAATGAAGGCTTGATGTACTGTTATGAGGATTTGTGATGCCTTAGTATAAATGAAGGCTTGATGAACTTGTTATGAGAATTGTGATGCCTTAGTATAAATGAAGGCTTGATGTACTTGTTATGAGATTTGTGATGCCTTAGTATAAATGAAGGCTTGATGAACTTGTTATGAGAATTGTGATGCCTTAGTATAAATGAAGGCTTGATGTACTTGTTATGAGATTTGTGATGCCTTAGTATAAATGAAGGCTTGATGAACTTGTTATGAGATTTGTGATGCCTTAGTATAAATGAAGGCTTGATGTACTTGTTATGAGAATTGTGATGCCTTAGTATAAATGAAGGCTTGATGTACTTGTTATGAGATTTGTGATGCCTTAGTATAAATGAAGGCTTGATGAACTTGTTATGAGATTTGTGATGCCTTTGTATAAAGAAGGCTTGATGAACTATGTGTTGTATTGTAATGCCTTAGTATAATGAAGGCTTGATGAACTTGTTATGAGATTTGTGATGCCTTAGTATAAAGAAGGCTTGATGAACTATGGTTGTTATTGATGATGCCTTGGTATAAAAGAAGGCTCTATGAACTAGAGGATCGGAGTGCCACGTTCCGGCACCAGGATAGAAATGAGGATCGGAGTGCCACGTTCCGGCAGCAGGATATAAACGAGGATCGGAGTGCCACGTTCCGGCACCAGGATAGAAATGAGGATCGGAGTGACACGTTCCGGCACAGGGATAGATTATGGATCGGAGTGCCACGTTCCGGCACCAGGATATAAATGAGGATCGGAGTGCCACGTTCCGGCACCAGGATAAAAATGAGGATCGGAGTGCCACGTTCCAGCACAGGGATAGATTATGGATCGGAGTGCCACGTTCCGGCACCAGGATAGAAATGAGGATCGGAGTGCCACGTTCCGGCACAGGGATAGATTATGGATCGGAGTGCCACGTTCCGGCACCAGGATAGAAATGAGGATCGGAGTGCCACGTTCCGGCACGGGAATAGAATATGGATCGGAGTGTCACGTACTGACACGAGAGGAAGAAAGATAATGAATCTTGAAAGATGTTAATATGCTACATCTAATGAAACTGTTTTCCTTAATGAGTATGGTATTGAGGCGTGAGTCCTCCTGGATGAAATTGGTGATACTTGTTGATGATTGTAGTATTTGTTGTTTACTACATGTTGAGTATTATAGTTGATTTGTGAGATTAACTGATATATACTGTTTTCTATTCTGAGTTGGCCGATGATACCTACTCAGTACGTGTGGTTGTACTGACTCCTACTTGTTTGTTTCTTTCTTGTATTTGTGGAGTGCAGCTAACGTGCCGTCATCGTCAACTCAACCGCGTTTCTAGCCTGTATTCACTACTCCGGATTTTCAGGGTGAGCTATGCTTCTAGCTTGGACTGGATTTTCTTCTTCCCGTCTTGATGCCTTGAAGTTCCGGCATGGACTAGCTTTCATTTATTTTAGCTTCCTAGAATACTCTTAGTTTCGTAATTTGATTATAGATGTTCTTGTGATGATGACTTCCAGATTTTGGGGATATTTATTGTATTTGTTTTTCATATCGAGTTAAGTCTTCCGCGTTGTATTTTGGTTAAGGTTTAGATTGGTTGGTTCGCTCACATAGGAGGGTAAATGTGGGTGCCAGTCGCGTCCCCGATTTGGGTCGTGACAACAGGTCAAGTGGCTGAGAAACAAGGAGATTACCACAATGATGGTATTGTGGAGAAATCATCTTGTTGAGGGTGCTACGTGGGAGGCAGAGGACGACATGAGATCCCGCTACCCTCATCTTTTCTGCTTTTGAGGTTAGACTTCCTACTATTAAACCTATGTTTCCTTATCTCTCCGTATTTTGTTGTTGTTGATTGACTGTGTATGGTGATTTTATTATGACCTGACTAGCATTACGATGTGAACTGGTAGTTTCATTCGGGGATGAATGTTCCTAAGAGGGAAAATAATGTAACAACCCTAAAAATTAATAGGATCAAGACTTAGGGTGTCACGAATGCTTGCAATTAAACCAAGGTTCACACGGATTGATACACGTAAAACCAGACCTTAGACTCCTAACTACGATCAAGTCAACTAACTTGGGGAGTTAGTTGAGCTTGGAAAGGTTGGAACTAACCAAGTAAGGCTCGCGAAAACGAAGATTTAAACGAAGGAGTCTTTAGAGACTTAAAAGAAAAATTTTATGTTTTGAGGGTCCAGCGTTAAAATGGTCATTTCCAAGACAAGGGTAATATTGTAATTACCCTGAGGAATTAATAAATTAATTAATTAATTTAATTAAAAGAGCTTTTCAAATTTGGGGCGACTCAGAGTGACCAATTTGCAAATGGGTTCCCTCTCGGGTTCGAGCCCCACTAGGAGCAAGGAATTGATGATTTAATCATCAATTAAAATCTATTCATTAAGAATAAAATGGTCCTTTCACGTATTAATTAAAATAAATCAGATTTTTATTAAGTTAATTAAATCCAATTTTGACTAAGTCTTGAATTTAATCTCCTAATCATAATAACTCTCTCTCCCTCACGTTTCTCAACTCTCTCTCACGTTCTCAATCTCTCTCTCTCTAACGTTATTTTGCCAAACACAACAAAAAAACCAGAAAATATATCAAGAGTTCTTCACACTTGAAGAACTCACAATAATTATCAAGTAAAAGACAAAGTAATCAAAACATCAAGGCAACGAGAGGTTCGTCGAGTGGGGTGTACATTGAAGTGAATTGGCGTGGTTTGGACGAGTTTCCGGGTAGCAGATTCACACTTGAACAACATCAAAAGGTATGGGTTTATCTCCTAGAATTCTTTGTCCAAGAGTACCTTCCTTCAAACGTTTCTCAAGCTCTTGAAAACTAAGGTTGTTCCCCTTTGTATGTCCTTGTTCTTAGATCCCAAACAAGTTCGTAGGATGGGTATGTTGTGCTGCTAGACTTAGGCATGATTGACGCGTTTATATTAATTGTGAACATGTATTATGTGAGGGAAAATACGAAAACGATATTCGAAGTATAACCAAAAATTGGTGTTGTGTGTGCATCGTGGGCAGAGGCTTTAGCCACTGTTTCGGGGTCGAATATTCATGTGTTTTTGGGTATTTTATGTGTGTAATGTGTGTGCAATGTGATGTTCATTATAATGAAAAATGTTGGGTTGAATAACACTCTTTTAGCTAAGTAAACTCATGAAAGAGGTGACTAAAAGTGAGTGAAGAATGATAAGAAAAATTTTTCCAGATTGCATACTCTCCCATAAGATTAAATTCTGGGTATTCAAAAAGGGAAATAAATAAGTGAGGTCAATGAGAATTTAACCCGAGACCTCACATGTTGAGAAGTCTGAAAAATAAAAGAAAAATGTGAAGGAGCTAAGGGGAATCAAACCCCTTAGCTACTGGTTTCGTGAGGCGAAGAAAAAGGAAAATGGGGGCTGGGGGGAGATTCGATCCTAGCTCCTGTTTTCGCGAAACAAAATAAGGGAAATAGGGCTAGGGGAAATCGAACTTGCAACCTATGGGGAGGAGAAGGAGAAAAATTAAGTAAACAAGTAAATGGGAGGCGTGGTATTCGAACCCACGACCTCCCAGTATGCGCGAAGGGAGAGGAAATAATAAAAAAATATGAGGCGTGGAATCGAACCTACGACCTCAGCGCTAAAGCGAGAGGCGAAATAACAAGGAAATTAAGTGACGCTATGGGGATTCGATCCCACAACCTCACTGTCACTCGCCCATTTATATAAAATAAAGATAAAGGAGTTGTGGGGGTTCGAACCAACCACCTCACAGCCTCCTCAGCGAAATTTTAAAAAAAATACGGGGGGGGGGGGGGGGAGCTGTGGGGGTTCGAACCCACAACCTCCTTATTGTAGTGAATTTAACTCTAAAATTCAAAGGGGTTGTAGGGGCTCGAACCCCTAACCATTCGGTTTATCTAAGAGTGGAATTACAATAGAAAATTCATCATTCAATGTAAATGTTGAGTTTTAATTTAGAGTCTAATGTTATGAATATTAGAAATAAAATTAATGAAGAATATAAATGATATCCAAGTGATCCAAGATTTTGGTTCCCTTGCCCAAATTTCTGTATTGATGCATAAGTCATACGTGAGTAAAATATCAAAGAATAATTCCATCTACTTAGATCAAAAATTAAAAACTTGGCACATATACAAGATACATAAGTCTTGTATTACATAATCTTAGGAAAGTAATAATCACTTAACGAAATATGAATGAAGCCCCATGGCTTGTATGTTTAGACACATAAGTCTAACATACGTTCAAAAGTAAGTGAACCTAAGATGTTCGTAATGAAATGATGAACCCTAGTAGGGTTAAGTATGAGTGTAAGATACACTAAGTGGCCAAGGGAATTGTCATATGATGAGATAAACTATGAAATGATGAAATAAGCATTCACGTAATAAGAGGTGAGTAACAATGAAAAAACAAAGGTGCTAATAATGAAGAATGTGGTGACAACATGATATGAGGCTAATGTATATGCTGAAAGCAATATCAAATGAGCCTAAGTAAATGTTATCAATACGTACTCACCAATGAGAGTGTAAGATAATGAAGAGACCTATATCTATGAACACTCTAATGAAAGTATTGAGTTTAACACACTTAATGCTAATGATGACATGAGAAATCATCTAATGAGCTATGATGTCCTCATACTAGAAGCTAGCTTCCATGACGTATGAGTTGAACTTAATGGAATTTTATACTGAGCACAGACAGGCTATCTATGAGCGGTGATGCCTTTTTCGGGAAGGGCAAAGGTTCACATAACTCTCATGAGATGAGACTGTCTGGCTTACCAAGTATGGGTCTCCATACATCTCCTAGTCTTTGAACCTATACTGTCAATATAAGGATCTGGCGGGGTTAAATTCCCATATACGCTAGCATGTTATTGAGTCAATTTAGCCAGTGATTCCACCTCTTTTTGGTGTGGGGGAGACATTGGATTTCATGATGCTCACATGATCTATGTCGGTTAAAGTTAAAGTTCCCAATGAAAGATTGAGGCCAGCCTTAAATGAAGCATATAAAGAAATGAATGATATTAAAGGTGTTAGGATAGGATAATCAAGAGGTCATCTAGACTCGGGTAATCGCATTAGGTTATTCCTAATCATTGCACAACAAACCCGATGAAAGTCTTAAACTACATCCTAGGTTTAGTTGGTGTTCACACTAGCCTATAAATGAAATGAAATGTAGTATGTATGAATGAATAAAACAGACTCTGTGTTTCTAATGAAGATTCTCTAGTTGATCCATATGTTGGGCCCTCATTTTGGAAAGTCTTAATGTCAAGTCCATGATTTCCAGTCTCATGGCATATGAATGAATGATATGAAAGAAGAAAGGTGCTATATGTTATGTGCTATGATATGTGCTATATGAAGATGTTATATTTTGTGTACAATATGATATTTATAATGATGCATATTACTCTCATGGCATGACCTTCCAAACCCAATTTGGAAAGTTCACTAACTTTCCTAATCTCAATTTGGCAAATCTACTGACTTGACTTCCAAAAATCATGTCGTTAGGAAAGAACTGTTCTTTCTCATGCATGTCCTTGGTGTGTTCTTGCATATACCCATACTTAGTACAAGTCTGTACTAACCCTATACATATATACTATTTTAGGTACAAGCACCGGTGGTCGATAGAGTTGTAGGATCTTTGTTGCAGCTATCCGAACGTCAGCATTCATCTGGAGTTTGATAGGTCCTCATGCTTTCGAGGATGCTACTATTTTATATTCTAGCGTAGTTTTAGAGTTAAGCTAGTGGAGCATGTTCCACTAGCGTTTCTTTCCTGTTTTAATTCAGACTTTGTATTGGACCATTTTGGCAATTATACAATTAAGACTTAATGAATTATTTCTTTCAGTTGTTTATATCTTTAATAATAGATGGTTGATGATGAACGATTATAAAATGTTAAGAATGTTTAGCAAGCATTTTTAAAGAACAAAAAGTTTCAACCTATGTAAAGCAAGTATGACGTAAGTGGGCTTGTTTGCAACCTCTAAGAGGTCAACGACGCTGGTCTCGTATGGCGTCTAGATTCCAGTCGTGACAAGTTTCTTGTTTGTTGATGTAATAACATGGTTTAGCTGGGGTCTGTTGTTGGTGCTACATGTCATTTTGGAAGTGCAAGTTTAGTCAAGTAAAGTATTATAACCTAAATTAGTCACTAATATATCACTTGTTGGAAGATATATTTGTATTTAATATATTCATTTTGAGTGATTCTGAATTGGATTGTTGTTGAAAAGTTTTGTAGCAGAGCATTAATTATTAGTAAATAATTTTGTTGCATTCAACTTTATGTAGTTGCTTGACTCATGTCCTTGATTTTATGTCTTCCTCAAGAAATGTTTTCATTTATTATTTAGCATATAATGTTCATGGATTCTCTTTGTCAACTGACTATTGAATAAATTATACAATTGGGGTGGGTGGATTTTTTTCTCAGATTTGTTACTAATTTGATCATTTATGTTGTTTATTTTGATATCATTGTATGGTGTCAATTTGATATCATCGCTCGCATAAGTTGTATGTTGATCCATTTGGTTTGTAATGACAATTTGTATACATTCCCAATTTATTTATTTGGTTTCAGTTATTCAAAAGCATGTTAGCTGTCCATGTGCGTAATTTTGCTCTGTAGTATGTTCAAGATCAGTTGTTACCAAAGTGTTACAAATTATTTTCTCTCTTATTTTTATCACCCTTACTTGTATGTGAAATCTGCCTGAGTTCACTACAAACTCATATCTTCCTATCTGTATTTTGAAACAGTCTTAACAGCTCAAATTGCTTTATCGAGTTATCCAGCTATAAAAATTGATGTATAAGTCTTGGAATTGAAAGAACATGAAGCAGATTGGAGAACTGGAAAGATACAGCCTAAGTGTCACGGACTTAGAGTCTCACTAAATCTCGGTGCGGCGCTTGACAACTTACTCACGAATCTTTCACAATATTGTAAGCTCAAGTTAGCCTTTAAGACTAAGATAGCTAAGAGAATATAAATAAAGACTTAGAAAGCTTTAAGAAGAAGGCTTTATATTGCTTGTGGAATGCCTACACTTTGTTGGATGATTTACAAACAAGAGATCCTTCTATTTATACTAATTTCTAAGGGCCTAAGTACAAATATAAATTATTTGACAAGTCCCTCTAATAATACAGTTTGGACCTACTCTAGAATTCTTTACTAATTCTAGGAAATTCTAAAGCTTCCCAAGAAAGTTTCTAAGTTATCTCAGAAAATTTATAGCCTTCTTGAATAATCTAAAAGATTCTAGAGTTCTCCACAAACCTCTCCACAACTATAGACTCTTCCTCCTTATCCAGATGCAAATTCATTTGGCAAGTGGTGGGACGTGACATACGACCCACTATTTATATTGGAATTTGTATTTTGTTATTTTGGGCTTAAGCCCTTGTCCTTTTAATTATTATTTATTTTGTTTGTTATCAGGACAGGTGGGGGAATCTGGCCTTAAGGACCTAAAGAAAAATAATTATGTTATGTTAGTTTTGGACAGGTGCAGGTAACTCAAATAGGCCTTTGGCCCCAAAATGAAATTGGTCCCAAATACTGGGCCAAAGCAGACATAAAACTAGATTTGGGCCCAAGTATATTTCCTTCTTTATTTTATTGTGTTTGTTTACTTGTCAATTTGTGCTACTTAATCTTAAGGTTTTAAAAATTTAAATCCCCGAAAGACACTCACTTTGTTATAACAATTTAACTAAAGAAGTCATCTTTTACAGATTTAAAGAATAATTTTACCAAATATCTAACTTAGATAGTAGTTTGTACTTCCCTTTTTTCCCTTTAAAATGGTTCTTACTATAAAATTGGCTGAATTTAATTTAAGTTAAAACATTAGCCAAATAATTAATTGTCGGATAATGCTTGTAAGCGGATGTTCTAGGTTCTTTAAACACCTTCCAAGAATATTAATATGAACCCCGAACTTCCTTTTTTATATTTTCATTAGATTTCTGTTTTAATCATTTGGAAAAAATAGTTTTCTAAATTTTTCTCTAAAAACTAAGTGACGACTCTTAAAACCATTCTAAATTTTTTTAAAAAAAATAAAACAGAATGACGACTCCACTGAGCAGGAGAATTGGATTCTAACATTAAAATTAAATTGTTTGGCTAATTTATGTTTGGTTATGTGTTTATTTATTAAAATTCTCATGGTATTAAACTTTTGCATTCATGGCATGACATATTATGTCAAACAACACTTCTTTAGTTTTCCACTTAAAGGACGATTATGCGGGCCGCAGTCGTTCGTCAAATTATTCTCGAAATACCTTGACAAATCTAGATGACTCATGGATAGTCAACGATCATTAACTGTTCCAACTCAGGTAGTCCGTTGGGGTCACCAATCCACTACAAATAAAGCTCACTCCTATTCAAATTAGTGTAAGAGAAATACAATCATGAAATTTAGCACATTAGCCTAAGATGATCCAGCATCCAATGTGTGTTGGGTCCATTAGAAAGACAACCTTGAGTCCAAAACAGCCCACGACCTAAACGATATTCACACTTATATGTTTCAATTTGAAAGACGTATACGCCATTGGGCAAACCATTGTCCCTCGGGGTTGAAGGTTTTTTTTAAAATTAGATTAATTTAGTTTAAAATGAAGGTCTTTATAAGTTATCATTTGCATCTAAAGACGTGGAGATCTGGAGATGACGAGAAGTTCAAGAAAGAGGGATTTTCCGTGAAGTCGTAGCTAAGGATTGTACCCATACGCGAGACTGATTATTTTGTATCCATTTTCCCCTATTATGTATCCCCCATTCAATTTATTCGTAAATATTGTAAAAATTTGAGTTTTGGGGCAATAAATGTTTCAAATGATGTAAGCATCTTTCAAATCGTTAGTCCTATCCTTGGCACAAAAGGGTCATATATTTGTTTAGAAAGCGTAATATTTGTTCATGTGTTATAATTGTTTTTGTGATTATGTTTCTTTATTTGAAGATGTTCTAGCCTACTCTTTTTAGAATTTTTATAGAAACCACTAGGCACAAATATCAAGCCACTATCAAAAGTGTGTATAAATACTTTTTGAGTCTTACGTTTCACAACGAAATTTGAACTTCATTTTTTAAATCTTAGTACGTAGGATCGGAATCCTCCCTCTTGAGATACGTAAGAAGCCTTTTGAGGTTCCGTCCCCATTTTTAGAAATTTTATCTTTCCAATTCTTACAAAGAAATCTGAGTGACATCTCAATCGAAAAATTAAAAGTATGACAATACTATCAACTTTGTTCTGACTTAAGTTGTCATTGCTAATTCACTAAGCTCAAAATCAAATAGACAAATTCCTATCTGTTTAGTCACTTCTCTAAATATGTTGTCTAGTTTAACTACAAGTGGAGCAATTTTTATGTGTTTGTGGACATATGTGTGACATTCTATATTATTTATCATCTATATAGACTAACATGTTTATCTTTTGATTTATTTTTCTTTGTAAGGTACTTAGAACTAATCAGTTTTGATAAGTTGTCTGGTCATCCTTATTTCACAAGAACAAATGCTCCAACAGATTCCTTCTCCAATCAATATTTGCAAAAAGGAAAAACAGTAATGAGTGATAACAATGACGAGATTGGCTTGACCAATGTTGTCATGGCTCAACCCATCGCCGCTAATCAAAATGAAATAGTTATGCAGTTAATGCAGTAGATTGCTGAAATGAGGGTCAAAATGCTAAGAACATAAGTTTTGTCTAATCCAATTTTTGCTTTCAACCCTCCAGGAGATGGAAGACCTCTGCTCCACTATCCTCTTCCAAGCGAGGAATATGTTCAAAACCCATCCTATAACCCTACTCAAATTCTCCCAATCACCGGCCTAACCGCCCCATATCCCCATCATGCTTTCTCCCTTACCAAGCGCTGCCTCCTCCTAAAGATACCAAACCCAAACCTTCCGTCCTCATCAAAATGCCAACCTGCAAGCTTTCCCTCCCCCTCAAAATCAAAATATCAACAATCTGCAAACCTTCCCCCATCACAAAAATCAACATACCAACCCGAAAACTTTCCCCCAAATAACCAAGTCACTCAAAATATCCAGAATCTCTCTATTTCTCTGCCTTTGCGTCAAATAACTACTTTCCGAATCCCAACTCCAAATAAGCCCTATGCCCATTGTTTTGAGCTTGACAACTATGAAGAGATAGATATGAAAAAGAATATGAAAAGCCATGAAGGAGTTGCATTCCATTATTGAGGTCGCCGAGTTGAGTTGATTTGTGCATCCATCCAAATTTGGACCTCCCAAAAGGGTTTAAGGTTCCCAAATTTGACATTTTTTGAGGAACAGGAAACCCTTAACTCACCTGTGACCAACTCATGAAAGTTGGAAGAGACAAAGATTTATTAATGTGTCTTTTTAGCCGAAGTTTGAGTGGAGAGGTTGTGGAATCGTTTACATGTCAAGAAACAAAACAATGACCCAGCTGGAATGCTTTGGCTAAGAACTTTATCAAATGAATTGCTTACAATGTAGAGATCGTTCGTCATCGCTATTGCTTAGAAAAAATAAAGTAGAAATCAAATGAAAGTTAAAGAGAATTTGCGTACAAATAGAGAGTGGAGGCAGTTAGTGTTCGACCTAATATGTCTGAAAAAGAAATTGTTGAAGTATTTGTGCGGGTAAAGGAGACCGAGATTATGATAGGATCATGTTGCTCGTTGGAACATAGTTTGCTGATATAGTCAATCTAAGTGAGACTATCGAAGAGGAATTAAGAATTGAAAAAATTGCCCATATTTCTATATCACCTGGATCTTCTGCTTGTTGAAAAAGAAGAGGGAAGATGTGTCTTCGATTTCTTGTGCATCTGAGGGAAAGAAACCTATAAGTAAACCCTTATCGTTTCAAGGTCATTCTCGACTTTCATAGAGTTTCCAACCATCTTGTTATATACAAGATATTTACCAAACCCCTCCCTCCATTTACCAAATCTCTCCTCATGTCTACCAAACTCCCCCTTCATTTTACCGAACACCACCTCATCATTATCGAAATGTTGCACCAATGTGTGCAAATGACCACTTCCAAACTCCTCCCCCAGTATATCAAGCTCCACCGCATACTACAAAAATACCCCTCCAAACTATCAAGCTCCACAACCAAATTACACTACAAGTTAAAGGTTCGGTTAAGACCAACATGTAGGGACGAGTTAATAATCTCATCCCAAAAAGTATATATGTTGAGACAAGATTATATTTAGGTCCTTAAAGGTATATGTTGTTGAGAAGGTAAAAAATCTCGTCCCTAAGAAAACTAATGCCTCGTCCCAATTGTATTTGAGATACTTAGTGGGAGCGCCAAAAATTTTGCAAAAATATTTACTAAAACCTAAAAAATAATAATTCTGAAAAGTAGGCGGCAAAATATTTATCTCAAAATCCATTGGTCACAACTTTGACCTATACGTATTCTCAAGCCCAGAAGTGTTTCTTTTTCATCTCGATCAACTATGACCTAGGGCTATTCACCTCTGCCTCAAATCCGCTGAAGCTATTCTCAGCAGCAACATTCTGAATTGTTAATCTAAGGTATGGTGTCTCTTCTTCTTCCTGTTTACTGATGAACGTTCACTCAACTCAACAAAAATGTCTCTTTTTCATCTTGATTAACAACAACCTAGAGTTATTCAGCTCTGCCATAAATCCTCTTTTTAAGTGTATTCACGTTTGTAGGGTATGTGTTCAAAGAATCACATACCCATAATAGAAAGTACCTTTTAGAAAAATAAATATGAGGACACCCTTCCTCTTTTCTTCTCTGTTTCATGATTCTCTTGTTCAATGGACACTGAAGTCCCTTGTATTGAACGAATATATGATACTTGTTTGATTAGTAATCACTTTCTTTCATTAATGTGTTACAGGTCGTGAATCAGCAAATATATTAACATCACTGATTCAGTTGTATTTGAAGTCTTTAACCATTTAATTAAATAAGAGATCACTAAACTTTATTTCAACAATTGAGAAGTAAATATTTATTTTTGTCATTAACCTGATTGTCTTAACCAACGAATCATGCTTGAGTCTTAACATGTTTGATCTAATGAATCATCTAATCATATAGAGCATACAAAATTTTCAGTAAAACAAATTGTATACTACGTCTCTTATTAATAACAGATAGTATTAAATAATAGTATTAAATAATATTAGTATTTACTATGTACTAATCCTAGTCCTATTAGGATTAGTACTCCTTAATCCTAGTCCTATTAGGATTAGTACTCCTTCCTATATCTCCTATATATATCTCTCATGTATTCCCTTATTAGGTTAACACTTCAATATACAATCAATATTCCTTCATGGTATCAAGAGCCAGAAAACCTAGATCTTCTTTTCTCTAGTTTTTTTCTCTCTTTAGGGCACCGATCGTTCCCTCTCTTCTCTTGGGCAGCGGCAGCCATGACAACCGAGGTGGATACTCTCGATTCACTTCCTTCTGGCGTTAAACTCCTTCTCAGGCATCTTCATGCCCTGATTCCCGAAAAATTATCAGACATAAATTACCCTACATGGAAAATCACCGTTCTTACAGCCCTTGAGGCCAATTACCTTCTCAAAGACGTCGATGGAAGCACAGAGCCGCCGCCGGCAGTCATCATTGCCACAGACAAATCAGAAAAAACCAATACGGTCCATGCCGCCTGGAAAGCCGTGGATGGCCAGATGCGGTCATGTTTGATTGCGGTCATCTCTCCCACGGTTCAGAAACACGTCCGATCCTACACAACTGCTTCAGCCCTGTGGACGGCCCTCGCAACACGCTATGCATCAATTTCCCACTCTCATATTTTTCAATTGCGTGATCGTCTCCACACAATTACCAAAGGCACGAAAACTATGGCGGAGTATTTAGACGAGGTCTCCACCATCATCACAGCCCTCGACACCGTGAACGAAATCATTCCCGAAAAAGATCTCGTCATGTGCATCGTTCGGGGGCTCCCATCAGCTTACTCCTCCATTAAACAGGCGGTTCGCATCATTCCAACGCCCGTTGACCTGGATACTCTCTCCTCGTGGCTAAAAAGTGAAGAAATCAACGTGGATCTGGAGAGCAAACTTCTTCTCCGAGAAGACGCTGTTATGGAGCCGGCCACCGCCCTCACCGCAAGCCAGAACTATCGCGGGGGGCGTGGCGGCGGCCTGCAGTGGAGCCGCGGCGGCTACGGCAGAAACAACGGAGGCCGCTGGCGCGGTGGTCGGCAGGGCAGTCGTCCGTCGTACGACGGTCAGCAGCACGGCAGCAACAACAGCCTGCACTCCTTCGGCAGCGGCGCGCAGTCATCTTCCAGCGGCGGGCAGGGCACTTACGAGCGGGATCGTCCAACTTGTCAAATCTGTCAGAAAACAGGACACACCGCTGCTCGTTGCTGATTTTGGTATGAGGAGAGCCGAAATAGTGATAACCGTGCCAATTATGCATCTCAAGCCGGCCCTTCCTCTGAATGGTTGTTGGATACTGGGCCAACATGCACGTTACTTCTGATCTATCCAAGCTTAACGTTCCAAATCCATATCATGGCTCCAATGGTATTACTGTTGGCAACGGTGAGTCCCTTAATATTTCTCACACTGGCACGGGTACCATTAAAACCCCCACCGCTATCTTTCACCTAGGTAACCTTACCCACGTCCCTTCTATTAAATCCAATCTCCTTTCGGTTCACCAATTCACAAAAGACAATAATTGCTCACTCTTGTTCACCTCTAATGATTTTCAGATCCTAGACAATACTACCAAGAGGATGATTTTTCAGGGCCCCTGTGAGCATGGTCTGTACGTTCTTCCTGGCACAAGTTTGTCTGCCCACCCAGTTTCAGAAAGCGTTCCTGTGGCTCCGGTGGCTCTTTCGGCTGATGGCCACAGTCTGTTGTGGCACAGTCGTCTGGGTCACCCGTCTACTCAAATAATAAATTCTTTAATGTCTCAATTAGGTTTTTCTTCCATTCATGTAAACAATTGTGACTCCTGTTCAATTGCTAAATCTCATAAATTACCTTTTACTTTATCTGAGAAGCGTACAATTGCACCTTTTCAACTTATTCATTCTGACCTATGGGGTCCTACTGTTGTTCCTTCATTTGCTGGTTTTTCGCCATTATATTTGTTTTGTGGATGATTTTACAAAATACACTTTGTTGTACCCGCTAAAATACAAATCACAGGCATACACCACCTTTGTCACTTTTGAAAAAATGGTCAAAACACAATTCAATTCTCATGTTAAACTTTTTCGAAGTGACAATGGAAAGGAATATGTCAATAACATCTTTGGCCAGTTTCTGCAATCCCTGGGAATTATACATCAAACCTCCTGTCCATACACTCCCGAACAGAATGGGGTGGCTGAGCGTAAGCATCGCCATATCATTGAAACGGTGGTTACTCTTCTACATCAATTTCATCTCCCTGTCTCCTTTTGGGTAGGAGCTCTAGCCACCGCAAACTACCTCATTAACAGAATGCCCAGTCACACTCTCTCCAACAAATCACCCTATCAACTCATTTACCAAGAACTTCCCAATTATACAAACCTCCGCGTCTTTGGGTGTCTTGCCTACCCTTGTCTACGCCCTCATATTACTCACAAATTACAACCCCGATCCCGTCCTTGTATTTTTTTGGGCTATCATCCTACCTCCAAGGGTTATCGTTGTCTTGACCTACAAACTCATAAAGTCTACATATCTCGTCATGTCAAATTTGTCAAAAATTAGTTTCCCTACGAGTCTATTTCCTCCTCCACAAATACATCATCCATTGGCGTCCTTCCCCTTTTTCCAACATACTCACAGGGTCCCTCACCACCTTCCCCCACACCTCCACCCACTACCCAACCAACCCTCATCACCCCTTCGACCGTCACCCATAATACACCTGCAACCACCACCCACACCCACAACCAACCCGAACCACATCATACCCACAACATCTCTAGCCCGATCCGTTTTGGGTCCTTCCCGGCCACCCCCGAATCACCACCGCCCGTGCCACCCCCCAATACTCATCCCATGTTAACCCGCGGAAAATCCGGTATCTTTAAACCCAAAACCTTTCAGGCTACCATACTACCAAATACACCCCTTCCCGATAGTGAACCAACAACCTACTATGTTGCCTCAAAAAATGCTTATTGGCGTCATGCTATGGATGACGAGTTTAAGGCTTTGACTGATCAAAAAACTTGGGTTCTTGTACCTAAGCCCCATGGGCGGCACCCAGTGGGCTGTAAATGGGTGTACAAAATTAAACACAATGCGGATGGCAGTATTTCCAGGTACAAGGCTCGTTTGGTAGCTAAAGGCTACAATCAGGAGTATGGGCTTGATTACTCCGAGACATTCAGTCCTCTTATTCGGCAGGAAACCATTCGCCTGGTACTGTCACTCGCCGTGCGCAACAATTGGCTCATCAATTAGTTGGATGTTTCCAATGCTTTTCTTCATGGCATGCTTCATGAAACTATATAAATGACGCAACCACCGGGCTATGTTGATCCCCGCTTCCCTCAACATGTTTGCAGACTCCAGAAGTCTCTGTATGGGCTCAAGCAAGCCCCCCGTGCTTGGTACACACGTCTGAAAACGTTTCTCCAGGGACTCAGCTTCACGTGTTGCGTACACGACACGAGTCTGTTTACTCGACATTCAGCACATGGTACAGTCATTAATCTTGTCTATGTAGATGATATCATTATTACAGGCTCTACTGCAGCTCTCATTCAGGATGTCACTCGAGCTATGCATACTACCTTCAAAATGAAGGACCTTGACCCGTTACATTATTTTCTGGAAATGGAGGTTTCTCAGACAGGCAGCGGCTTGTTTCTTCATCAGTCAAAATATGCTCGAGATCTGTTGCAGAAAGCTGGACTGAAAAAATGCACCAGTCAACCAACACCGATGGCAGTCTCTTCGTCTACGAATGGAGCCAACACCCCCTTTGCCGATATCACCCACTTCCGCAGCCTCATTAGGGCTCTACAGTATCTGGCCATTACCCGTCCTGACATCCAGTTTGCTGTCAACCGAGTTGGTCAGCTCATGCATCAACCAAGTGAACATGATTACCATTGTTTAAAACGCATTCTCAGGTACATTTTTGGCACTCTTGGTCGTGGTTTACTCATTCGACCCGGGGACTTGGAGCTTCGGGGTTTCTCAGATTCAGATTGGGCGAATGATAAAAATGACAAAAAATCTACATCGGGGTTTCTCATTTTTTTGGGGCCGAACCTGATCTCCTGGTGTACAAAAAAACAACCCAAGGTCTCTCGGTCCTCGGCTGAAGCTGAATACCGCGCCCTTGCTCTTCTTGCTGCTGAGACCATGTGGGTCACATATATTCTTCGCGAACTCCGCGCCACTCACACTGTTCCTGCTCTCTATTGTGACAACAAATCAACCATCTGTGTGGCCAAGAATTCCGTCCTACACACCAGAATGAAGCATGTTGATACCGATTTTCTCTTTGTTCGCGATGAAGTTCAGGCCGGCACCATGACTGTGCAGTATGTACCCACTGAAGAACAACCGGCTGATATTCTCACCAAGCCTCTCCCGAGCCGACAGCACGATTACCTCAGTTCCAAGCTTCCGTTCGCTTCCGCTCAGGTCAGCTTGAAGGGGGATAATAACAGATAGTATTAAATAATAGTATTAAATAATATTAGTATTTACTGTGTACTAATCATATTCCTATTAAGATTAGTACTCCTTAATCCTAGTCTTATTAGGATTAGTACTCCTTCCTATATCTCCTATATATATCTCCCATGTATTCCCTTATTAGGTTAACACTTCAATATACAATCAATATTCCTTCACTTATCCTAGGAGAGTTTCGTATACAAGCAACATAGGTTGTCTTCTTTGCAATGTCCTCCCATGTTCTTCTTCTTCTTTCTTCTCTTTTTCTCTCCTTCTCTCCTTCTCTCCTTCATGGTTTCTATTCTTTAATGGACAAAAATTATCCATGTATAAATGGGTATATGAGTCTTGATGGATTAGTTGTTGACTGTACAACATGAAGATTCTTTTTATTGGAGTTTTATTGAGTTAAATAATTGTCATCTTTTATTAATGTGCTACAGGTCGTTAATCTAAACAACAGTTAACATCACTATTTGCTTGACTTTGGAGTCTTTTAGCAATTAACTAAAGATGGTGATCAACAAATAAGTCAATTTGAATTGTCATTTATGTCATGTCCAGTCAACAAGAAACTGCTGGCTTAAAAAAATCACGTCAAGTCGTCAACTATTCAGATTGTCGAAGAAAATAATTATAAAAGAGTGATGATAAAGAAAACGTGAGTTAAAAGATAATGATATCTCAAAGAAAACCTTCAAAATTCTGAGAAAGAAATCTAAATATGTTGCTTTGTAAATGGTGTTCTTCTCTAATTTTCTTTAGTTTGCTCATTTTCGCTATTCATTGTTGTTGTGTCAATATGTTAGCAGGAAACAAACTTTAACACTTGCGTCATACATTATCTATTTGACTCCTACACTAATGATCGTGAAAAGATTATGAACTGCAGGGTAATCTACTGTAATGTAGTTATTGACTTTCTTTGATAAATGATGAACACATTAGATGGATTGAATTAAAGATCAAAGTTACTCGACTAAATAAGTGTATGACAACTTCTAAACAATCTAGAAAAGAACATATCTGATCATTTAAACGAGCAACTAATTGCCTCAAAAGAGACAGGTCTAAAACAAAAAAGCAAAACAATTTAACCTTTCCAGCAACTGATATGTTGCTTTTCCTTCAGCCTCTCTAACAAAAAGTGATTCAACACTAGTAGAGTGGAACACAGGGAAAGGATTGAAAACCGTTTGAACTCGAAAGTACTATTTTCTACTTTCCTGAGTTGCCTCAGTCCCTTTTTCTTTGTTGATTCATGGTACAAGCACTCTTTTATTGATCATCAATTTATGTATTCTATCTTTTCAGTTAACAATATCTTGTACAGACTTGTCAAGTACAATGTTAAGTTAAGTAGGATATTAAAATTTGAAACATCAAATACTTTCCATCTTATTATCAAAAATCATATTTACATCAGTTACTGTCATTTGAAAGTATATATTCTAATTCCTTAACTGAAAAAGTAGCCAAGGTCTACTAGAAATTGTTATTTGATCCATGTTACTGAAATAGTTTTCGTACTTTCACATCTGTAACTTTCTGATTATTGAACATCCATTTATATCCTTCTATCACTTACTGATGTTCACTTCATATGTAGTTCGTGATGATGTAAATGCTATTTTCAAGATTAGTATTGTTGAGAAGACATTTTAAGAAGTTGCTTTTTTAAAAAAGAAAACATTCTTTGCTATTCTCAATACATTTCTCTGTTTGTATCAATGAGTGTTGTATATATCTGGGAGAATTTTGCTGTCAGTTCTTATGATCAAAGTTGTAATGACAGCATTGTTGCAATAGCAACATTGAAGGATAACTGAATTCTCATTATGATGGATTTCTAGTTGGACTTTACAAAGAACTCATACTCTTGTATATGGCCTACTCGAGTATATGTTGCATTAGTTTCTTTTGGAAAATCTTTTAGTTTATTTCTATTCAAACATAATAAAAGATACGAACTAAGACAAACACCAGGAATGCAGAAAATCGAGCTAAGTTGAAGATGCTTCATCATATTGGTAGTAAGCCTATTCTAGAGATTATTTTTCAAAAGGTAATAGCGTAAAACTATTTCATGAATGAAATATTTATGAAGTTTGTGTTGTTTTACATGTTTGACTTTGATGTAAAGGGCGGGAAAGTGGAAACCCACCGATTTGGAGACTATTTTCCTTCAGACGCGTAAGAAAGATAACAAGCTTGTTGAAATTGAAGCAATTGAAAAGCATGTGCGTTTGATAAATTGAATAAGTTTATTACTTGAAATTGTTGTGTTTTGATAGAATTTTTTTTTTAATATAATTTTTAGGCACAACTCAAAGAAAAGGTTCAAGTCGATCAATCTCTACCTAGCATAGAGATTGTCGAAAAATGTTGTGGACCTCAAATTCGTAGCCATATATTTGGTTTTGGTGGTGGAGTAAAGGCGAAAGACTTGAAAGGCGGAACTTCTTCGAAGGCTGAATAATTGTCTGAGCTACGTTCAACTCGAGAGGATAACAAATGCTTGAATGAAGAAAATAAATCCTTGAATGAGGAAACAAATCCTTGAACCATCGCGTGTATACCTTGGAAGATGCAATGAAAGAAATAATGAAATGAAGTAATTATTTGCAGCTCAACAATCACATGTCCAACCTAAAACATCTCATGTTTCAACTGAATGACCTCTACTTTTTTCTAATGACCAAGTAAGCACCATGATACTTGACTTTTTAGTTTATTTTGTTGATTTGCATATAGTCATTTTCTACTATGACTAATTCTAGAAGAAAGTGATGGTAACTAATCTTTTCCCGCTAGAAGATAGTACCTAGAATTGTTGAATCCACCTTCATCTCTACTAGTCTTCTTGTTCTCATTGTCTACGATCTTAAATAGAACTAGCTAATCGCAATCAAACACAAGTATAGATACAAGTATTTTTGGCCATAGTTCCTAATTGTATAATATTAGGTTTTGAAGCTGTGAAATTGGTATGATGTTTTAGATTCCCCCAAGCTGATACTTTAATTCTTAGTCTATTTTTTGTGAAATACATCCATTCATGTGTTTACGCAGCTGGAAAAAAGTTGCCAAAGTTACACTTAGATTTGAGCTCAATTTCTATCATTTTCTCTCAGTGTTGTGAAAAGCGCAGAAAAGCGCGCTTCAAAGCGAGGCGACCCTTGTGCGCTTTTTTATCTTGAGGCGAGGCGATCTGAAAAAAGCTCTCGCTTCAGATGAAGAAGCGAGAAGCGACCCTAAGGCAAAAGCGCAATAAAGCGCGCTTTTTATAAAAAAAAAGCGACAATTAGGGGTTTTTTAAAAAAATAATAGGTTTTTTTAAAAAAAAATAATCTGAAATATAACCTTCTCTCTCCTCACGACTCTTCTTTCACGACTCTTTCCCTTCTTTCTCTCCTCGCGACTCTTCTTTCACAATACTTCTTTCTCTCCTGACGATCTCGACTGAGGTTGCCTCTCTCTTCAACCTCGACCGCGACTGAAGGTAACTTTTTGTTCATCTCTTTTTTAGCTAATGTTTATTAGTTCATCTCTATGAGTTTCTTTTCTCCTGAAATATACAATCTTCGCCTGTGCTTCATCTCTCTGAGTTTCGACTACTCTTTTTCTTCTTCTTCTCTTCTTTTTCTTCATCTCTGCTGCCTGCTCTGTTTCTAATTACTGACTGCTGCCTCCTCTGTTGTTGTTTTTCAATTCTTTTGCCTTTTTTTTTTTTAATTTTGTGATCAGTCTAGCAGCCTTGTTGAAGAATAGGAGTTCGAATCTTTGTGATTTAATTATGTTTTCGATTTTTTGCTTTACATGTTATGACTTATGAGTATTTTTGCCTATGTTATTTCTTTTAATCTAAGACTATATTACCTCTATTTAGTTATTTTAAATTTTTTTATTTTTATACTAAATGTCGCTTTTTTTTTAAAAAGCACGCGCTTCGCTTCACGCTTCTCGCTTCTGTGAAGCAAGCCCTCGTCGCTTTTTTCCGCTTCTTGCTTCCCAAAACACTGTTTTCTCAATGGTGCTTGGAGCTCATTTTTTACATGTCCTTATTCATATGAAAGATCACTTGTCCAGATTTTTGCATTGGATTATCATGGGCATAGCTCTTTTAGTTTTAGAAATTGCTCTCCACTTCACAGATGATGTGTAACCTCAGGAGCAGCCGCGTTAGAGTATTTTGGTTTTTCTTCATTTTGGTTGACATTTTGAACTGGAATTTTCTATTTCTACCACAATAATGGATTGGTGTGAATGCCATGCTTGTTTATATGGGAACTCTCATTTATGTCATCTTTGTTGATATATTGTCTTTGGCTATTGTTGCTTGCCTACTTCATCGATTAGCATATTTGGCTTCTGACGGAATTTGCATTTTTTGCTTGATCATTATATAAGATGTGATGAAACTAGAAAGAGCTTCATCTAGTCATGGGTCTCAATTTCATTTCTCCCTGAGAACAAGTGACTAAGAAGTTCAATAATTTTCTGCACAACTGCACATAAGTGTACTGGAAACTAGAAAGAGCTTCATCTAGAAAATGCTTACTTCATTAATTAAAATTTTCTGCACAAATGCACATAAATTTCTTTCTCTATTTGTTAAAATCAGCACTGCTCTATTTTTGGAAAGCTGCTTTAATGTTAAATTTCAGCACTGCTCTATTTTTGGAAAGCTGCTTTAATGTTAAATTTTCTGCAGGAAAATAGTATTAGAATTCTTTGTAAATGTATCTCAATGGATTTCTAATTGATTTTTCTTATGTTCCATAGCTTTTGTAGATATATCTAGATAACACATGGTGAAGTTTTAACAACTTTTGGGGTGAGTGATCTATCTAATTCTTGTATAAATTTGATATGTATACCAATAGTTATTTATCTTTTAAAAAATTTTGAACTTGCAGATTTTGAAGGTTGAAGTTTCAAGTTAAGAAACAAGCTTTAGAAGAAATGGACAAGCCTGTTATTAGTTTACTAAGAACGTTATGCATAACTTGATAGTACATAGTCTAACTCGGATGTTGGCTAAGTTTTTTTTGAAAAACGCAGTGGAACAAACATCATGGGATGTGGACCAATTTTTGATTAATCGAACTCTTAATCTGTATCTACTTGTTTCTATCTCCTATTATCTTCTTAGTGAATCGGAAGTTTTAGTAGAAATTTAGTATATGTTGAAGAATATTTTTTATGGTCAGATCAATTAATCTAGGACCATTGATGGACAATCTACGACCAGAAATATGTCGTTTCTAAGGAATAATCTAGGGCTAGAAGTGTATCTCTGTCTCTAAAGAATAATCTACACCTAGAAATAATTCTCGTTCTCTATAATGAATGAAGGAGCAGACCATTCTTGTCTTTATAGATGATCAAGGACCAGGTAATTCTCATCTCTAAAACTATTCAATGACCATGATAATATCGTCGCAAAAGCTAATCATAGACCAGGTTGTTCTCGTCTTACTAAGACCAGGTGTTCATGATCTCTAAAAAGATTTGATGACCTAAAAATAGATTTTTCCAAGTCTATTTGAGACTAGATATGCAGTCTCAAAAAAGATTTAACGACTATATTTTTCCCCGTCTCAACTACCATTTTAGGACCATTATTTTGCTCCCGTCGCAAAAGATCTATAGCGACAAAGGCGGTTGTGACGGGTGGTGACCAACATTTTCTGGTCTCAAATTTACGTTTGGGTCCAGATTTAGATCTTCAGGGACCATATTTCCCTTCCTTAGAGGTTGTTTGCCTTGTAGTGTTACTAAACCAATTCATATCCAAGATATCGAGCGCCCCCCCCCCCCCCCCAATCCAAACGCTCCAAATTATTGTCAAATGCCTCCCCACTACCAACAAGGCAATTATGATCCCCGTCCAAGGTTTGAGAAGGAGCTCGCTAGAATTTTCACTCCACTCATTGAAAGTCGAACGAAGTTATTTGAGCGATTTACTACGGTTGACACTAGCTCAAGGTTTTACAT
Source organism: Solanum corneliomulleri (assembly GCA_027704805.1). Classification (NCBI taxonomy): domain Eukaryota; kingdom Viridiplantae; phylum Streptophyta; class Magnoliopsida; order Solanales; family Solanaceae; genus Solanum; species Solanum corneliomulleri. The sequence continues at coordinate 8,221,594 of JAKWIY010003054.1, read as the reverse complement.
ACCGGATCAGAGGTGCGCATATCATTCCAATTGTGTTGGACATGATACTGAAGACTATATTAACTTGAAGCATAAGATCTAGGACTTAATTGACGGGAGAGTAGTCACTCTTCAGAATGTTATATTAAACATCAACAGTAATCCTCTTTGGAACCACAGAGGCGTCAATATCAACATGATAGAGACAGAGAAGATTATTTCTGTTCTCTCTTTAATGTGGTAATACTTGTTAATTAAACATTTGCCTTGGATATCAACTTAATTGAGGAAATAAGATGTCATAGTTTATTTCGTAACAATACTTTTTAAATACATGGTACTTTCAGGAATACAAGTTTGGTGCGCAAGACACTTGGATCTTGGAGTTGAGTATGAAAGCGAAAGTTAACAATATTTGCACATTCCATTGGGTTTTGCTTCTGAAAATTTTGTACATTTCTTTCTTATTCGCATATTCAATGAACAGAACTACAAGGGAGTGAAAGTTGTAAATGCTAAAATCGTACACAAGATTCACTGTACCAAAGGCAGAACGGAAATTGTGACTCTATGGGTGTGTTTTGTATGAAAGAAAATGTTTGTCATCAAAAATATTTTTTCTAAAAACAAGTACATTTTTGACTTGTTTCTCATGTTTGGTTGGTCAGTAGAAAATATCTTTGGAAATCACGTTTAATATTTGATTTTTGAATGCAAAATATTTTTATTTTTATTAGAGTAGAAAATAATTTTTGAAATTAAAATTATTTTTTTTAAAAAAATCATACATTTTTTGGGGGGAGGAGGTTGAGGGTAAGAAAAAATAAATTGATTTTTTCAAAAAAAAAAATTGTAATTTAAATTTGGAAGGTTGTTTTTGAAAATGTTTTCCTCAAATTTTTAAAGTAAGTTATTTTCCTTAAATTTTTAGAAAATGAATTAATTTAGAAAATATATCCAGAACATTTTACCAAAACAAATGTGAAGATTGAAAACTGTTTTCCACCTTACCAAACACACCCTATATGTTCCACCATGATGAGGAAATAGAAACCAAGAGAATCGTTCATGTTAGATTGTTCTTTTATAAATCTAAATTTAAGGACTTCAATTTTCTTCACCATTTTATTTATTTATGGAGAACTTATATGTTATATTTGGATGGAACTTTAGTATTTTTTTTTATTTGGTGACGGTTTCTGAATATTTTTGGCAGCAAACGTTTTTCTTTCTAAGCATATTCAGAAAATTCACACTTTAAGTTTGATCATTTCCTGCTACAGTTCATCTAATTAAGTTGGAAAATTACTATTCTCTTAGCTTCTCATATCATATGTATATTTGATCAAAGATAACGGCTTCTTATGCATGTATATGGTTGACTTTATCCAATACTTTGAATTTTCTTTACATCATTTCATCTATTTGAAAAAACAATTTTCAAGCTGGCAACGGTCATACCGATCTAGTATATGTAGGAAAAATTACTAAAATGCATGTCTTATGTTTTTTTTTTTATTTTCAATATCTCCTTCTATTTTCTAAAAATTTCTAAAATCTCTTATTTCTTTAATGCATCTGATCTACATATTAATGTATCTGAGTCAATATTCAATTTATCCGAGCTACATATTATATATCTGGTTTATTCTATAATGTCCCCGAGCTAGTTTTTAATGTATCTGAGTTACATATTATGTATACGGTTTATGATATAATGTATTCAGATACTCTTTAATGTCTTTGAGTTATATATTATGTATCCGGTTTGTATTACTTTTTAAGAATTAATGTAATTACAAACTAAAAAGTGATAGATTGTAATTTCATATTAAAACTACGTAATTCCTAATAACAAGTCACCCATAGATTTCTATAAATGACCTGATTTAGATTTTATCCAAAAAATTTATCACCCTTCCCCCTTATTTTAACCTAATAATTATTTTAGTTTTCCATAATTGAAAATAATTATACACATGAAGTGTCACTTGATATTCTTTTAAAATAAAAATAGAGAGTATATACCACGCACCTTAGCTGCTCAAATAAATGTGTTATAAAAAGTAAAAAATTACATAATTATAATGAAATTTGTGGGGAGAAATGACAATTCATAAGTATTTTTTTGTCAAGTATGTCTTATGGGGCTTGCAAGTACACATTCATATGTTCTTCTCCTTCCATTGACTTCCCAAATGGTTGAAATAAATCATCCCATTCATATTAATTGTTTAATTAATCTTGTTCAATACATTTACACCAAAAAAAGTAAATTTAATTTTTGTGAGCAAACAACTCCATTTATGCAAATATGCAAAAACTAAATTGCCAACCAAAATACTCGCAACTAAGATTTCCATATATATATATATATATATACACTAATCGTGTATTAAATTTACAGTAATTAATGGCAATTGTACATTTCATTATCCGATAGCTTTATCAAATCATAAAATTTAAAAAATTATGATACAGTTCTTGCTATCGATAGACGTTAATTATAGCAGCAAATTCTTAAATATGATTCAGATAGAAAAGAACAATTTTGTATCACCCAAATAAATAGCTTTTGAATCTTAACTTATTTATAAAACCAACTATTTACAAAATAAAATGAACAGTACTTAAAGTTGAATGAAAATCTTTCATTACTGTACAATATTTTCTCTGCTCCTTTCTTTGATTCCCAATGGGATGACTCAGATCAACTCTTGTATGAGAAATTAAGATTGTTTTGAAAGTGTCTTTGCACAATTTTCATGGTCAATAGCTCCAACTTTCATCTTTTCTAAACATATCTTCTTTTTTTTTTTACCTGATTTGGATCTATAACTGAATGGTCAATCGCCATAGGCCTATTTTGCTAAGCAAAATACTATTTCACCCTTCTTAGCCACGGTAACTTTTACCTGACATAACAAAAGGTTATTCAAATATAAATTTTTCACCCTATTCTGGTATTACGCTCAACTTCACCGTCTTTTTTCCTCTTCTTCTCCCACTATCACCACCATCGCCGTTCCTCATCGCTCTATCACAATTCTTTTGTTGAGAAAATACAAACAATTTATTACTACTATTAGTTCTCTTCAATGCAGAACTCGCCTTCACAGCTAAAGCTGCCATTTCTTCAGCCCCAAGTCTACTTCTTAGCCTCTTCAAAGGCATAGCGAAATACAATTGACCCAATTGAAGTTCTTCTTCTGCATTTATGGCGGAAATCTTATCTCCAAATTCCATTTCATCGGAGTTACAGATGAAAATAGTTGGATCTTTTTGTAAGAGATACCAAGCTTTTATTGGATAAGAAAACTCTTGTAATCTTCCGTCTTGTAGTATTATTTTCGCGGTCGCAACAGATGTAGATTCACATGAATTGCATATACCCATTTTCAATTTATTATTGCTAAAAATTGTATGATTTGATTAGTTGATTTGTGTTATTATATAGTAGAGGATGAATTTAATTTTATGAGAAGAATAAAAGGGATAGAGTTTAAAGTAGGAGAGAAGCAAGAAGGGGAGTGAGTATAAATAGAGTAAAGTAGTACTAAAAAGCCACCGCAATTATGTACGTAACAATGGGACAAAATAATAATCAATTACTGAATTTTATAGTGATTATTTTATTATAATATTTATGTTGATTGATTCTTAAATTTTTTAATTATATGTCTAGGATTAAAAACTCCTTTTAATATATTTTTAATTTAAGCAACTTTTTTTAAATTTTTTGGGTCAATTAAAAAAGTCAAATAAATAAATCTAAACAAAGAAAATAATAATTTAACAGGGTGACGATGTCTTCTTAGACATACTATTCAACTATTTTGTTAGTTTATTTTAACTTTTTCATTTTCAATTTTACATGTTACTTAAATAACGATAACATATTGACAAAAGTATTTTATTATAATATTTAATCATAAATTTGAAAAATATCTAATTATCCGAATACAAATTATCTTGTATGTACTATTAATGAGATTTTACTTGACGTTAGTTTTTCGTAATTGGCATTAATGGGCAGCGCCTTGCCAACCTGTAATATAATTAGTGTCAGGCTGTATAGTGTGTTAGTTTTAAGAAAACAACATTCAAAAATATTTCTTTTAAGTATTTTAATTTGTTATATATATTTGGTTTCAAGTTAAAATTAGATTAATAAATTAAAATAGACCAAGTATACATTAATAATTGATTCACAATCAAATATTTCTATAAATTTAGTAATATATATTGAATTAAGTCCGCCCTTGGTTTTCTATATGTTTTTGTAAGTTTTTGTTTCCAAGTCCCTTTTAGAACGAATGACATTTTTATGTTTAAAAGTTGTATATCTAAAGTACTTCGTGGCTACAAATGGGACAATCAATCTATTGTTGTATTTGAAGCACAAGATTCCAAATGGTAATTCCCCCAAAATGGGGATTCCAAATTCCAATTATTTCAACTAACATGAATCCATTAGTAAGCTTTTTCAGCTACTATCTAGAATTGTTTTAAAGGTTAATAATATAAGATTAAAGTAGGCATTTGAAAAACTCAATTAAGATAAAAGGAGACGGAGACATATTTAAGATTTCGAGATGATAGGTCATGTGCTATTAGAGAAAAATGTTGATGTAAGCTATAGATTTGATTAATTTAACATTTAGGTTCTTATGACTGAAAATCATTACAATTTTAAAATTATAGGTCCAAAATTATTTTTTATCTATCCAAACCACTTAGCATCGCACAATTTTAGAAAGAAAAATAAAACAAGATACATAAAAGATTTAAATTTCTAGCCTCACTTAGAGAAGTGCAATCAGTCATCATCGCACAACATTATATGATACTTCCAAGTGTCAGTGAACGCATCTATATATAAATATTTTTTAAAAAATATCATACTACTATATATGATTTCAGGAGTTCACGTGAACCCTTGACCACCTCATGGATACACCTCTATTAATATTGACAAATATAAATGATTTTCACTATATTTAGAAAGATGGAAATTGCCAATCCACGAATTAATGTGTATGTTTCGATTCAGAAAAAAGGTTTGGAAGTGGAGAGAGTATTATTGAAGAGAAATTTATTACTTACATTAGTAAGAGATAATATTTTTTGAGTTATGATATGAATTGGACAGTTTTCCTTCCTTTGAGAAGACTACTTTTAGAGTGTAAATAAAGCTAAAGACCTTATTAAATTTGACTGTTTGACATAGAAGTTGCTATTTTATTTCATGCATTCAACTAACATTCAACCAAAAAAAAAATCTCCTAATTTCATATTAAAATTTTGATTAATCAGAAGATCCGTGTAAAAAAAAACACCAATCTTAATGCATGTATCTACAAATTTATCGACATGCATGCATCTAGTCTTCAATGTGTACAAGGAGGCAAATGAAGAAAAGTACAATTCAAGACTTGATAAGTCAGCTCCATTTTCTAATTATTGTTGCTTAAAGTTAAGCGATTGAATATTCATGTTATTCTTTCTTGCTTTTTGCTTGTTAATATATTTTTTTACTTTTTAATAATAATAACTTCTCTTTCGACAATATATGAAAGTGTGCAAATCAATTTAATATAAAGGTGGACAGAATTGATAATAATTAATATGTTTGATAATTACTATTTCCAAATCCTAATATATTTGGTTTTAACATAAAATTAATGTACATAAAGTATGTGATTGGAACTTTTGGATCTATTATTCAAAACTCACAAGGTCTGTCATTTAAATTTTAAACCTTGGGGTCTTTCTCCGACACAGTGAGACGAATTTAAGTTGTTATATGTAACTAATTTAATTTTTAAATGTTTATTGAGTTTATTATATTTTTAAAATTATAAATTGGTATTAAAATTTTTAACTTTTAATAATTAATTTATTTAATTCAGTAAAGAAATAAAATAATAGGCTAAATTAATCTAAAAGTTGTAGTCAATAATTAATCAAACTGCAGCAAACACATACAATCCGCTTTCTACGATAAACTACTTCAAAATTAAATGAAAAAGACATACACAAGTCATAAATTACTCTCTTTGTTTAGAAAAGAATGACTTCTTTTTTATTTTGTTTAAAAAAAATTGATTTTTTTCGACACTTAAATTTCAGCTTCCATATGACATATTTAAGGGTTATAAGATCAACATTTGAATACATTTAACATAACTTTAATTTAATATTACAAAATTAAAAAGTCTTTATTTATTTTTCAAACTCCGCATCAAGTCAAACTAATTTATTATTTCTGAAACACGGAGAGAGTAAAATTATATCCCGCACTATTTCAAAGTTCACATGCATTCACAAAACACATAATAATTAATTTTTTTTAAAAAAAAAAAAAAACTTTGAATATTTCAATTTTCAATAAAACTGTGTAATGAAATTTCCTTCTTCTGCTAGATTATGTGGCTAGATCAGTCTAAGACTAGGGATCGAGTTGGCAACTTCAACTTTTAACCATATTATGACTTTCAATAGTGAGAACCAAAAAAAAGTGCACCACACATGGTCAGACAAGGAGTCCAAGACACTTTTTGAACCCTAAATGTCAAAATAGACATTTTCCAAAAATATACATCAAAACGGATAGTTCTTTCATTTATGAGCGGACTATAATTATATGCATCTTTTAACATCATCATCCCCTTAACTTTAAACCCGTTCAAAATAATATTACACAAACTCTAAAGGTAGTGAATGCTAATGTGTTAACCTCAATTATATGAATTGTAATGAAAGAACTTGTACTCATACAATTCTTATTTAGATATTGATGATGATGATTATACAAGGGGTAGAACCTAGGACCTAACTAAGCTATGATTGATAATTAAAGGCTTAAAGACATTAAAAAAGGGACTCTAGCTTAGCAGCGAGTGAACTAGATTGAGGAGTGTCTCTTCCCACATAAAGAAGGTAGGAGAACTAAAGTACTCTTGATATTGGAGACTACAATGCATGGAGCATAAAGAGGGTTGTCGCGCCCCATTTTCGCAGAAAACGGGTTTTGTGCACGACCTAACAACTCTTTTGGGATTTTGAGTTTGGAGTCGCCACCTAACGAATTAAGGCGCGTTAGGGCACCTATCTGACCTAACTAAGTCTAACTAAGGTCAACGAGCCAGAGATTAGGGTAAGGGTTCAAATTACCTCGAGGGGAAGGTGTTAGGCATCCCTCGAGGTCCACAAGTGTGGGTCCCGGCCGTATCTCATGCAATCTATGTGGGGGTTACAATTAGCAATTAAAGTCACTTCATTTATTAACTTATTTAATCTTGCCAAGTGATAACAAATATAAAACAATTAATACTATTTTATTTATTTAAACATGCAAGGCTAGATGATAGCAATAAATAAACAATCAAATTTTATTTTTATTTAAGCATACGAGACTATGTTATAAGACGAATTTGGCAAAAATTAAGCAATTAGTATGTGCAAAAGTAAAGTTTGAAAATTGACAAGTTTTGAGTATGAAATTTTTTTATTTTAAAAAAAATGTTTGTTTCTTTATAGGGATGATGCCACGATATTGTTGATCGTGCTCCTCCACCATAGAAACAATTTTGATTTGAGGTCGGTCTAAAAAGTTATGTTTTTTGAAAAAAATGATTTAAAAGATTTAGTTCACACGTAGGCACATAAACATTCACATATAAATGCACATAATTTCTTTTGAAATCCATGGGTAGGTGGTACTTCCGGGGACGCGTCGGGTTTAAAAAAAATTTGGAACTAGACCTCGTAGTTCCTTTGACTTTCCCGCTAACGATAGGTTAGGAGACAGTACTTGTAATTTATTTCAAAAATAATGTCATAATCAATCCAAAATTTCAAAGGAAGATTGAATGATGACTTTTAAGAAAAATATGTTGCAAAACTTTGTAAGTACTAAAAGCTAATAGAACATTAAGGTGGTAAATTTATTAAATGCAAAGGTTTTAAGACGAAATATATTTAAAGCCAAATAATTTGTTAAATGCATGAAATGATTTTAGTATCATTAAAATCTTAAGAAAATAACATATTGCAAGGAATGCAGAAATCTTCATTTTCATGGATATGTTAAGAGTTTATTTACAAGCCTATAGACATGATTTCTAGGTGTGTCAAAAAGTAACACATATATGCATAATTTTGTAAATTTAAATGTTATGAACAAAATCAAACCTTAGGCATGGTTTCTATATGACAAGATGATGCTAAATTATAACATTGTTAAAAACACCTAATCATCCACTAAATTATTATGATTTTTATTTTAACATTAAAAAAAAATTAACGGAATCTAGTTATTATTTTTTAAGACTTATTAACAAAAGCGTCAAGCAAATTGAAAATTGATTAGATTATAATACCTATAAACATTAAATCTAGGTGGTTAAAGACAAACCTATAGGCATGATTTCTAAAAAATTATAACGAACAAATAAGCATATAAATCCCCCTCCCCTAGACGACCCCCAAATAAATTTATTATATGATCTTTAGGGTTACAATTGTTACAATATTCGAATAAATAAAAAAAATAAAAAAATATATAGATATACATATACATTCAAACAAATAAATAAATCCTTCTTCAGTTAATCTTCAACTTGAACTTCAAGTATGAAACCTGTCAAAGTAATCAAATAACTACACAAGTAATCACACTTATTAGTCAAGGTGAGACAATGCAATTATTTAATGACGAATTCTACATAAAAAAAACAGACAATGATTTACACAAATATGTGAATGTGAAGATAGTATAAATGTTAAGAATACTAACCTGTTAAGCAAAACAAATTGATTCACCTTTTACTTGAACAAAGTAGGAAAATAGTAAAGAAGAACCCTTGAATAATTACCGAAATATTAATGTTGTTAAAGTAGCAAGAGAGCAATGAGAGAAGGGAGAGTGATGAGAGAATTTGTGGTTGAGAGTGAATGAGTGTGTATGAATGAATAAAAGGAGTCTCTTTATATAGTAGAGGAGGGGGGAACAAATAAGGGAAATAAATATTTAAAGGAATCAATTATAATACAATTTTCCTTATTTTAAAGGATATCCAAATCAGAAAATATTTTAATATATTCCATTACCAAATATAAACAATTAAGAATAAATTAGTGAATTTAAAAATAAGAAAAAAAACAAATCAATTAAACTTATTCTTATTTTAAGAGCCAAAACATTTTAATTGACAAAATCATTTAAATTTTAAAATATTATAATATTTACGATATTTTTATAAAGTAAACGATACTAAAATATATAATTTTGAGAAAAATCGACTAAAACTTCAAAACTTTAAGTAAATTTTAAAATGCGTATTTAATCGAATAGTATTCCTAAAAATGGTCAAAGGTCGGTCAAAATTGGGTGTCAACAGCTGCCCCTTGGTTGATTGAGAATGAAGAATGAATTGTCAGGCAACCAACGTTGACTTAGTAGCCGATTTTGTCCGACCGACGACAGATGTCAGCGGATCGATTGAAGCGAAATAGAGTTGAAAAAAGGGTACGACCGAGACTTTGGTTTTAAGTCGCCTACATATCTCTGGTTATACGAGAATCAGGTCGTGTGTAGTTCTAGATTCAAGAGCAAATGGAACTCTTAAAAGTTGAAAGAGCGGTAAGGTATTCGGAAGGCACGATATCGGCTTGAATGGATAAGATTAGAGTAGCGTGAAGAGAGATTGAGAGGCTAAAAGAGTATGACAGAGAAGCGAGAAGAGCATGATAGAGTAAGGTAATCAACATTTGAGCAAGGGTTCGGAGTATGGAAAGCGAAGAATTGATAGAGTCATTGTTGTGATAGAGGATAGCGTGATAATTGTAATCAAGGGCGATCGATCATATCTGCAAATTCTAGATAAAATGTTAGCTTATAAATAGATAAAATATGACCAATAATAATAAAATATGAGTTCTAAATAGAAAAGAGGTGATAAAACATATCTGTTTGAGACGTAGTGCAAGCCTTGATAGTCTTCAACTTCTCGAAGGATTGGACCCATCTCTGAAGAATAACGTCAAACTCCAAAATGTTTGATAGTATAAACATATAATAATATAAGCAAAATGTCTGGTTGTAACGAGAGTCTAAACGTCATTTTAAGGCGGACGAGCCTAAACATCCTATTTTAAGGCGGAAAAGCCTAAACATCCTATTGTAAGGTGGAAGAGCCTGAATGTCGTATTGTAAGGCAGACGAGCCTAAGCATCGTATTGTAAAGCGGAAGAGCCTAAATGTCGTATTGTAAGGCAGACGAGCCTAAATGTCGTATTGTAAGGCAGACGAGCCTAAACATCCTATTGTAAGGCGGAAGAGCCTAAACATCCTATTGTAAGGCGGAAGAGCCTAAATGTCGTATTGTAAGGCAGACGAGCCTAAACATCCTATTGTAAGGCGGAAGAGCCTAAACATCCTATTGTAAGGCGGAAGAGCCTAAATGTCGTATTGTAAGGCAGACGAGCCTAAACATCTTATTGTAAGGCGGAAGAGCCTAAACATCCTATTGTAAGGCGGAAGAGCCTAAATGTCGTATTGTAAGGCAGACGAGCCTAAACATCCTATTGTAAGGCGGAAGAGCCTAAATGTCGCATTGTAAGGCGGACGAGCCTAGATGTCGCATTGTAAGCCGGACGAGCCTAGATGTCGCATTGTAAGGCGGACGAGCCTAGTGAAGAGACAGTAGGTCACAGTGGTGAGTTGAATCTGAAGATATCTTCATGGTAGCCTGAATGATAGCGAAACGATAGTTCGAGTAGCCAAGAATTTGTCGGAGCCTTTGTGTGTAAGCAAGGGAACAGCCGTTCAGAAGGCGACTTTGTCTGTAATCTGCATAACTATAACTTGTAGTAGAGTAATTAGAGCAAAATAAGCGGTAAATGTAAACATGATGCAATTTCCCATATAGACCATGAATGTTTGCCTTAAGACCATGCAAAATGATGTCTTAGGCTATGATGTCTAGGGCCATGATACGCGAAATGTATCCTCAGGTCATGAAAATGTTGTCTGCAGGCCATGAAGATGACGCCTTTAGACTATGACACCTTCGGATCATGATAGACAGAAATTAAACCCTTAGGCCATGATATGATGTCCGCAGGCCATGAGGATGATGCCTTTAGACTATGACGCCTTAGGAACATGATATGCATAAAATAAGTCCTCAGGCCATGACATGAAGTCCGCAGGCCATGAAAGATGATGCCTTTGGAGGATGACGCCTTTGGGATATCAGTAATGAGTAAAGAGAGCGTATCTGTTTTTGACATCTGTTGATACTTATGACTTGATTTGATTCGGGCACATGTAAACTTCGAGCACGATGCAATCTTGAGCTTATGCAAATTTTGGGCGCAATACAATCTCGGGCACAATGCGATGATGCATTTCTTCGGGAACATGCAATATCGAGCACATCATATGATGCATTTCTTCGGGCACATGCAATGATGTATTTCTTCGGGCACATGCAGTATTGAGCACATGCTATAGTGGATTTCTTCGGGCACAATGCAATGATGCATTTCTTCGGGCGCAATGCAATGATGCATTTCTTCGGGCACATGCATTGTCGGGCACATGCATTGTCGGGCACATGCAATGATTCATTATCAGGCACATGCAATGATGCATTTCTTCGGGCACATGCATTATCGGGCACATGCAATGATGCATATCTTCGGGCACAATGCAATGATGCATTTCTTCGGGCACAATGCAATGATGCATTTTTTCGGACACAATGCAATGATGCATTTTCGGGCACATGCATTATTGGGCACATGCTATGATGCATTTCTCGAGCATAGTTCGATTCGGGCATTATGTAGTCATGCAAACCTAGATCTCAGGCATAGTGCAACTTCATATTGAATGATGAGGGTATGTAGTAGCTTGGACATTCGCCTTGTTAGAAGGGTCGAGTGTCATTTGTCAGGCTCAAAAGTTGTATGTTGATTGTTGAAACTACCTTTGTATATGTACCTGTATTTTCTACATTCAAAGAAAAAATAGTTAGTTTGAAGGGGAGGTTGATCTGTATCCATGATTTGGCACAGCGTGCTTCTTTGGTGTCTGATAGAATGCTCTTCTGAGTATTGTCGAAAATTTTGAGATTTTCTCAAAATTTCTGCCCCAGTGTAGAACTTCTGTTATTCTGATCTGTTGTAGTTGTAGATCGACTGTTGGATTTTTCGAGATTCTCTTAAGAATTTCTACCAGTCTTGATTTTCAGCATTTTTGAGATCCTCTCAAAATTCTGCCCCAGTTGTTGAGAATAAATGTTTTTGATGGAATTTTTGAGTTTACTCAAAAATTCTGCCCCAGTATGGAGATGTGCAAGAAGAAAGATTGATGGAATTTTTGAGATCATCTCAAAAATTCTGCCCCAGTTATCAATAGAAGGAAAGATGAAAGTTTTTGTTATGGTAAGACCGAACCCCATAGGAGCGCTTACGTATCCCTCTTAAACGGGAATCAGGTCTGACGTAGTTCCCAAAAGATATGGCATAGGAGGCCTTTGGTACAGAGACATTTGATATGGAGGGATTGGAAATTGCATGAGAGGTGCTTGATGCCAAGGAACTTGGTGCAGTGGTGTTTAGTATTGAGGAGCTTGCATAGTAGGGTGATGCGGGTGTGAAGTAAGGAGTTGAGGTTTAGGAGCATATGCATTGTGTTTGCGGAGGATATGGGTGATTTGGAAAGTAGATGTTTTTAGAAACATTTGAATGGAGCTCGGTTGACTTTGAGAGGTAGAGTAATCCGGAGGAAGATTATTTTGGAGAGTGAATGTTCGTCTCCAAAGTTGGGTTGGCAGAGAGTAAAACTGTGCCCACTCACGCATGTCCAACAACTCTTCTTCTAACTTCTTTATTTTCTGCTCAAGGTTTGATACCAACTTGTCTGAAAGACATTTTTTCAATAGTTTTGCACATAACCTTAGCATTAGTCCCTTTCACTTTTCCCTTTGCAATTCTCAGTCGGAAGAGGAGGAAATGACCTTTGATCGCGTGTGATAAACCATGGTTTACAGATCAACCATTGGGAAAGGGTAAAATAAATAAAAGCACAATAAAATCCAAGTTAGAACATTGCATAATTTGAGACATCAAACACGTTATTTAAGATAAACGACCTAAATGCAAAAGAGCCTCGTTGAGCCAGAGGTAGGCCTAAGCGACACATAAGTGATGCATAATAACTAATTCAAGCCTTATTTGTCAGTTTGGAGTTTAGAGTTAGACAATAAAACGACTTTCAATTATTGAAATAATTTCTATTTATTACATCAATCTAGAGATAACTAAAGGGCTAGGGATAACACATGGGGAATAAAAAGAAAAATAAAAAAAAACTTCAATTATGTTGCTCTCCAATGTTAGGCACAATCTGCTTTCTCATTTCTGGGATAATGTCATAATCGGCGTTGAGGAGGTTGCTAGACCATCTTCTCTCTGCCTTGATTAAGTGACGATCTGACTCTACGGAGATCAAAGCAGTGAGGCCGCCTAACGGTGTGAGGGTGAGTCATGACTCTGCAAACAAAGTAAAAAAATGACTTCTAAACTCCATTTTGACAATGTTGGCTTGATTTAATTATCATGATCACGTTGACACATAAATATGCAATTTGTCTAAGGGTGTTGGGGCCCTTTAGACGATAGGGTGGCTACTAATTATGTGGATTGACACCAAGGGTCAAACCACCTAGGGTTTATGCATCATGTATGACTTAACCAGGACTTCTAAGAGTTGGCTTGACACGGACTTGAAAGGATTCTATGCGAGAGGCTCGTGGCTTCGCGGTAGTAAAACTATCCACTACGTCCACGCATATGCCGACTCTCTATAATGGGTATTTGTATAATATTGGAGTAGTTGTGAGAGGTGCAAAGACACAACATCACGAGAACAAAATAAAAAAGGAAGAGGGTCCCAATTGGGGGAAGTATGAGCGGGATGCCAATTATCAAAGCAGTAAACATTTAGCATTTAAATTGGAAAACGGTAACATATAGGCAATTTATAAACAATAAATAAATAAGCATAAATAAAGGAAAGTAAACATATAAAGATATGAAAACTACGCAAATAAAGCAAGAGGATACGAAACTAAACATGTAAACAAATAAGGGGAAAGGGAAGAGGTGAAACATGATAATAAACAATTAAGGAAAAGGGAAAGGGAGGAACATGGAGAGTAGAGTAGACAATAAATAAGGCAACAAAATAAGCTAAACATGGAAAACAACTAACAAGTAGTGAAATGACAAAAATAAAGTAAACCCCATATAAATAAGCAATTAACACGTAATGGTAAGAACCTAATATCCCCAGCGGAGTCGCCATTCTGTCGCGCCCCATTTTCGCAGAAAACGGGTTTTGTGCACGACCTAACAACTCTTTTGGGATTTTGAGTTTGGAGTCGCCACCTAACGAATTAAGGCGCGTTAGGGCACCTATCTGACCTAACTAAGTCTAACTAAGGTCAACGAGCCAGAGATTAGGGTAAGGGTTCAAATTACCTCGAGGGGAAGGTGTTAGGCATCCCTCGAGGTCCACAAGTGTGGGTCCCGGCCGTATCTCATGCAATCTATGTGGGGGTTACAATTAGCAATTAAAGTCACTTCATTTATTAACTTATTTAATCTTGCCAAGTGATAACAAATATAAAACAATTAATACTATTTTATTTATTTAAACATGCAAGGCTAGATGATAGCAATAAATAAACAATCAAATTTTATTTTTATTTAAGCATACGAGACTATGTTATAAGACGAATTTGGCAAAAATTAAGCAATTAGTATGTGCAAAAGTAAAGTTTGAAAATTGACAAGTTTTGAGTATGAATTTTTTTTATTTTAAAAAAATGTTTGTTTCTTTATAGGGATGATGCCACGATATTGTTGATCGTGCTCCTCCACCATAGAAACAATTTTGATTTGAGGTCGGTCTAAAAAGTTATGTTTTTTGAAAAAAATGATTTAAAAGATTTAGTTCACACGTAGGCACATAAACATTCACATATAAATGCACATAATTTCTTTTGAAATCCATGGGTAGGTGGTACTTCCGGGGACGCGTCGGGTTTAAAAAAAATTTGGAACTAGACCTCGTAGTTCCTTTGACTTTCCCGCTAACGATAGGTTAGGAGACAGTACTTGTAATTTATTTCAAAAATAATGTCATAATCAATCCAAAATTTCAAAGGAAGATTGAATGATGACTTTTAAGAAAAATATGTTGCAAAACTTTGTAAGTACTAAAAGCTAATAGAACATTAAGGTGGTAAATTTATTAAATGCAAAGGTTTTAAGACGAAATATATTTAAAGCCAAATAATTTGTTAAATGCATGAAATGATTTTAGTATCATTAAAATCTTAAGAAAATAACATATTGCAAGGAATGCAGAAATCTTCATTTTCATGGATATGTTAAGAGTTTATTTACAAGCCTATAGACATGATTTCTAGGTGTGTCAAAAAGTAACACATATATGCATAATTTTGTAAATTTAAATGTTATGAACAAAATCAAACCTTAGGCATGGTTTCTATATGACAAGATGATGCTAAAATTATAACATTGTTAAAAACACCTAATCATCCACTAAATTATTATGATTTTTATTTTAACATTAAAAAAAAATTAACGGAATCTAGTTATTATTTTTTAAGACTTATTAACAAAAGCGTCAAGCAAATTGAAAATTGATTAGATTATAATACCTATAAACATTAAATCTAGGTGGTTAAAGACAAACCTATAGGCATGATTTCTAAAAAATTATAACGAACAAATAAGCATATAAATCCCCCTCCCGTAGACGACCCCCAAATAAATTTATTATATGATCTTTAGGGTTACAATTGTTACAATATTCGAATAAATAAAAAAAATAAAAAAATATATAGATATACATATACATTCAAACAAATAAATAAATCCTTCTTCAGTTAATCTTCAACTTGAACTTCAAGTATGAAACCTGTCAAAGTAATCAAATAACTACACAAGTAATCACACTTATTAGTCAAGGTGAGACAATGCAATTATTTAATGACGAATTCTACATAAAAAAAAACAGACAATGATTTACACAAATATGTGAATGTGAAGATAGTATAAATGTTAAGAATACTAACCTGTTAAGCAAAACAAATTGATTCACCTTTTACTTGAACAAAGTAGGAAAATAGTAAAGAAGAACCCTTGAATAATTACCGAAATATTAATGTTGTTAAAGTAGCAAGAGAGCAATGAGAGAAGGGAGAGTGATGAGAGAATTTGTGGTTGAGAGTGAATGAGTGTGTATGAATGAATAAAAGGAGTCTCTTTATATAGTAGAGGAGGGGGGAACAAATAAGGGAAATAAATATTTAAAGGAATCAATTATAATACAATTTTCCTTATTTTAAAGGATATCCAAATCAGAAAATATTTTAATATATTCCATTACCAAATATAAACAAGTAAGAATAAATTAGTGAATTTAAAAATAAGAAAAAAAAACAAATCAATTAAACTTATTCTTATTTTAAGAGCCAAAACATTTTAATTGACAAAATCATTTAAATTTTAAAATATTATAATATTTACGATATTTTTATAAAGTAAACGATACTAAAATATATAATTTTGAGAAAAATCGACTAAAACTTCAAAACTTTAAGTAAATTTTAAAATGCGTATTTAATCGAATAGTATTCCTAAAAATGGTCAAAGGTCGGTCAAAATTGGGTGTCAACAAGGGTCCCAATTATATCTCCTACTTCTTAAACTATGTTGCCCCCATAGGAATACTAGCTAGTGGATCCACGTAGTTGCTATGTTTTATATTTTGGTACTACCTTGGCAAGTAGTCCGCCTTCTTTCGGTGTAGGATTTCAT
Organism: Solanum corneliomulleri; assembly: GCA_027704805.1. NCBI lineage: Eukaryota > Viridiplantae > Streptophyta > Magnoliopsida > Solanales > Solanaceae > Solanum > Solanum corneliomulleri. The sequence goes on along the minus strand of JAKWIY010003054.1, from coordinate 8,204,689 downwards.
GACACCAGATTCCACACTAGCTCATGTGGTTTATGTTGGTTAGGGAAAGATGTTCCCAAAAGGTAAAATGAAAAAAGGATTTGAACTCTAACTAGGATAACCTAAGGGGTCTAGCTTAGTGTAGGTAGGGGTATGGGACTGTAACACTTTGAAAATGCAAGACGATTCTTAGGGTCTAGCATAGGTGCCATGGGGTGGATAGCCTCATGACCCAAAATGGGTGTAGAGTGATATTTTCATGATTTCCCCAAGTTCCATAAACTATGTTGCCACCATAGGATACTAGCTAGTGGATCCACGTAGAAAGCTATGTTTATGTTAGGTTTTACCTTGGCCGGTAGACCACCTTCCATCGGTATAGGGTTTTATGATACCGAATTTCACATTTAGCTCAGATGGTCGATGTCGGTTAAGGAAAGTCTTCATAAAACTAAAATGAAGTAATGAAGTATAAACTAACTAAGGTGACTTGAGAAGTTTAACTTAGCTTAGTTAGGGGTATGAGACTCTACTTATGCCTTGCACTAGTTGGCCTTGATGGGAGCTTTAGGAAGTTAATATTATGTATGTATATGATAATGATGTAAATGATGATAATATGATGATGTATAATATGAATAGTGTTGTATTATGATGATTATCCTTTGGAGCGTGTAACTTGATTATATTACTAAAGTATGTCATTATTCATTCTTAAAGGCTGATTATGTGAAGTTGGGCATTAGTTATGGTTTCTTGTTGAGGCTACTAGATTGAGTAAGGTTATGGGGCTTACTTTGTCATTACATGTTTTGACTTGATAAGGGTTCATGAGTAATTGTCTTGCTTATTATGATATGGTTATCTCTTATTCATGCTTGTGATCATATTCCTTGATGATAGGGTTGTAGTGGATCATGAGTTCAAGTATGTTGGTATACATTCTACTTGTTTGAGTTAGTAAGCATTTTGGTTGAATTTTATGACTTGCTTAGCTATGCATGAGACTTTTAAAAGGGTAAAATGGCATGTTTCAACTAAATGCCCCTTTTTAGCATGTTTTGGTCTTATATGTGCATAGGGTCTCATACTTAGTACATGTGGCATACTAACCCATTTTCTCCCTTTTTTCCAAACATTTTAGTTTTCGGTCGTTGAAGGCTCATTTGAGACGGCTTGAAGAAGGCTTGGATATTCTATATCATCCAAGTGGATAGGTTCTCACCTTTCGAGGACGATGCCAATATCTTGCTTATGATGTTGTTTTGCTTTTTCTAAGACTTTTATGTTCATTCCACTTTCATTGTGAACGACTTGTATAAGCCTATATGTGGCTTCTTTACTTTTGATGTAGGGCTATGCCCAAATTGTTATGATCGTTTAGATAGTATGAGGTGAGAAAATCTTTGAGACTATTTACTATTTTAAGTATATGTATGTGCAATAAAAATATAACCTTCCTATACGAAGGGTATATCTAAATTGATACGAATAAATATTTTGTGTATGTGTAGGTCTATGTAAACCTCCAAGTAGATTTTAAAGGAAAGTTTTAATTCTTCCGTATTTTCAACCTATGAATGGTTTAATGATGTAAGACTAAGAGGCTAGCCATAGTCCTCAAAGAGGACGACGACGACGGTTACGTCTAGGGGGTAAACCCAGATGTGACAGGGACTCTACCTAAGTATTGCACTAGTTAGCCTTGAGGGGACTCTTTGGAGGATGTTCTTATATATGTTTATCTTATGATGGTATATGATATGTACATGATGAACTTGCACATTGTTAATACTATATGTTGATTAGTTCAGTTATAAGTATGGGTTGGGTTATGTTGTAAAAATAAGATAGAATGTATATCTAAATGTTATATTATGTGAAGTTGGACATTGGTTATGATTTCTTGTTGAGACTACTTGATTAAGTAAGGTTATGGGCTTTGCTTGATCATTGCACTTGTTGACTTGATAAGGATTCATAGGTAGTTGTCTTGCTTATCATGATATAGTTGACTCTTAGCCATGCTTGTGATGTTATTCCTTAATCATAGGGTTGTAACAAATCATGGGTTTAAGTATGTTGGGATACATATTACTTGTTTGAGTTAGTAAGCATGTTTGGTTGATTGGTATGGCTTGCTTGATTTTGCATTAGACTTTAAAAAGGGTGAAATGGCATGTTTTGACTAAATGTCCCTTTTTAGCATGTTTTGCTTTTATATGCATATAATCTCATACTTAGTACATGTGGAGTACTAACTCCATTTTATTTTTTTTTCCAAACATTTTAGGTTTCGTTCGTTGAAGGCTCATTTGAGACAACTTGAAGAATGCTTGGATATTCTCTATCATCAAAGTGGGTAGGTCCTCACTTTTTGAGGACGATGTCGATATCTTGCTTATGAAGTTGCTTTGTCTTCTAAGACTTTTATGTTCATTCCACTTTCATTGTGTACGACTTGTATAAGCATATATGTGGCTTCTTTACCTTTGATGCAGGGCTATGCGCAAATTGTTATGATTTGTTTAGATGGTATGAAATGAGACAATCTTTGAGACTATTTGCTATTTAAAATATATGTATGTGCAATAAAAGTAAAAGGCTATGTAACCTTCCTATACGAAGGGTCTATGTATACTCGATATATATATATATATATATATATATATATATATATATATATATATATATATATATATATATATATATATATATATATATATATATATATACACATATATATTATGTGTATGTAGAGGTCTATGTAAACCTCCAAGTAGATGTAATGAAATTTTAAATTTTTCTGCAAATTTCAACCTATGAATGTAATGACACGAGACTTAAGGGCCAGTCATAGTCCTCAAAGAGGATGACGACGCCGGTTACGTCTAGGGGGTAACCATTTGCTAGCTTCCTCTGTCAGAGATAATGGAAATAACCTGAGCCAGATGATTCTTGCTACACGTTCTTGAATAAAAATGGGCTGCAAACATATATAAAATTCCTCATATGCTAATGTGGTAACCCTCCATAAAGTCCTTTCATTTAAAGGAGATGAAGAATTATGCTCATGACATCAAATATAGCATCATTTTCGATTAAAAGTAAGCATATTGCACCAATTCCACCCAATTAGATTGAGTTGTGCACACCATTAACATCATCAATATCATCTTAGTGACCTGCTTGGCTACCATTCATCTCTATCTCACTCATTCTCTCTCCTGCTCGCACAACTAACACAAACACAATACAATTTGAATCAATTCAACAACAACCAACAAATTCATAAGTTAAACTTCGATAAAAGGAACTTTAAACAACACTACTCCCCAGTAGCGGCGCCGTTTGATTGAAAATTTCAAGCACACCTCATCCAATTCGAGGTGTTCAACAATTGTAGTTCAGTATAAAATTCAACTAAATGATTTGGGGACGATCCCACAGGGAGTAGTTCTATTTTAAATTCGATCATGAAGTTATAACGATGACATTTGTAGTTGAAGGAATAAAAGTTTCAGGAAACTATGACCCGAACTCGAAGACGTAGTCACTATTACAAGCGAGCAACTTATAAACTACAAAATCACTTCAACAATCAACAAGGAATAATCAAATAATGAGACAATGCTTGGGGGATTGACTAAGCAACTGTGAAGTTCAATTCAACGAGTGCAAATCACTAACCAAAACTGTTAATTCATCATGGGTAGGATGGACCTTAGGTAAGACACTTTTCTCTCAAACAATTACCTTATTTCCATAGGGTTCTTTCGAACGTCAATGCATTTCATAAGAAGACCAGCCAAAATCTCAAATCTACTCTCTCGAGCTAGATACAATGGATGAATCTTGAGTTTCACTTTTTAAAGCTAAAACCGTCATGACCCGCTAGATATGAAAGCCAAGCTACTACCTTATCTCTACACTTCTCTCTCAAGCAAGCATAAAACCCTGAAGTATATTGCACTAAACATACAATATATGAGTTAAACCACAGTAATAAATCCGACCCATTTATAGTTAACACCATAAGTCAAAAATTACTAACAACCATTAAGTCAAACACAATAATTGGTTACATTGTCAAACCCCCAAGATTGGGGTTTTAGCCAATCATCGTAAAATGATGAAATTTGACACCTACCACATCCATAGCTGGGTATTTGAAAATCGAAAGTCTTAAAATGAATAATATCTTCTTTATTACAATACCCAATTGAAAAATCTTGCTAAAATTACTCAAAATCAACAATAGCAATGCTTTGCTCTGTTTCTTTTGTTTATCACAATTTTGGAATATTTTTCTTTTGTTTATCACAATTTTGGAATATTTTTTCTCTCTTCCAAAAATCAATTTATACTAATCTAAGTTGTGGCTCTTGGGGGGCCAGTAGGTGAGGAAAGTCGGGTTTCACCTATCGTTTGGCGACTTGTTGATCGTCCTTTCCTCTCGCCTTCTTACTTCACATTTTCCTCGTTCACACATTGTAATTTTAGGTGATCTAGATTGGAGTCGCTAATCATTTTCGCGATGCGTCCTTTAGTCTTTTAGCTCCCCAATTTGAATTCACACCTCGGTCTCAATCAACACTTTTGGTGACATGGTCGTCCTTCGCCGATAAGGAATGTAGTCCACCTAAGTTCTTCCCATTTCAGACTCAGTATTTTGTAAATTTAGGCGATCGAGGGGTAACTTGGCGAATCGCCGAGTTCTCTTGGCGATTGTTAAGCTTGTTTTTCTCTCTCTTTTTCAGCTTATGTTGTCTTTTTTGCCTATAAATGTCCTTGCTTTGTTCCTTAATCCGTATACCTGAAAATCAAGGATTTTTCATCAGTTCATGACACAAATTGAGCAATTGAGGGCACTAAACCTATATAAACAAATTTCTAAATGAGTCCAAATGTCGAACCCAACAAAAACCCACATTTTATGAAATAACTGATTTGGTGTGTTTACATTGTTACATATTTTCTCTTTCCAATCATATCCTTACATAATATTTCAGAATATTATTTTACCTTTTACGCTAATTCTAGCTAGTCAAACCTCCTACCCGAGAATAATTAAGGATATTTTAGTAAATTTATAAATTACAATATAATATGATACAGTCAAACCAAACAATAAAAATGTTTTTAAACAACAACAAAAAATATACTCTAGTCAAACATTGTATCTACCATATAGTACAATATAATATAATACATTATGAAACAATAGGTAACAATGATCCAAGTGGAGTATAAATGACTAATGCAATGTAACCTATATGATGTCAATATATAATTATGACAAAATCAAGAAGTTAAAAAAAAAAAAAAAACATTACAATAATACAACACCTAAAATTCTTTATGTAGGATAGAAAAAGGTTTATTTTATGATTCATACTACTAATATTAATTGTGTAAGATCTCTTTTCTCAATAAAAAATACTCGACTAAAATTTTTGAATCGATAAGTGTAAGATATTAAGATGTACCTTCTAGGACAGTACGTCCCATTAGCATGATTAGAGATCATAATTTTATCATGAGTCTAAAGTATCTTAGCAAGTTGGCATTTAGATTTTAGACCCACAAAGTATCTTAGCAAGTTGGCAATAATCATTCCATATTCAATGGATACTACATTATTTTTAATAATTATAGAACAATATATATTATGTCTCGAAACCCAAAAAAAAATTGCCAGTTTAGTGTTGTTTTGCCGGTTGTTAGACCCTAAATACTGCAATTTTCAAACCCAAATTTCAATGGGAATCAAATAATACACTTCAGATTGTGATCTAAAATTTGCATTATAGATCACTGCTTTGGTTGTTAAAGGAATATAAATAAATAATCCACTGGAACTGACATGCATCAAATTCAAAGACCAAGTGATAGACAAGAGCAACTAAATGCACGTGTGTGCATAACTAGATTGATGTACTCACTTGAAAAATGTTTAAACATGCAATCAAATCAACAATAAGATTATTTAGAATTCCTATTACTACTAAAAACAAAATAGAAAGGAGGTGAAGTTAGTCATTATTTAGGTTTAAACACTTGCATGTTGAATTTGAGGACAAAGGTGGAATTAAGAAGTTTTGCTATATTCCAATATTCTTGATTAACAAATTATGGAAGCTGATGGAGGGACTTGATCTAGATCTTGTAATAGAGTTATTACAAGTTTGTAGGGTTAAGAGTTTAGTCCTTTGTGATTATCAAGGTCTATATTTTTACAAGTTAGCGGAGTAAATTGAAAAATTTTGTATGGCAAGTCGTGATTTTCTCCTTCTTAAGTAAGGAAGTTTCCACTTAAACATCCATGTTTATTACTTAAACACTATGTTTGGATCATTGTTACCCATTGTTTCTTAATGTACTGTATTGTATTATATTGTAGGGTAGATATAATGTTTGACTAGACTGTATTATTTGTTATTGTTTAATAATATTTTTATTGTTTGATCTGATTGTGTCATTTTGTATTCTAATTTATAAATTTACTAAATATTGTTATATTAAAAGTTAAACGGCATATAATATTTCAAAACAAAACAAAAACAAAATGTGTCACATTACATTACGGAGTATTATTCATATATTTTTTAGTCCACAAACTTTGTGTTCACTTCTTTGTGAGCAAACGCACTCACACAATTAGTAGTATTAATTATGATAGCAAAAAAGATTTTCTTGTGTGTTTTTTAATGTGGCAATTGGCACACTCATAAGAAATTCACTCAACCCTAAAACGAAAGAGAATGTTTTTATTAGGTTATCTTTGATTCAGTAATATCTACTTAATATAATTTCTTAACTATAAAAATAAGAAAATTGAGAGGGTCTCAAATAACAAGTTGTAGTATTGCATATTAACAATCCAGTAACACTGCGAGTTGTAGTATTGCATATTGACAATCCAGTAACACTGCGAGGATGATAATATATTACATAATATTTTTTATTTATCAAAATTTGACTTCTTCAGTTATTAAATTAGACTTCATGTTTGACATATGTCTGAAAATTATCAAACTTTCTTATTTAGCTATTTGAAAGTAATTTTATTTTTCTTGATGGTGTGATGTTTTTATCATAATACTAATAAGTTTTATTGATTATTATATTTTAGGGGGGGGGGGGGTAGATTATATAATATAGTAATATATTTTTAGAAATAATGATTCTCTTAGTATTAGAAAGTTAAGATATTCGAGTTGATTTGCATCTCATAATATATTTTATCATTACATTATTTATACCAGTAAATTCATACTAGAAGTTTATTTTCAATGAATTTTTTAATCATGTTTAGAGAAAAAGCCCAAAGTAGTTCCTTATCTTTTGGTTAAAACTTAAAGTCATCCTTGAGTTTTCATATAATGCACTTATAGTCCCTCATGTTTGAAATATTCGTGCACCTTGGGTCCTCCCGCAAGTTTTTCCCTATTCTTTTAATGTTGATTTTGTGCATAATTGCATGTATTGAATGTTCAAGCGTCTTTTTATATATTTTGTCAAAATAATAACTCTATATAGAGAATGTGAGAAGAATTACACCTTGTTCTATTCAGTAGAAATATTATTGAAGATGAACTAAGAACACGTTGGCATCTGGGATGTAATAAATTGTGGATAAATCAATGTTAAAAATTAGAAAAATTTGATAGAAGATCAAAATATTACCAATATTGCAAACATGAGGGACCATTAGTCCATGTGAAAACTCAAGGATAACTTTCGGTCTTAACTCAAACTATTCTAAAATTCTTCTGTCATGTTTGTAATTATGTTAAACCATTAATGCATATTCAGAATCATGTGTTATTAGATTATTTTACTATATTGTATTATAAAATTTTAAAAATTCCTAATATATTTTTATAATTTTTGGGTTATAACATTATTTTACTATATTGTAATTTAAAATTTTAGAGATTCTGGGACTTACCCCTCATGTCTCATGACTTACATATTATTCCATGCTAAGTAAAATATCTCATCTTACGCCCCTCTATTTTAAAACACTATTTTTAATTTGTGAAAAATATATAAATCTCATATAATATGAATCAATATTTATTCACACCATAATAAATATTTGTTTTTGCTGACTTTATTTGGCTTGGTATATGTAGGACGGTAGGTGATGTGAAAGTTTGATACATAGAGAATAAAAATAAAACAATCCGAGAAAAAAATAGAAAAATTGTCTTGGCCCATGCAGGTCTCGAACCTGCGACCTTCGCGTTATTAGCACGACGCTCTAACCAACTGAGCTAATGGGCCTTTTATGTTGCAACAGTATGTGTATCCTTCTAAATGTGTCCAATCAGAAATCTAAGAAAAAATCAATCATCTATAAATCAAAATTGAAATCCTAGATTGTTCATAATTAGTCTCGTCCTAAATACTCTTTCAATGTTTTAAAAGTCAAGGCATGTGTTATTTCTAGTCTCCACTACTAGAAAGACTTAGAATTAGAAAGAAACTATTTTTTGGAAATAATCAAATTTGAAAAGTTTAACAATGTTAAACTAACTATATATGAGTTATTGGTCAACTTAAAACGATCGTAACTCCTAGATCAGGATGAGTTAGGTGTCCTACAAAATATCGTAGAAAATATCTTTAAATTACCTTTCCAATGCCACCGAGTTTGATCAATTTTGAGTTTGTGTGAGGGAAATATGCCTATTTGAAGTTGGACTATTTAGATAAGAAAAGTCAAAGTCGAATTTTTTGAAGGGTATTACTGTCTATTCACTACCTAATTAATTAAATTCATTTTTGGTAATTACTTTAGGGTCTCAAGTGATTGGATTCAGTTTACACTTCATAAAATAAAGGGAAAATTGTACATAATAGCAAACATTTAAATTAAAATAAATCATATAGCTACTGTTTGAAACATTTGTATTCCGTAGCAAATTTGCACAAATTTTGCCATTTGGTTCAGACCCACTCATCAAGCGAAGATTTATTTATATTCAAATTCATTCCCCTATCTTTTCTCTTCCATTTTCTTTAGTTATCCCTAAAATTTCTTCCCAAATCAATTATTTTTAATTGGTTGTGGCCCACCCTCTATCTTATCTGTTAGCTATTTTTACTCTTCCAATTTCTTTCAATTTTTCCTAAAATCTCTCTCCAAATTTGATTTTTCTTAAATAATTATATATCCTTATACAAACACAAATATATAAAATGCGTTTGTGTTTGTATAAAGCGAGAGGAAATTATATAAATACATATATTTTTGGTTAGCTTTTGTCTTTCTCTCTTTCTTGTTTTATACAAATTTAATTTGTATATAGTTTCTCTCTTTTTCGTTTTATACAATTCGATTCAATTTTATATTTCTTGCCCAAATCTCTTTTGTCTTTCTCTCTTCCTCATTTTATACAAATTCAAATTGCATATAATCGTTATATAAACTTATAATTACACATACAATTCATCTTATACACTTCGTTTTATACAATTCTCTACCCAAGTCTCTTTCTCTTTCTCGTTTTATACACTTCATTTTATACAATTCGCTTTAATTGTATATGTATAGCGAATTATACATTTATATGTTTGCTATGAAGTGCAATTATGAAAACTTTGCTATAGCATACAAATATGAATTTTATGTTTGCTATATGTGAAAGTTGCCCTAAAATAAATTAGGGTTTTGAGAGAGTTCCTGAAGATTTGCTTGTGGATTTCGCCAAGGGTTGATCCCTACGAGATATGTGAGATCACATAGCATTTCGTTAGTTCACCCACGTATCAACCATGATTTATTTCAGCGAAATTATGTTCTTGAAAGTATAGAAATTGAATTCTTGATGGATTGTGTTGAAGTTTCTTTTGGGTTCTTGATTGTTGAAATTGTTGAGAAGTTTCTTGAGTTAGATTCATGAAATTAGATGTTGTTTTGACTATATTCTTGTATATTTTGATTTTGTAGTCGAATCTAAGTGTTTGGAGAAAGAACCAATCGAATCTAGAGGGTTTAGAGTTGAAAAACGAGCAAGAAAATTGAAGAATTTTGAAAAAAAGGGATGGGGCGTCGCGCCAGCCAGAGCGCCCCAACAAATATTATGTAGTTTGAGATATGAGGTGCCGTGCCAGTTAGTGGATCATTTTGGGATTGATGTCCTCTTGGAATCATGGAAAAAATCTACGGAAACGGGCACGTCGGTGGATCAGCCAGAACCAGATGTGCCCCATCCCTAGTTCTATAGTTTTGCCTTTGGCGCCGGACGTCAGGTTTTCTACCCTTTCCCACTTCTTTCTTAAGAGTTCCCTTGATATGTACCTATGTTTTCTAGTTGATTTCTACATTCTAAGATACTTCTAAACAACATTAAATCATCCATAACATGAGATCATGAGCCTTGAATTCATAATTAAATTCAGGGAAAGTTAAGGGTCCAGTTCAGAGAAGTTCATAGAGTTTTCCAAAAGTATTTTACAAATGCTTCAATTTTTTTTAAGACTTGAGTTGAGTAAAGAGTAAAGATTGAATTTCATTTCTTCAATATTTATTCCCAAAGAATAAATGTTTTCACATTTAAACAAGAAAGGAAACATTGATTTCTAATAGAGGCTATGAGCTAGTTTTCAGTAATGAACAAATGTTTAAGCAAGAGTGGGAACTTTAATTTCCAAGAGAGCATTTGATTTAAGTTTTGAGCAATTATTTCTAACCAAAGAAAGAAATTATGTTTTTAAATATATGAGCTAGTATTATTTTTTGGGAATAGTATTAAGCACCGATATGGGGGAGAGTTCAGACAACTCCCTGTTGAATCCATCTGATTTTTTAGTCAACTTTAGCTATTAAATTGGTACAAGCAATTGTTAAAAAGGAATAGTAATTGGAGTTGAAAATAAAAGATTTGGTGGTTGGCAAATTGGTAAGATTTGTAACCATTCTTGAGTTTGCTATATTTACATATGTCATTAGTGACATAGGCATGGTTTTTACTTCTATAAATAGAGCATTCTTGCTCATTTGTAGAACACACCAAGTTAGAGAGAGAAAATCATTTTGAGAGCAAAGTGAGGTATTCCATAGACTATACAAGAAAATAGTCTGTGAAGAAAAATAGAGTGTGAGCGATATTTTAGTAAGACGGAAACCAAAAGAGTGTTGTTCCTTTTGAGTGTGTAGTAGTAACTTTGAGTATTGTATTCGTGACTACACAGTGTGAAATTCCTTACTATAGTAATATCAATTTCTCCTCTTGGTTCGTGGGTTTTTCCCTTATTCAGAAGGGTTTCCACGTAAAATTCTTGGTCTCATTATTTTCCCATTTTATTTCCATTACTTTTACCATATATATTTTTGTGCTCGTCCGCGTTTTCCCAACAAACTGGTATCAGAGCCAAGGTTTTATCTGAGTATGCTCTGTGGTTGCAACATAGTCTGAACTTCCACATCAGAAAGATTTACTTTGATTTGCGATAATTATATTTTTTGGGAAAAACAATGGAAGCCAACACAAGTAGAATGGTTACTTTGAATGGTGTTAATTATGCCATTTGGAAGTGCAAAATGGAAGATATTTTTTATGTTAAGAATTTTTACAAACCAGTATTTACCACTGTAAAGCCTGATAATAAAACAGATGAAGAGTGGAATCTGTTGCCTAGACAGGTTTGTGGATTCATTAGGCAATGGGTTGACGAATATGTGTTGAACCATATTTCTGGGGAAACACATGCTCGAACACTATGGGAGCATCTAGAAAGTTTGTATGCTCGAAAGACTGGCAACAATAAAATGTTCTTAATAAAGCAGATGTTGGGTTTGAAGTATCATGATGGTTCTCTGATGACAGACCATCTGAATAATTTTCAGGGGATTATGAACCAATTATCTGCTATGGGCATCAAATTTGATGAAGAAATTCAAGGCTTGCTTCTACTTGGTTCCCTACCAGATTCTTGGGAAACATTTAGAACGTCATTGTCAAATTCTGCTCCGGATGGTGTGATCTCTATGGATTCCGCCAAGAGTAGTGTCTTGAACGAAGAGATGAGAAGAAAAACTCAAGGTTCCTTTTCGTCAGATGTCCTGATAACTGGCCCCAGGGGGAGAAATAAAACTCGTGGTTCTCAGCATAGAGAACAAAATAGGAGCAAATCCAAAGGCAGACTTAAGGATATTGAGTGCTATCATTGTGGAATGAAAGGGCATACAAAGAAGTTCTGGAGGAAATTGAAGAGGGAGAACAAAAACAAAGAGGAAACTAAAGAAGATGGTAATGAAAATTGCCTAGCCACCGTCACCACCGAAGATCTTGTTACCGTTCTTGATGCAAACATGATAAATATTGCTTGTGATGAGTTAAGCTGGGTTGTGAACATTGGTGCCGCATCTCATGTGACATCAAGGAAGGATTTTTTCTCTTCCTGCACTCCTGGTGATTTTGGAACCTTGAGTATGGGTAATGAGACTGTTTCTAGGGTGGTTGGTATTGGTACAATTTGTTTGGAAACTAGTGTTGGAACTAAACTAGTTTTGAACAATGTGAAACATACTCATGATGTTCGTCTGCATCTAATTTATGTTGGTGTTTTAGATGATGAAGGATATGTTTGTATCAACGGTGATGGAAAATGGAAGCTCCTTAAGGGTTCCTTGGTTATGGCTCGTGGTAACAAACGTCGTGGTCTATACTGGACTACAGCCTCTACTTGTGTTGATATGGTGAATGCGGTTGAGAGCGATAACTCTTCAACATTATGGCACAAGAGGCTTAGCCACGTTAGCGAGAAAGGACTTAATGTTCTAGCCAAGAAGAAATTATTTTCAAATTTCCAAAGTGCTAAATTAGAAAAATGTGAGCACTGCTTGGCTGGTAAACAAAATAGAGTTTCCTTTAAGTCCTACCCTCCTTCGAGAAAGACAGAGTTGCTTGAGTTAGTGCACTCAGATTTATGTGGTCCAATGAAGACAAAGACAATGGGTGGTGCACTTTACTTTGTCACATTCATTGATGATTGCTCGAGAAAGCTTTGGGTCTATGTCTTGAAGACTAAAGACCAAGTGTTAGGTGTCTTTAAGCAGTTTCAGGCTTCAGTTGAAAGAGAAACTGGAAAGAAAGTGAAATGTATTCGTACTGATTATGGTGGTGAATATTGTGGACCATTTGACGAATACTGCAAGCATCAAGGTATTAGACACCAGAAGACTCCTCCCAAGACTCCTCAGGTTAATGGTTTGGCTGAGAGGATGAACATGACCTTGATGGAAAGAGTTAGATGTTTGCTTTCTGAAGCAAAGTTGCCAAACTTATTTTGGGGTGAGGCTTTATTGACCGCTACACATGTTATTAATCAATCTCCTATTGTTGCTCTGCAAAGTGATGTACGAAATAGTGTTTGGTATGGAATGGATGTTTCCTATGACCATTTGAGAGTATTTGGTTGCAAAGCTTTTGTACATGTGCCAAAAGATGAGAGGTCAAAGTTAGCTGTCAAGACAAGGCAATGCATCTTCATTGGATATGGCCTAGATGAATTTGGTTACAGGCTATATGATACAATTGAAAAGAAACTTGTGAGAAGACATGATATTATTTTCATGAAGAATCAAACAATTGAAGATATTGACAAAGCGGAGAAATTAGAATCTTCAAGTTTTGATGATATAGTTCATCATGATGAAGTTCCTCACACAAGTGTGCATGATGTTATTGGGTTTGATAATCATGGTGACGCCCAGAATCATGTATTGAATCAACATGTTGATGTTGATAGTAAAAATGATATTGTTATTGATGATCATGTTGCTCATGAAGTTGTGGACGAATCAAATATTCCGCTTCGGAGGTCCACAAGATAGCGGTTTCCTTCCTCCCGTTATTCACCCAATGAGTATGTGTTACTCACTGACGGGGGAGAACCTGAATGTTATAAGGAGGCCATGGAAGATGAGAACAAGAATTAATGTATTGAAGCCATGCAAGACTAGATGAAGTCTTTGCATGAGAACCACATTTATGAGTTGGTAAAATTGCCCAAGGGCATGAGAGTTTTGAAGAACAAGTGGGTGTTCAAAGTTAATGTTGAAGAACACAACTTGAAGCCCAGGTACAAAGCTAGATTGGTTGTTAGGGGATTCGGTCAAAGGAAAGGTATTGACTTTGATGAAATATTTTCTCCTGTTATGAAAAAATCCTCGATTCGCACAGTTCTACGTTTGGTTGCTAGTCTTAATTTAGAGATTGAGCAGATGGATGTGAAGACGACTTTCCTTCACGGTGACCTAGAAGAAGAGATTTATATGGAACAACCTGAGGGCTTCAAAGTAGATGGTAAATAAAATTTTGTATGCAAACTCAAAAAGATTCTCTATGGCCTAAACAAGCTCCCGAACAGTGGTACAAAAAGTTTGAATCTGTTATAAGGGAGCAAGGCTATAAGAAGACTTCTTCAGATCATTGCGTATTTGTACAAAAAAATTTCTGAGAAAGATTTTATCATCCTTTTGTTGTATGTGGATGATATGTTGATTGTGGGCAAGAATACTTCCAAGATTGACGAGCTGAAGAAAGAGTTGTGTAGGTCTTTTTCTATGAAAGACTTGGGTCATGCCAAGAAAATTTTGGGCATGAGAATTACTCGTCTTTGAGATAAAATGATGATTTATTTGTCCCAGAAGAAGTACATTGAACGCGTACTGGAGCGCTTCAATATGAAGAATGCTAAGCCTATTAGTATACCTCTTGCTGGTCATATGAAGTTGAGCAAGAAGATGTGTCCTACAGCTAGGGAGGAAAAAGAGAACATGGCCAAAGTTCCATATTCCTCCGTTGTCGGAAGTCTAATGTATGCAATGGTGTGCACTAGACCTGATATTGCTCACGCAGTTGGTATTGTCAGTAGATTTCTCAAAAATCCGGGAAAAGAGCATTGAGAAGCTGTGAAGTGGATACTCAGGTATCTAAGAGGAAGCTCAGATAAATGCTTATGTTTTGGAGCATCAAATCCAATCTTGAAAGGCTATACAAATTCTGATATGGCAGGTGACCTTGATAACAGAAAATCCACTATTCGATATTTGTTTAATTTTTCAGGGGAGCTATATCATGGCAGTCAAAGTTGCAGAAGTGTGTTGCACTATCTACAACTGAAGTTGATTATATTGCGGCTACTGAAGTCGACAAGGAGATGATATGGCTAAAGCGATTTCTTCAAGAGCTTGGTTTGAATCAGATGGAGTATATTGTCTATTGTGACAGCCAGAGTGCAAAAAGACTTGAGCAAGAACTCTGTGTACCATGCAAGAACAAAACACATCGACGTCAGATATCATTGGATTAGTGAGAAAGTGGAGAATGAATCATTTCATGTCAAAAAGATTCACACAAGTGAAAATCCTGCAGATATGCTGACCAAGATGATACCGAAAGACAAGTTCGAGTTATGCAAAGAACTTGTGGATATGAGTTCTCTCTAAAGAAGTTGAAGCTACCTTCTTCCAGTAAATGGGACTGGAGGGGGAGATTTGTTGAATCCATCCCATTTTTTAGTCCACATTAGCTATGTTGGTACAAGCAATTTTTAAAAAGGAATAGTAATTGGAGTTGAAAATAAAAGATTTGGTGGTTGGCAAATTGGTAAGATTTGCAACCATTTTTGACCTTGCTATATTTACATATGTCATTAGTGACATAGGCATGGTTTTATCCTTCTATAAATAGAGCATTCTTGCTCATTTGTAGAACACACCAAGTTAGAGAAAAACCATTTTGAGAGCAAAGTGAGGTATTCCTTAGACTATATAAGAAAATAGTCTGTGAAGAAAAATAGAGTGTGAGCGATATTTTAGTAAGACGGAAACCAAAAGAGTGTTGTTCCTTTTGAGTGTGTAGTAGTCACTTTGAGTATTGTATGCGTGATTACACGGTGTAAAATTCCTTACTATATATCAATTGCTCCTCTTGGTTCGTGGTTTTTTCCTTTATTCAGAAGGGTTTCCACGTAAAATTCTTTGTGTCATTATTTTCCCATTTTATTTCCATTACTTTTATCATATATATTTTTGTGCTCGTCCGCGTTTTCCCAACACTCCCAATCCTCATAAACCATGAAGTCATCATGGGTTGAAAAGGGTAATACTTTTTAGATGATTCCTTAGTACTTTTTAGCATAAACTAGTGTATCCACTTAGTAGTCAGGTTCTATACCCTCCGCAAGGTATGGGAAGACCCTGCCAACGTGAGGCAAAATGATATATCATCACAATAGCTCTTAAGTGATGGTTGTCGGCTAGAGAAACTCCCATAAAAGTAATTTGTATTCTTATATACACAGTATTACTTCTATTTTTATATATGTCCAACAAAGTCATTAGATACTATTTTGAACCAAGATAAATTATAAATTTATGACAATTAAAACTTTATATAAAAAATACAAAATAAAGAGAAATCATGAGAGAACTAAAATAATAAATAATGAAATAGATAAATAATACAACATTATTTGTATGACTTAATCATTTAACATTTAAATATATATGAAATCAATATCCAATCTTTCGAGCTCTAGTCAATTCCTCAAGGCACAATCACCAATCAATAGCCTTCATCTTCTTTTTTTAAGTCAAATAAAAGCATCAATATAATAAGTATGGAAAACATGAAAACTTAAAATGCTAAGGTGTTCATTTCAACAATGTATTACAGTATCTCTATTTATAGGACTACAATACATAATACCAACATGACATGGCTACAACTTATTTTAGAGGTTATCTAATAAAATGTTACACGAGTAATGAAAATAAAGACCATTAAGTTTTACACTATAGAAAATTAAAAAATCACTTTTTAGCAATTTCACGATGAGCTTTTGATAAAAAAAAAGATTTGCAATACTTGCATTTTTTTTGAAGTTCTTACACTAAAATTCAAGTAATAAAAAATACGACCTACATGTGAATAAAAAAAGAAAATTAATCATACCTTTTCGTCAATAATCTTGTAGGAGCCTGTTTAGATTTTACTCATTCAATTGCTTGATTAAAATTTGATCAGTTTGTCAAATATCATGAAGAAGACGAAGTTTTTCCATTCAACAAAGAAAAAACACCTGCAGTAAAATAATCAAATTTCATTTTGAAGTTAAAAAAAATAAAATGATAAGCAATATATAAGCTATAAAATACTATTTTATAGTGTAAAAATAATGAGATTCTTGGCCAAAAAGATGAGCAGGCTTCCGTTAAACTCTAGCTCTAGTATAAATTTGAGCAATTATTTTGTAATTTTTTTAATGCCTCTATTTTTAGTACATAATATGAAATACCAAAAGTTATTATGAACATGACAATTAGTAATTTTAGGAGTTATAATTATCAAAAGCAAGGAGAGTCATGGAAATAAAGACAATTATGTTTTTATATTTAAGAATATGAACAAATAGAGTAGTAATTGACACATTCATTTTTGTACAATTATGTTTAAAAAAATAGAAAAAATAGGCAAAAAGAGAGAAAAAGATTAGTAGAATCCCGGGCCAAAGAGAGGTGACACTGGCACTTTTCTTTTACCTAACTTTATAATTGAAAGTGAAGACAATGAAGAAAATGACTTGATGGGTATACCCTCAAACCATGAGGACTCACCAACTAGAAAAGAAAATACATCCACCTAAGTACGGCCGGGTGGAGAAGCGTTCAGTCCTATATAACAAAACAATATAGGCATAGACATGCAGTAGTGCTATAGATGTACTAAGTATGGAGAAATATGCATAAACGTAGATATGATAGCATGAAGGCTTAAAACGTGTAATGCATGACCAAGTAAAATATATTGTAAAGTTTTTTAAAGTCTTAAATATTAAAACAAGGTCATTTCACTAGTATAAAGACATAAAGAGGAAGGTTTGGGAAAAATTCATAGTTTCTTTTTGTGGGATAATAGTTTTGACCGACAATACACCATGTAAGTCATGCCATTGAATCTGGTGTAACCCTTACACCAAAAAGAGGGAGTTTTACTTACTAGTGAAAGAACTAGTATCATATCATGAATGTTATGTGAACCCACTAAGTAAGTCATTTAAGACAACCTGTCGGCGCACATAGTTTGGAACTAGAGATAACTACTAGAGACTATCCTTTTTGAGCCTCCAGGTCGAAATTCTCTTGGGTTAAGTTCAATCCCAATGAGCAGATAAAGACAATTACAAAAGCATAACATTATAAGGAAAGGAAATAATCAACCACTATTCCAAGTCATAAGATCATATAAGAATAGCTCTTTTTAAAATCATGATTTTATAAAGTAGTTCATAAACACTTCCCTTCCTAAGCATCTAAATCATGTTTTCCCTTCAATTATGAGAAAATTCTTTCACAAGTATCCTTAAGTCCCAATTCTTCATTTCATAAAAAAATTGCATAAATATCTTTTATCAAGTTCATAATCATAATTTCATATTTCATAAGTAAAAATCAATGTATAATCATGGGTCCATATGAAATCAATTATAAACCATGTATCTAAGTCAAATCATGCATAATAAGGTATAAAAAACAATTGAATCATAATAAATTAGACCCATGAAGATTGACATGAAACCCCATAAGAATTAGGTGAAATTGATATTCGAGATTGAATTTCTTTCGGAACTCAATGGATGAAAGGGATCCATTGGTGAGTTCTTGTTTACCTTGATATCAAATCCTAGAAAAGAAAGAGAAGGAGAAGACTTTGAAGCTTGAAACCCTAGCTTTTCACTTTTGAGCGTTGAACCTCGACTAGAGCTTTAGAATATGAAATAATCCTTACGATCCACTCATGCGACTCTTCATTTGTTCTACAGTCACACCCGTATACTTGTATTACCAAAAATCACCTCAATCCAATCTAAGGGCAATTTATCCTTCTTCCCTAGGATAACACACTCCCATGACACTCAATTCTTGTTTCTTGATCTAGTAGCATTAGCCCAGAAAAAAATGCGATGATTTTTTGTAGTCAATTAATCACGCTGGCATAAGGATTCATGGACGAGAGCATATATACAGGCATAGATTGTAACACATGTGTAATAAAGATATATCTTCCCCCAAATGACAATAATTTATGTCTCCATAGGCTTAACCTTTTCATCACCTTCTTGATTAATTCTTCAAAGTGATTTTTATTCTTCCCACCATAAAAATAGGGAAGCCCATATACAAAAGGAAATAAACCTTGTATGATACATGTAATCTTCTTAATGCGATTGCATACCCTTATCAATGTGCTCTCGTGAAGATAAAATAGGCTTTTTACTAGATTAATAATATATACAGACATCAATTAATTTTCTCTTAGCACCTGCATCATCTTCTTCATTGATCCACCATGCTTTGAGAAAAACAGTATAATATCGTCATCATATGTGAGATGATTTATCTTAGGGATCTTCTTAGGCATTCCATAGCCTATAAAATTTTGTTCATCAAACAAATTATTCAATTTTCTTGCCAAAACTTTTGCAACAATGATGAATAATGTGGGTGATAGTGGATCCCCTTACTTGAGTCCTCTGGATGATCGAAAGAAGACATATATATCCATTTATTAGGACAGAATACCAATTCTTTCTTATTAGTGGCACAATCATATCTATTATTCTCTCAACAAACTCAAAACTTCTTAACACCCTTACTAGAAATTTTCAGGACTCCCTATCATACGTCTTTGTCATATCCAACTTCACCACTACATTGTTCATCTTGTTTCTTCCGTTAATATCTCTGATTATCTCCTGTGTGACTAATACATTCTCCGTCATACTCATTCCTTTCACGAAACCTTATTGGGGTAAAGAAATAATTCTCGGCAGCACCATTAACATTTTTTTCATGCAACAATCTCAAAATGATCTTGTTAGTAAATGTACTTAGACTGATAGGTCTTAAATCTACGAAGATATTAACCTCTTCTTTCTTAGGAATGAGTACTAGGTTAGTATGGGTCACATACCTAGGTAACTCATGCCCATACAAGAATGTCTTCGCTATATTTGTAATGTCTTTTCCAATTGTTTTCTTACATGATTGGTATAAGTATCCCAAGAACCCATCTTGTCAATTAAATCTGTCTCTGTTTAGAGAGAAAACCACATGCTTCATCTTCTCTTTGGTTGGCATTTTCTCCATTTCCTCATTCTCTCCTTCAGTGATCAATGTCGATATGCAATCTAGCACCACAAAATTATACTCTTCTAAAGTCTCCATGTACTTCTCCTTAAGAACATTACCGGTTTCCTAACCAATATTCCGAGGATTGTTTATTATATCTCCCTATTTTGTTTGAATTTCTTAAACTTGTAGCTTCCTTCTCTTGCCTTAGACATACAAATTAAAAAATTGTGTTCCTATCCCCATCCTTGAACCATTTAATTCCTACATTTTGCCTCTAACATTCTTCTTCTATATGATGATATCTTTTCAATTCTACCGTCGCCTTACTAAGGATACACATGTTTTCTTTAGTGGGTGAGATTTCCAACTGTACTTTCTTTGCTTTCACGAAGTCCTCCAGTATGAAGATTTTTTGGAAAAAAAAAATCCCCAAAGGTACTCTTACTCTACTGTGATAAGATTTTGTTAATCTTATTTAATTTGGAGTGATAAATAAATAAAGGAGATCTTGTAATCTCTTTTTCCCAGCCTTCCTTCACCACCTTCATAAAATCTTTGTGCTTCGCCATAAATTCAAGAACCTAAATGGCTTAACCACTTGATCATGTAAGTCATTACAAATTAAATGCACTTCACTGTTAGGGAGTAGCTCTATGAATTAGACAAAACTATATCAAGTCTCTTGAATATACAATCAATTTTCATTCTCTCATTCCACCAAGTGTAACAGCTTCCGACAAATTTTAGTTCATTCAATGAAAAACGTTAATACAATGAGCAAAATATATTGTCTCTTGTTAGGATAATCATCCACTACAGTATTGAGATTCCCATCCACCAACCAAGGACTATTAGATTGGTTCTCAATGTTCTCTAAATCTTTCCATAATTCAAGTCGTTCGAGGGAACTACACCTTGCATATACCGCCGTTAACCTAAAACATTTGTCCGGTCCTCTTAATTGGAACCGAATTGTTAACCTTTGTATAGAGTATGATGAAGCTAGCTCCACCCAATCATCTTCTCAGAAGACTCAGAATTTTGCTGAAATATTCACTCATGCATTAGCAAGACCCAATTTTTGTCTATACGCTTCAATATCATATGGGCTTTGAAAAGGTTCTAATAAAGCTATGTAAGAACAATGATGTCTTTTATGTGGGTCTATTAAATGCTCAAAAGACTTTTGAGTTCTCATAGACCTAATATACCAAAAAATGTCCTTAGTAATCATTAATTCAGTGTACAAGAGGACCTCATATTACTCATTGTATTTATTTGAGATTGAGTTTGAATGTGTTTTGTACTCCTCTTGCTTTTGGACTTCAGGTAATCAATCTTCCTTGGGGATAAATCACCATTCTTGCTCATATATTCTACTTTAACATCTATGTTTTCATCATCCTTTGAATTTTGTTTATCATTGCTTTCCCTGTCTGACATAATGTTTATCGTGTCAGATTCCTTCTCTTCTGTTTCACCTATCAATTTCTCTGCCTTAGGTTATTTTTGCACCTGCTTTAGCTTAAGCACTGCAGCATTACTACCCATTTCATCTTCGTTCGCTAGGCTCTGTTCTGTTTCTTTTTTCAGGGGTGTTGTCCGATCACTTGCCTCAAATTGACCAAATCTTTCTTATCAACCTCATTTATTGAGGTTTGTGCATCCTTGTTATATAATTCCTTTGAATGTTACCCATCTCTTCCTTCAGGTTGATCATCTACCTGAATGCCTTGTTGTTCCATAAATATTTGTCTTTTACTCTCTTTGTTTTTGTCTTGTCACCTCATTCTTCTGAGTCGGTTCTTACTCCTTCATCATATTATCAAGTACATCAAATTTGTTGCATTTTGTTTCCCCTTGTTCTTTCGGTTGTGACTTAGGAATTTATTATTTTTCCATCATTCCTTTATATGGTTGTCTTCCCCCTTTGATATAATTTTTTTCTTTCTACTCCTAAACTCATCCCCCACTTTTACTACTCCACCTCCCCTTCATTTTATTTCTTTTGTTGTGTCACCTTCTTCACCTTTATCCTTCCGCTCATTTAATAGTCGTTTGACTTTTGCCTCTTCCTTCGGGTACAATTTCGGATGAATGATAAAACATTCATTTTCATTATGACCTTAAAAATTAGATGTCTTGCATTACTTAGGCATATATATGTATCCTTTGTTCCTTTATTTCCCTTGATTTCATCCTCACAGTAATGTTGATTCTTTTTGAAAATTCCCCAAGTAAATAAAATTTATTTTGACCCTTGCATAGCTTGATCTGGTTTTATTTTGAGTAGCTAGGTCCACTTGCAAGGGTTTCCTAATCGTTTTCACCAACGAAAACGTTGCTTCCTTCTCAAAGACATTTGGGGTGAATGCTCAAAAAGAGATCCAATCAATTGATTTTGATGTCTCCTCTATCGAATTGAAGCATGGGTTCCATTTGAAAATGTGCATTGGATATGACCAATAATTATGTGTGATGTAGAATTGGGGCTTAGACAATAATTTCACATAATCATCAAGTCTTGTTGCCCTAATTTGTATATGATTATTACTCAGTAGCACAATCGTTCACCTCTCCTTTTAGATCACATTGCTTCAGAATGAGTCGTCGTAGATCCTAAATATCAGGTCATCTTTAGGAAAATTTTCCTATCACAGCATGCTGCAATCTTCATTGATAATCATTTGATTCACCTCTTCGTCATCCGATACAATTCTTAGCTCCCCATGAAGATAAACTATTTGTTCAAAGGTATAGCATTTTATTGAGAGAGAGGATGAGGTTTAACAACATCTGTGTAAGTCAGGTCATTTTCAGAGTTTCCTCCATTAAAAATGGTGATGTTGGCTCAGCCCCCACCAATGCAGGCGGCCAACAGCCAGCACGGCCATATCTCCGACAAAATTAGGGTTTGACGACAAGGTTTCTAGAGAGTGTTTCTCGATTATTGTTTTAGTGAAAATCTTTTTTTATATTTTTGAAAAACTAATAGTTTTTTGCTTTTTGAAGATTAATATTTTAAAATTTAACAATTTGCAAGTGACTTTTAACTAGCTTGCCACTTGATTTAATCATATTGCAAATATCTCCTTTATTATATATATATATATATATATATATATATATATATATATATATATATATATATATATATATATATATACACACACACACACACGAGCACCAACAAGCGCTGCAACATAATATTACCCTTTTTTTACATAAAGAAATTAATTATTCTTTTATATTTTACTTTTTTTGTTTTATATTTTCATCTTCTCCCTTTCTCTTTATTATTCATTCCTCCATTTCTTTTTCCTTGAAAGCTTCAGCAGATTTGATGACTACCACATCTTCGAACTTTCTCGGAATTCTAAACACCAGAAAATTTTGTCATTTAAAGCTAGAGACAAACGAAAAACTCTATTACTGAAAATTACTTCTTTCTTCGCTATTATGACATTTAAATAAATGGGTCTTCTTCATCAAAGGGTCTATTACCAAATGATTCCTTTAATGAATTCTTCTCCATAATGGAATCTATTACTTAGTAACTACTCCATTAATGAATAGTCTAAAGTGTGATTCTTCTAATTTTCATTTTTGATTTTGATTTTGAGCAACGAATAAATTTTCAAAGTTATGAAAAGTGGAGATATGACAAAAAAGTATGTGATTTGAAGATGTGACTTAGTGATGAATAGGTGAGGAGGGCGGTGACCTGGTGGTCGAGGTGAGCCACCAGCATCTATGGATCTATGAGGATTAAAGGGAAAAGATAAAGAAGATAAACGAATAAAAGGAAACATAATTTCTTTTTTTCTAAAAATATATTAATATTAATATGAAACAAACTAAATATTTATAAAGATAAGAAAGAGATTTCTAAGGGGTTAATAGGACCTCGTAAAGTATGATTATGTAGTTGGAAATCCGGTTATAAGATTGGAGAAACTTTTGACCATTTTCGCTTAAATCAAAATTAAATGATTTGGTGGAGTTGAGTAAATTAACTTTGTTAATCGATACATTGATAGATATAAATCTAATAAAACAAATAATTTAGCTAATTCTTCTGCTGTCACTCTGACTATGTTGCGTTCTTCTTCTCTCGTAAGTCATCGTCACAATTCTTCAAGGTATTTATTTACCCTTTTTTCACTCTGCATTCTCACTGTAATTATACCTTAGTTTAAGTTTAATTATATTCTAGCTATCAAAATTTTAGGTAATTGCATAATCTTTCTATATATAGTTTCAACATATTTTGAAACATGTATTAACTATCAAAGAATGTAGTATATTAGATAAGATTACTATTATAACCTGAGGTCTTGTGTAAAGGTCCGTTTGACCATGCTATATGGAATCATGATATAGTATCATGATATGGAATTATAAAATGACATTGAAGTTTTGTTTGGACATGCGATATGTAATTTTTGTGTTGCATATTTTCTCATAAAAATAAAAATTCCTTAAGTTGTAAAATTATTAAAATAGCCTCAATTGTTTATTCAATCTTATCAAATAAAAATTTTAAAATCGCATAATAAATTATTACTAAGGTATTTGTTCTCCACTTAAGTAATTGTTCATCTAGCTTTATTTTAATTAAAAAACTGAACATAAATTGTAGTGTACTGGTGTTTAATATAATCCTCCCACATAGTACGAACAATTTCCTCAAGTTGAACTTGCATTTCTCGATCATGTGAATGAGAAGACGAACCAACATTGTTACTTTGAGTCATTTGTTGGTCAATATCATTCGCAACTGTATTTTCATGTTTATAGACCATAAATATTTCATCACTTTAACAATTGATTGGTGTGACTTAAAGTGACTATATGTTGGTAAAAATAATAATTTTATGTCGGTGAGAATAATAAATTTTAAAAGTAATGATGTGATTGTAAATTTTGTTTACATATGAATTAAATGGTTAGTAGATATAGAATTGTTTTAACAAAATATAAACGTGAGGATCAATTTAAGTCATACACAGACGCTTAAAGTTGTTCTAATATTTCATTTAGCTACCCCAATTCAATCTTTTTCCTATTGAACACCTAACTATTGTAAATGTGTACCTATTAGACATTTTTTGCTGACATGACACTATGTATGTAATACACACACCTAAAGAGCGTGGAAGACATATTTTACTTTTAAAAAAAAGATTTTTTTATAAAAAAATTATAGTAATATCTCCTCTTCTTCTTTGACTCAACTTAACCACCATTGCTAACAACTTTCCTCCATCACCATTCTTTCTTCGATCATTTTTTTCATCTTTTATTTTTCAAGTCATCGTTTTCTTCCCCTTCTTTCACCACCCACCACCGACATCACAAATATTTAAATATATTGTGGTAAGAAATAGAATCAGAAATAATTTTGAGGAAACTCCATTTTTCCCGACGAATCTGAAATTATTTTTTTCAAAATTGTTAAGAAATTTAAATCCTAAAGAATTCACAACATAGAAGAAAAAAAGTATCAACAAATCTAAATTAATATTTAAGGAAGTAGTGAGATTGGGAGAAATACCAATTACAATAATGAGTAAGATTCAAGGAGAAAGATAGGTAGGTGGATGGAAAAGAAATTCATATAATTTTTAATTAAAAGGAAAAAGAGTCAAATCCAAAATTACTATCGAAATGCTTCGATTTTGTGTCTCGTGCTAAGGGAAATGGTGAACGGATGTCGGGGGGGGAGGGGGGAGGGGGGGGATGTTCTGGGAAGAAGAAGAAGAAAAGGAGAAAGAAATATATTCTTTTTTTTAGTGATAACATAATTTTTATTTATTTTATTTTTTTAATTTATGTTTAAGTGTTTTTATGGGCCCAATGCCACATGTCTCTTTTTTATTAGATATTATGTCATGTCAGCAGCGAGTGTAGGACACTTTCTCTTTACTTTTAGTTAATTGTCAAAATATGTTCAATAGGTATTTTTTAAAAATAAAAAAGCTGTTCAATTGAAACAAGTTTAAGAATAGGTGTCTAAATTAAATATGTGAACAACTTTAGGTGGCTATAGATGACTTAAACCATTTGTATATTAAAATATCTCATATCATGATATGGAATCACATGGTGATTCCATATCATGCTTTTGGAGAATATAAAATCATGGGATAGAATCATCGTGAAATCGCATGTCCAAACGTTGATTTTATCTCACAATATCATATGGTGATATGGTATCGCATGGCCAAACGCCTACTAAGTGTTTTCCCCAAATGGTAAGTACTTTCAAGGTTGAACTCATTGGTGACCCTTTAAAGTTGACACTAATTTTAATTAGACAACTAAACTAAGTTTTATTCATTTTAGACGTCTCATTTTGAATTACGCTTTGTCATTTTAATACATTCTACTGATTTGACACATTGGATGTGCTTCAACTATTTTGAGAGCGTGAGGAATGTTTTTTTCAAGTTTTTTAAATATTTTTCCCTTCTTCCTCTTCCTCTTCTTCATTCTTTATCCCTACCACCATGAACAATCATGATGAAAAACCTTACAAAATATAAAAAAAATAAAATTAAAATCACCTAATTTTAAAAATATTTATAAGAACTTTTTCTTTAAAAAAAATCATCACAATAATTTTGAAAATATTTATTCGAACAACACACATTTTTTTAAAAAAATTATATGAAGAATGAAATATTTGTTAGAACCTCACCTCTCTATCGATCAGATGGTTTTCAAAATCAAATTTACAACGAAACATGAAAAAAGAAAGATTAGCATAGAATAACGAAAAAATGGTGGGAGGGGTTGGGGAGGCAAAAATAACAGAAGTAAGGTTGATGGGTGGGGTTGGGGTGATGTAAGATGGGAGATGTGGTATAGAATGAATAATTTTATTTATTTTACTAAAAAATTATTTTTTATAATTTATTTTAAAAGTATTATTTTTACATTAAAATGTCATATGTAAACTTCTAATTAACCATCATGTCATGTCATTTGTAAATATGTTACACACTTCATATCTTAGTTGATTATCAAAAAGGGTCAAAATGACAATTCTATATTCATGAACTTCAATTGCAAAGATACATCTTTATAATGATCTTTTATTTTTGCAGAGAGTGTTTGTATTGGCTTAAGAACCCGTTTGAATTGGCTTAAAAATTGATCAAATATACTTTTAAGTAAGTTTTTTACGGAAAATATTTGACAAATATATAAAAAAAAAAATATAACTTAAAATAAGTTTAAAAAAATGACTTAAAATAAGTTAGAAAATGTTTGGTAAGGTTCAAATGACTTATAATAAGTTAAAATGACTTAAAATAAGTCAAAAACCAAAAGTAGGTCACCCCTACTTTTTATTTTTTGACTGAAAAGTCATTTCTATTTGACTTTTTATTTTTTACTTAAAAGTTACTTTTTTAAAATCAATAGAGCCGACTCTTAAAAGTTAGTTAAATCTACTTTTTAATCAGTTTTTCACATTTGCATATTATGCAAATTTAAAAATAACTTAAAATATGTCAAATAAAACTAAAAACATGTCAGAAAATGTTTGAAAAAATTAAAAATAACTTAATTTTTTAAAAAAATAACTTAAAATAATTAAAAATTAGAAGTAGGAATGAGGGACTTCACTTCAATAGGATGAATCTCAAAGCTCAAGCCAATCCAAAACCGTTTCTAAAAAAATTGTAGGACTTCTTAAATTTTTATTCATTGATCTTCTATTATTTTTTCTAAGTTGCATTTGATATTTCAAAAACAATCACTATTTATTAAAGAAAAATTAACAATATTATAAGTTGACTGTTATATTAATACTAAAAACCTCTATATAGGTGGAACCTTGAAATTTTATTGGTTTATAGATATATAATTTAATTGATAAATAAATATTTATCAATTTAAATAATAGTATTTAATGAGGCTAATGTGATTATATCAAAATCATTGTATCTTTCTAATTTATACATCATATTTATTGATTTCACATAAAAAAGATATTATGCATAAATTACAATGAATATATAAAAATCATTATATCTTACTAATTTTAACCTTATGATGTTGGAATAATAAGAGCATTCAAAATGTATTATCATAACAAATTTTATCGTAGGATATTAAAAGGCTATAAAGTGGAAAAACTGATCCAACAAATATTAATGTTTTGGATGTTATCAATTTTGTAATTCTTGCTTGAACAACAAATGTTCAACAATAGACAATAGCACATTGTTTTCGACTATGTGAAATTCGATCGGGGAATGCAATTTCAGAGAATTTAAATAAATTCATTTGTAAAAACGTCATTCATGAACTTGAGGTCATGATTAATTATCTCAATTATTACAATAAAATGGAATCAATAAGTTGTTGGATTATTCGAGTAAAAGTGATAAATATTTAGAGGTCCAGAGTTTAGAAAAAATTGTTGATACCATTGAAGGCAACATTGATGATGAATTTGAAGATGATATCATATCATTGGAATCAATTATGCGTAAGAAAACACTTATCCCATTTAAAACTCTTTACAATTTTATGATGCAGTTCAGAACGACAATACTAGAGCTCTTGGATGCAATAAAAAAAATTGGTTATAAGCTTTAACTAGATTTAAATTTTAAGAAAAAACTGAACACAATAAAATCATATTTCACTAAATTTTCTTAAATATATTTGATGTTTTAAAGAGTTATTAATTTATAATATTAATGAAACCATGTATTTATATAAGGGTCTTCTAGAAATATATTGATTATCTTTATAGAGATTTTACATTAATTTGTGAAATATGATCATAAAAGACAGCAAAGTGTTAATAATAATTATCCCAATTGCAATATTAATGTAATTTTCTTCTTTCAACAAGTAGTGATTATCTTTAAAACAAAAACATACATGAAAAAAATAATACAAGATAGATGAAAAGATTGAATTAACATAAATCAAAATTTGAGTTAACTTTTAATAAAGCACAAAAATATAAAGGCATTATAAAACTACTTCAACAAAACAACATTTGATACTCATTATTCATTGCAATCAAGAAATAAATAGTTATACACCAATCAGACTTATTATTTATTTTTGAATTTATAATATTTACTAATTTCAAAAGATTTGTTCAATAGTTCAAGCTCACAAAACTTCAATTTTCTTTTCATATTCAAACACAGAATTAACACCAACATTTAATAGTGATTATAATATTCGAACTTCAAACTATACCACATTAATCGAAAAAAATTAAGTCAAAAAACTTTGTTGTAGTTTTAGTTATATCAAAACAATACAAAAAAAAGAGATAATACTAATGGTATACATAAAGGAGAAAATCATAAACGTAATTAAGCAATAATTACAGTCAGAGTTCAAACTTCAAAAAGTAGAAAAAGGAAAAGAAAAAAAGTGGCTCAAAAGTGCTTGAAAACAATCATAGCTACCTCTCAATTAAAATTAAATGAAAGGTACCTCAACTATTTGAGAGATTTTATAATTTCTCATCATTGCCACATTACTCAAAAGGAAAAAAAAAAGTCATCAAAAGAAAAAAATATCCAACAAATAGAAATGATGATGAAGTTGTCTTCTTTAATCAGAGATCTCAATTTCCTTAACACAAAATAATTCTAAATCAATTAGAATCCCATATAAATATTGAACACGCGTAAAAATTAAACAAATTAAAAAATAGTAATGATGGTTAAATCCAACTTGGAAAATTCATAAGAAAAATAATGAAAAAAATGGTTAAAGGAATTCCTCTCAGACAAATGCCTCGATTTGTCCTCACGATTTAAAAGAATGGATTTCAGACTCGTCATCTTAGTTTTGTTCATCACAGAGGAAAACAAAAAGAACAACAATATACAATCAATGATAGATTTATGAGAAAAATGAAGGGAAAAAAGTTAAACAATACATGAAATATTGAAGAAAAATGATTGCTCTATGACTATATCATAGAGATAGTCGATTGATTTCTGCAGATATAGTGTTAAACAAAAAAAAGGGAGAGATGCATTAATCTGAGGAACCACTTTGTACTTATAGGCGTGAGTTACTTTAGGGTTTAGATTAGGGCTTTTTATTATGAAAATCATATGGGCTAGTATTGGTAGCCCAACTTGGTCCAAGTGGTTTATCTAAGCCCAATTATATAAGCAACAACTAGTTTCAAGAGGATCAAATTACATAACCTCCCTAACAGAGAACATTCGCAAATAACTATTATAATGAATTTAATTATGTTTCATAATTATAATTTATATATTTACGGATTGTAATTATAGTTTAAGTTATCTCACTTTTATAATTTGTACAATTTGGAAATACATTTATATAATTATGTTATTTTTATATAAATTTGAGAAAATGAATTTATACAATTACAAAAAAAATATAAACAGTTATTTAATTTATATTATACAAATTCTAAATTATATATAAATTATATTATATAAATTTTAAATTATACAACGTCCGAATTATACAAAACTAAAAAGTCTATCATTCCACCTAAATGCTATGTTAGGTAATTCATACTGAATTCATTACTATAATGAATAGGTTATAGAAAATTAATGCATGAATTTTTATAAGTTGAATTTATTAATATTGCACGTATATTAATAAAGAATAAAATTTTGCATATCGGCTACACCGCCTTTATCTGTCGTTGATTTACCAAAAAATTATCTTAGTTTGATTTTCTTTATTACTTCTTTTTATCATCTAAGTACTTACTCGTGATTTTTATTTCTTTTTTCTCTTCATGTGTTATGTGTATACATAGAGCCGTCAATATGAGCTAGACTCGTTGGATCGGTCTGGCTTAATATGAGATTTAATAGGGTTGGGCTAAGTTTTTTTAACCCATTTTAAAAAAAGATTTTTTAGCTAGGTCTGAATAAATCGGTTGATTTGTGGGGCTTGCAAAATATACGTAAGATTGGTCCATGTTAATAAAAATTAATTAAAAAATATAATACAATTATAAAAATTTAAAATTAAAGAGAGTTCAAACTCAAACAATTAGGTTAATATATCTATTTAGATATTTATACTTTTTCTTGGAAAAAAACTTAATAAATACTATAAAGATCATTTTATGGGATAATTTCATAGACCTCCCTCCAAGTTTCGCTTTATAACACTGATCTCCCCTATGGTTTACGATATTACGTCTATCTCCCTTATTTTCATTTTCTTGTAACCATTCTTTAATTCTATTTAAAATAAATATAAATTAATTTAAATTTGACAAGTTTATCCTTTTTATATTAATTTCTTCATATTAACATATATTATATCAAAAACGACTTATTTAACAAATATATTAAAAATAAATCAGCACAAATACATATTTTTTTTATCAAACAAAGATCAAAGTCTTCATTTAAGTTGACTCACTATTTTCACAAAATATTAACTCTTCATATCCATTTTACCTTTATCAATTCACGTTGATTTTCCCCCCTAAAATAATCCATCATTTTCCAGCAACGATTTATACAAATAGAAGATAAAAATGAACTCCTCAAGAGAGAAATTCGATAAGAACGATCATATTTTGTTCTAGTTAAACATTTTCACGAGCGAAGAAGAAACATGATTAAAAGAATAGAGATAAATCGTTTAAAATTATATCTAAACTTGCATATATAAGGGTAAAATTGTCAAATCTAAATTAGTTTGTATTTATTTGAAATAGATATAAAAAATGATTACAAAAAAATGAAAATAAGGGAGTTAGACGTAATATCGTAAACCATAGGGGAGGTGAGTGTTATAGAGCGAAACCTGGAGAGAGGTATATGAAATTATCCCTAATTTTATTTGTGAATTTGATTAACAAATAGTAACATTAGCATCATGTAATATCATTTTGTCGATATTTATGATAATATTTTTAAATTATAATTTAATTTAATAATTATAAAAAATATAATTTTTTTAAAAAAAGTAAATTGGTCTGGAAAGTCTGTAACCTACGTACTTATGAGTTGGGCTGACCAATTTCTGGTCCACGCTAAAAATGGGCTAACCTGACCTAACCCGTAAAATGTCAAAGCCTGTATGAATTAGCCCAGATGGAGTGGGCTAACCCATATTAACAGCTCTATGTATATATGGTGTATGTGTGTTACGTGTACTTCATGTGGGGTGGACATGATATACGGTAAAATTTGATATGATAATTTTGATTTTTAATATTTAGAAATATTTTATTACAATCATACTAAATTAGGTTATTATAATTTGATATTTTTAATTTTGATTTTGATATTTTGTTGCATTGTTCTTTATAACCATAACTTGTTTGCATTTGACTTACATATATTTATATCAAATAAAATATCGTATAAATTCCTATCATATCATTGTTTTCCCCTAATTTCATGTATATAATACCGATGTCTTATTAAAAGTGGTATTCCATTAGACAATTGGTCTTATTCCTTGATACAGAATCCTCTTTTAACTCATTTTGAGCCATCAAATAAGACCACCTACCCATTCAATTATAGCGTTTTTCTTTGGAGGCTTTTGTTGCAAATCAAAACGTTTGATCCCTAAGGTGTTATAATTAGTTGGTCGCAATAAGTTAATAAAATGTAATAGAAAAAATCATTTTATAATAAACAAATACTTAGAGATGTTAAAAGTGACATGCCTGTTTGGATTAACTTATTTTGAAGGATTTTCAGTTTTAAACACTCTTTTGAATGTGTAAAAAAATGCTATAAAGTGCTTTTAAGCTCTCACTTTTAGGCCAAACAAGTTTTTAAAATAAGTCAAAAGTCAACACTTAGAGTTTCCTCTTATGTATTTTAGCTTTTGACTTATAAGTTACTTGTTATAAATTTATCCAAATAGACCCGAAACATTAAAGAAAAACTCTAGAAATAGCAAACATAATATATAAATAGGGTAAGTATATATAAATATAATTATATATTTAGAAATTTTCAGAACTTCGTCTTTATATTTCTCTTGCCAATATACAATCATAATATTTTATTATATATTTTTTCATAAATTGTATATAAATAGTTAAGATACACAAATACAATATCTGGATTTATACGACCAGAAATCGAATTATACAAATTCTAGATTTATACAAATCAGACTAATAAATAGTAACCGTGAATTACAATTTTCTTAAACTGGAGCGATAGTACCTAATATATGCTAAATGTTTGCTATTCTACTAGCTTATAAGCTAAGGTAAACATAACTTCATCTAGAGTAGTTCTTTTACGGACAATACTTTTCTTAATCCATCTTCATTTTGAAACCGTGTACGCGTAACAAGTTTGTCAATAAAAGTTGATCAAATGGTATAATAACTTATTTCCCCTAACCACTACTATAAATACTTCTCTCACATTATCACTATAATTGTACAACTAACCAATTCTTATTCCAATGTAATTCAAAAACAAAAAAATGTCTGGAATCATTCACAAGATAGAAGAGAAACTCCACATTGGAGGCCACAAGGAAGGGGAAAAGCAGCATGACCATAATATGCACAAACAAGAAGGGCACAAAAATGAACATGGTCATAGTGAAGAGCACCATCATAAGAAAGACAAGAAGGAAAAGAAGGATAAGAAGCATGACAACAGCAGCAGCGACAGTGATTTGATTGCATTACAACTGTTTGTATGATTGTTATGTATTGTTTCATAATGTATCGTATTGTACTGTCTTATAATGTATCATGATGTATATTTTAATTAATAAAATGTTTGAATAAATTAATGTTATGACGTAGTGTTACAGATCAACAATGTGAATGTTGAACCTTCAAAATAAAAGTAAGATTATAAGGTAAAGCTAGGGTAAAAAGTGACATTACCAGTGTCAAACATGTAGACTCTCATGGTTATTAGGATCAAAATTAAAGAAGAAGCTTTTCATAAAATACAAATACACCGTCGAATATGAATTTATTTCCTTGATACAAACATGTTGATACCAAATTTAACTGACTCTTCTAATATTGTAGAATGTAGAAAGAAAGAAAGAAATGAAGAGAGAAAAAATTAAAGGACTGGGCCGGGATGTAGCAAAACGTTTATAATTAATTATATAATATGTAATTAATCACACAACATACATGAATATTAAGTATTATATCATGAGTTGTATAATTGAAATGAATATTACATCACTTGCTGATATTAATACAACTTTTGTCGAAGAAGAAGACTCTCACCATGGTGAATGCATGGATCCAAGGTACATGAATACAAGTTTTTACTCACTAATGGATGTATCACATAATTAGCATGCAATGTATCTTCCAACTCTCTGTTTTCTGTTTTACTAGTATAAATGAGACGTTTTTGAAGTATAAGTTCACAAAAGAAGAAGAAAAAATGTTGAGTTAAATTGTGAAAAGGTCAAAAACCAGCTCTTTTTGTGTCTTGATCCTTTTGCAGGTGACGTAATGCTTTGTTGTTTAAATTGTTTGTTTCTTCAATTCTTTGTTAATTTCAGGTTTAACAAAAAACAAATAGCTAACTTTCCCAATAAAATTGTCATATTATAAACTTGTTCCTTTGAGCTTTTCTGATTGGTTATAGTTCACCGGGAAAAGCCATAAGTTCCTCCTAAATTTATTACGAAAAGTCAGTTACACACTAAAACTATTGTGACGATCTATTACACATCTTAATTATTAAAAAGTGAGTTTCTTTCAACCCTAACGCACATACAACCAGTCACATGATGAGAGAAAGTGTTTCACGCACTCTCATCACATCAGCGCCATGTCACTGCCACATCAATAATTACGTCAGATTTCAAAAAAATAAAATCCATGTCACCCAATTGCTTCCTCTTCCCTAAAAACCATCAAACCCACCATTAAACCACCACCATCAATGTTGCCATATCACCAAATTCACTTCTTTACCATCATAGATTTCACCATTCGTAATCAAATTCACCACCGGAATATTCCTACAACCACTACCATCATAAAATAAAGCGATAACAACAATTATAAATTTAACTAAATTCACCATCAAAATCACATCACTACCATTGAAATTCATCACAATTATAATCGTAATTTTCAGCATCTACATCAAAATCACAATTTTTATTGTCATTATTGAAATTGAAAGTAATCACCCATCTCCAAACCCACCACAAAAAATTATTGCAATTAATGAGATTGAGAGGAGACAGTTCTTTCATGGTCGAGAAAATCAAAGAGGATGATAGAAATTATTACATCCGAACAAAGAAGTAAGATTTGAAACAATAATTTTCCAATTAAAATCTTAAATAATAAAAAGATGTCTTCCTCCATCACAGAAAAACAAATGAAACATTTGTGCCTCTAAAATGATTATATTAAAAATATAGATTTAGAAGTCAGGAGAGAGTAGATCGAAATTAGGAACAAAAAGTAGAACAACACAATTTTCTAATAGATTTGAGAAGTGAAGAATCGTGTAAGAAATGAACAGATATGTATCATGTGTTCGATGAGATCGAGTGGATAAGAAAGGTAGGGTGACATGAAGGAGAAAGTGAGGATGGGGAAAATTGACCTTTTTTTTTTAAAACTCAAATGCGCTTTATTTATTTTATATTTAATTTTATTTTCACGTTAGCTTTGAGGGTGATATTAAATTCACTTTTGAATAGTATAGGTGTGTAATAGGTCATTAAAATAATTTAAGCGTGTACCTGACTTTTTGGGACAACTTTAGGGGTGAATTATGTCTTTTTCCTAGTTTAAAACTTCTTGCTAATGGAGTATAATGTTTCACATAAAAAATATCTAATATTCTCATAATTAAGATACTTTGTTAATCCTAATACCATATGGATTGTAATTTTTAGAACATTATATTCAGCCTTGGTAAGTATGATTCCGTTTGATTTTATTTCCCGATTAGGTTTTTAATCTTCAAGATTGTTAGCCTATAGACTAGTTCAGGATGCATGAGAATTGAAGATAGAACACTAGTTTGTTTCTGTCACCTGGGGTAGGATAAATAAGGTTCTACCTGATAGATTAATTTCGTATAAGGGAGGTACTACTGAAAGTGACACCAAATATTTTATACTGATTGGAATTTAAAGTGGATCTTAATCCAACTTTGGTAAAATACAAGGATGTTCTCTTCTAGCTTTAAGTAACTCGATTTGAATAGAAATGGTGAGTATAGCTTCTATACCTATACTCTATTTTTCTCTAAATTTTTTCTTTTGATACAATGTCTTATCAATAATATTTTCCCCTCATCTTTCTTTTGAGTATACCCTAAAATTGCTAGGTATATGATGCTTAATAAACTGGACCTTATATTGACTCGAATTATAAATTGGACCTTCTACTCTCCAAAGTTTCAACTAGATATTTCAACTCAAACAAAATAGATATTCTAAATCCTTATGTCAGCCGATGTTTCTCACATGATCTGACATGGATAACACATCATATTCACGTCAAAAAAAAAACCCACGTCATATCTATTTCACTAATTTAATGGTCACAATGCTATTTTTATATATTCATTTTATTAAACAATAATTACTTTTAAAAAAAAATATTTTTCACTTTGCTCTCAAGAACCCTAACCCAAAAGAAAGTCCATTGACAGTTGACAGCTCTACAATTTCATGAAAATCGATATTAACATCAATAAAAGAAAGCACTCAAACCCTACTACTCTTAATATTAAACTTGACACCCAAAAACTTTGAAATAGAAAGAAAAATTCAAACTTGAAAAAAGGAAGATCAAGAAATATGAAAATTTCAAAGTTGTATCTACAATTTAAAAGAGAAATGAGAATTTGTTTTTTTGCTTTTTTAGAAGTTTTGCTTCTAAAGAGATAAAAAGAAGCAAGTAGTAATTGCAAAAAATCATCTTTAATTTTGATTTGAGCTTTCAATTTGGAGGAGATTTTTTTTTCTTTCGTTTTCAATTATTTTTGTTTTGGATTTTTGATGAATGTGTAGCTTTCATTTGAAAAGTAAAGGAAAGTAAGATTGCAAGAAAAAATAATTCATAATAGAGAGGATAGGGATATAATAGGTAAGAGATCTACTATTTCTCAAAGGTTGGGTGGGTGGGTTTGAAGAAGAAAGGGATTTTCTTTTTCTTTTCTTTCTACTTTGTTTGAATTGAAGTGTCCAGATGAAACTATATGAAGTACAAGGGTACAATTTACAAGTCGAGTCAAGTATAAGGGTCTACTAAACCATTTTGCCTTAAGTAAAAAATACCTTTTTGTTATAGCCATAAAATATTTAATAATCATTCTGAAATTACTCTAACCTGATAAAAGTTTCAGTTCCAAATTAATTATATTTTAAAAATCTAAATTCTGACTATTTATATTATGTTCATTAAATTACGAACCTTTGAGAATCAAGATAGTCAACATTTGCGCAGACATTATCAACGCATTCCCAATTGGTATAACAACGTATCATATTAATTCACATTAAATCAAACTTACTACTTTAACTAGAGTGCAATCTTTCTTTTAACCATTAGTTCAATTAGTTTTCTTTCAAGAGATTTATATTTTAAAAGAACTTGATGATGTATGAACTCAATTATACAGATGATTATCATCTTTAAATTAAAAATAATAATCTTGACGAATTTCTAGATTGCAGAGTCTTCCTTCCGCTGTTTAGAATGGCTTTAAATTATTGAAATTTTGGTTTCATTTCACACTTTCAAGAGAAAAAGTCAATTTGGTTGTTGTTTCTTCCAAATGGCCTATAAATTTCAAATTCTAGGTTTAAACATCTATAGTACAAGGCATACCGCCACTAATTGACAATGCTTTACTAAAAAATAGCGACAAATTCAATAAACAATGGCATAAGAGACTATGACAAAAAATTTGATTGCAAGAGTAGTACTTCAGGACAACAAACTATGGCATAAGAGACTTGACCATCGCTCCTCTCAAGTTCTAAAGTCATTATTGTTTTTAAAGCACAATAAAGACAGAGATTCTTAAAGTACTTGTCATGTATGTCCTTTAGCGAGTTAATACCTCAGATGGTCACTCAACTTTGCACTATTCTCTCAGAAAGTCACTCAACTTTCAATTTTCCCTCAAAAGTCACTCAACTATGCACTCTTCTCTCAGAAAGTCACTCAACTTTCAATTTTCCCTCAAAAGTCACTCAACTATCCACTCTTTCCTCAGAAAGTCACTCAATCTATTAAATTATTTTTAATTAAAATTTATTGAGGAAAGAGAGGATAGTTGAGTGACTTTCTGAGGAAAGAGTGGATAGTTGAGTGACTTTTGAGGGAAAATTGAAAGTTGAGTGACTTTCTGAGAGAAGAGTGCATAGTTGAGTGACTTTTGAAGGAAAATTGAAAGTTGAGTGACTTTCTGAGAGAATAGTGCAAAGTTGAGTGACCATCTGAGGTATTAACTCGTCCTTTAGCTAAACAATCTACATTACCATTTCCAGATAGTAAAAATAAACCAGTTGTGTGTTTTGATCTTATATGTGCTCATCTATAGGGACCAAATAAGACCCCAACTTTTGATCAGAAACATTACTTTTTAATTGTTGAGGATAATTGTAGTAGGTATACTTAGGTTCATTTGCTGCAATTGAAGTCTTTAACTATTGTGGCACACAAGAATTTCTTCTTAATGATCAAAACTCAATTTGGTGTTTCTATAAAGGTCATAAGGTCAGATAATGGCAAAAAATTCTTTTACTCCCAATGCAATTATTTCAATCTTTCGGATTAGTGCATCAAAGTAGTTGTCATCACACACTAGAATGGTGTAATGGAGAGGAAACACACACACACACACACATATATATATATATATATATATTGAATATAACCAGGGCTATCAAATTTCAGTCTCACATGCCTATTAGATTCAGGAGACAGAGTGTTACTGCTGTGTATATCTAATGAACAGGTTACTATCATCAACTACTGGGGTAAAAGTCCATTTGAGCTGTTGTTTTCTATGTTCCCTTCCTTACATCATTTTAGAGTAATTGGTCGTTTATGTTATGCCTCAGTACTCCCAAGAGGAGATAAATTTTCAGAATGGTCTAGAACTGCAATCATTATGGGGTATTCTGCTACACAAAAGGGATACTTACTGTTGGATTACAACACTAATAAGTTCTTGCCAATAGAGATGTCATTTCTGAGGAACATATTTTTCCATTTGCCAAGAAGAAGGGTTCTGACAATTATACTTCATAATTCCTTATGTAGAAGAAGATGATGAATTGACTCCATCG
Organism: Solanum corneliomulleri; assembly: GCA_027704805.1. Lineage (NCBI taxonomy): Eukaryota > Viridiplantae > Streptophyta > Magnoliopsida > Solanales > Solanaceae > Solanum > Solanum corneliomulleri. Next base: position 8,165,262 of record JAKWIY010003054.1, on the reverse strand, counting down.
TATGAAGTAGAGGATGATGATGCAAGTTCAAACACAGTATTGGAAGATAATGCAGATCTTGATACTGATTCCTTATCAAATCTTGAGGCACCAACTCATGACAGACAGTTCCTAAATTGCAGCCCATCCAGTTGAAGAAATTGTTGAGACACATACTCCATTACATAACATTATTCCACCAAGAAGAACCTCTAGAGTTTCTCAACAACCTATTTGAAATGAGGGACTATGCAGCCCCTGGAAAAAGGAAAGGGCACAAGATATCCACTGGCTAATTACCCATCATATGATAATACAACTTCCAATTATCAATGATATTTGACTAAGTTCTCCACATTAGTTGAGCCACAAAACATTAGTCAGACTGTTAAAGATGAGAGATGGCTGCAAGCTATGAAGTTAGAGGTACAAGCACTTGAAGATAATAATACTTGAAAGATGGTTGATCTGCCTCCTGGAAGAATGCAATTGGCTCAAAATGGGTGTAAAATCAAGTATAAGGAAAATGGAGAATTTGAGAGGTTCAAAGCTAGATTAGTGGCAAAAGGATATAGTCAACAAGGAGGGTTGGACTATTATTCCACTTTTTCACTTGTTGCTAAAATTGTGACGGTTAGATGTGTCATTGTCTTGGTTGTTTCAAAAAAATGGTATTTGTATCAGATAGATGTGTACAATCCATTTTTACAAGGGGAATTTGGATGAAGATGTGTATATGGAGATGCCACAGGGATTTAGGCTGGAAAGCCAACACAAGGTTTGTAGATTACTTAAGTCATTGTATAGACTTAAACAAGCTTCCAGACAGTGGAACATCAAGCTTACTACAACATTATCAAAGGCAGGATTCATGTAGAGTACTTATGACAATTCTTTGTGTACTTGGAAAAGGAATTGTGGAATGGTTATAGATATGTTGATGATCTTTTCATTACTGGAGACAATGGGCCTATGATCAAAAAAGCAAAGGAAGTATTGCATCAGTAATTTAAACTCCAGGATTAGGGAGAACTCAAATATTTCTTAGGGATTGAATTGCTAAGGTTTGCACAAGGAGTTATATTGAATCAGAGAAAATACATTCTTGAGCTTATTTCTGAAACAGGTCTTACAGGAGCAAAGCCATCCTGTACACCTTTGGAATCCAACTCTAAAATGACCTCAGTGGAGTTTGTCAAAGCGAATTGAGTCATTAATTGGAGATGTATTACATGACATTACTGGCTATCAGAGGTTGGTTGGGAAATTACTATATGCAACAATAACTAGACCTGATATTAGTTATGTTGTACACTCATTAAGCCAATTCGTGCAACAACCCAAGAAATCTCACTTAGAAGCTGCAAACTTGGTGATAAGATATTTAAAGGATACTGTGGGGCAATGCATTTGGCTGGATGCTCAAACTTCTCAGACTGAGTTGCATGTCCTAACACAAGGAGGTCAGTCACAGGCTATGTGGTGAAATTTGGAGAGTAATTGGTTTCCTGAAAATTAAAAAAAAACAACATACTGTATCTAAAAGTTCGGCTAAGGCAGAATATAGGAGTATGACCTCAACTGTAGTGGAGATCACTTGGTTAGAAGGATTGTTTGCAGAGCTAAATGTTTCCGCTCATAAGCCAGTCACAGTTTTAAGTGATAGTAAATCTGCTATTCAGTTAGCCGACAATCCTATATTTCATGAGCTTACTAAACACATAGCGATCGATTGCCATTTTTTAAGAGACAAGGTGAAAGTTGATATAGTGAAGCCTATATATGTTCCTACTGAACATCAGGTGGCAGATATGGATCAGCATCTATATCTATTAAAAAAGCTTGGTGGGAGTGTTGGAATAATAGTTGCAAATAAGTGACAGTTTTGTTTTACTGTTTTATTGAGTTAGTTAGTTTACTATTACATTGAGTTACTGTTACATTGAGTTAGTTAAAAAGTTGTTACTATGACAAGGTTGAGTTAGAGGATTCTAGAAGCTACTGGATGATTGTATAAGCCTATATATAATCTAAGTGATGAACAAAGTAATGAAATCGTTCATTTTTCTTTTCTTCTCAAAGTTCTCTTGTTCAAATACATTTCTCAGTACAATTTCTCAGCAAAGAAGCCACACTAATATAAAAAAAAAAAGTAAATTTTGAACTCTTCTACATACGACCTTATAACTTGCTAGGCTTGGGCATCGAGCCAAGAGCTTTGTAAAATATTAAGTCGAGCTGAGCATAATCGAGCTTTGTTAAAATATAATAGAGCTTGAGTCGAGCCTGAGTTGACTCTTATATTTAGTTTCACACTATGCCACACAATCAAATTTTAAATTCATAATGAACTGATATGAGGAGAAAAATATATACATATTAATACAATCATACTCATTTTGAACATATTATTCTAGATTTGCCTCTTCTAGCTCCTTCCTTGTTGTGAATCTGATGTGCTTGCATCTCAACCAGACTATATACATATGAAAATAAGAAAACACAAATAATAAGGTTACATAACTCATTTTGTCCTCGCTGACTCTACATTACTAAATTCGCCTAGCTCTGCTAATGCGTACCCCTATTGGGGGCTGGTTGATGTTGTTGAGCTGGCATGGTTGCCGAACTACATATAAAAAATAAAAATGTACTTCCGTCATTTCAGTTTATGTGACATATTATTTCCTTATCAGTCCTTAGTCCTTTCAATATGACAAACAACACATCTTTAGATGAATTACGTCACATTAATTGAGACTGAGGAAATATATCATATGTAATTATATGATATAACTCATTCTGAATCCACTTACTCTACATTATGAACTTGTCTTTGCTAACTTGTACCCCATTGGGATTGATCTTGAAGTTGTACTTGCATATGAGGCGGACATGGTGATACTCTCCAAATCTTCACTGATTTATCGAGGCTACCACTATACACGATAAATTGTCGATCACCATTAATAGTTGGTCCATGATCTTCTTCAACAGCCATACACTTAACAGGACCTGAATGTCCTTTCAACACTGATAAACATATATGATCACAACCTTCTCTTCTCCACACACAAATATTCGTGTCTGCTGATCCACTAAATACTAAATTCCCCGCGGTAGCTAAGCAAAGAACAGCTGATTTATGACCTCTGAGAACTCCTCCGTGTGACAAAAACTTGGCGCGTTCCCAAAAGTTTACAAAACCATCAGATGAACCACAATAGAGGAAATTTGAACTAGGATCAACAACTAAAGATGTTACCGCGCATTCTTGATTCAACAATGTCTGTGAAAAGAAGTGCTTAGTTTTATTACCTTGTAATTCTCTTCTCCAAACTTTTACTGTTCCATCAGCTGATCCTGAAAAGACTAATCCATCAAATCCAACAACTACTGAATTTACTGCATCCTCATGTGCACTTATTGATTCTAAACACTTAAAATCTGATGCTCTCCAAACTTTTATGGCTTTATCCCAAGATGCTGAATACAATAGATTTTGATCTTCACTCATACTAAGAGATGAAATAGCATCAAAATGTCTTATCCAAACTGAGTTTCTATTTCTTCTCACTTCAACGTAATTATTCGGATTCATTGAACTTTTTATATATGCCTTCAAAGTTGGTAACGTTCCAATCCTCCTGTAATTGTTTGGATCATTAGGAGAAACCTTCCACACTCGTACCTGTTCATGATCAGACATAATTTTAAACATGACTTAAGTTTTTAAATAAATTATACGTATACAACATGATATTTATGAAGTTTTAAATAAATTATACGTATACAACATGATATTATTATTATTGTATATTCAAGATATGAAATTAAGCTTTTAGATGAGATGTCAACTGTACCTTTCCATCTTGATGACCGGTGAATATTCTTTCTCCACTAATGATTATTGCCTTCACCAATCCACTATTTGATTTGAATCCTGCAAATTCTTTTTGATTTTTCCATATTCTAATATTTTTGCTATCTGATCCGGTATATAACAAGTCCCCAGAAGCGGCTAATGAATATATATGTCCTTCTTCACGAACAAGAGAGCCAATAAGGCCGGTATATAGATAACTTTCAACATGAGAGGACCATGGAGATTTTGATAAAGGAGATGATGTTAGGTCAATAGAAGGTGTTACATATGGAGTAGTCGATAATGAATAACATTCATCTGAAGGTGAAGGAGAGATCATCATATTATAGTCTGAACTCAATCCAGAAACGCGATGATTATGATCATAATTTGCAAGCCCAGATTGATCACATGTACGAAAATTAACATATTCATCTTCATCATGATTTGGATCGGATTGTAACATACTACCAAACGTTTGTCTCCTAGGAACGCTGCTTTGATCCTCCAGAGCCATTTTGTTGTTGTATTTTTTCGAATTTCTCATCGTATAATTATCTTCTTTTGAGAAATGAAAATAATAATTACGTGAGATGATGGGAGAAGAAAATAATGATATGTCAACAAGGTACGGCCATGAAGATATATTATGTACTTACTGTACGTGACTTTTGAGGACTTTTGGGACATGACAACTTGTCAATCACTATTTATGGAAAAACATTATTTACGGAAATTTTCTTTGGCAATTAATAGGAAATGTTGATTTTTAGTTTTCAACGATTACTAATAATTCAACTTATTATATTCTAAATATATTAATATGTACTAATGGTTTGTTCCAATTTTGTTTGGATGAATTAATTTCTCTTTGTCATTTATAGAATGAATAGAAGAAATAAAAATAGTTATATTTTACAATACAAATTTTTTTACAGCGAGAAAAACCTTTGTTTCTAGTATAGTGTTTGGACATAGAGTAATGGAAATAACTAAATGTTATTGTCAATTTGTCTTATTATTTGAGTTTCAACTTGAATTGAAAATTTGATGTTTGAAAATTTGGTATGTAAATTTAGTATTTCAAGTGGAATAGTATGACTTTCATTCACAAAATTATCTCAATATTTTACTAAGTAAACTTCAGGTTCCAATCCTTTGTTATCAACTTTAACTTCAAATAAATATTAATAATCCAGTATGAAGTCTTCCAATTTTTTTTTAAAAAAGATTTAACTTGTATGTACAAATATTGTAAAAGACATTAAGTTTTAATTTGGTGTAGAATTAACTCGGTTTGTAGGTCAATTATTAGTAATCCCTTCGTCTGATATTGTTTGTCATGTTGTGCTTTCCGATAGTCAATTCGATTAATTTTCAAAGTTAAATTAGATCACATTAATTCGATATTTCAAACAAAAAATTAGATATTCTAAAATTATATGAAAAATACTATAAATTGCAATTTTTTTGCATATTAATATGATGAAAAAATACATCTTAAAATGTTAGTTAAAGTTTTTATAATTTGATTCTAAAAATAAAAACCATGACAAACAATACTCGACAGAGGGAATAGTATTTATTAGTTATATTGATTATAATTACTTTTAGTTACTATAAATTGCAATTTTTTTGCATATTAATATGATGAAAAAATACATCTTAAAATGTTAGTTAAAGTTTTTATAGTTTGACTCTAAAAATAAAAATCATAACAAACAATACTCGACACAGGGAGTACTATTTATTACTTATATTGATTATAAATCACTTAATATTCTCTTATTAGAGTTTAGGCTGAAGCGGTACCTTGTTGATGTGTCAAGATATTTTTGAGAACAAATTAATAAATATTTCATTTATTTTACTTTAATTTAATTAGTGTATAAAAATTAATACAACGAATTAGTGAGGTAAGCCTTGCGTATAGGATACGTTAACTTGGAATTTGAAATACTTGGCCATTGTGAATATATGAAAACATTTGATTGGATGCATTCAACTTCAATCTTTTAAGATGGAAGAACAACCAAATTGACTTTTTTGCCTATACATGATAAAATTGTGATATGAAAAATGACATTTTCAATAATTCAAACTCATGTTACACAATCGAAGGAAGATTCTACAAATCACAAAGTCGTTTTAAATTACTTTTTTAGGGAATTGACTTTATAAAACTTATATAGGTATGTTTTAATTGTAATTTGTCTTTTATTGATTATATTTGAATATACTTACAACTTGATTTTCATGGTTTTTCAAAACTAGGCGCTTAACATCCTAAGCTAGTAAAACCTAAACTATTATATTTGTGTAGAATTTGCACTAGTATAGGGATTTAAGTATTTAATTTTAGAATACTACATGATATATTTATAATTGGATCACATCAAAGATGTTTAATGTAAATTAATTATATCAAAGATGTTTAATATAGCTTAATTATATCAAAGATGTTTAATGTAATTCAATTATAATAACTTCAGGGTGTGAAACAAAAATACATGTTGAATTTCTTAATCCCCAATGGTTTCAAAAATTTAAATAAGGTGATGGATTCTTTAATTTTCTTGACACGTTGACCTTTGATGCAAGTTTTTTGTTTGTCTAATTCTTGTTGAAACTCACATTTGAACTTTCCGTCTCTCTTGAGGTTTGTTTGTATACCAAGTAGGTTACAACCCATGGATATTTTGTGCAATGGATAAGATGCCTTAATCTTAATCTGTGGTCATAATTAATTCTGAGAAAGGATTTTTTTTTTTTTGATAGAACATGTTTTTCCCTTCTACAAATTCAAATTTGTTTAATTTGATTAGTGTGAACTAATTATCAAATAGTAAAATAAAAGGTATAATAGTTGAATTTGAACCCTTCACATTCATCGGGGTAAGACAAAAAACTTATAAGTGAACTAGCCGTAAATATCTAGGTTAATTACTCATTATATCATTTACTTGTCCTCTATACTAAAAATAGTTGTCCAATAATATTTATACATTTAAAAAATCAAGAGATAATTTATGGTTTTATATATGTTTTACCCTTGCTATTAAAGATATATTTATCAAAGCATTAAATTTAAAATATTGAAAAAGTAATGTAAAAATATACCTTGTGCTAAAATTAAGAAATTCTATGGCTCGAATCTTTAGTATTCTCTTATTTATTACTTTATGAAAGAAGCGTCAAAAACAGAAGAAAGGGTGGTAAGTAAGGAAGAGAGGGATGTAGAAATGAAAAGAACTTCTGAAATGAAGTGGACTAAATATGAACAAGAGAGATCAACTGAAGAAGACCCTTTTCCTTCCCTTTTTTCGGAAGATCTACATTCAACTATGCCCCGGAGATACGGTCGTCAAAGCACACCCATCTAGTGTGCTTCTTTGACAACATGCTATAGTCCTGGTTGTCTTCCAGTGGTCTTCTAGCCTTTGAAAAAGTTGTGTCCACCCCCGACATCTGTAACATCCTCCTTTGGTATTTTATTCCAGGAGAACTAAAAGACTGGCCCATTTAGCGACTTTCACGCTCGCCCTCACTAACAACTTAAATTTGAAATGCGATTCAGATCAAGTCTCACCGAAATATAGTGTTATAATTTATTATTTCTTAAATTATGTGATAAATCAACAATGGACAACTATTATTAGATAGAAAGAATAGTTCGTAAAGGGGGAGAAGATTGTATATTTACTACTTGGTGGAAAGGTGGGTAGATACTTTTAAAGTTGTCAATTTGATCTATTAAATGTGAGCTGAAATTGAAAGCCAAGAATATAAGTTATAGAGTTGACAAAATGTAAGTTGTCATGAAGATTAAGTCCGTATTGATAGTTATATGATTTTGTAGGAGTACATGCCACTAGTTCTTATAGACACCTCCCTATCTTATTAAAGCTCATTAAGAAGCTTTATCCAATAGTAAAATTCTAGCATAGATCAAATCTATAAAGTTATCGCAAAATGTGTGATGGAATGTGAGCGTTCACTAACATTCAATGAACAATAAAAACAGCTTTTAAGCACAGACAATAGTCAACATCTACTATAGGTCAACGAACTAGGTCCCTTGACCCAGTAAGAACTGTAGCTAAAAACAAATACAGAAAGTAAATGACTGTATGTAAAATCTGCACAATGATTTTACGTGGAAACCTCCTTACTCAAGGGAGAAAAACCACGACCTGTCACACAAGATTTTCAACCGTCTTCACTAATCTTCTCAAGCAAAAGTGAAACCCGGTTACAACCAATTTGAGAAAAAGTTATTAATCTTACAACTAATTGGTAACTCTATCACTTACTGAGCCTAAGCAGATATCACACTGCCCACTAAGCTATCACCACTAGACAACTTAGAATTTAACTAAGCAACACACAGGTTGCCCACTAAACTACCATACTCCAGATGATTTAGACTTTGACTAAGTGGATACAACACCGCCCACTAAATCAACTAGCTCCTAGATGACTTAGAATTTTGACTAAGCAGCAAACAGTGATGCCCACTAAATCAGTTACCTTTAACTCATTTAGACTTTTATAAACAAAAAGCAAATATCTGAATCCTTTATAGACAAGGAATAGATTTACAATATACGCACAAAATTATAACTCCTAAGACACACTTTAATGCTTGCAGCTTGATCATTTCCTTGTTGTGCTTGTCAGAGAATTCTTCTTGAAAGTGAGTTTTTGCAAGTGTTCTTGAGAATTTTCAAGTTGCAAAAACTATAAAGTGATAGACACAAAACTCAAACTCAACAAAGATGCTTCAATACTCTATCAGATCCTTTTGTTGAGTATGAGTATTGTTCTACCTTGAAGATGGTTTTTTCCTTTTTAGCTTGTGTGTTTTGTTTTGCCAAAATCTTGTGTTTGTGTTGTTGAAGAAGAGACTATATTCAAATGGACACAAACCCTTGGGACGAGGCTATTGGGTGAGAGCCTGCTATCATTAATAGTTGTGCACTAACCCCATCAGAGTTTCCAGCCTTTTGACAGCTATCTTTTCATCCTTTTCTCGTGCACAAACTTTCCGGGACCAGGTCCCTTGCTGAGTTCTTTAAGAGTTCCGGAAGAGACTTGGTGGCTGACTTGTTCCTTTGAATGAATGAATTTAACATGGTGTTTGTCATGTTGAAAATATCAATCATAAAGAGTTATTTTCCGTTGGACAAACACTTTGGTCCATTCTGATTGGTTCGGTACGCTGGAGCCTCACCAACTAGTGACTAAAGAGACAACTTTACAGTTGTACCCCATTATGCATCTAATAGAGATAGCTCTGTCGGGACCAAGTCGTATAATTGTGAGGATCATCAGAACACCTAAAATATAACTTTCTCCCCCTATTTGATGAAGACACACAAATAATCATTATGCTAAACTTATTCATTCATTACCCCTTTCATCAGTCTCAATACAAGAGGACCCTTTTTCGGATTCTGATCCCTTGTTAGACTCTGCACTTGTGAGGATAATCAAAACATCTAGAACATAAATTTTCCTCCTTTTTGATGATGGCACACAACTATTCTTCATACCGAGCTCATTCATACATTGCCTCTGTCGGCAGTCCCAATACCAAGGATCTGGTCCCTTGTTAAATCCCTAAGTCTTTTTCCCCCATTCAATAGTTCCCTCTATCAAAATATGTCTTGAGATAACTGGATTAATAACCCTTTTTGGCGTCATCCTCAAGTATGTCAAATCATCAAAACATCAACAAAATAGCATTTTCCTTTTTTTTGATGATGACAAACTTTTTCAACTTCTTCCCCCTATCGGCAAGCCCATGTCCCCTTCAAATAGCATTTCTTCCTACTATCAGTGTGACCATGTCATCATTGATCTCTACTAGACAATGTCATCATCAATTTCATACCAGACCATCATCATTGATCTCATACCCTAACAATCTTCACCCTTTTGACATTATAAAATAGAGTTAAAGCAGTAAACCAAGTTGCTCGAAATGTAGTTCAAGAAAATTCATGGTCACTTGGGCAACACTGAGCATGAGTAAAAATGCATAAAGTGATGAGACAAGTAAAACAAGACATTTTTCATTCACAAATAAAAGCTCAGCCATCGAAGCATTGAAAATATCATTATGAATGAGAACCAAGAAAATGCCCACTGAGTGTCGATAGAAAAGAGAAAAGAGGACTGACATGAGAATTTAGGATGTGAGGGGATGGCTTAAGAGCAAGGAATGGAAAAAATAGTATTAGTAGAACATATCACTTAGCATTTTTTTTAAAGCTTCTCTTAAGGTTCAGTATGCTTTGCTACCAACCTTTTTGTTCTGTTGTACCTGGCTCTCCTTTTGTATCTCCAGAACCAACTATTTTAGTATTTTTATTGGCAAGAGTAACTGTCATAGCTTTCAAATCAATCATGAGTTTCTCATGACAAAAAATTTAGCAAGATGAAACTTACTAAAGGCCTCCGAGATCAATAAGTCAATAACTAAGAGACCATATCAAAATATATTATTTTCATTTTCATTTTTTTTAATTTTTTAAAGTAGAAACCCTCTTATTCAGAATACATTGAATTGTCAGAGTATCAACCTTTTCCCTCTTGAACATCATCTTTTCCACCTTCTACATTTTGCTTGCCGGACCTGATCCCTCTTCACACTCAAAAATTTCTTTTAACAGAAAGTTCTCCAATAGGAACAAAAGATTCAAGCATTTGATGTGCTTTTTGAGTGAATTGATAAGAGAATTTCGAAGCTTTCTGATTTTTGGAAGGGGATATAGAATTTTCTAGGGTTATGGAAAGAAATATGGAGTACAAGGGAAGTGAAAGGGGGTATCATGTGAAAGATAGTGTCATCTTGGTATTCAAAAATTACTCAACAACAGATACTTGGATGATAGACAAGGGACAATTGCAACAGTTCTCGTGCATAATACACAATGCAATGTTAAAAATGCTACATGTTGAATGAGATTGCGAAGATCTGTCCTGACCTCCTTTTTTCTTCATCACCTTTGCCATGCGTGTATATCTACATGACGTATGAAACTCAACTTGCTAAAACATACATAACTGACAAACGTGGATACCTACTCCCTTTGCATAGTCATAAGAGGCTTGATTGCTTTAGGTAAGATCTATTCAGTTCAGTTTCAGCAGTTTCAACTTAAAATTGTTTATCTTAACAAGGTCCCTCGTCAAAGCTTTTGTGAAGATATCGACGATTTGATCCTTCGGAGTTGAGCACACGGACCTGCGTCTCTTTTGAAGCCATCATGGAGGAAGAGCTTGGACAACCTGTCAGCCTGTCGAGAACCGAGTGTCATACTTTGAGCTGCATCATCTTTGTTCAGTATTATCTACCGGACCAGGTACCTCATTAGGTTATCATCTACTTTAGCTTCTTGGGGATTTTTGGATTCATGAAGATAATATTTTCTAAAGATCACTGTTTAGACCATTTCACTGAATTTGAAGTAGATTTTCCATCTCAGAATCTACTTTCTTTTGCAACTGCTCAATTCTTCCAAACCCATCAAAGACACATGACCACCTTTTTATTCACGGATAAACCTTGTTGGAGGAAGAATATCCCACAATTATGTTTTCATCATTATTTGGATCAAACACCCGAGTATCATCCTTTTAGTCACAAAACATGTAGAATTTTCCACTTCATCCCCAATATTCTTTGGAAGATGAAACTTCTGCGCAATCATCTTGAAGAATGGTATGATCTGCTTCTCTTTAACACACTCTTCACAAACTTTGTCATTTGTAAATCTTTTTTTGGGAAGACCATGGACCGGGTTCCTTAACACACGTTTGTGCAGTAGAAAGGCACTCAAATGAGCATGTCTCTTGAGTGATACATCAACATTCTCACTTTGAGCACAAAGGCAAGTGAAATTTTCACTATGAGCAATATTTATATCAGCAATCTACATATTCTTGCATCTCTTCTATGTCAAGATCTTCACTCCAGAGATCAAGTTTTGGACAACACATTCATGTGATAAGAACTTCTCTTCATTTAGTTCATAACAAATCTGTGAAACACTTGAATGATTGTACTTCAACCATTGACATAGTATATATCCTTAATGGTGTGTTCCACAAACTTCCTGACCATGCATGCACCAACAAAATACATTTTCTTGTCATCGCGAAATGAGACACCTCCACATTGAAGTGTCTTGAGAGAGCAAGTTTTTTGTTTTCCCAGTCACATGCTTTGAGCATCCGCTATTAATGAACCACCAGGGACTGTCGCTACTTCCTCTTACCTGCATACCATATAACTTGTTAGCTTTGGAAACCCACTTTAGTCGGAGTTCCCAGTAAGTAGATAAAGGAGTGATAAGTGAGTTCTTTTTTCAGCGTTGCAGACTGATTTTCGTTAACTTAGGACCAGAAGCACGACCAGGTCCCTTCTTTTGCTTGTTCCTCTGTTGACCAAGTTCCTTCTTCTGTTTGTTCCTATGTTTGGAGAAGTTTGAGGAAATTTCTCGAGATCTCTTCCAAGATGGACGCTCCTTCTTTAGATGACCATCTCACCCACAATCCAAACATAGTAGATTGTTAGCAACAACAACATTTTTGATGAGATGATTGTATAGAAAATCTACCTTCTTACAACCCAACCCTCTTCTTATGTTGTTTCCCTGGCTGAATACATTTTTAAGCATTTTAGAGGAAGTGTTCCATTTGAGGGATTTGTTTAGTTCCTCTTTTACACTGACCAGGTCTCTTTCCATCTTATCATTTCTCTCCAAGGCTTGAGCAAGTCTGGTTTCAACAATGTTTAGACTGGCTTCTAGTTCTATCTGCAAACTACTAGCATCCCCCTTTCTTTTTCCAGATTTCTCATTCATTATGCTCAAGTGCTTCTTGATTTCTTGATTTTCAGTGTCTAGACTTGTCAATTGTTCTTCAATAACTGACATGTGAGCAGGCAATGCTATATTTTCTTCGAAAACTTATCTAAACTATTGTTCATAGAGTCTTTTTCAGTTGTAAAACTCTATAATAGAGTCAATCAGAACAACAACAAGATTTCTCAACCTTCTATCAGAATAGACTCTCAAGCTTTGTTTAAGGTCAAGGAGAGTTACATTTTCTTCATCTTCCCGGACATCAGATTTTGCCATGAATGTGAACATGCCATCAACACATTCTCGACGTCTTTAATAACTAGCATGGATGCATCTCAGGACATTCTGATTCATCTGACTCACTTGAGGAGTTACCCAAGATAATAAGAGAGTTTTTCACAGCATGATAAATAGTTTCTCTTCTGCTTGACTTGTAATAGACCTGGTCCCTGCTTTTCTTCTTGTCTCCTCCCAACATGACACATATTTGTGCTCACTATTGTGCATAGGGAAGTCTCTAATGAAGTGGTCTAGTTTACCACAATTGAAACAGACATCATTTGAGTTTTTAGCCTTGTGAAGATTTCTTTTCTTCATGAGAGCTCCATGTTTTCTCATAATTTTTTGAAATCTTCCACTGAGATAGCCCATGTTCTCATTTATTTCAAGTATTTCACTTTGTAACACCTTGAGAGTAAGTGATTTGTCCTTTTTTGAATTTTTTCTTTCGATTATCTTCATTAATCAGATCCGACCGTTTGTCATAACCCGTGAGAATGAGATCATCATTTTTGTTGTGCATCTCATCTTCAAATTCACTAGAGGCATTTTCCTATATTGCAAGGACTTTCTTTACTACACGATCAACATTAGCCTTTCCCTTATCATTTTTAGGGATCTGGTCCCTTCGCCTTTCTTTGATGTCTTGACATTCATACTTGTGGCTCTGAGAGTCTTTCATAAAGTGCCTTGGATTTCGCACTTATGGAGAGATCGTTTACGTTTGCTGTTCTCTTGGAGTTTTCATTCTTTTGAAACCCTACATGTTTTTTCACTATTTTTTGAACACTTTTAGTCAAATAAGTCATCTCCTCTTCATTATCAACAGAATTATTTTGAGATATCTTGAGCAATACTGACTTCTCCTTCTTTCGGTCTTCATCATACTCTCTTATAGACTTGGGAACCTCTTGAGTTAGATCTCCATCCCTCATTTCCTTAGTAGGAACGTAAGAACCCTTAAGACTTAGTGGAGCTGCCATTCCTTGCACGAATATCTCTTTTGGTGTTAACCAAATAGAGAGCACCCGCTCTGATATCAATTGATGGAATGTGTGCGTCCACTAACAATCAATGGACCAGGTCCTTTGACATAGTAAGAACAAAATTTTAGCACAAACACTAGTCAGCAGCTACTATATGCCAACGGACCATGTCGCTTGACTCAACAAGAATAGTAGCTGAAACAAATATAGAAATTAATCGGCTGCGAGTAAAATCTGCACAATGATTTTACTTTGAAACCACTTTGCTCAAGGGAGTAAAACCATGATCTGTCACACAAGATTTTCAACCGTCTTCACTAATCTACTCAAGCAAAAGTAAAACCCGATTACAACCAATGTGAGAAAAAGTTATGAATCTCACAACTAAGTGATAACTCTATCACTTATTGAGCCTAAGAAGATATCACACTGCCCACTAAGCTATCACCACTAGACAACTTAGAATTTGACTAAGCAACACACAGGTTGCCTATTAAACCACCACTTTCCGGATGATTTAGACTTTGACTAAGTGCATACAACACTGCCCACTAAATCAACTAGCTCCTAGATGACTTAGAATTTTGACTAAGAAGCAAACAGTGCTGCCCACTAAACCAGTTACCTTTAACTGCTTTAGACTTTTACACACCAAAAGCAAATATTTGAATACTTTTTATATACTAGGAACATATTTACACTCTACGTACGAACTTATAACTCCTAAGACATACTCTAACACTTGCTGCTTGATCAAGTCCTTGTTGTACTTGCCGGAGAATACTTCTTCAAAGTGAGTTTTTGCAAGTGTTCTTGAGAATTTTCAAGTTGAAAAAACTATAAAGTGATAGACACAAAACTCAAACTCAACAAAGATGCTTCAGCACTCTATCAGATCCTTTTGTTGAGTATGAGTATGTTCTACCTTGAAGATGGTTTTCTCCTTTTTAGCTTGTGTGTTTTGTTTTGCCAAAATCTTGTGTTTGTGTTATTGGAGAAAAGACTATATTCAATTGGACATAAAACCTTGGGAAGAGGCTATTGACTGAGAGCCTTCTGTCATGAAAAGTTTTGCACCAACCCCATAAGAGTTGCCAGCTATCTTTTCGTACTTTTCTCGTGCGCAGACTTTCTGGGACCAGGTCCCTTGCTGTATTCTTTGAGAGTTTCGGAAGAGACTTATTGGTTGATTGGATGAATGACTTTAACATGGTGTTTGTCATGTTGAAAATATCAATCATAAAGAGTTATTACCCATTAGACAAACACTCTGGTCCATTATGATTGGTTCGATACGCTGGAGCCTTACCAACCAGTGACTAACGAGACAACTATACAGTTGTACCCCATCATGCATCTAATAGAGATATCTCTATCGGGGACCAGGTCCCTATAATTGTGAGGGTCATCAAAACACCCAGAATATAACATTTTCCCCCTTTTTGATGAAGGCACAAATAATCATTATGCTAAATTTATTCACTTATTACCCCCTTCATCAGTCTCAACACCAGAGGACCCTTTTTTTTATTCTGGTTCTTATTAGACTCTGCATTTGTGAGGATCATCAAAACATCTAGAATATAACAATGTGAGTTTTAATTGATGGAAATTATAGAATTTTTTTGAATGTATAAATAAATTTGAATGTTGGATATGGTTAAATGATGAGGATTTTATGAATGAAGACATCGTTTTATATTTTTATCATTATGAAGCAAACGCATAGCCTTCTTGTTGAAAAGTGATCCAAAATAAAGTAGGAAAACACAAATCAGGAGACGGATAGTTTGGTTGAACTAGTCTTTTGCATTCTCTTCGTAGTTTCCTAGTGTTGCTGAAATAGTAATTTAGTGGGTTATAGGACCAATATTTTAGGATTAGATATTTATCACTTAGCCTATATATCATGTGGGCATATTTTATTATTTAATAACTTCCAATTAATCAGAAATTAATAGTAGTCGCTACTTGATGTTGTATTACTCTTCATCTTTTTAATATAATATTTTTTTTTCATAATATTCATTTTGTAGTAATTTTAATTGTTGTAATTCATTAGCGTTATTTTCAATATATTCTAAATATTCATCTTCTCGAGTTCTTAGATACATGTATACATTTTCTATTAGTAATTTTTCAAGTGAATCTATTTTTTCTTTAGTTTCTTTCCAAAGCTGTAAGTTTATATAATCTATCATTGATCTCTGAATATTTCTAGATCATCATTTAAGTCTATGTCAAAATTATTATCATAAAAATCATCTTGTATAACTAATTCAGCCCAACCTTGAGTTGTTACTTCTATTACTTCATATGTTAATAATATATCATAAATTATTCTTTTTATATCTGTATTAAGACCTTTTAATATATAGAGTATTAATATCTTATAATTAGTATCATCATCTAGTAAATAGGAGTTCATTTTATTCATTTTTTTGCTAATTTTTTTTTATTCCTTCCAACCTCTTAATAGATTATACTTATTTATTATGTAATAATAATGATTTAACAATCATCTCATGTGGTCACTACTACAATTTTCTTCTTTGATCAGTTACCATAACAGCGCCTCAAATTTGTTTACTCCCCTAAACGGCCTTCTTGCCTCTCGGTTTCAACCTTAGGATGGCATAGTCTGGGCATACCTATTCGCAGAATATTTCTGTAGCAAACTTTCAAAAGATGGTTATTAGAACATTATTAAAACATGATAAACAATTATAATCAACAAGAGATTATCAGGAATAAATTGATTTAGCTACTCATGAACATAAATGAGTATACCTGTTTCTGTAGATTTGTGCAGCTTGGCAACACAAGAGATGCAGGTTGAAGGAAAAGGCAAGGTAGTTGTAGACACAAGCCACAACAAAGTAAAAATATTAGATGATGTTCAATTCGTACCAAATTTTGAATTTAATTTATTAAGTGTTGGACAACTAATGGCTGACGGATATTCTTTTTTGTTTGATGATAATACTTGTGTCATTATAAACAAAAATCCAGGCAAGGTTCATGTCACCAAGACACCAAACAATATGTTTCTGCTGGACGTTTCTAACATGGAAAATTTTGCTATCGCTGCAAGTGCAAAGGATAACTCGAAGCTATGACATTTGGGGTACGATCATCGCAATATAAAGGGCCTGAAATTGCCAGATGATAAAGCTATGGTTCTTGGATTATCGAAAATTAGATCTCTTGATTTATGTGAAGGGTGCATTTATGGTAAACAAACCAGGAAATCTTTCTTGTTGGAAAAGCATGGAGAGCATTAAAATGTTTAGAATTAATACATGTTGACTATGTGGTCTTATGCAGACTAAGTCCTTAGGTGGATGTTGTTATTTCTTGTTGTTTAGTGACATTTATAATCGCATGAGTCGACTGTATTTTTTGGAGAGTAAGTTTGAAACATTGGATTTTTTTTTAAATTTAAAGATTTGGTGGAAAACCAAAGTATGTGCAGTATCAAAGTTCTTCGCACAGATAGAGGAGGAGAGTTTGTGTCCAACGACTTCAATTTGTTTTGAGAAATAAATGGTACCCATAGAGAGTTAATAAGTCCTTATACTCCGGAGAAAAATGGTATCCTTGAATGGAAGAACCGAACTATTGTGGAGATGGCAAGAAGAATCTTGTGAGCAAAAGAACTCTCGAATCAGTTGTGAGCACAAGTTGTGGCAACATCTATTTACTTACTGAATGTTTCACCAACAAAAGCCTCCATGAATAGAAATTCTTATGAATCTTGGCATTGCAAGAGACCAAATGTAAGTCATTGATGGGTTATTGGATGTGTTGCTTATACGTTGGTAAACTAACAAGCTTGTCAAAAGCTTTATGAGAAATCTGAAAAATGCATTTTCGTTGGCTATTGTACTCAATCCAAAGCATTTGTATAACCCTCTTAATGGAAAGATTTCATTTAGAATGGATGTAGCATTTGATGAAAATACAAGCTGGGAATGTAGTAAAAATTTTGTTTGGAAAGCGATTCTTATGCCTCTTAGAATCAGTGAAGAGGATAAAGGGTTAAGACCTGCAAGTTCACTTTCAGATTCTTCCATGGAGTTACCAACCTCACCGATTTCAGCAACTCATGAAGATCCACATGGGATAGTTCCATTAAGAAGATCAACAAGGTTTAGAACGTCAAATCCCAAGTATGCTAATAACCTTTATGCGACTTGTTAATTCGCTTTTTCTGTTTCAGATCCCTTAAATTATGAAGAAGCCACAGAAAAAGAAGACTGGAATCAAGAAATGGTGGAGGAAATCAAATCAATTAAAAAGAACGGAACATGGGAAATGATAGGGTTATCAAAAGGGAAAACACAACCGGTTTGAAGTGGGTGATTAAAATAAAATTTGTTCCAGATAGTAGCCTGCAAAATCACAAAGCTCGTCTTGTGGCAAAAGGCTATACACAGTTGTGTGGTGTTGATTTTGAAGAAACATTTTATTCGGTAGCTCGATTTGAAACAGTTGAAATGGCCAGTTTACAAATTTGATGTCAAGTCAACATTTCTCAATGGAGACTTACAAGAAGGAATCTATGTAACTAAACCTAAAGGTTTCATAAAGGAAGGCAATGAAACAAAAGGTGTTCAAGCTGAAAAAGACATTGTATGGCTTGAAACAAATCCCTCAAGCATGGTATAGCAAGATCGATGGTTACTTCCGGAAAATGGATACATGAGAAGTGACAATGAACCCACCTTATATGTGAAGAAGGAAGGTAATGCTTATTTTCTCAAGTTATAGTGATTCATCTTACCATGGTAATTTCTTTTTCCTATTTCCCTGACCTCTTTTTAACTCTGTTAAAGTGTCAGCAAGGCTGACTGAAAATTCATCTTCTCTTTTCTCTCATCATTGTATTCTTTTAAGTTGATGATATCATTTACAATAGCTCTTCTAATTTTGTTGTGAATAATTTCAAGTCTCAAATGATGAATGAGTTTGAGATGTCGAATATGGGGATGTAATATTTCTTTTATAATGGAAATATGGCAGAGACCTTCTCAATAATTTGGCATGCTCAATTGCAAGCCTGCGAATACACCAATAAATATAAATGAAAAATGCAGCAGGTGAATGAAGAAGAGTAGCAGACATGGAGGTTCAGAAGCTTGGTTGGAGGTCTAATATATTTGACGCACACTAGACCCGATATTTCATTTTCTGTTCGTGTTGTTTCAAGGTTTATGCGAAAACCTTCAAAGGTACATTATGGAGGAGCAAAGAGTATCTTGCGGTACATTTTGGAACTTTTGACTATGGCATTTGGTACTCAAATACCAATAATTGCAGATTGTGTGGGTACACAGATAACGATTATGAAAGTTCATTGGATGACAGAAGAAGTGTTTCAGCAAACGTTTTCACTCTAGACTCAGGTGAAATGACTTGGAGTTCAAAGAAGCAAGCTACAACTACATTGTCAACCTCAGAAGTTGAGTATATTGCAGCAACTTCAGCAGTTTTCAAGCTGTTTGGCTAGGAAGAGTATTAGCAGACCTTCAACAAGTGCATAAGGGAGCAACAAAGATATTTTGAGACACTAAAGCAACTATATCCATGACCAAGAATACAACATTCAATAGCAGGACAAAGCATATTGAGATTCGTTACCATTTTATTCATGATTTGGTAGCAAAGGAGGAAGTATTGTTGGAGCATTGCAAGAAACAAGACCAACTGGAAGATGTACTTACCAAGGCTTTATCTAAAGAGAAATTATGCTATTTCAGAGGATTATTTGGTGTCTATAGTTTTGAATCAAGAGGAAATGTTGAAAAGTAACTAAAAAAAATTAGGAACACGTAAATAATTAGGACATGGATAGTTTGGTTGAACAAGTCTTTTGCATTCGTTTAGGTAGCTTCCTAATGTTTTAGTGGGTTATCTGTCTATTAAACATAAAACACTGATGTGGCGAAATAAGTGTATGTCACTGCTACTTAGCGCGTGAATAGAGTAAAATTTTATGATTTTTTTTTATTAAATGGTACCTTTTTTTTACTGTTGACATGCATTAACTAAATAATTAAAAAATAATATTAGTTCCACATTAATCTCTTCATACCAACCCCACCACACCCCCACACCCATACCCATACACCAGTGGTCATCTTCTTCCTTCACCATTCTACTGATTTTAAATTCTTAGCGTTTTTTCTTCATTTTTTGTAAATTTTTTTTGCTAATTTAATATGTGAGAAGAAGAAAATTTTTAAACACTGGAGTTAAAAATTGATCGATATTCGTCCATCTCTATTCTGATCACTCCGATTGAACAAACATCGCCACTAATTAAATTGATTAAAGATGACATTAAAAAATTCAACATACTTTCAATTTTTCTTCTTCACGAATTTCAAAAATAATTTAGTGATGTTTATTTATTTTCACAAAAATCTCAAAATGAATGGAGAATAACAGATCTAGAAGAATGAATTTCAGCAGGGGATTTTTATTTTTGTTATCTTAGTTAACACTGGAGAAATTGATGGTGGTAGCAGGGTTGACAGGGTAAAAGGAAGAAGAAAGGTCAAAGGGTTAGGTGGGACTGGAGGAGATTTTCTTTTTCAATATTTTTGTAATTAATAAATATAGTCAGGAAAGTATTTTTAACTTTTTAAAATTGAAAAATTATATTTTATTGCTAGACTGGGACCATGTGCCAAGTGTCATAATTTTATTTGTCATTGTTTTAAGACAATGCGCGTGAATTGCAAAAAAATTTAAAAAAAAAGTTTTCATTTTATGTTCAATAGATACATATTCTTTAATATTAAAGTGTCTATTAGGTAATAGTCTTAGTTGGGGTGTCTATTGAACATTAAATGTTAAGCCACTGTTAGCTTATTGTTAATTAGTCAAACTGTCAAGTTAGTTAAGGATTCTGTTAGTCAGTTATGGATGGATTCTATTTTAGAGGATATTTTTATTTATGTAAGTCGGTTAGTAGTCAGATGTATATAAGGCATGATACATATGAGTTGTAGAGTAGTTTTTCAGTGTGCTCTTCATTGTACTCATTTCACTATATCGTTTCTCTGTGAAGCATTAATAAAGACTCAAGCTTTTCCTTAATTTTTCTAGCTTCATATACATTCAATGATCAGTTTAACATGGTATCAGAGTGACGTAGATGGCTTTGAGATGCAGCAAGTGTTTACAGATTCAATTTTTATCTTTTGGATTAAACGAAATGGTGAAGAAGATCGACCATGAACATCCTCTTCCGATGTACCAGGAGCTGTGGAAATTGGGATTCAGCTTGTCAGGAATAGAGAATTACACTCTTTGTATCTGCATAAAGCTATAGTTTCTCATACTCAAGGTATTTCCCGTGTTTCTGTGTACTACTCTCCTTTAAAGGATCTATGGGATAAAGTTGATTCAATTGTCCTTCCTCCATCCTATGAATGTGGTACATCTAAGGATTATACTGATAGCATGTGTAACGACCTGTTTAGTCGTTTTGAGCAGCAGATTGAAATTCTGGAAAAACTGGCTGGGACGACGGAAGTAGTGACGGACCGTCGTAGTCACGACGGCCCGTCATGGATGTTTCGTCCCATGACACTTAGAATTCTGAAATTGGATACTGAAAATCGACTCTCTGTAAATTGTGACGGACCTGCAGGACGTGCCGTCACATCCACGACGAACCGTCGTGAGTTTCCGTTGCAAAACACTTCAACTTTTGAGAAATTGGGGCAAGAAACGAGTTTTTGACCGCCATGACGGACGTGCAGGACGGACCGTCACAGGTGTGACGGACCGTCACAGTGTCCGTGGTGACGATGGGATCCTGGGGAGGTGCGACGACTACCGTGACGGACCGTCGCAGGCACGACGGCCCGTCACAGGTCACGCAATCCCAGGCAGTTTAGGATTTCTCCACACGTTTTAAGAGTCGTTTTTGACTATTCTTTCCTTAATTATAAAGATTGAGGGGTAACATTAATAAGTCTAATTACTTAGGGGTTAAAAGGGGTAACCTTAAGTTAATTAGAGGGGTTTATTGTCCTTTTTCATACTTAATTATATGATTAATTAGGGTAAAGGAAAGAGGGTTTGAATAAAACAAAAGAGAAAGAACAGAAAGAAGGAGAGAAACGATTGAGGGAGATTGGACGAGAAAGAAAGCTTTGGGAAGATTAGCTTGTTGATTCCAATTCTTCGGTGGAGGTAGGTTATGGTTTATATTACGATATTCGTAGTGAACTCTTGATAGTGAATAATATGTGTTGATGATATTGTAAACCTGTCTATATGCTTAATTGTATGCTTGCATTAACATGATTATGTGATGTTGATAAAACAAGCATGATGAAAACCATTGAATCCCAAATCTTGAAAGAAACTTTAATCTATGATATTAATGATAATGCCTTGGTATAAAAGAAGGCTTGATGAATTAAAGTGATTGGGATTGATGATGCCTTGGTTTAGAGAAGGCTTGATGAACGAATATAATGAGATTAGTGGATCGGAGTGTCACGTTCCGACACATAGAATTAGTGGATCGGAGTGTCACGTTCCGACACATAGAATTAGTGGACCGGAGTGTCACGTTCTGACACATAGTATTAGTGGGACGGGTGTCACGAACCGACACGTAGATGTAGGGGATCGGAGTGTCACGTACCGACACATATAGGGGATTGGAGTGTCACGTTCCGACACATATAGGGGATCGGAGTGTCACGTTCCGACACATATAGGGGATCGGAGTGTCACGTACCGACACATAGTAGTAGGGGATCGGAGTGTCACGTACCAACACAAGAGGAAGAAAGATAATGAATCTCGAAAGATGTTAATATACTCAACATAATGAACTTAATCCCCAAATGAGTATGGTATTGAGGCTTGAGTCCTCATGGATGAACTTGATGGTATTTATTGACGATTATACTACTTGTTGCTACATGTTGAGTTTATAGTTGATTTACAATATTACTTGATATGTATTATCGCCTATTTTGAGTTAACCGATGATATCTACTCAGTACGTGTGGTTGTACTGACCCCCTACTTTTATGTTTTCCTCTTGTTATTTGTGTTATGCAGCAAACGTTCCGTCAACTTCGACTCAGCAGTAGATCAAGCCCGTCTTCACTCCATCGGAAATTCAGGGTGAGCTAATGCGTCTAGCTTGGACTGGGTCTCCTTCTTCAAGTCTTGATGCCTTGAACTTCCGGCATGGACTAGCTTTTAGTATTTTGTTCTTAGACAGTTTTAGTTTAGAAATTTGAGATAGATGTTCTTGTGATGATGACTTCCAGATTTTGGGGATAATAATAATAGTTTTGATTTGTTTTTATTAATGAGTTAAGTCTTCCGCATTTCTTTTGTTGATATTGTATTAAAATGTTAAGGGTTAAATTGGTTGGTTCGCTCACATAGGAGGGTAAATGTGGGTGCCAGTCGCGTCCCCGATTTGGGTCGTGACAGACTTGGTATCAGAGCATTAGGTTCATTGGTCTCATCACACAAGAACAGGTCTAGTAGAGTCTTAAAGAACGGAGGGGGACGCCTTTACTTTTCTTTGAGAGGCTATAAGACTTTAGGAAAATTCCATTCTTTCATTCTTTCTTTCGTGCTATTACTTGAGTCCAATTGGTATCTAGGTGATACAAATTGGTATCTGACCATCTTCATTCTATCTCGCAGATGGTTAGAACTAGAGCAACGACCGCACCATCAGCAACAACGGAAAGACAGGAAACTACTGAGCCAGCCACTGGGGCTGTGGCTCGAGGAGGAACAGCGGCAAGAGGCCGTGGAAGAGGTCGTGGGAGGACGTCCTCTGGAGGGAGAGGACGAGCCCCTAGCCCATCTGATACTAGGGCGGTGACTCTTCCACCGACTGAGGATGTAGTAAGAGAGGGTGAGGAAGGGGAGAATGAACAAGGGCAGAATGAGGAAATGCCACCCCAACCTACCCCAGAGATGATCAACCAAGTACTTGCTTATCTTAGCGGGTTGTCTGATCAGGGTCAAGCACCTCCAGTGGTTTCTGCACCAACACCTCCGGTTTCAGAGATACGACATGCGGCTACTATGGCTCCCCGCATGGATGCAACATTGGGAATAGGCACATTTCCACGACTGACTACTAGGCCTATTATGACAAACGATCAACACGAACTTTTTAGTAAGTTCTTGAAATTGAAACCTCCGGTCTTCAAGGGTGCAGAATCTGAGGATGCTTATGATTTTCTGGTTGACTGTCATGAGCTACTACACAAGATGGGGATAGTAGAGAGGTTTGGTGTCGAGTTCGTGAGCTATCAGTTCCAAGGTAACGCCAAAATGTGGTGGCGTTCACATGTTGAGTGTCAACCAACAGAGGCACCACCTATGACTTGGGAATCCTTCTCTACCCTGTTTATGGAGAAGTATATCCCAAGGACTTTGAGAGATAGAAAGAGGGATGAGTTCTTGAGTCTGGAGCAAGGTAGAATGACGGTTAATGCATACGAGGCTAAATTTCGCGCACTATCCAGATATGCCACCCAACTTTGTTTCAGTCCACAAGAACGGATCCGCCGTTTTGTGAAGGGGTTGAGATCAGAATTGCGGATTTCAGCCTTACAGATAGCGGCAACAACAACATCCTTCCAAGAGGTGGTAGACTTTGTGGTAGAGGTGGAAGGAGTGAAACCGGATGACTTCACCCCAACGTCTACATCAAAGAGGTTTCGAAGGGGAGGTGAGTTTAATGGTTCTTATTCTAGAGGACAGAACTCCGGAGGTCACTCAGTTCGACCAATACAGTCTTCACTACAGACTGTAGTTGGGGGTCCACCTCAGAACGGTCAACACTACTCCGAGAGACCTATGCCCGATTCCAGAGAGTGCTATGGATGTGGGGAGATTGGACATATTAGGAGGAATTGTCCAAAACAGAGTTACAGAGCCCCACTAGCTAGAGGTAGAGGTGGTCATGGTAGAGGCCGCTTTTCTGGAGGGCGTGGTGGCCGAGGTAATGGGGGTCACCAAAACGGCAGAGGTGAAGGTCAAAACGGAGCCACTACTACACAACATGGTAGGGGCAACAGACAGACAAATAATGGGGCTCATTGCTACGCTTTCCCTGGGAGGTCTGAAGCGGAGGCGTCTGATGCTGTTATCACAGGTAATCTCTTGGTTTGTGATTGCATGGCATCTGTATTATTTGACCCTGGCTCCACGTTTTCATATGTATCTTCCTCATTTGCTAATGGTCTAAATTTACATTGTGAATTACTTGACATACCTATTCGTGTTTCTACTCCGGTGGGTGAGTCGGTGATAGTTGAAAAAGTGTATAGGTCTTGTTTGGTGAATTTTGTGGGGAGCAACACTTATGTAGATTTGGTTATTTTAGAAATGGGTGACTTTGATGTAATTCTGGGTATGACTTGGCTTTCTCCGAATTTTGCGATTTTGGATTGTAATGCTAAAACGGTGACGCTAGCCAAGCCTGGGGCAGATCCGTTAGTGTGGGAGGGTGACTACACTTCCAATCCGGTGCGTATAATCTCCTTTATTCGTGCTCAGAAGATGGTTAGTAAGGGTTGTCTAGCTTTCTTGGCACATCTTAAGGATGACACTACTCAAGTACCATCGATTGAGTCAGTTTCGGTAGTCTGTGAGTTTTTGGATGTGTTCCCTGCAGATCTTCCCGGTATGCCACCAGATAGGGATATAGACTTCTGCATTGATTTGGAACCCGGTACTCGCCCCATTTCTATACCCCCGTATAGAATGGCTCCCGCCGAATTAAGAGAGTTAAAGGCACAACTTCAAGAGTTGTTGAGCAAAGGCTTCATTAGACCAAGTGCATCTCCTTGGGGTGCTCCGGTGCTATTTGTGAAGAAGAAGGATGGGAGTTTCCGAATGTGCATAGATTACCGACAGTTGAACAAAGTAACTATTAAGAACAAGTACCCCATTCCTCGCATTGATGACTTGTTCGATCAGTTACAAGGTGCTTGTGTCTTCTCAAAGATTGACTTGAGGTCCGGTTATCACCAATTGAAAATACGAGCAACGGATGTTCCAAAGACTGCTTTTCGAACTAGATATGGGCATTATGAATTTGTGGTAATGTCATTTGGTCTTACGAATGCCCCCGCCGCCTTCATGAGCTTGATGAACGGGATTTTCAAGCCATACTTGGACCTCTTTGTGATTGTGTTTATCGATGATATACTGATATACTCCAAAAGTAAGAAGGAACATGAGGAGCATTTGAGAATGGTGTTAGAGTTGTTGAGGAAGAAAAAGCTTTATGCGAAATTCTCCAAGTGTGAGTTTTGGCTAGATTCAGTGTCCTTCTTGGGGCACGTGGTTTCTAAGGATGGAGTGATGGTGGATCCATCTAAGATTGAGACAGTGAAGAATTGGGTAAGACCTACAAACGTGTCAGAAATAAGGAGTTTTGTGGGGTTAGCTAGCTACTACCGCCGATTCGTCAAGGGATTCTCTTCCATTGCTTCCCAATTGACGAACTTGACTAAGCAAAACGTCCCATTTGTATGGTC
This sequence comes from Solanum corneliomulleri, assembly GCA_027704805.1. Lineage (NCBI taxonomy): Eukaryota > Viridiplantae > Streptophyta > Magnoliopsida > Solanales > Solanaceae > Solanum > Solanum corneliomulleri. The sequence continues at coordinate 8,138,723 of JAKWIY010003054.1, read as the reverse complement.
GGATGAGTGTGAGGAAAGCTTCCAGAAGCTTACGACTTTGTTGACTACCGCGCCTATCCTCACCTTGCCGGTAGAGGGCAAAAACTTCATTGTTTATTGTGATGCATCCTATTCTGGGTTGGGTGCAGTGCTAATGCAAGAGAAGAATGTGATTGCTTATGCTTCGAGGCAATTAAAGGTGCATGAGCGTAACTATCCGACCCATGACTTGGAGTTGGCCGCGGTAGTATTTGCACTAAAGCAATGGAGACACTACTTGTATGGGGTTAAGTGTGAAGTCTACACGGACCATCGTAGCCTACAGTATGTATTCACTCAGAAAGACTTGAACTTGAGACAGAGGAGATGGATGGAACTACTGAAGGACTACGACATCACTATCTTGTATCATCCGGGAAAAGCAAATGTTGTGGCAGATGCTTTGAGTAGGAAGGCCGGAAGCATGGGAAGTCTAGCTCATTTGCAAGCCTCTAGACGCCCATTGGCTAGAGAAGTGCAGATTTTGGCTAATGACCTTATGAGGCTAGAAATAAACGAGAAGGGAGGATTGTTAGCTTGTGTAGAGGCAAAATCTTCTTTTCTTGATCAGATTAAGGGGAAACAGTTTGATGATGAGAAACTAAGGCGAATTCGAGATAAAGTGTTGCAAGGAGAGGCCAAGGAAGCAATAATCGATGGGGAAGGTATTTTGAGGATTAAGGGAAGAGTATGTGTACCCCGCATCGATGATTTGATCACCACTATCCTTGCAGAAGCTCATAGTTCCGGATATTCTATACATCCTGGTGCAACCAAGATGTACCGCGACCTAAAGCAACACTTCTGGTGGAGTAGAATGAAGCGAGATATTGTTGAGTTTGTTGCCAAGTGTCCAAATTGTCAACAAGTAAAGTATGAACACCAGAGGCCCGGAGGAACACTTCAGAGAATGCCCATTCCTGAATGGAAGTGGGAGAGAATCGCGATGGACTTCGTGGTTGGTCTTCCAAAGACATTGGGTAAGTATGACTCTATTTGGGTGATTGTTGATAGGTTAACTAAGTCTGCTCACTTCATTCCGGTCAAGGTGACCTACAATGCAGAGAAGTTAGCCAAAATCTACATCTCAGAAATCGTTCGGTTGCATGGAGTTCCACTCTCAATCATATCAGATAGAGGTACGCAGTTTACTTCTAAGTTTTGGAGAACATTGCATGCTGAATTAGGTACTAGATTGGACCTTAGTACTGCATTTCATCCTTAGACCGATGGTCAGTCTGAGCGAACGATTCAAGTTTTGGAGGATATGCTTCGCGCATGTGTGATAGAGTTTGGTGGCCATTGGGATAGCTTCTTACCATTGGCAGAGTTTTCATACAATAATAGCTATCACTCCAGTATCGACATGGCTCCCTTTGAAGCATTGTATGGGAGGAGGTGTAGATCTCCCATTGGGTGGTTTGATGCATTTGAAGTTAGACCTTGGGGGACTGATCTGTTAAGAGATTCTATGGGGAAGGTGAAAGCTATTCAAGGAAAGCTTTTAGCGGCTCAAAGTAGACAAAAGGAGTATGCAGACCGAAAGGTTAGAGACTTGGAGTTCATGGAAGGTGAACAAGTCTTGTTGAAGGTTTCGCCCATGAAAGGGGTGATGCGGTTTGGAAAAAGAGGTAAGCTAAGTCCGAGGTACATTGGACCATTTGAGGTACTTAAGCGAATAGGGGAGGTGGCTTATGAATTAGCCTTGCCCCCAGGGCTGTCCGGAGTGCATCCGGTGTTTCATGTGTCCATGTTGAAGAGATACCACGGAGATGGAAACTACATTATCCGTTGGGATTCAGTTTTGCTTGATGAGAACTTGACTTATGAAGAGGAACCGATTGCTATATTAGATAGAGAAGTTCGCAAACTGAGGTCGAGAGAGATTGCATCCATCAAAGTGCAATGGAAGAATCGACCGGTTGAAGAGGCTACTTGGGAGAAGGAGGCAGATATGCAAGAAAAATACCCACATCTGTTTACAGATTCAGGTACTCCTTTTCGCCACTGTTTTTCTTCTTTTGATCGTTCGGGACGAACGATGGGTAAATTGGTATCTATTGTAACGACCTGTTTAGTCGTTTTGAGCAGCAAATTGAAATTCTGGAAAAACTGGCTGGGACGACAGAAGTAGTGACGGACCGTCGTAGTCACGACGGCCCGTCATGGATGTTTCGTCCCATGACACTTAGAATTCTGAAATTGGGTACTGAAAATCGACTCTCTGTAAATTGTGACGGACCTGCAGGACGTGCCGTCACATCCACGACGAACCGTCGTGAGTTTCCGTTGCAAAACACTTCAACTTTTGAGAAATTGGGGCAAGAAACGAGTTTCTGACCGCCATGACGGACGTGCAGGACGGACCGTCACAGGTGTGACGGACCGTCACAGTGTCCGTGGTGACGATGGGATCCTGGGGAGGTGCGACGACCACCGTGACGGACCGTCGCAGGCACGACGGCCCGTCACAGGTCACGCAATCCCAGGCAGTTTAGGATTTCTCCACACGTTTTAAGAGTCGTTTTTGACTATTCTTTCCTTAATTATAAAGATTGAGGGGTAACATTAACAAGTCTAATTACTTAGGGGTTAAAAGGGGTAACCTTAAGTTAATTAGAGGGGTTTATTGTCTTTTTTCATACTTAATTATATGATTAATTAGGGTAAAGGAAAGAGGGTTTGAATAAAACAAAAGAGAAAGAACAGAAAGAAGGAGAGAAACGATTGAGGGAGATTGGACGAGAAGAAGAAAGCTTTGGGAAGATTAGCTTGTTGATTCCAATTCTTCGGTGGAGGTAGGTTATGGTTTATATTACGATATTCGTAGTGAACTCTTGATAGTGAATAATATGTGTTGATGATATTGTAAACCTGTCTATATGCTTAATTGTATGCTTGCATGAACATGATTATGTGATGTTGATAAAACAAGCATGATGAAAACCATTGAATCCCAAATCTTGAAAGAAACTTTAATCTATGATATTAATGATAATGCCTTGGTATAAAAGAAGGCTTGATGAATTAAAGTGATTGGGATTGATGATGCCTTGGTTTAGAGAAGGCTTGATGAACGAATATAATGAGATTAGTGGATCGGAGTGTCACGTTCCGACACATAGAATTAGTGGATCGGAGTGTCACGTTCCGACACATAGAATTAGTGGACCGGAGTGTCACGTTCTGACACATAGTATTAGTGGGACGGGTGTCACGAACCGACACGTAGATGTAGGGGATCGGAGTGTCACGTACCGACACATATAGGGGATCGGAGTGTCACGTTCCGACACATATAGGGGATCGGAGTGTCACGTTCCGACACATATAGGGGATCGGAGTGTCACGTACCGACACATAGTAGTAGGGGATCGGAGTGTCACGTACCGACACAAGAGAAAGAAAGATAATGAATCTCGAAAGATGTTAATATACTCAACATAATGAACTTAATCCCCAAATGAGTATGGTATTGAGGCTTGAGTCCTCATGGATGAACTTGATGGTATTTATTGACGATTATACTACTTGTTGCTACATGTTGAGTTTATAGTTGATTTACAATATTACTTGATATGTATTATCGCCTATTTTGAGTTAACCGATGATATCTACTCAGTACGTGTGGTTGTACTGACCCCCTACTTTTATGTTTTCCTCTTGTTATTTGTGTTATGCAGCAAACGTTCCGTCAACTTCGACTCAGCAGTAGATCAAGCCCGTCTTCACTCCATCGGAAATTCAGGGTGAGCTAATGCGTCTAGCTTGGACTGGGTCTCCTTCTTCAAGTCTTGATGCCTTGAACTTCCGGCATGGACTAGCTTTTAGTATTTTGTTCTTAGACAGTTTTAGTTTAGAAATTTGAGATAGATGTTCTTGTGATGATGACTTCCAGATTTTGGGGATAATAATAATAGTTTTGATTTGTTTTTATTAATGAGTTAAGTCTTCCGCATTTCTTTTGTTGATATTGTATTAAAATGTTAAGGGTTAAATTGGTTGGTTCGCTCACATAGGAGGGTAAATGTGGGTGCCAGTCGCGTCCCCGATTTGGGTCGTGACAGCATGTTTAGACGGAAATTACTAAAATTCCTTATGGGATTGAATGAAAGCTATAGCCAAGCACGTAGTGAAATCCTCATGATGAATCCTCCACCAAGTGTTAATCGATGTAATGCTATGATTGTGCAATATGAGAGTCAGAAAGCCTTGGGTGGAGAAATTCGTAGAGGAAGTGAAGATAATGATCACACTGCATTGCTAATAAATAGACATGGCTCAGAATTTGGAGGTCCAAGATCCAGAGGCAGAGGAGGTAGAGTATATGGAAATCCTCAGAAGCAGCAAATAGGAAGTAGTTCTTATTGTGATTCTTGAGATAGAAAGGTCATACTAAGGAAGATTGCAACTGCACTCACGGCAACATGCAAGGTCACATGGTGCAAGCATCCAATGGATCGCGAGGATTTTAGAGATCTGATGATGAACAATACAACCAACATTTGCAACCTGGAACAGGAATAAGGAATGAGTATGTTCCTCATTTCACACCAAATCAGTATACTCAAATCTTATGAATGTCGAAAAAGTCCCAAATCACTGCATCTAGTTCACACATGGCAAGTATCTTTGAAGGTACCTCCTTATGTAATATGTTGTTGATAGTAATTAATTGGACCGGATAGTAGTTGGTGGAGCATCTGACCACATGGTTGGAATTACAAGCTTATTAAATCATGGATCAACAGTGAGTAATCTAAGGAAAGTTCAACTAGTAACAGGAGACTCAACAACCATTAACAGTCAGGAAACTCTAAGCTAACATGAGCTGATGGTATTAAGAATGTTTTGTGTGTACCAACTTTTAAATTCAATTTTTTGTCAGTATATAAGCTCACAAAAGAGTTGAATTTTTGTGTTTATGTTTCCCTGACCTTTTCATCCTTAAGGATTTCTTCACTAGGAGAGTGAAGGAGATTGGTAAGGAGAAGGATGGGTTGTATTTGCTGAGGGCACGGAAACAACAACAAATGGCAGGAAGAAAGTCTTTGATATCAACTAAAGGATGTGAAGATGGTGGTGTTTGGCGTAAGAGATTGGGGCATGTGCCTATGAATGTTATTAGGAAAATAGGCATTCGTTTAGGTAGCTTCCTAGTGTTTTAGTGGGTTAAAGGACCTATATTTTAGGATTAGTTATTTATCAGTTAGCCTTTAATCTAAGGAAAGTTCAACTAGTAACAGGAGAATCAACAACCATTAACAGTCAGGAAACTCTAAGCTAACATGAGGTGATGGTATTAAGAATGTTTTGTGTGTACCAATTGTTAAATTCAATTTTTTGTAAGTATCTAAGCTCACAAAAGAGTTGAATTTTTGTGTTTATGTTTCCCTTACCTCTTCATCCTTAAGGATTTCTTCAGTGGGAGGGTGAAGGAGATTGGTAAGGAGAAGGATGGTTGTATTTGCTGAAGGCACGGAAACAACAACAAATAGCAGGAAGAAAATCTTTGATAGCAACTAAAGGATGTGAAGATGGTGGTGTTTGGCGTAAGAGATTGGCGCATGTTCCTATGAATGTTATTAGGAAAATAGGCATTCGTTTAGGTAGCTTCCTAGTGTTTTAGTGGGTTATAGGACCTATATTTTAGGATTAGTTATTTATCAGTTAGCCTTTAATCTAAGGAAAGTTCAACTAGTAACAGGAGACTCAACAACCATTAAAAGTCAGGAAACTCTAAGCTAACATGAGGTGATGGTATTAAGAATGTTTTGTGTGTACCAACTTTTAAATTCAATTTTTTGTCAGTATCTAAGCTCACAAAAGAGTTGAATTTTTGTGTTTATGTTTCCCTGACCTCTTCATCCTTAAGGATTTCTTCACTGAGAGAGTGAAGGAGATTGGTAAGGAGAAGGATGTGTTGTATCTGCTGAAGGCACGAAAACAAAAACAAATGGCCGGAAGAAAGTCTTTGATAGCAACTAAAGGATGTCAAGATGGTGGTGTTTGGCGTAAGAGATTGGGGCATGTGCCTATGGATGTTATTAGGAAAATAGGCATTCGTTTATTTCAGATTTCTCTATACTTCTTCTCCAACACTGCTCACCATTGGCATTGTTGGGGCTCATTTATATTGAGTTTTACGGCTTGCAAAGAGCACTATTGCATTATGACACCATGATGGCGCTAAAACGTGTTTCAATAAAAATGAGCAAATTGAACTTGAGATGAGTAATGTTCTTTACACAAAGAAGCTAGGTGAAAACGAACACCAAGATTCCACTCTTTCTCCAATCTCAATTATTCTCTGATAAACCCCCCCCCCCTTTACATTGTGTTTAGGTCATATTTATACTATGATAGGAATGTCCTTGGACCAAAACGTCCTTAGTGAACCAAGTTAAACTCGATACGCAAAAAATGCCTTAGAAAATGCCAACGACAGCGCAACTAGATTTTCCAACCAATTGATTTATTAAAGAATTTATTCAAAACTAATACTACTAACAAAAAAAATATCCAACTAACAACCTCATGAGGTCTAATCCCAACATATTACTTCATTCGTCCACTTTTATTTGTCATGTTGTGTTTTTCAAAAGTCAATTTCACTAATTTTTAAAGTTAAATTAGATTACATTAATTTGATATTTTAATCTTTTAATGAATGACTTATATGTAGGACATTATGATTAATCCATTACTATGAGTAGCGTTACATACCTAAAAGAACAAAGTTCTTTTGCGAAATTAGAAGATCGCTTGAAAACTCTAGATTTTACCTCTTGGATTCTTTTCTAAGACTTGAAAGTGTTAATGAGAGTTAGTAGGGTTGACTAATACTGTTTAGAACCTCATTTAGGTGTAAGAACGTCGGGGTTTAGGCATAGAAGGGGTGAGAAAAAAATGAATTACCCCTCTTGAAAAAGCTATCGAGAACTTCTCACGGGTCTATCAACGATTTGTTAAGTTTGATCTACAAACTGTAGATCCTATTCATGGAATTCATATTAAAATTTTAAAGATGAGAAGTTCATTATACGGGTCCTAACTATGACCTGTAGAAGTTTCTACGACATGTAGATGGATCCATAAGACTTAAACCCAAATTTTTGACTCCTAGTACTTTTTCCACATGTGAATTGTGCGGATCGTAGAAACTTCTACGGCCCGTAGAAGTGATTCAGGTCATTACTCAAAAAGCTCTATTATGGTACTCCCTGCTAAAACAACCATAACTTTTACTGCAAATTCGAAATGAGGCAAACTTGGTGGCATTGAAAAGATAACTCATAGATCTGTAATCTAGTATATTTTGAGCCACCTAATTCATTATATTTCGAAAGATATGATTGTTTGAAATTGACCTAAGTAGAATCTTATATGAAAACTTGATTGATAAGGAAGCTTTCAGCTCTACTTTGTGCTTAGGGATTCTAGTGACCTTTATTCATATCCAATTTCATTCTCATGCTAACGAATTGACCTTAATGCCTAAAAACAAATTTAAGAATCACATGATACAAACTTATGCCCAAATAAAGAATAATTGGGGCCTTAGATTAGAAATTTTCAGGGTGTTACACTTGCGTAACTATTTGATTTGTTGCCTCATTTATGTTCTGACTATTAACATATATGTGCATTATAGTTCCTATATATATATATATATATATATATATATATATATATATATATATATATATATATATATATATATATATATATATATATAATATTTATTTATTTTTCTGTTGCCCTTTCATTATTTTTATTCACTTAATATTGAATATTTTGATGTCTCAAATGGTCTGATATTTTCCCAAAAATCCATTGTTGTGTGTTTATAAAAGAAAATCAAATTTGTTTTTTTTTTTTGTGTCTTCTTCAAATTCCAAGGGCTGCAACAAGTCAGTAATATTTCAATATCATTATATGCACTCATCAAATTCAATGTAACAAAACTTTGTATACGATCAAACTAAACTATTCAAATTGAGACGTATAAAGTAAAATAATTTTGAATTATTGTGCCCCAAGTATGGCAGAATAGAGAAAGAGACACCTAACCTTGAATATAGATTGTTACCATGTGAGGAAAAATCTGTGAATGAAATGATGTTTGAGAAATCAACGGTAAGAGACAAACATATCTGTTTCATAGGGACCATAAATGAACGGATAACAATAAATAGAAAAGTTTGCTTTCAAGTTTAGGGCCCGTTTGGCCATAAATATATTTGGGAAAAATTTAGCAAATAATGTTTGTCCATATAATTTGCTATTATTTGGCAAATATCCCAAATTTTCAAATACTAGTTTTTTCTAGTATTTGGGCCAAATCTCATTATTTGGGATATTTTGAAAATTAAAATTTTACCTCAATCTTTTATCTTTTACAAAAACACCCTCTCTAGTTGTTGCTTGCGTTGTATTACATTATTTTTTACGTGAACACCAAAATAGTGATGAAATATTTAGTGAATATTAAATAATGATATGATTGTTGATGAAAATTATTAAAAATTGGCTTTAGGTAACAAAGTCATGTACTTTGTCTGCTTCACGATACATGGAATAATTCTTGTTGCACTCACTCTAAATTACCACATTGTTTTAGTGTCATGGACATTAGTTGTTATTGTTGTAACGAACATTCAATTGACTTGTAATACAAACTTTTAGTTAGTTTTGATAGTTTTTAAAACTTGTGCGTATAAATCATATTTTTCTAAAAAGGTGAAATATATTTCCCAAATTTTATGGCCAAACAGATGGTGAAATTTCACCTAAATTTCACTCAAATAATATTTGTCAAGAATATTTGGAAATCTATGGCCAAACGCTAGCTAAAAGTTGATAAATTTTTATTTTGATTCTTTCAATGTTTATTTAAGCACATTGAATTGACTTGTGTATTTGTGAATTTTTTAGAAAGGCTAAACACATTTAAATTTTGATATAAATTTTAAAAACATGTATTTTATTAACGTATTCAAAAATAATTTGCATCGCAATTATTTGAAGGCATAATAACTAATTTTAATTCAAAATATTTAAGAAAAACACATGGTCCAAGAAGTAATATTATTATATAAATTAAGATAAAAATATTATTATAATTATTTTAAGTGTTATATTAAATTTGTATAGCTCATCGCTCTATATTTGAGCATAAAATTGCTCTAGAAATAACCAAAATGTAGCATAATTTTATTTATATGTAAGGAGACCAATATAACGCGCGTCAATTAAATGTTAAATCTGAATATTGGAGTATCACAAGGACCAAAGTCAAAATTCAATAGTAACCAAGGGATTAAAAGAGCAACTATTCCTTCTAAACAATTTATAGCTAAGTAAAATCATTTTCTTGCATTCTTGCACTATATAAACTCTCCTCAACATATATACCTAGAAAAGTGTCATCTAAACAATTCTTCAAGAAAAAGAGGGAAAAATGGAAAAGGGTGATAAAAATCACTTTGTACTGGTTCATGGAGCTTGTCATGGTGCATGGTGTTGGTACAAAGTTGTGACAATTCTAAGAAGGGAAGGACACAAAGTTAGTGTTGTTGACATGGCTGCCTCTGGAATTAATCCAAAACATGTTGATGATCTCAATTCAATGGCTGATTATAATGAACCATTAATGGAATTTATGAATTCTTTGCCACAACAAGAAAGAGTTGTTTTAGTGGGACATAGTTTGGGTGGCATCAACATATCTCTTGCCATGGAAAAGTTCCCTCAGAAGATTGCTGTGGCTGTGTTTGTCTCAGCTTCTATGCCTGGTCCTGACCTCAATATTGTAGCAGTTACCCAACAGGTTTGCTCAAATGAATTTAATTTCTATATTCTAACACCACTACTAGAAAATAAGTAACTAATGACTGACAAAATTTTGTACCTAAACAACAGAAATTTCATGTTAATCTCATTTTGCTTTGAAATCAAAATGTATTATATGAAATTTTGATTTAGGACCCATTTAGCACAAATTAAATGGGGTTAATCCATAAACATCGTAGCTAATGGCTTGTAAAAACATTACTTACAAAAATATTTTATTGTTGCATTCATCTTCTTGTTATTGATGCATTTATTTTTGTAAATCACTCAATATAATGGAAGCCCCTATAATCCTATATAACAATAAGACATGAGAATCAGGGACATCAATTGGTTAAGAATTAAATGTATACACATTTGGTATTCTACACTAATATAACAATAATACACATTTGATATTCTACACGACTTAGAATTATCTTTCTTATCCATTTATGTGATCTTATCTAAGTGAACAAGTTGCCAAACGTTTTTCAATTATAAGGTAAACATAGTACAAAATTAAGGTAAACATAGTACAAAATACTTAACATGGAAATACTTGGCTCAAAAGGTATAAATATCATGACCTGTTTCACAATAAAATTTACTCTAAACTTCAATAAAACAATGAGTCTCAACAAATAGGATTACAAACCTATGTAATCTGCAGAATAATAAATTAAGCACTATCCTAGCACAAACCTTCGAGGCTTTTGCTACAAAGTCTTCGAGTTGCCTTCAACTTGAATACTATGATTCTATTTTAGCTTATTACTTACTGAACTACAAATACATCAAGACAGAAACACAAAGAAACACTTCCTAGAACATAAATTCTATAGTAGAACCTGGTTCATCAAAAGTGTTGCTTCAAAAAGTCAATATATTGATTGCTTTTTCTCCTGCCACTTTTTCTATAACTCAACCTCTATTGTCTTTGAGTTGGACTTCTCATTTCATCAATGACAAACTTCTTTCTTCATCAGTGTTGTTATTGAACTTCAACTCTTCACTCAGACTTCTTGCGCTTTATCTCGTAACTAATATTATCCGCTCAGTGATTCCTGCAAAATTGTCTTTACTCATTCTATTTGCTTGCTCTTGGATTTTTCCAGCTTAGTTCATTGTTCCTCTAGACCATGCTGACTAACATGTTTCAAATTGTATGTATCAAATCATCAGAACTTCATTACTGCGACAACATTGATAGTGACAAAATAATATTACAATAATGTCAGTGTATTCAATATGTAAAATACTTAATACATAACTTCATGTCGCGCATCATTCTTATATTTAACCCCTAGAATCTGAATGTAATACCACCAAAACTCCAAATAATTACTAGTTGGGATACAACCCCGAAAACTAGAAAACATTAGCCTAACAGTCTAAATGTGTGTCTAAAAAGATTGAAAAAGGAATTGGAAAGAATTCATTATAGCCCGCAAGAGCAGCTCACCCTAGAATTTGAAGGTCAATCGTCTTTCATCTAAGGTCTACTCAACTACAAAAAAGCAAGTACAATTTCAATATACAACAATCGTGTACTATTAGGATCATACGAATAGTTCCAGAACATGAATGTAAACAGGGTATTACAGTACAATAATACTGACCAACACACATATATAAATAGTCACAACATGAAACAGACTCCAAGTCACAATACCCTTATCAACCAATGCATGAAAAATTCCCCACATGATCACAAAAATACATATATTTGATCATCTCATGGACCAACATGCCATAATCACATTATGAAAAAGTAAAACTGGTTTACTCATGGAACCAACATGTAAATTTGGTTCTCTCATAGATTCACATACAAACTGTTAGTGTACTGGTGTGGTATCTGGTCCAACCATAGATGATTCATTCACAAGAAGCACACACAAACATAATCACAATGAACAATCATACTTCTACCTATAAGTAAATAACAGATTTATTGCATGAGATTATCAACATAGTTCATTTTACATCAGCCTTCAATTTCTTCACATGCATCACACAAGTAATATTATAAAGCAATAGACATGCATACATCACATAAAAAAAATAATGATCACCAACCTTAAATCAAGCATTCGAAAACTCTAAAGAACTCGAGTTTTCCCCTTTATCAATGCCTTCGTCTAAGAAAATAATAAAACACAGTAATAAAACAATGATGGCCTAATAATACCAATATTATACTCAAATCCTAATCCCAAGACAACTCATGATCACTCTACCCAAATTAGAATTTTTCTCACCATTAAATCAAGGTTTCTAAGAATCAATTTACAAATTAGGGGAGTAACGAACTTACCTTTATCGGAGAACTATTAAGTGGAAAACAGGTGGAAACTGCCTTAAATCACCTTTTCTGCTCTCAAGAACAAAGTTGTAGAAAATAAGATGTTTGGGACTATTCTGCATTAAATCCTGATTTAACCCGATACAGGAGCGTCACCATAGAGCTGCTAAATTCCCACTATCGCGGCGTGACACCCTTAAAACGAATTGCACAAACATCACAGACTTGAAAGAGCCTCAGAGCCTCTCCCCCCCCCCTCCCAATTTCACACCATACCTTCGACCCTTGGTAATGACTTAACTACTAGAAAACATGAATCAAGCTTAGACATAACACCCAACCCATTTTCGAATTTCTCTAGACCTCACCTTGCTGGCCTAACCTAGATATTTTAAGTCACTATCCAAAAAAACATTCTGGACTAATTTCATTCACCATTAATTGTTCTACTACTAATAACTGTCGGAGCAATTTGTTACAATTAACAACCTTATTTTTAAGGTTGTTAATCCATGGCGATCTATAAAAATAACTTTATAGGTGGATAATCTTATACTTTTAATTCTGCTTGTGTCATAGACAAAATTTCAAATCTAACAAGTTTTACTCTTTAATTTTATTTAAAAAAAATTGTTCATACGACACGTAGTGATCAAAAGTTTAAAAACAGCAATTTCCAAGGTAATTGAGTGTACATGTATTACTACTATCATATTACAAATATTAGTAATCATTTTTTTTTTACTTTTTGCAAATTGACAGTATAGTCAACAAGTGGAAGCACCTATGGATACTGAATTTGTGTACAACAACGGACTGGATAAAGACCCTACCTCTCTCGTGTTAGGCCCTAAAGTCTTAGCAACCAACTTTTATCAACTCTCCCCTCCTGAGGTGAGTATGTATCAACTATCAACTAATTATTTTTCAACCCAAATAAAACTATAAACTTATTTTCCCTAACTTTCAAATCTTTACATCTTTTTTATGTGTTAATTGTACCTATGGTTGCCGAATATCTTACCCACCGAACTATTACAACAATATATTTAATGAAGGTAAATTATATGTAGATCCTTAAGATTATCGAATAATATTTAAGTGTATGAATACAACTCTTTATGTTTTCTCCTCTTAGTTAACTCATACACATCCTTATACGGTTATGTCTATCTATTGTACTACAGTATTAAAATACTACGTACAAGTTATACACTATTCTTCCTCTAGTCCATCTTAAGTGGATTACTGAGTTTATTTATTTTAACTTAAAATAAGTGGATTATTCAAAGTTTAAAATACTTCCCTCCTGATGTGACTCTTAATTTGTTTCCACCCTTGCCCTTTATTGAATGACATTTTAAACTACTTTATATCTTTTCTACAATAAAATTTTGGGAATATTTGACTGATTTGAAAAATTATATTAATGATGTGGTCAAATCATCATTTGTCACATAGACAAAATTTTCGATGATTTTTTTTTCTCTTCTATGAAATTCAATTACTTTTTGATAATATTATGATAAAATTCAATAATTGTTATCTATGGGGCTCTACAGGACTTAACTCTTGCAACTTATTTGGTGAGACCCGGACCATGGTTTGATGAGTCAGTCCTATTGGCAAACACTACACTTTCAGAAGAGAAATATGGTAGTGTTCATCGTGTTTATGTTGTATGTGAAAAGGACATTGTGCTCAAGGAACAACAATTTCAAAGGTGGTTGATTAACAATAATCCACCAGATGAGGTCCACATGATTCAAGATGCAGGCCACATGGTCATGTTCTCTAAACCTAGGGAGCTTTCTTCTTGTCTTGTTATGATTTCACAAAAGTATTATTGATTTTTCACCTTGTTTATAAATAGCGTTATCACATGTAGTCAGTTGAACATTATTTGTATAAAATTGTAATTCTATAAAAATATGAAATATAGCAATAATATATATATATATATATATATATATATATATATATATATATATATGTGTGTGTGTGTGTGTGTGTGTGTATATGTATATATATGTATATATTTATATATGTATGTATATATATATATATATATATATATATATATATATATATATATATATATATATATATCCTTAGTGCAACTTCTATTGCTACTATTGGTACTAGCTAGGAGGAGGGAAGTATACCGATATTATTCTTTGAGCATGTATTTGTTTGTATGCTGTGGTGCAATAAATACTCTTCACAGAGAAAACAACAACATAAAAAGGATCTACTCTTTCTTATAAATAAGGTCAGGGACAATTGAAACTATTGTCAAAGGCATTTTCAATTTTCAATTGGTGTTTGCAATATTATACTTGTCCAGCTAAGCTTTTGTCGTTGTACCTTTGCTTAATAGATCAAAAAATATGCTTTTTAAACTTTCCTACAATTATTAGACTAAAATGTCATGTTTTAGCAAAATAAATACTTAGCAAATGAAAGCTTCAATATGATTGGCATTTAATAGCCATATGTATGTATATTCTGCATCACACCCTTTTCTCTTCAAAATACTTTTCTTAAAAATAATAAAAGACATTTATTATATATCACTTTCAACTTCAAACCATTTCTCCTTAAAACTTAGCATAAAATATTTAATTATGACTATTATTGTTTCATAGGTTATTTGAACCTACGATCTAAAAATTATTTTCCTCAATTGCTTGCTAGAAGTTATGGTGAGAAATTCAATTCATATTCATTTAATGAATTTGTATACGGTTGTTTGTATTGGCATCCATTGATCTATATTCATCTAATAGATTTCTATACATTTGTATTGAATATATTCATTTGTGTATTCATTAATACATTGGTGTACATTTGTTTGCGTTAATGTCATTCTAATTTTAAATAATTATACATTAGTCTGTATTCACCCTTATATCCATCCATTTATGTTCACCTGATAAATTTATACACACTCCTCCCTCCTATGCCTCTCCTCATTTAGCTTTACACCCATAGTATTCCAATTTAGGCAATAACTCACTACAACAACCAATAGATTATTTTTTAAAAAGAAAATTAGGGTTGCTCGAATGATAATCACTCATCACTTTTGACTTAAAGATTGTATTTTCAAGCCATCAAGGGATTAAAAAAAAAGCTTACAGGCTCAACGGAGGAATTAAAAGAATAAAAATTCAAGTGCAGAAAGGTAAATTTTCCGTGTCCAATCTTGTGATTGTGTTTGTCATTTCGGATTTGCCTCGGGACGAGGCAGCCTACACTATAAATGTCGACAAACACGCTAACAAATAAAAGAGATAAACACAAAATGGATGTGCATAACATTTAATTTTGTTTTGAAGGTTTCTAATGCTTTGAGAATTGACTATAAGAAAGAAGAGCATAGAAAAGTATTTAGTTATATGATATGGTTCTTCTATGATAAGGCTTAACTCATGGACAGTCTCTTAAAGTTGTCCGCATAATTCACTTAGACATTTCAACTAGGATATATACTACCTAAGTTCTTAAAAATATCTGTCTATTAAACACAAAATGCTAATATGGCGAAATAAGTATATGCGTGAATAGAGTAAAATTTTATTTTTATTTATTTTTTACTGTTGACATGCATTAACTAAATAATTAAAAAATAATATTATTTCCACATTAATCTCTTCAACCAACCACACCACACCCCCACACCCATACCCATGCACCAGTGGTCATCTTCTTCCTCCACCATTCTAATGATTTTAAATTCTTAGCGTTTTTTTTTTAATTCATTTTTTGTAAAAATTTTTTTGCTAATTTAATATGTGAGAAGAAGAAATTTTTTGAACACTGAAGTTAAAAATTGATCGATATTCGTCCATCTCTATTCCGATCACTCCAATTGAACAAACATCGCCACTTAGTAAACTTATTAAAGATGATATTAAAACATTCAACATACTTTCAATTTTTCTTCCTCACGAATTTCAAAAGTAATTTAGTGACGTTTATTTATTTTCACAAAAATCTCAAAACGAATGGAGAATAACGGATCTAGAAGAATGAATTTGAGCGGGGGATTTTTATTTTTGTTATCTTAGTTAACAATGGAGAAATTGATGGTGGCTGCAGGGTTCACAGGGTAAAAGGAAGTAGAAAGGTCAAAGGGTTAGGTGGGGGTGGGTGAGATTTTCTGTTTAAATATTTTTTTGATTAATAAATAAAAGCTGAAAAGTATTTTTCGTTTTTTTAAATTGAAAAATTATATTTTATTGCTAGACTGGGATCATGTTCCAAGTGTCATAATTTTATTTGTCATTGTTTTAAGACGATGCGCGTGAATTACACGCAAAATAATTTTAAAAAATATTTTCGTTTTATGTTCAATAGATACATATTCTTTAATATTAAAGTGTCTAATAGATAATAGTCTTAGTTGGGATGTCTAAGTGAATTCTGCGGACAACTTTAAGGGGTTGTCGATGCCTTAAGCCTCTATGATAATAATAATCAGTAGAAAATATATATTTAAAATTCTTGTAGCGTACAATTTATTGGATAATACAACAAGGAAATTGCAAAGAGCTGAATGTAAATGTTAAGCCACTGTTAGCTCATTGTTAAATTAGTCCAACTGTCAAGTTAATTAAGGATTCTGTTAGTCAGTTATGGATGGATTCTGTTAGAGCATATTCTCATTTATGTAAGTCGGTTAGTAGTCAGATGTATATAAGGCATGATACATGAGTTGTAGAGTAGTTTTTCAGTGTGCTCTTCATTGTATTCATTTCACTGTATAGTTTCTCTGTGAAGCTTTAATGAAGACTCAAGCTTTTCCTTAATTTTTCTAGCTTCATATACATTCAATGATCATTTTAACATGGTATCAAAGTGACGTACACGGCTTTGATAGGCAACAATTGTTTACACATTCAATTTCCATCTTTTGGATTAAATGAAATGGTGAAGAAGATCGACCATGACCATCCTCTTCCGATGTACCAGGAGTTGTGCAAATTGGGATTCAGCTTGTCAGGAATGGAGAATTACACTCTTTGGAGTCGTGCAATGCAACTCAATATCCTCACAAAGAATAAATTGGGTCCATTGATGGTAGCATTAAGCGAGACGACTTCACTGACGATGTGGAGAAGAAATAGTAAATAGGTGTAAACTGATGTTGATCTCCTGGATAATGACAAATGTGAACAAGGATCTGATTAGTGGCATCCTTTTCGATCTAATGCAACACTAGTATGGTCTGATTCACAAGAACGATCTGACAAGGTCAATATATATGTCTAGAATTTTGCATCTACATAAAGCTATAGTTTCTCATACTCAAGGTATTTCCCCTGTTTCTGTATACTACTCTCCCTTAAAGGATCTATAGGATAAATTTGATTCAATTGTCCTTCCTCCCTCCTATGAATGTGGTACATCTAAGGATTATACTGATAGCATGTTTATACGGAAATTACTAAAATTCCTTATGGGATTGAATGACAGCTATAGCCAAGCACACAGTGAAATCCTCATGATGAATCCTCCACCAAGTGTTAATCGATGTTATGCTATGATTGTGCAAGATGAGAGTCAGAAAGCCTTGGGTGGAGAAATTCATATAGGAAGTGAAGATAATGATCACACTGCATTGCTAATAAATAGACATAGATCAAAATTTGGAGGTCCAAGATCCAGAGGCAGAGGAGGTAGGGTATATGGAAATTCTCAGAAGCAGCAAAGAGGAGGTAGTTCTTATTGCGATTATTGAGATAGAAAGGTCATACTAGGAAAGAATGCAACTGCACTCACTGCAACATGCAAGGTCACACTAAGGATATCTTTTTTCAGTTGATTGGCTATCATCCGGACTGGAAAGGAAAGAAGAAAGTTAACATGGTGCAAGCATCCAATGGATCGCGAGGATTTTAGAGATCTGATGATGAGCAATACAACCAACATTCGCAACCTGGAACAGGCATACGGAATGAGTATTTTCCTCATTTCATACCAAAATAGTATACTCAAATCTTATGAATGTTGAAAAGTCCCAAATCACTGAATCTAGTGCACAAATGGCAGGTATGTTTGAAGGTACCTCCTTATGTAATATGTTGTTGATAGTAATTATTTGGACCGGATAGTAGGTGGTAGAGCATATGACCACATGGTTGGAAGTACAAGCTTATTAAATCATGGATCAACAATGAGTAATCTAGGGAAAGTTCAACTAGTAAGAGGAGACTCAACAACCATTAACAGTCAGGATACTCTAAGCTAACATGAGCTGATTGTATTAAGAATTTTTTGTGTGTACCAACTTTTAAATTCAATTTTTTATTAGTATTTAAGCTCACAAAAGAGTTGAATTGTTGTGCTTTATGTTTCCCTGACTTCTTCATCCTTAAGGATCTCTTCACTGGGAGAGTAAATGAGATTGGTAAGGAGAAGGATGAGTTGTTTTTGTCGAAGGGACGGAAAAAACAACAAATGGCAGGAAGAAAGTCTTTTATAGCAACAAAAGGATGTGAAGATGGTGGTGTTTGGCGTAAGAGATTGAGGCATGTGCCTATGAATGTTATTAGGAAAATAGGCATGCTCATGAACAATAATGCAAATTTGACACTAGAAAACTGCGATGTATGTCTATTAGTAAGATAAATAAGACTTCTTTTTAAAGTTAGCAACAATAAAAGCATTAGATGTTTTAATTTGATTCATTTAGATGTATGGGGACCATATAATGCTGCAACACATAATAACATGAAGTTTTTTTTTTTACATTTGTTGGTGATCATTCCAGTGGACTTGGGTTTTCCTATTGCATCTTAAATCTGATGTTTCCATTATAATGAAGCAGATTCTTGTGATGGTTAGAACACAGTTTGGTGTGCAGGTTAAGCTCTTCAGATCAGATAATGGAGGAGAATTCTGTAACTCTCAATGTAATGAGTTGTTTAAGAATCATGGCATAGTTCATCAATGTTCTTGTCCACACACCCCTCAACAAAATGGTGTGGTGGAAAGAAAACATGGAAACATCTTAGAAACTGCTAGAGCAATCATATTTCAAGGTCATTTGCCAATCAGATTTTGGGGAGAGTTTATACTAGTTGTTGTACATATCATAAATAGGGTACGATTACTGTCAATATTAAATAATAGTTCTGCTTTTGAAATAATGTTTGGAGAGCCACCTAATATATCCTAAATGAGAGTTATAGGATGTTTATGTCATGTTACTATAACACACAAAAATGAAAAATTTGGTCCAAGAGCAACCAGGTCAGTGTTGGTAGGATATAGAGATACATAGAAGGGGTACAAGCATATGATCTAAAGTGCCATATTTTTTTCATTAGCAGAGATGTCATATTTTCTGAGAACAACTTTCCTTTTAACTCAAAAAGTGTTGAAGGTCACAGAAAATAGAAAGATGAATGTTGATCCTATAGTACCCAATACAGAGGCTAATACTTGGTCCACAGAAGATGTTCATACTCCTCAACCAGTAATAGTAGAAGATGTTGCAGTTGTCGTCCCAGATATTACCATAGAACACATAATACTTGTAGTTGCAGAAAATGTAATGACTCAGCCCACTGATAAGGATAACAGAAGATCAACAAGGTCAAGTATAGCTCCTGTATGGCAAAAAGATTTTGTAATATTATGAGAACTAAGCAAACCAATTGTCTCTATTCTATTTGTGATAGTGTTAAATATGACCATTTGTCAAGGTCATATCAGTATTGTATTGCCAGCTCCTCATTTGAAGTAGAACCAAGTATTTATCAATTGTTTGTCCGAGATGATAGATGGGTTGAAGCTATGAAGGATGAGATCAAAGCATTGGAGGACAACAGGACATAGGAATTGGTTCCACTGCCCTATGATAAGAAGACTATTGGATGCAAATGGGTATATAAGATAAAATATAAGGATGATGGACAATTTGAGAGGTTTAATTCTAGGTCGGTAGATAGGGCTACAACCAAAAGGAAGGTTTGGATTGTGAAGAAGCATTTTACCCAGTTGTCAAAATAGTCACAGTAAGGACAGTGTTATCCATTAGAGTAGTAAAAGGTTGGGATATTCAACAAATGGATTTTCATAATGCATTCTTGCAAGGAGATTTAACTGAAGAAGTCTATATGCAATTGCCACAAAGTTTCCACCAGGATAATGGAGATAGAATTCAAGTGTGTAAATTGATTAAATCACTATATGGATTGAAGAAAGCCTCTAAACAATGGAATGTTAAGTTGACTAATACCTTGTTAGCGACAGAGTTTCAACAAATTCATGTTGATTACTCTCTAATGACTAAGAAGACTCACGATGAGATAGTTGTGATACTCATATATGTGGATGATATTCTTATGACAGGACGTAGTCCACAACTGATAGAAGAGGCAAAACAAGTCTTGAAGGATAACTTCAAGATTAAAGATTTGGGGAGCTTGAGATTTTTTCTTGGGATTGAGTTTTCCATAAACACAGAAGGAATTTTTATGCACCAAAGAAAGTATGCTTTAAAATTAATTTCATATATGATATTAGGAGGCTCTAAACTTGTTGGCACACCAATTGACCAAAATCTAAAGCTTACTACTATTGAATTTGATGACTTAATAGGGAGTAATTCTAATCATTGTTAATAAATGTCAGTGAATATCAAAAGTTGTTTGGAAGATTATCATATCTCACTCTCACAATACCAGATGTATCATATACAATTCAAAATTTGAGTCAATTCATGCAGGCTCCAAAGACTTCCCATATGAATGCTGCCATCAGAATAGTGAGGTATGTCAAAAAATCACCAGGCATTAGAGTGTTGCTATCATCAACATCCATAAGATCATTGAAGGCTTATTGTGATGCAGACTGGGGATTGTGTTAACACCAGGAAGTCCATCACTAGTTACCTAGTGCAGTATGGAAATTCACCAATCTCTTGGAAGTCCAAAAAATAATCCTCTATTTCTAGAAATTCATTGAGGCAGAGTATAGGAGTCTTGCCTCAACTATTGCAGAAATCACCTAGATCATTGGCTTGTTTGAGACTCTAGACATGACCTTGAGCCTACATGTTCCTATTCGTTGTGATAGCAAAGCAACCATTCAAATTGTTGCCGATGTAGTGTTCCATGAAAGGACAAAACACATTGACATTGACTGTCAGTTTATTAGGGAAAAGGCTTTGCAAGGATTTGTGATCATACACTACTCATGTTTTCTGAACTCCCTGCTGATATTTTTACTGAAGGCTTAGGTAAATATCAAAATTCACATCTCATGTCCAAGCTGGAAATGAAGAACATTTTCATATCACCCAGCTTGAAGGGGGGCTATTGGAGAATACAACAAGGAAATTGCAAATAGCTGAATGTAAATGTTAAGTCATTGTTAATTAGTCCACTTGTCAAGTTAGTTAAGGATTCTGTTAGTCAGTTATGGATGGATATTTTTAGAGGATATTTTCATTTATGTAAGTCGGTTAGTAGTCAGATGTATATAAGGATTGATACATATGAGTTGTAGAGTAGTTTTTGAGTGTGCTCTTCATTGTATTTATTTCACTGTATAGTTTCTCTGTGAAACTTTAATGGAGATCCAAGCTTTTCCTTAATTCTTCTAGTTTCATATACATTCAATTATCAGTTTTAATAAAGTTCTCATGGGCAGTCTTCACACAATTCTGGTGATGAATGAGCTATTTAAGCAAAATAGAGTTAGTGGGCTGTATAGACTCCAGAATGGAATAGCTTAGAGATGGTCAGGGAGTTTTATGCTTTTTACGCAGTTACCGAACAAAATGATCTACCGCCACATACTAAGGCACTGGCTCAATCCCATTTTTTACAACTCTAGTGTGGGGTATTTGTGTCAACCTATCTGAGGCCATGGTACACCATTTTATTTATGGGCCTTCACATGCTTAGCCGATTAATACAACTAAATATGACTACGGATTAGGGTGCTGCAAAATAAAGCTGCATGCGTGACCTGAGAAGAGAGAGACTTTGTTGCATTGGATAGCAGGGCACATTGTTGATGAGGGGGTGAGCACTGAGTGGGTCCATGACATGACTTTGCCTAAAGATGACTCTTAGTTTTGCAGCTAAGTTTTGGTGGTCTATTATTCGAGCCAGATTTGTCCCCCATGATGATAGATAACATAGTGACTTCGGATAGTGTGGTGATTCTTACTTCTTTGATGGAAGGGCATGAGATAGATAATTCTTAGAGTTTGAGAGCCAAGATTCACCTTGGGAGAAAACCATGCTACCATTTTTGGTTTGAATTTTTTCCTATGTAGATAGGCTAAAGTTCCAATGTGGGGATGTGACCAATTCATTGAGGTGACCAAGACGATTGATGTTGGTGCTATACGGGATGATGCAAAACTCGCGGTTCCACGAAGAGGTATACAATTTGACTTGTCGCGTATGGGTGAGCACCTTGTTTCTGAGCAACCCAGAGAGGGAAATATTTCAGCTCCACCTACAGAGCTTGATATGGCAGCCCCACCATCTTCTTCATCAGTCCCATCTGTGAGCACAACACATGCTCCTACTCCTACAAGTTATGTTTTGATACTGCTAACCAGAGTCCAAAAGTTAGAGATTCGGATAGTCGGGTTGAAGTCAAAGACAAGACAAGTTCTACTATGAAGCAAAAGTCTAAGAGAGACACTTTTGCAGCATATTTATCCTTGGGTGAAAGACTGTTGAGGAATCTGAGAAGAAGGTAGAACAAGTTGTGGAGGTGAAGATACAAGTAGTTAATCAGAGGAAATATTTTTTTGAGCTACAAAAGTTCGATAGGATGATGGTAGGGATGTGGTGTTAAATGCACTATTCAGTGATGATGAGCCTTCCCTTAACCCTCATCATGTGGCTTGAAAGTGCGCACAGGCTTCGGAGCATACTACTGATGTGGAGAAGGAGCTGAGACCTAGGAAAAAGACATGCAACAGTTTGAGGAATTGCAAAAGCAATCGCGACTTGATGGAGAAGATGTGAAAGCTTAGAGAGAGGGAGATGATTGCTAGAGCATCTGGTTCGAGGATCACTATTAATGGTTCTCCTTCAGTTATATTTTAGGACATCAATGAGTTCTTCACACATGGTGATCCAGCGGGTTCGGGGTAACCAGATCCACCAACCTTTGATTGATCTTTGGCGCTTATGCACCACAAGTTTTTCTCACCCTTTGTGTTACATTATTATGTGCATGGATGGAATTACACTACTTTTCATTTGGGTTGAGGTGAACGATTGTGATTGAGAGGGTGAAATTTGAATAACTCAACTCACAATCCTTCCTTGGGTTTTTCTTGCCTTTACTCTTTTTCCCCAAGGAACTGTTTAATTTTTGTTGAACTGACATATCTAGGATAGTATAAGTGTAAAATTATCTAGAATGAAAAGTATGATGACAACTCCAAAAATGTGTTATGTGCTCTGTTTGTGTAATTGATAAGCTAAATATATTGATGATTTGATATTCAATCAAGGTGCCATGTGTGTGAGGATGTTTCAATAGTCATATTGTGCATACCAATCAAACTTTATTCGGTCCCTGAAAAAATTCATTTTTTATGATTATATCAATCAAGAACTTGTACATTGGTCTTGGTAAGATGATTTACACACTAAATTTATAAAAGGGTCACATGCCATTATTGAGAATGAGTAAACTTAAGACTAAAAACAACTAACCAAAACAAATAAATTGCTCTCTTTGATCCAAATGTTTGAGCCTAAAGAAGATAATTTTCTTAACTCACCCAATTCACCTTGCGAGAATAAATTCATAAACTTTGCTTTGGACCTGGTCCTCCTTGGACATTATGTACCTTTAACTTAGGCTAAAAGCGTAAGTTGAGGGTGGCTTATCACGACCGGGGAGCACCCCCTAGAAGTAACATGGCGTACTTGACCTCTCGGTGGTCTTATACAAGCCCATAGGCATCATTCATCGCATTGTCATAGGTAAATTTAGCGGAAAATTTAAAAATTTCATAGAATATCATATGCTATAATCATCACTTCATGTATATAAAATATAAGTTATAATACATAGTTAGACTCTAAGTCTCTTTTGCCATCTTAGACTCAACATCAATAGAGTAGAGTAAAATAGGGACACGACCCTTATCAACATATAATAATAACTAAACTAATACATAATTTTTACATAACTAATTATTTATTTACCTATTTTTTGGTGTATATAAGTAATCTAAAACGTGTCAAATCCATTCCCAATCCCATGCTCACGAAATAAACCTTCCCTCCAAAACCAATTCTCTATCAAAAAAAACCTCCACTGTTGTTGAAGCTCAAGTACAACTCGTAGATTGGATTGTTCACCAATTTTTAGAGGTTTTCAACAAGACAAAGGTATGTTAATCCTGTATCTCCAAGTAACCTTTCAATTAGAGAGTTAATCTCAATGTTTCCAAAAAAGGTTTATGATCAAATCTCTTCTTCTTCAATCTAGTCATGGGTTCTTTCTAAAAAGGAAATCCTTGAATCTTAAGGATCCCTTTCTTGAGCTTGGGAAACATCTATCAAGCCCTTCACATTAGAGACATCCTTTAAGCATTCATAACCTATACTTTGTTTAAAAAGGGTGAAGAAGAATGGTGTTAGTACAAGAATGAACTAAGTATGACAACCATGCATTTAAAGAGGACATTTGATAGAAAACCATGCATCATGACTTTTTGTAAATCATTATAAACAATAAGTACAATATAGCTCATATACTATACATAGGTGATATACCGTGGTTTCACGGTATTATTAATACTTTTTCCTTAAGTGTAGTGTGTCCAAAAGCCTTTTTGTCCTAATTTTTATGTAAGTTTCTCTTTATTTGCAGGAAATCTATCTAAAAGATGAATGCAGAGGTTTTTGAGCAAGAAATACAGAAAAATACCACCTACGGAGCTTGTGACGGTCCGTAGGTGGCATCGTAGTGCAGCTGCTGAAGGAAGATGGGGAAGTCTGACCAAGTGTGGGGTTACGGAGTGCGTGACAGACCGTCGTAGCCATGACGGTCCATCCTGTTGATTCGTCATGAAGATCAGAGAAGTAGTCCCAGTATCCAAATTCAAAGAGTTCAAGTGTTTTGGAAAAGAGACCCTCGACGGACCGTTGTGCCTGTGACAATCCGTCTTACCTGCCGTCGAGGGTAATGAAGAGAGCAGCAGAAAAAATTACACAAGTATGGGACGACGGAGTCCATAACGGTCCGTCGTGACCACGATGATCTGTCACGAGGTCCGTCAATCCAGCCGCGTCTTGACAGATTTCCAGCAAATAGAGTCGTTATTTAATTAGGTTTTTATTTTTTTATAAATATTTAAAAAAACCTCGTTTTTGAGGTTAGACTCTTGATTATTTTTTAGACTCTTTGTGAGATTCTTGATTATTTTAAGATTCTTGAATATTTTAGACTCTTGTAATTGATTGTTGGTGAATTTTGTGGATTAATCAAGCGAACTTTCGGATTTTACTCTTTCTCATTGAAGTAAGTGCATGAATTCTTATATCATATATTTGAATATTGTGATTATGACTATGGGTAACTAAACTCCATAACTAGGGTTGTGGGAACCATAGGCGAATAATGAGGTAAAACCTAACTAATATAACAATTCTAGAATAGTGTCTTGCATGTAATTGATTATTCTTTCGCTTAGAAGTCTTCTTAATGGATGGCCAACGTTAGAAATCGCCTTAATGTTACTTACTGGACCAAGGAGGTAGATAATAGGAAAAGAATTATCAACATAGATTTAGTGTATACTATCTAATAGGCTAGTATTGATTGGTACAAGGTAATAACTTAGTCAACTATCGAATACGATACTTAATATGAGGTAAAGATAAGGGTTAGTATAGCAACACACGTAGCCGGACAAAGGTGTGAAGCGAAATTTTCTAGATGCCAGACCAAGGATTTAGAAATACATAACTTATCACTTTGCATGCAAGATACTAGGAAAGAATTGTTATAGTTAGAATTATCAAGTTATGAACCTGTGGGAAACACGTAACCCTAGTTACTTTTATTTATTTATTAAACTCCAACATTTGAAGCTGTTAGTTGTCTCCTCCAATTTCGCTAGTTATTTTAATTTATTTAGAAATAAAAAAAAACCCTTTTATCATTTTTGCTTTCCAAGGAAGTAATTGACTGAACAATAGTAATAATAGATTGAAGTTAAGTCTAAACTATTTTCCTCGTGGGAACGATCCCAACCTCATTAGTTGGGTTATTTACTTGACACGACCACTTTACTTCTTATTTGAGAAACAAGTTTGAGCATATCAATAAGCATAGACACTATTCATAACATCAGATAAAGCCACATACTTCATTTAAGGCACATTTATCATATTCGTAGTAGAACCTTCCTTTTATTGTACAACCTTCCTTTTATTGTAAGTCCCTTACCCCAAGTAACCCTCTAGTAATACTTGATGCAATGTATGAATAGTGTCCAATCTCACTACCCACACTCAAGCATCACCTTAAGGCAACCAAGGTGAATATTCACATAACCTTCATTAAC
Organism: Solanum corneliomulleri; assembly: GCA_027704805.1. Taxonomy (NCBI): domain Eukaryota; kingdom Viridiplantae; phylum Streptophyta; class Magnoliopsida; order Solanales; family Solanaceae; genus Solanum; species Solanum corneliomulleri. The sequence continues at coordinate 8,111,991 of JAKWIY010003054.1, read as the reverse complement.
TCAAAAATAGACATTCATGAAAACATAGCATATCATAAGACACATATTTCATACATGACTCAACATGCTTTAAATCCACATAGGAGACTCATTCCAAAACATCATACAAGTCCAAACTACCAATAGTATCATAATAGGCAATAATTAACATAATAGGCAATAATCAACAAATACATGCTTGGACTTCACTTTACTACAATATCATAAAACCTTACTCATAATGTCAATCTAAGCTTACTAGTGCAATGTACATGTAAAGTCTCATAACCTCACCCATACTTAGTAACCTCACGAATAGACTATAAGCACATCATTTACTTTATGCATCAACATTACAACCATAATCAACTACATACATAAGTAGGACCTTCATCATATGACAAGTCAGACCAACATCATGCATATTCAATGTAAGGCCTCATCATATATACAATAAGACCAACATCACACACATAGAGTGAGACTTCATCAAATAGACACCATAAGACTCATACTATGCATATTATCATATCAATTGTTCAATATCATAATGGCATGCATAAAGCACATATACATATACATATAGAACACCTTCCTAGAACTCGCTTCAAGACCCACTTGTGCAATGCATAGGTAAAGTTCCATACCCTCACATACACTAAGCAACTACCTTTAGGTTATCCTAGTTAGGTCTCATTACATTACTTCCATTGAGGGGCAACATAGTTATGGAAATAGGAGATGTATATTGAAGCCCTCTTTATGCCAATTGGTACTGTAACTTCCATCACATGAGAAAGATAAGGTGAATCTCCCTCCAAGGGAAGTCAACTCCTCATGTGGAACCCCAGGTGAATCTTCCTCCAAGGGAAGTCTACACCTATGAGAAACCACTGGTGAACAAGCCATCCTCATTAGGAAGGGCTACATTTCTCTCATTTGTCAAGTTCACTCGGTGATAAGCTAAGTTTCCTTTATTGAAAAGTCTTTACTTAATTTTACTACATAAAAATGGTTTTAGGAGATTAACTTCTCATATGCTTAGCTCATAGGTTATAGATGAGAATATTCATTTCATCAACCTAAATCATGTGAGAAAACCTTCATGTGGACATAGCATATTCAAGCATAGTCTAGTTTAGAGTACAATTGAGAATACCTTTAAGAGTCCCCCTCTTACTAGATCATCGTACATGTTTAATTATATCCATTCTGTGTGTACTTACATGAGGAGGCCTTTCACTTAAAAACATTTAGACACTACACATATGCATACTTTATCATATCATATACTTTCATGTTCATAGCTAATTCATGCATTCCTATTCATATACATAGAGTAATCACCCTAGGAACTATCCTATCAAGGTAGACATGTGCAATTCGTAGTCAAAGGCTCATACCATTGATTACACTAGTACACTTATCAAGTCATCCTAGTTAAGATACATATCATACTTCATGAACATATACTTTACATGCATAGTAGTAGAGGTTAGTACATATCAGAATTATCCTTTCTTTAGACACGATGAACATATACTACTTATAAGAATGCATGAGGTGTATGTACATTGGCAAATATGATCATGTAATAGCACTTAGAAGATTGACGAGGCAGCCACCCTCCAAGGATCACATTACACATTCATGCATAGCACACACATCACTTTATAGCATAGGAGACAAGACACCTTCAACATTGCTGTCACGACCGGAATCTAGACCCCAGACGTGACCGGCGTCGTTGACCTCTCAGAGGTCGCAAACAAGCCTACTTACGTCATTCTTACTTTACATATGTTAATTTTAGCGGAAAATTTGAAATTTTTTTATTCTTTAATCATACTTGCTAAATATTTTTAATATTTCGTAATCGTTCATCATCAACCATCTAACATTTAAGAGATAAGCAACTGAAAGAAATAATTCATTAAGTATTAATTGTATATCGGCCAAAGTAGCACCAATACAAAGTCTGAACCTAAACAGGAAAGAAACGCTAGTGGAACATACTCAACTAGCTCAACTCTAAAACTACGCTAGAATATAAAACAGTAGCATCCTCGAAGCATGAGGACCTACCAAACTCCGGATGAATGCCGATGTCCGGATAGCTGCAATCACGAACCTGTCGCTCTACCGTCCACCTGTGCCTGCACCTAAAAGTAAATGTTTGTATGGAATTAGTACACACTTGTACTAAGTATGGGTATATGCAAGCACACACCAGGGACATGCATGAGAAAGAATAGCTCTTTCCTAACAACATGATTTTTGGAAGTCAAGTCAGTGGACTTGCTAATTGAGATTGGGAAAGTTATGCCATGAGAGTGACATGCATCATTATAATTATCGTATGGAACACAACACATAACATCTTCATATAACATATAACACATAGTTTCTTTCATATTATTCATTCATATACCATGAGACCTTATTATCATAGACTTAACTTTAAGACTTTCCAAAATGAGGGTTCAACATATGAGACCTCAACTAGGGAGTCTTCTTTAGCAAACACAGAGTCTGCTTCATTCATTCAAACGTATTTCATTTCAATTCATTCATAGGCCAGTACGAACATCAGCTATACCTAGGATGTAGTTTAAGACTTTCATCGGGTTTGTTGTGCAATGATCAAGAATAACCTAATGTCATTACCTGAATCTAGCTCATCTCTTGATTATCCTATCCTAACACCTTCGGTATCATTCATTTCTTATTATGATTCATTTGAGGCTGACCTCATTCATTCATTGGGAACTTTAACTTTAACCGACATAGATCATGTGAGCATCATGAAATCCAGTGTCTCCCCCACACCGAAAAGAGGTGGAATCACCGGCCAAAGCGATTCAATAACATGCTAGCGTATATGGGAGTTTAACCCCGCCAGATCCCTATAGTGGCAATATAGGTTCAAAGACTAGGAGATGTATGGAGACCCATACCCGGCAAGCCGGACAGTCTCATCTCATGAGAGTTATGTGAACCTCCGCCCTTCCCGAAAGAAGGCATCACCGCTCATAGCTAGCCTATCGGTGCTCAGTATAAAGTTCCATTACATTCATCTCATACATCATGGAAGCTGGCTTCTAGTATAAGGACATCATAGCTCAATAGATGATTTCTCATCTCATCATTAGTATTAAGTGTTTTAAACTCAATATTTTTCATTAGAATGTTCATAGAGACTGGTCTCTTCATTATCTTACACTCTCATTGGTGAGTACGTATTGATAACATTTACTTAGGCTCATTTGAGATTGCTCTCATCATATACATTAGCCTCACATCATGATTGTCACCACATTCTTCATTTCATTACGTATATCTTAGGTTCACTTATTTTTGAACGTATGTTAAACTTATGTGTCTATACATACAAGCCATGGGGCTTCATTCGTAGTTCGTTAAGTGATTATTATTTTCCTAAGATTATGTATTACAAGACTTATGTATCTTGTATATATGCCAAAAATCTTGATTTTTGATCAAAGTAGATGACATTATTCTTGAATATTTTACTCACGTATGACTTATGTATCAATACGGAGGTTTAGGCACGGGAACCTAATTCTTGAATCACTTGGATATCATTTATAATTTTTTTCATTGACTTTATTTCTAATATTCATAACATTAGAACTCTAAATTAAATCTCAACATCTTCATGAAATGATTCATTTTCTATTATAATTAAAATTCCAACTTAAATCTCAACATTTACATGAAAGAAATAAATTTTCTATTTTAAATAGAATTCTAAATTAAATTCCAACATTTATATGAAAGAATTAATATTCTATTTTATTTAGAATTCTAATTTAAATCACAATATTCACATGAAGGGATAAATTTTCTATTTTAATTTTACTATTAATTAACCGAAAGGTTGGGGGTTCGAGCCCCAACAACCCCTTTGATTTTTTTGAATTAAGTTTGCTACAATAGAGAGGTTGTGGGTTCGAACCCCCACAGCCCCCTTATTTTCTTTTAATTTTCGCTGAAGAGAGGAGGCTGTGAGGTGGTGGGTTCGAACCCCCACAACCTCACCTTTATATCCTTAATTTTGTTGCCCTCCCTTCGGCGCTGAGGTCGTGGGTTCGATCCCCACGCCTCACATCTTCTTTTTCTTTTTTTTCTTTTTTTTTTTTTTTCGCGAACTGGGGGTCATGGGTTCGATTCCCGCCCCAGCCCCCTTTTTTCTTCCCTTTTTCGCGAACTGGGGGTCGGGGGTTCGATTCCCGCCCCCAACATCTTTTTTTTTCTTTTCTTCCTCTTCCAGCACCCGATTTCGAATCCCCCCAGCCCCCGTTTTTTTTTTCTTTTTCTGCGAGTCACTGCTGCCTCACGGGTGAGGTCCCAGGTTCGAATCCTGGTGGCCTCATTCCTTTAAAAATTAATAAATTTCCAGATTTCCTTCATTAAACTTTAGTCTAAATTAAAGTTGCATTGTTGCTGGAATTTTTGGTCATTTTTCAATTCGTTTTTATCAATATTTTCACTTGAATTTCCTAAGAAAATTCGTAGACTATTTTAACACATTTTAAGTGCATCTTTCATGGGTTTGTTTGGCTAAAGATTGTTAATCAATTACTATATACTTCATCATAATGAACATCATATTGTACACCCATTATACACATAAAATACACAATAAATACAATCATATTACATTAAACTTTTGGAGCATTACATAGAGAACCTCATTCACCGTAACATACTTACACAAAATTTCAAGAAAAACATGGTTGCCATTCATACGATTCCAAGTACACAAACATAATCATATTCATCGCGAAAACATAATATACACCTAAATCTACCAGCAATCATACCCAACCTAAAATTCATTGGGAGCTAGTGACAAGGTCATACAAAAGGGAACAACCCTAGTTTTCGGAATGAATATCTTGAACCTTAAGGGGTCTCTTGGGAAAGGGACCAAGAGAGAAGAAACCCATACCTTAATCGATGTTCAAACTTTGATATTACTGCCCGAAAAACTCCTCCAAACCACTCCAAATTCACTTCAACGTACACCTCACTCGACGAACCTCTCTTAGCCTTGACGTTTTGATTACTTTTTCTTTTACTTAAAAAAATTCTTGTGAGTTCTTCAAGCGTGAAGAACTGTTGATATTTGGCAGAAATAATGTGAGGAAGATGGAGAACGTGAGAGAGAGAGAGTTAAGAAGCGTGAAAAAGAGAGAACTATTAGGATTATGAGACTAATTAAAGAATTAGTCAAATAACATTTGAAATAAATAAATAAATACAAATCTGTTTTTGATTTATTTATTTATTTATTTATTCATTTAAAACGTGAAAGGACCATTATGCCCTTAAATACCTATTTATTCTTATTTATATAATTAATATATATATATATATATATATTTTTTGGATCGTTACAATTGCATCCAAGACTTCTAACATTAGCTAATATCACACATTCATATATGGGTAAATAGGTAGGGTAATTCACTATGGAACTTCATCATTAGCAGCACATAGACCAAAACTAACCCCAACAACTTCATTCAAATGTTGAAGACACCATTAGCACCTAGCACATGATACTAGATTAAGAGACTAGACATAGTACTTCACATTGTGTGATCATCACAACCACACTTCATAATTCGTAACTTGACTTGAAGGCCATGACCAACACATAGAGAATGAAAATAAAGTAAACACCGCCATCATAAGTGGACCATACCACACAATGTCATACAAGGCCGATTCAACTATCATTCTATAGAAAAGTAAAGGAATAGGGAAATCTTACCAATTCTCAAAGATTTGATCACCATTGATCAATTACCAATAATTCAACATCAGTTCATAAAGAAAAAAGTAGCTATAATCAATTAAACATAACCGAAACATGCTACAATCAACTTAACTTCAAAATCATAATAGACACATCATAGGCTAAATTGAGAAATTGGGAGGTTCATGGTTTCATCATGAAATTGGATTGAAAATCATCCTTAAAACAATATATAATCAAAAATTCATCATAATCATACTTTTGAAATCATCCCCCATTGACGGGGCGTAGACTGAGGTACGGGGCGTCGTTCTTGGGCGTAGATTGAAACTGCCAACGCAGTGTCTATGCAGCTTTTAGTTCCTCCTCAAGGACCCCTTGGATGGTCCTTGGGGAATCTTGACTAGACTTTCAAACGTAAATACGATCATATACAAGTTAAGGACCTTCCATATCAATTTGATCATCAAACAACACTTAAAACATACTAAGACACACTAGAACACACTAGCACGTCTCAAGGTTAACTTTCGAACTTCATCAGACGTTCTTGGACGTTTGACCCACAAATCACTTTAAATCAAGTAGGCATACTGTAAAACACTTAATAACTTATTATTAACCTTTTAAGGCACATATGAGGCTCTATACATATAAGCTCATTTTGAGAGATCTTACATGGCTACTTTAGAGTTGTTCACCTTCATTTTGGCACTGGTTTCTCCTGCGACATCGTGTTCATCAACCCATGATAAAATCTTAAGTTGAGGGTGAATGTTATGAAGGATAACAAGAAAATAAAGTATGATTTCAAAGAAGGTGAAAGGTTCCATAGTCAGTGAACCTGATCTTTGTGAAAATATTTCAAGTCAAGGTTCTAAGAAAGGGTTTAAAAACGGTTACAGGGTCAATAGTTAGTGAACCCATCCTTGAACCCGAGCCTTAAAAGTATTCTAAAGCAAGGGTATAAGGAAGGGTTCAAGGTTGTATAAGGGTCCATGATTAGTGAATCCATCATCGAACCCCAGCATTGTGAACGATACTCAATGAACCATCCTTGAACCCTAAACTTGTAAAAATTATCTTAAGAAAATGATTCATGAATAGGTTCACAGACAGTAAACGGTCAACAGATGGTAGGCCCATATGTGGATATTGACTTAGGAAATACTAGACGCCTTTTTGGTTAAATATATCCTTCACATATGGTGAAGCGATTGATGGTCTGTGAAAGGCTTACAGAAGTGTTTCAACAGTTTCTAAGATAGGGCTATTTGGGTCTTCTTTTATGCATTTAATACCTAAAATATGTCGTTTAAATCCTAATTCTAATCCCTATATAAGATTTATAAGTTCTAAAATTAACCATTGTAAATTCATTCTCCTAATTCCCAAATTCCAACCAAATTCATCCTGCTTAATTCTCTCTCAAGCTAAGAAAGAAAAAGCTAGCGTTTCAATTCACCATTTTGGGGGGCTTTGATTATCAAGGTATGTAGGATTTCACCATTGGATTCATTCATCCAATAGATCCCAAAGGATTTCTAAGTTTCCAATTCAATTTCTCCTAAATTGCTTAGGTTCATGTGATCTTCACGATTCTTAATTGATGTCAATTTAATTGTTCAATTTCAATATTCCTATGCATGTGTATACTAAACTACATGATTTCATATTGATTTCTACAAGACTCATGCATTATTTTTAATTTTAACTATGAATTTATGAAGATATGAGTTTATGAATAAAACTATGGATTTGTGAATGATGATATATGAAAGTTTATGCATGAGTTATGAAAATATGTTTTATGATCTAAATTTTGCTTTCAATATAAGCATCAATCAAATAGTGAAATGATTTCTCACATTGGGAATCGGGAGTGGTGATCAAAGGTTTTCTCACACATAGTTTAAGGAGCTACTCTATAATGATTTAATATTGGATTAGTAACTAAATTGTGCTTTTACATGTATGATGATTATGTTAATGAAATTGAATAGTTTGTTGATATTTAACTTAACATCGATAAAAATTTGAGGTGAAAGTTCAACTAGGGTAGTGTCTAGTAGCAATCTCTACTTCTAAACTACGTGCCCCCTTAGGATTGTCTTAAATGACCCATCGAAATCCTATTCTATGTATGCTCAGGAACAAGGCTATCAAATGGCCGAGTGCAAAATCCATTGAGGTTCCAAAATTGTATATTATTATGATGCCCTCGATTAATAATCATTCTACGGACTACTTTTACGATGTCAGTCACATGAAGAAGCTCAGCAAGCCTTGCAAGAAGTACATTCTTTACTAATAGCTGCATAGTTTAAGTTGTTTGCTGGTGGATCCATAAATAGCATATGATATGATACAGTGGCCTACCTTTGCAAGTATACTCTTCCTTCTCAACGTGGGAGTTACATCGGGTTCCATGTGAAAGCTCACTTAAACTATTATTGTTTAAAATTATTGTCTCACAAAATAAATTATGTTGCTTTCAATGGTTTTAATAGAGTTTTTCTTGTGATTTTAAGATTAACCATGTTCATGTCTTATGATTTTTCTTTAAAGGTTTTACTTGTTTATCTTGGTTATGAATATCATTATTTCCTATACGTCCCTTTATGATCATGTTTCATGTTTATGCATATCACTCATACTAAATACATTCAACGTACTAATGCATATTTGTGTCTATATTGTCTTATAATGTAGGGTATGACGTTTCTTCTCCTCCCTCTTGTGGCTATATTCAGATTTGTTATATTTGAAAATTTGGTGAGTCCTCCTGAGGACCATGTCACCTTTAATTACTTTTCTTATGTTTCTAGTTTCTGACATTGTACATGTTTTATAGGTCACGACCCAACCACTTCTTTTGATGTATTAGATGGGCTTGTCTAGAGACTATGTTCGACTTTCACTTTTATGTCAAGCTATTACAATATGAGACTTTCTACTTTTTTATATTATATTGTGTTGGATGTATTTCAGAAAACTTTTTAGGTTCTATTGGGGTTTTATACGACATGTCAAGTATGGGGTATACTTTTGGTCATGAAATACTCTATTTGGTGCTTGATACTAATCCCAAAATAATCAATATCAATATTCTTGAAGAACTTTCTTTACTCGAATTTCACTTAGCTTTACTGAAGTACTATTTAAAAAATCAAGTATACTCTTTCTGTTTCATAACCGTCAAATATTACATATGAAATGATTTTATTCTTTCTATAATAGCTCCTTTCAAAACATGTATTTAAAGTCTATACTTCTGGACTCACCTTTCCAGTCAAAAATCAACGTATCAGAAATTTCATATAAAAATCTCTACGAGCATGACCTTTATAAACAATTGGGTTCATGTGTAAGAAATTTCAACATCGAGTTTCAGAATTAAATATGCATAATAGAATTCAAAATCTCAACGGTTAGGGAATTGAAACTTAGAATAAGAACACAATTGAATTTAGATTTCAAAAGACTATGGAAAAAACTCTGAACATAACATTCTAGCACCTAAAAACAATTTAAGAATCACATGATATGAACTTAAATGCAAATGAAAAATGATTTGGGCCTTATCTTCAAAATATTCAAGGTATTACACTTATGTAATTATTTATTTTGTTGCGTCATTTATATTTTGACTATTAATATAAATTCACACATTATATTCCTATATATACCTTTTTTTCAATTGCCCTTTCATTATTTATGTTCTCTTATTATTGAATATTAGTATACATACCCAAGCGGTTAATTGATAAACACTTTCGTAAATATTAATGTATTGACAGTTTTAAAAGTATATTTATCAAAAAATGATATTGTAATATTTATGTGGGTGAATATTCATGTAACATCTCGCAATTCGAGATAGCCGGGAAGAAACTAAGACCTAAAACAGAAATTTTAGGAGGTAACAAAAAAATTGGAAATTTGTTTAAGTTAGGAAAAGTTGAGTTTTGACCAACTTCAAACGGCCATAACTTCTAGCTCAGGATGAGTTAGATATACTTCTAGATATGGTTGAAAATATCTTGGGATAATCTTTCCAACACCGCCAACTTTGCGTGATTCTGAGTTCATATGAATGAGTTATGACCTCGGAAGTTGGGTTGTTGAAATAAGAAAAGTCTGAAAACCAGATTTTAGAAGGATAGTTTGGTCTTTTCTTACCCAACATAATTAATTTATTTTTAGGAGTTCAATTGGGGTAAATTCAAATTTTAATCAGTTTAGAATAGTGAATTTCACGCTAGAGCTCGGAGAGAAAAGAAAAGAGGAGAAAAGGAAAGAAAGTTCAAAATTCGTTAAAAACGTTCAAGCATCGCTTGTGGATTTCGTCATGGTGTGATCCCTATGAGGTATGTGAGCTTCCATAGTGTTGTCTTTGTTCACCCACGCGCCAAACATTTTATTTTCAACGTAATTTTGTTCTTGAAATTTTAGGATTTAAGTTCTTGATGAGTTCTTGAAAAGTGTTCTTGAAGTTTACTTATTGATTAAGTTTTGATGTTAAGATTCTACTTGGGTCAACTTTAGATGACCATATCTCTTAGAATAAGGAGTTATGTGAGTCATAACCTATCCGATTGAAGGTAATTGAATTTACTTTCCAACGCCATAATTTTGTGTCAATTCAATTTTTAAGAAAAAAGTTATGACTATTTTAGTAACCTATACAGTGTTGTTACGAATTAGCCAATGGAAAAACACTAAAAAGGGTTGCTTTTGTTTTTTACCTCCAAGAGAAGCCTAAACGAATTTCTTGACTAATAAAAGGTTCAAATGACCAGTTTTTCATCTTTACTAATGAAAATCATAATTCTTGGCCATAGAGATTTCAAGAAACTAATTCAAGAATCTCAAGAAAGGTTTTCTTGATCATCTACCTTCAAGCGAGAGTTTCAAGGTTTCTATTCAAGTTTTTATCCAAGATTCCTCAAGGACCTTGTTCTTTCTATATAAATTTATTCCTAAATATTTTGATATCTTTCCTATCACAAATCATGATCCTTGAATCCATAATTATATTTAAGGAAAGTCAATAGTCAAGTCAAGAAGTTAAAAAGTCAAGTCAAGGAGTCAAGAGTTAGGTCAAGATAAGTTCTTCAAGTTTTTTCAAAAGTCTTTCACATGAAAAGTTTTCTAACAGATGAAAATTAAAAGAATTGGCAAATTTAAAATAATGGGATAAGTGCATATAATTATATAGTAAAGGGCTTGACATATTTATGAGCTTCACATTAATGTTTCACATTTAATTTTAGGAAATTGAAACAAAACCAAAATATTGAATAGAGGACAATTTTAAAAAGATGAAAAAACTAGCAATTCCAAGACATTGAATATAATATGTTGTAATTCTGTGATAATTAAAATATTACTCCTATTTAATTAGAGTAGATATTTTATTTTTATTACATAACGATGCAATAATTGTTTGACAATTTAAATATTACTACTAATTAGGTTAGATATATTTATTTGTTAAATATTTTAATTATTTGTATTTTGAAGAATTTAAAACATACATACATACATGTTAAAACTACAACTTGTGATTTTTATGTGTAAAATGAAGATGATATTTTTAATCTTACCATTGTTGACTGTCTTTTTGATTTTTTTAAATTGAAAAATGGCATTTTGCGAGTGATCAATTTATTAAGATGACAATTATTTATCCTCAAATAATTCAAGTGAAAAAATAGCAACCATGATAACAACAAAATTATTCTTCTCATAGCTAGTTAGAAGGACATAAAAAATAATTTTATCCCGTAATTATCTACTCCGACCCAATTACCTAACAATTCTAGGCTATATTTGGAAAGAAACTTTTTATATAGTTTTAATCCAAACACAAAATGGGTGTGAAATAATGAACCACTGCGCTACTAATCCCTGTATTATGAATCCCTCCATAACTAATCCTTGCTTTATTAATTTTTGTACGAGACGACCCCTAACACTCTAAATAGAAGTTATAATCAGTTGTAAATTTAAAATCTCAACTGATTAAGATAATGGCAAAACTCAAAACCGGTAAAAAAATATTTTTAGATTTTAAATATATTTAAAAACAACAAAAATTGATGTTTTAAATTTATTTAAAATTAGTTTTGTTTAAAAATAATATATTTATTTTGTTCAATATGTGTTTCAAGTACGTGAAGAAATAACGTTACTTAAGGTGTAGTTGGTTTATCTTATTTTGAATCTTATTATTTTAAATGCCTTTTTTTCATCTCTCTTCCTTGTCCTTTATTGAACATGAAAATTTAATTTAATATTTAATTTTCCAATATTCAATATTACACTTTAAAATGTGTGTTAATAATTTGAGTTTATCTAATTAGAAGTTAATTTTAAATATAAGAAATATACAGGTATAGATATAATTTAGATATAGATTATTTCTATCATTGTTGTTGTTGTTGTTGATTATACCTTATTTATCGACACTAAATCACGGATCTCCCCCAAATCAGGGATATCCCATTATGGCTAATGGTCATTAGCTTGAAATCAGTAGATAATTAGGACTCTATTACTTGTATAAATATCTTGTAAATCCTACACTTTTATAATCGTATAAGCAGATTACAATTCTTTTATGTCTAATTGTTTTGGATCTCTATCGTTATTCAACTTGGTATCAAGAGCCTTTTTTTTTTCTTCAGATCCTCACGACTCAGTTTTTTTTTCATTTCTCTAGATGGATTCACGAGATACCTTGTCAACAAAATTTGATGGGCGTAACTATTCGATTTGGAAGTTCCATTTCAAAGCCTTCATTAGAGGCAAAGATCTCCTTGGTATTCTGGGTGGCTTCAAAGGTTGTCCCTACTGAAGACAAAGAAAAAGAGGTTTGAGAGGCTGACAATGGCAAAATTATCACCTGGCTTGTCAATTCTATCTCCGTCGATGTAGCCATGGAACTGACATTTTTTGTGGAAGCATCAGAAATGTGGAGTCATCTACATACCCTCGGTAACCAACAAAATTTGGCTCGAGAATTTGAATTGTAAAGACTACTTGCAGAATCTATACAAGGTGAGAAAAAAATGTTCGTTGTTTCTATTCTGTATTACTCACATTATGGGCAGAACAAGATCAAGTTTTTGCCACCTCTATCCCTATGGCTGGATTGAAGGATTTCATGACTACGATGAAGAGGACAAGGACAGTCCAATTTCTAATGAAACTCAGGCCCGAGTTCGAGCATCTGCGTGCTAGTATTCTTAACAGGGAAAAACTACCACCTTTGAAGGTGGTAGTTTCTAAAGTTCTTTGAGAAGAAACTCGGTTGAGTTCTCAAGCTTCCATGGAGAATTCCCTCACCATGGACACTGCCTTGGCTGCATACAAAAGTTCTTCTTCCTCGGGCAACTCTAACAAACCAGTTCAATGCTATCATTGCAAGGAAACAGGCCACATTATTTTCCATTGCAAGAAGCAAAATTATTGCAACTATTGTAAGAAAGATAGTTATATTATTCTGGAATACGTAAGAAATCTGGTCCAGGTAAACGCTCAACTCCTCATAAAGCCTTCCAAACAATGACAAGGGATGCTGGAACACGAGAAACACCAAGCACAAAAGTGCTTGATCACAATGATATCTACAAAATGATACAAGAATCTTTGGTGGCTGCTCTTCCTAATGCGATCTCTTCAGCTCTGACTGCCACGTATCCTGGTAAGACTAAACTTTTAGACTCAACGGTATGGCATATTGATTCTGCTGCATCTGATCATATGATAGAACATCAAAAACTTTTTTCTAATTTATCTAGACCACTTTCTAGACATGAAACTGTTACAGCAAATGGCCAGATTTTAACTGCATCAGCTATTGGCTCCATTAAACCATTTTCAGAAGTTCTTTGTGTACCAAAGCTTACTGCAAATCTGTTATCTATTGGGAAACTTGTAGAACAAAATTTTTTGGTTATTTTTTCTCCTAATAGCTGTGTTATTTAGAACATATGGACAGGGGAAACGATGGCCAAGGGACGTAAGGTTGGCAGGTTATTTCTTCTTCAATCTCAGGATACCAAACTTCATCAGTGTTTTCTTTCAGCTTCAAATAAAGATATCCAATTTTCAAATAAAATGTGAAACTTGTGGCATCTCTGTTTAGGCCATCCACACGCTTCTCGATTATATTTCATGTTTAAATCTGGTAATTTTTTGGGCAAACATTCACTGATTTTCCCTCTAAATTACCTTGTGAAAGTTGTGCAAAATCAAAGAGTCATAAACTTCCTTTTCAATTAAGCAATACTAATTACTATGCTACTTTTGATTTAATTCATAACGATGTTTGGGGGACCTTCTCCAATTATATCTCGTTTAAGATACAAGTATTTCATTCTATTCATTGACCAAGTATCTCGCTATACATGGATTTTCTTCTTGAAACACAAATCAAAGGTACCAAATATTGTAAAAAAGTTTTATAACCTTATAGAAACCCAATTTGAGAAAAAGATCAAGATTTTTCGTTCAGATTCAGGAAGGGAATATGTAAATAGGGATAATGCCCAACTACCCCCTCAACCTATGCCCAAAATCCCAGAGACACACTTATACTATACTAAGGTCCTATTAACCGCCTGAACTTATTTTATAAGTAGTTTTCTACCCCTTTTCAGCCTACGTGACACTAGTTTGAAAAAAAAGTCAACTATCATTGGACCCACAAGATAGTGCCACGTAGGCCGAAAAGGGGCAGAAAATTATTTAAAAAATAAGTTCAGGGGGTAATAGGACCTTAGTATAGTATAAGTGTGTCTCTGAGATTTCGAGCATAGGTTGAGGGGGTACTTGTTCATTATCCATATGTAAATACAAACCTAACTATCTTTTTTCAGGAAAAAAGCATAATTCATCAGCATTCTTGTCCGTATACACCGGAACAAAATGGTGTGGTGGAACGTAAGAATAGACATGTTGTTGAAACTGCCTTATCCCTTCTTAATACTTCAAATGTTCCAAAAATATTTTGGGTTGAAGCAATCCAAACATCTATTTATCTCATAAATAGACAATCATCCTCGATAATGAAACAAAATTTTCCTTATTTTATTATTTTCAAAAAATTGTCGGACTATTCACATCTTAAAGTATTTGGTTGTGTGTGCTTTGTTCTTCTTCTGGATCATGAACATCATAAATTACCTTCCAAAGTCGTTAAATGTGTTTTCTTAGATTACAATGATATTCAAAAGGGGTATTTGTGTTATGATTCAACACGTCGTTCTTAAGAATCTCACGACATGTTATCTTCTTTCAGAATTCTTTTATTTATACTAACAAAGACTCACAAATCTCTACTGTCTTTCCTGAATAAATTTTCTTCTCATGATATTGCTTGCCATAACCACCTTCGTGCAGGTACTTCGTTGACCATGCCCTCTACCACATCAGGTACTACTCATGACTTCAATCCTTTTTTTTGGTAATGATACAACTTCGGCTAATACTAATTCTTTACCTTACCCACATACAACCAATCACCTTCTCCCACTCGTCAAAATAACATTGATCCCATTAGACGATCATCTCGGCATGCTCCCCCTCCAGAACGATATGGATACTCAACAGGTAAATATGGTCGATCTTATGCCTTACTAACAACCTTGAATTCTATAGTCGTACCAAACTCTTACATGCAGGCTAGTGGTCAGAAATGTTTGGAGGATGCAATGCATGAAGTTAGTTGCCCTTGAGGAGAATGATACATAGGATATGGTGGATAGACCAACAAATGCAACAATTATTGGAAGTAGATGGGTGTACTCAATCAAGATGAAAGATGATGGTTCCATAGATCGATCCAAAGCAAGATTAGTAGCTCAAGGATACAAGGAGGAATATGGAATCGACTCTGATGAAACATTTTCTCCAGTAGCTAAGATAACGATCGTACGTATATTGCTTGCCTTAGAATCAATTAAAGGTTGGAAGTTACATCAACTGGACGTCAAGAATGCCTTCTTGCATGGAAACTTGCAAGAAGTGGTCTACATGAATCCACCACCAAGTTATAAATATACTAAACTAAATTAGGTGTGTCATCTTAAAAAATCTCTCTATGGATTAAAGCAAGCTCCTCGCTCTTGGTTTGAAAAGTTCCGACTAGCTCAGGTATTACTATTCTCCTTCTTTATGTGG
The DNA here is from genome assembly GCA_027704805.1 of Solanum corneliomulleri. NCBI lineage: Eukaryota > Viridiplantae > Streptophyta > Magnoliopsida > Solanales > Solanaceae > Solanum > Solanum corneliomulleri. Next base: position 8,096,033 of record JAKWIY010003054.1, on the reverse strand, counting down.
ATGACATGATTATCACAAGAAACGACGAAGTTGGAATCTCTCATTTGAAAGATTTGTTACACTCCTCGTTCAAAATGAAGGACTTGGGAAAGCTAACATATTTTTTGGGTTTGCAGGTAAGTTATGAAAAGGAAGGCATACGATTAAGTCAACAAAAGTATGCAGAAGATCTAGTTCAGTTAGCCAATCTTATTGATCATAAGAAGGTCCATACTCTAGTGGAAGCGAATACGAAATACAAAAAGGAGGAAGGAGAGATTTTTAGAGATCAGACCTTGTATAGATTTCTAGTTGGATCACTTATATAGTTTTTACTATGAGTCGTCCTGACATCTTTTATGCAGTACAGGTGTTAAGCCAATTTATTACCGAGCCTTACAAGATGCACTACACTGCTTTGCTCAGGTTTATTAGAGACATAAAATGTACTGTGAATCGGAGTCTCTTATTCCCATCATCTTCATAGTTGGACATGGTGGGATACGCTGACGCAGATTGGGCAGTATGCCCTGATTCAAGACGATCCACTACAAGCTGGTGCATGATGCTTGGCTCGTGCATGATTTCTTGGAGGTGCAAGAAACAATCTCAATTATCAAAGTCAACCACAGAGGCAGAATATAGAAGTATGTCTGCTGCATGCTCTAAAATCATTTGGTTGCGAAGGTTGCTATCAGAACTTGGCATCGAAATGAAAGGATCAATCACATTATACGGAGACAACACTAGTGCAATAAGAATCCCAACAAACCCCGTTCATCATGAAAACACCAAGCACATTGATGTAGATTGTCACTACCTTAGAGAATTGGTTGAAGATCAAAGTATTAGCCTGAAGTATATATCCTCTAATGATCAACTAGCTGACTTATTTACAAAGGCTATGTGAAGAAGTAGACACAATTATTTGGTGTCCAAACTCATGTTTTGTGATACACAACATTAGTGTGATGGGGGGGTGTGTTGATTATACCTTATTTATCGATACCAAATCAGGGATCTCCTATTATGGCTAATGGTCATTAGCTTGAAATCAGTAGATAATTAGGACGCTATTACTTGTATAAATATCTTATAAATCCTACACTTTTATAATCGAATTAGCATATCACAATTCTTTTATCTCTAATTGTTTTAGATCTCTATCGTTATTCAAACTGCTATTTTTTCTTTCTTTAAATTATTATTATTATTATTATTATTATTATTATTATTATTATTATTATTATTATAATAATAATAATAATAATAATAATAATAATAATAATAATAATAATAATAATAATTTAATAATTATCCTTTATTTTTAAATTGTAAATTCAAAAACAGAAACTTTGAATTCAAAATTCGAATTTTAAGTATATTTAAAAACGGCAAAATTGATGTTTTAAATATATCCAAAACTGATTTTGTTTAATAACAATATATTTATTTGTTCAATTAATGACCCACAAAATAGAGTCGTCCTTATCAAACTTTTTCGATTTTTCTTTTTTAATTAATTTACATTCAAATTGAAAAAACAAACCAAATTTTAATTTAGGAAAAGAAAAACACAGAATGATTTAGTTGGTTGCTTCTTTTATTCTTCTTTTTTTTAAAATTTTTTTTTATAAAATTAAATTTGTTTTTTGAATTTTTATGATGCTGACACGTGTTACTTTTTTTCTTCGCATATATATATATATATATATTGAAGTCTCTCAAATGATCAAATTTTTTCCACAAAATTAATTATTGCGTGTTTATACAAAAAATCAAATTGGGTCTTCCTTAAATTTGAAACACTGCAATATGACAATATTATTTCAATATCAATTTATCAAATTAAATGTAATAATATTATTATAATAAACTTATATCTAATCAAACTAAAATATTTAAATTGAGAGGAAAATAAAATAAGCATATGAGGAAAAATCTGTAAATGATATGATGTTCGAAAATTCAACGGTAAGAGACAACATATCCGTTTCTTAGGGACCAAAGAATGAATGGGTGTTACAATAATTGCGCAGAAAGTGGACGTACACATCAAAATATTTGACTTCTTACAACACATGTCATGTCATCTAATTTCTTTTTTCCAAATTGATGTGATTGCCAAAATGTGGATAACAATAAATAGAAATAATTTAGATATAAATATTGAAGTAGAAGGGCTAACACATTAAAATGTCGATATAAATTTTAAACATAAGTATTATTTAATGTATTCTAAAGTAATTTACATAACAATTATTTGAAGGCATAATAATTAATTTTGATTCAATATATTTTAAAAAATTATATGATTCAAAAAGAAATATTATCACATAAATTAAGATAAAACAGTATTATATTATTTACATGTTATATTTAAATTTGTATTGTTCATCGCTCTATATTTGAGTATAACATTGTTCTAGAAATAATCAAAATGTAACATAATTTATTTGTAAAGTGAAGTGACCAACATAAACGCACCAATTCAAGGTTAAATCTAAATATTGAAATATCACGTAGAACAAAAGTCAACATTCATAAAGAATCAAGGGAGATTAAAAGAGCAACTATTCCTTTTAAACAATTTATAGCTAAGTAAAATCATTTTCTTGCACTATATAAACTCCCCTCAATATATATAACTAGAGAAGTGTCATCTATACAATTCTTCAAGAAAAAGAGGGAAAAATGGAATTGGGTGATAAAAATCACTTTGTACTAGTTCATGGAGCTTGTCATGGTGCATGGTGTTGGTACAAAGTTGTGACAATTCTAAGAAGTGAAGGACACAAAGTTAGTGTTCTTGACATGGCTGCCTCTGGAATTAATCCAAAACATGTTGATGATCTCAATTCAATGGCTGATTACAATGAACCATTAATGGAATTTATGAATTCTTTGCCACAACAAGAAAGAGTTGTTTTAGTGGGACATAGCATGGGTGGCATCAATATAGCTCTTGCCATGGAAAAGTTTGCTCAAAAAATTGCTGTGGCTGTGTTTGTCTCAGCTTCTATGCCTGGTCCTGACCTCAATCTTGTAGCAGTTACCCAACAGGTTTGCTCATATGAATTTAATTTCTATAATCTAACACTAGTAGGAATTGATGACTGACAAAATTTCATATCTAAATAACAAAAATTTCATACTAATTTCATTATGCTATGAAATAACAATGGATAATATGAAATTTTGATCAAGTAGGATCTATTCAGCGTTGAGTTAAATTGGGTTTATCGAAAAATTTTGTAGTTAACGGGCGTAAAAATATTATTTACAAAATACTCATTGATGCATTCATTTTGTTGTAAGTTGTAACTTGTAACAGAGAGTCTGCTTTTATTTTAAAAGTCACATCTTATTCTACTTTTTATAATTCTAAATTATAACAATAAGACACAAAAATTAGGGGCATTATAAATTGAATGAGAATTGAACATATGCAATCGCATTCTCTGGTCCAATTGCTGTTTTTGTTTATGTATTTCTGATTTATCCACTAGGTCGGTTTGGTTGGTTCTTTGCACTTAGTTTTGGTGTAGCAGCTATATTTCGATTCATCCTATTTTTTCAAGGTTTCATTGGACCTTGATCCCCTTTCATATGATGGGAGTTGCCGGTGTATTGGGCGCTGCTTTGCTATGCGCCGTCATTCATGGTGCTACCGTAAAAAATACTTTATTTGAAGATTGTGATGGTGCAAATACATTCCGTACTTCTAACCCAACTCAATCTGAAGAAACTTATTCAATGGTCACCGCTAATCACTTTTAATATTCTACTCGACATAGAATTATCTTACTTACCTATGCTCTTATCTAAGTGAACAAGTTGCTTGATGTGTTTCAATTATAAGGTCAAGAACGTAAAGTAAAAAAACACAATACTTAACGTGGAAACAGTCCAAAAGGTAGAAAAACCATGACCAGTTCCACAACCCAATTTACTCCCTGACTTGAATAAAACAATGAGTCTCAACAAACAGGATTACAAACCTATGTAATCTACGGAATTATCAATTAAGCACTATGCTAGCACAAACTCCGAGGCTTGTGCTCCCAAGTCTTCAATTTTCCTCAACTTGAAGACTATGATCCTCTTGTTAGTTTATAACTTACTGAACTATCAATACATTAAGACACAAACACAAAGATAAACTTCCTAGAGCATAAATTCTATAGTAGGACCTGGTTCTTCAAAGTTCAGTTGCTTCATATGGAGTACCAAACTCCTAAATCAGTTGTTCCTTTAAGAAACCTGAAACTTTTTTTGATAGATTTTAGATGTGATTCGTTTGAAAATGTGAAATTAGGTCTTAGGCCTAACTCACACCCCAAAAGCTAGCTCAAAGGATGGAGGATTGTCCAAGCCTTATAAAGAGTTCACCCATCTCATTAATCACCGATGTGAGACTTTTGTCATTCTTTAACACCCCACCTCACGCCCAGTGCTTAGCATCTGGTGCGTGGTAATTTTTAATTTTGGGGACCCCAACATCGGGTGAGACGGGCCCTGCTCTGATACCATGTGAAATTAGGTCTTAGGCCTAACTCACACCCCAAAAGCTAGCTCAAAGGATGGAGGATTGCCCAAGCCTTATAAAGAGTTCACCCATCTCATTAATCACCGATGTGAGACTTTTGTCATTCTTTAACAGAAAACCCAGCATATAAGACAATTATATCATGTCGACTTGCAGTAAATTAGATATAGTGACTCCTTCGCCTTTTTAGGTTCAACCATTGACAGGAAGTCTTTGAATGTACACAAATTCTTCAATCCTAATCTGGTGGTAATCCCAGATGTTAGATTAGTAAGAATATTGTCAATTAGATATGATCCTTGATACTTGTAACTTTTATAGACAATCCTTGAGAAGTTCCACCGGTATCAACACTAGATTGTGCAAGATAGTATCAATTTCTTGATCTATTACTCCCTCTATTTGTGTGCTCTCAGCTATTTTGACCTGTCGACTACTTGTGTAACCTGCTCCTCAATATTATGAATGCCCTTCATGTTAGTCTCAATCATGGTTACTATTTTCATAAAAATTAAAATGTATACTTTCTTCAGAACAGTTGGTTAATTTTCTTAGTACCCTATAGGCTTTCCTATGTGGCGAGTACCCTAGGAGATTCCCTCATCACTTTCTGCATCAAATATACTCAAATTATCTTTTCCATTGTAATATATAAAATAGCTGCAATGAAATGTCTAAATTGAGAGATATTAGGCTTTCTACCTTTGAGTAATTCATAGGGAGTTTTCTCTAAGATTGATCGAGACACGCATATTTTCATAATATAACAAGCAGTGCTCATGACCTTAGCCCAAAATATATTTTCAAGATTACTAGCTGTCATAATTTTTTTTTCAAATTGGCAACAATTTTTTGTACCTGTTTCTTTGACCTGTATTGAAGCTGTTTTTACTAGCTAATGCAGAGATGTTATTTCTAGATATGTTAGCAATTGGACATTCAGTAGTTAGGTGTCCAAGTTTGCCACCAATGTAGCATAAGTCTTCTGTAATACTACTTTCTCTATGAAAATCTATGTTAGCTTTCTCATTATGAATTCTTTCACTTGTATGACTAAAATTTTTGGATTAGTGTGTCCATCGATTAAATTTTTTAAGATCCATTTTTGGCCTATACACTTCTAAATTTAGCTTGTTTGTTTTCACTTTGGCATTCTCACAGGAAAAAAAATCAATTTTGTACTCTTTCAGAGCAGCTGTTAACCTCATCTTAGTATCACTTATTTCCCCTATTTTTATAATGGATAACTTAAGAATTACATATTTAAAAAATGGTTTAATTTTTCTTTGCACTCCAGAATATTTACCTATAGTTTTCCTCATTGTTCTTCTTTTTCATGGTCGGAATCTCCTACTGCCACGAGAGTTGTCTCATCTACTTCTTCATCATATTCTTCAGTTCCTAATCCTCAAGCAGCAATCACAGCACATTCTTCTTTTTCTTTTGTATTTGCAGCCTTTCCTTTTAATTCATTTTCAACTCTTTCTTTCCTCCATTCAACATACCATTGAGCGATGGAATTAATGCATTCACACCTTGATGCTTAGTATTTCAATACTGTCTTTTAATTTCTCAAGAAGTCTTTTAGGATTTTATAATACATGTGTCCAGTAATTTATGATACATGTATCTAGTTAATTGTGCTAGACTTTTTGTTTTCTATTTTAAGTAGTGATGTAGTTGATGTTTTTAATATCTCAAGTGGCCTTAAGTAATCTATATAGCTTGAGTTCTCTCTAAATATAGTATTCTCCTTCAATATTTTCTATATTGAGAACATTTCCAAGCATGATCATCAGTCGTTCACACTTGTAAATCTGGTTTGAGATTTTTCATTTTCGTACTTCGTGTTACATGTTTCCTTCTTGTCATTCCCCTATCCCATTTAAAAAGAAATTCTTGATTTTTTTGCCAGGAATGTCATTTGTTGTTCATCTAGATCAGATTGTTCACCATCAGATACTCTCATGGCTAGTGACTTATCATGAAATATTTTCTCTTTTCTCAAATCATTCATATTCATCTCATAAGTTCTGAGGTTTCCTACTACTTGATCAAATGTCACGATGGAGAAATCTTTATCTTTCCTAATGACAGTAATTTTGACATCCCATTTTACCTTCGAAAGAACCCTCAAAACTTTTTCAACCTATTCCTTAGTAATGAGAACCTTTCTTAGGGACGAGAACAAATTGATTAGAGTGTGAGTGTAGTTATAATCTCTAGAAGTGGTTTGTTTTCCTTCATCTTGAATGTTTCATAACCTGCTCTAATATCAGTTGATATTCTTCATGACCTAGAGTTATCTTACTTATATGTGCTCTTCCCTGGGTGACAAGTTGCCTAACGTGTTTCAATTATAAGGTAAGGACAATAAACTAATTACACAATACTTAACATGGAAACATCACTCAAAAAGGTGTAAAAATATGACTTGTTCCACAACAGGATTTACTCCCAAACTTCACTACAATTATTAGCCTCAACAAATAGGATTACAAAGTTATGTAATCTACGGAATAGTCAATTAAGCCCCATGCTAGCAAAAACCTCCAAGGCGTGTGTTCCTAAGTCATTGAGTTGCCCTCAACTCGAAGAATATGATCCAATTTCAGGTTATAACTTACTAAACTATCAGTACATCAAGACATAAACACAATGAAAACCTTCACAGAACATAAATTCTGTAATAGGGCCTGGTTCTTTGAAGTGTTGCTTCAAAATTTAGCTACACTTCAGAAAAGTCAATATGTCAATTTCCTCTTTGCTATATTAGTTTTCAAGTTTTTATTGACTCTCTTCCTCTATCCAAACATAACTATCACAGTGCTTCACTTCAAGCAGACACCTAGTCAGAAGCCACTTCTTCTATAACTTGACCTCTGTTGTCTTTGAGTTCTTCTTTGAATTGGACTCTCCTCCTTTAATCAAACTTATTTCTTCATCAGTTTTGTTATTGAACACCAAATCTTCACTCAGAATCCTTGCGATTTATCTCGTAAATAAAATTATCCACTCTGTCATCCCTGCACACTTGTCTTTACACATTTTATTCGTATGTTCTTGAATTTTTCCAGCTTAGTTCATTGTTCCTGTGGACCATGCTGACTACCGTGTTTCAACTTATGTATATCAAATCATCAAAACTTCATTACCTCAACAACATTGATAGGACAAAATAATATTACAATAATGTCAACGTATTCAATATGTTAAGTACTTAATACATAACTTCATGTCACAATCACCGCCCACCGTGAGTGGTACCCATACAAATCCTCTGGTGGGAGAACCAATTGTAACCCAACTTAACTCATCTAGCACTTTGCAAAACCAAATTACTATATAAAATAATAAGAAATCATTTAAAAATAAATAAAGTACTGAGCTCACATAAACTCAATAAATCATCCTAATATTTAACCCCTAGAATCTGAATGTGATAGCACCAAAACTCAAAATATTCACTAGTGGGGATACAACCCCGAAAACTAGAAAACATTAGCCTAATAGTCTAAAATGTGTGTCCAAAAAGATTGAACAATAAATCTGAAAGAATCCATGATAGCCCGGAAGACCACCTCACGCTTGAATTTGGAGGTCAAACGCCTCTCAACTAAGGTCTAGTATCAGCAACTTGAATATGTCTTGTACTCAACAATAAAAAAACAAGTACAATATCAATATACAACAGTCGTGTATTGATAGGATCATACGAATAATTCCAAAACATGAATGTAAACATGTAACTACAGTATAGTAATACAGACTCCAAGTCACAATATCCTTATCAACCAATGCATAAAAACTGCCCCACATAATCACAAAAATACACATACCTGATCCTCTCATGGACCAACATGCCATAATCACATTATTAAAAAGTAAAACTGGTTTACTCCATGGAACCAACATGTAAATTTGGTTCTCTCATGGAATTCACACACAAACTATTAGAGAACTGGTGCAGTATCCGGACCAACCATAAATGATTCATACATATGTGGTATTTGAGACAACTGTTACTATTTTATACCGGCATGGTACCCAAGCCAACCATCATTCACAAGAAGCACACACAACCATAATCACAATGAACAATCATACTTCTACAGTTCTACCTATAAGTAAATAACATATTCATTGCATGAGATTATCAACATAATTCATTTCACATTAGCCTTCAGTTTTGTCACATGCATCGCACAAGTAATATTATAATGCAATAGACATGCATACATTGCATACTTGAAAATGCAACCATCACCTACCTTGAATCAAGCATTTAGGATCTATAAAAAAACTCAAGCTTTCCCCTTTATCAATGCCTTGATCGTTGTTGGTCAAAACAAATAATAAAACACAACAATCAGACAATGATGGCCTAGCAATACCAATACTATACACAAATCCTAATCCCAAGACAACTCATGATCATTCTACCCAAAACAGGGCTTTTCCCGTCACTAATCAAGTTACACCCCACCACCCCCAACCTTAGGAGTAATACCCTAGATTTCTCTTGACCTTACCTTGCTCAGATTTGTCTGGCCTAGCCTAGAAATACAAGCCACTACCCAAAAAATCCTAGACTAATTTCTTTTAGCATTAATTGGTCTACTAATAACAGTTGGAGTAGTTCGTTACACTTAACAACCTTATTTTAATGTTGTTAATCCGTGGCGATCCATAAAAATAACTTTCTTGGCGGATAATCTTATACTTCTAATTCTGCTTATGCCATAGACAAAATTTCAAATGTAATAAGTCTTACTCTTTGATCTTAAAAAAAATAATTGTACATACAACACGTAGTGATCAAAAGTTCAAAAAACCTGAATTTCCATGGTCATTGAATGTACATGTATTACTACTATTTTATTGCTAATATACTAAAAAGTAATCATTGTTTATGTTTGCAAATTGACAGTTTATTCAACAAATGGAAGAACCTATGGATACTGAATTTGTGTATAACAAAGGACTGGATAAAGGCCCAACCTCTGTCGTTTTAGGCCCTAAAGTCTTAGCAACAATCTATTATCAATTCTGCCCTCTTGAGGTGAGTATGTATCAACAATAAACTAATTATTTTTCAACCCAAAAAAAATTATAATGTTATTTTCCCTTAACTTTCAAATCCTTACATTTTTGTGTGTTAATTGTACCTATGGTTGCTGAGTATATTATTTCTAGGATAATAGTTTGGAAGCAATTGACTAATTCAAAAAATTAAATTAAACTAATGATGTGGTCAAATTATCATTGTCATGTGGACAAAATGATTTTGCGAAATCGGATGAGTTTTCAGTTAACTCATAATGACATAGATAAGCCTTTTGTCAATGTAAATGACAAAGATAACCAAACTTTTATCAGATGACATAAAAGAGACATTTTCTCAAAGTCAGCCTTTTTCCCATAATTCAATTACTTTTTAATAAGATTCAATAATTTTTGTCTATGGAACTCTACAGGACTTAACTCTTGCAACATATTTGGTTAGGCCCGTACCATTCTTCGATGAATCAGTCCTATTGACAAACACTGCACTTTCCAAAGAGAAATATGGTAGTGTTCATAGTGTTTATGTTGTATGTGAAAAGGACAATGTGCTCAATGAACAACGATTTCAAAGGTGGTTGATTAACAATAATCCACCAGATGAGGTCCACATGATTCAAGATGCAGGCCACATGGTCATGTTCTCTAAACCTAGGGAGCTTTCTTCTTGTCTTGTTATGATTTCACAAAAGTATTATTGATATTTCACCTTTATTATTAGTGGTGTAGTCACATATAGTCAGTTGAACATCCTTTGAGAAAAATTATACAATATAAAAATATTTTGAAGTATACGATTCTTCATTACTTCCGTATGTATATACATACTAGTTTCTGAGAACGTGTCTTGCATGTTTGTCCCTTAAATTAACAATAGTAGTTTTACCATTTATTTTTTATTAGCTAAATAATAACAAATATAATATGAAGAAGAACATTATATAGATGATATATCTAGTTATTTTTGTTTGTTATCCTTCTCTCAATCTCTTTTCTTCTCATGTTGAATAGTGCAATTTCCTTCCTATGATAATATCAATCTTAGTAAATTGGTTCTTAAAAAGCATATTAAAAATTTAATTCTCAAAGTGTTTTTACATAAATAGTGGAGAATGACTCTTTACATTGAACTTTTAATTTTAAAAAAGTATGTGTACGAAAAAAAATTAACATTCAATAATTAGGCAGAAAAATATCACATAATGATAAATAAAATAATATCTCTAAGGCAAAAGTAGACATTCTAGTTTGGACAATAATTACTACTTAACTATTTATTGGTCCAGCTCCCGTCGATAATCTATAGATGAAAACTACAGTTAAAAATTTACATCAACAATAAATAGCTTATTATCATAGTAGATAGACGTTTGATGCATAAAATTTATAAATGCTAAAAATTTCGTCAATGTGGTACATAAGCAAATTCATAGTATAAACACTTGGTATATTACGAAACATACTTGAAGTCATCACCGTGATTAGTATGTCAATTATTTTTATCATTATATCACATATACGTCTTCTTTTTAACCTTAAAGAAGTAATGTACACATGATTTATGAAGAGAAAAGAATAATACTCCTTCTTCATAAAATTTCTCTTTGAATAATTAATATAAATTGAGCAATTTAAACTTTTCAAAATGATTTATTCTATATATATGATCAATTTGAGGAATGAATATTCCAATAAACAAATAATAGATTAATAAGATCGATAATATTATACATATAAACGAAAAGTTTAAATAAAAATACAACCTCAAAATCACATATAGACTATATAGAGTATGATCCATTCTTTATCTCCAATTAGGTGGCTATATATACATTTAGTCATTCTTCTCACTACTCATAAATAATAATTTCAAAAATATATTTATACTAAAGTAGAACACTCTGTCGAGAGCCAAATAAGCATGTCAAATGAACTGATTAATCTTTCATTAATATGAATTTCATCAGTAATTAAGAAACATAGTAGAACATGAATTATATTACTATTTACAAAATACTCTAATAAAAAAATAAAATCATAAGAAAGTACATCAACATATTTAAAAAGTAAATATATAATAAATACTTAGGACGGACAAAAAGAAGCGGATAAAAAGAAAAAGAAAATTACTGCACATACAAAATGATCTGCAAAGTTCATTTTTGCATGATAATCTCTCATCCTCCTCTTGTCATTTACATGAAGATCATGCTAGGCAATTTATAGAAATAGCTATGATGACCTTTGAGTAGATAATTAATTTGCATTAAGTTAGTTCAATGATTTTAGTCCATATCAAATTTGTATGTTGGAAAAGCTTTTCAAATACTCCTAATTTTTACAATAGAGTAATTGATTATTAAAGTAAATTTGATTCATGCACCAATCTAAATGAGTTATTTATTAAATATTTAATTATATTTTATAATATTTGTTTAATATTTTATATAAATGATAATTTAACTTTGAGCTTTGAATCTTTCCACTTATAATATAATATGATATTTAAAATTAAAATTTTGATTTAGTATAGGGGTAAAACAGTAATTCAACTTTGCAGTTTGGATCTTTCCACTTATAATAATACTAGTTTCCGGGTAAGCGCCACGCGCGTGTGTCCATATAAATAAAAATATTTTTGTGAAGATTGTAAATTAGCAATATTATTAAGTTATATTATGTGTTATAAAATAGAAAATACAAATTACATGTTCTTAAAATTGATAAGCATCCTGGTGTTTTTGTTTCTAAGATCCAAAATTCAAAAAACTATACAACTACAATATTTAAATGAATAAGTGAAATGTTATGTGCTACGCTAATGAAATATGTGTAAAATCAGTAACATATAGAAATCTTTTACAGTAAAATTAATGTTGTGTGTTGCACATACTAAGCCCTAACAAGAAAATTAAATAATAAGTGCATGAGTGTATTCTTCACTAAGAAATTTCTTTGATGAATCCAACAACATGCATAGCTGAAATTCTTGCACAAATCCAACAACGTTCATAGCGTATTTTAATAGCCTTTAACTTTGACATTGATTGAGAAAAAAGTGCTCAGAGAAATGATATACTCTTCTTTAGAGCCCATAAAAATGGAGAGGGAACTTGAGGAAAATAAAAATTATTCTTGGCTTTATATAATACTTTCACTTTAAATGATTAATTAGAGCATATTTGGCTCAGCTTAAAAGCTGGTCAAACTCACTTAAAAGCTGATTTTTGACTTATTTGGCTGTTTGGCAATACTCAAAATAACTTATTTTAAGTTAAAAAAAAACTTATTTTAAGCCAAAAGTTAAAAAGTGGGGTAGGGGTGCTTTTTTTCCCCAGCTTATAAGCTGTTTTAAGTTGACCACATTTTTTTTTGCCCTTAATATTTTTATACAATCTCCAAATTACCACATAACCCTAACATCTTTTTCTTCTATTTTTCCCTTTTCGCGTGTGGATGATAGACAATTACTATTACTAATGAATGAAAATAAATTAAATCTTAAATCTTTCAAGTGATCTATTCAAATTATATATTATTAAAATGTAAAATAAGTTGCACATATAACTTAAATAAAAATTTATATTCCTCTTATAAATAATTTGTGATAATAAAGAAATATGTGAATGATAGACAATTATTATTACCTATGGATGAAACTAAAATAAAATCTTAAATCGTTCTTTAATCTATTCAAATTATATATCTTTAAAATCTATAAAAGTTTATATTCCTCTTATAAATAATTTGTGATGAGAAAGAAATATGTGAATGATAGTAAAATATAATTATTTATGGCTGTAAAATATAAATTAATTAACTTTTATTATGTTAACAACTTTTAAGGGTATTTCAGACATTTTAATTTAAAAAGTTGTTTATCAGCACTTATTTGTCAAACACATCAACAACTTTTTTTTTTAACTTCAGCACTTTTATCCAAATGCATAACTGCTTATTTTAAAAATAAGTTTCAGCACTTTCAAAAGTACTTTTTTAAAGCTGTTTTTTATTAAGCACATCCAAACGGGCCCTTAGTCTCTTTAGCTTCTTTTCATGTATTTGTCATTGAAAATAACATATATTAATATATTAACTATGAGATTCATTGTATTGAAATTTACAACTTTTAAGATTCTAGCAATGTAAAGGTAACTGCTTCTATATTTTAGTTAATGTGCAACTTAAATCTCTACCTATTTGCTCTCATTAACTAACATTTGTCTCTTCATTTTCTTTAACGTTTAGATTATTTAATTTTCATAATTGTTCAAATATTCTCAATTCATTAATAGTAAAAAAAGTTTACTGCTCAATATTTTTCAAAAATAAAATAATCAAATATGAATATAACATTTTTATTTAGTAGGGATAAAATGGTAATTCAACTTTACATCTTGGAGCTTCCCACTTATAATATAATATGATATGATACTCTCTTCAATATTGATCTTTGAAAAAAATTTAGATACACTTAATGAAATTTCTGATTTGGGTACCATTTGGTTACTAGAAAAAGGAAAAGTATATACTCTTTCTTATAAATAAGGCGAGGGACAATTGAACTCCCTCAGCTATTGTCAAAGGAATACTAAATTTTCAATTGGTGTTTTGCAATATTATACTTGTGTAGCTGAGCTTTTGTGGTTGTACCTTTGCTTATGTAGACCATAAAAATTTACTACAATTCTTAGATTAAATTGTCATGTTTTAGCCAAATGAATATTTAGTAAATGAAAGCTTTAAAAAAATTGGCATTTAATAGCCACATATATATTCTTCATCACACCCTTCTCTTCAAATTTTTTTCTTATGAATCAAAGTTGCAATAGATCCATTACTCAATTAGTTTGCAGCTTTTCAAAATAGGATGAACCAATTGTATAGTAAGTGATCATTGAAAGCCTCAGTAACTTTCATCATTCATCAACTCAAAATGAAGATAAAAAGATAAAAAAAAGTATATGAGTGAATCAGATAAAAAAAGTATATGAGTGAATCAACTCAAAATGAAGAAGAAGTATATGAGTGAATCAGATAAAAAAAGATTGTGGTTCTGATTGATCAATTGTACATGAATGTATCAATACAAGGTTCTATATATACCTATTGTTGGTGCCAACTACTTACTTCTCTTATAATTTATGACGGTTGTAATTTGTAACTAACTACTCTGACTCTTCACATAGAATAACTAACTGACTAACAAATCAATAACAAACTATCATTTAATACCCTTCATCGAGCTGATGGTTGAAATATATCTTTCAATCCCAGCTTGGACAAAAGATAACAATGTTGTCGCTTTCCAATGCTCTTAGTGTGTAGATCAGCAAGTTGTTCTTTAGTTGAAACATGTTGAGTTTATATCATACCCTGCACTATCTTGTCTCTCACAAAATGGCAGTCTATGCCTGTGTTTAGTCCTTTCATGAAGCTATTTGAAGGTGTATTGGCTGATGAATACTTACCCCAAGCTCTTTAAACAACCATGCCAGCCATGTTAATTCAGCTACCACTGATGTCATACTTCTAAATTCTGCATCAGCTGAACTTCTAGAGATGGCGTCTTGCTTTTTTGAGTTCTATGAAATCAAGGCACCTCCAACTTAATTAGGGAACCTGTAATTGATTTTCTGGTTTGAAGACTGTTATTCTTACAATAACCTGAATTTATAAGGTTAATAAACAGAAATAGAAATAAGATGAAGCAGAAAAAATATAAAATACAAGAATTAATCCGAGTCCACAGAAACTACTGTGTGTCCTTAAGAAATTTAATCCCCTCACTATACCCAAGGTTATGGATTAATTTCTCCCAAGATAAACCGGATTAAGAAATAGCGGTACCTCAAACTTCTTTAACTTCAACGAACTTAAGAACAACAACAAGTCACAAAGACTCAGTCGATCGACACTTTGATTTTTATTTGAGAGAAAAATAAATGCAGAGAAAGAAAAAATTTCAGTGTTTGAAAAATAAAAAAATGACTTCCTTTTATAGCCATTTTCAGCAAGGAACATGTCTGTTCAGTGAAATCTGTTCATACCCATTTTATCCAGAAAGTTGTGTCTTTTGAAAAAATAACAACTTTTCAAAAAAATGTGTCTATTAGGAAAATAACTACTTTTTGGAAAGTAACGACTTTTCGGAAAAGTAACAACTTTTCGGAATGTTACCGTTACCCGCAAATTTATAAGAGATAATAATAATATTAACAGAATTTATTTGATTTAACAAAAACTGATTAAATAAATTTTGTCCAAAAAACTTATCAATCAATCACATCATTTGCCAAATCCAAATCCAAATCACTTTTCATATTCTCTCTTTTCTTTTCCCATTCACACTTGCTAAAACCCAACAATTCCCCACATGAATGGGGAAGGCTATTGTTAAAACATATGCATGAAAAAACTTGTGTGTCTTGTAGGTAAAGGTTAATCGCATCTGGATAAGTAGGTTTCCCTTTAAACTTTTCGTAGTTAACATATATCGGATATACTCGGTCCATCGGTAGATTTGATATCTTTGAACCGTCGAGCTTTGGTGTATACCTAGACAACATATGTCACACAATCAACCCTTGAACTGTTCTTAGTTCTCATTGTTTTATTCGTTTCAGCCATGAACACATCTTGGATAGTAAGTGCTTAAAGAACTGGCCTTACCGGATTCTCCTTGAAGCGGCTTACACTTCACACTTACATATGTGATTTCTAAATATGTTATCCCATAGATACACCATTTGATATTCCCTGTATCAAACTTAGAAACCATTAAAAAGTCCTTATGTCTTTATCCTGGTTACTAAACATTGTCTCATCATGAGAATGGACCATAATATAATAATAATAATAATTTTATTTTAATTTTTTCTTTGACAATGTTGAACCGTCATCAATGACTTTGTTTTATCTCCTTGAACCTAGATCTTGGGATCTCCAGTCTTCTAGGTAGAGTTACCGCCACGATGACTTGTTCTCGGCCATAGTCCCATTCCCGTCGATGATTTCTCAACTCCCTCTCTATTTAGGCCTTTTGTAAGTGGATCCGACACATTATCTTTTGACTTCACATAGTCAATTGTGATAATTCCACTAGAGAGTAGTTGTCTCACAGAGTTATGTCTTCGTCTTATGTGACGAGACTTGTCGTTATACATAATGCTTCCAGCCCTTCCTATTGCAGCTTGACTATCACAATGTATGCATATAGGGGCCATTGGTTTGGGCCAAAATGGAATATCTTCTAAGAAATTCCGGAGTCATTCAGCTTCTTCACCTGCCTTGTCTAAAGCAATGAATTCAGACTCCATTGTAGAGCGAGCTATACATATTTGTTTGGATGATTTCCAAGATATTGCTCCTCCACCAATAGTAAAAACGTATCCACTTGTGGATTTTGTTTCAATTGACCCAATAATCCAATTTGCATCACTATATCCTTCAAGAACGGCTGGATATCTGTTGTAATGTAAAGCATAGTTTTGAGTGTCATCTAAGTATCCCAAAACTCTCTTCATTGTCAACCAATGATTATGATTAGGATTACTTGTGTATCGACTCAGTTTACTGATAGCGCAAGCTATGTCTGGTCGTGTACAATTCATGACATACATTAAGCTTCCCAACACGCTAGCATAGTCCAATTGAGACTGACTTTCGCCTTTATTCTTTGCAAGATGAAGATTTACATCAATTGGAGTCTTTGCCCTTTTAAAATTCAAAAATTTGAATTTTTCAAGTATCTTTTGAATATAATGAGTTTGAGACAATGCTAGACCGTTAGGAGTTTTTAGAATTTATTTCCTAATATCACATCAGCAACTCCTAAATCTTTCATATCAAACTTACTAGCAAGCATATGCTTTGTAGCTTTTATATTAGCAATGTCTTTGCTCATTATAAGCATATCATCTACATATAGGCATAAAATAACTTCCTGATTTGGAGTATCTTTAATGTAAACACATTTATCACATTCATTGATCTTAAATCCATTTGACAACATGGTTTGATCAAACTTTGCATGCCATTGTTTTGGTGCTTGTTTTATCCCATAAAGTGACTTAATAAGTTTGCATACTTTCTTTTCTTTACCAGGAACTACAAAACCCTCAGGTTGTTCTATGTAAATTTCCTCTTCAAGCTCTCCATTTAAGAAGGCTGTTTTCACATCCATTTGATGAATTTCAAGACCGTATACTGCAGCTAGTGCAATTAACATCCGAATTGATGTAATCCTAGTCACTGGCAAATATGTGTCAAAATAATCAAGACCTTCTTTTTGTCTAAAACCTTTGACAACAAGTCTTGCTTTATATTTGTCAATAGTTCCATCGTCTTTCATCTTCCTTTTAAAGATCCATTTTGAATCCAAGGGTTTGTTCCCTGGAGGAAGATCAACCAACTCCCACGTATGATTGCTTAAGATTGATTCAATTTCACTATTAACAGCCTCCTTCCAAGAGGTTGAGTCGCTAGACAACATTGCTTCCTTGAATGTTTGAGGCTCACTTTCAAGAAGAAATGTTACAAAATCTGATCCAAATGAAGTAGATGTCTTTTGACGTTTACCGCGTCTTGGACTTTCTTCATTTTGTTCATTATCTTTTGGTTCTTCTCTGGGTTGTTTAGATCCCCCACTAGTTGACTCAAGTCTAGTTTTATACGGATAGATATGTTCAAAAAAGTCAGCACTATCTGATTCCATTACCGTATTATCATGAATATCCGGATGTTCAGACTTATGAACCAAAAAACGACATGCCTTACTGTTTGTGGCATATCCAATGAGTACACAATCCACAATCTTAGGTCCTATTTTTACCCTCTTAGGTATAGGAACTTGGACTTTGGCTAGACACCCCCACACTTTGAAATATTTCAAATTGGGTTTTGTACCTTTCCATTTCTCATATGGAATTACATTTGTCTTTGAGTGAGGCACTCTGTTAAGTATCTGATTTGCTCTAAGGATAGCTTCCCCCCACAAGTTCTGTGGTAAACCTGAACTTATAAGTAATGCATTCATCATTTCTTTTAAAGTTCGATTTTTTCTTTCTGCAATTCCATTAGACTAAGGAGTGTAAGGAGCAGTAGTTTGATGGATTATTCCATTTTTTAAACATATTTCTGCAAATGGAGATTCATATTCTCCACCTCTATCACTTCTGATCAT
The DNA here is from genome assembly GCA_027704805.1 of Solanum corneliomulleri. Taxonomy (NCBI): domain Eukaryota; kingdom Viridiplantae; phylum Streptophyta; class Magnoliopsida; order Solanales; family Solanaceae; genus Solanum; species Solanum corneliomulleri. The sequence continues at coordinate 8,077,257 of JAKWIY010003054.1, read as the reverse complement.
TTTGATCTTTTTATCTAACTAATTTTCAACTTCAGTTTTATATTGCCTAAATGCATCTATTGCTTCATCCTTACTATTTAGCAAATAAACATAACAATATCTAGTGCAATCGTCAATAAAAGTTATGAAATACTTTTTCCCACCACGTGATGGTGTTAACTTCATGTCACAAATATCAGTGTGAATCAATTCTACAGGATTTGAATTCCTTTCAACAGATTTATAAGAATGCTTAGCATACTTAGATTCAACACAAATTTGACATTTTGATTTATTGCACTCAAATTTTGGCAAAATATTTAAGTTAATCAGTTTTTGCAAGGTTTTGTTATTAACGTGTCCCAAACGTTCATGCCATAAACATTTAGACTCAAGCAAGTAAGAAGAAGCAAAATCTTTATTCATATCAACTGCAATTACATTGAGTTTGAAAAGACCATCACTAAGGTAGTCTTTTCCTACATACATATCATTTTTGCTTACTACTACTTTATCAGAAACAAATACACATCCATTCTTGGTCAGAACTGGAATTGAAACTAAATTCTCTCTTAATTCTGGAACATATGAGACCCTATTAAAAGTCACCACCTTGCCTGATGTCATCTTTAATAGGACTTTGCCAGTTCCTTCCACCTTTGCAACAGCGGAGTTTGCCATAAACAATTTTTCATCTGTAAGTGCTGGAGTATATGATGAAAATAATTCTTTGTTGGCACAAACATGGCATGAGGCACCAGAATCTATCCACCATTCTCTTGGATTTCCAACCAAGTTACATTCTGAAAGCATTGCACAGAGATCATCCATTTCTCCTTTGGATTCAGCCAAGTTTGCTTGATCTTTCTTTTTCTTGTCCTTCTTAGGACCCCGGCATTCATTAGCCCTATGACCATGTTTACCACAATTAAAGCAGTTTCCATCTTTGGACCAGATGCTTTCTTTCTTTTCTTTAATTTTGTGGAATCTTCTTCAACAAAATTTACTCCAGATATTGTTGAATTACCACGTGACCTCTTTTCTGCAGCCTTATTATCCTCTTCAATTCTCAACCTTACTATGAGATCTTCAACAGTCATCTCCTTGCATTTGTGTTTCAAGTAGTTTTTAAAGTCCTTCCACAATGGAGGTAACTTTTCAATAATTGCAGCCACTTGAAAAGCATCATTCACAATCAATCCTACATTAAAGGTTATGTGAGTATTAAGGGAAAACTTAATATTTCTAACATAGGCATTAAATAAATTTATACCTTCAGCAAGGAGATCATGGATTATGACCTGCAATTCTTGAACTTGGGTGACGACAGTCTTACTGTCTATCATCTTATAGTCCAGAAATTTTGCCACAATGAATTTTTTCATTCCGGCATCTTCTGTTTTTTACTTCTTTTCTAAAGCATCCCAGAGTTCTTTTAAGGTTTTGGCATTGCTGTACACATTGTACAGATCATCTTGCAGACCACTCAAAATATAATTTTTACACAAAAAATCTGAGTGTGTCCATGCTTCTGTTACCAAGAATCATTCATCCGCGGAGTTTCATCTGACATAGCAGGAACATTCTCATTGATGAATTTCTGCAGACTCAACGTAGTGAGATAGAAGAGCATCTTTTGCTGCCATCTCTTAAAGTTGACTCCAGAAAACTTTGCAGGTTTCTCAACCGGTGCTAAGACAGCATTTGAACGATTATGTGCAACCGTTGTTGTTGCAGCACTTACTGTTCCAGCATTTGTTTGACTTGAATTAGTCATTTTTTTTGTCACAATTGGCAGATAAATTAAGTATATAAAATACTAACAGTAAAGAACAAATCTTTACACAAACTGTTTCTGATTTAACGATAAAGTTTTTATGTTCTTTTAATCGTTAATCGAATAAATTTTAAAAATTCAAGCAGAGTAGAAAACCATAAAGGTTTTAATCTCCAGAAACCTCAAATACAGAAACTGTTAAATTTTTTAAGATTGTTATTCTTACAATAACCTGAATTTATAAGGTTAATAAACAGAAACAGAAATAAGATGAAGCAGAAAAAATATAAAATACAAGAATTAATCCAAGTCCACAGAAACTACTCTGTGTCCTTAAGAAATTTAATCCCCTCATTGTACCCAAGGTTATGGATTAATTTCTCCCAAGATAAAACGGATTAAACTTGTTAAAGAAATAGCGGTACCTCAAACTTCTTTAACTTCAACGAACTTATGAACAGCAACAAGTGACACAGACTCAGTCGATCGACACTTTGATTTTTATTTGAGAGAAAAATAAATGCAGAGAAAGAAAAAATTTCAATGTTTGAAAAATAAAAAATTGACTTCCTTTTATAGCCATTTTCAGCAAGGAACATGTTTGTTCAGTGAAATCTGTTCAGACTCATTTTATCCAGAAAATTGTGTCTTTTGGAAAAATAACAACTTTTCAAAAAAATGTGTCTGTTAGGAAATAACTACTTTTTGGAAAGTAACGACTTTTCGGAAAAGTAACAACTTTTTGGAATGTTACCGTTACCTACAAATTTATAAGAGATAATAATAATATTAACAGGATTTATTTTATTTAACAAAAACTGATTAAATAAATTTTGTCCAAAAAATTTATCAATCAATCACATCATTTGCCAAATCCAAATCCAAATCACTTTTCATATTCTCTCTTTTCTTTTCTCATTCACACTTGCTAAACCCAACAAAGACATCCTGCCCAATATGAGTTACAGAAAGCCTCCAAAGTACTAGATGATATAGCTGGTGTTAGTAGGCCGAGTCCTGGTGCCCCTTTGATGTACCTGACAACCCTTAAAGAAGCTTCCATATGAGAGTGTTTTGGTTTGTGCATAAATTGACTCAAGACTTGTACCACAAAAGCAATATCCATCCTTGTCATAGTGAGATATAGTAATCTCTTTCCACTATCTTGTGATACTTACTGATATCTGGTAGTAAATGATCATCTATATGATAGTCTAGATACTCCTTATGAATGAAAGAGTCATACTCAACAGAAGTGAGCTTGATAGAAGAGTGTAGGGGAGAACTAGCAGGTTTAGAACCACTGAGCCTCATTTTAGATATAAACTCCAGGGCATACTTCTTTTGACACATCACCATACCCTTTCTTGATCCGAAAAATTCAATGCCAAGAAAGAACTTAAGTTCACCCAAGTCTCTCATCTTTAACTTAAGTTTTAAGTCATTCCTAGTTTGTAGAATCAGAGAGGGACTGCTTCTTTTAACCAATAGATCATCAACATAAAACAACAACACCACTAACTCTGGTCCAACGTGTTCAGTAAAGAAAAAATAATGGGAAAATACCCAAGTACCCCTTCAACCTATGCCCGAAATCCCAGAGACACACTTATACTATACTAAGGTCCTATTACCCCCCTGAACTTATTTTATATGTAATTTTCTACCCCTTTTTAGCCTACGTGGCACTAGTTCGACAAAAAAAGTCAACAATCATTGGGCCCACAAGATAGTGCCATGTAAGCTAAAAAGGGTAAAAAATTATTAATAAAATAAGTTCAGGGGGGTAATAGGACCTTAGTATAGTATAAGTGTGTCTCTGAGATTTCGAGCATAGGTTGAGGGGGTACTTGGACATTATCCCAAAAATAATCAAAATGACTTTGGGAGAAACCAAGAAGAAGTAGAGTGTCACTAAGCTTTTTATTCTGTTGTCTAGGGGCCTGCTTAAGTCCATAAAGGGACTTTGCAGTTTGCACAGTTTATGAGTCTCAACCTGAGTAGCAAAGCCTTGTAGAATGTCCATGTAGACCTTCTCAAATAGATCACCTTGCAATAAGGCTTTGTGGACATCCGTTGGAAAATGGACCAATATTTTGACACAAGTATTGCAATGATGGACCTTACTGTGACCATTTTTGCTACAGTAGAAAATATTTCAGTGTAGTCCAAACCTTCCTGCTGACTATACCCTTTGGCTATCGTGCTTGCATTATACTCCTGAACCTCTCATGAAGTTATATACTTTACTTTGAAAACCCATTTTCAGCTAATAGGACTTTTTCCTGGTGGAAGATTTACTATACTCCAAGTGTTGTTCTCTTCTAATGCATTAAATTTTTGACTTCATGGGTCATGGCTACTACCATTTTTCATCTCTCATTGTTATAAGTAGAGGGCTCTGGAATATTAGAATAGGTACTAAGGGTTGTTCCAAATAAAGGAGAATGTCATAGTGATGTAGTCTATAATGAGATAGCAGCAGATGGTTGTAGTTGTACCCTTGGTAACATAATCTTAGCCAATTAAGTGATTTGATGGTTCTAGTATATTTCCTTCCTTTTAAAGGTCTGACACTCTCACCAGCTAATTCAGGAATAATGGTACCAGGAGTAACTTCACAAGATAGAGAGGGACCATTGTCACACTGATCAGTTGGACAAGTGGAGTGACCTCATTACTAGGAATAAAGACAGTTCTGATGTTGGTAGGGGTTGTATCAACTGTCTGTGGTAGCACTGAAATAGAGATGAAAGGGGAGTATCCATAGTTGGAAAGGGAAACACATCTTCTTGGAATTGAACATCTCTGCTAATAGTGAACTTTCTAGAGTGAATAAGAAACATTTTATTCCCTTTTTTGTCATAGAGTAGCCAAGAAATACTGCAGAGATAGCCTTGGAGAAAACTCAAGACATTCACATATCCAAGACACCCAAACACCTTGTGATGATCATACTTGGAAGGTGTCTTATGTAACATAGTAAAAGGTGTTTGATCAGACAACACATCACTAGGTAATCGATTTATCAAATACACAGCTGCAGAGACACTCACCTCGAAATCTCAAGGGTACATATGCTTCAAACCTAAGGGCTCTAGCAATATTCAAAATGCGTCTATGTATTTTATCAGCAACACCACTTTACTGAGGGTTGTAGGCAAAAGAACTTTGATGAATAATGCCTAAGAAATGAATTAACTCAGCAATAGAAGAGCTGAAAAACTCACAGCCGTTATCAATTCCAAGATATTTCACCGAGACATCATACAAAGTTTTTACCATAAGAAGAAAACCCTTAGGGCACCAATTACATAGGTAGCAAGAAAATCCAAGTGTATCTAGAATGATGATCAACAAGCCCCAATTTTCTCGTACATAACATACTGATTTTCATAGAATACTCCATAATGCATGATTTTCAGAACTAGTGAGCTTAACAGATATCAAGGATTTACCTGGAGTATCACTGGGTTGAAGAAACAATGGATGATGCTGATCAATTGCGACTGTGTTTGAAACCACAGTGTGAGATTGCATTGAAGCACCGACATGCTCAGTTTTATCATTTCCAATCGTCATCCTAGCAGATCTCGAATTCAAGAGACTTCCAATTGAAGAAGAAGAAGAAGAAGAAATTAATAAAAGACAATCAAGTTGCAGTTGCACTCTAATTTGGAGAGAAATCAAACAGAAAAGTAAGTTGGAAGTGAAATGAGAAGAGTAGGCTCAGCTCACCTACACAAACTCTAATACAATGAAAGCTTCAGTAACCTTCATCATTTCTCATTCATCAACTCAAAATGAAGAAGAAAGTATATCAGTGAAGCGGACAAAAAAGATTGTGATTTTCATCAATCAATTGTACATGAATGTATCAATACAAAGTTCTATATATGCCTGATGTTGGTACCAACTACTTACTTCTATTATATAAGTTGATCGAAATTGTAACTTGTAACTAACTACTCTGACTGTACCACATAGAATAACTAACAGAGTATTATTTAACAGTCATTATACTTTAAATTCAGAATTCACACCAGCCGATCGACCCACCGCAAAAAAAAAAACTATAACAGATAAAAAGATGAACTAGAAATTGAGTTCAATGACAAAAATACCAAAAGAAGCAGAAATTAATGTCCAACTCAAGTCCCTTACTGGAAACTTTTGTAGTTTGAAAACCTCCTCCTAAGAGGCATAGCGTGTAGCGGCGTCAGTAAAATCACAAATAATTTTCCCGCAACAAAATAGTATCAAAATGAGCGCCCAATAAGCAATTAGAAAAGCATAACTAATTAATAACACTAACCTTATGTTTTATATCATCTTTAATCATTGAAATACTGAATTAGTTAAACATTTCTTAATGCCTCTAATTTATTTAGTGCAAGTGTAAATGAAAATTCACAAGATTCCAAATTTGAAGTTTTTATTCACTCCTCGAATCGAACAACAAATTGTCAAATTGCACAACAACATCTAAATGGAAAAAGTTTATATGAACATTTTTCAGATTGAAGAATAATGTACTTTGAAGCTGCAACAAAAGTAGCATCATTGTACGGGGTGTATATGACCAGGTTGATTCGGATTTTTCAAATATCAAATCAAATTATTTTTGTCGGATCTTTGAATTTATAAACCAAACCAAACAAATAAACTCACGTTTATCAACTTCGGGCTTTTTTGGGTTTCTTCGAGGTTTCCGTGTTTTTTTGGATTTCGGATTTTTTCGATAAAGTATTTATACAAACATATAATTTACTTGTACTTCAACTATTTTCTTTAGTCCTATCAAAATGCAATTATCTAAGTTATTTCTCAAGAAAATAACAAAAAATATTAATCAACAAATAAGAAACAACCACCCAGCCATATATAATACTAAAATATCCAACAAAAAAATAATAACAACAAAATTGCGTAAAACAAATATTGCAAATTAATAAGTCCTAATGAAATTGATCATAATTTAAAGTACTAAAATGCTAAAATAAGTTTAGTATGTATTAGTTACATGACTAAATATTAAAAGAAAGTAAAATTAGATCATGTATTTTAATTGTCTAAATCTATGTAAAACTAAAAAATAAATATTCAATATTATCGTCATTATTAGTGTTGAATTGATTTTCTTTTTGCATTAGTTTAATATTGACTTTTATTTAAACTTTATTATAATTACCAACATGTATAGACTATAATCTTTATTAGATCATTAAGAATTCTAACTTCCAAACATGAAATAATTATATTAAAAGATAAAAACTATGAAAAAGTATAAGAGATATTTAAAAATTACATCAAAGTAAGTATTTTTACTATAAAATAAAATTTTGAAATTATATATATAATGTCAGGTTGTTTTTTTTAGTTGAAATGATTTTTTTTAGTTGAAACCAACCCGACCCAAATATAGTCGAATTTTTTTCCAACACCAAACCAAGTCAAACCAAACTATTAGTCGAGTTTTTTTCGGTTTGAGTTCCGTTTTGTACACCCCTACATTGCACATGTATTATTGAGTATGCTCTAAAAAAACGAATTCGAAACAATCAATCTCACAATCAGGAAAACCAAACAAATATTTTAGGAAGTTTACCAATGAATGCCCTAGCTCTTCTCATTCCCTCTAGGAAGCTCTATTAAACTTGGGCCTTATCTTTCTTATTAATTTTGACTTGTTCTACATCTATAGATAACAATATGATGTTATGATCTCTCTGAGATCACAAATTTCAGTCTAAACAATTCAAAGAAAATCTAAAAATCAAATCGCAATTTTATTGATTCTAGATTTTCTCGATTACAAAAAATCAAAGCTAATTAACTACTGAGCAGACATTATTGAATTACAGTAAAGAATAAAGGGTGAGATTGAGATGAAGAGAAACAGGAAATTGAAGAAGATCGAAGAATAAGAATAAGAGAAGTAGAAATAGAAATGGGAACAAATTGCATTTCCAAAAGTTAGTTCCTTATCTCTCCTCTAACTACCATTTTATATGAACTTCCTAACCAACTCCACGTGGCATCATCCTGATCACAGATTCTCATCAACTTGTTTTTAATCCCAGCATTACAATATACCAATATCTGATCTTTTCACAAGACTCTTCACGGATCAATTCCCCACAGAACCACTTCTATATTTTAATTCATAACATTCCCTTATCCATCAACACATCCTTGACCTCAAGGATGAGAATCAAAACCAGGGAACTTAGCGCGTAAAAAATCGTAATCATCCCACGTAGCATCCTCCGGTGGAAGATTAGACCACTGAACCAAAACTCGCACCACAGCTGCATTGTTCCTTTTTACCATCTGGAGCTGCAAAATGGTCTCCGTCTTAACCAAAAATTGTCCTTCATCGTTCGTATAAGGTAATTCAGATTGAACTACCACACGATTGCCTACTTTCTTCTTCAACAATGAAACGTGAAATACTGTATGAATCTTTGAAGTCGATAAAAGACCTAATTTATAAGTCACTAACCCAATCCTTTCTGTTATCAAGTAAGGACCATAATACTTAAAAGTAAGCTTCAAATTCTTTCTCAATGCAACGGACATCTAACCATATGGTTGCAGTTTTAAGTATACCCAATCTCCGACCGAAAACTTACGCTCAGTTTTGTTTCTATCAGCAAAAAACTTCATTCTAGCTTGGGTAGTAGTTAAATTGTCCTTCAACAATTGAAGGAACTGTTGCCTGTGCATCACAACATCCTCTGCAACTTGTACCATTGTTTCCAAAAGAGGACCAATGGAAAGTTGAGGGGGAGTATAATCATACAATGCTTTGAATGGACTACACTGCAGACCTATGTGAAAATTCGTATTATACCACCATTCCACAGTCGATAACAATTGTTTCCATTGTGTAGGCCGACTTGCAGTCATACATCGAAGATAATTTTCAACGCACATATTGACTCTATCAGTTTGACCATCACTCTGAGGATGATAGGCTGAACTATAGTGCAATTGAGTCCCCAAAAGTTTGAACATCTCCTGCCGAAATCGACTTAAGAAGACCTTATCTCAATCTGAAACAATATAGTCAGGAGTACTATGTCATCGGTGGATTTGTCTCCAATACAATTCAGCCACGGTTGTTGCAGTATATGGATGAGCCAAGGCTATAAAATGAGCATACTTCGTAAATCGATCGACCACTACTAAGATCATCCTTAGCTTTCTACTTTGGTTACCCCTCAATAAAGTCCATACTTATATTACTCCAAGCTTGATTAGGAATCGGCAATGGTTGGAGTAGACCCGAATATGCTGCATTATCGTCCTTATTACGATGGCAAATCTCACAATGAGCTAAATATTCATTCACCATAGATCTCATCTTAGGCCAATAGAAATAATGAGCCAACCTTTTGAAGGTGCCAAATTGACCCGAATGTCCTCCTAAAGGAGTATCATGAAAAGTAGATATGAGTTGTTGTCGTAAAGGTCCTGTAGATCCCACATAAACCTTGCCTTTCCTCCTTAATACACCATTAACGTTATGCCATAAACTAGGCCCATGCACATTTACTGATAACAGTGTAATCAACTCTTGAACGTGTGTATCCTCATTATAACTGTGCATAATCTCTTGTATCCACGTAGGTGTGATCACACTTACAACCATAAGCAGGCATGTGGATTGATTTTCATCGCTCTGTAGAACTTCTTGTCTTCTAGATAGAGCATCCGCTACTCAATTCTCCGTTCCCTTTTTGTATCACACCTCATAATCAAGACCGAGTAATTAATTAACCCCTTCTGTTGAATAGACAAAGTGACCTACTATTCCAACAAGTACTTCAAACTATGGTGATCAGTCTTAACCACAAAGTGTTTGAACTGCAAGTAATGTCTCCATTTATCTACTGCATTTAGTAAAGCCATATATTCCTTCTCGTATATCGACTTGCCCCGATGTTTAGTAGCCAAAAAATTGCTAAAGAAAGCTATCATCCTTTCTTGCTGCATAAGTACAGCTCCAATACCCCTATGAATGGCATGAGTTTCAACCACAAATTCATGTGTATAATCAGGAAGAGTCAATACAGGCGTAGTCTTCAAAGCTACTTTAAGGTTTTCGAAAGCAGTCTCGACATCCACACTCCATTTAAAAGCCTCTTTACTTAACAAATCTATGAGTGGCCTGCTGATAGTTCCATAATTCTACACATACTTACGATAGTAACCGGTTAATCCCAAAAATCCTCTTTAGCTCCTAATGACTTAGGTCTAGGCCAATCCACCATAGCTTTAATCTTGTTAGGATTTGTAGACACCCCTTCATCGGTAATAATATGGCCTAAATACTCCACGTGAGCTTGACCAAAAGAACACTAAGACTTTTTAGCGAATAGTACATTAGCTCTCAAAGTCTCAAATACAATCTGTAAATGCCTCAAATGCTCATCTCTGCTTCTGCTATATATAAATATATCATCAAAGAAGATCAAAACAAATTTTTGGAGAAACGATTGAAAAAACTGATTCATTAAAGCTTGAAATGTTGCTGGCGAATAGTGAGTCCGAAGGGCATCACTCGAAACTCGTAATGTCCCATGTAAGTCCGAAAAGTAGTCTTATGCACATACTCCACTCTCATTCTAATTTGATTATATCCAGCCCGCAAATCCACCTTCAAAAAGATTGCAGCACCATGTAATTCATCCAAAAAATCATCCACTATAGGAATTGGATATTTGTCTTTGATTGTCAAGTCGTTCAAGACTCGATTGTCAACACAAAATCTCTATGTCCCATCTTTTTTCTTTACTGATAGTGCAGGTGAGGAATAAGGAAATTGACTCGCTTGTATTATTCCACTGCTTAACATCTCCTTTTCCTGCTTTTCCAACTCGTTCTTTTGATGGAAATTGTACCGATAGGGTCTAAAACTAATTGGCATCACTCCTGGTTTGAGACGTATCGCATGGTCGAAGGCTCTAGCTGGTGGTAGTGATTTCGGTTCTGTAAAAATATATGGATACTTAACTAGCACCTCTTGAAGCCCTTCATCTACCTCCTCTTCCTCATTTGATGTAACCATATTCATCATAAAAAGATGAGTAACCATATCCTAACCCTTCTTCAACATTTTCCTCATGGCTTCACTAGATAACATGCTTAAATTTCCCTCCTCTGCAATTCTCAGCAACACCAACTTATTGGTCTTTTTGCCTATAGTAACACACCTCCGTTCGTGATCAAACTTAGTTGGATTGTGTTTCTGCATCCAATTATTTCCTAACACCAATGCACAACCACCTAAAGGAATTATGAGCAAATCTTCCATGAAAATTCTTTCCTGCATTTTCCACGAAAAATCTTTACGGTGAGAATTACACATAACGTAGTTTCCATCCGCTACTGTAACTCGTACTGGCAAGCAAGGACAAGGTTGATAGACTAATGCAGTAACTATATGTTTATCGATGAAGCTATGAGTGCTTCCTGAATCAATTAATATCGCTAAGTCTCGCTTCTTCACAGTCCCTCCAACAAGGATATTGTTCTCTCCTTTATTATGTCCCGTTAGTGCATTTAGACATACAACTTGCTGTACTTCTTGTTCTACTATTCTTTCGATAGTATCTCTTCATTTTCCTCAGTTACCAACACAGGTTCATTGTCATCTTCATTTTCAATAATTCCTGTTAGACAATTCAACTGTCTCGTCTTACATAGATGCCCTGGACCATATTTCTCCCCATAACGAAAACACAAATGATTGGACTTCCTAAACTCGTAAACCTCAGGAATAAGCCGGTAAGGACCATTTATGTTACCTGTTGCAGAAGAGCCCTTCTTACCCGTCTCTTGCACAATTAGAGTAGCTATTCGGTTAACTCCTTTACTTCTCTTGCATGCAACTTCAATAGCCATTTCCTTCATCCTCACCTTCTCTACAACTTCCTTCAACATAGTTGGCTTGAACATTTTAACCTCAAATTTGATCTCCTTTTTAAGGCTCCAATGAAACTAGAGAGAAAGTGAACGTTGTTCAAAGCAGGATTACGGATAAGCATTTGATCCTTAAGATCTTTAGATCTTTCTAAAAACTCATCCACGTCACCACTCTGTTGTAGTTTATTAAACTCCTCTACCACATCACCTACTTCAATTTACCCAAATCGACTTATCAGGTCCTCCCTAAACTCGATCCAATTCGGAATTTCTCCACTTAATACCATTGACTGATACCAAACTTCGGCAACATCACTCAAGTATAACGCAGCCAATTCTACCCTCTGTTCATTATCCACCCTATACTGTATAAAGTAGCGCTCACACTTTCGGATCCACACCTTAGGCTTCTGACTAGCAAAACAAGGTAACTCCCACATAGGTAACGCAACAGCATTAGGCTGAGCTCGGTTGCGATTGTCCAGATTCAGAATGGACAGCAAACCTGCTCCCACATTTGGAACTGCCGGTGCTCTTTCTAATACTCCCAGCCTTCCCAAAATTAAATCCAATGCTCCTTGAATTTTAGACTGAGCATGGAATACCTCTTCCTGAGAATTCAACAAATCGGCTAGCATTTCATAATGTCTAACTAGATTATCTTCAGTGATCTTCCATCGCGTTCCTTCATCCATTGCTCCACCAATTGCACAAGTTCGAAGGCTCTGATACCAAGTGTTATGATCTCTCTGAGATCACAAATTTTAGTCTCAACAATTCAAAGAAAATTTATAAATTGAATCATAACTTTATTGACTCTAGAAGTTCTCGATTACAACAAACCAATGCTAAGTAACTACTGAGCATACATTATTGAATTACAGTAAAGAAGAAAGAGTGAGATCGAGAAGAAGATAAACAGGAATCGAAGAAGAAGACAAACAGAAGATCGAAGAAGTAGAAGAGAAGCAGAAATAGAAATGGGAAGAAATTGCATTTCCAAAAGTTAGTTCCTTATCTCTCCTCTAACTACGATTTTATAACAACTTCCTAACCAACTCCACGTGGCATCATCATGATCAGAGATTCTCATCAACTTGCATTTAATCACAGCCCTTCAATATACCAATATCTGATCTTTTCACTAGACTCTTCACGGATCAATTGCCCACAGAACCACTTCTATATTTAAATTCATAACATACGATAAAGTATTAAACCAACATGGCTTAATTATAACTTATTCCTAACCCTCGTACATTCTCATAATCATCCCACCCTAAATTAGAGTTTTCCTTCATTAATCAACCAAAAAATAAAAGTTTTTCCTCCATTAATCAACCAAAAACCTCTTGCAATGCCACCATCCCACCTACTCTTTCTTTGCCACTTGATATAGTATAGTCTGGTTGCAGGATTAGTGATGTTTCTTGGGTGAAGACAAAGATGATCTCTGACACCTTCTACACCCTTTTCCTTATGATGAGAGTTATGTCATTTTTTTTCATAATCTTATACTCTCTTAAAAACTGTTGTGCCTGTTTATTTAGACTAGAACCTTATGGAGAGTTTAGTGAATTCTTTACAAAAGTACATATTAATCAAGTTTGTGAGTCCTTCTATATTTACAATAAAGTGATTAGAAGAAGTAGAATAATATTGTATTGTCAAAGTAGTTGAGATACAAGCTAGCAAATATGGAAACAACAAGAAAAGTTTTCCTCAGCTCATTCACAATCTTAAGGCCTGAAGCTCATGGTTTCCTTTCTAGCTGTTAATATATGAACATAAAAGGATCAAAAGTATTCTGAACTATGCGAAATATACCACTTATATCCTTCATTACATTTTGGAATTAAAAAAATACCCGCCGTTATTTCAAGAGACCACAAATACCCTCAAAAGTTAACCACCCAAATTTTTAGTGATGTGTCAAGTCACATGGGACTAATCCCTCCTCCTAAGCGTTGCCAACTAGAATTTACTACAAAGGAACTACACTTTTCGCAACGAAAAGAGTCGTCACAAAATCTAAAAATATTACCACTAAACGTTTAGAGTGATTTTTAGTGGCGACGAAAAGAGTCGTCACAAAATCTAAAAATATTACCACTAAACGTTTAGAGTGATTTTTAGTGGCGACTAAGGCTGAAACAATCCTTCGCTAGTAAGACATATTTTTCAACCAAAAAAGGATAAATAACTTTTGGTTGCAACCTAATTTTCTAAAATAAATAACATGCACTATCAATATGAAAAACGTTAAATATTATTACAAAAATCATCAAAATTATCTATCGATTCAAATCACCTATGACATAGTACATCATTGTACATTTTACGCAATACATATGACATAAGAATAAAACTTACAATTTCTTAAAGCTCCTTCTTGACCGGTATTATTTGTAATTTTTTAAAAATGATGAAAAAAACACAAACTCGGAATTTAATGCTAAAAATAAGTTAAAACCTTTAGTGGCAATATTTTGGACTTTCATGACGACTTTTGTGCGCAGAAGGTCTAGTTTTTTTTTTTAAAGTTAATTCTAGTTAGCAACATTTTAGTCTTAGGTGGCTTGCCACATCACTATAAATTTAGGTGTTAACTCTTGAGGATATTTGTCGTTTCTTAGAATAACGACAAGGACATTTTTGATCCCAAAATGTAAAAGATATAGTGATTTATTTCACATAATTCAAAGGCAATTTCATCTTTGAATCACCTAATCATTAATCATTATTTAATTTAAATTATCTAAAAAGTTTAATTTAGTTTGTTGAACATAGCTAAAAAATTTGACAATAGGCATGACTATATTGAGGAAGGTACATATATAACTTGATTACATAGCCACGTACTCTACTATATATGTGTTTGGAAGCATAGCATCGCATATCTAAAGAAAAATAAAAATAGAACCAACAAAAATCTAAAGCTAGGAATACCAACTTAATTATTAAAATTTGTAACTTTATGAGTTCGATTTTCTTTTAGAGTGAATTATAATAGATTTAAACCGAACAATGAATACCCATATACAATTTTGTATATGATGATAAAAACAAAATATATTTTTCATTAAAATTATAGGTGGTGGCTGGACTATTTACATATGGCAAGTATCTTTCTAGTCCTATCGATCTTGTGAAAAGGCTAGCTAGCTAGAACCCAAAATTGTTGAACTTTGAAAATATTGCGTATTGGAAATTTCCTTGTTTGTCTAGTTGTGGATTAATACAAATGTTGAATGATTTTACCAATGAAACTTAGAAATAGTCAATTTTAATTAGTTTTAGGTGTGGAAAATTAGGAAGAAGCTAAAATATCATTATAGTCTTTGATGATTGATGTGAAGGAGCTTTAAAGACTAATAATTAATCAACCACTTATATCATTATTGAAGTAACCTAATGGCTTGTTAGTTCTATGCATATCATTATAGAAGTAACCTAATGGCGTGTTAGTTCTATGTTTGCTTTGGGTGTTTAAGATTGGGGGTTCAAACCTCATCTTGAAGCTTATCGCATTTCTTTTGCAAAATATAACAAAAAATGCGGTCTGCAAGCATATGTTTTGCAAAATATATAGAAGTGCTCGTTAGTTAGTATTTAACTCATGGTTTAAAACAAATCTAATCCAATGATGGGAAAAGGATGTAACTTATTTTAAAATTCGGTAGTTAAATTTTTAACTTCTCCTTTGTAAATTTTGACATCGCTTACTAAAAATTCTATATACGCTACTGGATATGGCATAACAGATTGAATTGTGACACCGTCACATCAAACATGTCCTTAATTAAAGTACTATAATCTACGCGTACTTTTTATTTAAGATTATAAAATTTAAAAATCACAATTTATTTTTTAAAATTTATAACCAATCAAATTAAAATACTTAAAAAATTGAGACAAAAAAAGTAAAATAGTTCTCAATTATATCTTCTGCCCTTAAGTATTTGTTGCTTTCTAATTCACTATGTGGATTAACGTACGTACGGCAGAATACAGAAAAAATCAGTACCTAGAATGTCGATTATTTCCAAGTGAGTAAAATCTAGAATAAATGATATTTGACAAGTCAAGGTGCAAGAGACAACATATCTGTTTAGAGATACAATATCAATGGATTATTATCTTTGGACACATCAAATATTGGTTTCTTGCTTAATCTCTTTTTATGTCATGTCATATCATCCAATTTTTTCCCCAAATTGATGTGATTGCCTAAATGTGGATAACAATAAATAGAAATAATTTGCATTGAGAGCCAGTCCTTTACACTTTGTTTAGATCATTGTTACACATTGTATCATAATGTACTGTAGTGAATGATAGATACAATATTCGACTAGACTGTATTGTTTGTTGTTGTTTAATAACATTTTTAATGTTTGATTTGACTGTATCGTACTGTATTGTAATTTATGAATTTACTAAAATATCATAAATTATTTTAGAATAAGAGATATGATTAGAATTAAATAATATAGGGTAAAGGGTAAAGAGTATTATGAAATATTATGCAAGGATATAATTGAAAAAATAAATTAAGTAACAATGTAAACACACCAAATCGGTTGTTCCATAAATTGAGATTTTCATTATTACATAATAAAGAAATTTAACAATATAATACATTTTAAGTAACAATCAAAACAAACATTATAGGTACAATAACGATACAATATAATATAATGGATGACAATGATTCAAACCACATGTTAGATGTTGATAAATGTTTAATTTGAATCTTATTAATGTTTATTTAAGTACAACGAAGTGAATTGTGTATTTGTGATCTTTTTACTCATGAATCTTCACAAGTTGAATGAATTACTCTCCGTTTGACATTTTATTCGTGGCAAGATTTGGAGTAGAAGGGCCAACATATTTCCATTTCGATATGAATTTGCACAAAGATATCTTTTGGAAATAATAAATAGTTCACATATTTTAAAATTACATAACAAATGTTTTTAAGGCATATATATATATATAACAATTAGTTGTAATTCAAAATATTTAAAGAACACTTGGTTAAAGTCTTAAAGTAGTAATGTTTTTACATAAAAAGAAATAGATTGGGTGTTAAATATATCTAATTATTCATGTGTGTTACTTCATTTATTTTAATTTGTTTATTTTATTTATTTTTTATTCAATTTCTAAAAGAATACTTTTTTAAATTCTTTAATCCATCTTCCTACATGACAGATTTATGATTCAAAAGTAAACAACATTCTCTCTCTCTATATATATATATATATATATCACTCTTGAGTAAAAAATTGTTCTAGAATAATCAAAATGTAATATAATTTATATGTAACATCAGCAATATAATACGCGTCAATTCAAGGTTAAATTTGAATATTGGAGTATGACAAGGACCAAAGTCAAATTTCATAAAGAATCAAGGGACAAAAAGAGCAACTACTCCTTCTAAATAATCTATCTATTTATAGGTAAATAAAATCATTTTCTTTCACCATTCCTTCTAAACAATTTATAGCTAAGTAAAATCATTTTCTTGCACTATATAAACTCCCCTCAACATATTTACCTAGAAAAGTGTCATCTAAACAATTCTTCAAGAAAAAGAGTGGAAAATGGAAAAGGGTGATAAAAATCACTTTGTACTAGTTCATGGAGCTTGTCATGGTGCATGGTGTTGGTACAAAGTTGTGACAATTCTAAGAAGGGAAGGACACAAAGTTAGTGTTCTTGACATGGCTGCCTCTGGAATTAATCCAAAACATGTTGATGATCTCAATTCAATGGCTGATTACAATGAACCATTAATGGAATTTATGAATTCTTTGCCACAACAAGAAAGAGTTGTTTTAGTGGGACATAGCATGGGTGGCATCAACATATCTCTTGCCATGGAAAAGTTCCCTCAAAAAATTGTTGTGGCTGTGTTTGTGACAGCTTTCATGCCTGGTCCTGACCTCAATCTTGTAGCCCTTGGCCAGCAGGTTTGCTCAAATGAATTTAATTTCTATATGCTTACACTATACAAAAATATGGAATTAATGATTGAAAGAATTTTGTAGCTAACCAACAAAAATTTCATGCTAATCTTATTTAGCTACGAAAAACGACAAATTACAAAAAATAATCAATTAGCTAGGACCTATTTAGTTAAGGATTAGATGAGGACTGCCTATAGATTACATAGCTAATTTCATATTCTCTAATAATGATAACGATGCATAAAAACACTTTATAAAATTGAAATTAGCGATAATCTATTTGAGCAAGAACGGATTTGGGTGGGTTTTAAATTGTGTCAGAATTAATGAACCATCATTTAGTGGGAATCCTAATTGATTATTTAGGTGAAAGGATTAGTTATATGTGGCCTATCACATCAGTAAATATTTAAACTTTTCTCTCAAGGATATTTGTGGACGACTGTTGAGATAATAAGGACATCTTTAGATTCAAATAACAGAGTATATACGTGATCTATTTCAAATCATTCAGATACAATTTTGAATCTTTGGGTGTATACATGTATTACTACTATTATATTGCTGATATACAAAATATATTAGTAATAATTGTTTTTGTTTGCAAATTGGCAGTATAATCAACAAGTGGAATCACATATGGATACTGAATTTGTTTACAACAACGGACAGGATAAAGCCCCAACCTCTCTCGTGTTAGGCCCTGAAGTCTTAGCAACCAACTTTTATCAACTCTCCCCTCCTGAGGTGAACATGTATAAACTATAAACTCTTTTTTTTTTTACAAAAAAAAAAGAAAAGAAAAAAGAAACTACTACACACTTATTTTCCCCAACTTTCAATTTTTTATATCTTTGGGTGTGTTAATTTTAACTATAGTTGTCGAATATCTTATCCACCGTACAATCACAATAATATGTTTACAAGTGAAATCTGAAGAAAGTAAAACGAATTATAGAACAATATTGAGTGTAAGAATAAAATACTTTATTTTATTTTTTTCAGTTAATTCACACATATAGATAGTTCTTATATAGCTCAATGTCAATATATCTATTGTGCTAGGGTATTAGAATTCTACTTCCTAATCATAAACTATACTTCCTTTAGTCCATATTAATTGAACTGTTTCTTTTTCAAAAATTCAAAATAAGTGAATTATTCAATGTTGAAATTTATTTTCACGTTTACTCTTCATTTAATGAGTTCCTAACTACTAGAGTACATATTTTTTAGTAATAATAGTTTAAAAACAATCAAAAGGACAATACTACTACTAATAATTTAATACATGTCCTTGTCATACCCAAATTATTCACTTTAATTTGCATTGTTATGATATATTCAATTAATCTAATATGACAAATGAGTCAACTACTTTTTTGATAAATTATGATAAAACTCAATAATTGTTGTCTTTTGGAACTCTATAGGACTTAACTCTTGCAACATATTTGGTGAGACCCGTACCATTGTTCGATGAGTCAATCCTATTGGCAAATACTACACTTTCAAAAGAGAAATATGGTAGTGTTCATCGTGTTTATGTTGTATGTGACAAGGACAATGTGCTCAAGGAACAACAATTCCAAAAGTGGTTGATTAACAATAATCCACCAGATGAGGTCCACATGATTCACAATGCAGACCATATGGTCATGTTCTCTAAACCTAGGGAGCTTTCTTCTTGTCTTGTTATGATTTCACAAAAATATTATTGATTATTCATCTTTCTGTTACATTGTCAGTTAACTATTTCATAAAAGAATTATACTGTATGTATAAAAAAGTAATATAAAATATATTGATTATAATTAATTTTTGTAAATTTCTAATTTCGATATTATTGTTTTTTCTATCGAGATTATCCTTCTTTTGTATTGTATGTGGTGGACCAAAACTGCACAGTAAACTCTTCATAGAGATGAAAATTGGTAGGGATGACAAATGGAGGGGTAGGGCTGATGCAGGTTAAACCCGCAAAGTCTTTACCCCGCTCTGCCCCGCATAGCACAATTCTTTTTTCCTCTTATCCTCCTCCGCTCCACATGAACCCGTCTTGCCTTGCCTCAATTGACAATGATTAATTCTTTTGTTGAAGGCAGTATGTTATTTAAATAGCTATGATACAGATTTCAAAGGTGTTTTTTTTAAAATGTTAATATTATATTATCTGGATGCTGCTCTTTTGAGCAGTTTCTATTCACTACAAGGCGAAAGTAATATTCATTCACCAAATTCATTAAATACACTAAAATTCACATTGTTATAATTGTAAAAAAATAAAATCTGCACAAAGACAAGTTGAAACACCAAAACTGATTCTGAACATATATTTAATTCCATCCAACTCCATATATGAAATTCAAGAATTTTTTAACTTCAAGAATTAAGGTTTCAAATACAAGAGATTGCTAATCACATTCTTGTATGTTACAACAACAAAAGACTACTAATCACATTCAACAAAATTCAAAGACATTACAAGGCACTACTAATCATAAACTTTTTGAATCCCCCGTGATCAACTATGGACAGTGGATATTCATGCAAAATGATGGCATGAGCAAGTTCTCTTCTCGAAACGTCTTGATCAAAATATTGTTGTTGGCTGCCATAATTCACTCCTGAACCACTCTCAGTTATAAAGTTAGTTGGCTTTCTGAGACATCTACGAAAATGTTCTAACGTAGATGTTGTCCCACAATTTCTAGTCGACTTGATACGAGCATTACAATGCATACAAACACTAAAACGGACACCATCAATCTTCACTGGTTTAAAATGTCGCCAAGCTTTAGAAGTAAATCTTCTTTGTTTGATTTCAATAACTTCATTAGTAGCTTCATTTGTTTGTGAAGGCATTTGACTCTCATTTTCAATAGGAACAATATTAGAGGATAAACAAGTTGGATTTTATTCGTCTTGAGACTCAATCAGTTTACTATAAGAAAATCAACAAAAGAAGATATTAAGAAGAGGTAAACAAATTATTATTATTAGTACTATAAGAAAATCAGTGAAAAGGAATAAAACACACGTAATCGATTCGAATCAAAATAGATTTACATAGATTTTACAGAATCAAAATCGAGTAACAACATATTCTATGAGACACGAAAAAAAATGACCAATTTTAGATAAACTCATACAAGAATTAGCCATTAAAAGTCATACAAATTCGTGGATTGAAACAATTTCAACACTCACTACTTCAAAAATTCAAATAATCAATCAATTTGGATTATACACTTGCAGTCAAGCTCAAATACTCAAGTTAATGGACCAAAAATAGTAAAACTCGACAAATAAAAACAATAACTCGCCAACAAACTCAAATACTGCATTATACTATGTGAAACTAGAGTTAACTAGAATAGAAAATAGACTGTTTGAGAAAACTTAGCGGACGTTGAAGCTGCTTTATGGATAGTGACTCTTTCATATATCAAGTTTCTGGAGCAGAATCAACTGTAATACGGAGAGTAGTACATTTCGAAGAATCAACAAAGGAAAAGGTAATAGTTTACCTCCTCTTTCTATGGTATTTAGCGACAGCAGAGCTTTTTCTTTGCTTCACTCCATTGCGATTCGTCTATCGCTGTAAGCCCAATTTTAATAGCTATTGTAGATAAAGTAATTATTTTCCTTAACTACAGTTTTAATAAGGAAAAATTACGCGGATAAGCAAACTTATACTATTTAATTACTCATCATAGCTATAGTTTGCTATAATTACCACTCGTGACTAATATTATACATTAATTACGTGGACTGACTTTGAGTTTGTATAATTAGTCATGTTTGTATATGTATAATTCGCTAGGATATACAAATAAATATGTATAATATACAATTTTTTAGCCTATATACATATACAATTCACCTCTCTCCCACTCTCTCGCTCGTCTCTCTCCTTCCTCTCCCAATCTCGCTTGCTATTTATACAAATGTATATGTATAATATACAATTATATACATATATAATTCACCTCTCTCCTACTCTCTGCCCTCTCACGATCTCGCTCTGCTCTCTCCTCTCTCTCCCAGTCTTGCTCGTCTCTCTCCTCCCTCTCCCAATCTATCTTGCCATATATACAATTACATATGTATAATATACAATTATCTAACAAATATACATATATAATTTACCTTTCTCCCACTCTTTTCCACCTCTCTCTTGCCTCTCTCCTTTCTCTACCAATCTCACTCGCCTCTCTCCTCCAAATAACATGTAGCTACAAATTGTAATTATTAAACTATAGCTATAGAGAGTAATTAATTGTTTTTAAGTGGCTATATGTGAAAGTTTCTTTTTTAATAATTAGCGACGGTAGCTATATTATTAATATATTTTATGAGTTTCCCTACATAAAATCTGCTATTTTCGATAAAAGTTCATTATCATTTTCTTAATATTTAGCTAGAATATGATTATAATTTGAAATTCATTACTTGAATAGATAAATAAACATTAGTTAATTTAATAAATATATTAATCATATTAAATACAGTTGAACGCTCATCTAAAATAACAAATCTTTTTAAAGAAAAAGAGTAATAAATAGGTATGTTTTGAAAATATCAGTAAAATGCCTCATATATGTTTTTAGCCTATTTTCTAGCTCTTACACATTACAATGAGCGCAAGGTCATTTAGACATGGGAGTTTAGATAGAAAATATTATAACTTACAAGAATAACAATAACATTTCATGATTTAAATATTAAACAAACAAGACAAATCGAAGGACATATATCGAGACAAAGGCATGAGTTTTGAAATTCTTATTTTAGTTCTAACATGAATGACCAAATGATAAATTCACCGTTATTACAATAATAATTATATCTCACTCTTTGAAAAATTGAGATCATCAGTCATACGAATTTTCAATTATTTCTTGTAGGCATAAAAAAAGCTCGTGAGGTCGAGATATCATAACCATATGGCCAGAATTGGCAATAATTTTGACTTCATGAGGAGGACTTTTGTGTATATTATACATTTGAAATTCTTCTTGCATGACTTGATCATCTTGTGTTACAATGTAAACTCTTTTTACTGATCCATACTTTTCTTGTGTCAATAACCCTTCCTTTGACATGTCTTGTATGAAAAACTTTCCTGGTCTAATCAACATTTTTGACAATTCCAAGTCCTAACAAAAATTGCATGTCTCATCAAACTTTTTAATATACATCAAACTTTTTAATATACGTAAAATCCAAGGAGAGATATAATTGTAAAGCAGTATTAAATATTTGATGGAATTTTGGACTTTTAAATTTGGGGCCCAAGTGAAAATTCTCCTAATGTGAACAGAATATTAATAAATAGTGCAAATTATCATGATCTCCTTACGTGTCTTTTGCATTATTTGTTATACTATTTACTCCGTCTACTTTTAATTTTTATATTATATTTTTTTTTAAAATTAATTTGACTAATTTTTAAGATAAATTAGATTATATTAATTTGATATTTTAAAAAATAAAAATAAATATTCAAAAGCTATACAAAATTATTATAAATTATAATTTTTTGCATATCAATATAATGAAAAAATAATTATAAAATGTTACATGACATTTTGATAGTTTAACTCTAAAAGAAATATCATGACACTTAAAAATGGATGGAAAATATTATACCTTTAACATTAATTACTATTTTTCAAGATATAATACTAGGGATAGTTTAGAACAATAGCCACGCCAATCATTAGCATGTTAAATCTAAATGTCACAAGTAAAAACAAATAAAAAAAGTAAAAGCACTGATTAACATTAGGATCTCAATGAATATATTGTTAGTATTTCACTAAATATGTTATTATCATTGTATAACTAACGCCTTACTAAAGAAGCTAATAACTCACATTTATCCGTAGTTTACTCATCTTTCAGCAGGTTAAATATGTGTTTAGTTCATAATTTATCTGTTGTTACGTTAATTCATCAACCAATATAATTATAAAAAAATCTGAACGAGTTAGTAAAAATTGAGTTTGTAATCGTCTTTCCATTTAATTTAACTTTCTTTTGGCCCCCAATCAAAAAGAAAAATAAATGAATACACAAATGAGTTAGAATTGCCAACGTTATTGATAATAACGAAGGATTGTTTCTTAGATGGTTACTCAGTTATCGTATCTTAAAAAATTATATTTTTAAAATTATTCTTTAATAAATATATTAAAATAATAATTATTAATTCAGTGAGTATAAGAAATCTATCTTAAAATAGATGAATATTTTTAGCGCTAATGCATCATATAATATTGGACATGTTTCAAAGGACACATATACGATCCTAATTGGTGTTTATTCATTTCAATATTAAATTAAAATAGTGAAGTGCATAGGTTAATAGGTATATGTTTTTTTTAAAAAGGTCATTATTCTTGATTGAACTTATGTATCCACTTATGTCATATGCTAGTACCATTAACACCCACCAACCACATGTTCTATAATATTATTATCTCACTTTTTTGCTATGTAATATATGGAAAATTTCACACTTATAAATAGAAAAATATTGATGTTTCTTTTCGTGTGAAAGATGACAAAAAGAAAGAAAAAGAAAAATTGAGTGGGATAATATTGTTGTATGTTAAGTCAAAGAAAAAAGGAAAGAGAGAGAAAAATATTTTAGATCTCAACACAAAGAAATTTGATATTGAATGAAGATATTCTAAGGATGAAGCTTTAAACTCTTCCATTAATGTAGACTTATTTGAGTTATACGATATTATTGTATTGTTATATTTAAAAAGATAAATTATAAATTATACGATTCAATTGATACATATCATAAATCTTCTTAAAGACATGATATAATATGTCTTAGCCTAAATATTTATTTTTTATTTTCAATTTTAATTTATTATAATTTATGATATATTCACCGATAGATCTTATAATCAATTTTTTTAAAATAAAAAAGAAGGGGTAATAACCTCTGGATGGCAATTCTTGTAAAGATTAGCCTGCATGTACTGTGGGCCAAAAATAGCACTTGTTGGTGGATTTTCCATGCCTTGATCAAACTTTAATTTGCAATCCATAAGTGACTCCACTGAAGTCCTCTTGAAGTACTGCAATGCACCCATAATTATGTGACGGAACGATAGTATATAAATTGAATAACAGTAACATATTTATATTATGTTTGGATCATTGTTATTGATTATATTATATTGTATCGTTATTATACTTATAATATTAGTTTTGATTGTTACTTAAAATGTATTGTATTGTTAAATTTCGTTATTACGTAATAATAAAAATTCTTATTTTGTGGAACAATTAATTTAGTGCGTTATTTACTTAATTTCTTTTTTCAATTATATCTTTACATAATATTTCAAAATACTTTTTACTCTTTACCTTAATTATTTAAACCTAGTCAAATCTCCTACCCTATAATAATTAAGGATATTTAAGTAAATTTATAAATTATAATACAGTATGATACGATCAAACCAAACAATTAAAATGTTAATAAACAATAATAAACAATACAATCTAGCTAAACATTGTATATACCATACAATAATACAGTAAAATACAATATAATATATTATGAAATAATGAATAACAATAATCTAAACAAATTGATAATAATAAAATATTTAGTGAAAGGTGTTAAATAATATTATGTAGAATCTTCGAAAGCACATTTCGTTTATAAGAAAGAAAATACTTACAAGATCTGATCATTTACTATTAGGATCTAGTAGGATCAAATCCTTTTCGAAGATTTCGTTTATGAGAGAAAATACTTACGAGATCTTATCATTTACTATTAGGATCTAGTAGGATCAAATCCTATTCCATGAAATTTACTTCAATCTTATTCTATAATAATAAATTGAGCATTAAAAAATAATAAAAGTAACTCTTAAAAAGCTAAACAGTATAACACAAATTGAGATAAGGTAGAGTACTTTTTTTTCCTTTTTTCTTTTTGATGAAAATTGAACTCATGGATTGCAAAAATTACCTCATGAATAAGAAGAGCTAAAAACAAAAAGTCATAAGTAGTCATAAATAAATACTTAAAAAGAAAAAAAAATCATATAAATTGAAACAAAATAATGAAAATTACCTCAAGAATAAGAAGAGAAGGTGGATCCACATGATTAGGCATATAAGCAGAGATAAAAACTCCTGTTGAAATTTTGTGTGGAAAAGCTTCCATAGCAAGAGAAATACAAAGACCACCATAACTATGACTAACCAAAATAATCTTTTCATCTTTAGACAAAGATATCATAAGATCCATCAAAGGTTGAATATAATCAAATATTG
Organism: Solanum corneliomulleri; assembly: GCA_027704805.1. Classification (NCBI taxonomy): domain Eukaryota; kingdom Viridiplantae; phylum Streptophyta; class Magnoliopsida; order Solanales; family Solanaceae; genus Solanum; species Solanum corneliomulleri. The sequence goes on along the minus strand of JAKWIY010003054.1, from coordinate 8,051,268 downwards.
AATCAATTTCATTCAATTGTTTCATATTAATTCCACAACCACCAAGGTCTAAAGCAGTCACTTTATGACCACATTTTTCCAATAAATTGATAATTTTGTACCAACACCAAGAACCATGACAAAATCCATGAACTAGAATAAAATGCTTCTTTGGAATTTTCTCCATGTTAAAACTTTTAATTTCTCCAATTTTCTCCATATTATTATTGTGTGGATAAATGCTACTTAAAAGATAGCCACATTTGTATTTATTTAAACTTTTCATATCTCTATTATATAGTTTTTTTATTACACTCGCTTATCATGTGTTGGAGTTTTTTGTCAAAAATATTCTTAAACTATATCCCAAATTTAAACTACATCCTTAAAGTATCATATTAGCAAGAAACATCTTTCAAGTATTTAAAAGTGAATAATTTTCATCCATGTATTTTAATTTTTCGGAAAATTAACAAAATCAAGTCATTCCTTCCTAATTATTATTCTTAGATTTGTCAAAAATATTATCATAAACTTTTTTGATTATTGAGTTTAGCATTATGCAAAATCTTTTAATTTGACAGTTGATTCATTTATTTTTCATGTATTTTATATTAAAAATATTATTAGTTGAAATATTTTTCTTCTCAATTCAATATACTAGAAGCGGCGGTTGTGGAGACTTCCGCTTCTAATAATGTAAAAAGAAACTCAAATGCGAGACATACTCAATATTTTGATCACTTCAATATCACATTGGTCTAAAAAAATTTATTGATCTAAACACAGTTTGGCTATGAAAAAAGGTAAAGATAATTAAGCTCCAACTTCTTTCCGTTACTAAATGAGAGAAAGAGCAGATAATGTACCCTCACAAATTCCAAATAATTTTTAATTCTGTAAGCAATAATGTCTAAGATTTTAAATATTTTTTTCAAGAACTTCATATAGCAAGTAATGAATATGCTGGAAAACTTTTGTTGATAGTCACGTGAATGTAACAACCCGTGTAGTCGGTTTGGGCAATAGAAATTTTTATGTTAGAAAATACTTTCTGATAGATTTAAGTGGGTGTTTTGGACAATTCATAATTATAATTATAAAATTAATAGGGTAGTTTTAATAAGTAATTTAGTTGATGGTTAAAGAAGATAATACTAAAATTAATAGGATATAATATTTTATTAATCCATAATTTATACCCATATATAAATTAATTAAATAAAAGAAAGAAGGGTTTTATTGTTTAGTTATCAGAGGACAGATAGCATGCACCTATTCTGTCGGTTCTTGGCGCTGCCGACAAGTTTGACGGACGACTTCAGGTATAGAGATTTTTATCATATTTTAATACCTTGTATGCATATGTAAATATTGATTTGACAAGGCAAATTGTTAATATTAGTGTGTGTAATTTGAGTGGATTTAATACCCACTAAAGTGCCTTGAAATTTGGAAAAGAATATAGGTTGATGATTGAAAAGAAGAATAGAAATTATTAAGTAATTATATGAGAGAATATATAGACATAATTGTTGGTGTTGCTTAGTAATAATATAATAATGTTATTAATTTTTAGTTGATGGATAATATTATTATATTTAGTGTGTTTGGTTGAAAATAGGTTGAATGAAAAAGTTTTCTTGGCAACGTAGATGTTGGTTTGATAATTAAGGAAAATTATTATTAGTCTATTAAATGTGATGTTGTATGGCTATCGTTAAGGCCATTGGTGGAGTTGGAGTGTCATGCATGTAGAGATTATATAATTATTATTATTACATTGAACTAGTTTGTGAATGGAAAGAAGAGAATGGAATGGTGAGTTAAATTGCAAATGGTAAATGTTGTTAACGTTCTTGGACTTGGAAAAGATAAGAATTGGTGGATAATTAGTGAAGAATAATGATTGGTTAGTTAATGAATTGACTTTGGATTAATGATCAATTAGGGTGTTGGTTGTCGCTGGTCCGTAACCAGTGGAATTTATTTTAATAATATTATGGATTTGTATATCATATTATGAATGGAATTATGATATATTGAGATGGGTAATTAAACCTTATGTGTGTTCTATTACATTTATAATATTAAAGAAATTGAGACTTAAGATTAGTCTTAAATTCAAGATATATATAAGATTTGACCTATTAATTGAAATCAATGTTGAAACTTGATATACAATTGAGTGTGTCTACTTACAAATATCATATGCTTTATAGATTGGGAAGATTCAGAGTCATTGAGGAAAGAAAAAGCATTGAAGAAGTTGCTTACTTGACTTCGATTCTTCGGTGGAGGTAGGTTATGGTTTATGCTATTTGATAGTAAACTCTTAATAGTGATTGATATGTCTTGAATGATATTGTGAAGTTCTCTATGTACTTGACTGTGTGATTGTGTGATTTGGTTGTGTGGTTTGTGATTGGTCTGAAATCGTGAGACCGTAGAATTTATAATCTCTAATCCTATCTATCGAAGTGATGCCTTGAATAAAGAAGGCTTGATGAAAATAATATAACAATGAATTGAAAGCGGTGATAATAAAGGATAAATTAATAGTATAATTGGATCGGAGTGTCACGTTCCGACACGGTATTCTTGGATCGGAGTGTCACGTTCCGACACGGTATTCTTGGATCGGAGTGTCACGTTCCGACACGGTATTCTTTGATCAGAGTGTCACGTTCCGACATGGTATTCTTGGATCGGAGTGTCACGTTCCGACACGGTATTCTTGGATTGGAGTGTCACGTTCCGACACGGTATTATTGGATCGGAGTGTCACGTTCCGACACGATAATATTAAAGGAAAAACATGTTGAATTAATGAAAGGTACTCAATCTCAAAGAACTCAACTCCCAAAATGGTTTGGTTTGGAGGCATGAGTCCTCATGTGTGATCTTGATATCATTGACTTATTACGAGTTTACTTTAATGTTGTTGATACTTGTTCATGTTGTTTGTTGTTTATCACCTGTTAAGTGCTATAGTTGAGTTCATACTATTATTTATTGTATATTAGTTACTATTTTGGGTTGACCGATGATACTTACTCAGTACATGTTGCCTCGGACTGAGCCCTACTTGTTTTCTTCTTTGTTTTCCTTTTACGAAATGCAGCGATTGCACCTATGACTTCTGATTTCCCTCATCTCTAGCCAGCCTCACGCATATCAAGTTACAGGGTGAGCTATCCATTTAAGCTCGTGTTGGATTCTCTCGGTCATGACATGATGTCCTATACTTTAGGACACATACCATTTTATTCTTTATTTTAGCGTATTCGATATTCTTAGACTTAGTATTGGAGATTAGATGTCCTTGATGTGATGACTATCAGATTTTGGGATGATAAGTATTAAACTTTAGAAACTTATTTAAATTGATTGCTTAGTATCTTTTGAAGCTTCCGCATTATTGATATTATTTATAGTTGAACTATTGGTATATGTTGGGATTTAGATGTGTTGGTTCGCCCACTTAAGGAGGTAAGTGTGGGTGACACTCACGACTCATTTTGGGTCGTGAAAAACTTGGTATCAGAGCGTTAGGTTCGTTGATCTCATCACACAAGGACAAGTCTAGTAGAGTCTTGCGGAACGGTAAGGGGACGCCTTTACTTTTCTTCGAGAAGCTATAGGACTTTAGGAAAGCTCATTTCTTTCTTTCTTTCGTGCTACTACTTGAACCCAATTGGTATCTAGGTGATACAAATTGGTATCTGAACTTCTTCACTCTATTTCAAATATGGGTACTACTAAAGTATTTGAAGTTGAAATAGCAACAACAGAAAAAAAAATATGTCCTTAGAAATAGATATATTTTCTCGATCGCAAAATATGGTGGTAGTCTCATGTCGAGTGTCGGTTAATAAAGACACTACTATGACTTCATAGAGTGAGGGTATATTCGAGAAAGTCATCGATGCTTACTTGGTTAGAGTTAGGAAGTGTGTTATTTTGTTATTGAATGATCTAAGAAGTAAAACAAATTGTTTGGTCTAGGGAGAGAACATATTCGATAATGTTTTGCAATTATTCAATGGGTAGAAATATGTGGGCTATTTGGGTACGATATTATGGACAGGTATGATGTGTTCTAGTAAGGTATCTAATGGACTTTCACGGTGTGGCAGTACTAGGGTTATGTGGAAACAGGTACGTCGATTGTCAAGTATGAATACTAATTACTAAAGGATTTACAAGTTGTACGACATGGTCAGATAATAAGATTTAGTGTTGCATTCACATTTGAGAAACCAACTAGTTTATTACTACACGAACTTAGATTGAGCATTATTTTGAAGGAAAATTTTAGTGGTTGAGCATTATTTTAAAGAAAATTTTTAGTGGTGGATCTTTGGTACAAATATTAACACAACTGAAACTGTGCAATGTATCTTGAGGGTTTTGAGTGAGGACTGATGGTTTTATCTTAAGCTTCAAAAGGTAGATTGATACTAGCATGACAGACTTATAGGGAAAGAAAATCCTAGTGGGTATACTTTGGGTGAAGTAAAATGAAGATTTTAGTAAGAAAGTGAATATAAAATTTGTTAGTCCCTTCATTTTGATTACTATATCTGAGTTTAAGGTGTCACGTCGAGAAAAAAAAATTGACTTTGTGGTGATGAAAAGGGCTTACAAATACATGATGGTGATAGGAGTAAGTGATGGATGGTGACGGAGATGCAAATTATTGGTCAAATAAATTTTGTATGGTGATAAAAACTTGCGAGTATCTAAGGTTGATATTTCTACTATTTAGTGAGTAATGTGGTTGTATGATAAATTTTAGGAGATTTAGGGCACACTCGAATATAATTTAAAGGAGCTGGATTCATAACTAAAATAAGATAAAACTTGTGGGATGTGTAGCCTTAGAAAAATAAGTGAGAGCAGAATTATTTTCCCTGATTGTAAGAACTAAAAATGTATCTTCGAAGGGATCAAGAATTGGGTTCAAAATTGTGTGATTTCATCTATTTTGTTTTGGTTAAGGTAATAGCATAACAGGTTAATCAGCTTGGTTAAAAGCTATTGAATAGAACTTAAGAGAGGAGTGTACAGACGTTCAACTTGGGTGAGATGATAGGTTCTGTTGTACTGCTGAATTTAGAAATGAGTAAGGTTGGATTTTTAGTGAAGCATATGGTATGGTTGGTGGAGAGGCAATCAATGATAAGCTAAGATAAGGTGATTCGTAAAAATCTTCAAAGTATAAGCAAATGTAGATAATTAAGGGCATTGTGTTACACAATTGGAATTATAATTCAAATTATTTTTTTTTTGTTATAAGTCTGAATTTCTGGTTGTATATTTTGTCAAGGTATGAATTAGTAAGATGAGAAACGATTGATTGCATCGTTATTGAGCACGTGAAACAATTTATGCATGCTTTGGACCATAAAGTTGTTACTTTTGATTGTTAAGGGATCTAAGGAAGGATTTACCCTCAGAGTTTTGATTTAGAGTGTGAAGTAAAATGTCAGGGATTATTAGTAAAACAGGAGATTGGTAAGCAAGCTAGATAAACAAGAGTTTGATATATTGAAGGAGCGAGATATTTAGAATTTGCACCATGAAAAGAATTTGAGAAGAGTGAAAGAATAAGACCTCTCGTATAAATCCATGGGGTGTAGTTGATGGTTGTTTTAATTTTTGCCTATGAGTTTAGATATAATTGTGAGATGTGAACTAGTTCGGTACAGACTTACTAGGAGTTTATCATCGACTTCAAAAAAAAATGAGTTTTGGTTTAGGTGACAAATAATGAGGTATGAAAAATTTAGTATTTTACAATGAGGTTAGATTGCTCAAATTAGGATAGAAGACTTAAGAATGATGTAAAAGGTGAGATAAAATTCTACATGGTTATTAAGAATAAAGTTGGGTTAATACTACTCTATTAATGGGACTTCATAGAATGTTAAGGTGTGTTACATGGACATTTGATGGTTAATAGAGGTTATGAGCTTATAGTATACAGAATAGTTTGAGTGACAAAGAATTTTCCTAAGTGTTGGCATGATATATATAATGGTTTAAAATGGTACCTTAAGCATGGTATGTGAAAGTGGTGTAGACTTGACTTTGGGTGTGATTTAATAGTTTTGTCTCAATGAAAAGGTACTATCACATTTGAAATTAGTGCTATAGGCCTTATTTGGGACTCGTATCTGTCAGGAAATGCTTAAATAGAAAGAGATAGCCATAGTTTGAACATGTATTTGATAACCATACTTTGATACTAATGATGGTTTGAGAGTAAGGTAGATGATCGATGTAGTTATACGTTTTGTTATTATTAAGAATGTTGACTTCAATGAATGTGGAGTTTGATAAACCAAGTATGTGTGCAATTATATTAGAGACATTCTATGAGGGGAGGTGTAGATCTCTAGTTTTTGATACTATTGAGATGAGACAATGGGTATTAATATTTTGGAATAATCATTGAGATAACTATCCTTTCGTGCCTTGCCTTCCTTGATCGTTCGAGGACAAACGATGGGTAAATTGGTATCTATTGTAACAACCCGTGTAGTTGGATTGGGCACTAGAAATTTTTATGTTAGAAAATACTTTCTGATAGATTTAAGTGGGTGTTTTGGACAATTCATAATTATAATTATAAAATTAATAGGATAGTTTTAATAAGTAATTTAGTTGTTGGTTAAAGAAGATAATACTAAAATTAATAGGATATAATATTTTATTAATCCATAATTTATACCCATATATAAATTAATTAAATAAAAGAAAGAAGGGTTTTATTGTTTAGTTATCAGAGGACATATAGCATGCGCCTATTCTGTCGGTTCTTGGCACTGCCGACAAGTTTGACGGACGACTTCAGGTATAGAGATTTTTATCATATTTTAATACTTGTATGCATATGTAAATATTGATTTGACAAGGCAAATTGTTAATATTAGTGTGTGTAATTTGAGTGGATTTAATACCCACTAAAGTGCCTTGAAATTTGGAAAAGAATTTAGGTTGATGATTGAAAAGAAGAATAGAAATTATTAAGTAATTATATGAGAGAATATATAGACATAATTGTTGGTGTTGCTTAGTAATAATATAATAATGTTATTAATTTTTAGTTGAGTGGATAATATTATTATATTTAGTGTGTTTGGTTGAAAATAGGTTGAATGAAAAAGTTTTCTTGGCAACGTAGATGTTGGTTTGATAATTAAGGAAAATTATTATTAGTCTATTAAATGTGATGTTGTATGGCTATCGTTAAGGCCATTGGTGGAGTTGGAGTGTCATGCATGTAGAGATTATATAATAATTATTATTACATTGAATTAGTTTGTGAATGGAAAGAAAAGAATGGAATTGTGAGTTAAATTGCAAATGGTAAATGTTGTTAACGTTCTTGGACTTGGAAAAGATAAGAATTGGTGGATAATTAGTGAAGAATAATGATTGGTTAGTTAATGAATTGACTTTGGATTAATGATCAATTAAGGTGTTGGTTGTCGCTGGTCCGTAACCAGTGGAATTTATTTTAATAATATTATGGATTTGTATATCATATTATGAATAGAATTATGATATATTGAGATGGGTAATTAAACCTTATGTGTGTTCTATTACATTTATAATATTAAAGAAATTGAGACTTAAGCTTAGTCTTAAATTCAAGATATATAAGATTTGACCTATTAATTGAAATCAATGTTGAAACTTGATATACAATTGAGTGTGTCTACTTACAAATATCATATACTTTATAGATTGGGAAGATTCAGAGTCATTGAGAAAAGAAAAAGCATTGAAGAAGTTGCTTACTTGACTTCGATTCTTCGGTGGAGGTAGGTTATGGTTTATGCTATTTGATAGTAAACTCTTAATAGTGATTGATATGTCTTGAATGATATTGTGAAGTTCACTATGTTCTTGACTGTGTGATTGTGTGATTTGGTTGTGTGGTTTGTGATTGGTCTGAAATCCTGAGACCGTAGAATTTATACTCTCTAATCCTATCTATCGAAGTGATGCCTTGAATAAAGAAGGCTTGATGAAAATAATATAACAATGAATTAAAAGCGGTGATAATAAAGGATAAATTAATAGTATAATTGGATCGGAGTGTCACGTTCCGACACGGTATTCTTGGATCTGAGTGTCACGTTCCGACACGGTATTCTTGGATCGGAGTGTCACATTCCGACACGGTATTCTTGGATCGGAGTGTCACATTCCGACACGGTATTCTTGGATCGGAGTGTCACGTTCCGACACGATAATATTAAAGGAAAAACATGTTGAATTAATGGAAGGTACTCAATCTCAAAGAACTCAACTCCCAAAATGGTTTGGTTTGGAGGCATGAGTCCTCATGTGTGATCTTGATATCATTGACTTATTACGAGTTTACTTTAAGGTTGTTGATACTTGTTCATGTTGTTTGTTGTTTATCACCTGTTAAGTGCTATAGTTGAGTTCATACTATTATTTATTGTATATTAGTTACTATTTTGGGATGACCGATGATACTTACTCAGTACATGCTGCCTCGTATTGAGCCCTACTTGTTTTCTTCTTTGTTTTCCTTTTACGAAATGCAGCGATTTTACCTATGACTTCTGATTTCCCTCAGCTCTAGCCAGCCTCCCGCATATCAAGTTACAGGGTGAGCTATCCATTCAAGCTCGTGTTGGATTCTCTCGGTCATGACATGATGTCCTATACTTTCGGACACATACCATTTTATTCTTTATTTTAGTGTATTCGATATTCTTAGACTTAGTATTGGAGATTAGATGTCCTTGATGTGATGAGTATCAGATTTTGGGATGATAAGTATTAAACTTTAGAAACTTATTTAAATTGATTGCTTAGTATTATTTGAAGCTTCCGCATTATTGATATTATTTATTGTTGAACTATTGGTATATGTTGGGGTTTAGATGTGTTGGTTCGCCCACTTAAGAAGGTAAGTGTGGGTGCCACTCACGACTCATTTTAGGTCGTGACGTGAATTACTCATATTTTTGTAGGATCCCTTAGTTTTTTGACGATATCTCACATAAGAATGAAAATTGTTCACTTTTAAATACTCGAAGGATGTTTTCTACTAAAAATGATACTTTAAGGATGTAGCTTAAGTTTGAGGTATACTTGAAATTTTTTTTTTGCCAAAATAAAAAGTGTTTGACTAGAATTTCACATTTGAAATTATTTGTAAGTAATAGTCATTGCATCTAATTACAAAAATATTTTTTAAAAGTACACAATTACAACTCTATTTATTTTTAAAAATAATGGAATTCTTTTCTTCTTTTAAAAAAATTGTTAAGCTTGAGAAGAAAACAATAGTTAAATAAATATTTCATTATATTTTAAAGAAGAAATACACCGTGGGTACTTTATAATTTGGTGGTAGCCTCGTTTCATAAATATTACCTCAATTTTAAATGTGCATAAATAAGTACTTTAACTTTGTTTGCAATGGAAAATAAATTGTAATCAGATAAAACAAGTAGAAACATAACTTTATTGATCAAGATAGATTGTGAGTACAATTCTGTTGATCCTTTAATTCTACTTTTCTAGGATTTATCCATGATTTGAGGGTCGCTAATGACGTAGTTCTCGAACTAGGATGATTTAGGTTTGACTTCTCTATATAAATAATCCATCAATTTGTGGAGTATTCAAGATCTTGATCTCTTTATGAAATTTCCAAGATGTCTTTTACGAGAATTCAGTTGCCTTTATATAGGTATAAACTAGGGTTTAGAGTTGAGTAGCTTCCAAGAATCCTAATTTGTGTCGAACACAATTTGTAGAGTCTTAACTCGAATTGAACACTCTTGTAGACTCCCACAAAATTTCAATGTCTACAAATGTCCCCTGCTTCAAGACTTGTCGGAGTGTAGATTTGATGAAACTGAGAGACGAGGCTTGAAGTACTCATTCTTCCACCTTTGCAGCTTCAGATTTTTCAGATTTAATTTAAGAGAGAACAGATGAAGGCAGATTGGGTCCAACTAGGCATGCCGAATTTGTTTACAACATTTTAAAGTGACAGAAAATAAATTTCGATCACAATAAAATAAGTAAAAACGTAACTTTATTGATCAAGGTAGATTGCGAGTACAATTCTGTTGATCCCTTGATTCTACTCTCTTAGGATTTATCTATGATTTGAGGGCCGTTAATGGCGTAGTTCTCGAACTAGGATGATTTAGGTTTGACTTCTCTACATGAATATTCCATCAATTTGTGGAGTATTCGAGATCTTGACCTCTTTATGAAATTTCCGAGATGCCTTTTAAGAGAATTTAGTACTCTTATATAGGCATAAATTAGGGTTTAGAGTTGAGTAGCCACACACACACACAAGAGAGAGAGAGAACTTTAAGTCCACCCACATGGCGCCACTACATAGCAGGATTCTCGTTTAATTTATTTATTTCAAAACTAGCATTCACCTTTTATGAAAACTTGTGACTTTTAAGATAATTGCAACTTTTACGAAGAAATTAAAAGCGAATGGGAGCGAAAAAATCTTTGATTTTTTTATATGTGTGATCCCCAACCGACTAAAATAAAACTGAGTTGGGAAGAGATTTTAAGAGAAACTGAAAGAAAATGAGAGAGAGAAAATAGTGAAGGAGTTTTAATAAAATAAATCTTTCGTATTTTTCTTAAATTCATGGGTCCCAACTGAATCACCAAAATAGTGTAACATTAGATGCACATTTACTGCAAAATACAAATATATGAAATAATAACTATAAGATTTGTTTTGATTTAAACGTTTGTTATTATTATGTTTAATTTTTTCTTTAAAGAATCAATGATTTATTATTTTTTGAACAATTTATTTATTAGAGGTTCTTGAATTATGTGATAATGATAAATAATCAAATTGATGTTAAAATATTACTAATATTTTTTTAAAAACCTATTTTTCCCATCATTTTTAATGTATAGATTTAGTAAAAAATTATTTGCAAATTTAATACAATTATTATTTATAATAGTGCGAAACACAAATATATTACTTAGTACTACTCATAATTCATTCCTTACACTCTCTTTGCCACACCAACTTTACTACCAATTATTTAATACCTAATTCAACTTGAATTTTCACGTTACAATACTCATCTCATAATTAGAAAATAATTTTAAAAAAAAATCTATTTTGAGAAATTCCGACCCACTCAAGTGAAGAAATCCCAAATTAGTTAAAACTGTTGCCCATTATTATAAATTAAAAATAAATGAAATATGTTTGGCAGGGATTTAGTCTTATCTGGTGAGCTAAGCTAGGATGGAAAATTAAGTGGACCAAACACAGGATATGCCCACGTGAATAATTGGTTATTAATCACCCATGACGCTTGCGTACCGCATTTATTTTGATAGTACCATAGTTATAAATGTCCTTTTTTAAATAATATTAAATATAAAATTATCTATTAATTATGAATCCATAGAGAATTAAATCTTCAATTTATTTTATGAGGTGTCAATTTTGTGTTAATATTTGTTAAATTAAAATTTGATTAGCATGTACAATATAATTTTTTGATAAAAATAAATTCGTCGCTATTTCATGCTATTTTTATCACCTTTCACTAATAACAAATACTCTATTTTATTTCAAAGACTTAATACTCTTTTCGTTCGAAATTATTTGTCATTATTTCTATTGAGTCAAACTATAAAAATTTTGGCTAACATTTTAAGATATATTTTTTCATCATATTAATATGCAAAAAAATTGCAATTTAAAGTACTTTTCATATAGTTTTAGAATTTCTAATTTTTTTTTTGTTTAAAATGTCAATTAATGTGATCTAATTTAACTTGGAAAACTAATTAATTGACTTTTAAAAAGCATAACAAGATAAATAATTTCGGACGGAGGCAATACCAATTACTTCTTTCTGTGTTTTTCTTTCACACTTTTCCAGATTCATTTTATTTTATTAAAGTGAAGAGAAATTAATGTGGTAATAGAAAATGTAGAAATCAAATAAAAATATTCAATAATGATGATTGATAGGAAAACAGATTAATATAATTTCGTTCATATTTGTAACGACCTGTTTAGTCGTTTTGAGCAGCAGATTTTATTTCTGGAAAAACTGGCTGAGACGACGGTCACCACGACGGACCGTCATGGGCACGACGGACCGTCGTGGGTGTCTCGTTCCATGACACTTAGAATTCTTAAATTTGGGTATTAAAATCGACTCTCTGTAATCTGTGATGGACCTGCAGGACGTGCCGTCACAGCCACGACGAGCCGTCGTGAGGCACCGTTGCGAAACACTTCAACTCTTGAGAATTTGGTACGGGAAACGAGTCTCTGAACGTCATGACGGAAGTGCAGGACGGACCGTCACAGGTGTGACGGACCGTCACAGTGTACTTAGTGAAAAATGGAATTCTAGGATGTTGCGACGACCTGCGTGACGGACCGTCGCAGGCACGACGGGCCGTCACAGGTTGCGCAAATCCCAGGCAGAATCGGATTTCTTTACACGTTTTAAGGGACATTTTGGACTATTCTTTCCTTAATTATAAAGTTAGAGGGTTAATATTAATAAGTCTAATTACTTGGGGGTTAAAAGAGGTAACCTTAAGTTAATTAGTGGTTCTATTATCCTCTTTTACACTTAATTACATGTTAATTAGGGTAAAAGAAAGAGGGTTTGAATAAAGAAAAAGAGAAAGAACAGAGAGAGAGAGAGAGGATTGATCGATCGAAGAGGAGGAAAAACACAAAGCTTGGGAAATTGCTTGTTTGAATTCAATTCTTCGGTGGAGGTAGGTTATGGTTTTTACGATATTCGTAGTGAACTCTTAATAGGGTATGATATGTATTGGTGGTATTGTAAACCTGTCTATATGCTTAATTGTATGCTTGCATGAATATGATTATGTGATTTTGATAAAACAAGCATGATGAAAACCATTGAATCCCAAATCTTGAAAGAAACTTTAATCTACGTTATTAATGATGATGCCTTGGTATAAAAGAAGGCTTGATGAATTAAAGTAATGGGATTGATGATGCCTTGGTATAAAAGAAGGCTTGATGAATTAAAGTAATGGGATTGATGATGTCTTGGTATAGAGAAGGCTTGATGAACGGATAGAATGAGGTTAGTGGATCGGAGTGTCACGTTCCGACACATAGTATTAGTGGATCGGAGTGTCACGTTCCGACACATAGTATTAGTGGATTGGAGTGTCACGTTCCGACACATAGTATTAGTGGGACGGGTGTCACGAACCGACACGTAGAATTAGGGGATCAGAGTGTCACGTACCGACACATATAGGGGATCGGAGTGTCACGTTCCGATACATATAGGGGATCGGAGTGTCACGTACCGACACATATAGGGGATCGGAGTGTCACGTTCCGACACATATAGGGGATCGGAGTGTCACGTACCGACACATATAGGGGATCGGAGTGTCACGTACCGACACATATAGGGGATCGGGTATCACGAACCGACACGTAGAATTAGGGGATCGGAGTGTCACGTACCGACACGTAGTAGTAGGGGGATCGGAGTGTCACGTACCGACACAAGAGGAAGAAAGATAATGAATCTTGAAAGATGATAATATACTCAACATAATAAACTTAATTCCCAAATGAGTATGGTATTGAGGCTTGAGCCCTCATGGATGAACTTGATGGTATTTATTGATGATTATCATACTTGTTGTTGCTACATTTTGAGTTTATAGTTGATTTATAATATTACTTAATATATATATTATCTTCTATTTTGAGTTGGCCGATGATATCTACTCAGTACTTGTGGTTGTACTGACCCCCTACTTTTATGTCTTCTTCTTTGTTATTTGTGGAGTGTAGCAAACGTGCCGTCGTCTTCAACTCAACAGTAGATCTAGCCAGTCTTCACTACATCGGAAATTCAGGGTGAGCTAATGCGTCTAGCTTGGACTGGGTCTTCTTCTTCAAGTCTTGATGCCTTGAACTTCCGGCATGGACTAGCTTTTACTTGTTTTAGCTTCTTAGACATTCTTAGTTTAGTAATTTGAGATAGATGTTCTTGTGATGATGACTTCCAGATTTTGGGGATAATAATAATAGTTTTGAATTGTTTTATTAATGAGTTAAGTCTTCCGCATTATTTTCTGTTGATATAAATTGAAATGTCAAGGTTTAGATTGGTTGGTTCGCTCACATAGGAGGGTGAATGTGGGTGCCAGTCGCGTCCCCGATTTGGGTCGTGACAAACTTGTTATCAGAGCATTAGGTTCGTTGGTCTCATAACACAAGAACGAGTCTAGTAGAGTCTTAAGGAACGGTAGGGGGACGCCTTTACTTTTCTTTGAGAGGCTATAGGATTTTAGGAAAATTCCATTCTTTCATTCTTTCTTTCGTGCTATTACTTGAGTCCAATTGGTATCTAGGTGATACAAATTGGTATCTGACCATCTTCACTCTATTTCGCAGATGGTTAGAACTAGAGCAACGACTGCACCAGCAGCAACAACGGAAAGACAAGAAACAACTGAGCCAGCCACTGGGGCTGTGGCTCGAGGAAGAACAGCGGCAAGAGGCCGTGGAAGAGGTCGTGGGAGGACGTCCTCTAGAGGAAGAGGACGAGCACCTAGCCCATCTGATACTAGGGCGGTGACTCCTCCACCGACTGAGGAGGTGATAAGAGAGGGTGAGGAAGGGGAGAACGAACAAGTGCAAAATGAGGAATTGCCACCCCAACCTACCCCAGAGATGATCAATCAGGTTCTTGCTTATCTTAGCGGGTTATCTGATCAGGGTCAGGCACCTCCAGTGGTTTCTGCACCAACACCTCCGGTTTCAGAGATACGACATGCGGCTACTATGGCTCCCCGCATGGATGCATCATTGGAGATAGGCACATTTCCACGTCTGACTACTGGGCCTATAATGACAAATGATCAGCATGAACTTTTCAGTAAGTTCTTGAAATTGAAACCTCCAGTCTTCAAGGGTGCAGAATCTGAGGATGCTTACGATTTCCTGGTTGATTGTCATGAGCTCCTACACAAGATGGGTATAGTAGAGCGGTTTGGTGTCGAGTTCGTGAGCTATCAGTTTCAAGGGAACGCCAAAATGTGGTGGCGGTCACATGTTGAGTGTCAACCAACAGAGGCACTACCTATGACTTGGGAATCATTCTCTAGCTTGTTTATGGAGAAGTATATCCCAAGGACTTTGAGGGATAGAAAAAGGGATGAGTTCTTGAGTCTAGAGCAAGGTAGGATGACGGTTAACGCATATGAGGCTAAATTTCGCGCACTATCCAGATATGCCACCCAACTTTGTTTCAGTCCACAAGAACGGATTCGCCGTTTCGTGAAGGGGTTGAGGTCAGAGTTGCGGATTTCAGCCTTACAGGTAGCGGCTACGGCGAAATCCTTCCAAGAGGTGGTAGACTTTGTGATAGAGGTGGAAGGAGTGAAGCCAGATGACTTCACCACAACATCGACATCAAAGAGGTTTCGAAAGGGAGGTGAGTTCAACGGTTCGTATACTAGAGGACAGAGTTCTAGAGGTTACTCAGTTCGACCCATTCAGTCTTCACTACAGACTGTAGTTGGGGGTCCACCTCAAAACGGTCAACACTTCTCCGAGAGACCTATGCCTGACTCCAGAGAGTGTTATGGATGTGGGGAGATGGGACATATTAGGAGAAATTGTCCAAAACAGAGTTACAGACCCCCGATAGCTAGAGGTAGGGGTGGTCATGGTAGAGGCCGTTTTTCTGGAGGACGTGGTGGTCGAGGTAATGGTGGTCACCAAAACGGCAGAGGTGATGGGCAAACTGGAGCCACTACTACGCAACATGGTAGGGGCAACGGACAGACAAATAATGGAGCCCATTGCTACGCTTTCCCTGGGAGATCTGAAGCGGAGGCGTCTGATGCGGTTATCACAGGTAATCTTTCGGTTTGTGATTGCATGGCATCTGTATTATTTGATCCCGGATCCACATTTTCTTATGTATCTTCCTTATTTGCTAATGGTCTAAAATTACATTGTGAATTACTTGACATGCCTATTCGTGTTTCGACCCCGGTGGATGAGTCGGTGATAGTTGAAAGGGTATATAGGTCTTGTTTGGTGAATTTTGTGGGGAGCAACACTTATGTAGATTTGGTTATTTTAGAAATGGGTGACTTTGATGTAATTCTGGGTATGACTTGGCTTTCCCCGAATTTTGCGATTTTGGATTGCAATGCTAAAACTGTGACGTTAGCCAAGCCTGGGGCAGATCCGTTAGTGTGGGAGGGCGACTACACTTCCACTCCGGTTCGTATCATATCCTTTCTTCGTGCTAAGAGAATGGTTAGTAAAGGGTGTTTAGCTTTCTTGGCACACCTCAAGGATGACACTACTCAAGTACCTTCGATTGAGTCGGTTTCGGTAGTCCGTGAGTTTTTGGATGTGTTCCCTGCAGATCTTCCTGGTATGCCACCGGATAGGGATATTGACTTCTGTATTGATCTTGAACCGGGTACTCGCCCCATTTCTATACCCCCTTATAGAATGGCTCCCGCGGAGTTAAGAGAGTTAAAGGCCCAACTTCAAGAGTTGTTGAGCAAAGGCTTCATTAGACCAAGTGCATCTCCTTGGGGTGCTCCGGTGTTATTTGTGAAGAAGAAGGATGGGAGTTTTCGGATGTGCATAGACTACAGACAACTGAACAAGGTAACTATTAAGAACAAGTACCCCATTCCTCGCATTGATGACTTGTTCGATCAGTTACAAGGTGCTTGTGTCTTCTCTAAAATTGACTTGAGATCTGGTTATCACCAATTGAAAATACGAGCAACGGATGTGCCAAAGACTGCTTTTCGAACTAGGTATGGGCATTATGAATTTGTGGTAATGTCTTTTGGTCTTACGAATGCCCCTGCTGCCTTGATGAGCTTGATGAACGAGATTTTCAAGCCATATTTGGACCTCTTCGTGATCGTGTTTATTGATGATATACTGATATACTCCAAGAGTAATAAGGAGCATGAGGAGCATTTGAGAATGGTGTTAGAGTTGTTGAGGAAGAAAAAGCTTTATGCGAAATTCTCCAAGTGTGAGTTTTGGCTAGATTCAGTGTCCTTCTTGGGGCACGTGGTTTCTAAGGATGGAGTGATGGTGGATCCATCTAAGATTGAGACGGTGAAAAATTGGGTAAGACCTACTAATGTGTCAGAGATAAGGAGCTTTGTGGGGTTAGCTAGCTACTACCGCCGATTTGTCAAGGGATTCTCTTCTATTGCTTCCCAATTGACGAACTTGACTAAGCAGAATGTTCCATTTGTATGGTCGGATGAGTGTGAGGAAAGCTTTCAGAAACTCAAGACTTTGTTGACTACCGCACCTATCCTTACCTTGCCAGTAGAGGGTAAGAACTTCATTGTTTATTGTGATGCATCCTATTCTTGGTTGGGTGCAGTGCTAATGCAAGAGAAGAATGTGATTGCTTATGCTTCGAGGCAATTAAAGGTGCATGAACGTAACTATCTGACTCATGATTTGGAATTGGCCGCGGTAGTATTTGCACTAAAGCAATGGAGACACTATTTGTATGGGGTTAAGTGTGAAGTCTATACAGATCATCGTAGCCTACAGTACGTCTTTACTCAAAAAGATTTGAACTTGAGACAGAGGAGATGGATGGAACTACTGAAGGACTACGACATCACTATCTTGTATCATCCGGGAAAAGCGAATGTTGTGGCGGATGCTTTGAGTAGAAAGGCCGGAAGCATGGGAAGTCTAGCTCATTTGCAAGCTTCTAGACGCCCATTGGCTAGAGAGGTGCAGATTCTGGCTAATGACCTTATGAGGTTAGAAATAAATGAGAAGGGAGGATTTTTAGCTTGTGTAGAGGCAAAATCTTCTTTTCTTGATCAGATTAAGGGGAAACAGTTTGATGATGAGAAGCTAAGTCGAATCCGAGATAAAGTGTTACAAGGAGAGGCTAAGGAAGCAACAATCGATGGGGAAGGTGTTTTGAGGATTAAGGGAAGGGTATGTGTACCCCGCATCGATGATTTGATCACCACTATTCTGACAGAGGCTCATAGTTCCGGATATTCTATACATCCTGGTGCAACCAAGATGTATCGTGACCTAAAACAACACTTTTGGTGGAGTAGAATGAATCGTGACATTGTGGATTTTGTTGCCAAATGTCCAAATTGTCAACAAGTAAAGGATGAACACCAGAGGCCCGGAGGAACACTTCAGAGAATGCCCATTCCTGAATGGAAGTGGGAGAGAATCGCGATGGACTTCGTGGTTGGTCTTCCCAAGACATTGGGTAAGTATGACTCTATTTCGGTGATTGTTGATAGGTTAACTAAGTCTGCTCACTTCATTCCGGTCAAGGTGACCTACAATGCAGAGAAGTTAGCCAAAATCTACATCTCAGAAATCGTTCGATTGCATGGAGTTCCACTCTCCATCATATCAGATAGAGGAACGCAGTTTACTTCTAAGTTTTGGAGAACATTGCATGCTGAATTAGGTACTAGATTGGACCTTAGTACTGCATTTCATCCTCAGACCGATGGTCAGTCTGAGCGAACGATTCAAGTGTTGGAGGATATGCTTCGTGCGTGTGTGATAGAATTTGGTGGTCATTGGGATAGTTTCTTACCTTTGGCAGAGTTTTCATATAATAATAGCTATCACTCCAGTATTGATATGGCTCCATTCGAAGCATTGTATGGGAGGAGGTGTAGATCTCCCATTGGTTGGTTTGATGCATTTGAGGTTAGACCTTGGGGTACTGATCTGTTGAGAGATTCTATGGAGAAGGTGAAAGCTATTCAAGGAAAGCTTCTAGCGGCGCAAAGTAGACAAAAGGAATATGCAGACCGAAAGGTTAGAGACTTGGAGTTCATGGAAGGTGAACAAGTCTTGTTGAAGGTTTCACCCATGAAAGGGGTGATGCGGTTTGGAAAAAGGGGTAAGCTAAGTCCAAGGTATATTGGACCATTTGAAGTTCTTAAGCGAATAGGGGAGGTGGCTTATGAATTAGCCTTGCCCCCAGGGATGTCCGGAGTGCATCCGGTATTTCATGTGTCCATGTTGAAAAGATACCATGGGGATGGAAACTACATCATCCGTTGGGATTCAGTTTTGCTTGATGAGAATTTGACTTATGAGGAGGAACCGGTTGCTATTTTAGATAGAGAGGTTCGCAAGTTGAGGTCGAGAGAAATTGCATCCATCAAGGTTCAATGGAAGAATCGACCGGTTGAAGAGGCTACTTGGGAGAAGGAGGCAGATATGCAAGAAAAATACCCACATCTGTTTACAGATTCAGGTACTTCCTTCCGCCCTTGTTTTTCTTCTTTTGACCGTTCGAGGACGAACGATGGGTAAATTGGTATCTATTGTAACGACCTGTTTAGTCGTTTTGAGCAGCAGATTTTATTTCTGGAAAAACTGGCTGAGACGACGGTCACCACGACGGACCGTCATGGGCACGACGGACCGTCGTGGGTGTCTCGTTCCATGACACTTAGAATTTTTAAATTTGGGTATTAAAATCGACTCTCTGTAATCTGTGACGGACCTGCAGGACGTGCCGTCACAGCCACGACGAGCCGTCGTGAGGCACCGTTGCGAAACACTTCAACTCTTGAGAATTTGGTACGGGAAACGAGTCTCTGAACGTCATGACGGAAGTGCAGGACGGACCGTCACAGGTGTGACGGACCGTCACAGGTGTGACGGACCGTCACAGTGTACTTAGTGAAAAATGGAATTCTAGTATGTTGCGACGACCTGCGTGACGGACCGTCGCAGGCACGACGGGCCGTCACAGGTTGCGCAAATCCCAGGCAGAATCGGATTTCTTTACACGTTTTAAGGGACATTTTGGACTATTCTTTCCTTAATTATAAAGTTAGAGGGTTAATATTAATAAGTCTAATTACTTGGGGGTTAAAAGAGGTAACCTTAAGTTAATTAGTGGGTTCTATTGTCCTCTTTACACTTAATTACATGTTAACTAGGGTAAAAGAAAGAGGGAAAGAAAAAGAAGAGAAGAGAAGAGAGAGGATTGATCGATCGAAGAGGGGAAAAAACACAAAGCTTGGGAAATTGCTTGTTTGAATTCAATTCTTCGGTGGAGGTAGGTTATGGTTTTTACGATATTCGTAGTGAACTCTTAATAGGGTATGATATGTATTGGTGGTATTGTAAACCTGTCTATATGCTTAATTGTATGCTTGCATGAATATGATTATGTGATTTTGATAAAACAAGCATGATGAAAACCATTGAATCCCAAATCTTGAAAGAAACTTTAATCTACGTTATTAATGATGATGCCTTGGTATAAAAGAAGGCTTGATGAATTAAAGTAATGGGATTGATGATGCCTTGGTATAAAAGAAGGCTTGATGATTAAAGTAATGGGATTGATGATGCCTTGGTATAGAGAGGCTGATGAACGGATAGAATGAGGTTAGTGGGATCGGAGAGTTCACGTTCCGACACATAGTATTAGTGGATCGGAGTGTCGTTCTGACAGTAGTATTAGTGGATCGGAGTGTCACGTTCTGACACATAGTTATTAGTGGATGGGTGTCACGTTCGACAGTATGAAGTATTAGTGGGATGGGGTACGTCCGACGACACGTATAGGGGATCGGAGTGTCACGTACCGACACATATAGGGGATCGGAGTGTCACGTTCCGACACATATAGGGGATCGGAGTGTCACGTACCGACACATATAGGGGATCGGAGTGTCACGTTCCGACACATATAGGGGATCGGAGTGTCACGTACCGACACATATAGGGGATCGGAGTGTCACATACCGACACATATAGGGGATCGAGTGTTCACGAACCGACACGTAGAATTAGGGGATCGGAGTGTCACGTACCGACACGTAGTAGGAGGAGGATCGGAGTGTCACGTACCGAGACAAGAGGAGGAAAGATAATGAATCTTGAAAGATGATAATATACTCAACATAATGAACTTAATTCCCAAATGAGTATGGTATTGAGGCTTGAGCCCTCATGGATGAACTTGATGGTATTTATTGATGATTATCATACTTGTTGTTGCTACATGTTGAGTTTATAGTTGATTTATAATATTACTTAATATATATATTATCTTCTATTTTGAGTTGGTCGATGATATCTACTCAGTACTTGTGGTTGTACTGACCCCCTACTTTTATGTCTTCTTCTTTGTTATTTGTGGAGTGCAGCAAACGTGCCATCGTCTTCAACTCAACAGTAGATCTAGCCAGTCTTCACTACATCGGAAATTCAGGGTGAGCTAATGCGTCTAGCTTGGACTGGGCCTTCTTCTTCAAGTCTTGATGCCTTGAACTTCCGGCATGGACTAGCTTTTACTTGTTTTAGCTTCTTAGACATTCTTAGTTTAGTAATTTGAGATAAATGTTCTTGTGATGATGACTTCCAGATTTTGGGGATAATAATAATAGTTTTGAATTGTTTTATTAATGAGTTAAGTCTTCCGCATTATTTTCTGTTGATATAAATTGAAATGTCAAGGTTTAGATTGGTTGGTTCGCTCACATAGGAGGGTGAATGTGGGTGCCAGCCGCGTCCCCGATTTGGGTCGTGACAATATTAAAAATAGAAATAATATATTTAAATTTTATAATAAAACATGATCAGACGTAACTATATTTTAATTACGCAATGTACTTTCTTTCGTATCAAAACTCCATCTTGTTTTACAATTCATAATGGTGTTCATTATGTTTTGTAAAAACAAAACACGTTACTACTTCCTCCTATTACAATTTTTTTATTTATGCTTATTGAAGGTCTGGATTTAATTAGTTTACATTTCAATCTATTAGGTATATTTTCTTTAAAAAGAAGAACTAAAAATGTTTAATTCGATCGGATCAAAAAACAAGAGTCTTAAGATCATTTTCTCTTTAAACATACTAATTTTTTATTTAGAAAAATATCAGAAATCATTTGTTTCACAAAATAAACGTCTAGTGCAGATTATCTCTCCTATGTGGTTTGCGAGCTATTGCATAAGAACGGTGGTTTTACCCTATCCGCACCCAAAGGATAGCGACTGCGGATTTTCTGAATGAAGTTGTTGTTTTGATTGGTATAACGCCTCTAAGTTTTTACTAAGTATGGAGCTTGAGAATTAAAAAAAAAACATTGAACAAGTTTATCTCACGATACACGATGATCATAAGTGGCCTGACAACTAATATTTGACTATAAATGATCCTTCTTACAGTTTGATTTTTGTTATGTGAAAGAAACTTTATACATATATGCCATACATAAAGTATTATTATTATTATTATTATTATTATTATTATTATTATTATTATTATTATTAGTTAGAGACGCTATATAATCTGAAACCATATATTCTATATTCAATGTACTTTACAGCACCCTGACTTATCTCTTCATTCTTTGATGTGATTAAAAAAGCATGGCAAATACTAGATTTCTTGGTTGGTATCTTATCAAATATTGATCTAGTAATCTAGTTCATGATTTAGTAGTAGTTTAAATAGAATATGAACTATTAATTCGTTCAAATTAGTTTTTCAATGTATTATTTGATTGCATTTTGGAATATGGACATCTATTATGAAAGTAAAACCTATTGAAAAAAATGAAATTTGTAGTTCAAAGAAAAGAAAATTAATGTGAAGAATTGATGATAGAGTGTGTTTGGTCGGAAGGAAAATGTTTTCCTATTGAAAAAAAATGAAATTTGTAGTTCAAAGAGAAGAAAATTAATGAGAAGAATTGATGATAGAGTGTGTTTGGTAGGAAGGAAAATGTTTTCCTATTGAAAAAAAATTAAATTTGTAGTTCAAAGAAAAGAAAATTAATGTGAAGAATTGATGATATAGTTGTTTGGTAGGAAGGAAAATGTTTTCCATTGAAAATATTTTTTTGAAAAATTAGTGAATTTCTAACTTATTTTCTTATGTTTGGTTAGTAAGTAGAAAATATTATTCGGAAAAATATTTTTAATGTTTGTTTGACGAATGAAAAATATTTTTCAAAAATATCTTTTATTTTTGGCTTGAGACTAAAAAATACTCATTAGGAAAATAATTTCTAATCGAAAAATCAACCCCAATGATTAATTTAGGACCCGACACCCAAATTAGATAAGACCCCGATGATCGTTCTAAAATTCGACTAAGTGAGTGAGATCTGACCCAGATTTTTTTTTTCAAAAATATATAAATTGATGGGGTTGCGGGGGAAGGGGGTTGGGGCTGGGTGGCATAAAAAATGTTTTTTTTGAAAAAAAAAATTGATTGGGGCTAGCACGGGATCTGGGGGGTGGGGGGGAGTAAAATAAAATAAAAATTGAAAATAAAACAAAAATTGAAATACTACCAAAAATATATATATTTTTTAAATATTGACGGCTGGCAGGGAGGTGGTAGCCTTGTTTTTTGATTTTTTTTTGGGGGGTGGGGGGGGGAGGGGAGGAGGGAGGGATTTGCATAAAAATTAAATAAAAATTTTCAAAAGCAATGTATATTTTATTGGGGGTAGGGGTTGGGTTAGGTAAAAAAAAAAAAATTCTTAAAAAATTTGAAATATTTCAAAAATAATTTTTAATTTTTTGTTTGATTGGGGGTTGGGGAGAGGGGGGGGGGGGAATTGATTTGTGGATAGGGATAAAAATATATTTGAAACTAAAAAAAAAGTTATTTTTTTAAAACTTTTTTTTGAATGGGATGGTCGGTTACAGGGTATATGTAGGGTAAGAAAAAAAATTGAAGGATAAAATAACGTTTTGAAAAATATTTTCCTTGAATTCTGAAAGGAAAGTCATTTTCTTTAGATTTGAAGAAAATGAGTTGATTTTCCAAACATTTTAAGCCAACCTAGTGGAACATGTAGCTCGTCTCCTGCTTTGACTATGATTCCTAATCTACCTAGTAATCCTAAGGACAAGGGATAACTTATTTAGTGTAGTTAGGTCTCCTGGTTAGATACAATCTGTATTACTATATCGAGTGCTCCATCAAGTCTTACAGGAGCATAGTTTACTTTGTTTTAGTTTCAATTTTAATCATATATGTAGTGCTTGTCAACTCAACAAGTCACAAAAGTTACAATCTTCCAATTTCAATTAATAAAAGTTCACCTCAATCTTGCAATTTCAATTAATAAAAGTTCATCTATTTTACAACTCGCATTTGTCGATGTTTGGGGTCCTGCCCCTCATTTATCTTCTGAAGGTCAAAAATATTTTCTTGTCTTTGTTGATGATTTTTCCAACTTTATCTGGGGAATTCCAATGAAATTGAAATGGGAAGTTGCTTCCATTTCCTACAATTCAAGTTGCTTGTGAAAAATCAATTTAACACTAAGATTAAATCAATCCATTCAGATTGGGGTGGTGAATTTCGTGCTTTATCTCCCATCCTCTCTCAATTCGGTATCTCTCATGGAGTTTCTTGTCCTCATACACATGAACAACACAACAAAGTTGAACGCAAACATTGTCATATAGTTGAAATCAGCTTAAGCATCTTAGCACACAGTTCTTCTCCTTCGTGTTACCGGTAATTCACGTTTGGTAAAACCGTATATCGAATAAATTATCTCCCTTCCCCCTTGAACAACAACATATCTCCATTTTAACTTGCATATCACAGATCACCTGACTATAATTTTCTAAAAGCCTTTGGGTGCCTCTTCTTTTCTTACATTCGCCCCTATAACAAACATAAGTTTGACTTTCGTAGTGTATCATGCATTTTTCTTGGGTACAACTCTATACACTATGGTTATCTCTACCTTGATAAAGCCCCCCCCCCCTGGACGCCTCTATATAGCTCGACAGTTCGCTTTGATGAAACCACATTTCCATTTGCTTCAATGTTGGTCCTAGGTCTCATCTATCAACTCTATCCAACTCAATAACTTGGGCATTCTCTTCGATCTCCTTACCAAATAATTTATCCACACCACTCCAAATTCACCGCTTCTTGCGTCCAATATTCCAGTCACATCATCCTTTAAATTTTCGTTATCCATTTCTTCATGTCCCTCGACCAGATCTCCATCTGATACGCCGAGTGCTTACTCATCATTGCCAACATTTTCTCTAGTTGTTGATCCCACTGGCTACCATTGTTACCCATACTAGTAAACTATGCTTCAGTTAGGTCTCTATGTTCTATTACAACTAAACATGAAAAAATTAAAAATGTTCTTCTTCCTACCAAACATACCCTCAGTTGACATGCCAATGAAATTCGGTAAAAGGAAATATGTTTTTAGTGATAGTAATTAAAGTTTATTCTTCGTAACAATCATCTTATCAAGAATAAATGTTTATTGGATAACATATTTTTATTTTATTTTACACAATTTTTATTACAATATTGTAATGTAAAAGATAAAAGCAAAATTTTCAAAAAGAAAATCACAGATAGTAAAACAAAAGAAAATTGATGATCACAAATCTCTGAAGTTTGTTCCATTTTGAGATTATCTAATCTTGGTTCCTATTGCTTTCTTTGCTTATACAATGCCTTTTGTTGCTGTGATGAATATGTATTGTTAGATTTAAATATTTTGTTGGTCTATGGATTTGGTTGCTTATCATCATTGCTAATAGTTGAACTGCTCATTTCTCTTTTCCTTTTCTTTGTTGTGCGTGTGTGAGCCATCTCGGAGATGTTGTTTTCGTAAGTGTTGAATCTTGTGTTTGCTGCTGATTTGTTCTCTGTGCTTGTTACCTTTTGTGCCCTTCTCTACATTTGATTTTAATTTTTCCATTTTAAATAGTTGTAGTTGTGTTAATATGGAAATATCAGTCACTTTCCTCAATATTGACGATTCAATAGGATGAACATCATAGGATGCTAATACCACACATCAAATCACCTATATGAGTCAATCCGAATACAAGTGATTGATAAATATTCATTCTCTTTTGGTATAGAAGTATTCAATTGATGTATAATTATGTTGGTGTCCTTTATCCTCCTTAGTTGTTTTCCTGCAAAAACAAAAAATATATATCAGCTAAAAAATTGTTTTCCATGTTCTCCTCCCACCAAGGGATTTGTTTATAAAAAACAATGTTCTTTCTCCACTTGGCTCTCCTATTTGTCATCTCTTGCATGGTCTGCTTCTTATGTTTTAAAGATTGAGTTTATCGTTGTTAATCAGCTCCTTCCTTGTACTCCTGGGTACTAGAAGGATTCTACTTCTATTTCTCCATCATTCAGTGCCGCATTAGCCAAATAATCGGCAAATTGATTTCCTTCTCTCACAATATGAGTGTTACTCTCACTGTCCTTTCATTAATTTTCTTCCAGATTTCCTCTACCTCTTCCATTATTTGCTAGATATCTCCCAAATCTTCAGGATAACATTCTTCAGTAGCAATGAATCATTCTCTATTATGACTTGTTGATACTGTCTCTCCTCTACATATCTTATTGCTTGCACTATGGACTTAGCTTCTGATTAAGTGTGTGTGTAGTGCAAGTTATTCATTTCTTTTGCTTTAGCTTCTAGCAGGTTACCATTCCCATCCAATATCTGGAGTTCTCCAGCTTACTAATATCACTTTTTTTTTGGAGTGTTGGACTTCAGGGATTGTAGAAATGTATTTTACTTGTAGATTACATGTCTGCAATTTCCTAAACATCTCAATATTGTGCATAATCTGGTATGTTAACTTCACCCTAGACATCCTTCCACCATGTCTAATAACATTCTTTCTTTTCCATAATTCCTAGACTATTATTAATGGAATTGCTAGAAATGCATTTTTAACAAGGTGATTTACTCGAGCTTCCCACCACATATTAATAACTTGGCTTAAACATAGATTTTGCATGTTAAGTACCAGAGGTATGCAGAACGACTTCTATATGTATTGAGCAGTATGAAAAGTTAAAAACACATAGGAAATAGTTTCCACTTTTAGATTTTTACAATAGTAACAATTGGAAGGGAACTGAATACCCCAACTCTTTACTATGTCATCTACAGGCACCTTAGCTTTGCATAATCTCCATAGGAGAAAAGAGATCTTCACTAGTAGGCCTTTTATCCAAATTTTTTGTATAGTTGCATTGATTCCATTCTCTACCTAATTAGGTTAAAAGTTGTCCCCAGAGTGAATTTACCGTTTGTGTCCAGCTTCTAATAGGGCTTATCTTGAATTTCATTACGTGATTGAGGCTTTATATACCTTGAATAATCTGATCTGAAATATTTCTTCATAAAATTTCTTGCAATCTTTCTTCATTCCATCTTTCTTCTTGCACTATGTCCTTCACTAATATTGCAATTCTATCGATTCCCAAATCTGGTGAAATAATTTTGTACAATGCTCCCAATTCTAACCAATTATACAACCAAAAGTAAGTATTTTCTTGTTTAAGTTGTCAACCTATTTCTTTTTCCATTAAGTCTCTGCATTGTAACTTTTTCTTCCAAATATATGTCCCTCTTTTCCACTACACAATCACTGGATGGTCTCTTTTTAAGTATTTATTACTTGTATACATTCTCCATAAAGATTGTGTAGTTCTGAAGTTCTACCACAATTTTTAAAAAAGTGCCTTTGATACATCTTGTAATATTCTAAATCTCAAGCCTCATTCCTCTAGTGGGTGACAAAGATTTGTCCAAAATACTCAATGCTTACTAGAGTATCCAACATAATTACTCTAGAAAAAATTTGAAAACATTCTGTGTACATGTGCTAGCACACCTACAGTGGTCGCAAGCAGATAATAGATGTATGGGCATGCTTAGAAAAACATGTTTAATGAGAGTTACTCTCCCACCTATATAAAACAACTTTTCTTTCCAACAATTGAGTCTATTGAACATCTTGTCTATGATCTCTTTTTAGTGAACAATCAGTCTTTTGCCGTGACAAATTGGTACTCCCAAGTATGTAAAGGGAACTGCTTTTTAGGATTTTTTGTAATTTCAAACACCTTATGTTTTACCTCTGAAGTCACCTTATGATAAAGAAACACAAACACCCGTTTTTGTGTAGTTTTTGCCCATTTACTGCTTCATAGTTTGAAAGAGTATCCATAATTTCTTTTTTGAGAATGATAAAATTTACTTCTATATATTCATAGGTGTACTACAACAAAGTATAGTACCCCATCACAAAATTCTCTTTACAAAATCCTAATTATTCTAATTACAACCAGTCAATTGCATTAAGTACATTTTTCAGTGTTGTCTATAGCTACTTGTTTACACCAAAAATAGTAAAGGCATAAGTCGTCTGTCTTGATCTTCTGTATGTTGCTCTTTTTGCCTTCAAAATGTCTCTGATTTGTTTCCTTCCATTTGGTCAATGAGATATATGTAGGATCCATCTTCTATCTCTCTTCCTTTCTTCCTCCATTTCTATCATTTTTTCAACTTTTTAGCACTTATTTGATTCCCCCAGGTTTCACCCACCTGATCTTCCTCTTGTGTTAGAACATCTGCCACAATTGGTTTGTCTATTTAAAATGCATAAAAAGATGGTAGACTGTCTCCATTTGTTCTTCACATAGATAACATCAAGAGCATAGTGTCACAGACTTAGAGTCTTACTAAAGCTTCGTGCGGCACTTGACAACTTACTCACAAATCTTTCAAGATCTTGTAAGCCCTTTGAAACTAAAATCGCTAAGAGAATGAAAGAAAGACTTAGAAAGATTTTAGAACTTTGGAAGAAGGTATTTTACAACTTGGAATATTGCTTACAACTTGGATGGATGATTTATAAGTGTGAGGCCCTCTATATATACTACTTTTTAGGGGCCTAAGTGTAAATAATAATTACTTTACAAGTCCCTCCAGTAATTATACTTAATTCCTATTCTAGAATTCTCTACACTTTCTAGGGAATTCTAAGACTCTCTTGAAAACTATCTAAGTTATTCTAGAGAATTTTAAGGAATTCTATAGCATTCTTGAATTATTTAGAAGATTCTAGAGTTCTCTGCAAACCTCTCCATAACTCTAGAATCCTCTGCTTTTATCTGAGTGCAAAATTTGACTGTGAAGTTGGGGGACGTGACATTAGGTTTTGTTTCCTCCTATTAAGGTTTTCATGAGTGGGGATTGCTTCTTTTGTTCGTGACCATGTAAAGTAGTTTACCATATAAGGCACTTGGTATTCCAAATCATTCTCTATGGCTATTCTATCTCCCGAGTATTTGTTCCTGTCAGATCTTTGTAAGCACACCTGATAGTGAAAATACATTTTTTATCAACATTTCACATCAACTTTTCCTTTTTTCTGTAAGGTTCAGATTTTGAGGGAGTGTATTATAAAATGTATTATAAGAACACTTTCCATCATTTAATTTCCTTCTTAGATGAAGATTCCAGGCTTGTCCTGTCCATAGTTCAGCCACAGTAGCATCTTGGACCTGGCATAAGTTGTAAAGTTCAAGAAAAGTTTGATTCAGAGGTCATTTCCCACTTCATATATCCTTTTAGAAAGTCACCTTCTCTCCATTTTTAAGCTTGCAACTTGTTATTGTTGAAACTAGTTGTCATACTTTTCTGATGGATCTCCATACATTACAATTATAAGTTGTCACCTCCTCTATCATCTATCTATCCTGCATGTCATATTTTGACCTAATCACTTCTTTCAATAGAGTTTTTTCAAGAAATGCGAACTTCCATAACCACTTCATCATCAAACTTTTGTTATGTATGTCTAGCTTCCTAATGGTTAAGCCCCCTCATTTATTGTTTACCAGTATCTCCCCCCATATCACTAGATGATACTTTTCTTGTCATCACTTCCTTTCCATATAAAGATTCTCCCAACAACATTTAGTCTATCAGTAACACTGTGTGGGATACGAAAGAATGACATCATATATGAAGGGGTAGAGTCAATTACACTGCTTACCAAAGTGAGTTTGCTACCTATGGATATGTATTGGCTTTTTTAGTTTGCTAATCTTTTTCACATTTCTCTATCACGCCATTCCATATGTTCTCGGGCTTGCTCTTAGCTCCTATGGGCATTCCTGGTTGGGAGTTCACACACTTTTCCCCCAAATTTTTCTGTCAGATCTTCAATGTTTGGCACTGTATTAGTTGGGTATATGAAACTTTTACCCAGTTTATGTGCAAACCAAAAACCACTTCAAAGATGTTGAGAAAATAATTTTGAGAATTAACATTTGTTCCCTTGTGGCACCATAAAAGACTAGAGTGTCATCTGCATATTGCAGATGTGTTATCTGTATATTATTGTCGTTATGTCTCCCACTTGACCCATCCTCTGATTTTTGCTATTTGTATGAGGTTGCTTAGTCCCTATATGGCAAGAATGAAGAGGAAAGGGGACAAAGGATCCCCTTGCCTTAAACCCCTACCAAAAAATAAAAAGACACATGTACTTTTGTTTATCAAAATTGAGAATTTACAGTGCTAATAAACTGTTAGGTCCACCTGAGGTACCTTGAACCAAAACCCATCACCTGCAACATATTCATTAAGAGTCCCAATTTAGGTGATCATATGCTTTTTGGATGTCCAATTTATGTAGAATCCCTGCTTGTTTGTTTTTTTCTCTTCAATCTGCACAGTCGTTTGTCACCAGTACTACATCATGGTATGTCTATTCTTGATGAAAGCCATTTGTTGCCTGTCCACTAGCTTATGCATCACTTTTTTTTAACCTTTCTATTAGGACCTTCGCAATCATTTTATATGATCTCCCCAAAAGACTTATGTACCCAAAATCATTAAGCTCCATTGTACCTACCTTTTTTGGTGTTAATTTCAAAAGTGGCATTTATGTTTTTCACAAAAGTCCCCCGCTTGTGGAAAGTCTTGATTGGTGCCACTACGTCATTATTGATGATGTTCCTGCAATGGCTGAAGAAAGTCATTGTGAAGCCATCAAGTCATGGTGTCTTGTCCCCATCACAGAATCTAATGGCATCTATGATTTCCTGTTCTTCAAAAGGGGTTGTCAGCATATTGTTGTCTTCTTATGACAATCTCTCATAGTCAAGTCAGACCTTCATTTTTCAGTTTTTCAGTACAAATTTCGTAATACTCAATTATCAGCTTTTTTACCTCTTTTGGTTCATTCACTACCATCTCATTGATTTTTAGCTTATCAATTGTGTTAACTCTCCAATGTGCATTAGCTATTTTATGGAAAAAACCTGTGTTTATATCTCTTTATTTGAGCCAAGTTGCCCTAGATTTTTGCCTCCAGGTTGTTTCCTCATGGTTTATTGTCCCTTCAAACTCTAAAATGAGTGTCACTTACACTATGTTTGGATCATTGTTATTCATTGTATTGTATTGTATCGTTACTAAAGCTACAATGTTTGTTTTGATTGTTACTTAAAATGTATTGTATTGTATTGTTAAATTTCGTTGTTACGTAACAATGAAAACCCTATTTTATGGAACAGCCAATTTGGTGTGTTCCCATTGTTACTTAATTTCTTTTTCTAATGATATATTTACATAATATTTCAAAATACTATTTTACCCTTCATCTTAATTATTTTAATCTAGTCAAACTTCCTACCCTAAATAATTAAAGATATTTTAGTATATTTATAAATAATGATACAGTATGATACGATCAAATCAAACAATTAAAAATGTTATTAAACAACAACAAATAGTACAGTCTAACCAAACATTGTATCTACCATACAATACAATACAATAGAGTACAATATAATACAATACATTATGAAATAATGAGTAACAATGATCCAAACAAAGTGTTGGAGGTTATCTCCCATTCCTCTAAGCTTCTTTGTTCTTGTATGATTTCAAGATCAACTAACTTTTTCAAAACTTTTTGTTTTTGTAACTTCAAATCACCATAGACTGTTATGTGCCATTCTTTTTTCAAGGCCCTCAATTCCCATCATCTCCTTATTTTGTCATTGAAACCCTTTGTATTTAACCACCAATTTTCAAATTTAAAGTATGACTTAGTCACCTCTAATTCTGAGAATAAAAATATGTCAAGTCTGGCAATTGTGGTGTGTCTCTCCCCTCTTCTCCCAGTGTAATTTTCTCCAGCTAATTCTAGGTCTATAAATTCCATATCCTCAATAAACTCTGAGCTAATTCTAAGTATTTCGCCAAACTACTAACCACCCCTTCCCAACTTCTTTTGTCCCACATTATGACAATCCCTCCCCTTTCCCACTTTCCTCAAATTGCAGATGATAAACCCATATGCTACCCCATAATTATTTGATATAGTTTGCAGTTTCCCTTCCAGTTTTGTCTCCTGGAGACACACTACATCAGTTTTCCATATCTTCGACAAATTTCTAATCATACTTTTTATTCTCTTGCACTTCAGCCCCCTTATGTTCTAGGATATTACGTTCACCTTCATTGATCCATGATGTCCATATACCCCCTTTGACTCTTAGAACCATTACTCATGAATTTTGTGTCCAATTGTAAACTTTTTAACTTTTGTAAACCTTTTCTTTTGTCGTTACACAGTTTAATTTTTTTCCCTAGCACCTTGTTTATTTATCTCTATCTTCATCAACAACTCCTTGATTTTCCTTCACATCCCTTAAAATTGACTCTAAACTCTACTCAATTTTACTATATTATGTTGTATCATTTCGGATATTATTGAATCAAAATGTTCTTTTTTTGGGAATTGGATTTGCAAGGGTACTATATCTTCTACTATTAGGTTATGATTATTTTCTATTTTTTGTTTCGAGGTCACCATATCTTTCTCCCCCCCCCCCTTAAACATCTCCTTGTTTCTCATCCAAAATTCCCATTAAGTTCCTTATCTACTATCTCTGTTGTAAATTCTACTTCCATTGTATTAATTTTGCTTGGGCTGGTTGTTCCATTGAGATTGCTGCAATTTCAATATTAATTATGTCAAAATCTTAGTTCATCTCTGCAGATTTA
This sequence comes from Solanum corneliomulleri, assembly GCA_027704805.1. NCBI lineage: Eukaryota > Viridiplantae > Streptophyta > Magnoliopsida > Solanales > Solanaceae > Solanum > Solanum corneliomulleri. The sequence goes on along the minus strand of JAKWIY010003054.1, from coordinate 8,018,309 downwards.
CTTTGTTCCCATGTTAATGGATCCTTGAATGGGCCCAATACCTTTTTCTGGCCCATACCCCTTTTATCTTTCCTTTTACCCGCTGATTCTTAAAAAATTGGTCCTACTTTGGATCTTGCCCTTCACGTGATATGCCCACGTGCCCCTCCACAAATTTTCCTGACAAATGTTTTAAAAAACTTTGACCTGTCTGTCTTTAGTTAATATCCAGTGGATATTTTCCCCTTTCCTTTGTCCTCTAATGTGAAATTCTCACTGTCACCACAACTTCACACCACACTGAAATTGTGAATGTGATCCATCGCTGGTCACCTCTACCTCCTCAGGAACATTATTTTTGTCCCCTGTCACTTTAATTTTAGCCTAGTGAAGATGATTTTTTGTGATATCTTCTCAGTCGTCTCGATGCATCCTCCACAGATATTTCCAATTTCCTAGAAAAACTTTTTGGAAAATAGATTCATGGGTTAATCCATTAATTTGATCCAGACTCAATCTCTCTTGATTTTTGCCAACTAACATCCAATGGTTGGCTTAAACCAATCCAGATCTAACTTCATCTTCTTCCATATCCATCTATTTTCCGGGACATGCTCTATTGCTCTCCTTATCGAAAGTTCAAACAAAAAGTGTCCATCATCATCATAAATACATTGACTTCTATCGCTAATTTCCAGGAGTTGCAAGCCTATCTCCTTACATCATTCAAATAGGGAGTTTCTTAACCTGAGTTGTGAAATTTTTCGATGATGTATCTGCCCATGATGTCATTCTCTTTTTGTGATGTTTCCTCGTTGATGTCGATGTTGTTCTGGGTGTTGGTCATTTTCGCTGCCACTGTTATCCATCTGCTACATTAACAACTTTTTTGTATGATTTCTGCTGTTGCACTTTCTCCAATCTGTTCGTCCCATGTACTCTTGTTAGTTCATAAATTAAACTAGCTATTTTGGGTGCTATATTGACCCAACACCCTTTGTTACTTGTTTCAAGTGTAATAATGATTGATCTGCTCATGCTCTGAATGGAAATGAAACTGATGTATCTCCCTATTTCATTGTATTTGAAAGTGCAATAAAACTTAGCAAAGTGGTTCTTCACGCTCCACCTCTCAACTGTCCTGCCCTGTATTTTTGAAGCTTCAATAAATATGGCTACCAACCATCTCAAGACCTTAATGTTGACTTTTACTCTTCTCATCTGGTATTGGCTGTTCTCCATCCATTCGAACCAAACTTTTGCACCATTCTTAAATCTAGTAATCTCACACAACTTGAAACTTATGTTATAATGGATGCTCTCGTTCCCCGCTTGATGTGCTTCGGTTGGGTTGTCGAGGGCACCCATCAGAACTCTAACTAATAGTGTTTTTTATTTAAAAACTGCTAGACCTCGATTTTTATGCCTGGTAAACTCTCAGAAATTCTAAATTGCAAGTTAAAAAGATGTATCCATAATTAGTCGCAATGATTCTTCCTTACCAGAGGAAAAAATTATAGTGTCATCAGCATATGTTAAATGATTTATGTTCGGGCTCCATTTTGGCATGCCAAATCCTAAGAATCTATGATCTGAGTGTAAGGCATTTAATGCACTTCACATGCATTCTGAGGCCAAGATAAATAAGGTTAGGGATAATGTATCACCTCGTTTCAACTCTCTAGTTGACTTGAAAAAACCACATGGTTGCCCATTTATCAGAATGGAGTACCAATTATTATAAATAATTATGTATACCATATAAATGAGTATCTCTCTGAATCCCATTCTCCTCAACTGTTTGGTAAGAAACAACCACGAGACTCTATCATAAGCTTTTGTCATGTCAAGTTTCATTACTACATTGTAAGTCTACCCCTCGATCGCATATCCTGTACGATCTCTTGAGGAAGTAATATATTCTCTACAATACTTTTTCCTTTAACAAAACCAGCTTGTTGAGATGCTATTAATCCAGGTAGCAACTGGACTACCCTTTCATGAATAATCCTAGAAAATATTTTGGATGTGAAGTTGTTGAGACTAATAGGTATCAAATATGAGAAAGTATTAATTTCCTTTTTCTTTGGGATTGACACAAAATTAGTACAAGTGATGTATCTAGACAGTTCATGGCCACAAAAGAATGCTCTCACCATCTTCACTATATCCTTAGCAATGATATCCCAACAAGTTTGGAAAAATTTTCTAGTGAAACCATCAGGACCACCTGCGCTATTTGAGTTCAATCCAAATACTATCTTCCTTACCTCTTGTTCCTATGGTAATTCATTAATAATTGTGGTTTGTTGTAATTATCTTAGGAATATGATTCAATATTTCAAAATTAGTCGGGATCTATTCTTCTGAGAATCGCTCCCCATAGAATCTAATAGCTTCTTGAAAATTTCTGGTTCTTGCTCTAGCCATACCCCTTGTTGATCTTTGATCCTTTTAATATGTAGTTTCTTTCTTTTACCAGTAACATGAGCATGGAAAAAATTTGTGTTTCTGCCTCCATCTTTAAACCACTGCATACCAGCTATTTGTTTCCAAAATTTCTCTTCTAAAGCATAGAATCTAATTTTCTTGGCTTGTAATTTTTGCAGTCTTTCTCTAATATTTTAGGTGGAATTTTATTCAAATTCAATTTCATGATCCTTTACTACCTCCTCCAAAGTGGTCACCTGCTTAAAAATGTCACCAAAGGTTTTTTACTCGATTTTGCTGATGCTCCACTCACCTTTGTCATCTTATTGTGGAAGTTAAAAAAAAGGATCCTGGTTGTACCAAACTGCCCTATTTGTTCTAATTGTTTCCTCAAAGCTTTCATGGTCTGTCCAATAGTTGAGAAACCTACAAGGTTTCTTTGAAGAGTAAGTATGACACCGAAGAGGCTGGAGCAAAAAAATATGTAGCTAGTAAATCTTTTTCATTTACAATGGTGGCAACAAATCAATTGTAGACCAAGATCAAGACTTTATAATGATTGTTGGAGAGCTTAGATATGAGGAAGTCAAAATTGGAGATAATCTTATTGTTGTGGCATAATAGATAAACTTCCACCTTCTTGGAAGGAATTTCAAAAAAGTATGCGTTACAAACAAAAGAAAACCTCTCTTGAATGATAATGAAAATTTGTATGAAAGAAGAGGCAAGGGTCCAAGATGCACTTTTACAATCATAAGAGAGTAACATTGCAACGAAGGCAAATTTAATCACTTCAAATAATGCTACTCTTGAATCTCACAAAAAAAATCTTTGAAGCCTACAAAGAAAAGAAATGATAGACCTCCCAAAAATATAATGGTGAAAATAATCAAGAACAAAATTAACTAATTCAAGATAAGATTGTGCTTCGTTTATGGCATACTTGATTTTACAGATTTCGAGAACATGTTCCTAACCCTCATGCAAACATTACTGAAGAACCTTTAGTGGCAGTGAATACCGACATAAACATAATTGAAAGTATTGATGGATGATGAACTGATCCTGATGCAAACCGTCATGTCTATTATGACAAAGATTGATTTAAAAATAATACTCATTTAAGGAACCCAAAACCATCATGCTTGGTGAGTCACATATTACTCAAGTGCTTGAAATTGGAGATGTCGAATTGTGTTTTACCTCTGGAAGGGTGTTAACTTTTGAAAGATATACTTTATACTCCTTCCATGAGAAAAAAAATTGATGTCTAGTTTTCTTCTTAATAAAGCAGACTTTAAACCTATTGTTGAATTTGATCAATATATAATTGTGAAGAAATGTTTTTTTGGGGAAAATGATATGCTTGTGATAGAATGTTTAGCTGAATGTTGTAATAAATAAAGTTTCTACTTATGTTTATATCTATTCTTCTACCAATTTTTGGCATATGTCCATTTGTCTCATATCGATGATCGTTGTATTGGAAATATGAGTAGTTTAGGATTAATCTCAATGGTTAAAAATAATTTTGAAAAGTGTGGGGCTTGTAATAAAGCCAAAGTCACTCTCATTTTCAAGTTGAAAGAAAAACTAATTTGTTAGAATTAGTTTGTACTGATATTTGTGAATTTGGAGAAATTTTAACTCATGGAGGTAATAGATATTTTATCACTTTCATTGATGATTTTTCTAAGTTGACATATTTTTACTTGATAGAAATAAAATTGATGCTTTTGAAATTTTTTTAAAAATTATCTCCATGAATTTGAAAATTAGTTTAGAAGAAAAATAAAAAAATTAAAGCGATAGAGATCGTGAATATGAATCAAATAAGTTTAATTCATTTGTTAGATCATTGAGAATAATTTATGAAACTATTTCTCCTTATTCTCCTTTAACTAATAGAGTAGCAGAAAGGAAAAATAAAATTTGATTGAATTGACTAATGTTATGCTTAATGAGTCACATGAATATTTAAATTTATGAGGTGAAACTATTTCGACGGCTTGTTACGTATTGAATTGTGTGCCTCATAAAAAGTCTAATAGACAGACACCTTTTGAATTGTGGAAAGATCACAAACCAAGTTTAGATAATGGATATCTAAGAGTTTGAGGTTGACTAGCATTTGAAAGACTAATATATATATATATATATATATATATATATATATATATATATATATATAAGTGTACTGAAGTTTCGAGACACTTACACCTAATACGAACCGAAAAAATTAAACTTTTGAAAAAATAACACCAAAATTAAATTGAAAAATCAAAGAATTAAATAATCAAATTAGTTTGATTTGGTTTGATTTTTCAATATTTATGTCACCCCTAATCCCTGCCAATTACACTCAATTATCTACTTATTAGGTAATTACATGATTAACCAAATAAAATAGATAGTGTAATTACACTAATTAAATCAAATCCAATTATAATGTGGCCTTCCAAACAGGACCATTTTGGTCATTTTGTTTATAGGTTTTCCCTTGTCTGAGTCGTCTTCTCCAAGGAAACCTAGCTCTTGAACACATTTTTTATGTTAAACACATTCCGATTCCGACTCCGACCCAGATGAGTAGCTTCAAAGGAAACAAAAAGACGTGTATAATTTCCTAAATCTAAGCAGGTTTTGAAGGTATTCTGCTTCCCATTTCTTCAAATCTTCCTAAATCGATTTCTGTTTAACCTCTATTACTTAGTAAGCCTCGTTAATGCTGTGTTTTAAAAGCTTAAAAACACCAAATGAACGAATCGGTGATCAAACTGTCAGTCTCAACAATGACTTGGGAAGTGTCAAATAGGCGGGTTGGGAAGGATTGAGACGGATCAAAACAAGTTGAGCTAATAAATGTGTGGATCAAGTTTCAAACCTGTATGGATGGATAGTTATTTTTTCATATCTGATTTTGCCACCTCTAGTTTTACCTATTATGTTGGATTAACTCGATATTAAAATAATCGAGACACGAGTACTTGCATATTACTAGTTCTGTTAATCTTGATGTTGATTCTTCTTTGGAAATCGTATAATGAGTAGCCTATGAATAATCAATAATTATGGCTGTTGGAAGTATCATTAGAATACTAACTGTTCTCTGTGTACAGTAATCACATTCCAACTTTTTCTGCTTCGGGAGTCTTCACACCTCAGCTTACCGGAGACGGCTAACGGAGGCAAATGGAATCAAATAAGAGTAAAATACTGATAATCGGAGTAACAGGCCGTTTGGGTTTTGAACTAGCAAAGGCCAGTCTCAATTCCTCTCATCCCACATTCGGACTTGTTAGAGATTCAGCATTCTCTGACACTCATAAATCCCAAAAGATTCATACCCTTACCGAAGCGGGCCTCACAGTAATCAAGGGTTCATTGCAAGATGAAGATATCCTGCTTGAAGCACTCAAGCAAGTTGAGATCGTGATTTGTGCTGTTTCATCTAAGCAAGTCCACGAACAAAAGATTCTGATTTCTGCTATAAAGCGTGCTGGTTGCATTAAAAGGTTCCTCCCTTCAGAGTTCGGGGCAGACCCTGACAGAACTCAAGTTTCTGATTTGGACCACAACTTCTACTCGAGAAAATCCGAGATTAGGCGTATTATTGAAGCTGAAGGCATTCCTTACACCTATGTCTGTTGTAACTTATTTACAAGTGTTCTCCTACCGTCACTTGCTCAACCAGGTCGGAAAGCCCCTCCGAGAGATGAAGTCAGCATATTCGGCGATGGAACTGCTAAAGCTGTCTTTATGAACGAAAATGATGTTGCTGCCTTTGTCATAAATACAGTGGACGATGCACGGACTCTGAACAAAGTGGTATACATGAGGCCAAAGGGAAATGTGTATTCAATGAATGAGCTGGTAGGGATTTGGGAAGGAAAAATTGAGAAGACGCTAAAAAAGATTTACATCACTGAAGATGAGCTCTTGAAGAAAATCCGAGATACCCCATATCCTGAGAATATGGAGTTGGTTTTCATATACTCTGCATTTGTTAAAGGAGATCAGACATACTTCAGCATCGAGTCTTCTGGTGGTTTGGAAGGGACACAGCTATATCCACAAATAACATACACCACAGTAAGCGAATTTCTAGACACCTTGTTGTAATATTTGTTGCATATTTCTGAACAAACAAATGTTTTTCTGCCTTTTATTGATGCATTCTAAACCTAGATAGTGCTTTATTATTGTTTGGTTCAATTACATTACGTGCAATTTTCCAGGCTTTGTCACGTAGAGGCACTCCATTTCTATAGAAAATAATATCAAATTCCAATAGGCATACTTTATTTGATTATGCATTAAATTTATCTTGTCTTATTTTGAAAATATATAGTTACATGTTTCCATCTTTGTTCATATTGGACATAGACATCTATTGTCTTAATCCTCTTCTCAAACACTTATATTGTGGATGCAAAAAGTTTAAAAGTTGCAGCGCTCTTACAGTAGTGAAATTATGCTATGATTGTCAGTCTGCAATGTTGAGCTTCAACTATGGAGCATTGAGGGCTATTTAAGTCTAATTTATAGACATTTTTTCATAAAAATGCAAGTATGGTTGGGATTGATACGACGGTGTTATTTCTTGGATCGAATGAGTTCTTCAAAATTTGTGTCTATCACTGTGTATCTTTATCAATGACACTGAAAGGATTAAAAACTTGCATGCATGATCTTGTCGGTGGGAATGATTACATATGAGATTTAGTTTGCTATCATGAAATGTTCAGATGAAGAATCAACACCAACAAAAGCTTCTTTCTCAGTGATCCCAAAGCCAGTGCCTATAGGATTAACAGGGTGAGAGATTGTACATGTTACATAGAGAAAAGCTTCCCTTCCGTACATATCTTGGATGCCCAATTGCGTGGGAAGGAAGAAAATCTCATACTTTGACAACATGGCTACTAAAGTAGGCAAGGAAGGATGTTATCTTATTGCGAGAGGTGTGGGGGTTGTTCTGATCAAAAGCATTCTACAATGAATTCCCACTTATACTCTCACTACTATTAACCCTCCTAAAACCACTCTTAAACCTAAGTCTATCTGTTTTAATGTTATCTATTGTTGAGCAAGGTATGGCAAAATCCAATTCCATTCAAATTCTAATTCCTGATGTAGAGGCTGTTACAGCAACATACCCAGTATTGTCCGACACAGTGGGGTCTAAAGAGGGTAGAGTGTTCGTAAACCTTACGTCTACCTCAGAGGTTAGGTAGAGAGGTTGTGTCCGGTAGAAATAAAATTCCTCTAGAGGAGGTGATTGCTAAGCTTTGAAATCAAATGGCATCTAGATGCTCTTGTTGCTCTAGAGACACTATTTCCCATGTGTTCTGTGAAGGGGAAACTGCTAAGTATATTTGGAACTACTTTGGGGCTCAGGGAATAAACTAGGTGATTGGAACATCAGAAGTTGTAAGACAATGGGGAGAGTTCAAACCAGTCAACAACATCCATAGGCTATCGCTGTAGATTATTCTAATTTATATTTGCTGGGAAGTTTGAAAACCATAGACCTCTTTGAAGTATAGAGAATAAAATATGCTTTCCTACAATAGAATGGAATACTATATCGATTGGAATATCACTATTGTTGCCTTACACAATAGATTCAACATACCTGTGAATTTCCACAAGTGGGGTCTGAGGAGGGTAGAGTGTGCACAAATCTTAGAATTACCTTGTGGAGGTACAGAGATTGTTCAATCTTTGAAAGACCCTCAGCTCAAATGCAGCAAATCCAAGTGTAAGGGAGAAGAAAATAGCATAAAAACCATAGCAACTAACAAGGGGACAATGCAAATCCTACAAGAAGGAACCAAGAACAATCATTCCGAGACTTTTGCGTCTAAGTCCGGGCTTTGCAACTATGACTTGGAAATGGATTCATTGATAATGAGATTGATTGTCACTTTTCATTAAATCAAATAGCCTTCAATTTAGGAACTTAATAGTAAAAAATTAGAACAAATCTCACCAATTTTTTATATGAATTTTCCCAAATCAATGTAGTCTAACTTCTTAGTTTCTTTTCATGTGAAAGCAAGTTAGCAAAACGGATAAGAGCTTCTTCATTGGTGCCCTCCCCATGAACTGGTTCATATTGGCCTGTCTCCAAGTTGACTCTAGACACTGGCTTCTTCAATAGATTGTTACCAATTTGCACAAGTGTCTCCATGTTTTCTGTAGTTGCTATATCCATTAATGCAGCATCCCCAATCAAATTATCATCCTGTCAACATTTGAAAGAGTAAACACTCTTATTTTCTTAATAATTATACTTATTCAGTTATAATATTCGTCCCCAAGTGTGTCAGTTTGTTGTTGTCTACAATGTTTTCATCTTATCTGTTCTAAAGCCCATACTTTTGAGCCCGAGGGTTTATCAGAAATAGTATCTCTACCCCAACCAACATAGGTGTAAGATATATGTATACTCACCCTCCCTAGATCTCACATGTGAAAACACACCGAGTATATTATTGTTGTCGGATAATCTTAGTAAAGTCTAGCCTTGTTACCTGAATTCTGAGGTAATTTTTCTCATTATGAAGGGTTTGAAACATGGTTGAAACATGTATGTCCACCATATCAGCACTTGCATCACTATAAACATCTATTATTGGAGTGTCACCATTGTTGTATACCCAACCAAGCAAGCCCCACTTTGTAGCTGATGCTGCATTATACTTCCCTTGGTGCTTCCCAATACCTGTCCCTAATGATAATACCAACATTTTCTTGCTGTCCATTCTTTCCATCTCTTCATACTTTAAACTTCCCATCATTATTTCTTTTGAAATGTGTGTGATTGCCATTAGAGTCTGCCAATTAAAAATTCTACTTTAGTCATTCAATAACCATTTTGCATAAAAAGTTAAGGAATTAATCTCGAGATCACTTATTCCTCGTACCAAATGATAGATGACAAGTTACTCACAGGATTATTAGCAGCTACACCTCCATCAATAAGATCAAATGTGTGGATTCTCCCTGCAGCATCCCTAGTCTCAAAATAGTGTACTGGGAAATAAGTTGGGGCTGCAGAGGTACTCAGGCATATATCTGACAATAAGGCATCCTTTAACCCATTTGCTCTGCCCTATAAACAATTTTTCAATAACAATAACCATCATGTTCGCGGCGTAAAAAAAATATAAGAATAATTACAGTTCAATAGCGTTGAGTAATGTAGTTTATAAATACCGAAAATGTATAGATTAGAATGTGTATACATCAACAGTAGTGAAGATAATGGGTTGAAGACGCTTGATATCGAAAGCTGGAATTACTGTATGAGTTAACATCTGCTTTATAGTAAGGTTCCCTAATATGGAATCAACCAATAATCTCAAGTACTCTCCATCATACTTTGGTCCACCAAACAAATGTGCCACATTATTCACGAAGTTTCTACGCCTGCATGTGTACACTAAAATTAGTCCATAAAAATATGATTTATCGAACTTACATTATTATTGTGCTCAATCGATCCATTGATATGTTTTCCAAACCGAATCATGAGAATCTTGTCAAAATAATAAAATATTTATTTTATTTGTATGTTAATTATAATATGTGAAAAAATTAGTTATATTAGGTACTTAAAATTCTATTAAAGAACAAACAAAGAAATTAAAACTTTGTAAAAATTGACGGGGTTGAGCTCGCTTTTGAGTCATTTCGACTCTTCAGTCAAAGTAACTTTTGTACGGATCAATGACATGCCAATTTGACATCCTACACTGGAATATACATACTTTCTCCATTTCTATTTACATGATACTATTTTAGATTTCATATATTTCTTAAGAAATTACATAAATTCAGCATTGTGCCCTTATTTTAATGTTCTCTTGAGCTCGAGTTTCAATTAATGAACACAAATTAATTCATTTTGATTAATTAAGTTGACCAATTATTACTTAGTTTTTCTATATTGATCAAATTCATATTTCCAAGGCTAATAACTGTCAAGGGTATGAAATAATGTCATTTATGCGTTAATTTTGTAAAATAACAAATACTAAGGAGTATATATTTTTAGTAAGAACAAAATATAAATAAGAACATTGAGAGTATATTATAATAAAGGGAACTTGTTTCTCATGAATATGTTCATCATTTGAAGTGTAGATGAATTCAGAGTTTAAAGTTAACATTAACAAAAATGAATATGATATACTTTATAAGTTATATATTTTTAAAATTCTCTTGCACATGTTGTATAATATACAAGTGACGCAAGATGAAAGTAATTTGTTCAGTTGAACTCGTTAAGACTCGGCATTGGAATAATTTACCGGGTTTGAGGAAAGATGTGTGGGCCATGCTCCATGTAGAAGGTAGAAATATCTTTTGCTGCATATAAAGGACGATTATCCCTATTTGGAGCTGTTAGCATAGTAGTTATTAGTCCACCTGTGCTTGTTCCAGCAACCACATCAAAGTAATCTGCTATTCTTGCATTAGGTCCATCAAGCTCCTACCATAATCAAATATATATACATATATATATGTTATATGTTGAGGATCAAATATTAGATTATAAATTTTACTTATATACAATGATAGTGTAAGAAAAATTATACAACCAATATAGTCTATCTATTAAAATGTACCATAACGTTCTTTAGATTTTAATTGTGGTCTTAAACATATCACATAGTATGTTGAAATTAAAATTTTACTAAATTCAAATAGAGTGATTTTTATAAACAAACTAAAAATGAAAGTAACACATAAATTATGTAATATTTAAAAACAATTCGAATAACATTCTCATTTCATCCTTACTAGCTTTATTTTTTATAACTACACAAAAATTTATGACTTACTTAGACCATATTCAAGAGCCACTACAAGAAAACAAGAAATTAGTAACGCACAAAATTTCATAGTTAAATAACAAAAATCTTATACTAATACCATTTAACTTGAATTAACAACAGATTACAAGAAAATTCAATTACTAGTGACATTAACTTTGGGTTATGGATAAAGTCTATAGCTAATCTCATGTTACTATTAGTAAATCTATCTTTCTTGCTTAAACTTCGCGTAACACCATTATGTAAATTGATAGAAAAGCAACAACCCTAAAAAAGTAGATACCTGAAGTTTGGATTCAAGAAAGGCAAGAAGGGTTCCAGGAATAATGCCTCTAATTCCACCTCCATCAATACTCAACACTGTCACCAATTTCTTTTCATTGGTAGCACCACAAACAATTCCAACTTGAAGACACACTAAGAGAGTTAAAATAATAGGTGAACCTAATAAAGTTAATCTCCCCATAGTGTTGTAATAATATTGCTAAAACTAGTGAGGAGTAAAAGAGTTTAGGCCTATGTGTTATATATACATATAATATATACTACTAGAAATTAAAATATTTCATACTAATTTCATTTAGTTATGTGATTAATTAAAAAGTACAAAATAAGCTAACAATTTTTTTAGTTAAATTTATCAATAAATTTCATAGCTTATGGGGAACTTCATCCATCGATCACATGGCCCTTCTTGATTTGTTGTCTGTCTTTATTTTAAATTTCTTACATACCCGTGATTTACTTCATCACGTGATTGTCTTTTTTTTCTTTGTCCAAAATGATTGACTTTAACTACGGTAAATATTTACATGAATGTCATTTGATGTTTGAAATAATTTATTGTATAATTTAATAAGGTGAGGATGGGATACATATTTTAATATTTCTCCTTATTTAAACGTGATAACTATCAAATAAATTTTTTTGATTGTGACTTACTTGCCTAACCACAACATTTACAATATATTTGTTCATATGATTGAATTTTCTTTTAAGTTAAATGATTTAACGGCTTATAAAATATATAATTGAGTTAACCATTATTTTCATTTTGTTATGTTGTATTTCGCGACATGAAATGTTGGGACTAAGTTTTTAGTAGTAATTTGTTGGAAAAATTATATAAAATGATACATTTTAATAAATAATTACTGATTTTAACCATATTTTTTATTCATTATCATTTATAGTAATACTACGTTAAATCTGTCATATGTATTAAAAGTAAATTATTTGCAATATATATGAATTATATATGAATAATAATTGTTTTTCAAAAATATATTATGTTTGTTTGGTAAAAGTTTGACACATTGTAATATAAGTGAATTAAAATGTGTGATAAATGAATTATTTATCATTAAAATTTGTATTATATGTGAATAAAAAATTATTCTTTATAATATGAATTAAACTTGTATTTTAAATGAATTAAAATTGATCAAGTGAAAAAGAAATATTATTGCTATAAATGGTAATATTTTGTTATTATAGTTATATTTATGTAAGTTTCCCAAATTTGTTTCGGTGTGGACATATTTCACAGTGACTATTTTTCAATAATGTACTATTTAGTTCATTATAAAATTGATAATTTTGTGTCAAGTTTATAGATATTTTTGATAGTTTTTAAAACCCAAAGTGTGTGTGAGTGTGTACTGTATTTGAACTTGCAAATAATTTTTTTTAATATCCATACATTTAAAATAATGGAAAGATATGTTCTTACAAAATATTAGCAATAATCCAACATGAATTTAATCGTTTGTCTTTATCACATAACTCAAGAACCTTAATGAATTAATTATTCACGAAATAATAAATTATTGTTTCTTTAATCAATATTAAAAGGAAAATAAAGAAGAACATAAGAAAGGCATTTCGTAATAAAAAGAAACATTTAAGTTTCATAGATTATACAATTGTGAAATATGTCTTAGGAGAAAATTCAAAATTTGTTAACATAATTTTAAAAAAAAATTATGCTTGAACATGAAAGCATTTATAATTTTAGAATTTGCATAATGAATTTCTTCAATTGATAAGTGAAAAACTTCATATCTATGTAAAAATAGATAATATGTAAGTTTATATATAGTACTATTAAATTATAGAATTTAATATAGAATATCAATACATGAATTTTTGGAACTGAGTATAATAATTATTTTCTGCACAGTGAATATAAGTATTATATGTGTATAAATTCAATCTAACTAGATACAATAACTTCGCAGAAACATGAACAACGGAGTTTAAAATATGTACTCAAAAACAACAATTAATATCATAAGCATAAAATAATGAATATAAAAGAACATACCAAGATATGTAAAAATAGAATGAGATATAAAGGAAAAATCTTAGTCCACTTAATGCACAATGTTCCCTTTAAGAAAACCACCCCCTCCAATACAAGAGGTTTAAAGAATTAGATCCTTTCAGGATGGAATGATTTTATTCACCAACTTATTGTAAAAATAAGAGTATAGAGTTAGTAAGTCACTTAACACGAGCAAAGTAGACGAATATTTAATTTTGCGCAAGTAGTAGAAGAAGATTACAACTATTTGGAAAGGTTATAACCCTTTGAAAAGTTCACAACCTTTCATAAAAGTCGCAATTTTTCATTAAGTCACGATTCTTTATTAAAGTCGCAACTTTTCATAAAAGTCACAACTTCTGATAAAAGTCGCAACTCTTCATTAAAGGCATAACTATTGATAAAAGTCACAACTCTTCATTAAAGTCACAACTTTTCATAAAATCTTTTCATGAAAGAAGAAGGCTAGTTTTGAAAATGAATAAATTTAAAAGAATGTTATTGCTTATATATATATATATATATATATATATATATATATATATATATATATATATATATATATATATATATATATATATATATATATATATATATATATATAAATTCTTAAAAATGAAATATGTTTCTAAAAATTATGATCAAATACATGTTAAAATTTCAATTCAAAACATCAGCAAAATTTAGTTTCTTAAAAATATGTAAAAAATTATGATCAAACGCTAAGCTCAGATACATATAATAAAGGAAAAGGAAGGGGCATGACTAGATTGGGTCGAATTTTTCAACTATCAAATTATTGTCAAATTTGAAAATCTATAAACCAATCAAACTAATAAAACTCAAAATTTTCAACCTTGGGTCTTTTTCGGATTTCAATTTTTTCGTTAAAGTATTCATACAAACATATAACTAACATGTACTTTAAATATATATTTAGTCTCCCGAAATATAACCATCTAAGATATTATTTAAGAAAATAACATAAAATATGAAATGAGTGATCACATAAAAAAGTTAACAAAAAAAATAATAATACGAATTTCACAAGACAAATATTATAAATTAATAAATCATAAAAATATCATAATTTGAAGTAGTACAAATTTAAATCATTAGATTGGGTGAGAATAAAAGTACAATGATCTATTTTTATCCGCTTTAGGTGAGAATGGAAGCATAGACTAAGTAATTTTTTTTACTTTCTTTTTTATCATCATCAATATAGCTAATTGAGACTTTGTTATCAAGATTGATGATATTTTTTTTTTATTTTAGTAGACATTTGGATCTAACTTTCCTACAATACAATAATCAAACAAATTTTTTTTAAAGAATAAATGCTATGCAGGCTTGAAAGAGAATATTTTTTTATTGTTATATTGATATGTAAAATTTAAATTTGAAAAAGGACGCATAGTAAAAGCTGCCTTAAATAATGAGCTGTGTAAAAGTTAAAAATAAATAATAAAAAATTTAGTATAATATATAAGCCGTCTTAGCTCAGTGGTAGAGCGCGTGGCTTTTAACCACGTGGTCGTGGGTTCGATCCCCACAGACGGCGTTGTATGTTTATTTTTAAAATGATAATATATCACTTTATTTTTCTTGCATCTTTTTATTGGGTGGAGATATGTTTCAGGTTATTGGAAATGCATATGAGGATGATGAATATCCATTATCAATTTCTACCTACTCTGTCTTCAAATGAAAGTTGGGTTTCTATATTTTCTATTTTCATTCAATGTAATAGTTTTTGTAACTGTCCAGAGTTTTTTCTTTTTACAGGTGTCAAAAAGAATTTGGCAATAAGAATGATTTTTTTTTTACATTTTGATTTATTATGTTCATTTCAAATATATTTTTCTTATAATTTTTTATAAGATGTGAATAGATGATAAGAATCTGCTATGAAATTAAAATCGATTATATATCACTCTCCACACAATTTAATGATTTGGATTGTGACATTTTTTTGACATTGCATCTGCTTAATAAATAGCCTGAGTATTTGTCTATTGTGCATGCTTGTCTATCCTTTTCTTGATTGGTAAAATAAGGCTTTTGCCTTAAGGCCCCAAATTTAGGGGCTCCTAATTCTTATCAAAAATAAATTATGTGTTAATTTTTTTATATAAAAAATAATTATTTATGATAAAAGGTATAATTTTTTAAAATATATATTATTTTATTCACTTTAATGTCTTTTGTACTTTGTTAAAAACAAGAATTAATAGTGACAAGTGTTGGACAAAGTGAGTTACGAATTCTTTTTTATTTCTGGTTAACTTTTGGTTTCAAGCATTACTAAAGTATATTAAAATGGGGTATAGCAAGTCATCAACTTCTTGTGTCAAATTCTATGGTTCTAACTCTTATCTTTATTTAATTTGTCAACTTATTACTTATAGAATTATGTTAACAATTAATATGATAATTGCCTCACTAAAATGATGTTTTCCAATGTTGAGTTGATAAAATTAACCTAAAACTAATAATTGAAAAAATAATATTAAAATACTAATAATTTTTATCTAACTAGTGTAAGAAAAATAAAGTTGAATAAAAATGTATATAAAATTTGTTTATATTTTAGCCTTAAATTGTAATTTCGCTTTGGGTCCCTAATCACGTTGAGCCGCACTTCTGCAACTTTCTCTCTTCCCTAGCGCTCTTTTTTTTTTTTTTAACTTTTTTCAAAGGATCCTTTCATGCATTATGTTAGGTATGAAAGAAAATCAATTCTGGCATCAAAAGGGACGTTTCCTTGGATGAATAAATCGACTGTGCCCGTTGTTGGCTTTGCAGATGCCCCCTGATCTTCATTGGAGAAAACTTCTTTTAGGTTTGTAAAGAAGTAGTTACTTCTATATAAGTTTTTCCACCTATCAAAATAATAAATGAGCACAAGTTGAAGTATTTACTAAACTTTCGGAAAGCAAGATTATCTAATAAGTATTTTTTATTGTAAAACTTAAGAGTAAAAGAAGAAGAGAAGAAGAATATAAGACAATAGAGGAACAATATAAGCTTTCTTTCTTTCTTTCTTTCTTTCAAGTGTATCAATATTATTTTCAACACCACTATTTATAGGATTATATTGAGGAATATCAAAGGGTAATAAACGTTACATTAAACCTTGAGAATTACTACCTATTATGGAGGAAATAAAGTTAGGAATTATGCTCATCCATTTGACCACCTTATCAACAACATTACTACCAATAAAGGATGAAATTAACCTAGGAGTTATGGTCATCCATTTGACCACATTATCAACAACATTACTACTCATACAGAAGGAAATTAACCAAGGAGTGATGGTCATCCATTAATTCACAAAAATGATTCACAACACTCCCCCTTGGAGGACCATTGATAGATAATATGTCTCGTTAAAACCTTACTAAGAAAAAATCCTGTGGAAAAAAATCTTAGTGAAGAAAAAAGAGTACACATATCTTGTTATACGCTTTATTTGCTGCCTCGTTAAAACCTTGCCAGGAAAACCCATCGAAATAAAACCTAGGCCAATGAAAAAAGAGTGCAGCGTATAGTTTACTCTCCCTGTTGCAAACATCATTTAATTTCTTGGAGACGACGCATTCCAATCTTAGATACCAACTTTTCAAATGTTGAGGTTAAGGTTGGTAATGGTTTAGTGAACAGATCCGCCAAATTATCAACTGAGCGAATTTGTTGAACATTTATTTCACCTTTCTTCTCAAGATCATGAGTGAAAAAGAATTTTGGTGAAACGTATTTTGTTCTATCTCCTTCAATGTATCATCCCTTTAGCTGAGCTATACATGTTGAATTGTCTTCGTAAAATGTAGTTGGAATATCCTTTTTCAAAGGAAAATCACACATTTATTGAATATGTTGAGTTATTGATCTCAACCAAACACACTCTTGACTTGCTTCATGGATGACTATTATTTCAGCATGATTTGGAGAAGTAGCAACTAATGTTTGCTTCATTGAACGCCAATATATAGTTATGCCTTCATATGTAAATAAATAGCCTGTCTGAGATCGAGTTTTATGTGGATCAAATAAATATCCAGCATCTACATAACCAATCATTTCTAACTTGGATTCATTAGAATAAAATAAATCTCATATCAATGGTTCCTTGAAGATATCTGAGTACATGTTTGACTCCATTCCAATGTCTCTTTGTAAGGGCCGAGCCGAATCTTGCCAATAAACTTACTGCAAAACAAATATCTGGTCGAGTATTATTAGCAAGATACATTAGTTCCCCAATAGCACTAAGATATGAAGTTTCATCACCAAGAAACTCTTCATCATTTTCTCGAGGTCGAAATGGATCCTTATGTATGTCAAGCGATCTCACAACCATAGCGGTACTCAATGAATGTGATTTATCCATGTAAAATCGCTTTAAAACCTTTTTTGTGTATGTTGATTGATGGACAAATATTCTATTTTTTCAAATTCTCAATCTGTAGGCCAAGACAAAATTTTGTCTTACCAAGATCTTTAATTTCAAATTCTTTGTTAAACACTCAACAGCTTTTGAAAGCTCATTAGGAGTGTCAATAATATTTAAATCATCAACATACACAACTATTATAATAAAATAAAATTCAGACCTTTTTATAAAAACACAAGGACAAATAGGATCATTTTTGTACTCTTCCTTTAGCAAAAACTGGCTAAGACGGTTGTATCACATCCGTTTTGATTGTTTTAATCCATACAAGGATTTTTGAAGCCTTATCGAACAACTTTCTTGTGAATTTTTATATGCTTCAGGCACATTGAATGCTTCAGGAACTTTCATAAAAATATTTTGGTCCAATGAGCCATAGAAATATGCTATGACAACATCCATTAGACGCATTTCAAGCTTTTCGTGAACTGCTAGATTTATTAGATACCTGAAGGTAATTGCATCCGCTACAGGAGAATATGTCTCCATATGATCAATACCATGCCTTTGCAAAAATCCTTGTGCCACAAGTCGTGCTTTATATCTTACGACTTTACCTTTTTCATTTCGTTTTCGCACAAAAATCCATTTGTACCCCACTGGCTTGACACCTTCAGGTGTTCGGACTATTGGTTTAAAAATTTCACGTTTTTCAAGTGAAGTTAATTCTGCTTGAATTGTCTCCTTCCATTTTGGCCAATGATTTCTCTGTCTGCATTCATTGAAAGATTTTGGTTCAAAATCCTCACCTTGTTGCATTATTTCAACGACAACATTATAGGTAAAAATATTGTCCACCACAATATTATTTCGATTCCACCTTTTTCTCGTCGAGACATAACTTATTGAGATTTCTTCGTTCTCATTATTTCAGTTGTTTGGACCTTCTCAGTGGTCTTGTCATTTGTTATGTACGGAGTTCTTCTTGAGCAATTTCCTCCACGATATGATCTTCACGATCATTTGTTCCTTTTGTTTTTCGAGGATTTTTATCCTTTGAATCAATTGGACTACCACATTTTAAATGTGGTTTAGACTCATTTGCTTTAACAACTTGTCCTATTGGAACATCAACTCAAACTGGAATATTTGCAACTGGAACATTAGATTTAGTATCCCTTGGAAGGTTAGTAAAAGCATCTGGCTGGCAGTTGATTTGCAACAAATTGCAAATAAATCATCTTTCTAACCTCTTGCTCACATTGATTTGTTCGAGGATCCAAATGAGATAGAGATAATGAATTCCAATCTATCTCTTTTTCCAATTGTTTATGCTCTCTCCCTAATGTTGGGTATACTGATTCATCAAAATGACAATCAGCAAACCTTGCCGTAAAGATGTCTCATATCATAGGTTTCAAATATTTAATAATAGAAGGAGATTTATACCCAACATACACTCCCAACCTTCTTTGGGGATCCATCTTTGTGCGTAGCGATGGGGCAATTGGAACGTATACCGCTCAAAATTTTTAAGATGGAAGATATTTGGCTCATGACCAAAAGCCAAGTGTAATGGAAAGAATTCATGATAACTAGTTGGCCTTATTTGCACCAATGCTGCTACATGCAAAATAGCATGTCCCCATATCGAAACAGGCAATTTCGTCCTCATTAACAATGGTCTAGCTATCTATTGGAGACGCTTAATCAAATATTCTACTAGACCATTTTGAGTATGAACATGAGCAACTGGATGTTCAATTGTTATCCCCGTGGACAAACAATAATCACTAAAGCCTGCGATGTAAACTCACCAGCATTATCAAGTGAATTGTCTTTATTGCACAATCTGGAAATTGTGCTCCTAATCTTATTATTTGAACTAACAACCTCGCAAAAGCCATATTGCGAGTTGATAATAAGCACACATGTGACCATCTTATTGATGCATCTATCAAGACCATATTTTAAATGGCCCACATAGATGGTGAGTTGACCCACATATATCACCCTATATACGTTTCAGAAATGCAGGGAATTCAATCCCAACCTTAGCTGTTGATGGTTTAATAACCAACTTTCCTTGAGAACAAGCAGCACAAGAGAATTTTTTTGATTGAAGAATTTTCTGATTTTTCAAAGTATGCCCATGTGAATTCTCAATAATTTTGCGCATCATATTATATCCGGGATGACCCAAGCGGTCATGCCAAATGATAAAATTATTAGGAGAGTAAAACCTTTGTTTACTATGACATGTGATTAACCATACTAATATTTGTATGGTACAATCCAAAAGAAAATGCGGGTAATTTTTCATGCATATATTTTTGCCCCAATTTTATCGTAGTAATATAAAGGTATTCAACGTTTCCTTCATTGACAGTCTCAACATGATAGCCATTTTAGCGATTAACCTTGAAACTTAATAAGTTTCTTTGAGACTTACTACAATATAAAGCATTTTCAATAGTTAATATCGTTCCCCCAAGTAGTAGTAAGACTGCTCTTCCAGAGCCCTCAATTTATTTTGCAGTACCAGATATTGTATTAACATAAGCCTTTTTCATAATCAAATTAGAGAAATATTTCTTATTTTTTAAAATAGTGTGAGTTGTGGCACTATCAAGAAGACACATTTTTCCATTTCTCATCTTGAACCAATTGAAGATTGGGAAATTTTATTTATCTTCATAAAATAAAAGTACATCATAAGAAATATGAAAAATCAACAACTTTGCAAGAAAATAAACTTATTTTTCTGAATATAAAAACAACATAAGGAAAAATATAACAATTAAAAGCACATAAATAAAACAACATAATTATTTCCCCAATTAAATGATCAAACATTAGTTTTGATCTCCAAAGAAGTCTTCAACTTCCAAATGAGTAATATCATCAAGGTCATCAAAATCATCATCTTTTAAAGCCAAATTTGCTTCAATATTGTCATCATATTTTTGTGAAGGCCCTGCCTCAAAATTATTTTTACAAGTTAAGTGTGACTCCACCCGAGCATTGGAAAAAGATGCATCATTTTTATTTCCTTTTCTTTTCAAAGAATCTTAATAAAGCCTAATAAAATGCTTAGTTGTTCGACATTCATTCTTCCAATGTCCTTTCATGCCACAACGATGACAATTACATCTTTAAGGATTGCTTTGAGAATTCATATTGTTCTCCCTTTTGTGGCGACCACCACCACGACGATTATTATATCGTCCTCTGCCATTGTCACGTTCACGCACATTATTTTGACCTTAATTTTTATTTTGTCTTCTTTCAAACTGGTCATGTGCTTCAACCTCATTTTCTTTCGGTAACGGAGCAGTTCCCGTAGGACGGGCCTCATGTTTTTCAATAAAAGAGTATGATGTTGCTCACCCACAAGAAGGCATGAGATCAACTCAGAATACTTTTTAAATCTCCTTTCTGGGTATTGCTGCTGTAATACCAAATTTGAGGCATGAAAAATTGTAAGAGTTTTTTGTAACATGTCCTCATTGTTTGTATCTTCCCCACACAATTTCAACTGGGAAGTAATTTTGTATACAACAGAACTATATTCACATATAGTTTTAAAATTTTGTAACCGTAAGTGAATTCATTCATAACGATCCCTTGGAAATACTGTTTCCTTAAGGTGGTCATATCTTTACTTCAAACTAGTCCACAATTCAAGTGGATCTTTCAGTGTAAGATATTCAACCTTCAATCCTTCATCCAGATGATGACGAAGGAAAATCATTTCCTTTGCTTTGTCCTGACTCGACGCTATATTACCATTTGTAATAGTGGCACCAAGACCTCTAGCGTCAAGGTGAATTTCAGCGTCGAGTACCCATGAAAAGTAATTATTTCCAGAAATGTCAAGTGTCACGAACTCAAGCTTTGATAAATTCGACATGATAACTATCATAGAAAATAATTAAATTAGAGTAAAATAGACAATGAGTAAATAAGTAGCAAAACCTTTTTTTTTTCATTAAAGTAAAATTAGCATACAATCTAAATTAATATTATGCCTCACGAGTAACAAAAATAACTTTTATGTAAACTTGCTAGATAAAGTATTTTCATTAAAAATTAATAAATAATATAGATAATTTTAACATTAGATTATAAATGGATACCTCACAAGAATTGTTGTTCAACCTTGAAACGTCGTGTTGATAACGTATTGTAAAACTTAAGAGCAAAAGAAGAAGAGAAGAAGAATATAAGACAATAGAGGAACAATATAAGCTTTCTTTCTTTCTTTCTTTCAAGTGTATCAACATTATTTTCAACACCATTATTTATAGGATTACATTGAAGAATACCAAAGGGTGTCATAAACATTACATTAAACCTTGAGAATTACTATCCATTATGGAGGAAATAAAGTTAGGAGTTATGCTCATCCATTTGACCACCTTATCAACAACATTATTACCAATAGAGGATGAAATTAACCTAGGAGTCCATTTGACCACATTATCAACAACATTACTATTCATAAAGAATGAAATTAACCAAGGAGTTATGGTCATTCACTAATCCATAAAAATGATTTACAACATTTTTTTCTATTTTTATTTATATGATACATTTTCTTTTAGCTAGTCTAAAAAGTTACACATTGAATTATTTGATAAATATTTAATAATATTATCAATATTTACACTTATGTTGAGCCTCATTTATTTGATTAAAAAATCCATAAAATTATATATATTTAAAAATTTATTTATTTTAGAAGTTGTATTTTGAAACATTACAAAAATAACCATATTTTTAAAATTTTAGAGTCAAACGAGAAGAAAATTTTTATTTTGAGCGAGGTAAAACCGTTGTACGAGGGTCCATTTATTTTTTAACACGTGGATAAATGGAGTCAATTTGTCCTTTAAAGTTTGCCAAAGAAATAAGAGGAGAGAGAATATAAATTCTAATTGAAAATTAAAAAGAAAACGTGGGGTCCATGCCATATTCAATTAAGTATATTAATTTTTTCATTTGGATTGAATTGCATTATTGGGCTCAACTGCCACACATTCCAACGAATTATATTCCTCTTTTCTAAATTTTCTTCTTCTTCTTGAACATTTACATTATTTTCTAGCAAATTTATCTTACTAAAAATCTGCATGTCAACTAGTGAAATTAAACCTGCAATTTTCTTGAAAATAGATGTTTCAATGTTGGGGATCTTGTTAATGCCTAAAAAAAGCAAATTGCTATGGTGATGATGCTTAAAAGCTTGAGAAGTTGATGTTGATTTTGATTCTTCCCTCTAATTTTGCTCAATCTTCGTCTGCAATTTTTCGTTGGCCATATTTTTCAGGTATGATTTTTCTTAGCATAATGATTTTCAGTAACTGATATTTGAAACAAATGTATAAGTTGTTGGAAGAGGATCTTTTTGCATGTCATTTCTAATGTCAAAATACCAAAAATCACCTGCTACACATATTAAATACTAAATTACAGATATAATTTTCAAAAATAAAATCTATTATGCTTAGGTGTTCTATTGAATTCTCTTCCCACTGGTATCAACATTTTCTTGTGAATTGTTTGGATCTTGACTTTGAATGCAAACACCATGTAACTCTGCATGTCTAAATTTGATAGAAAATAATTAAAATTAGTAGATCAACTACTTTTTTAAAAAAAGGATCAAATTAGTAGATAAATCAAGTAACAAAATAGTGATGTTTAATTTGATGAAAAGAGTATCACAAGAAAATTTAGTATCGTTAATTCCTGTGGTATTGAAGCTGATTGTGAAGCAAAAGTCCCTGGCATGGTGTTCAAATGGATATTCTGTTCTGTTTTTCAATGTTCTCTGTGATGTTTTTTTTTTCCTTTGCTCATTTTTTGATTTCATTCTTCCATATCCATTCCCTTTGTCTTTTTTCTTAATTGGATTCAAAATTTTGTCTTTACACCATGTAACAGAATCAATAATGGAGTTGAACTTGCTCTTATTGTTCTCATGATTTTGAACATACAATGCACCTTGATGCTTAATAATCTCAACCTTTGCTAGATACAAATATTTTCTGGCAATTTCCTCATAGTACACATCATTTGCTGCTAAATTCATAATAGTAAACGACTCTTTCATCAATCCATGTAAGCGAATTGCCATGGACGACTTAAACGTCTCTTTTTTTTTTCTGTGTACTCTTCAAATCCACACTCATGCTTGGCATTTTTAGTCCATCTTTTCAAAATATATTTCTCAAGAATATGAGAAAAAATTAAATCAAAGAATAAAACTCTTAGTGCATGAAAACATAGACAACCCATGGTTTGCAGGTACAAGAGATAGAATTATCAAGAGTATTAAACTGGACAATTTCAGTTTGATTATTCTCACCCTTTAAAATTGTATATTTAATAGAAGTCCCAACAGTTTTCAGATGGATCACTTTTTTTGTTGTCCCTTGTAAAAATTCACGTTGAAACCTTGAAAAAATTCTTCTTGAGTACACATTACCAGCATGTTTTAAGATCTCACAGTCTTCTATGAAAAGTTTTGGCTTTCCTCAACATTTGTAATCTTCAGTTGCTTCCGTGTCACGCATTTCAGTTGTTCGTTGCTCATAATGCTTTACAAATTCAGTTATACTCATTGTCTTGCATGCCATTTCTGTGAAGACTCTATTCGTACATTCACTTCTTTGAGTTGATTTATATCCGCAGAGAAAATGGAACGACTAAATGCAGGACACCATTTCTTTCTTAAATCATATAACTTTTGAAGCCAAGAATTATCTGCACAGTTCCAATCACATAACATATTTTGCCATATCACCTCAAATTCTGATTCTGACTTGCATATCCATAAGAGAGTATCAAAATAGTTTCGAAATCCCTATTTTTAATATAGTCGAGGTATATTCTTTTGAGCATTTCTATCAATATGACATTCACACAATCGATGACATGTGTTGGAAAAAACTTGTCTAATGGCAGCCGCCATGGCATGATCTTGATCTGTAAAAATTGTTTTGGTGCTTTTCCTTCCATTCCCTTCAAAAATGTTTGAAACAATAACAAAAGAGTCTTTTGTTTCATTACACAAGAAGGCACATTAAAAAAAACATTTTTCCAATGATTATTGACACCAACAAATGGAGCACAAATCATATTATATCTATTTGTGCGGTATATAGTGTCAAAAATCATTACATCTCCAAAGCACTCATAATGCAATCTGGATATACTATCCCTCCAAAAGAAGTTGCATATCTTCATCAACTTTAAAAGAATAAAAGAAGTTTGAGTCCTCTGAATGCAAATGCCTAAAATGATTTATCAAAGTTTGAGCATCCCCACTACTTATCATGTTTCTCTTATGTGCTTGTACGAATTTATGTGCATCTTGCTCAATAAAATCTGCATTTTCAATCCCACCTGCTTCATATTGAAGGTATCGAACAACCTTTTTTGTGCGAATTCCAGCATCAAGCATAGAACCAAGAATATTTTTAGTAGAACTTGTGAGCTTTCGTCCAGACTGTATGAAATGCCTTAAATTGTCTTCAATCATGGGATGACTGTGCTCATCACTAAATTCACAGACTTCCCATATGACATTTGAAATTTTAAACTTTATACGAGCCAAATAACCACATCTATATTCTAATCTTTGTCGCTTCCTTTCTTGAAAATGTCAGAGGTAGTGTTTCAATTAATTTTGAAACAAATTCATCCGTTTTGAAAATAACAAATTCATGAATGTGAGTTGTAACATTCATTTATTTTAAATTCTTTGTTATAAACTTTTGCAATAAGTTTTTTTTAATTCTACGTTATGGGTTTTTGAAAAGACAATTTTTTTTGTTTCCAATTCATGAACCTAATAAATTCTATTAATTAAAAATCATTTTCTTGCAAAACTTTTTATCCTATAAATTGAGTTTCCTTTGGTTGAAAAAGAAAAGCATTCAAACAAAAGTACTTTCCCTTGAAAACACTTGTGAGACATTGATCAAAAGGTGAAATCACCAATTCAAGAATAGAAGAGCAACATTCTTGAATGCTACTTGTTTTGTGGCTTAGTTGAATCCCGAAGATAGAGTTGTTATTTATTCTTCCGATTGCTCGTGGGAGAGACTCCAACTATCTTCAAGAAACGTATTAACGTGCCTCTAAGCCAAGCAAGTTTTATTTTGTATTCCTTATAATTTTTATCATTCTTGTTCATTTGTTCTAACAATTTGAAGATAGTTGTCTCTATGGCATCCACATCAATAACGAACAATGTTCCATCTTTGCCTAATCCTAATTTTGAAATATTTGATGGAAAAGACTTTTCTAGATGGTGCGGAAAGATGGAATTCTTTTTAAGACAACTAAAGTTAGCGTATGTTCTTGAGAAACCTTGTCCTGAGGCTCCTAGTTCTGTGGTAGCAACGGACGATGCTACTTTAATTAAAGAACAAATTGCCAAATGGCAAGATGATGATTACTTATGCAAGAATTATATTCTTGGAGGAATGTCCAATAAATATTATGATCAATATTATATTAAGTGTAAATTTGCTAAGGAGATTTGGGATACTCTTAAAGCTATTCATTTAGCAGAAGAGGCGAGTTCAAAGAAATTTCTTGTTTCAAATTATATGGAGTTCAAAATGGTTGATGACAAGTCAATCACTGAACAAGTACAAGAATTTCAACTTATAGATAATAAAAATTTTATAACTGGAATTGCTCTTGATGAAAACTTTCATGTTGGTGCGATTGTCTCAAAACTTCCTCCATCTTGAAAAGAGTACAGAAGCAAACTCTTACACAAGAAGGAAGATTTGACTCTTGAACAATTATTGCAACACTTGCAAATTGAACAAGAGACACGATACCGCGACAATAACATCTTGAGGGAGCCCATCATGAAAGCTCATGTTGTTTGAAGAAAAGATCAAGAAGGAACCTGGCAATAATAAATTTTTGAAGGCAAAGAAGAGTAAAAATTTCAAGCGTATTAATTCTAATTCTAAGTCGATTGAATGTTATCATTGTCATAAAATTGGTCATTATGCACGTGATTGTAAAATTCTTAAAGCTGAAAAGAAGAAAGAAAAGGCAAATAACAATACAAAAAATGAATTTGTGGCAATGGTCACATAAGCATTTGTAGCGGGAGATCAAGTGGAATGGTGGATAGACACTGGTGCAACTCGTCATATATCAGGTAATCGAAATTCTTTCACGACATATGAATTAGTGGGGGGCGATAAAGTTTTGCATATGGGAAACTCATCCTCTGCTAAGGTTGTGGGAAAGGGAACTGTTGAACTAAAATTCACTTCCGGAAAGATGGTCACATTGATAAACGTATTGCATGTTCCTGATATTCGAAAGAACTTGGTGTCAGGTACGCTTCTTTCGAAGCATGGTTTTAAAATGATTTTTGAGGCAGATAAATTTATTTTGTCTAAACAAGGCATGTTTGTTGGAAAAGGTTATGCTACAAATGGCATGTTCAAACTCAATATTGAAAATGAAAATATTTCTGCTTATATTGTGGAGTCTTTAGATTTATGGCATGAACGTCTTGGTCATGTGAATTTTAGATCCATTCAACTTATGATGAAAAATGGATTAATTAACGATTGTGGAAAGGATCATGTTGCTAAGTGTATTACTTGTAGTAAATGTAAAATAACAAAGAAACCTTTTAAGTCTGTTGAAAGGATATCCACACTTTTGGAATTAATCCACACTGTTATTTGTGAGATGAATTGTTTATCACGTCATGGAAAGAGATATTTTATCACTTTCATTGACGATTACTCAAGATATACATATGTCTTTCCATTAAAAACAAAAGATGAGGCATTTGAGACTTTTAAAACATATAAAGCAGAAGTTGAAAATAAATTGAGTTTGAAGATTAAATCAATTAGATCTGATAGAGGTGGAGAATATTTAAAATCAAATTGTATTGATTTTTGTGAAAAAGAAGGCATTGAGAAACAATTGACTATGTCTTATACACCACAACAAAATGGTGTAGCAGAAAGAAAAAATAGAACTCTCATTGAAATGGTTAACTCTATGCTTTATGGATCTGGTATCACTGAAAATTTGTGGACTGAAGCCTTGTTTTCTGCATGTCATATTTTGAATCGAATTCATTCCAAGAAACATGATTCATCTCCATATGAACTTTGGAAGAATCGAAAGCCAAATTTAAATTATTTTAAAATATGGGGTTGTTTGGCTCATGTTAGATTACCAGATCAACAATTGATTAAGATTGGATATAGAGGAGTAGATTGTGTATTTATTGGTTATTCACAAACCAGTAAGGCTTATAGATTTTTGAATCTTGAGACTCGAAGCCCTCACACAGTTATTGAATCGTTGCATGCTAACTTTTTTGAGTATATATTTCCTAAGAAAAAAGAGTCTTTGGAACAAAATACAAGTTCTTCTATATCTACTCTTAAAAGAAAAATAGTTGAACCTTTGGAAGAAAGTCAACCAAGACGTAGTGCAAGATCAGCCAAACCAAGAGACTTTGGACCAAATTTTCAAGTCTATTTAGTTGAAAGGGATCCTGAAAGTTATGCTGAAGCAAAGGCTTCACATGATGCTCCTTTCTGGCGTGAAGCTATTAATGATGAAATGCACTCCATTATGTCAAACAATACATGGATTTTATCAGACCTCCCTCCTGGATGTAAGTCTATTGGTTGTGATGGATCTTTAGAAGAAATTAAAATCTGATGGAACCTTAGATAAGTACAAAGCTCGTTTGGTGGCAAAAGGTTTTAATCAATTGAAAGATATTGATTATTTTGATACATTTGCACCTGTAGCTCGAATGACTTCTATTCGACTCTTGATTGCTTTAGCCGCTATTCATAGCCTGGTAATACATCAAATGGATGTGAAGACTGCATTTCTGAATGGAGATCTAGATGAAGAGGTTTACATGAAACAACCAGAAGGATTTGTCGTTCCTGGTCAAGAACACAAAGTTTGTAAGCTTCTTAAATCTCTTTATGGATTAAAACAAGCTCCAAAACAATGAAATGAGAAATTCAGAAGAGTAATGATTTCTAATGGCTACTCAATCAATGGTGGTGATATTTGTATATTTATCAAATTTCAAGAAAAATCTGGTGTTATAATATGTCTTTATGTAGATGATATGTTGATCTTTGGAACTGATATTGAAAGAGTCAAAGAAACAAAAAATTTTCTAGCTTCTCAATTTGAAATGAAAGATCTTGGAGAAGCTGATGTAATTCTGGGTATTAAAATTATAAGATCAGCGAATGACTTGACTCTTACTCAATCAAGTTATATTGAGAAAGTTCTAAAGAGGTTTGGTCACTTTGATGACAAACCTGCTCCTACACCATTTGATCCTAGCATCAAACTAATGCGGAACTCTAATGATGGTCTCGACCAGCTGACATATTCTCAGATTGTTGGGAGTCTTATGTATGCTATGCATTGTACCAGGCCGGATATTGGTTACACAGTAGAATTTTGAGCAAGTTTACTAGTAATCCCGGAGTTGAACATTGGAATGTCTTAATTCGTGTTTAAGATACCTGAAGGGTACAATTAATGTTGGCCTGCATTATTCTACATTTCTCATTGTTCTTGAAGGCTATAGTGATGCTACTTGGAATTCTGATCTGAATGACTCTAAATCTATTACTGCTTGGATTTTTACTTTGGCTGGAGCAGTGATCTCTTGGAAATCAAAGAAGCAAACATGTATTACTCATTCAACGATGGAGTCAGAATTTATAGCTATGTCTTCTGCTGGAGAAGAAGCTGATTGGTTGCGATCAATGCTGATAGATATTCCTTTATGGAGTAAGCCAATACAACCTTTAACTATCTATTGTGATAATCAAGCGGCTATATTTCGGGCTTCAAGTGACTGCTATAATGGCAAGTCGATACAAGTTCGTCTCAAACATAATCATGTCAGGAGATTATTGGAGGAAGGCGTGATATCGCTTCAATATGTGAAGTCCAGATTTAATTTAGCGGATCCTTTGTCTAAAGGGTTAGGCAAAGATTTAGTGGTGGAAACTTGTAATGGGATGAGAATAAAGCCCGTTTAAATTAATTGTACTTTATGGTAACCCTACCTAATGATGTAATCTTGGGTTCAAAGGGAAAAACAAGTAAAGTTACAATTGTGAAGCACATCAATAAAATTCTCATTTTCAAAATAAAATGAAATAAGTATATGTGCATGATTGAGATACTTTTCTCTTCATAAATTTATAAGGCCGATCTCGGTTGGAGTTAGTAAGAAAACTCTTGATAAAAATTTTTTCCGATATTCCTGCTGAAGAGAAGGATGAGATTATATTCTCTTAATAAGTCTATATATCGATTTCGATTGGAGTGTGTAGGAATACTCTTGATAGATTTACCGATACTTTGTGTAAAGGAGGATGAGATTAATTTCTCTTAATGAAGTTCATAGACTATTTGGTCGGAGTATGCAAAGTTACTCTTGATGAATTCACCGCACTAAGTGCGAAGTGGAGGCCGCTTCAATAAGATTTTAACAGGAAATCTTAAAGCACTTGGCCTAAAAGAACTTAGGACACATGGCCGTAAGGTGTCAAAGGATTTCGATTTTCACCGGAACATAGTGATATGCGTGGAGTATTTTTCTAACTTCATTCAATGATGCACTTAGTTCAAGATTTGTTCACTAAGTAGTCAATGATTTAGAAAAACCTTCACTAGCTAATGGTTCAAGTCCAAAAGACACCATTATTGATGCATGTTGCTAGATCAATGTCTCAAAATATTTTTTGGATTTTTTAAAGATAAAATTTCTTGAAACAAGTGGGGGATTGTAAGAGTTAGTGTTTCAATTAATTTTGAAACAAATTCATCCGTTTTGAAATAACAAATTCATGAATATGAGTTGTAACATTCATTTATTTTAATTCTTTGTTATAAACTTTTGCAATAAGTTTTTTTTAATTCTACGTTATGGATTTTTGAAAAGACAATTTTTTTTTGTTTCCAATTCATGAACCTAATAAATTCTATTAATTAAAAATCTTTTTCTTGCAAAACTTTTTATCCTATAAATTGAGTTTCCTTTGGTTGAAAAAGAAAAGCATTCAAACAAAAGTACTTTCCCTTGAAAACACTTGTGAGACATTGATCAAAAGGTGAAATCACCAATTCAAGAATAGAAGAGCAACATTCTTGAATACTTGTTTTGTGGCTTAGTTGAATCCCGAAGATAGAGTTGTTATTTATTCTTCCGATTGCTCGTGGGAGAGACTTCAACTATCCTCAAGAAACGTATTAACGTGCCTCTAAGCCAAGCAAGTTTTATTTTGTATTCCTTATAATTTTTATCATTCTTGTTCATTTGTTCTAACAGAAAAGGAGAAAGCTTATCAGATTTTCCTTGATAAGAACAAAAAAATACACACCTTGTCATTTCGTTATTTCTGATATGAGTTTTCGGACCTTTTTGAATTTCAAAACTTTTGCCACAACATATGAATTGTATGTGTAGTATGATTCCTCTTCTGAGACAAATTTCATACCAATCTCAAAGATAAAATTTTTGTTGATTTTACTAACATTATGAGTTCTTGTGGAGTATTCTTGATCATTTACATTGTGAGCTACAATAACAAGTTTTAGATGATAAGTATCAAAATGCGAGGAATAAATAAAAAATAAGCTAATCTTATTTAATTAAGAATTTCTAGAATTAAGAGAATTTCACAGAAGTAAGATCTTACCTTCTTGGTGGGTAGTTCCTTTATCAACATTTATATTTTCCATTCTTTATTTGAAATATATATAATCAGTACAAAAAATTATAGCATTAGAAAATATCAAAGATATCTTAGTATAGACATATTAACATTTTTCCTTTTGTGATATCTTAGTATAAATATTATGATATAGTTTGAATTATGGAGTAAACTATCACTAATTTTGTTAGGTTTTGAATAAAAGTATGACTATAAATCATTTTTTGTTGATTTTATTTTTGTTCTCTAACAAATAATATTTGTATGTTTAAAGAATTTTTCAACAAATCATGACCTGAGAAAAGTGCTATGCATAGATGTGCACAATTTGAATGTCTCTATAAAGATACAATATCTATGTTGATAATGTATATGTATGAAAACAAGATTCACTGCTAAGTAACTTTTCTTTTCTCTTTTTCTTATACCTTGAAAAAATTGGCAAGACAAGTAATTGCACAAATTTAAATAGCAAAAATAAGAAAGAGAATTGAAAAAATTGATGTATTAATTACATTTAGACTAGAGTGTGTTGTTATAAAAGAAAAGGAAAAAAAAATATATGATATATTCATTACATGTAGAGTGGAGAAGTTCTAGTATAGAAAAATTTTATTTGAGAAAGAAAGTGATTAGTGATTTGTATCTTTTATTTGGTGAGATGTGATCAAAATACTTTATTATGGAGGGAAAGTTTCTTCTCGTTCCCTCCAGATTATTGAGTTATTGATTAAAAAACAGTGCACCTACATTTGAAGAATATATGAAAAAATTAGATCGACTCAGATGGGAAGAGTCATTATACATTATATGTGTTAGTATTTGTGAAAGTATCAGTTACAAAAAAAAAAGCATTAATAACATTAGAGGTCCACAAGTTAGAGAACTGGATAAGGTTAATGAAAGAAAGAGAAGAATTCTTTAGTTTTTCTAATCAGTCAAAATATATATTAGGTGTTGATAATGTGATACCTTATATACTCCCTTCATTTTAAAAAGAATGACCTCATTTCCATTTTAGTTTGTTTAAAAAAGAATGATTCATTTCCTTTTTCACAAATTTTTAACTTTAACTTTCCACGCGGCATGTTTAAGGTCACAAGATTAAAGGGTATTTTAGTACATTTGACATAACTTTAGTTTAGAACCACAAAATCAAAAAGCCTTCTATCTTTTCTTAAACTTTGTTCCAAGTCAAACTAGATCATTCTTTTTTAAAGGAGGGAGTATTATTTTTCGACTAGTATATATCATACTTATTGAACTTTTTGATATTATATTGTGCCTATAAAATACTTTTTATCCGTGATTTTTTTATGTTAAGCTTAATTATTATGATACTTTTTGATTAAAAAAAAGTAACATTTTTTGTTGAAATGAATTTTTTTATAAAATTTTTATTAATATGATGTTTGATTTCATATGTCCATTCAGATATCAAAAACAAACAATAATCATTCAGTGTTCGAATTTGAAGACCACATCTTAATATTTAAATGTGTATTTAAATTTAGACATCAAACTCTTAATGTAAATCTTTATATCCAAACATGTATTTATATTTAGAGGTCTTAATCTAAATGAAAATAAATGAGACATAAGTGTCATTCATTTCACATAAGCACAATGTAAGCGAGGGATAAAATTGTCAGAGAATTTCTGAAAGATTAAAAAGCTGCAAAAAATTGAAGGCCAAAAGTTATAAAACAAAGACAAAATGATTATGTCAATGTAACGACTCGTTACGTTGTTTCGACAACTAGAACTATTTTAATTTTTTCATAAATTTTACAATGAATATTTTGAACTATTAGACAATTATGAAACTTATGGGTAGTTTCTATAATTTATTTAGTTGGTGTTCAAAAAAAGTAACATTAAAATTAGTAATGGATTACTTTTATCATATTTATAATTAATCATATAATAAGTAGGGTAATATTATTAGGTTATATCACGAACTACTCACAACTCTTGGTTTAGGTTCTTAACGCCATAAACAAAGATCGACAAAAAATATTAATGTAGAAACTTCATTCAATTTTCAATTTTATTTTATAAACAATGGATGGTTTGATGGATATTGATTATCGTTAATATCTTTTTATTATTTTAAAAAGTGATAAAGTTTTAAGTGTGGAAATTATTATTTAAAGAAAAAGTGAGGAAGGTCTAATGATGAAAAGTGATTTTTATGTATATATTTATATGTGAATCGATTGTCCCAATATTAGGACATATTACTATTTTGTTTCAGAAGTGTAGTGGCTTCAATTTTAAATATTTATTATTATCCTTTAGTTATTATATCACGATTGATTTTTGTTATTGATATAAATAATTAAATATTAATGTATTATATTATTTGAATTTCATTAAAGTTATGGTAATTTAAGAAATTAAGACTTAACCCTAGGTTGGAAATTTGAGAAATACGAGAGTTGGCATATTGGTTGACATCAAAATTTAGAAAAATTATTATAATAATCTGAGCGTTAATAGACTGGTTAACTTATAAAATATGCATATATACTTGATAGATAGACAATGTTCGGTGGCATTGAGGAAAGCAAAAGTATTGGAGAAGTAGCTTACTTGACTTCGGTTCTTCGGTGGAGGTAAATTATGGTTTATGTTATTTGATAGTAAACTTTTGATAGTGATTGATATGCATTAAATGATATTGTGTAGTTTTCCATGTACTTGATTGTGTGATTGTGTGTTTTGTGATTGGTCTAAAATCCTGAGACCATGAAATTTATAATTTTGAACCATCTCTATCAAAGTGATGTCTTGAATAAAGAAGACTTGATAAAATATTATTAACGAATGGAAAAGTGGTGATATTAAATGATAAATTAATGATATTATTGGATCGGAGTGTCACGTTTCAACACTGTATTTTTTAATCGGAGTGTCACGTTCCGACACAGTATTTTTGGATCGGAGTGTCATGTTTTGACACGGTATTCTTGGAATGGAGTGTCACGTTTCGACACGGTATTCTTGGATTGGAGTGTCAGGTTCTGACACGGTAATATTAAAGAAAAAACCTGTTGAATTAATGGATAGTACTCAATATCAAAGAACTCAACTCCCAAAAAGGTTTGGTTTGGAGGCATGAGTCCTCATGCGTGATCTTGATATCGTTGACTTATTATGTACTTACTTTAATGTTGTTGACACTTGTTCATGTTGTTTTTTATTTGCTTTTCACCTGTTAAGTGTTGTAGTTGAGTTCATACTATTATTCATTGAATATTAGTTTCTATTTTGGGTTGGTCAATGATACCTACTCAGTACATGTTGCCCCGTGCTGAGCCCTACTTGTGTTTTTCTTTGTTTTCCTTTTATGAAATGCAGCGAGTGTATCAATGACTTCAAATTGCCCTCAGCTCTAGCCAGTCTCCAGCACATCAGAGTTCAGAGTGAGCTATTATTTCTAGCTCATGTTGGATTCTCTCATTCACGTTTTGATGTCCTTGAAATTTCGGGCATGAACAATCTTTTTACTTATTTTGGTTTCTTAAATACTGTTAGACTTAGTAAGTTGAGAATACATGTCGTTGATGTGATGACTTTCAGATTTTGGGAAATGATATTCAGTAAGATTTTGAGTTTCCACGTTATGCTTGTATTTTGTAAGTTAGGTTAAATTGGTTGGTTCGCCCATTTAGGAGGTTAAGTGTGCTGTCACTCACGACTCGTTTTCGATCGTGACAAAACTAAATGTGACAAGTAAAAGCGAACGAATGAAGTATTAAATAACTTTGTCCTAGTTCAGTCAGAAAAGAAGAAGTCATCTAACATTTTTGTCTCTATTAAAATTTGAAGTTTGATCCACTCTTTGATCGATTAATACTTTTAAAGGATATTCTTAAATAATATATTAATTACCAAATATGGAGATTATGGTACATTGATCAAAATTGATTCATAAAATTAATTCAAACAAAAGCACCTTAACACCTTCAAAGATGAAGGAACCCAGCCCTAGTGCAATTTATTACGGAAAATTTAAAAATAGAGTTCAAAAAATATGTGTGCATGTAACTAAGTGTACAAATGACTAGTTGGAAAGGAGTGATCTGTAGAGAAAAGAATTGGTGATAAATAGTCTCTCTCCCCTCCCCCTCCTCCAACAAACACCAAGTACATGTTTTGCTCTTAATTCTTTTATTATTATTATTAGGGAAAAGGGACAAATATACTCCCGAACTTTCAAAAATGGTATGTCAATACCTTCGTCATAGTTACGGTTCATCAAAACCCTTGCTGTCCAATAATCAGTACACATTTACCCCTCCCTCTAACGGAGCACTAATCGTGTACACATATCGGAATCCTATGCTACAACCCGATTGATCAATTTTTTACCCAAATTTCTAAAACTCCCCCATAACCCAAGTATCCACTTGATTTACCCACAAAAAAACTCTTTAAAATCCTAAAGAAAAATCCTAAAGTTTATTCATTATGTTAAACTTTACACGTATTTTTCAAAATATAATTATAATAAGAATTTTATTATAATACTCCTATTAATTAATGAATTGTTATTGTAAAACTTAATTTTAGAAATTAATTTTTCGAAACTTAACATACGAATAATCACTTTCTGTTAATTAACAACCTGAGTCCCACATTTTTTATTATTCTTTTCTTTAATAATTCTTCTCTAGATCTTATGTTGATTTCTCCAAAATTCATATGTTCCTCTGGTTCATGCAATGAAGAAAAAATGAGAATTCATGGAGTATACGGCATCAAAATCATCATTTTTACCGCCTTACCCATCCAACCTATTAGTTACGTGCATCTTCTACAACACATTTCCCTTCCCGAAACTCTTAGCCTTTACTAACTCCTCCTTCCCCACCAACGATCCTTCTCCTTCCAATTCGAATTACCATTTTAATTTCAGTCACTCCAGTTGTGGTCCTATATATGTAATCTATCAAAATCAATATTCTTATTATTATTATTCTCATAGTAATAATGGGTGGGGACTGGGGAGGGTATCAACCTCCGCCGCCAACTCTACCGTCCATTACTGACGGTGCCGTAGGTGGATTATCAAAATGTGAAGAAGATTTAAAATCATATTAATGTTCATAAAGATACTATCAGGGTCTTGATGAATTCAATAAAAATTTTAATTTTTTTTTAGGATTTTAGAGAGTTTATTTGTGGGTATTGGGTTATGGGCGGGTTTTTGAAATTGGGATAAAAAATTGGTCAATCGAATTATGGCATAGGATTGCGACACGTGTACACGATCAGTGCTCCATTAGTAGGAGGGGTAAATATGTACTGATTATTGGACGGTAAGGATTTTGATAAACCGAAAGTATGACAAAGGGTATTGACATACCATTTTTGAAAGTTCGGGGATATAATAATAATAATAATAATAATAATAATAATAATAATAATAATAATAATAATAATAATAATTTGTGATGATAATTAAATATGTGAATGATAATAAATATTATTATTTATGGATGTAAAATATAAATTAACATTGTTTTATTTTTTTTAAGTATGAAAACCTTAAATTAATCAACTTTTTATCATGTTAACAACATTAAGGATATTTCAGACATTTTGCAAAAAAAAAATGTTTTCCAACACTTATTTGTCAAACACATCAATAACTTATTTTTCAACTGCAACACTTTTATCCAAACACATAACTACTTATTTCAAAAATAAGTTTCAACACTTTCAAAAGTACTTTCTAAAAGTTACTTTTTTTAAGTCAATTCAAACGGGATCTCAATTACAAATATACGCTATTAATGAAAAGAAACAGAAAATCATTTCTCGTGGGATCTCAATTCAACTGCATCACCTTCTCTTTATTACATTCATCAAAAGAAGATTTCTCGCGAAATAAGTTATTGTTTTTGTTTTTTTATATATGTATTAAAATTATTGACTTGAACAATTGAAATAGATCTTTTTTCCCGTTCTAGTGCACTGGTTATTATCTTGCAACATAAGAAAGGTGTAATTTTTTCATTCTAACAAACTAAATGACCATGTTGTATGGTATTGAGACAAAAACAGTATCAGATTCTAGATTCACAATTTTTGTGTTTATGATATAGTTAAATAATTGTTATGTTTGTACATTATAACTTTGACTAATCATATTTAACTGTTTCCTAAGATATTGTGAAGATATAAGCTCACTCTTATGTTTTTAGTTCTTCTAAAAATTGTGGATTTCACCCTACATGAGATGATTTAGCAGATAAATCTATTTGTATCAGAAGAAGTAAGTTCTACGAAAAAATTCAGTAGATTCGCTTGCTGGAATATATCCAGTGAGATTATTCAAGTTGGGTACTATGAATCATACAAGGTTGTAGCGGAAACAAAAAGATAAAACAATGCATTGAGATACGAACTAAAATAACTTAATTAAAATATAGTTTTTTTTACTTTTCTGCCAAATCATAACCACACTTTTCAAGTCATTTAGCATTTTTTCTCTTTTAAATTACTCATGGATGAGAGTAACGAACTAAAATAACTAAACAAGTTTAAATTGTCAATTAACTTTATAAAAGTATCTCGCACTACTTAAAATTATATTTATGTCTAGAATGAATTTTCAAGAATTAACAAACTAAATTAAGGCGTCTATATAGAAGTAGTCAATTTATGACATTGTTTCTCGATTAATATTATAAATAAAAAAAGATGAAACAACAAACTTTCACCACCATAACATTCTAGATAAGTAAACAAATAATAGATATAATGAGAAATATTATTCTATTGCAAGATTTTTTTGAAAATTGGTTCAATTTACCATACAAAGCCAAGTAATAATGATTTCACTTAGCTAAAATTACGTATAAGTAAAATTATTTCATACGAGATCTTTTAAATTTTTCATCTTCTGTTAGTCGTATATCATGACTTTCATGAATACATGTATTGCAAAAATATAATGCATATCATTGCTGACACCCAATTTCGACCCTTCTCGGTATAAATTAGTTCTCGAGCTTCTTAAAATTTCCAAACAATTTAAAATAATTAATATTATAAATTTTGCGAAAAAATAATAATATATGAATTTTGTGTTATTTTGGATACTTTTGCCATTTTCTTATAATTTTTTAGATAACATATATATTTTACATGATTATGTATATAATTGGTATATTTTACGATTATTTGTCAAAATATTTTAATTTTTTAGTAAAGTATTCTATCAAACTAATTTAGTTTAAATTATGGTTATATTTTGAATCACTATTTTACAATTAAAATAATTATATTACTAAAATAAAGAAGCTCGCTGATTAATTAATACTAATTTGTTTATTTAAGGTTTAGCTGAATTTATTATCTTAACTCAATTTGGCTATTTATTAAATAAACTCATCTTAAATTTCCAACTTAATTCAATTTTGGGCCTATTCTTCAATAGTGAGCCCACTTTCCTTAAAATTCAGCCCATGTTATTCAAATTTTCAGCAGCCCACTCCCTTCTATTCCCTTTCCCAGCCCACTTTTAATTCCCAGCCCCCATTTTTAATTCTCCAATGACCCGGCCCCTTCATCTCCTCCAACGGCCATAGACAGAAAATTCCAAGAACGATTTCACAACCTAGTAGCCCCTCCTCGCGCGTGTATGTCCTTATCCTTCACTCCTCGCGCGCGTCCATCTCCTCTGCAAATCGTACGAGGACGTTGGAGGACAGGTCCAGGTGGAGAAAACCCCTTTCTCCATCATCCTTCACTCGCAATTCAATGGTTGCGATCGATTGTTCTGTTGAGGGTTTGTACTCGTTTTAGCTGGCGTCCTTATCCTTATGGGGAAGACAGGATTTCGAATTCAAAAGGGGACGTGGAATCGCGATTTTACCCCGTCCCTTTCTTGTGATTTCCTCCGCTCTCCCCACCCATAAAAAATGGCTATATATTGCCATTTGCTCACTGTTCAGGATTTTTTTTTTTCTGGCTTTTATCTCATTGTTACAAAAAATACAAACAAACAGTCATAAAGAATTGAAGAAAGTGAAGGCACTAGTTCGAGGGATAATTTACATACTAGAGGTTGAAGACAACCTATAGAAATAAAATTTGGAAGTGAAAGCTCAGGCTCCCAACGTTGGAACCAGCTTCATTTCAGTCTAAAGTTCCATCCCTTCCTCGTTCTATTCTTATTCCCTCACTGTTTCCAGAGTTCGTCGAAGTTGTCAGATTTCTATTGTAGTCGTGGAAAGTTGCCTCCCTCGCTAGTACAGTCTCAGTCGCTGCTTGGAGAAAGGTAACGCTTCCTCTTCACTTATGCCTTACTTCAATGTCGAGTACGATGTGATGAGTGTTGTTGGTTTCTCTGGTTTCGTCACTGTTTTGCTTATTCGTTTCGACTTCTATACTCTTCTTCGAAAGATTGTTTGGTTGTCGATTTGTTTTGAATGGTGTAACTGACTAGCTGTAATGGTTATGACGGATATGCTTCAACTATGCTTAAGTTCCATTTGGAACTGCTTGTATGCAGATTTTTACTTTGGTCGTATTGTGTTTCCAGTTTAGCGTGAATATGTGATATTAGTGCAAACGTTGTGATTTTATCCTACGAGTTAATATGGTTCAATGATTTTGTCTTGTGTTCATTATCGTGTTGATTTGAGCTATGCAACAGTCGAGTTCAAGTTTGTTCTTCTCTGTTCTTTTGCTTTCTCTTCTTCCTCTGAAAAGTCTCTTGCAAATCTGTAATATGCTATCTTTGCTATCAAGCAAAATCGCCTAGTCGACTTTTGGGATATGTTGTCCGTTATTCATAGCTAAGAAATATAGCAGTAGCCGTTGTTTTGTTTCATTTGGTTTAGTTCTACTTATAGCTAAGGTACCTTGTCATTTGCATTCCGCACATGGATATGATTTGTCTTGCTTGCATCCCTCTAATGTGGATATATATTTTGCCTTCCTTTGAATATACTGCTCTTGTGAATTAGTTGAAACATAAAGACATTTCTCTTTTCAAGCAGAATGTAGGCTTTACTTTCCTCTGCATTATTTGCCTAATTTGAGCTTACATTTGTTAGTTTAGGCATTCTGCATCTTAAGGGATTAGGATAGTTTGTTTGTTTTGTAATCATGCATGCCCTTGCATATCACTTTGGATGAAGAAAATAATAACAGTTTTGTTAGCTAGTATTGTTCATCAAGACAACTCGTTTTTATTTGCTTATCTTAAGAGTTATTTGTCGAGGTTGGCTGCATCTTTCTTTCGAGTTTTTAGTTCTTGTATGAGTTAAATTATTCCTCTCTCATCTACGTTTGAAACGATTTCTAAATGTTCTCCTTTTGTTGTTTTTGTTGTATGAACCCCTCCGAATCCATAATGGATTTCTTTCCGTTGCATTCTCTTGTTGAGCCGTAAAGGCTCAAACCTCTATCCTCGAGTCGTAGACCCCCCTCAAAACTGGCGTACATGTTGAAACAAACCAAAGGTGTTGATGGAAATCATATTTGCAGGTGTTGAAGAAGCTATATACATATTTTATACACCAATATACAGGTCCAAAAACGTACAGGGATGTCAAATTCAAGTAAAATTCATGAACAATGAATAAATACGTGCATAGGTCATAGCCAGTATACATTGGTATACACCATTTATGCAGCGATATACACTAATAAAATGGTATAAGAATAGTACAGGTATAAAATGCACCGAAGTAATCTGGAAAATACAAGTGGAATCGCGAGAATACGTATCCAAACAAAATACAGGATTCAAAAGTTCAAAACGGACCGGATATACGTCATATACAGCAGTATACATCAAAACTATACCCCAAATTTCTTTTTTAGGAAAGAATGGGTCGGGGCCCGTCAGCAAAAATCTAACAAAATAGGCCCAAATGTAAAAATTTAGGCAAATGACATACTGTAAATGATAAATTACACTTTATCCCTATAATATCAATATTTACCAAAAATCCCTTATTTTTAAGAATTCCGGATTCTTTATAAAACAGAAATGATACTTAATATAAATGAATATAAATGACTGAATATATTTTTTTTCTGTAACTGTTATAGCTAAAATCAAGGGTAACTAATTTCCCTTCACTTGATTTGAGTTAATCTTGTAACTAGTTTACCGTGAAAATTGATACAAAAATTACTACATTAAATCATCATTTAATTTAATGATATTTTCCTTCCC
The DNA here is from genome assembly GCA_027704805.1 of Solanum corneliomulleri. Classification (NCBI taxonomy): domain Eukaryota; kingdom Viridiplantae; phylum Streptophyta; class Magnoliopsida; order Solanales; family Solanaceae; genus Solanum; species Solanum corneliomulleri. Next base: position 7,976,341 of record JAKWIY010003054.1, on the reverse strand, counting down.
TTTATTTATGTTAATTTTGAAACCAAATTACTGTGAAATTGCTTCCAAAGTACTACATAAATCATCATTCAATTTAAAAATTTTAAAATAGTCATTCAAAATCAGGAAAAAAAACACTATTCTGCTTAAAAAAAAACTCTGGAAGGCCAATTCTGATTTTTCAAATATGAATATTTCGACCCCTCTTTTTTAAGGTTCCGGGTCTTTAGATGTAGATGCATCTTTGTTTTTTGAAAATTTTTCTTGCTAGAGCTTGATTTTTTTTCATGACCATGGTTTGATACAACTATAAAAAACTCAGATCTACATTGAATATGATTATGAAAATCAACAATAAAATTTTTTGAACAATAATCATAGAAAATATAAAAAATGAAAAAAAATTGAAAAATATCAATGTGGATGATGATATACCATCACTAAAAATACAAAAAAAAAAAACGAGAAAAAATTGAAAAATCGTAATAAGGATGATGATATACCTGATTTAGGACTCAAATTCAGAAGAGTATTGATAATAATCCTTAGAATAATTCGAATTTCAAATTTCATTCACAATTTTTAACTGAAATTAGTGGGAAAAAATTAGGAGAAGTTTTTGGTGGGAGGCGGAAATCTTGGGAAGTAGGATAATTTTTGGGAAGGTGATTTTTTTGGGGGAAAGGAGTCATTCATTTGGAAGGTAATTTCTACTTTACCTTGGTAAGGTAAACTAACTTTTTAATATTTTAATATATAAAATTTAATTAGTATCATTTGAGATAAAAAAAGATTTTTGTAATTTAATACATCAGTAGAGAATTAATGAAATTAAATAAATTAAACTAGTGTATTTTAGTAATTTTTCCAAAAAAAAAAAACACGATTCTGCTTAAAAAAACTCTGAAAGGCCAAAACTGATTTTTAAAATATGAATATTTCGACCCCTCTTTTTTAGGGTTTCCGGGTCTTTAGATGTAGATGCATCTTTGTTTTTTGAAGAATTTTTCTTGCTAGAGCTTGATTTTTTCACGACCATGGTTTGATACAACTATAAAGAACCCAGATCTACAGAGAATTTGATTATGAAAATCAACAATTAAAATTTTTGATCAATAATCATAGAAAATATAAAATAACGGGAAAAAATTGAAAAATATCAATGTGGATGATGATATACCATCACTAAAAATACAAAAAAAACGAGAAAAAATTGAAAAATCGTAATAAGGATGATGATATACCTGATTTAGGACTCAAATTCAGAAGAGTATTGATAATAATCCTTAGAATAATTCGAATTTCAAATTTGATTCACAATTTTTAACTGAAATTAGTGGGAAAAAATAAGGAGAAGTTTTTGGTGGGAGGCGGAAATCTTGGGAAGTAGGATAATTTTTGGGAAGGTGATTTTTTTGGGGGAAAGAAGTCATGCATTTGGAAGGTAATTTCTACTTTACCTTGGTAAGGTAAACTAACTTTTTAATATTTTAATGTATAAAATTTAATTAGTATCATTTGGGATAAAAAAAAAAGATTTTTGTAATTTAATATATCAGTAGGGAATTAATGAAATTAAATAAATTAAAGTAGTGTATTTTAGTAATTTTTCCAAAAAAAAAACAACACGATTTTGCTTAAAAAAACTCTGAAAGGCCAATTCTGATTTTTCAAATATGAATTTTTCGACCCCTCTTTTTTAGGGTTTCCGGGTCTTTAGATGTAGATGCATCTTTGTTTTTTGAAGAATTTTTCTTGCTAGAGCTTGATTTTTTTCACGACCATGGTTTGATACAACTATAAAGAACCCAGATCTACATAGAATTTGATTATGAAAATCAACAATAAAAATTTTTGATCAATAATCATAGAATATAAAAAAACGGGAAAAAATTGAAAAATATCAATGTGGATGATGATATACCATCACTAAAAATACAAAAAAAAAAAAAGAGAAAAAATTGAAAAATCGTAATAAGGATGATGATATACCTGATTTAGGACTCAAATTCAGAAGAGTATTGATAATAATCCTTAAAATAATTCGAATTTCAAATTTGATTCACAATTTTTAACTGAAATTAGTTGGAAAAAATTAGAAGAAGTTTTTGGTGGGAGGCGGAAATCTTGGAAAGTAGGATAATTTTTGGGAAGGTGATTTTTTTGGGGGAAAGGAGTCATGCATTAGGAAGGTAAATTCTGCATTACCTTGGTAAGCTAAACTAACTTTTTAATATTTTAATGTATAAAATTTAATTAGTATCATTTGGGATTAAAAAAAAAAGATTTTTGTAATTTAATACATCAGTAGGGAATTAATTAAATTAAATAAATTAAAGTAGTGTATTTGTGTAATTTTTCCAAAAAAAACACTATTCTACTTAAAAAAAACTCTGAAAGGCCAATTCTGAATTTTCAAATATGAATATTTCAACCACTCTTTTCTAGGGTTTCCGGGTCTTTAGATGTAGATGTATCTTTGTTTTTTGAAGAATTTTTCTTGCTAGAGCATGCTTTTTTTCATGACCATAGTTTGATACAACTATAAAGAACACAGATCTACATAGAATTTGATTATGAAAATCAACAATAAAATTTTTTGAATAATAATCATAAAAAATATAAAAAGACGGAAAAAATTGAAAAATATCAATGTGGATGATGATATACCATCACTAAAAATACAAAAAAAAAACGAGAAAAAATTAAAAAATCGTAATATAGATGATGATATACCTGATTAAGGACTCAAATTCAGAAGATTATTGATAATAATCCTTAGAATAATTCGAATTTCAAATTTGATTCACAATTTTTGACTGAAATTAGTGGAAAAAAAATTAGGATAAGTTTTTGGTGGGAGGCGGAAATCTTGGGAAGTAGGATAATTTTTGGGAAAGTGATTTTTTTTTGGGGAAAGGAGTCATGCATTGGGAAGGTAAATTCTGATTTACCTTGTTAAGCTAAACTAACTTTTTAATATTTTAATGTATAAAATTTAATTAGTATCATTAGGGATAAAAAAAAAATTGTAATTTAATATATCAGTAGGTATGTAATGAAATTAAATAAATTAAAGTACTGTATTTTAGTAATTTTTCCAAAAAAAAAAACACTATTCTGCTTAAAAAAAAACTCTGAAAGGCCAATTCTGATTTTTTCAAATATGAATATTTCGACCCCTCTTTTTTAGGGTTTCCGGATATTTAGATGTAGATGCATCTTTGTTTTTTGAAAAAAAATTTTTTGCTAGAGCTTGATTTTTTTTCATGACCATGGTTTGATACAACTACAAAGAACCCATATCTACATAGAATTTGATAATGAAAATCAACAATAAAATTTTTAGAACAATAATCATAGAAAATATAAAAAATGGAAAAAAATTGAAAAATATCAATGTAAATGATGATATACTATCACTAAAAATACAAAAATAAAACGAGAAAAAAATTGAAAAATCGTAATAAGGATAATGATATACCTGATTTAGGACTCAAATTCAGAAGAATATTGATAATAATCCATAGAATAATTCGAATTTCAAATTGATTCACAATTTTTAACTGAAATTAGTGGGAAAAAATTAGGAGATGTTTTTGGTGGGAGGCGGAAATCTTGGGAAGTAGGATAATTTTTGGGAAGGTGATTTTTTTTGGAGGAAAGGAGTCATGCATTTGGAAGATAATTTTTATTTTACCTTGGTAAGGTAAACTAACTTTTTAATATTTTAATGTATAAAATTTAATTAGTATCATTTGGGATTAAAAAAAAAAGATTTTTGTAATTTAATACATCAGTAGGGAATTAATGAAATTAAATAAATTAAAGTAGTGTATTTTTGTAATTTTTCCAAAAAAACACTGTTCTACTTTAAAAAAACACTGAAAGGCCAATTCTGAATTTTCAAATATGAATATTTCGACCCCTCTTTTTTAGGGTTTCCGGGTCTTTAGATAATGCATCTTTGTTTTTTGAAGAATTTTTCTTGCTAGAGCTTGCTTTTTTTCATGACCATAGTTTGATACAACTATAAAGTACACAGATCTACATAGAATTTGATTATGAAAATCAACAATAAATTTTTTTGAATAATAATCATAGAAAATATAAAAAGACGGAAAAAATTGAAAAATATCAATGTGGATGATGATATACCATCACTAAACATACACAAAAAACGAGAAAAAATTGAAAAATCGTAATATAGATGATGATATACCTGATTTACGACTCAAATTCAGAAGATTATTGATAATAATCCTTAAAATAATTCGAATTTCAAATTTGATTCACATTTTTAACTGAAATTAGTGGGAAAACATTAGGAGAAGTTTTTGGTGGGAGGCGGAAATCTTGGGAAGTAGGATAATTTTTGGGAAAGTGATTTTTTTTGGGGGAAAGGAGTCATGCATTGAGAATGTAAATTCTGATTTACCTTGTTAAGCTAAACTAACTTTTTAATATTTTAATGTATAAAATTTAATTAGTATCATTAGGGATAAAAAAAATTGTAATTTAATATATCAGTAGGTATGTAATGAAATTAAATAAATAAAAGTACTGTATTTTAGTAATTTTTCCAAAAAAAAAAAACACTATTCTGCTTAAAAAAAACTCTGAAAGGCCAATTCTGATTTTTCAAATATTAATATTTCGACCCCTCTATTTTAGGGTTTCCGGGTCTTTAGATGTAGATGCAACTTTGTTTTTTGAAGAATTTTTTCTTGCTAGAGCTTGATTTTTTTCATGACCATGGTTTGATACAACTACAAAGAACCCAGATCTACATAGAATTTGATAATGAAAATCAACAATAAAATTTTTAGAACAATAATCATAGAAAATATAAAAAATGGAAAAAAATTGAAAAATATCAATGTAAATGATGATATACTATCACTAAAAATACAAAAACAAAACGAGAAAAAAATTGAAAAAACGTAATAAGGATAATGATATACCTGATTTAGGACTCAAATTCAGAAGAGTATTGATAATAATCCATAGAATAATTCGAATTTCAAATTGATTCACAATTTTTTATTGAAATTAGTGGGAAAAAATTAGGAGAACTTTTTGGTGAGAGGCGGAAATCTTGGCAAGTAGGATAATTTTTGTAAAGGTTATTTTTTTTGGAGGAAAGGAGTCATGCATTTGGAAGATGATTTTTGCTTTACCTTGATAAGGTAAACTAACTTTTTAATATTTTAATGTATAAAATTTAATTAGTATCATTTGGGATAAAAAAAATTGATTTTTTAAATTTAATACATCAGTAGGGAATTAATGAAATTAAATAAATTAAAATAGTGTATTTTAGTAATTTTTCCAAAAAAAAATCACTATTCTGCTTAAAAAAAACTCTGAAAGGCCAATTCTGATTTTTCAAATATAATTATTTCGACCCCTCTTTTTTAGGGTTTCCGGGTCTTTAGATGTAGATGCATCTTTGTTTTTTGAAGAATTTTTCTTACTAGAGCTTGATTTTTTTCACGACCATGGTTTGATACAACTATAAAGAACCCAGATCTACATAGAATTTGATTATGAAAATCAACAATAAAAACTTTTGAACAATAATCATAGAAAATATAAAAAAAACAGGAAAAAATTGAAAAACATCAATGTGGATGATAATATACCATCACTAAAAATACAAAAAAAAAAAAACGAGAAAAAATTAAAAAATCGTAATAAGGATGATGATATACCTGATTTAGGACTCAAATTCAGAAGAGTATTGATAATAATCCTTAGAATAATTCGAATTTCAAATTTGATTCACAATTTTTAACTGAAATTAGTTGGAAAAAATTAGGAGAAGTTTTTGGTGTGAGACGAAAATCTTGGCAAGTAGGATAATTCTTGGGAAGGTGATTTTTTTGGGAGAAAGGAGTCATGCATTGGGAAGATAAATTCTGCATTACCTTGGTAAGCTAAACTAATTTTTTAATATTTTAATGTATAAAATTTAATTAGTATCATTTGGGATAAAAAAAAAGATTTTTGTAATTTAATACACAGTAGGGAATTAATGAAATTAAATAAATTAAAATAGTGTATTTTAGTAATTTTCCCAAAATAACACTATTCTACTTAAAAAAAACTCTGAAAGGCCAATTCTGAATTTTCAAATATGAATATTTCGACCCCTCTTTTTTAGGGTTTCCGGGTCTTTAGATGTAGATGCATCTTTGTTTTTTGAAGAATTTTTCTTGCTAGAGCTTGCTTTTTTTTTGATGACCATGGTTTGATACAACTATAAAGAACACAGATCTACATAGAATTTGATTATGAAAATCAACAATAAAATTTTTTGAATAATAATCATAGAAAATATAAAAAGACGGAAAAAGTTGAAAAATATCAATGTGGATGATGATATACCATCACTAAAAATACAAAAAAAATGAGAAAAAATTGAAAAATCGTAATATAGATGATGATATACCTGATTTAGAACTCAAATTCAGAAGAGTATTGATAATAATCCATAGAATAATTCGAATTTCAAATTGATTCACAATTTTTAACTGAAATTAGTGGGAGAAAATTAGGAGAAGTTTTTGGTGGGAGGCGGAAATCTTGGGAAGTAGGATAATTTTTTGGAAGGTGAATTTTTTTTGAAGGAAAGGAGTCATGCATTTGGAAGATAATTTTTTTTTACCTTGGTAAGGTAAACTAACTTTTTAATATTTTAATGTATAAAATTTAATTATTATCATTTGGGATAAAAAAAGGATTTTTTAAATTTAATACATCAGTAGAGAATTAATGAAATTAAATAAATTAAAGTAGTGTATTTTAGTAATTTTTCAAAAAAAAAATCACTATTTTGCTTAAAAAAAACTCTGAAAGGCCAATTCTGATTTTTCAAATATGAAGAGTATGGATAATAACTCTTAGAATAATAATCATAGAAAATATAAAAAAAAACGGGAAAAAATTGAAAAATATCAATGTGGATGATGATATTCCATCACTAAAAATACAAAAAAAAAAAAACGAGAAAAAATTGAAAAACCGTAATAAGGATGATGATATACCTGATTTAGGACTCAAATTCAGAAGAGTATTGATAATAATCCTTAGAATAATTCGAATTTCAAATTTGATTCACAATTTTTAACTGAAATTAGTGGGAAAAAATTAGGAGAAGTTTTTGGTGGGAGGCGGAAATCTTGGGAAGTAGGATAATTTTTGGGAAGATGATTTTTTTGGGGGAAAGGAGTCATGCATTGGGAAGGTAAATTCTGCATTACCTTGGTAAGCTAAACTAACTTTTTAATATTTTAATGTATAAAATTTAATTAGTATCATTTGGGATAAAAAAAAAGATTTTTGTAATTAAATACATCAGTAGGGAATTAATGAAATTAAATAAATTAAAGTAGTGTATTTTAGTAATTTTTCCAAAAAACACTATTCTACTTAAAAAAAACTCTGAAAGGCCAATTCTGAATTTTCAAATATAAATATTTCGACCCCTCTTTTTTAGGGTTTCCGGGTCTTTAGATGTAGATGCATCTTTGTTTTTTGAAGAATTTTTCTTGCTAGAGCTTGCTTTTTTTCATGACCATGGTTTGATACAACTATAAAGAACACAGATCTACATAGAATTTGATTATGAAAATCAACAATAAATTTTTTTGAATAATAATCATAGAAAATATAAAAAGACGGAAAAAATTGAAAAATATCAATGTGGATGATGATATACCATCACTAAAAATACAAAAAAAAAACGAGAAAAAATTAAAAAATCGTAATATAGATGATGATATACCTGATTTAGGACTCAAATTCAGAAGATTATTGATAATAATCCTTAGAATAATTCGAATTTCAAATTTGATTCACAATTTTTAACTGAAATTAGTGGGAAAAAATTAGGAGAAGTTTTTGGTGGGAGGCGGAAATCTTGGGAAGTAGGATAATTTTTGGGAAGGTGATTTTTTTTGGGGGAAAGAAGTCATGCATTGGGAAGGTAAATTCTGATTTACCTTGTTAAGCTAAACTAACTTTTTAATATTTTAATGTATAAAATTTAATTAGTATCATAAGGGATAAAAAAAAATTTTGTAATTTAATATATCAGTAGGTAAGTAATGAAATTAAATAAATTAAAGTACTGTATTTTAGTAATTTTTCCAAAAAAAAAAAACACTATTCTGCTTAAAAAAAACTCTGAAAGGCCAATTCTGATTTTTCAAATATGAATATTTCGACCCCTCTTTTTTAGGGTTTCCGGGTCTTTAGATGTAGTTGCATCTTTGTTTTTTGAAGAATTTTTCTTGCTAGAGCTTGCTTTTTTTTTTGATGACCATGGTTTGATACAACTATAAAGAACACAGATCTACATAGAATTTGATTATGAAAATCAACAATAAAATTTTTTGAATAATAATCATAGAAAATATAAAAAGACGGAAAAAGTTGAAAAATATCAATGTGGATGATGATATACCATCACTAAAAATACAAAAAAAATGAGAAAAAATTGAAAAATCGTAATATAGATGATGATATACCTGATTTAGAACTCAAATTCAGAAGAGTATTGATAATAATCCATAGAATAATTCGAATTTCAAATTGATTCACAATTTTTAACTGAAATTAGTGGGAGAAAATTAGGAGAAGTTTTTGGTGGGAGGCGGAAATCTTGGGAAGTAGGATAATTTTTTGGAAGGTGAATTTTTTTTGAAGGAAAGGAGTCATGCATTTGGAAGATAATTTTTTTTTTACCTTGGTAAGGTAAACTAACTTTTTAATATTTTAATGTATAAAATTTAATTATTATCATTTGGGATAAAAAAAAGGATTTTTTAAATTTAATACATCAGTAGAGAATTAATGAAATTAAATAAATTAAAGTAGTGTATTTTAGTAATTTTTCAAAAAAAAATCACTATTTTGCTTTAAAAAAACTCTGAAAGGCCAATTCTGATTTTTCAAATATGAAGAGTATGGATAATAACCCTTAGAATAATAATCATAGAAAATATAAAAAAAAACGGGAAAAAATTGAAAAATATCACTGTGGATAATGATATTCCATCACTAAAAATACAAAAAAAAAAAAACGAGAAAAAATTGAAAAACCGTAATAAGGATGATGATATACCTGATTTAGGACTCAAATTCAGAAGAGTATTGATAATAATCCTTAGAATAATTCGAATTTCAAATTTGATTCACAATTTTTAACTGAAATTAGTGGGAAAAAATTAGGAGAAGTTTTTGGTGGGAGGCGGAAATCTTGGGAAGTAGGATAATTTTTGGGAAGATGATATTTTTGGAGGAAAGGAGTCATGCATTGGGAAGGTAAATTCTGCATTACCTTGGTAAGCTAAACTAACTTTTTAATATTTTAATGTATAAAATTTAATTAGTATCATTTGGGATAAAAAAAAAGATTTTTGTAATTAAATACATCAGTAGGGAATTAATGAAATTAAATAAATTAAAGTAGTGTATTTTAGTAATTTTTCCAAAAAACACTATTCTACTTAAAAAAAACTCTGAAAGGCCAATTCTGAATTTTCAAATATAAATATTTCGACCCCTCTTTTTTAGGGTTTCCGGGTCTTTAGATGTAGATGCATCTTTGTTTTTTGAAGAATTTTTCTTGCTAGAGCTTGCTTTTTTTCATGACCATGGTTTGATACAACTATAAAGAACACAGATCTACATAGAATTTGATTATGAAAATCAACAATAAATTTTTTTGAATAATAATCATAGAAAATATAAAAAGACGGAAAAAATTGAAAAATATCAATGTGGATGATGATATACCATCACTAAAAATAAAAAAAAAACGAGAAAAAATTGAAAAATCGTAATATAGATGATGATATACCTGATTTAGGACTCAAATTCAGAAGATTATTGATAATAATCCTTAGAATAATTCGAATTTCAAATTTGATTCACAATTTTTAACTGAAATTAGTGGGAAAAAATTAGGAGAAGTTTTTGGTGGGAGGCGGAAATCTTGGGAAGTAGGATAATTTTTGGGAAGGTGATTTTTTTTGGGGGAAAGAAGTCATGCATTGGGAAGGTAAATTCTGATTTACCTTGTTAAGCTAAACTAACTTTTTAATATTTTAATGTATAAAATTTAATTAGTATCATAAGGGATAAAAAAAAATTTTGTAATTTAATATATCAGTAGGTAAGTAATGAAATTAAATAAATTAAAGTACTGTATTTTAGTAATTTTTCCAAAAAAAAAAACACTATTCTGCTTAAAAAAAACTCTGAAAGGCCAATTCTGATTTTTCAAATATGAATATTTCGACCCCTCTTTTTTAGGGTTTCCGGGTCTTTAGATGTAGTTGCATCTTTGTTTTTTGAAGAATTTTTTCTTGCTAGAGCTTGATTTTTTTCATGACCATGGTTTGATACAACTATAAAGAACCCAGATCTACATAGAATTTGATAATGAAAATCAACAATAAAATTTTTAGAACAATAATCATAGAAAATATAAAAAATGGAAAAAAATTGAAAAATATCAATGTAAATGATGATATACCATCACTAAAAATACAAAAAAAAACGAGAAAAAAATTGAAATATCGTAATAAGGATAATGATATACCTGATTTAGGACTCAAATTCAAAAGAGTATTGATAATAATCAATAGAATAATTCGAATTTCAAATTTCATTCACAATTTTTAACTGAAATTAGTGGGGAAAAATTAGGAGAAGTTTTTGGTGGGAGGCGGAAATCTTGGGAAGTAGGATAATTTTTGGGAAGGTGATTTTTTTTGGAGGAAAGGAGTCATGCATTTGGAAGATAATTTTTGCTTTACCATGGTAAGGTAAACTAACTTTTTAATATTTTAATGTATAAAATTTAATTAGTATCATTTGAGATTAAAAAAAAGGATTTTTGTAATTGGATACATCAGTAGGGAATTAATGAAATTAAATAAATTAAAGTAGTGTATTTTAGTAATTTTTCCAAAAAAAATCACTATTCTGCTTAAAAAAATCTCTGAAAGGCTAATTCTGATTTTTCAAATATGAATATTTCGACCCCTCTTTTTTAGGGTTTCCGGGTCTTTAGATGTAGATGCATCTTTGTTTTTTGAAGAATTTTTTCTTGATAGAGCTTGATTTTTTTCATGACCATGGTTTGATTCAACTATAAAGAACCCAGATCTACATAGAATTTGATTATGAAAATCAACAATAATCATAGAAAATATTTAAAAAAAGGGAAAAAATCGAAAAATATCAATGTGGATGATGATATACCATCACTAAAAATACAAAAAAAAAAACGAGAAAAAATTGAAAAATCGTAATAAGGATGATGATATACTTGATTTAGGACTCAAATTCAGAAGAGTATTGATAATAATCCTTAGCATAATTCGAATTTCAAATTTCATTCACAATTTTTAACTGAAATTAGTGAAAAAAAATTAGGAGAAGTTTTTGGTGGGAGGCGGAAATCTTGGGAAGTAGGGTAATTTTTGGGAAGGTGGTTTTTTTGGGGGAAAGGAGTCATGCATTGGGAAAGTAATTTCTGCTTTACCTTAGTAAGGTAAACTAACTTTTTAATATTTTAATGTATAAAATTTAATTAGTATCATTTGGGATAAATAAAAGGGATTTTTGTAATTTAATACATCAGTAGAGAATTAATGAAATTAAATAAATTAAAGTAGTGTATTTTAGTAACTTTTCCTAATTTGTTTATGCAGGTTTTGATTTGTTAAAAAGGGACCAAAAGCCCTAGAAAATCCAGCAGGCCCAATCGTTTCCTAAATGGGCACCTATTTTGGGCCATTATTTTAGTATAGGACAGGTGGACCAAGGCATAGTTTAATGAATTTGGGTATTAAAGCCCAAATTCAAATACTCTCTCCTCTCCCTCTTTTATTTGTTATTATTTGGATTGACTAACATTCTGTGGGATTTTATTAATTTCCAAAGGACAACCATTTCTTACTATATTTATTTAATCATAAATTTTTACTACTGTAACGACCTATTTAGTCGTTTTAAGCAGCAGATTTTATTTCTGGAAAAACTGGGTGAGACAACGGATACCACGACGGACCGTCGAGGGTGTCTCGTTCCAGAACACTTAGAGTTCTGAAAATTGAGCATTAAAATCGACTCTCTGTAATCTGTGACGGACCTGCAGGACGAGCCGTCACAGCCACGACGAGCCGTCGTAAGCTCCCGTTGCAAAACACTTCAACTCTTGAGAATTTGGTACGGGAAACGAGTCTCTGACCGTCATGACGGAGGTGCAGGACGGACCGTCACAGTCTACTTAGTGAAAAATGAAGTTCTAAGATGCTGCGACGACCTGCGTGACGGACCGTCGCAGGCACGACGGGCCGTCATAGGTTGCGCAAATCCCAGGCAGAATCGGATTTCTTTACACGTTTTAAGGGACGTTTTGGACTATTTTTTCCTTAATTATAGATTTCGTGGGTTTATATTAATAACTCAAATTCTTGAGGGACAAAAGAGGTAACTTTGGGTTAATTAGTGGGGTATTATTGCCATCTTTTACACTTAATTATATGTTAATTAGGGTAAAAGAAAGAGGGTTTGAATAAAGAAAATAGAGAGAACAAGGAGAGAGAGAAATTGATCGATCAAGAGGCAGAGGGACTATCAAAGCTTGGGAAATTGCTTGTTGATTCCAATTCTTCGGTGGAGGTAGGTTATGGTTTTTACGATATTCGTAGTGAACTCTTAATGGTGAATGATATGTATTGGTGGTATTGTAAACCTGTCTATATGCTTAATTGTATGCTTGCATGAATATGATTATGTGATTTTGATAAAACAAGCATGATGAAAATCATTGAATCCCAAATCTTGAAAGAAACTTTAATCTACGTTATTAATGATGATGCCTTGGTATAAAAGAAGGCTTGATGAATTAAAGTAATGAGATTGGTGATGCCTTGGTATAGAGAAGGCTTGATGAACGGATAGAATGAGGTTAGTGGATCGGAGTGTCACGTTCCGACACATAGTATTAGTGGATCGGAGTGTCACGTTCCGACACATAGTATTAGTGGATCGGAGTGTCACGTTCCGACACATAGTATTAGTGGGACGGGTGTCACGAACCGATACGTAGATATAGGGGATCGGAGTGTCACGTTCCGACACATATAGGGGATCGGAGTGTCACGTACCGACACATGTAGGGGATCGGGTGTCACGAACCGACACGTAGAATTAGGGGATCGGAGTGTCACGTACCGACACATAGTGATAGGGGATCGGAGTGTCACGTACCGACACAAGAGGAAGAAAGATAATGAATCTTGAAAGATGATAAATATACTCAATCTAATAAACTTAATTCCCAAAAGAGTATGGTATTGAGGCTTGAGCCCTCATGGATGAACTTGATGGTACTTGTTGATGATTATAGTACTTGTTGTTGCTAGATGTTGAGTTTATAGTTGATTTATAATATTACTTGATATATATTATCTTCTATTTTGAGTTGGCCGATGATATCTACTCAGTACTTGTGGTTGTACTGACCCCCTACTTTTATGTTTTCTTCTTTGTTATTTGTGGAATGCAGCAAACGTCCCGTCAACTTCAACTCAGCAGTAATTCTAGCCAGTCTTCACTACATCGGAAATTCAGGGTGAGCTAATGCGTCTAGCTTGGACTGAGTCTTCTTCTTCAAAGTCCTGATGCCTTGAACTTCCGGCATGGACTAGCTTTCTTATGTATTCTTAGCTTCTTAGACATTTTTAGTTAGTAATTTGATCATAGATGTTCTTGTGATGATGACTTCCAGATTTTGGGGATAATAATAGTTATTGATTTGATTTTATTAATGAGTTAAGTCTTCCGCATTACTTTCTGTTGATATATGTTAAAATGATAAGGGTTAGATTGGTTGGTTCGCTCACATAGGAGGGTAAATGTGGGTGCCAGTCGCGGCTCGGTCATTTGGGTCGTGACAAACTTGGTATCAGAGCCTTAGGTTCGTTGGTCTCATCACACAAGAACAGGTCTAGTAGAGTCTTAAGGAACGGTAGGAGGACGCCTTTACTTTTTCTTGAGAGGCTATAAGACTTTAGGAAAATTGCACTCTTTCTTTCTTTCTTTCGTGCTATTACTTGAATCCAATTGGTATCTGGGTGATACAAATTGGTATCTGACCATCTTCACTCTATTTCGCAGATGGTTAGAACTAGAGCAACGACTGCGCCAACAGCAACACCGGCAAGACAAGAAACGTCTGAGCCAGCCACTGGGGCTGTGGCTCGAGGAAGAGCAGTGGCAAGAGGCCGTGGAAGAGGTCGTGGGAGGACGTCCTCTAGAGGAAGAGGACGGGCCCCTAGCCCATCTGATACTAGGGCGGTGACTCCTCCACCGACCGAGGAGGTGATAAGAGAGGGTGAGGAAGGGGAGAATGAACAAGTGCAAAATGAGGAATTGCCACCCCAACCTACCACAGAGATGATCAATCAGGTTCTTGCTTATCTTAGCGGGATATCTGATCAGGGTCAGGCACCTCCAGTGGTTTCTGCACCAACACCTCCGGTTTCAGAGATACGACATGCGGCTGCTATGGCTCCCCGCATGGATGCATCATTGGAGATAGGCACATTTCCACGTCTGACCACTGGGCCTATAATGACAAATGATCAGCATGAACTTTTCAGTAAGTTCTTAAAATTGAAACCTCCAGTCTTCAAGGGTGCAGAATCTGAGGATGCTTACGATTTCCTGGTTGATTGTCATGAGCTATTACACAAGATGGGTATCGTAGAACGGTTTGGCGTAGAGTTCGTGAGTTATCAGTTTCAAGGGAACGCCAAAATGTGGTGGCGGTCACATGTTGAGTGTCAACCAACAGAGGCACCACCTATGACTTGGGCCTCATTCTCTAGCTTGTTTATGGAGAAATACATCCCACGGACTTTGAGGGATAGGAAAAGGGATGAATTCTTGAGCCTAGAGGAAGGCAGAATGTCGGTTAATGCATATGAGGCTAAGTTTCGTGCTTTATCCAGATATGCCACGCAACTCTGCTTCAGTCCACAAGAGCGGATTCGCCGGTTTGTGAAAGGGTTGAGGTCAGAGTTGCGGATTTCGGCCTTACAGGTAGCGGCTACGGCAAAATCCTTCCAAGAAGTGGTAGACTTCGTGATAGAGGTAGAGGGAGTGAAGCCAGATGACTTCACCATGGCAACTACATCAAAAAGGTTTCGAAAGGGAGGTGAGTTTAGTGGTTCCTACTCCAGAGGACAGAGTTCCGGAGGTTACTCAGTTCGACCCATTCAGTCTTCACTACAGACTGTAGTTGGGGGTCCACCTCAGAACGGTCAACACTACTCCGAGAGACCTATGCCTGACTCCAGAGAGTGTTATGGATGTGGGGAGATTGGACATATTAGGAGGAATTGTCCAAAACAGAGTTACAGACCCCCAATAGCTAGAGGTAGAGGTGGTCATGGTAGAGGCCGCTTTTCTGGAGGACGTGGTGGTCGAGGTAATGGTGGTCACCACAACGGCAAAGGTGATGGGCAAACTGGAGCCACTACGACACAACATGGTAGGGGCAACGGACAGACTGGTGATAGGGCCCATTGTTACGCTTTCCCTGGGAGATCGGAGGCGGAGACATCTGATGCTGTCATCACAGGTAACCTTCTGGTTTGTGATTGCATGGCTTCTGTATTGTTTGATCCCGGATCCACATTTTCTTATGTATCTTCCTCATTTGCTAATGATCTAAATTTGCATTGTGAATTACTTGACATGCCTATTCGTGTTTCTACTCCGGTGGGAGAGTCTGTGGTAGTTGAAAAGGTATATAGGTCTGGTTTGGTAAATTTTGTGGGGAGCAATACTTATGTAGATTTGGTTATCTTAGAAATGGTTGACTTTGATGTAATCCTGGGTATGACTTGGCTTTCTTCGAATTTTGCGATTTTGGATTGTAATGCTAAAACGGTGACATTAGCCAAGCCTGGGACAGACCCGTTAGTGTGGGAGGGGGACTACACTTCCAATCCGGTGCGTATCGTGTCCTTTCTTCGTGCGAAGAAAATGGTTAGTAAAGGGTGTTTAGCTTTCTTGGCCCATCTCAAGGATGACACTACCCAAGTACCTTCGATTGAGTCGGTTTCGGTAGTCCGTGAGTTTTTGGATGTGTTCCCTGCAGATCTTCCTGGTATGCCACCGGATAGGGATATTGACTTCTGCATCGATCTTGAACCGGGCACTCGCCCCATTTCTATACCCCCTTACAGAATGGCTCCCACGGAGTTAAGAGAGTTAAAGGCCCAACTTCAAGAGTTGTTGAGCAAAGGCTTCATTAGACCAAGTGCATCTCCTTGGGGTGCTCCGGTTTTGTTTGTGAAGAAGAAGGATGGGAGTTTTCGGATGTGCATAGACTACCGGCAGTTGAACAAGGTAACTATTAAGAACAAGTATCCTCTTTCTCGCATTGATGACTTGTTCGATCAATTACAAGGTGCTTGTGTCTTCTCTAAGATTGACTTGAGATCCGGTTATCATCAATTGAAAATACGGGCAACAGATGTGCCAAAGACTGCTTTTCGGACTAGGTATGGGCATTATGAATTTGTAGTGATGTCTTTTGGTCTTACAAATGCCCCCGCTGCTTTAATGAGCTTGATGAATGGGATTTTTAAGCCATATTTGGATCTCTTTGTGATCGTGTTTATTGATGATATACTGATATACTCCAAAAGCAAGAAGGAACACGAGGAGCATTTGAGAATGGTATTGGAAATGTTGAGGGAGAAAAAGCTTTATGCCAAGTTCTCTAAGTGTGAGTTTTGGCTAGATGCAGTGTCCTTCTTGGGGCACGTGGTTTCTAAGGAAGGAGTGATGGTGGATCCTTCTAAGATTGAGACAGTGAAGAATTGGGTAAGACCCACTAATGTGTCAGAAATATGAGTTTTGTTGGGTTAGCTAGCTACTACCGCCGATTTGTCAAGGGATTCTCTTCTATTGCTTCCCAATTGACGAACTTGACTAAGCAGAATGTTCCATTTGTATGGTCGGATGAGTGCGAAGAAAGTTTTCAGAAACTCAAGACTTTGTTGACTACCGCACCTATCCTCATCTTGCCGGTAGAGGGTAAGAACTTCATTGTTTATTGTGATGCATCCTATTCGGGTTTGGGTGCAGTGTTAATGCAAGAGAAGAACGTGATTGCTTATGCTTCAAGACAATTAAAAGTGCATGAACGTAACTATCCAACTCATGACTTGGAATTGGCCGCGCTAGTGTTTGCATTAAAGCAATGGAGGCATTATTTATATGGGGTTAAGTGTGAAGTCTATACGGATCATCGTAGTCTAAAGTATGTCTTTACTCAGAAAGATTTGAACTTGAGACAAAGGAGATGGATGGAACTGCTGAAGGACTACGACATCACTATTTTGTATCATCCGGGGAAGGCGAATGTTGTGGCAGATGCCTTGAGTAGAAAGGCGGGAAGCATGGGAAGTCTAGCTCATTTGCAAGCTTCTAGACGCCCATTGGCTAGAGAAGTGCAGATTTTGGCTAATGACCTCATGAGGTTAGAAGTAAATGAGAAGGGAGGATTGTTAGCTTGTGTGGAGGCAAGATCCTCCTTCCTTGACAAGGTTAAGGGGAAGCAGTCTGATGATGAAAAATTGATCCGGATTCGAGATAAAGTGCTGCAAGGAGAGGCTAAAGAAGCAACAATCGACGAGGAAGGTGTTTTGAGGATTAAGGGAAGGGTATGTGTACCCCGAGTCGATGATTTGATCAACACTATTCTGACAGAGGCTCATAGTTCAAGGTATTCTATACATCCGGGTGCAACCAAGATGTATCGCGACCTAAAGCAACACATTTGGTGGAGTAGAATGAAGCGCGATATTGTTGACTTTATTGCCAAATGTCCAAACTGTCAACAAGTAAAGAATGAACACCAAAGGCCCGGAGGAACACTTCAGAGAATGCCCATTCCCGAATGGAAGTGGGAGAGAATCGCAATGGACTTTGTGGTTGGACCTTAGCACTGCATTTCACCCTCAGACCGATGGTCAGTCTGAGCGAACGATTCAAGTGTTAGAGGATATGCTTCGTGCTTGTGTGATAGAATTTGGTGGTCATTGGGATAACTTCTTACCCTTAGCGGAGTTTTCATACAATAATAGCTATCACTCAAGCATTGCTATGGCTCCATTTGAAGCATTGTATGGTAGGAGATGTAGGTCTCCCATTGGTTGGTTTGATGCATTCGAGGTTAGACCTTGGGGTACTGACCTTTTGAGGGATTCGATAGAGAAAGTGAAATCTATTCAAGAAAAGCTTCTAGCGGCGCAAAGTAGGCAAAAAGAATATGCAGATCGAAAGGTTAGAGACTTAGAGTTCATGGAGGGTGAACAAGTCTTGTTGAAGGTTTCACCCATGAAAGGGGTGATGCGGTTTGGCAAAAGAGGTAAGTTAAGTCCAAGGTATATTGGACCATTTGAGGTACTAAAGCGAGTAGGGGAGGTGGCTTATGAATTAGTCTTACCTCCAGGGCTGTCCGGAGTGCATCCGGTATTTCATGTGTCCATGTTGAAAAGATACCATGGGGATGGAAACTACATCATCCGTTGGGATTCAGTTTTGCTTGACGAGAATTTGACTTATGAGGAGGAACCGGTTGCTATATTAGATAGAGAAGTTCGCAAGTTGAGGTCGAGAGAAATTGCATCCATCAAAGTTCAATGGAAGAATCGACCGGTTGAAGAGGCTACTTGGGAGAAGGAGGCAGATATGCAAGAAAAATACCCACATCTGTTTACAGATTCAGGTACTTCTTTTCGCCCTTGCTTTTCTTCTTTTGATCGTTCGAGGACGAACGATGGGTAAATTGGTATCTATTGTAACGACCTGTTTAGTCGTTTTAAGCAGCAGATTTTATTTCTGGAAAAACTGGGTGAGACAACGGATACCACGACGGGCCGTCAGGGGCACGACGGACCATCGAGGGTGTCTCGTTCCAGAACACTTAGAGTTCTGAAAATTGAGCATTAAAATCGACTCTCTGTAATCTGTGACGGACCTGCAGGACGAGCCGTCACAGCCACGACGAGCCGTCGTAAGCTCCTGTTGCAAAACACTTCAACTCTTGAGAATTTGGTACGGGAAACGAGTCTCTGACCGTCATGACGGAGGTGCAGGACGGACCATCACAGGTGTGACGGACCGTCACAGTCTACTTAGTGAAAAATGGAGTTCTAAGATGCTGCGACGACCTGCGTGACGGACCGTCGCAGGCACGACGGGCCGTCACAGGTTACGCAAATCCCAGGCAGAATCGGATTTCTTTACACGTTTTAAGGGACGTTTTGGACTATTTTTTCCTTAATTATAGATTTCGTGGGTTTATATTAATAACTCAAATTCTTGAGGGACAAAAGAGGTAACTTTGGGTTAACTAGTGGGGTATTATTGCCATCTTTTACACTTAATTATATGTTAATTAGGGTAAAAGAAAGAGGGTTTGAATAAAGAAAATAGAGAGAACAAGGAGAGAGAGAAATTGATCGATCAAGAGGCAGAGGGACTATCAAAGCTTGGGAAATTGCTTGTTGATTCCAATTCTTCGGTGGAGGTAGGTTATGGTTTTTACGATATTCGTAGTGAACTCTTAATGGTGAATGATATGTATTGGTGGTATTGTAAACCTGTCTATATGCTTAATTGTATGCTTGCATGAATATGATTATGTGATTTTGATATAACAAGCATGATGAAAACCATTGAATCCCAAATCTTGAAAGAAACTTTAATCTACGTTATTAATGATGATGCCTTGGTATAAAAGAAGGCTTGATGAATTAAAGTAATGTGATTGGTGATGCCTTGGTATAGAGAAGGCTTGATGAACGGATAGAATGAGGTTAGTGGATCGGAGTGTCACGTTCCGACACATAGTATTAGTGGATCGGAGTGTCACGTTCCGACACATAGTATTAGTGGATCGGAGTGTCACGTTCCGACACATAGTATTAGTGGGACGGGTGTCACGAACCGATACGTAGATATAGGGGATCGGAGTGTCACGTTCCGACACATATAGGGGATCGGAGTGTCACGTACCGACACATGTAGGGGATCGGGTGTCACGAACCGACACGTAGAATTAGGGGATCGGAGTGTCACGTACGGACACATAGTGATAGGGGATCGGAGTGTCACGTACCGACACAAGAGGAAGAAAGATAATGAATCTTGAAAGATGATAAATATACTCAATCTAATAAACTTAATTCCCAAAAGAGTATGGTATTGAGGCTTGAGCCCTCATGGATGAACTTGATGGTACTTGTTGATGATTATAGTACTTGTTGTTGCTAGATGTTGAGTTTATAGTTGATTTATAATATTACTTGATATATATTATCTTCTATTTTGAGTTGGCCGATGATATCTACTCAGTACTTGTGGTTGTACTGACCCCCTACTTTTATGTTTTCTTCTTTGTTATTTGTGGAATGCAGCAAACGTCCCGTCAACTTCAACTCAGCAGTAATTCTAGCCAGTCTTCACTACATCGGAAATTCAGGGTGAGCTAATGCGTCTAGCTTGGACTGAGTCTTCTTCTTCAAAGTCCTGATGCCTTGAACTTCCGGCATGGACTAGCTTTCTTATGTATTTTTAGCTTCTTAGACATTTTTAGTTAGTAATTTGATCATAGATGTTCTTGTGATGATGACTTCCAGATTTTGGGGATAATAATAGTTATTGATTTGATTTTATTAATGAGTTAAGTCTTCCACATTACTTTCTGTTGATATATGTTAAAATGATAAGGGTTAGATTGGTTGGTTCGCTCACATAGGAGGGTAAATGTGGGTGCCAGTCGCGGCTCGGTCATTTGGGTCGTGACAACTACTTTTTTACTTACTTAGTTTGTTTTATTGAATATTGTCAACATTTAGTTTATTCCCTGGTTAAATTCCTCTAAATGTTTCCTTTAGAAATAATGATATATAAAGAATAAAATGAAATAAATATATATATTAAAATGAATTTTCTCTTTATTTTGTTAAAATTGGAAAAGTTATTTTAAAAGTAATTTAGTCAAATCGCCGGTCAACCGCAAGTTAGCGGGCATTCCGAGAGCCTAACACCTTCTCGGGATGTACATTTGAACTTCGAACCTTTTTCAATTGATTTTTATCTGTTTTAAATCTTTTGAAAATTAATTTTAAATATTTTCTTGGTTTTATCAAAAATTAAGTGGCGACTCCGTATTTTGGAAAGTCGATTTTTCTTAAATCATAAGATTAATTGATTTTCTGAAACTTAGTCATTTTTTCACTATTTTTACCAAATAATATTTTAAAAAGTAAAATAATCATAATCAAACAAATAAAGTAGAATTAGTCATAGAAATATGATATTCATCTTCCTTTGTCAAGTTGCTGTAATTTTTATCCAATTGATATTACTGCATGCGTCGATTGATGTGAAGAATAATACAGTCAATAATTTTATTTTTATCAGTTTTTTTAGATAAAATTTATGGCAATTATAGATATTTTCATAATTAAAATTATAATAGAAAACATTTTGGAATTATAAAATAAATATAAGTTTTGTTAAAAATAATGAATATTAATTTATTTACCTAACTCGGTAATATATTAACCATGTCTGCATGTTAGGGGATTGCTTGTCAAATGTATTTATATGTATGTATGAAATGAAAATGTATTCTCTGCGAATTTTACATATTATGTTGTCTGTTTAAATTAAAGTGTTTATACAAAAAGTTTATTTTTTTTAAAAAAACAAAGGGCATTAAAGTATGTTTTTTAAGAAAATCTCTTTGGAAATTCTTTTTCGTCTTAATACAACCTAATTAATACGTATATTCCATTATACGTAAAAATAAATAAATTATGTTATATATTCTAATGGTTATTTAGATCTTAATATTAGGTAGTGGAGCCTGATTAATTTTAGCTTTTCCTATTTATTCTCTATTTTAGGTTTTCCTATTTATTCTCTATTTTATGTTTTCCTATTTATTCTCTGTAACCAAAAATACTCTGATTTATTAATATAAATATACCTCACCGCCGTGGAAGTTTACTCATGGGGTTTTTACCACGAAATATTGGGTTTTCTCTTTCTCTCTCTAGATCTCTCATCTCTTTCTCTTGAAAGTTCTTGTGTTCTTCATTCATCTAGTGTGTGTCCGTGAATTTGATCCTAACAACTGGTATCAGAGCTAAGGAGATTCAACACGATCACAGAAAATGGATAGTTCGAAGCTTGGAATCGAGAAGTTTGATGGATCCGATTTCAGTTTCTGGAAGATGCAGATCAAAGATTATCTGTACCAGAAATATCTTCACAAACCGTTGACCGGGGTGAAGCCGGAATCCATGACGGAGGAGAAGTGGAAACTCAAGGATCGCCAGGCTCTAGGGTTGATCCGGTTGAATTTGTCAAGAAACGTGGCGTTCAACATCGTGAAGGAGAAGACTACGTCCGGTCTGTTGAAGTTACTGTCAAACATGTATGAAAAACCATCGGCTATGAACAAGGTATATTTGATGCGTAGATTATTCAATTTACAGATGTCTGAGAATGGATCCGTTTCTGATCATATAAACGAGTTCAATATGATTGTGAGTCAACTCAATTCTGTGGACATTAATTTTGAAGATGAAATTAAGGCGTTGATTTTGATGTCATCTCTGCCCGAGTCTTGGGATACTATTGTTGCTGCGATTAGCAGTTCCCGTGGATCTGAGAAACTGAAGTTTGATGAAATCTGTGATGTTGTTCTTAGCGAAAGTATTCGCAAACGAGAAGTGGGAGATTCATCGGGCAGTGCTCTCAACATTGATCGAAGGGGGAGAAGTAAGACGAAAGGCCAAAATCAACATGGTCGATCAAAATCAAAGAATCGGGGAAAATCCCTGAACAGAACAAACGTGACTTGTTGGAACTGTGGAGAAAAAGGGCACTTTCGGACGAACTGTACAAAGCCAAAGAAGAAACAGAATCAGAAATTCGGAGATGCCAATGATTCTGTAAATTCAGCAGAGGACATTGGGGATGCTCTAATCCTTAGTGTGAACAGCCCAGTTGAATCATGGATTTTGGATTCTGGTGCATCTTTCCATTCGTCTCCAAGCAAGGAGTTGTTCCAAAATTTCAAATCTGGAATTTTGGAAAAGTATATCTTGCTGACAATAAAGCCTTAGAGATTGAAGGAAAGGGGGATGTTTGCATAAAGACCACCTCGGGAAACCAGTGGACATTGGAGGATGTCAGATATATTCCTGGGATCAAGAAAAATCTGATCTCTGTTGGTCGGTTGGATTGCACGGGTATGCAGCAGAGTTTGGGAAAGGTTCGTGGAAGATCGTGAAAGATGCTATGGTAGTAGCTCGTGCACCAAATCTGGAACCTTGTATACCACTGCAGGGTGTATAAACATGGTCGTTGTTGCTGAAGGTGCTTCCAGTTTATGTCTGTGGCACAACAGACTTGGACACATGAGTACTAAATGAATGAAGATGCTGGTTGCAAAAGGAGCATTAGAGGGTCTGAAGTCTGTTGATATGGGTCTTTGCGAGAGCTGTGTTATGGGCAAACAGAAAAGAGTAAGCTTCACAAAGACTCCTAGAGAGCCAAAGAAAGTGCGGTTGGAAATGGTCCATACAGATGTTTGGGGACCATCTCCAGTATCATCACTTGGAGGATCCAGATTCTATGTTACCTTTATTGATGATTTCAGCAGGAAAGTATGGGTTTACTTCTTGAAACATAAGTCAGATGTGTTTGAAACTTTCAAGAAGTGGAAAGCTGAAGTTGAGAATCAGACCGGTTTGAAAGTCAAATGCCTAAGGTCTGACAATGGAGGAGAGTATGACAAATCAGAGTTCAAGGCATTTAATGCAGCTGAGGGAATCAGATTGATGAGAACAGTTCCTGGTAAGGCAAGACAGAATGGAATTGCTGAGAGGATGAACAAAACATTGAATGAGCGTGCAAGGAGTATGAGGATACACTGTGGGCTGCCCAAAACACTTTGGGCGGATACTGTGAGCACAGCTGCATACGTGACCAACATGGGACCATCAGTTCCTTTAGGGTTCAAGATTCCAGAGGAGGTGTGGACAGGAAAAGAACTCAAGTACTCACACTTGAGGACTTTTGGTTGCACTGCTTATGTTCATGTTGATCCAGAAAAGAGAGACAAGCTTGATGCCAAGGCGGTGAAGTGTTACTTCATAGGATATGGTTCTGATTTGTTTGGTTACAGGTTTTGGGATGACAAGAACAGAATGATCCTGAGACATTGTGACGTGACATTTAATGAATTTGTCCTATACAAGGACAGAGAGCAGAAGGTTCTAGAGATTACAAAGCAAATGAGAGTTGAGGTTGAGTTGGAGAAGAGTAACCCCAGAGATGTCGAAGCAAATACTCAACCAACTCCTACTGAAGAATCTGAAGTGGAGCAAGTTACACCTGAGCGAGTGTTGGAGATCATCCAGATCCATCAGGGCACCAGATAGGTATTCACTTTCATTACACTATCTATTGCTGACTGATGAGGGGGAGCCAGAGTCTTTTGATGAGGCCCTACAGGTGGAGGATTCGATCAAGTGGGAGCAAGCCATGGATGATGAGATGAGGTCACTTGAGAAGAATAACACATGGGTGTTGACTGAGTTACATGCAGGGAAGTGAGCTTTGCTGAACAAGTGGGTGTTCAGAATCAAGACTGAACCAGATGGCAAAAGAAGGTTCAAGGCTCGTTTAGTGGTTAAAGGATATTCACAAAGAAAAGGTATTGATTATGCTGAAATATTCTTTCCTGTTGTGAAGTTAACCTCTATTTGAATTATGTTGAGTATTGTTGCATCGAAAAATTTGCATCTAGAGCAAATGGATGTAAAAACGGTGGAGATCTGGACAAAGAGATCTATATGCAGCAACCGGAAGGATTTGTGGTTCCAGGCAAGGAACACATGGTGTGCAAGCTTACCAGGAGCTTGTATGGACTAAAGCAAGCACCAAGGCAGTGGTAAAAGAAGTTTGACTCCTTCATGACCAAGAGTGGATTCTGCAAAGCTGAAAAGGATCCTTGTTGTTACTTCAAGAAATACACTGATTTATATGTCTTTCTACTCTTGTATGTGGATGATATGTTGATTGCAGGATCTAGTATGAGGGAGATTAACAATCTGAAAACAAGGTTGTCTGCAGCGTTTGAGATGAAAGATTTGGGTCCAGCAAAACAGATTTTGGGGATGAAGATTTCTCGGGATAGATCTGCTGGCACTTTAAATCTATCTAAGGAGTTGTATGTTGAGAAGGTGCTGAGCAGATTCAGGGTTAATGATGCTAAACCCAGGACTACTCCATTGGCAAATTACTTTAAATTGTCAAAAGAGCAGTCACCCAAGATTGCCGAGGAGCGTGATCACATGACACTTGTTCCATATGCTTCAGCAGTT
This sequence comes from Solanum corneliomulleri, assembly GCA_027704805.1. NCBI lineage: Eukaryota > Viridiplantae > Streptophyta > Magnoliopsida > Solanales > Solanaceae > Solanum > Solanum corneliomulleri. The sequence goes on along the minus strand of JAKWIY010003054.1, from coordinate 7,950,848 downwards.
GGTAGTTTGATGTATGATATGGTCTGCACTAGACCTGATATAGCACATGCAGTGGGAGTAGTTAGCAGGTACATGGCGAACCCTGGTAAAGAGCATTGAGAAGTTGTGAAGTGGCTTCTGAGATATCTGAGAGGTACATCCAGTACTTCACTTTGTTTTGGCAAAGGCAAGGTGACTCTACAGGGTTTTGTGGATGCTGATCTTGGTGGGGATGTTGACTCGAGCAAGAGTACATCCGGGTACATTTACACCATCGGTGGAACAGCAGCGAGTTGGATGTCCAGGCTTCAGAAGTGTGTTTCTCTTTCATCTACTGAAGCTGAGTATGTGACAATAGCTGAAGCTGGGAAAGAGATGATATGGCTGACAGATTATCTTAAGGAATTGGGCAAGAAGCAGAGCGAGAAGATTCTTTACTCAGATAGCCAGAAGTGCCATACAGTTGGTGAAAAATCAGTCTATCATTCGAAGACAAAGCACATCAGAAGGCGATACCATTTCACTCGCTAAGGCAGTGGAGGATGGTGATATGTGCTTGGAGAAGATAGAGGGTGCAAAGAACCCGGCAGACATATTGACGAAATGTGTTGATATTGGGAAACTGAGGTTATGTAAAACCTCGGTTGGTCTTCTGTAGTTGTTGCTATAGATGTTGCGGTGCGGTAAAGATGTTGATGATGAAGAGATTTTTTTTGAGAATGTATTTTTTGGATGACTGAGTCAGTCTCCAAGTGGGAGAATTGTTAGGTAGTGGAGCCTGATTAATTTTAGGTTTTCCTATTTATTCTCTATTTTAGGTTTTCCTATTTATTCTCTATTTTAGGTTTTCCTATTTATTCTCTGTAACCAAAAATACTCTGATTTATTAATATAAATATACCTCACCGCAGTGGAAGTTTACTCACGGGGTTTTTACCACGAAATATTGGGTTTTCTCTTTCTCTCTCTTTCTCTCTCATCTCTTTCTCTTGAAAGTTCTTGTGTTCTTCATTCATCTAGTGTGTGTCCGTGAATTCGATCCTAACACCTAATTGGTTACACTTACACAGTTGATCATATACTTTTACTTTTTACTAATAATAATTATTTCAACAAATACCTAACGTGAGATGTAATTAAGTTAAATTCATTTCTTTAAATATTTAATATAATATAATTCGGATAATTGAGAACATATAACATAATTTTTTAAAATTTAATTATTTAATAATAAATAAAGATAAAATAAGAAGAAAATATTAAGGTAACGACACAATTACACCAAATCAGTCGTTACATATAATCAATATTTTCATCGTTACTTAAGAATGAATTTAAACGATACGATACAATAAAATTCAAGTAATAATCAAAACAAGGTATAAAGGATGGATTCTTATGACGTGAGATCGACAATTGCTTGTGTTCGCCGGAGCTATGATTTGGTGTTATAATTTGATTTATTTTCTTGTTGATAACTACCATGGGTTAGAAGTAGGGGTGTCAAATGGACGGTTTGGGTTGAAATTGGAAATATTACAATGGGTTGAATATAAAGCGGGTTGGGTCTTGACCCGCCTAAGTTTATTTTGGGCTCAAATGGTCTAAAAAATGGGTTGGGTCTTGACCCACCCAATTTGACCTCGATTAATCTCAATAATTTAATATATTGATATTTAACTTTTATAATCACAATTTAAATTTTCGCTCAAGATTTTTTTGTTAAAAAAATTAACAAATTGATAGATAAATCTTAAAAGATGTTAAATAGATAATAATTCATACCTTCAATATAGAAACATATCTTAATAAATGGTTTTAGAACAGGTTGAAAATGAAGATTGAATTGGGCTCAATTGACAATTCTCTTCAAATGGGTTAAGCTTGAATGAGTTGAGATTGAACCCAATTCAAATTATCTTGAGTCCAACCCTTAAGTTCTGGACGGATTATCTATGTTTGGGTTCATTTTTGACACCCCTAGGTAGAAGGATTGAAAAAATTAAAAACTTTTTTTTAGGGTGAGTGATGGGAGGTGAAGAGAGTGGGGTTAAGATTTTGATTTTGAAGTTTTTAACAATATCCCTGCTATTATATGAGTGCCCATATTTATCTATATTATCTATTGGATAACTCGTTTTTACCCATTTAAAATATAAGTCTAGTCTAATGTATTTTCACCCATTTGAAATAAGATAGTATTTAAATACTCCACCTGTCCCTAATTACTTATCCACTTTTGAATTGACAGACCTATTAAGAAAATAATACTAATTGGCATAATATATATATTTATCATTTTACCTCTATTAATTATGAAGTGGATGGATTAAAAATTAAGATTTTCAAAAAGTTTTATCTTTTCAAAGTAATTTATTGAGAGTATTATAGGTAAAAAAAATTTTGTCATTTGTTGATTTATCAAAATGTATAAGTAATTAGAAACAACTGAAAAAAAATATGGACAAATAATTAGAGATACAAAAAGTATCCATATAACTTAAGTGTTAAAATAAATTATGTTATCAATTCAAAGGCGATTTGATGCATTTTCTCAATTAGAAACTAATGAATAAAGTTTTATAATAACCTAATTTGAACAAAGAACTGCGAGACATTAAATTCATTCATGAATAATCTTAATTCAAGAGTGAAAATAATATTCATCCCATACTATTAATACTAATGTATTACTTAAGATTAGATAAAACATAAATATCCTTAATTATATATACATAATACTATGATCACATGGATCCTAAAACATAATGCTAGTCTTTTCTTATATTCGTTCCTTTCATTTTAAGAAAATGGTTAAAAAAATTTCTAATCTATATTGACATTTTTTAACTACATATTTTATTTTATGAAAATCTTATCACTCCTGAACTGTATAAAAGTGAAATTAATTCCTCCTTAAATACTTAGCTGACAAAGAGAGTATATTTAACTCTCTTTGAGAGAGTAAAGAGAATGAGCACAAAAAACAAATATGAAAACTTTATTCTTAATCTCTTTTAAAAATATATGTAAAAATAAATGTATTTTTATTTTTTTTCTTATTTATTGTCTTTCTTCATCATAGTAACCAAATTCCTTTCATCAGATTCACCATTATTGATTTCACACAAACTTTTAAACCCCGTGTAAATTTTTTTATGAACCAATCAATTCAATTGAAGATAAAATGACATGTATTTATATCACCAAAAAAGAGATTTGGATCAGATTTGAAAAGAAAAAGAAAATTAAACTGGATTTACATCAATTGATTTTTTGGTCAAAATGGAAGAACTTGTGGTTCTTATTACATTAGGTGGATTGGTCTCGTGGACCCTTATACTTGTAGCAATTTATATTCTGAACCCATCTACTCATTTCTTTGTCATCTAGACCCTTAGACTCAATAAAATACAATTTATCGGACCTCTCTGACTATTGACCACGCTTATGTGACTTTAAGATGACTGAGTTGGCGAAAGTGTGTAATTTCATACTCCTTAAGGCGAGTGAGTACTATATTTCAATTTTAAAAATATTAATAAAAGAATAAAATAATACAAAAATTAAAAAAATTGTGGAATTTTCTTAATTTCATTCTTCTTTAACCATCATCTTCAATTTTCACTTGAAAAACAAATCCACCAAAAAAGTTCCAAGAAAATTTGTGGGGTTTTTTTAATTTGGTGAAATATTTATGGTTTTTGTTCCATTTTTGTTGATTTTGTTTGTAGAGTGAGATGGCTAAAAATAGTATATTTTTACGGCGGCGTAGGGCGGAGAAGGTGGAGGAGTACGATGAGTTATTGCCGTTAACAAATGCTACTCATGAAGTTCATGTTCTTGCTGTTGATGAAAGTCTTGTGAACAGAATATTCATTGAGCGTCTCCTAAAAAATACATCTTGAAAAAGTGGAAAAAAAATTGATTTTTATGAGCTCAATTTGAGGAATTTTTTTTTTTTGGAGATTTTGAATGTTTTGTGGTTGGAATTGTACAGTGACTACTCTGGATAGTGGTATGAGAGCTTTGAAATATCTTAGATTGGATGAAGAAGAGGGTTCTGTAAGCATTGATGTAAGAAATTTTTTTAGTGGATTCTGTTTTTGAAGTGAAAATTGAAGATGATGGATAAAGAAGAATGAAGGAGGAAAGAAGTGAAAACAATTTTTTTTCTTGAAAATAAATGATTAATGACGTGTCATTTAAAATCTGACGTGGATGACAATGTGTCACTTTTGTTGAGCGTTTGAAGTTCACACAAAGCTAAAGGGGTTTAAAATGTTGAGTTTCGTCGAGTCGAAGGGCTCAGTTGACAAATAGTTAAGTAGAAGGGTTCAAAATACAAACTGATACAAGTACAAGGCTCCACTAGACTATTCTGCCTTACATTTATTCAAGTTTCTTTCCGTATCTTTTAGAGTCCTAAGCCTTAAGGGTAAAAAAAATATCAAAAATTCCAAAAGGGTACATCAATTTCTTTTTAACCAAAACGGTAAAATCGCTACTGATGGAGCGATTTTATTTTCACGCCGTTGACTCAAAATAGCTGACCTATCAACGATTTTATTCATATATAATTTTTTTAAAAGAAAATCGCTGCGTAGGCAGCGAGACAACGATTTTAGTGGGAATTTTTTTTGGCAAGGCAGCGATTTGTGTGGAAATGTTTTTCCTTTTTCTTAAAGATCACTTCCTTGGCAACGTAAACTATTTTTTTTAAAAATATAACTGCCAATTATTTTTTGCCGCCAAAATCGCTGACGTAACAACGATTTTGAATTTTTGATATTTTTTTCCCTTTAAGCTTCGGACTCGTATCTTTTATGCCAGCCGCAGGCCAGAAAAATGCATTTAATGTCTATCTCATTCGAAGGAAAATAAGACAGAATATTTATGTTAATCCATATTAAACTTGACTAGGGCATTAGTTTGGATCGCTGAAGAAACCGTTGATTGATGGCATAATCTTAAGAGACTTGTTTTCATAGAAATTTCTTAAGAACAAACTTGAATATTACTTGACAAGCTTTAGCTATCAATATTTATCGTTATTTCTCACAATTCAATAGGAATTTGAAAGAATTGGGGGAAGAGTTTAGTTTAGGAATTAGAATAAATTGGCAGGTATTTGAAAGAAATGGGGGAAGAATTTAGTTTAGGAATTTGAAGAAATTGGAAGAGTATAGGAGAAAGTGAAAAATAATAAAAAAAAAAAATTAAAAATTTTAGAATCAATTATCACCTGTCAAACGTGTGATGTTAAATGTCAAGATAGACGTTGTTGTGACTTTTTAAGAGTATAATTACAGTTTTAAACAATTCAAATGAGTGATAGGACTCCCGTAAAATTGAAGTGTGTAATTAGAAATCAAATATAAATTCGGGAAGCTTTTGACCATTTTTTCTTTCTTTCTAATACCTTTCGCTCTAAATTTTTATGTCAAGTAGAAATTCTTACACATATAGTAGATACTTTTCTAATTTGCATCACTGCCATCCATTTTATTGTTGAGAGTTACTTTATTTGTCTCTAATTATTTATGTACTTTTCTTAGTTGTCCCTAATTATTTGTCTATTTTGATGAATAAAGAAGGATAATTTTTTTTCTCTATTATATTCTCAATTTATTACTTTGAAAAATTTAGAACTTCTTGAAAATGTTAAAATTTTAATTTATCTACTTCATAATTAATAGGTGTGTCATTACGATAACTTTTTTCTTAATAGGTGTGTCAATTTAAAATAGAACAATTAATTAGGAATAGTAGAAACATTAGCTTTGAAAATATAAATTTAAACTAAATAATGTTTTATTGATCAATTTAATTAATTAAGATAAATTAATTAATGTACATTACTTAAAAAACTCACTTCCGAATAACACAAAATAAAAATATAATGATAAACCTACTTTTTTTTTTAAAAGCTAAAAGCTAAAATAGTGATAAGATGTGATTATGTATGAATTATTAATAAATGGCAAGTAAGTAAGATAAAAGAATACAAATTCTCAATGGGTAGGCGTGTTGCTAAACTAATTAGGAAGAGAGAAAATTCAAAAAAAGGTGCATGAGGTGACTTTCATGATTGAGTTAAATGACAGAAATACCCTTTGATCATCCCGCCAGAAAACCCTAAGCCTCTTTCCGGGGTATTTTTTATAAAAGAACGTGTTGCGCCTCTTTCTCTCTCTCGTCTTTTTTCCTCTCTCTCCGTTTACACATTTCCGATCGAGAGAAATGTCATCCTCAATTACAAGTTGCTGCCATTTCTATGTTGAACGTGCCGGAACAACAAACAGGTATGTATGTATGTTGCTCGACATCATCAAATGATGATCAACTTCTTAATTTCTGTACTATGAATTGATTATTGTTCGCTAACAGGAGAAATGCAACATGGAAGTCACCAAGAGCAGCAGTAATTCCAAGTATCCACCTCCCGATGCGAAGTAATGAAGTAAAAAATAGGTAATATCCACCTGCAGAGTTGATTTGGGATTAAATGTGATCTATGATATGAACAATTTTTTGAAAGTGCACACTGGTTCCATGCATTATTGGATAATGCTACTTCCTTGTGTTTCTTGTTTGGGTATGCTAGAAAATAGTATATGACAAGTTGATTACTTTTGTTTTATTGGAATGTAGTGGTGAAATGGCTAGGAAAAACTACAGGTTGTTGGAGATGATAGAAGAAAAAATGTAGTATATTCACCAATTTTACCTACGAAAATAAGTACACTGAACATCAAAATTGACTTAACTGTAGTAGATAAAACATTTGTAGTCGGCAGATTCAAACTTTGTAAAACATGCTGCTGTCACAATCCAAAAACACAAGTCGTGATGATAATTATGTTTTCAACTGATTGGTAAGACAATCCCAATAATTTTATCATTTCTATTTAATAAACCAATTGAAAAAGTAAGTGACAAACAAAATATCATAAACACAAAGTTTTTCACAAAATGAAATGCAGTAAAAATGAAATACCATCCAAGATTGGTGTCATAACAACTTGTGTTTATGGGTCATGACTATTTCGTATTAGAGTAGGTAAAGGGTTATGGCAATTCAAAATGGCGTGAGAAGGAAATAACCAGTCTATTCCAGGATAGCATCAAAGTCTATCATATTTAAGACCTTCAAATTCGCTTGAGTATCATATATCATCAAAGTACGCACAATCGATATATCACTATGGGATTCCCAACAAGAGTAGAAACATGTACATGCAAATAAAGCAACTCACATAACATATCCAGACTCAAAGCAAAGTTTGTAGACATATAAGAATATGTAGAGCTTAGTTCAAATAGTATTGTAACCGATCGATGACAAACTAGAATAATACACGTGATAACAACAGATGAGCCTATGCTTCTGTCCTGCTCAGAAAATCATAACACTGGACACAACAGCTCTTAGACTATTAACGTCACGACCACCACCAAGGTCGAAATGGAAACCACATTTGACTAATAAACATGCCATGGGTATTGATAAGCAAAAGATGTTTAGAAGGTTATCCTCTGACCTACACTAGTGAATTGAGTGTGATGGATATGAGTTTATAGTCCGCATTCATGAGAGGTTGCACAACCTTGGATTAGTAGAGTTGACTACACAACATTTCAGATGATTGGCTTTGCCAATCAATGGTGGAGGAATTATATCGATAGTAGGTTAGCTGGATCACCTCCACTTTCATGGGCTAAATTTACCAAGGTGTTTCTAGCATAGTTTGTTCCACGCGGTTTAAGGGATTAGAGTAGGAGGGTATGTCAGTTATTGAGGGCCCGTTTGGATGGGCTTAATAAAAGCAGCTTTAAAAAAGCACTTTTAAAAGTGCTGAAACTTATTTTTAAAATAAGCAGTTATGCGTTTGGATAAAAGTGCTGAAGTTGTTATGTCAAACGTGAAAAAGGAAAAATGGAAGAAAGAAATGTTAGGGTTACATGGGTAATTTGGAGATTGTATAAAAATATTAAGCACAAAAAGATAAAAATGTGGTCAACTTAAAACAGCTTATAAGCTAAAAAAAAAAAAGCACCCCTACCCCAGCTTTTAACTTTTGGCTTAAAATAAGTTTTTTTAACTTAAAATAAGCTGTTTTGAGTATTGCCAAACAGCTAAATAAGTCAAAAACCAGCTTTTAAGTCAGTTTGACCAGCTTTTAAGCTGAGCCAAACAGGCTCTGAGTACGAGACTAAATTTTTGCCTTGCTTAGGCACACTTTGATGATACTTGCCATCGAAAGTGAGAAGGTCTGTTGAAAGAGTGATTATTTCGATTTGCATGGGAGTTTATTAGGTTTTCGCTTTCGCTGTTCCATTTCAGAAAGTGATAGATGTTGCCTAGGATTTAAAAAAGATTTAGCGTGAGGGTAAGAGGGCATGTCAGGCAGGTGATTATGGTGGTGCTCCACCTAGGAGTCGAGGTTACTTAGGGAGGGTTTATCACCCTCTGTCTAACAAACCCATTCATGTCATCCTCTGAGGTTGATTATGTAGGACGTAGTACTTCCAGTTCAATACAAACTTCACAATGCTCATCATCCTGACCTTTAGGTTGTGGAGGGCATTCAGATTTCTCGCATCAGCCTATGCCCCGTAGGGGTTGTTTTGAGTGTGGTGACACGGGACATTCCTTGAGAGATTGTCCCCAGACAGACGTGGCGGTTCTCATGCTTTAAATTCTAAGGCTGCACAACCTCCAATATGGGGAGGTGTACAAAGTGGTAGAGGGGGTTCTCATACGGGCAGAGGTGGATTCCATTCCGGTCGTGTGAAGTCTGAGGGCAGCCATGCCTAGTGTTATGCATTTCGAGTAGGGTAGAGCTTCAGATGTTTTTCTCACATTTATTATTCCGGTTTGTCATCGGTCGACTACAATATTATTTGATTCAGGCTCTACTTATTCTTATGTTTCGACATAATTTGCTGCAAGTTTGGACATGTGCTGTGTGTCTAGTAACTTTGATGGAATATGATACTCAAGCGAATTTGAAGGTCTTAGATAATGTAGACTTTTATGTTACCCATGGAATAGATTGGTTATATCCTAATCACGCGATTTTGAACTGTCAAAACTCTTTTACCAACTCCAATACCAAATTGTCATGATCCAAAAATACAAGTCGTTATGACACCTCGCAACTGATAGGTTAGCCAAACCCAATAATTTTATCAATTTAATAAATCAGACCAAGATATTAGAAGGCAATGGTGGTTCCTTGATCATAGTTTTATCATCTATTTGTGTGTGATTTGATGAATCGTTCGCCTGTTTGACATGTTATTCCTATTCTTGTAATGTGGTCAATTTTAGATTTCATGCAGTTAGTCTTCCATGAATTAACAGTTTTAGGAACTATCTAGTATATTGAATGCTTAGGTATTGCTGTGTCAACAAAATGGGACATTCATTATCATCTTATTCTGATGAGCTATTAGCAATAATCAATGATATGCATTGGAAATGGATAAACATTTCCCTGTAGGTAACAATCAATGATACATGCTTCCCTTGTAGTTATCACAAACAGCTAATAGGTGAATATCGGCATCAAGGAAATTTACAGGAGATACATGCAACCACAATGTTAACATAAATTCATTAACCTTCTCTTATGCAGGACGTTTGCCGAGGACATAAAAAAACTTCGATTGATTACTGCAATCAAAACCCCATATCTACCAGATGGAAGATTCGATCTTGAGGCTTATGATGCCTTGGTAAATTTGCAAATTGAAAATGGTGTCGAGGGTGTGATTGTTGGTGGCACTACAGGTGAAGGTCAATTGATGAGCTGGGATGAACACATCATGCTCATTGGTCATACCATCAATTGTTTTGGTGGATCAATTAAAGTCATTGGAAACACAGGAAGCAACTCAACCAGGGAAGCAATCCATGCTACAGAACAAGGATTTGCTGTAGGTATGCATGCAGCTCTTCACATTAATCCTTACTATGGGAAGACCTCCATAGAGGGTTTGATTTCTCACTTTGACAGTGTGCTCCCTATGGGCCCTACTATCATTTATAATGTGCCATCACGAACTGGTCAAGACATTCCCCCTCATGTCATCCAGGCATTAGCAAAGAGCCCTAACCTTGCTGGTGTCAAAGAGTGTGTAGGAAATGATAGAGTGGAGCAGTATACACGTAATGGTTTGGTTGTGTGGAGTGGGAACGATGATGAATGCCATGACTCAAGGTGGCATCATGGTGCTACGGGAGTTATTTCTGTCACCAGCAACTTGGTTCCTGGTCTGATGCGTGAACTAATGTTTGGAGGAAATAACCCTGTTTTGAACTCAAAGCTAATGCCATTGGTTGAATGGTTGTTTCATGAGCCAAACCCCATTGCTCTGAATACAGCTTTAGCTCAACTTGGGGTTGTGAGGCCTGTTTTTCGCCTTCCCTATGTTCCACTTACAAAGGCAAAGAGAGAGGAATTTGTGAAGATAGTTGAGAAAATTGGACGGGAAAACTTTATTGGGGAAAGAGATGTCCAAGTTTTGGATGATACTGATTTTTTTTTGGTTGGTAGGTATTAGTTTTTCCGCAATTGGTATTGAGAAGTAAGTTTTTGTTGTTAGCGGCTTAATTTGAAAAATTTCTTGACATGAAGATATCTTCTTTATGTTGTTTCCTTACACACATTCTTCTTGATTGCTTTTCTCTTTTAAGAGGCATGTACATTGTAGCTGTTAGTTTCTGGACTGGATCCGTTTCTTCTGTTTTATCTGTTTATGGACCAGATCCTGGTTTAATCTTCTCCTGACTCAGCATGTCGTGGTGTATTTGGTCATCTTTCTCCAAAGTACTTTATATAGATCATGAAGAGATGAGTTACTATAATTTGTTTTAGAGGGTTGCAGTTTATGGTTTACTTTTGCAACATCAGCAGAATCTGCCTTCTCACGATGCAAATAAATAATCATGGTCATTTGAACTACTCAAGTATAAGCAACTTTCTGTATAGAGTTGGGAACATAAGTATATTATAGTATCGTAATTTTTCTTCTACTTATTGCTCTAAGATAAACATAAGATTAGCTCCTGTGCCTAAAAAGATTCTTAAAAGATGTGACTTTAGTTCATGACTATAGCTGGCAAGATTTTACTGTTATATAGTCGTGTGACCATCTTGATTCCTCTTTAATTTCATGTCTTCTTGTATTAGTATTGACATGTTTATTAGTCTAATCCATCCCCGTTTAGGGACATTTTGGAGTATATTGCTGGTCTTCCAAACATCTGCATGTAATTGAGGCATTGTAGAAAACATCATATTCCTTTGGAAATTACATATGTTATCCATTGTATTGAGGAGCCAAGGATCATATGTAACTACAGATCATTTATGAGAAAGATGAAACAGAGAGAGGATTGAAATAAAAAGAAGAATATGCTACTTTTAAACAAAATTTTCTAGCAAATAGTCAATAGTCTCTCCATTTACCATATGGAAAAGAAAAAGACAATGTTGTATTGCCTGAGTAGATTGTCAATAGCACTATGGATTTGGCTGCCCTCACTATGATAATGATGTTAACAACATAAACATTAGTTGAACCAGAGTTGACGGATAGATGGTGACAAGAATATGCTCTTTCAAGTTTTGTATAATTGGTGAATATTTAGCGGAATTTGAACTACAAATTTGAAATATTATTGTCTTTAAAGATGAGGGGAATCACTTGGTTTATTCTTTTTACCCAAGAGGAGATTGAGGAGGAAGCATGTAATTTATTCTCCTAAAGTCAATTAACTTGCACATACTGTCACTTTGGTCCACTTTAGGAAGGAAAGTATTTACTCATGGTAATGTGGTGACGTACGAAGAATTTATTCAAGAAAGTACGACCAATTTGAATTAATAAGTATAGGTATTGGCTGAATTAGAACAGTACTATCCCTAATTCAACGAGCTCTGCCATGTGTGTGATTTCAGAAGAAACGATCAGAGACTTTGAAGCTTTACTGGAGCAAGGTAATAAATATACTACTCCCTCTTGATATCTCCTTCAACACTGTTAATTTGCTGTTCCTGACCCCTTTCATTAGCAGTTGATGAAGCACTCAAAACTACTTTTCAGGTTCGCGTTCTAACGTTCCCCTTTTCTGACTTTCTTTCTCTCTGAAGTGCCCCTTAATAGAGTTGAATTTCCTTTACTTTCTCCTCACGCTTATGCCTGTATTACTTTATCTTAATTCAGCTCTGTTCTTAGGAGTTTTAGCTGTCAGTTGAGACTAGTCATACTTAAACGACGTTAACCTGATAACTGATCCACCCTCTAGCCTTGTGATGGTTCTGAAACTCTATTTGACTTTAATCTGCATTCCTTTCCATTTCAGCTTCTGTAATACTGTAAACAATAATTTATCCGTTTTATATGGTTAATTAGATTCTAATATTGGTTCCAGTATGTTCTCATGCGTTTTTAAGCCAGTTGGTGCTGATTACCCCTGTGCCCGCTGCTCTTTTGTGGCACGCAGTATATACTTTTACTGCTTCTTTGTGACATGTTTGTAGACTTCCTTACATTTTTCTTTCATTTCGTTCGTAGGGCCTAACAACCCAACTGATTTCTGTTATTCTTGCTCTAGTGAAAGAAAGTAATAGACTTGTCAAAACAGAAGAAAGTTAAACAAACCAAGAAAGCCGCATCATCCTGAAAAGTTCTCTGAAATGCTCATTCATTTACGAGAAACCCTTTTTTTAAAAAATTAATACATATATAGAGGAAAATTACTATGCTTATATCTTATTTGTTGAAATCAATGAATTCTCTTTGAGAATTGATGCTCTGTGAGCATTCGGTGAGGTTTCTTGCATTTGGGACTAGACGATTCTGGAACTTTGCGTTGCCAGAGTAATAGTAGCTACATTAGTCTCTTTCAAATTATACAACATCCAAATAGAACACTAAAACTGAGTCCAATAGACGTTTTGTGATTGTGACTTGTTACCAATTGAAGCTTAGTTGTCCAGACAGAACTGTAGATGAATATGAAAGTAGGTTAATATTGCTGACCGCTTTATTTCTTGACATTATTGTAAGATTCATGTCATTGTGTGTGACTACTCTTTGTTCAGTTAAAACTGTGAAGTGTGATAGAATCAGTTGAAATAAGATTCGTCAGTCATCAAGTTTGAAAATTTGTCTTCCATGTATGGAATAAAATGGTCAGGTGTATCTGATACATTTTTTTTCTCTCCAAATGTGTCGGATGATTCTTTGACGTTAAAGGTCGTAAATGAGATAAGATGATATTTTATTAGTGAGCATTACGGAGTCTTGTTCTGGCTGTTAAGCAATCAGGTTTAGCCTATGCTGATTGTACTCTTTAGAAACGTTGACGGATGCGTGTGTGATGTATAAGTAATTGAACAAGATAAAGCAAAAGATTGTTTGGTTAAGAAATATGAAAGATTGAAAATCAAAAGAAGAATATGCTACTTGCAATAGTCTCTCCATTTACGACAAGAATAGAGAACAAAAGGAAATTGCATTTGGTTGAATGGTTGTTTCATGAGCCAAATCCCATTGCCATGGATACTTCCATATGTTCCACTTACAAAGGCAAAGAAAGATCAAATAGTCATCCTGTTTGTTGTCTTTGTGTTGCTATAGATGAAAAAAATATAATCAAGGGCAATAATAAGTCCCGCATCGGCTGAAGCAAAGGAATAAAGGGATTAAAATGGGTATAAGAAAAAGGTCTGAGCTCCATTGCACTCTGGAGGGGTGCCTGCCTAAGGTCGGTCCAAGTGGCCGAGCCTACGTCATAATTTGTTTCAGCGGGGGCCTGCGTTCGCGCGGCCCCTATCAATTCCAAGACAAAATTTTGTCAAACCTTTTTCGATTTTTTTGTTGCATCTGGTTACTGACTGATACATGGTTTTCAGCTAAACTTGGGGCTAAATTATAAATATTGAACATGTTCTTATTGGTTTACTTTTTGTTTTGCAGAGTGATTTTGTATGAGGAATAAATAATTAATCAATTGCTCCCAGACGTGGCTAATATGTTAAATCTGAGATATTGAGTAAAGGCCCTAACACATGAATTTTGACATTCATGTTTGTCACAAAAATTATTTTTTCATTGTCATTTTTATCCCTGGTTCGTAGTAGTTCTTGGCTAATAAGAGAGCTGTAAAGATGTGTTTGTTGTTTATGTGGTACTATAAGTTGAAAAATAAATTTTAAGCGAAAAATGTCCCTCATCGACTGAAATGAAGGAAAAAAGAATCTGGATGAATATAAAAAAATAGGAAGGATCCACATGAAACATACTTTACTTAGACGGGGTGAATGAGTGAATCCATTGCACTTTGAAAGGACCCATGGCCTAGGCTGGTGACATCTATTGCACTTTGCAAGGGTACTAGCTTTAGGGCTGGCCCAAGTGGTCGAGCGTTTGTGACAGTGGGGGCCTGCATTCGTGCAACCTCTTTCCAATTCGTAAACAAAATTTAATTGAGATTATAGTTTGTAAAAAACAGAATACAACTCTTCACTTGAAAGTAGTGAAGTTGTGCCCTAAAAAACATAGGTAACTATGCTAGTGACAAGTACTTTTTATAAATGCCCACTAAAGTTTTTGTCGGTAAAATTTTTTGTATTCTTTTGTATTTTTACTTTTTGTTGTTGTAGTGGTTCCTACTCGACCTTCAGCTAAATTACGAGTTTCACACTCCAAAAAATCACACATTCACACTCCATTATGTTAAAATAATTTTTATAGTTGAATCCTTTTGCTTTCTTCGTGTGTTAATTTTTGAATTTCCTTAATACAAATTCCGATTTCCTTAATACAAATTCCGATTTCGCGCACAATTCAAGATAGTGGCCCGAGACATTCTATGCGAACATTTCATCAATTAAATTGTGACCATATGAATTCAAAATCATCAAAGGAACATGATGGTTTGTTCATGTTCATATTATAGGGGTGAGGCGAGTACCACATCGTTAAATGAAAAGTAAATATAAACTTTGTCGTAATATAAAAGAAACACATATATCCTTTGCAAAACTTAAGCAGCCACGCAGTGAGCACAAAGCGAACTATTCTTTCGCCTTTTACTAAAGAATACCGTGTGAGCGCTGCTCTTATAATGGCATACGCCAATTTTTGGAGGGGTTCTCTTTTTGAGTACCCCAACATATCTAGATTCAACTATTTTTTATTTTTGTTCTTACAATAATTCTTGTTTTGAAGGTAAGAAAATTCTTTTAGATAGAGATATGAAATTGTAGATTTTTTAAACAATTGGGATGTTTTAATATTTCCAAATGTTGATCTAAAATTTTTAGTTGAAATTTCAGACTCCATCATCCAGCTTCTTCAAAGCTTGATCTTGACGTGCCCCAAACAGAAATTGTTATTTTCTTCCATTATCATTATCATATAGGATTGAATTTTTCTTTTTAAGAAATAAATAAGAAAAAATAAAGAGAAAATTATTAATTATTTATGAAACTCTAAATTAGTAGAAATTATATTTTTATATTTTTTATAATTAAAGTTGAGGAATTGAAACATACCTCAATGATATGACAATATGTAGATACATCATTAGGGTGTAATAGATTATTGAATAATCGTATCGGAGGATTGTAACAAACCTCGAAAAAAATATTATTCAATTACTCATTGATATCACCAAAGTATAATCGTATCGAAGGATTGTAACAAACTTAAAATAAAAACATTATTCAATTACTCATTGATATCATCAAAGTATAGTATACTTTGATGATATCAAGGAGGAAGAAAGAATCCTTCAACTTTTGATATCACCAGATTATATCCATATATTGTAATATACTGTGATGATATTGAAGAGGGAACAAAAGGATGGACGCTGATATCAATATGACGTTAGCGTGCAAAAAAATTTAATATATGTCATTTTAAAATTTAAAAAGGGAATGAAAGTAAAGAAACATTCAAAAATAAATATTTAAATTTAATATATGTCATTTTAAAATTTAAAAAGGGAATGAAAGTAAAGAAACATTCAAGAATAAATATTTTACTCTTTTGAGAAATAATTGTTCTTTTCCTAACAGGTTAGGCCTTATGTACTATTCCACAAATAGAAAGTGCTAGGAAGTATCCGAGTATGCACCCATCCCAAATAAATTACAACAATTATTTTCTACAAGAAAATTAAGATACTTGAATTAAATGATACAAAGAAGATATTATTTTTTTTCCAAAAAAACATAAGTTTTATCTTAGGAAATGAATTGTTGTAATTATTATTGAACAAAAGGTAAGAAACTTAAATTAAATTATTATTAGAATATCCTTTAATCATACGACGTTAAGTATTTTATATGAAAAGTCAAAATTAAAGAGTTGCGGAAAAAGAAAAGCAATATTCTAATTTAAAATAGACTAAAAAAAGTTAAACAGACAAATTAAAAATAGAAAAAACATATTTTTTCCCATAAATTTGACAAAAAATGTAATTAATTATTTTTGACCGACCTATAAAATGTGTAACTTTTCCTACATTTAAATGAAAAATCTTTGGTAGATTTAATATCTGATTTTTGAAGTGATGAGAAAAAATGAACCTCAAATGAAAACCATCACAATAAAAGACAAAAAAGATGAAGCTAGATAAATCATTCTTCTATGGCTAATAACATTTCTATCAATCTCCCAAAATTCAGTCAAATTCTAATATCTTTTACAAACATATCTTCACTCTCTAGTTTTCCATACTCAAAGGTTCATTTACATAAGGGAAAAGGCATAAATTCCAAGCTAAATTTGTACCCAAAAGTCATTTACACGCTTAAAGTATTATAACGACCTATTACACATTTATTCTAGTTAAAAGTATAACTAATATCACTCCAGAACTGATGTGAAAATAAAATTAAATTAAAAAGTAAATTAGGCACATTTGAGTCAAAATAAAGTCAAAAAAATATTTTTTTGACCCCCACCCCCCTTATTTCGTGCTTATCTTCTCTCATTCTCTTTTAGACTTCTTCTTCATTTTTTTTTCTTATCTGAACTCTACAATTTCTCACTCAATATTATCATTCTTGAGAATTCTCAACTAATTTGACTCATACTTAATTCAGCAAAGTGATTCACCAAAAAAGATAATTTTTTAATCTAAGTTTTACACAACCCATTAACATTAAAAGAACATTAAAGAGTCAAACCCTAAATTGCTAAATATTTATTAACAAGAAAAGTTAATTGTTCCTCACTCCCACTTATCAAAATTATCTTGTATACACAGCGCTGCAAATTTGATAGAACGAGAATTTGGATTCAATGATGATTTATACATAGCAAAATTAAAATTGACTCGATAATATAAAATTGATCAATATCAAACTAAAATATTTATTTCAAGTTTCACAATCTATTACCATCAACAAACTAGTAACTAAAAAGAAATTTCAAAATAAACCATTACCAATTAAAGTTTATTTTGACCCATATTTGAAAAACCCAAAAGAAAGAAAGGTGTTTAGATAATTTAAGAAGCAGAGAAATATAAGTTTTGGCTTCAAAATTAATGTCAGTGACAATGAAAAGTGGGAAAAAACCGTATTGTATAATAACTTTGACTTGATTTGCTATCCATGCTCTCCATTTCTTCACGAATTTTCTAATCATCTCTGTTACTCCGTCGATCTTATTTGTCACAATAGTTTGTTTGATATGTTTTAAAATCAGAAGAAAGGACTGAAAATGGGAAGAAATGATTGAAAATGGAGAAGAAAGGATTTAAAATGCAGTCATTTAGGTTAGAAAGAAGAGAAAAAAAGAGAGGATAAAAATGGTGTCATTCATGCAAGGAAGAAGATAGAAGATAGAGGTAAAATGGTGAGGAAAAAAGTGAAAAAATGAAGAGAGAAGATAAAGACAAAATTGGTTAGGAAAAAAGTGAAAAAATTAAAAAATTACACGTGTATTCTTGCACATGATCTGGCAGGCGCGTGCACACAACTCTAATAAGTGTGACTGATTTTGTACGTTAGAAGGTGGTATTAGTTACACTTTTAACAAGAATAAGTGTGTAATAGGTCGTTATAATACTTTAAGCGTGTAAATAACTTTTGGATACAAGTTTAGGGAGCAATTTATGCCTTTTCCCTTCACAGAATCAATTATATTATCATCAATTCAAGGAGACCAATCTATCTATATATAAAAGGAGAAGAAAATATAATAGATGTATTACAAAATAAGTGATTCCTCCATATTGCAAAATTCATAACATATTCTACATTAGGCTAGTTAATGGGGCCAACTTCCATACCATGTGTTTTTGGGCAACTGAAAAACATATGAGCAACCATTTCAGTTTCTAAGCCACAGACCATACAAACATTACAATGTGATGCATTCTCTTAGAAATATTTGCACTAACAGGAAAAACATTAAGAATGCATTTTCTAAGAAAATGTTTGTATTTGTTTTTTATTTTAAGTGACCATAGAAAGTCCAAAAAGATTTTGGGAATGATGAACCATTGACTTGAGGTTTTTCAGTTCTATGATCAGTACTATTAGCTAGACTTTTTCGCTAGATGATAACCAGATCTTACCTCGTCCAGAATTTGTATATTGCCAGATAACTTAAGCTGATTTTTCAGTGCTAGATATCGGGATAGACAAAATAGAGTTGATATCATCAGGGAAAAAGTTGTGATGGAGATCTTGGATATTCAATATATGATGGTGTTGATCTATAAGATCGCTTACCCTCATTGTGGATTAAATTTGTGTATGTCCTTGTAGGGGTTTGAAACCAATCGAATTAGGAATCCAAGGATCACTCCAAAACCTTGATGTTTTCTCTGTCTTCTACCCTCCATCGAATTCCTTGTTGCAACAAATTTCGTCCCCACATGATACTTTTCCAAATCCAAGAACTTGCTGAGGGACATCCTGAACTCAATAAAGAAGTATTAGGAAAATATTTACTTTTTAGCATCCTATGAAGCAAAGATTCCTCTTGGGTTAAAATTCTCCACGTAAGTTTAGCCAAAAAGGCTTGTTTAAGATCTCGAAAACCATTGGGACTTTACTGCACAGGTAGTGCATTTTCTTTTTCCCCTCATTTTGTAAGGGGAGGCACAAAACAACACAAGTAGGATACAACACCTACTAGGATCGACTTCAAGACAATCAACCAAATATACTTCACCAATTTACCAAACGAAATTCACCACTATATTAACCAAGCTCAAATCAGCAACACATCAATCAAATCACAAGCAAATATGAATTATAAATATGCAAGTGACACACGAGATTTATACGTGGAAAACCCCTTCTGTATGAAGGATAAAAATCACGGGACTTATAGGAGTCCACCCTTCTTCTTCTCTTATTATGCAAATTGAGGGTAAAAACACCCAAATCAGTCTACAAAGATGTCACAGCCCACCAACAACAACATACATAAGAGTTAACACAAAAAAAGAAGAGAAATTGGGAAATATCACCCAAAAATGCAGATTACAGCAGCTGCAATAACAGACGATCAAGAACTCCGATTGACGATCTGAACGGTCAAGATGTAGTGCTATGTGTTGTGAACCAGCTGTGAAAATTTCAGTACGATCCAACGGTCGGATCTCTGGAAAACTGAAATTTAGTCTCGCTGTCCAGAAAAACCAGCAACCTTTTCTCTCAAACCCTCTCTCAAAATTTGTTCTCTCTCTATATCCCTTCTCTCTATTTCTTTCCACACACATCCAAAACCCAAAAAACCAGCTGCCAATATCAGCTGCCCAAGACTTCTAGAAGAAGTCAACAAAGCCCAAAATATATGGGCCACCCATCAATAAATATTGGGCTGGACCCTTAACAATCTCCCCCTCTAGCCCAGTTCGGGGAGACCAAACATAAAAGGTCATCAAGAAGACATACCTGCAAGCTTGGAAAAAAATTCAAGCTTGCTTCGAGGGACCACCTTTGTCAACATATCAACACCATTCTTGTTGGTGTGAATCTTCTTCAACTTCATTAGTTGTTCTTCAATGACAACACGCAACCAATGATATCTCACATCAATATGCTTTGTGCGAGCATGGTACATGCTGTTTTTGCTCAAGTCCATAGCACTTTGACTATCACAAAACACAACATACTCGCTTTGCTTCAATCCTAACTCTTGAAGGAAACGCTTTAACCAAAGCATTTCTTTGCTTGCTTCCACTGCTTCTATATATTCTGCCTCGGTTGTAGACAACGCTACACACTTCTGTAGCTTGGATTGCCATGAAATGGCTCCCCCTGCAAATTTGAACAAGTAACCCGAGGTAGACTTCCGGTTATCAAGATCTCCAGCCATGTCAGCATCCGTAAATCCCTCAAGAATAGGCTCAGCACCTCCAAAATACAAACTCAGATTTGATGTGCCTCGCAAATATCTTAAGATCCACTTTACAGCTTCCCAATGAACCTTGCTCGGATTTGCCAAGTATCTGCTAACCAATCCAACAGCATGTGCTATATCCGGTCTTGTACACACCATGGCATGCATCAATGAACCAACAGCAGAGGAGTAAGGAATATGAGACATACTTTCCTTTTCTTTATCGGTTGTAGGACAACAACGCTTGCTCAACTTGAAATGGGCTGCAAGTGGTGTATTAACTGGCTTGGCATTCTTCATATTGAACCTTTCAAGCACCCGTTCAATATACTTTTCTTGTGACAACCAAAGCTTACCAGCTTTTCTATTACGAGTAATTTCCATACCAAGAATTTGCTTCGCAGGACCCAAATCTTTCATATCAAAGGACTTTGACAAATCCTCTTTCAACCTGCAAATCATCTCAACATCTTGTCCCACAATCAACATATCATCAACATACAAGTAAAGGATAATGAAGTTACCTTCAGAGAATTTTCTAAAATACACACAAGGATCTGCAGTAGTCCGCTTGTACTCATTACTACTCATGAAGGAATCAAACTTGTGATACCATTGCCTTGGTGCTTGCTTGAGTCCATAGAGACTCTTTTTCAACTTGCAAACAAAATTCTCTTTTCCCTTAACTTCAAATCCTTCCGGCTGCTCCATGTAAATCTCCTCATGCAAATCACCATGTAAGAAAGCAGTTTTAACATCAAGTTGTTCAAGTTCAAGATTCAAACAGGCAGCTAGTCCCAAAATCATACGAATAGAAGTCATCTTCACCACTGGTGCAAAAATCTCATCGAAGTCGATGCCCTTTTTCTGATGGCATCCCTTCACCGCTAACCTTGCCTTCCGCTTCACTAGCTTGTTGTCAACTTTCTTGTTCTTAAACAACCACCTGTTCTTCAAGACTTTCTTCCCTTTTGGAGGCTTCACCAAGTCATAGGTTTCATTCTTCTTCAAAGAATCCATCTCCTCTTGCATAGCCTTGAGCCAATGGTCTTTGTCTGAATGTGACAAGACCTCTTGAAGGCTTTCAGGCTCCCCCTCATCAGTGATTAGGATGTATTCTGAACTTGGATAAAGTCTTGAAGGTTGACGAACTCTGGTCGATTTTCTAAGTGTTGGCTCTTCTACCTGTGGGCTGGATTTCTCCTCCTGATTAGAAGACTCTCCATGTTGAACATCTACAGCTTCATCATCAGGTTGTGGTACAACAACATCAGGTTGTACCTCTTCAATATGGTCATGTTCATGAGCAATTTCATGACCATCCTCTGGAGCATCACCTGTTAATTGATCATCTGCAGCAGAAACATGAGGCATGGGCATATCAATAACATCATGAGAGAAATTAGAATAATAAGTCTTATCAGCACCCAAGAGATGAAAACCCATCTCGTGCTCATAAAAGACAACATCTCTACTTCTCACAACTTTTTGCTTTGCTGGATCATAAAGTCTGTAACCAAACTCTTCATCACCATATCCAACAAACACACAAGGAGAAGTCTTGAAATCAAGCTTCAATCTATGTTCCTTCGGCACATGCATAAAAGCCTTGCATCCAAACACCCTCAAGTGAGAATAAGAGGGGTCTTTCCCAAACCAAACTCTCTCGGGAATATCAAACTCCAAAGGAACTGATGGTGCTCTATTTATCAAATACACAGCAGTTCCAACTGTTTCACCCCAAAATGACTTAGGAAGATTGGACATTCTAAGCATGCATCTCACTTTCTCAATAATGGTTCTGTTCATCCTCTCGGCAACGCCATTGTGTTGTGGGGTACCCGGTTCTGTTCTCTCATGTCGAATGCCATATCTTGAGCAATATGCTTTAAACTCATTTGAAGTGTATTCACCTCCATTATCTGTTCGAAAACGCTTCAGTTTGCAATCTGTCTCCCTTTCAACCATTGCATGAAACTTCTGGAAGATACGGAACACCTCACTTTTGTGCTTCATCATATAAACCCAAGTTCTCCGAGTAGCATCATCAATAAAAGTAACAAAGTATTTGTTACCACCAAGTGATTCCACCTCTATGGGACCACACACATCAGAGTAAACCAACTCTAACTTCACTTTCTTTCTTGTAGATGTCCTCGGAAAAGAAACTTTGTGTTGCTTTCCTGCTAAACAATGATCACAAGGGTCAAGTGAAATAGTAACATCAGCAGGAATAAGAGACTTACCGGCCAACAGCTTTATACCCTTCTCACTAACATGCCCCAATCTTCGGTGCCATAAGTTAGGAGAAGTTTTCTCCTCAATAGCATTCAACTCACCACTACACACTTTCAAATGTGTCTTATACAATGTGCAACAAAGCTTGCCACGAGCAACAGTCAAGGAACCCTTAGTCAATTTCCATTTACCCTCACCAAAAGTGTGCTTGTAACCCTCTTCATCAAGTACGTTAGCAGACAATAAATTGAGGCGTAAATCTGGAATGTGGCGAACATCTCTGAACGTCAAATAGCACCCAACATTGGTTTGGACTCGAATATCTCCAATGCCAACAATACTTGCTGAGCTCTGGTTCCCCATCTTCACACTACCAAAATCTCCAGCTCGGTAGTCAATAAAGTACTCCTTATTAGGAACACAATGATAGGAAGCTCCTGTATCAATAAGCCATTCAGTGTCAGAACTATCAACATGACAACACTCTCCAATAGCACATATCAAAGAAACACGATCATCAGAACTAGAAGTTGTAGCAGCTGTATTCTTGTCATCACCCTCTTTATGATGGTCATTTTTCTTATTTTGCTGGTCTCTTTTCAACTTGTAGCAAAACTTTTGAATGTGGCCAGGCTTGCTACAATAGTGGCATATCGTAGGTTCTCTCCCATCCTTAGACTTTGACCTATACTTTGACTTGCCACGCCCTTTGGGACCTCTACTCTTGCTTCTTCCTCTATTCTCTACCACAAGTGCCTGCGAAATATCAACACCCATCTCCTTTCTTCTAAGCTCTTCATTGAACATGCTCTCTTTGATGACATCCAATGAAAGCGTACCATCTGGAGCTGAGTTGCTGATGGACACAACCAAAGTTTCCCAACTGTCTGGCAAAGAACTCAAGAGGAATAAAGCCTGCAACTCATCATCAAGAACAATTTTCATAACAGTCAACTTGTTAATAATATCTTGAAAGTCGCTAAGATGCTCAGAAACAGACTTCCCTGGCTTCAAATTGAGATTAACAAGCCTCTTAATCAACGAGGCCTTGTTATGAGCGGTCTTCCTCTCATAAAGACCCTCCAATTTTCTCCATAGTTCAAGCGGCTCAGTCTCCTGGGATACATGATTGAATATGCTAATATCAATCCACTGTCTGATTGTCCCCAAGGTCTTTCTCTTCAGCTTTTCCCATTCTTTTTCTATCATCTTCTCTGGCTTAGTGGGCTGGTCATCTTTCTTTGTTTTATCCACATCAATTGGATCAAACAAATCCTTGCAATATAGCAAATCTTCCATCATCGGACGCCAAATGGAATAATTGGTTGATGTCAGTTTAACCATAGAGTTATTTCCATGCTCCATGTCTATGGTTTAACACTCCGCTCTTGATACCAAATGTAAGGGGAGGCACAAAACAACACAAGTAGGATACAACACCTACTAGGATCGACTTCAAGACAATCAACCAAATATACTTCACCAATTTACCAAACGAAATTCACCACTATATTAACCAAGCTCAAATCAGCAACACATCAATCAAATCACAAGCAAATATGAATTATAAATATGCAAGTGACACACGAGATTTATACGTGGAAAACCCCTTCTGTATGAAGGATAAAAACCACGGGACTTATAGGAGTCCACCCTTCTTCTTCTCTTATTATGCAAATTGAGGGTAAAAACACCCAAATCAGTCTACAAAGTTGTCACAGCCCTCCAACAACAACATACATAAGAGTTAACACAAAAAAAGAAGAGAAATTGGGAAATATCACCCAAAAACGCAGATTACAGCAGCTGCAATAACAGACGATCAAGAACTCCGATTGACGATCTGAATGGTCAAGATGTAGTGCTATGTGTTGTGAACCAGCTGCGAAAATTTCAGTATGATCCAACGGTCGAATCTCTGGAAAACTGAAATTTAGTCTCGCTGTCCAGAAAAACCAGCAACCTTTTCTCTCAAACCCTCTCTCAAAATTTGTTCTCTCTCTATCTCCCTTCTCTCTATTTATTTCCACACACATCCAAAACCCAAAAAACCAGCTGCCAATATCAGCTGCCCAAGACTTCTAGAAGAAGTCAACAAAGCCCAAAATATATGGGCCACCCATCAATAAATGTTGGGCTGGACCCTTAACACATTTTTCCTCCACCAAAAATCAGAGAAAATGATAGTAATTTCCATTCCTAAGTTATCTAGAAACTAAAAACATCATAATGCATATGTAGGAATAGAAGGAAGTACTGACTTAAGAATGACTTCTTTGCCTGCAGGGCTTAAAAAACTACTCTTCCAATTCTTTATCTTACTTTTAACTCCTTCTTTGATAAACTCAAGCATTTTCTTCTTTGATCTTCCAACTACCGCAGGTAATTCTAGATGAAGACCCAAATTTTCTCTATGTATTTGTCCTATCTCCGCTATAATATTATCTTTTTCTTTCTCGATAATATTTTTGCTAAATAAATTGTTAATTTTTCAAAATTAACTTTTTGGCCTAAGCTAAGTTCATAAGTTCTTAGAATTTCAAAAAATTTTATCGCACTTTGAGTATTAACTGAAAAAAAATAAAAAGGAGTCATCAACAAAGAAAAGATGATTCACCGTAGGACCTCCCCTTCTTAGTCTTATTCCACGCAACTCTCCTTGCTCCTCAGCTTGGTTCAAAAGCCTTGAAAGTCCTTCAGCACATAATTTGAACAAATATGGGGATAAAGGGTCACCTTGTCTTAGTCTTTTACTAGGTTGTACAACCTCAACCACTACAAAAGAAAATCCAAATTGTCAACAGATTTTACTAACAACTTAAGTTGGTTAGTATTCTAATAACAAAATACCAACATATTCCGAACTTAATTGTATTTTAAAACTTTACAACGAAATTCAAACTTATTACCAACCAAAATCTTACTAACTAAGTATTTTAGTTGGTAAATACGGCATAGAAAATGACGTCAAATTTAGCAACGCTCTTTCAATGCATTACCAACTGAAAGATTACCAACACACGACTTTTGTTTGTAATATTACCTACAAAGTGGTATATCGTTTGGTATATATGACATATAAATATATTGACATATTTTCAATAAATTACTAATTGAACATTTGCCAACGACAAGATTGTGTTGCTAAATTTCCAATCAAATATAAAAGTGTTGGTAAATTAGTAATGAAATATAATTTTTGGTAAACTTGTCAACGAATAACCAATTGGTTGAAAATTTTGCCGACGAATAAATATTGTAGTTAGTAAATTACTGACATGATTGAAATAGTTGGTTATATTTCATTGATCATAAATCCATTGGTAAAATTTACCAATATATTGATTATTAGTTGGTAATATTACATATGAATGTTTAGTTGAATAGTAATTATTACCAACTCTGATAAAACATATAGGTAAATTATTAATTACTAACTCATATTTGAATAGTTGGTAAATTTATCAATTGAAATTTATTTTTTTGGTAAATCAGCGTTATTGTTGAGGCTTTCATATTTAGTTTGTTTCATTGGACGTTTTAACTTTTAAATTTTAGCCAAAATTTGACTTTGGTCAAATTTTTGGTAGACGTGCTCAGATTAGAACTCTGTCAGCTTCGAAAGGTCATTTTTGATCTAAACAGGAGGTTGGTTTAAATTTTGAGGTTTACGTTTTTTGTTTGTGCCATTAGGTGTTTCAAATCTTATGCTTTGATCAAAATTTGACTTTGGTCAATATTTTTGTGAACGTACTCAAATGAGAATTTTGTCATCGTAATTAACTTCAAAGGTCATTTTTTATCTACTAGAATGGTGGGTTCGGGTTTTGATGTTTTCATTTTTAGTGTGTGCCATAAGGTGTTTTAACTTATAAATTTTGGCAAAAATTTAATGTCGTTCAATAGAGTTGATAAACATGCTCAAATGAGAATTTCGTCAGTGCAGTAAGATGCAGAAGGTCATTTTTCATGTAATAAGATAGAGGGTTTGAGTTTTAAGACTTCCATTTTTAGTTTGTGCAGTTATGAATTTTAACTTTTAAATTTTGTCTAAAATTTCACCTTAGTCAATATTTTTGATAATCGTCCTTGAATTGAAATTTGTCACCGAGATTATCCATATAGGTTCAGCTTTGATCTCATAGGATGATTGATTCGTGTTTTGAGACTTTTATTTTCAATTTGTGTCATTAAACGTTTTAACTTTTAACTCTTGGCTAAAATTTAAATTAGGTCAATTTTTTAGGGAAACATGCTCAAATTAGAATCTCGTCAGTGCGGTAACTCTGAAAGGTCATTTTTCATATTACAAGATTGTTGATTTGGATTTTGAGATTTTTATATTTAGTATGTAACTTAGACGTTTTAACTTTTAGCTTTTTACTAAAATTTGACTTTGCTTAACATTTTTTGTAAAATGTGCTCTGATGAGAATTTCGTCAGCGCGATTAATATCGAAAGGTCATTTTATATCTAATAGGATGACTAGTTCAGGTTTTGAGCTATCTAGTTTCAGTTTGTATTGTTAGGCGTTTTAAATTTTAAGTTTTGGTAAAAAAATTACATTTGACCATTATTTTTGGTAAACGTGCTCAAATTAAATTTTTTGATAGAATAATATATGTCATATTGAGATTAATTTAACTTGTTATCATAGGTTTTTCATTGTTTCATTCAAATATGATGTATAAAATTGATATTAATATTTTTGGATTTATATTCGTGCTCTTAGATTTTTGAATGCAATAAAATAATAAATATTTTAGGGATAATGCCCAAGTACCCCCTCAACCTATGCCCGAAATCTCAGAGACACACTTATACTATACGAAGGTCTTATTACCCCCCTGAACGTATTTTATCAATAATTTTTTTACCCCTTTTTAGCTTACGTGGCACTATCTTGTGGGCCCAACGATGGTTGACTTTTTTTTCGAACTAGTGCCACGTAGGCTAAAAAGGGGTAGAATTTACCATCGATTTTTTTTATTGGTAATTGGAATTTCTTTTATAGTGAACAATTTCATCATTTATATTAAACTAGTAAGTAAATTGCATAATCCAACTAACAAAAGTGTCATGAAAACCCATTTTCAAAAATAAAGATTGGTGATACATCCATTCCCCTCTATCGTAAGCTTTTGCCATGTCTAATTTTAAGACCATAAATTTATCGTTCCCTCTCCTCTTATTTTTCATCACATGTACACACTCAAGAGCCAAGACAACAATATCCACAATATGTCTACTCCCTACAAAGGTAGATTGATTATGAGAGATTATACTAGGCAAATACCTTTTGAATCTTGCTCCGATAATCTTAGTTAATTTTATATATGGTAGAGCACAGACTATTAGGTCTAAATTAACTAATAACACTAGGATTCTTTACTTTAAGGATTAAAGTAATAAGAGTTTTATTTCAAGAGGGTAAGAGATATCCTGAATAGAAGACACTTTTAACAATAACTATAATATCTGTAGATAAAATATTCCAACAATAATTAATTGTGAAAGAAAAAAGGGGTCATTCCATCTATCCCTGGTGTCTTTAATGGATGCATCTAAAGACAACATGATTTTAATAAGACTTTGGTTGATGGAATCTTCAAGTAATCTCGGGATTAAGTTCAAAATGGGACCAAGATTTGTTGGTCTAGAGGTAGTAAATAAATTTTCGTAATAATTTTCCTCTACTCTAATAATATCTCCTTGTTCTGATACCCAATTTCCATTAGCTAGGCCAAAACATTTGATGCTATTGCATTTTCTTCACTGAATAGTTTTCATCTTGCAACCATAAAGCTATAGATTTTTATTTTCAGTATGCTTCTTCTTCTTTGTAAGCTTTACCTAATTCTTTTCTCAAAAATCAAAGTTTAGAGAGGCCAAAGTGATCAACATCATTCTTAAGCTTATCAAATTGATTTTTGATCCCAATTATTCTTTGTTTTGAGTTCCCTTTACCCTTTTTCAGCCAAGACATTTTTTTTTAGTTTGAAGCTTACTTTGGATTGTTCAAAGCCATCTACTTGTTCAAAGCCATCTACTTGTTCTGGCTGTTAAGCTATCAGGTTTAGCCTATATTGCTTGTACTCTTTAGAAATGTTGACGGATGCGTGTGTGATGTATAAGTAATTGAACAAAGATAAAGCAAAAGATTGTTTGGTGAAGAAAGATGAAAGATTGAAAATCAAAAGAAGAATATGCTACTTTTAAACAAAATTCTTCTTGCAATAGTCTCTCCATTTACGACAAGAATAGAGAACGAAAGGAAATTGCATTTGGTTGAATGGTTGTTTCATGAGCCAAATCCCATTGCCATGGATACTTCCATATGTTCCACTTACAAAGGCAAAGAAAGATGAATTAGTCAAACAGTCTTTGTGGTGCTATAAATGAAAAAAATATAATCAAGGGTCATAATAAGTCCCTCATCGGCTGAAACAAAGGTATAAAGGGATTAAATTGGGTATAAGAAAAAAGGTCTGAGCTCCAAGAAACATACTTACCTGGACGGGGTCAATGGGTGATCAATACGGCCCATGGCCTAGGTTGGTGACCTCCATTGCACTTTGGAGGGGTGCCCGCCTAAGGTCGGTCCAAGCGGCCGAGCCTATGTCATAATTTGTTGCAGTGGGGGCCTGCGTTCGCGCGGCCCCTTCCAATTCTAAACAAAATTTTGTCAAACCGTTTTCAATTTTTTGTTGCATCTGGTTACTGATACATGGTTTTCAGATAAACTTGGGGCTCAATTATAAAAATTGAACATGTTTTTATTGGTTTATTTTTTGTTTTGAAGAGTGATTTTGTATGTGTATTGTATGAGGAATAAATAATTAATCAATTGCTCCCAGACGCAGCTAATATGTTAAACCTGAGATATTGAGTAAGGCCTATAAACACATGAATTTTGACGTTCATGTTTGTCACAAAAATAATTTTTTCATCATCATTTTTATCCCTGGTTCGTAGTAGTTCTTGGCTAATAAGAGAGCTGTAAAGATGTGTTTGTTGTTTATGTGGTGCTATTAAGTTGAAAAATAAAATTCAAGCAAAAAATGTCCCTCGTCGACTGAAATGAAGGAAAAAAGAATCTGGATGAATATAATATAATAGGAAGGATCCATATGAAACATACTTTACTTATTAATGAGTGAATCCATTATAGGAAGGAGCTAAAGGGAAACAAACTTTACCTGGATGAGGGTCATTGGGTAATCAATAAGACCCATGGCTTAGATTGGTGACTTCATTGCACTTTGGTGCCCGCCTAAAGTCGGCTCAAGTGGTCGATCCTACGTCATAATTTGTGATAGTGAGTCCTGCGTTCGTGTGGCCCCACAAAAAAATTAATAGAGATTCTATGTTTGTTGAAAATTGAATACAGCCCTTCACTTAAAAGTAGTGCAGTTGTGCCATAAAACTATAGGTAACTATTCTAGTGACAGTTACATGTTAGTACTTTTTGTAGCCCACTAAAGTTTCATCGGTTAAAGTTTTAGCATTTTTTTTTTTTTTTCTGTAGTGGTTCCTTCTCAACCTTCAGGTGAAATTACAAGTTTGGCAGAACAGAGTGTAGTGGTTGGCTTAAACCCTATCCATTCCACTTTCTGTTGGTTTCAAAATCTTAGCTCGAGACACGACGTTCATTATATGACTCAAAGCCATTACAAGAAAGAGGAAAAGCTGAGCCTTCACCAAAAAATCACACTCCATATATAACGATAAAATTATTTTTATTGTTGAATCCTTTTACCTTCTTCATGTGTTTTTATTTTTGAATTTGCTTAGTAAAAAATCGCTACACCACACACAAGTCAAGAATAATCAAGATACTGGCTAAAATATTCTAGGTGACATTTCATCGATTTGCTTGTGACCATATGTGTACAAAATCATCAATGAAACATGATGATTGATTTTTGTTCATATAGATATTAATGGAGTGAGGCGAGTACCACATCTTTGAATAATAAGTAAACATAAATAAAACAAACTCATACATTCTCAATAAAAATTACGCAGCCATGCAGTGAGCACAAAGCAAACTGTTCTTACAAGAGTGTTTTTTCTTATTTTCAAGGTAAGAAATTTCTTTTATATAGATTAAAAATTGCAGAATGTCTATTGGAAATGGTTTGGTTAATTTGAAGATGAAATTTTATTTAGATATATAATTTGAATTTTCTTTAATTATATATTTTTTTCACATAAATATGAAAATAACAAGGGGTGTTTTAAATTAACATTCGATTTGGTTTTAAAATTTTAAAACAGTTGAAGCTGTAGTAGAAGTACAGATTGGACCAACTCTGAGTGTGGCTATTTCAGGAATGAGAGGGGCAGTTTTGATGGAACAAAAGTTTACCTATTTTTGACAAACCAATTATGTGCCAAAAATATTCATCATTAAAATTTGAGTTTCAAATTTTGACCTACCATAATCGTAAATTGTTTTGAGAACATTGAGAGGAGCTTATATATAAAATTTGAGATTATTTAAAAAGTAGTGACGGACCCATAATTTGAAGATAGAGGGACACTACTAAGATTGACTAAGGGTAAGGCTAGGAGTAACAAGACCTTGTTGAATATAGTGTCTTCTCACTTCATCTCGTATTCTAGGGCTATATTTATCAACGGTTATTTTTTTTCAGGATCTGGTTTAAGTGACTGCAAATCAAACTCATCTATAAAATGCGAAGAATTGTCTCTAAAACTAGCACTTGGTTGAGAAGAATTAGTTTATCGTAAAAAATCTACCCATGTCAAATCACAAAAATCAACAACAAATTATTGCAAAAAGAAAATACACTTATAAAGAAGAACTCACCAATTTAAGCAGAGATAATAGGAATATGACTTCAATTATGCAATGAAGAATACTCAAGTAATAAAAAAAAACTGATTCTTTCAAATATATTTATGAAAAATATAATGTAAATCTAGAATTGTTGGATTGAAAAAATGTTTAAGAAGTAAATAACGATTGTCAGGACTTTATTTTAATCAATTAGATCTCAATCATTAATTCTAAACTATGACATGTGTCTTCAATCTAAACTAAAACTTGGAAAAAATAGATATAAGAGAAATGAAGAGGAGCCGAATCCAACTGTGCTAGGAAAATTAGTCTTATATTTTTTTTAGAATTGTGTTATGGCATTTATTGGTTTTCAAATGCAATTAGGAAAGGAATAGGACTGGACGACAAAAAGAAGTTGTTAAGAAAGGGGTGGGGCCAGATGAGGTGGAAAAAACAAGTTTTAATAAAAGAAATTTTAAAAAAAGTTTTTTTTAAGAGAAAAGGTTGGATTTGAAGTTAAATTAATGGCGCCTTCGCCGGGAATCAATCTCACGCAGTTGCACATCAAACTGGTGTATTCGACAAGTGCACCCACAACAACTTTTGTTTTTTAGGGTGCACAACTAAATATATATTCATTTTGTTAACTCTCTCTCTCTCTCTCTCTATATATATATATGTATATATATATATATATATATATATATATATACGATTTTGTAAAAAAATTATCGGGTACACGTACACCTTCATGGGTGAATGTTGGTCCGCCCTTGTTTAGAGGAGATCTTGAGTTGGTCAGAATTACAAGACTCCATTAGCCATTAAAACTTGTTGATTTTGAAATTTGAAGTGCCGCAAATATGAATTGTTTCGAGTGAATAATATTTCAAAAAACTCGAAAGTATGATCTTGACGTGCCGCAAATGTAAATTGTTATTTTCTTCCACTATCATATCATATAGGATTGAATTCTCTTTTTTAAGAAGTAAATAAGAAACAATAAAGAGAAAATTATTAAATATTTATGAAATTCTTATATTTATTAAAATTAAAATTGAGGAATTGAAATATACCTCAATGATATGACAATATGTATACACCGTTACGGTATAATGGACGATTAAATAATCTTATTGAAGGACTGTAACAAACCTCAAAGAAAACATTATTCAATTACTCATTGATATCATCAGAGTATACTATACTTTGCTAGTATCAAGGAGGAAGAAAGACATTGCTCAGTTAGTTTTTGATATCACCAGAATATATCTATATATTGTCATAATATTGAAGAGGAAAAAAAGGGTGGACGCTGATATCAATATGACGTCACCGTGCAAAATTTTTTTTTAGCATATTTCATTTTAAAATTAAAAAAGAGAATCAAAGTAAAGAAACATTCAAAAATAAATATTTTACTTTTTGGGAAATTAGTGTTCTTCTCCTAGCAGGTTGGGCTTTATATAATATTCCACAAATAGAAAGTGCTAGGAAATATTGAGATGCACCATCCCAAATGAATTATTACAATTATTTTCTACGAGAAAATTAAGATACTTAAATTATAAGATACTTAAATTAAATGATACGAAGAAGATATTATTTTTTTAAAACATAAGTTAACTTATATATTTTTTGTTATCTTAAAAAATGAATTGTTATTATTATTTTTTTAACAAAAGGTAAGAAACTTAAATTAAATTATTATTAAAATATCCTTTAATTATATGACGTTAAATTATTTTATACAAAAAGTCAAAATTAAAGAGTTGCTGAAAAAAAAGTGATATTCTATTTAAAATAGATTAAAAAAGAGTCAAACAAACAAATTAAAATAGAGCAAACATATTTTTTTTCCATATATCAATCTTAATCTTCATCTTCATCTTAATATTAATCTTATTGTAATATAATTTAAAGGAGAAACATAGAGTAGGTGATGTAACACTTCTCTGCGTCTCCATTTAGACTTATCAGTTTTCTCCTTTTTAGGGGCTTTTTTTTTTTTCTTATTTAAACTAATAATTTTATTGTAAAAGTAAATTTCTTAATTTATTACAAATAAATATTTTATTTATTTTATTTATTGATGAACATTTACAAAAAAGACTTCTCACATGCTAAGTAATTAGTCATAACTCAAGCTTCTTTAATTTCTACTCATAATAATTTATTTATTTAGTCTCTCTCTTTTTTCCTTATTTTAATTATAAAATGACATCACATTTTAAATTTTTTCCTCTTTATTATTTAACTTTTTACCATGAATGATTATCCATGAATTACACTTTTCAAATTATTATGTAATCTATATTTATATATAATGTAAAGTTAAATATATATAAGGTAATACGAACCTCTCTATGACCTAATTTTTTTTCTCCTATTAAAAATATTTTCCTCTTCTCATTTTTCTCTAAAATCATTCCATTAATTTGATTCATTTAATTTGTCTTGGTAATTAAAATTAAATTTTCCTATATAATATTGTAACAATAAACGGTTGAAGACTAAGGGCCAAGATGAAAGTGGGTAATTGAAGAGAATAGACTATTTCTATATATATAGTAGTTAAGGGTTGTCTAGTTAAGGTGTGAAGGGGGCATAGGAATGGTCACTTCGTATCTTACCTAGATGAGTTTTAAGAATGACTCTAGTTAGGAAAGATTTTCATTATGTGGACATGATCCGAACTTAGGAAATCTTAAGGATTATTTAGGTAGTCTTGGAGGTCAATCATGGACGTTTTCTTCTTGATCTACTTAAGTAAGTCTTTTTGATAGCCTTTGATGAGGAAATGTCATATTATCTATATGTTGATATACTTGGTGAGAATGATTCTATCCTAGGTAGTCTAAAGGATCTCTTAAGTGTGTATGTAAGGGATTGTATGAGCGGTCGCTTCACAACTCACTCAAGTGAGACTTAGAGTCACCTTTGGTAGAAGAATCTTACATTGTTGCTTTGATGTCTTGTAAGTGTGTATGTGACTCATTATAAGTAGTCTTGATTATCATTTAGGTATGCTTAAGGAGGTTGTATGGGCGGTCTCTCTTTGTGTTGCTTAAGTGAGTCTTAGGATAACTTTAAGTGAGATGATTACATACTAGGATATGTCTAAGGTGAAGGTAAAATTATGATATTTGCTTAAATGTTATCTTATGTGTTTCTAAGTTGTTAAATATTGTTCTTATGATTATAATATGATTTTTAAATGAAAAAATACATATTTCTACTAAATGTCCGTTTTAGATTTTTTATGCATTATTCCATACTTAGTACATGTGGTTGTACTAATTCATGCTTTTATCTATCTCCATAGGTGTTGGTAGCTGAGGAGCTTTTGGGAAGTGAAGACTTGGACCGTAGCATCATTCAAGAGAAGTTGAAGTATGTCCTCTTTTGACTTTAGGGCATATATGTCTTTTATGTTTTCATTTGAAGTATTGTAATAGACTAAGTATTTCTATATTTTGAAGTATGGGCCGTGTCCCAACTATTCTTATGTCTTAAGATGATGAGATTGAGACTTAGTATTTCCTATTGCTTTATATGAAAGTATTTTTAAAGACTATGATATGTTTTGTGAAAATTTTTAATTCCGCACTATTTTAACTATGTTTATACTATGAATAATATGTAAGGGCTTGTACAAGACCTCCGAGAGGTCAAGTAAGCCGGTTGCAATTCGAGATTGCCCCTAACTTCTAGGGTGTGATTTCGGGATGTGACATTTTCCCTGGCCACAACAACTAACAGTTGGCCTTTACAAACCCCTTTAAGAAAACAACTTTCTAAGCCTATGAACTTCATGCAATGTATCTATGCCTTCTTTAAAGCATCAAAACATATGTAAAAACTCTGAATATTGATTTGGCTTCTGCATCAGGTACACCAACTTTTACAACACAACTGCTCCCTGGATTGGTCCTCAACAAGTCATCATTGTAGTCAAGTATCCTTTCAAATTTCACAACATGATCACCCATTATATCTTTCACCACTTTAGCTCTTGCTCTTCTCACAATATTCTTGCCAACATGAAGTTTAAACTTTTGCCTAATCAACTCTTGCAACTTGAAGACTCTTATGTTTGGTTGCTCTGTTATTCTTTCTCTAAAGGTTTCAGATAAAAACTTTGCGTTGCACAAGTAATTTTTAGTTGTCTTGTTGCAAGTATGCTTTGGATTGTAAGTTTTTATCATGAAATTATTTGTCGTCTTGTCAAGGCATCCATACAAAAGCTATGGACAACCATCTTTGCATATAACTCTAACTTTTTTTGGCTCATTCACCCACTTCTCCACTTGAACCGTCCTTCTAACTGCATATTTAGTTACTGTTTGCCTAAGTTCTTTCAAATCCTTAGACACCATACCAAACTACTACACAACTTTCTTTGTTGTAGGATCATGAATGATTTTTTGAGGTATTGAACTCCTTTTTCTTGACAAGTTTACCCTTCTTGATCTACCAGATTCATGTTCATCATTATTACAATACTCATCTTCCTCTAACTCAAAACTGCCCTCATCAGAAGTGCAAAGTAAGGCCCATCTCCTCCTAGCCTTCCTTCATGACTTACTTTACTTGTTCCAGTTTTATCAAAACCTAGATCTGGTCCAGCTTCACCTACTGGTACCACTTCATTGTCAGCTGCTACTCTTTCCCTTCTTTTCCTCCTTTAAAAACTTCTCTTTTTAGCCCTTAACTTCCTAATCTCCTCATGTACATCACTACCATACTCTTCCTCATCATCATCACCAAATAATTTAGCTTCAGACTCAACACTATCCGGAGTTGAATAATCAGAACCCTTTACTTCTTCTTCTGAGAAATCAGGTCTAGCAGGACCAGCATCTATTTCATCATCAGTAGCACCATCTGCAGTAACACCATTTGCACTAGCACCATCTGCAGTAGCAGTATTGAAAGGAGGTGTGGTAGTGAAAGGATGTGAGATTGAAAAAGTAGCAGCAGGGTCTTCACCTACCCCAAAGTTAAATTTTTCACTTTCACTAGGCCTTGCATTAAAAGCTGCACAAGATTCTCCCATATCCACATTATTACCATTTTCTATTAACATGGGCCACACAATTGCCTCATCAATCAAATGCCTAACAAATACTTCCACTTCATCCCCATCTTCCACGGAACACATCATATCTAAAATATCCTTATCATTATCAAAATCTACCAAAATGCCATAGTTAGGTGCTTTAGTACTAAAGGTGCAAGTTGTATTATATCCCAATTCTCTAGTATAACCTTTCAACTCAAAATATGACACTCTATCTACATCAACATCCAAAAATTCTGTAACTTTACCACCATTATATATTGGTTCCCCACTACTTAAATCTCACACACTACCATGGTACCACCTTAGAGTAATTAAAGTAAACCCACTCATCACTTACCTGAAGACAATTAAAAAAATAGAGTAGTAATTATAGATATACTCTAATCAAAGGGAAATCCAAAAAGTAGAAAAGTACTTAAAGACGAACATTATACAACACAATACTTAGCTTCTCTATGAACATATTCGATGAACATAAATATAACACAATAGCAAACTAGCAGCTTCTCTATGAACATAATATTAATAAGAACATAAATAGAACAGTCGATGAACATTATACTAAGACGATACAAGATTACACGACTTAGACGAGAAAGGAAAAACCAAATTTTATGAAAAACGTGGTATAAAGTGGTGTAAATGAACACCTAATACTATAATCGTAAGCCACACATAAGTTTTCACACAATAATACTCTTAATTTCACGAATCAACAGAAACCCTAGGGATAAATCACAAACTCGAAAATAAGGAATAAAGAACTAACCTTTTGATGATATCACTTGATAACTGCAAAATGGAGTTGACAATATGCAGCAAAATTGTTTGATGATGCAAAATAATTTGATGATTACCAAAAGTGGAGAAGGAGATGAACATGAGAAAAGAGGGTTTTTGGATTTTTCTTTGTTCCTTTGTTCTTCTTTTAGTTTAAGAGGGAAATGGGGGAAAATCAAGAAAAGGGAGAAAAAATAGAAACAAGATTTTCAAGGTGGGGGTCCCAGCGCGTGGAATCACGCAGGACGACTTATTTGATTTATTTGTTGAGGTCAACACTTAGGTTGATAGAAAATAGATACACTATAGTTTAGTTGGGTAATGGGACATCCATGAAGTTGGAGTGTGTAGTTGGGATTTTGGTTATAGGTTGGGGGGGGGGGGGTTAGACCATTTTCACATTATACTATCATCAATTCAAGGAGATCAATCTATCTATATATAAAAGGAGAAGAAAAAATGACATATGGATTACAAAATAAGTTATTTCTCCATATTGCAAAATTCATTACATTTTGTACATTAGTCCAGTTAATGGGGGCCAACTTCAATACTATAGTTGTGCTTTTGGGCAACTGAAAAACATAAGATCAACCGTTTCACTTTTTAATTTACAAACCATACAAACATTACAATGTTGATGCAATCTCTTAGAAATATTTGCACTAACAGAAAGGACATCAAGAATGAATTTCTGAGAAAATGTTTGTATTTATTTTTTATTGAAGTGACCATAAGAAAGTCCAAAAAGATTTTGGGAAAGATTGACAATTGTCTTGAGGTATTTCAGTTCTATGGTCATTACTGTTAGCTAGGCTTATCGCTAGATGATAGCCAGATCTTACCTCGTACTTTCCAGAAGTGTATGATGCCAGATAACTTCATTAGAATTTCTAGTGCTAGATATTGGGATAGACAAAATAGAGTTGGTATGATTAGGGCAAAAGTAGTGATAGAGTTCTTGGATGTTCCATATATGATGGTGTAGATCTATAAGGTTGTGTACCCTCAACTCCGAATTTATTTGTGTATGTCCTTATAAGGGTTTGAAACCAATTGAGTTAGGAATCCAAGGATCACTCCATACCTTAATGTTTTCTCCATCTCCTACTCTCCATTGAATTCATTGTTGCAACAAATCTTGTCTTTTTCCAAATCCAAGAACTTGCTAAGGGACATCCTGCACTCAAGAAAGAAGTTTTTGAAAATTATTTACTTTTTAGCATCCTATGAAGCAAAGACTCCTTTTGGGTTAAAATTCTCCAATTAAGTTTAGCCAAAAATGCTTGTTTCAGATCTCGAAAACCATAGGGACTTTGTTCACAAGGTTTCTACCATATTTTGTAGAGCATTTTATTTTTCCCATTATTTGTCCTCCACCAAAAATCAGCACAAATGATAGTAATCTCCTTTCCTAAGTTATCTGGAAACTGAAAACATGATAATGCATATGAAGGAATAGAAGAACGTACTAACTTGAGCATGACTTCTTTGCCTGAAGGGCTTAAAAAACTATTATTCCAATCCTTTATCTTAATTTCAACTCCTTCTTTGATAAACTCAAGCATTTTCTTCTTTGATCTTCCAACTACCACAAGTAATCCTAGATAAATTCCCAATTTTTCTATATGTATTTGTCATATCTCCGCTATAATCTTTTTCTTTTCAGTAGTATTTTTGCTAAAATAAATTCGTGATTTTTCAAAATTAAATTTTTGGCCTGAGCAAATTTCATAAGTTCTTAGAATTTCAAAATATTTTACCGCACATTGAATATTAACTGAACAAAATAAAGGAGTCATCAACAAAGAAAAGATGATTTACTGTAGGACCTCCCCTTCTTAGGCTTATTCCACGCAACTCTCCTTGCTCCTCATCCTGGTTCAAAAGCCTGAAAAGTCCTTCAGCACATAATATGAACAAATATCGGGATAAAGGATCACATTGTCTTA
Organism: Solanum corneliomulleri; assembly: GCA_027704805.1. Taxonomy (NCBI): domain Eukaryota; kingdom Viridiplantae; phylum Streptophyta; class Magnoliopsida; order Solanales; family Solanaceae; genus Solanum; species Solanum corneliomulleri. The sequence goes on along the minus strand of JAKWIY010003054.1, from coordinate 7,911,610 downwards.
GTCTTCTACTAGGTTGTACAACCCCAACAATTTCACCATTTATATTTGTAACATCTTGTAGCTTGAAATAACTAAGAAACTAAAAATTATCCTTTTTGAAAAGAAAAGGGAAAATCTGAAAAAAATTCTAAGTTAAGAAAGTGAGATTTGGTCATTTTCAAACGGCCATAACATCTAGATCAGGATGAGTTAGAGGTGCTTCTGAATATGGGTGAAAAAATCTTTCCAACTTCACTGAGTTTGCGTGATTTCAATATCGTACGAGTGAGTTATTATTTTCGAAAGTTGAGTTGTTGGATTGAGGAACAAACTAGTCTTTTCACCAAATAAATTTCTATTTAGTTTTAGGGATTTATTAGGGTAAAAACTAAACTAGTTCAGTTTGAAAAAGTTAGAATTACACTTAGGGATTGGAGAAGAGAATAAAGAAGAAATAAAGGGAGAGAAGTCAAGAATTCACCCAGAACGTCAAGCTTTGCGAGTGGAATTCGTCGGAGGTGATCCCTATCAAGGTGTGAGTCTATCTCAACGTTGGGTTCGTTCACCCACGTGTCAAGCATGTTTGATTAAGCGTGATTTTAGCTAAAAATATTTGATTTTGAATGTTCTTGAATGTTCCTCTTGAATTGCTTCTGTTCATGAACATGGGTTGAGATTTAAGATTTCCTTGAGAATTAAAGTGTTGTTTATTAATTCTTTGAGTTAGATCATTGTGTTTATGATTTGGTATATTAATCTAAGGAGAATTTGAGAAAAAGAATTGATTTAAAATGATTTAAGATCAAAAAGCAAGAGTAAAAGTTCGTCAAGTTTTACCTGAAGTAACAAGTAGCGCGTTGCGCCTGTAGTTCGCCTGAAAGTAGCCTCTGAACCTGAGTTATGGCGCGACGCACCACCAGTGCGCCTCGATCAAGCCCCAGTCATTTGAGGCTGGTACGACGCACCTCGGATGCGCTCAAATTAGCATTTTTTGCCCAAATTCAATCGTTCAGTCCATTTTAGTCCTTCTAAAGTGTTTTAACACTTCCTATTGATTCTAACTTCTGTAAATGACTTCTAAACATATGGAAGTCATGTAACTACATGAGTTTCAACCTTGAATTCAAAACTTCAAATTCAAGGGAAGTTAAGAGCCAAGTTAAGAAATTACGAAGCAAGTTAAAGAAAGTTCCCAAAGTTTCTAGGGTTTTTAACAAACGTTTTAACTTTGTTTTAAGGCTCAAGTTGCAAGTTAAGCAAAGATTAAAGAGTTGAGTTCATTTCTCAAAAGTTATGAAGGAAATTAGTATTCCCTAAGAGTTACAAATCACATTTGAGGAAAAACAACAACGGAAAGCTAAGACTTCCAAAAAGGGCCTTTGGGCTAGCTTTTAGTAAAGAAGAAACTATGATTTCCAAGAGAGCTTTTAAGCTAAGTTTGAGAAATTATCTAAAACCAGAGAAGAAGTTGTTTTAAAAAACATATTAGCTAAGCATTTTAGGAGTAGTATTGAGCCCCGATATGGGACTCCAGTTCATAATAACTCAAGCCCCCATAAAGGCATAAACCATGTAGCCTTCATGGACAAAATACTTTTTAGATGATTCCTTAGTGATTTTTAGCATAAACTAGTGGATCCACTTAGTAGTTCAGGTTCTACACTGATGGTAATGTATAGACAGTCCTCTTGCAACGTGAGGTAAGAAGTTGTATTATCACTTAGGCTCATACTGATGGTTTTTGGTTAGAGAATCTCCCACAGAAACTATATTACTTCATATATAAGTAAAAGTTGAGTTTGTTTTTATATTTCTTTAACGAACTAAGTGTTTTCATTGTTCCACAAGCTTTTATATATTTAGTGTATCTTATTGCTTTATATTAAGTCAAGTTATTCATGAGTTGAATAGAGACAAGGTAAGTGTTCCTTCTTACTCTTTTTCAAGCTTAAGTTGTTGTTAACATTTCAACTTGCATACTCGTACATCCAATGTACTGATGTCAGTTAGACTGCATCATCTTATGATGTAGACGCATTTAACCAGGATCATCATCATCCAGCGCCTCGTTGATCCAGTCAAGCACTCAAAGTCAAAGGTAAGCCTCCTTGCATTCTAGAGGACATCTTTATAATTCTGCTATTGTCTTTAGTTTTCAGTTATTAGGATGATTGGGGGTAATGTGCCAAGATCCCTTTATAATATAGAGGCTTCATAGACAGTTAGACAATTAGTTTTGAATCTCTCATCTTTGTGCTGCAGATACTTTGTTATGAGACTTAAGTGTCAGTTTGGCCAATTTATTATTCTTTCAGTTATCGAATGAGAAATTTTTATTGAGTTAAGTCTTCGCTGAGTTAAGTAAACCAGCCCAATGATCCGCTCGAAGACGACAATGGTCTTTAAATGCCAGCCACGTCCACGATGTAGCTCGGGGCATGACAATATTAAACTTGTAAGTAGGTGGCGAGATACATTGCATAATTCAACTAACAAAAAATTCATGAAAACCCATTTTCAAAAGTAAAGATTGGAAATATATTCATTCCACTCTATTGTAAGCTTTTGTCATGTCTAATTTTAAGGCCATAAATTTATCGTTCCCTCTCCTCTTATTTTTCATCACATGTGTACACTCATGATCCAAGACAACAATATCAACAATATGTCTACTCCCTACAAAGGCAGATTGATTATGAGAGATTATACTAGGCAAATACTTTTTTAATCTTGCTCCGATAATCTTAGTTATAATTTTATATATGGTAGAGCACAGACTAATAGGTCTAAATTGACTAATAACACTAGGATTCTTTACTTTAAGGATTAAAGTAATAAAAGTTTCATTCCAAGAGGGTAAGATATATCCTGAATGGAAGAAACTTTTAACAACAACTAGAATATTTGTAGATAAAACATTTCAATAATTCTGAATGGAAGAAACATTATACACTCCATATATAATGTTAAAATTATTTTTATTTTCGAATCCTTTTGCCTTCTTCATGTCGTTATTTTCAAAATTTTATGTTCCTTCATCAAAAAATTACACATTTACACTCCATATATAATGTTAAAATTATTTTTATTGTTGAATCCTTTTGCCTTTCTTCATATGTTTTATTTTAAATTTTCTTAATAAAAATTCTGACTTTACGCACAATACAAGTATATTCAAGATACTGGCCAAAACATTCTAGGTAATTCAACTATATTCAAGATACTGGCCAAAATATTTTAGGTAACATTTCATCATTGATCAGTTTTTGAGTTGTGACCATATGTATTCAGAATCATCAAGAAACGTAATGATTTGTGTTCATATAGATATTGAAGTAGTGAGGCGAGTACTACACCGTTAGGTAATAAGTAAATATAAACTTTGTTATAATATAAATTGATAATGCCCAAGTACCCTCTCAACCTATGACCGAAATCTCAGAGACACACTTATACTATGCTAAGGTCCTATTACCCCCCTGAACTTATTTTATTAATAATTTTTTAACCCTTTTTAGCTTACATGACACTATCTTGTGGGCCCAACATGGTTGACTTTTTTTTGAACTAGTGCCACGTAGGCTAAAAAGGGGTAGAAAATTTCATATAAAATAAGTTCAGGGGGTAATAGAACCTTAGTATAGTATAAGTGTGTCTTTGGGATTTCAGGCATAGGTTGAGAGGGTACTTGAGTATTTTTCCTAATATAAAACAAACACATAAATTCGTTGCAAAACTTTCTCAGCCATGCCGTGAGCACATAGCGAACTATTCTTTCGCCTTTTACTAAAGAATACCGTGTGCACGCTGTTATTAATGGCATACGCCAATTTTTGGAGGGGTTCTCATTTTTGAAGACCCCAAAAAATCTTAGTTTCAACTGTTTTTTATTTGTTCTTACAAGAGTGTTATTCTTATTTTGAAGTAAAAAATTTCTTTTACATAGATTTAAATTGTTGAATGTTTCTTAAAAATGGTATGGTTGGTTTGAATTCGAAATTTTATTAAAATACATAATTTTCTTTAGGAGAGTATGTTGGCCTTTTGAGCATTTTAATATTTGATTATTATTAATTTGTCTCACATAATTTTGTTATAGGCTAAATTAGTCATTCTGCCACAATGGAATGGAATTGAGGATATGGAGTTATGGCCATTGCAATGCTTTGTGCCTAATTACTTAGTGGATAATTAAATATTCAAAGACATTATAGCACAATACTGTGTGATGAACGTTTGGAAAGTTGGCCGTTGTGCATATGCATGTTAGAGGCATTGGTTAGCCCTCTCATTATTCCATTCTTTACTCCTCCATTATCCTCGTAACCTATATAACTCCTAATACCATTATTTTCATTATTTACTACACCATTATCTTCCTATTCATTGCTAGGAAGACTTCTTCTAGTATAAATAGTAGTGGTCTTTATTTGGTTTGACACACAATACACAAGAGAAAAAACATAGAGTGAAAGTGTTAGTCTAAAAGAGAGTTCTTATTAGTTGAAGGCGGGTGTTCTTCTTTGTGGAGCTTTGGACTCAAATCTTGTCCAGAGTTGTTGAGTTATAATTTGTGAAGGTTGTTGTATCCTGGAGGGGACAAGTCAAAGAGGACTACTGCTGCACCGGTGAAAATATTTGTTGTAGTGGGCTTGAATCTCTTTAAAGAGAGCGAGATATCCGTGCCTCAGCCTTTAAGAGATTTATTTTATTCATTTTTAATTTTCAATTGTAATCTTGTATTTTTTGTTATCTAGTAAGTTTTTCACTAACAGAGTGTGTTAGGTTATTAGCATTTTAATATTAATATTTAAAATATTAAATTGCTTTATTTTGGAGTTATAAGAATGAACATTGGAATGGATGACTTCTACATCATCCATTAGCATTGGTTATCCATCAATGTATTTCATTCTTAATTCATCCATTACTCTTTGTAATCTATGTAACCTATGTAACTCCCATTGTAATCTATGTAACCTATGTAACTCCCATTGTAACTTATGTAACCTATGTAACTCCCATTGTAACCTATGTAACTCCTAAGGCCATTATATTCACTATTTACTACCTCCACTATCTTCATATTCATTGCTAGGAAGACTTCTTGTAGTATAAATAGTGGTAGTCTTCATTTGGTTTTAGAGACACACAAAACATAAGAGAAAACAAAAAGTGAAAGAGTTAGTCTAAAAGAGAGTTCTTACTAGTTGAAGGGAGGTGTTCTTTTTTGTGGAACTTTGAACTCAACTCTTGTCCAGAGTTGTTGAGTTATACTTTGTGAAGGTTGTTGTATCCTGGAGGGGACAAGTCAAAGAGGACTACTGCTGGACCGGTGAAAACATTTGCTGCAGTGGGCTTGAATCTCCTTAAAGAGAGCGAGATATCCGCGCCTCAGCTTGAAGAGCTTACTTTCTTCATTTTATTTTCAATTGTAATCTTGCAATTTTATTATCTTGTAAGTTTTTTCACTAACAATTTTAAGGAGATTCAAGATGGCTACAATTGAAAAAACCGCGAATGTCAAGATGAGAGATCTTAACAAGCCATTTCGGTTCAATGGTAACCATTTCAAAAGATGGAAGGATAAAGTACTTTTCTGCTTAAGTCTTCTCAATGTTTCTTATGTATTAACTGAGAAGAATCCAAATAAAGAAGACATCACCACTATGAATGATGATGAAACTATTTCTCATCTAGAGAAAGTGGAAAAGTACGATGGTGATTCCTATAAGTGTCGGTATTATCTTCTTAATTGTCTATCTGATAATTTTTATGATTATTATGATAGAACTTACTCTAGTGCAAAGAAAATTTGGAAGGCATTGCAGAGTAAGTATGATACCGAAGAGGCTGGAGCGAAAAAATATGCAGCTAGTAGATTTTTTCGTTTCCAAATGGTGGACAACAAATCAGTGGTAGATCAAGCTCAAGACTTCATCATGATTGTTGAAGAGGTTAGGTCCGAAGAGGTTAAAATTGGAGATAACCTTATTGTTTGTGGTATAGTGGATAAACTTCCACCTTCTTGGAAGGAATTTCAAAAAACTATGCGCCACAAACAAAAGGAAACCTCTCTTGAAACCTTGATAATGAAAATCCGCATGGAAGAAGAAGCAAGGGGCCAAGATGCACTTTTACAAACAGAAGAGAACAACATCACATCGAAGGTAAATTTAATTACTTCGAATAATGCTACTCCTGAAACTCACAAAAATACTTCTTTAAAGCCTAAGAAGAAAAAATTCAAGAAAAATAATGGTAGACCTCCCAAGAAAAATAATGGTGAAAATCACCAAGCACAAAATCAACAAGTTCAAGAAAAGGGACCATGTTTTGTTTGTGGCAAGAGTGGGCATCTTGCTCGATTTTGCAGATTCCAGAAACGTGGTCCTAACCCTCAGGCAAACGTCACCGAAGAACCTTTTGTGGTGGTGATTACCGACATAAACATGGTTAAGAATGTTGATGGATGGTGGACTGATTCTGGTGCAAACCGTCATGTCTGTTATGATAAAGACTGGTATAAAAAATATACTCATTTTGAGGAGCCTAAAACCATCATGCTTGGTGATGCTCACACTACTCAAGTTCTTGGAAAGGGGGATGTTGAATTGTGTTTTACCTCTGGAAGGATATTAACATTGAAAGATGTATTTTATACTCCTTCTATGAGAAAAAAAAATTGATGTCTAGTTTTCTTCTTAATAAAGCAGGTTTTAAACAGATTATTGAATCTGATCAATATGTAGTAGTGAAGAAAGGTATTTTTGTGGGGAAGGGGTATGCATGTGATGGGATGTTTAAGTTGAATGTTGAAATGAATAAAACTTCTACTTCTGTTTATATGCTTTCTTCTACTAATTTTTGGCATGCTCGTTTGTGTCATATTAATGATCGTTATGTTGGAATCATGAGTAGTTTAGGATTAATCCCAATGGTTAAAAAGAATTTTGAAAAGTGTGAGGCTTGTAGTAAAGCCAAGATCACTAAAAGGCCTCATTTTCAAGTTGAAAGAAAAATTGATTTGTTAGAATTAGTTCATACTGATATTTGTGAACTCTGTGGAATTCTAACTCGTGGAGGTAATAGATATTTTATCACTTTCATTGATGATTTTTCTAAGTTTACATATGTTTACTTGATGGAAAATAAAAGTGATGCTTTTGAAAATTTTAAAACTTATCTCAATGAGGTTGAAAATCAGTTTGGAAGAAAAATAAAAAGAATTAGAAGTGATAGAGGCCGAATATGAATCAAATGAGTTTAATTCTTTTGTTAGATCATTCCGAATAATTCATTCTCTACTTAAACTTTAAAAAATAAAAAAGTTGTTGATTTTAAGTTAAGAAGAAGTGAAAGATATAGAGTAGAAAAAGATTTTGGTCCTGTTTTTTATGTGTTTAATGTTGAAAATGACCCTCTAACTTTGAAAAAAACATTATCTTCACATGATTCTATTTTTTGGAAAGAGGTTGTAAATGATGAAATGGAATCTCTAATTTATAATAAAACTTGGAAGTTAGTTGATTTACCACCGGATTGTAAAACAATTGGTTGCAAATGGGTCTTAAGGAAAAAGTTGAAACCGGATGGTTCTATTGATAAATAGAATGCTAGGCTAGTTGCAAAAGGTTTTAAACAACTAGAAGGCCTAGAATTTTTTGATACTTATTCTCCGATAACAAGAATTACATCCATTAGACTTTTAGTTGCTATGGCTGCAATTTTTGATTTACAAATTCATCAAATGGATGTAAAAACTGCTTTTCTAAATGGAGACCTAAATGAAGAAATTTATATGGACCAACCCGAGTGTTTTGTTGAAGCAGGCCAAGAAAGCAAAGTATGTAAACTTACTAAATCCCTATATGGCTTGAAACAGGCACCAAAGCAATGGCATGAAAAGTTTGATTCCTGCGTGATTGAAAATGGTTTTAAAACAAATGAGTGTGATAAGTGCATATATCATAAGTCTTGGAATATTTCTCATGTGATTATTTGCCTATATGTTGATGATTTGTTGATCTTTGGCTCTAACATGAATGTTATTGATGAAGCTAAAAATGTTCTTAGAAGCCATTTTGATATGAAAGATCTTGGTGAGGCAAATTTTATGCTTGGAATAAAAATAACAAGAACATGTGAGGGGATCTTCCTTGACCAGTCACATTATGTTGAGAAAATTTTGAAAAAATATAACTTTCATGATTGCAAGCATGTTGCTACTCCTTTTAATTCAAGTGTTCACTTATTTCCCGTTGAAAGTGAAAATGATGTAATAAATCAAAAGGAATATGCTAGTATAATCGGAAGTTTGAGATATGTGATTGATTGCACTAGGCCTGATATTGCATATGCAGTAGGAGTACTTGGCAGGTTAACAAGCAAGCCAGGTAATGAACATTGGCATGCTATAACAAGAGTTATGAGATATTTAATTGGAACGAAAAATTGCGGTTTGTTCTATAAAAAATATCCTGCTGTACTTGAAGGCTTTTGTGATGTGGATTGGAACACTTTGTCAGGTGATTCCTGTTCTATAAATGGTTATGTCTTTACTTTAGGTGGTGGTGCTGTTTGTTGGAGATCAAAAAAGCAAACTATAATTGCTAACTCTACCATGGAGGCTGAACTAATTGCTTTAGCTTCAGCTAGTGAGGAAGCGAATTGGTTAAGAGATTTATTGTTTCAAATTCCTTATTTTGAAAAACCAATTCCTCCTATTTTAATTCATTGTGATAGCACCACTGCAATTGGTAGAGTTCAAAACCATTATTACAACGGTAAATCCAGACCTATAAGGAGGAAACACAGTAATGTAAGATCGTATTTGACAAATGGTACCATTAATGTTGACTATGTCAAATCTTGTGATAATCTTGCAGATCCTCTTACGAAGGCCTTAACAAGAGAAAAGGTCTGGAGCACATCGAGGGGGATGGGATTGAAGCCTACAAATCCTTGAGTCATATATGAGGAAACCCAACCTGGGGACTAGAGATCCTATAACCAGGTTCAAAGGGAAAAACTAATCATATGATGACTTGTTGTGAAAAATGCACTATTTTTATCCCTCCCTATGATGTGAGTGCATTATTTCCTGTAGTTTGTGAAGGTTGAGTTGATAAAACTCTTAATGAATATCTGTAGCCCGTATGGGTGGAGTGTTAAACGTTACAGGAGTACTCTCGACAGATTTCACCTATGTGATGTGTGGAAGTAGGTCGCTTCCTATGAGAATGAGGCTTATTCTCAAATGCACTCATGAACCGGGATAGCACATGGCCATAACGTGCTGGCTGTTAAAGCTCATGTCAACACCTTGATTATTATGTGTGAGCAGTGATATTTTATTTCCCTTAAGCAGTCATAGTTCAAGTCTGAGACCACTACGACTCTGGAGTAAAAGTTACTGTTTCACTAAGTGGAGGTTCAATGCAGAGCACACCTTCATTATGCATAGTAGTCTTCCTTCAACTGATATACTCTCTTATCTAAACATTAAAATGAGTGGGGGATTGTTATTTTATTAGCATTTTAATATTAATATTTAAAATATTAAATTGCTTTATTTTGGAGTTATAAGAATGAACATTGGAATGGATGACTTCTACATCATCCATTAGCATTGGTTATCCATCAATGTATTTCATTCTTAATTCCTCCATTACTCTTTGTAACCTATGTAACCTATGTAACTCTCATTGTAACCTATGTAACATATGTAACTCCCATTGTAACTTATGTAACCTATGTAACTGCTGGACCGGTGAAAACATTTGCTGCAGTGGGCATGAATCTCCTTAAAGAGAGCGAGATATCCGCGCCTCAGCCTGAAGAGATTACTTTCTTCATTTTATTTTCAATTGTAATCTTGCAATTTTATTATCTTGTAAGTTTTTTCACTAACAGAGTGTGTAACACATGAATATATGTGAAGTTGTAAAGGAGGATATTAGTTATAAGTAATAGAAGTACATATTGGATCAACTCGAGAGGGGTAGTGTGATGGAACAAAAGTTACCTATGTTTAACAACCAATTGTGTGCCAAAAATATTCAATCATTAAGCTTGATTTTAAATTTTTGCGTGCCACAAACGTAAATTATTTTTGAGTGAATAATAATATCGAAAGATTTGGGAGATCAAGAGGAGCTCATATATATAATTGGGACTATTTAAAGGAGATTTTGACTTGTTGAAGATTAAAAGACTTCATTAGCCATTAAAATTTGTTGATTTAAAAATTTGAAGTGCCGCAAGCATAATTATTTCGAGTGAATAATATTTCAAAAGACTCGAAATATTGAGAGAGATCGTATCTAAAATTTGGGAGTGGTAAAAGGATATTTTGAGTTAGTGGGGATTTTAGACTCCCTTATCCATTAAAGCTTCTTCGAAGCTTGATTTTGACGTGCCCCAAACGTAAATTGTTATTTTCTTTCTCTATCATTATCATATACGAATAAATTCTCTTTTTTAAGAAATAAATAAGAAAAAATAAAGAGAAAATTATTAAATATTTATGAAACTCTAAATTAGTAGAAATTATATTCTTATATTTTTTTTAAAAAATTAAAATTGAGGAATGTTGGAATGGGTGCGTCCACTAACAGTCAATGGACCAGGTCCCTTAACACAGTAAGAACAGTAACTAAAAGTTGCGTCCACCTGTTTGGATGTGACCAGGTCCTCAGCACAGTTACAATAACGGACAGTAAAATAAGTGCTGGAAGTAAACGTTGAACAAACAACTTTACGTGGAAACCTCCTTGCTCAAGGGAGTAAAACCATGACTTGTCGGACAAGATTTTCAACCGTCTTCACTAATCTTCTCAAGTAAAAGTAAAACCCGGTTATAACGAATGTGAGAAAAAGTTATTAATATCACGATCAAGTAATCTACCTATTACTTGAAGAGCCTAAGCGGATACAACACCGCCCACTAAGCTATCACCCCTAGATAACTTAGATTTTGACTAAGTAACAAAACAATGTTGCCCACTGAATCAGGTAACCTTGACTCATTTATACTTTCAACAAACCAAAACAATCTGATTCCTTTCTAAATTAGGATCAGATTTACAATGTAAGCACATAAGACACTAAGCTCTAAATACAACAAGACCCTTTAGCACTCCATTTGGTTCATTGTTGATGAGCAGTGTTCTTCCTTGAAGATGGCCTTCAATTTTCAAGCTTATGAATTTTGTGGGAAAATCCAAGTTGAGTTTGCCAAATCTTGAATTTGTGTTTGATGAAAAGAAATAATATAATTCACCACAAATTCGTTGAAACCATCCCATTGGCTGAAGGCCTGCTGTTGGAAAATTTGTGCACCTACCGCATCATAGGTGGCAGCTTTTCTGACAGTTGTCTTTTTACCTTTTCACGTCGCAATCTTACTAGGACCAGGTCCCTTGCAAACTTCTTTGTGAGTTCTTGAAAAGGCTTGCTGGCTAACTTCCTTCTTTGAATGAATGAATATAATATGGTGTTTTTCATGCTAAATGTATCAAACATAAAGAGTTATTATTCGTTAAACAAACATCCTCCTCCATTCTGATTAGTGTAGTTTACTGAAGCCTCACCAACCTTTGACGTGACATCTTTACAGCTATAACCAATTATGTATCTGATGGAGGAAACTCTGCCTGGTACCAAGTTCCTCCATTTGTGAGATACTGAAACATACAATCTCGTCCGCTCTTCTTATTGGTGTAGGACACTGCACTTTTCACCTACCACCTGACATGAAAGCTTTTACAACTGTACCCCATTTGTATTTGGACGAGAGAACACTGCCAGGGACCAGGTCCCCGCATTTTTGAGGATCATCAAAACACCTAAAATATAATATTTTCCCCCTTTTTGATGATAACACACAAATATACCTCGCACTGAGTTTATCATTCATCTCATTGTCAGCAGTTCCAATAACAAGGATTTGGTTCCTTGTTAGATCGATAAGTTTGTTAAATCATAGAAACTTCATATCAAGTTTGAGATATCATCTTAAATCAACTTCGAACTAAAATTTTCCCCGTTTTTTATGATAACATATTTATTCACCAGTTCCCCCTATCAAAAAGAATTCTTAGGTAACTGGAGTTAAATCATCCCCGAAATTTGTCAAATCATCAAAACATCAATATAGCTTTTTCCCTCTTTTTGATGTTGACAAACATATTCACCAGTTCCCCCTATCAACAAGAATTATTAGGGTAACTTGAGTTTAATCATCCTCAAAGTTTGCCAAATTATCAACATCAACATAGCATTTTCCCCTGTTTTGATGATGACAAACATCTACTTTCCCCTATCAATAAGACCAGGTCCTCTTCAGGTAGCAAGCATTATTCCCCCTGTCGACAAAACAATTTCCTCTTCAAGCAGCTAGCATTGATTCCCCCTTATCGGCATGATCCATGTCTTCTTCCATCAGTGATAACACCATTGATATCATACTTCTTCAAGCAGTTATAACACCATTTATCTCATACCTTAACTTAACAACTTTCCCTCTATTGACATCATAAAAAAGGGTTAAAGCAGTAAACCAAGTAAACAGAAATGCAGTTTAAGAAAATTCATGGCCGCTTGGGCAACACTAAGCATGAGTAAAAAGGCATAAAGTAATGAGATAAGTCAGTAGAAACAAGATATTTTTCATCCATAATCAATAAATCAACCATCAAAGCATTACAAATATGATTACAAATGGAAACCAGAACAATGCCCAAAAAGAGTAATGAGGACTGTCATAGAGAGGTAGAAAGAGAAGGGATGACTTAGAGGCAATGGATTGAAAGAATAGAATGAATAGATCATATCCCTTAGCATAAGATTTCAAGAATCTTCTCTTAACGTACAACATGATGTGAAACCCAATCTGTATGCTTAGCCTTCATGGCTGCAAATTTTTCTTTTTTTTAATTATTATTATTTTTTGTTGGCACCTGGCCCTCTTATAGTTGTTTCAGAAGCTGTACATTTAGACAATCCATTTCAATATTCCAGTTAACTCGAGCAACTGTCATAACTTCCAACACCAGCCTGAGTTTTTCGTAAAAGAAAGATTGGTAACACAAACAACTCAAGGACTCCGAGATGAATAGATCAACAATTGAGGAACCAAGAAGATTTTTTTTAATATTTTTTTTACACCTTCCTCTTCAGAAAACTTTGAGTTCTCTAAAAATATGAACTTCTTCTTCATTTTTCATGGAGGACTAGATCCCTCTTCACACTTAAAACATTTTCATCAGAGAATTCTCCAACAAGAATAAAGGGCTTAACAATTTGAAGTGTGTTTGAAAAGAAGAGAAAAGAAAATTTCGAAACACCTTGATATTTGGAAGGTAACTTGATTTTTCTGGGGAAATAGAAAAAAATATGGAATATAAAGAAAGAGAAAATAAGGTATCATTTTGGCACTCAAAAGATAAGACAACAGTCAGAAACCTGAAGGACAGACATGTGGCAATTTGAAATGGTTCTCATGCATAATTCAAATTGCAATATTAAGATTGCTAACCTTCGAGAAATGACCTGGTCCCTCTCTGTAGTTTGAATGTCATTGCCTAGATCTATACTGACCTCCCTTTTCCTTTATCCCCTTTTCCATGTGTATACCTACAAAAGATATGAAACTGAACTTGTTAAAACATACATAACGGAAAAGCAAGGATACATGCTCCCTTTTCATAGTCATGAAAGAGTTGATTGCTTCAGGTAGGATCCATTCAAGAAGGTTTTAACATTTCCATCATCATATTAATTAATTCAGCCATATTTTATGAGTTTCAAGATGTTTCCTGATCCACAAGAGTTGAACCCATCAAGCTGCACTTGCTACATTTATTGCCTCGGTTGATGAAAGAGCAATTGAATCTTGCCTTTTAATTCCACATGAGTGAAAGATAAGCGCATAATGTAATCCACTCTTGAGGTACTCAATCTATCAACTTGATACTTAGCATAATCAACAACACCATGTACTACAAATCAAAAAATATCCTGCTGGACAGAATAGGACCAGGTCCTCTATTTTCTTCAGATGACTTAAGATTTTCTCAGCAGCCTTCAAGATATTTTCCTTTCAACATGAGTAGTCTTTGAACCTGATTGATCAGCATCCAGCTTCTAGTTAGTGCCCAAGAAAGTATGAATTGTCTATACACCCAAAATATGAAACCCTTTCAACAGCTTCTTTGAACTGGTACCAAGTTCTTTCTTTGATCATACATCAATGACCCCTGAATGTTGTGCTATATTCTTCTTTGTAGCTACGCTCCTATGAGAGAATTCAACTGGTCTGTGCTTAGAGCTTCAGTGAAGATGTCATCCACTTGATCATCCTTCTTAGAAAGCTTCATGATGACATCACCATTCTTTCTCATTATCTTGACTTAAAGTATGTTACGATATTTGAGGAACTCAATGATGTATTATTCTTGACAACCAAAGGTACCTTTTGAGAATTGCTTGATCTCTCTTGTAGTCATTGTTGATGAGCAACTTGGACAACCGATCAGCTTATTGGGGAACCGACTATCAAATTTTGCTTCTTTCAAACTAAGTTTGATATGCTTCTTCATTCTCACCTTCATAATTCACATTATCAGTTTGAACTGCATCATCTTTGTTCAGCAATGTCTAGAGGACCGGGTCCCTCATTCGGTACATCATCTGCATCAGCTTCCTTGAGATTGCTGAAAGATAGTTTGATCTGCTTCTCCTTAACATCATCGTCACAACCTTTGTCTTCTGCAAATATCATTTTACACAGATTGGGACCAGGTCCCTTGACACAGGCTTATGCAGCAAAGCAACACTTATGAGCACGTCTCTTGAATCATACCTCAGCATTCTCACCTCGAGCATTGAGGTCAGTGAGACTGTCATAACGAGCAGTAAACACATCAACAATAAACATGTTCTTGCATCTCTTTTCTGTCAAGATCATCGCCTGAGAGAGCAAGTTTGTGACAAAAAAAAGTTATTTCATAAGAGCTTAGCTTCATTTCATTCATCACACATATACACCAAGAATGTAGCATTTCTTGCCAATCGCCAAAAGAGACACCTCCACCTTGAAGTGCCTTGAGAGAGAGGAAGTTTTGTAACCTTCTTAGTATGTGTTTTAAGCATTTGTTATTTATGAATTAACACTGACTACTTCCTCTCTTATGCACAAGAATTACTTGTTAGACTTAGGAACCCACTTCAAACAGAGTTCCCAATAGTTGTCGAAAGGCTTAACAAGAAACCTTCCCGTCTAAGGGGGCAAAGTGTTCTTGCTAAAACGATAGTGAGGACTAGGTCCCTTGCGCTCCGTTTCCGTATAACTGTCGGATCTGAAAAATTTAGCACGAAGACCAGGTCTCCTTTCTTTCTTTTCTTGATTATTTTCAGATCGGACAAACTTCACATGCCTTTCTTTAGGTCTTTTCTATTTCTCACAATTTTCTTTTAGATGACTATTACGCCCACAATGAGTGCACAAGAGATTGTCAGCTAGAGACACATATTTAGTGTGATGATATGAGGGGGTTCTATCGGTATGCATTCCATCCCCTTCTTGCCATTGAAACTCTGACTAGATAAGTTAGAGAGAATTTAGGAGGATTCAGTCCACTTCAAAGAATGATTCAGCTCTTCCCTTACCTTGGTCAGATCTCTCATCAATTGAGCATTAATTTCAATAAAGGCGACCAGCTTAGACTCGAAGTCTTATGTTTTTGTTCCAGTTCCTCCTCAAAGACACTGAGCTTTCGTTTTTCACCCTTAGAGGTACTAGGTCCCTCATTGGGTTCCAGACTACCAGTCTCAGGATACCTATCTTGACGCTCAATTCAAATATTTGAGATTTAAGAGCAGAATTCTCATCCTCACACAAACTTAATTTTTCATTCAACATTAAGTTTTCAATGGTTTGTTCATCAACAGAGTAAATAAGTAGGGCAGCAAGTTTCCTCAATTTTATAATGGGAAGAGATTCTAGATCATCTTCAAGGTCAAAAAGAGTTACCTCATTTAGATTCTCTTCAGCATCAGATTCTGCCATTAATGAGAAAATGGAATTGAAGATATTTTCATCATCTTAACCGGACATCATTGAGACATTCTCATGGTTTTCTGCATCTTCTTCTGACTCACTTAAGGAATCTTCCAAGACTGCAAGAACTTTTTTCACCACCCGATCAGCATTAGCCTTTCCCCACTTATGACGGAAGTCGTTTTCATTTTCTATTCTGTTGGAGTTTCATTCTTGAAACCTTCCATGTTTTTTTACTATTCTTTGAAACCTTTTAGTCAAATAACTCATATCTTTTTCATCTTCCGAAGCATTATTTGGAGAAACCTTTAATGCTATAGACTTCTCTTTTTTTCTATTGGTTTCATCATACACTCTTATACATTTGGGAACCTCCTGAATTAAACACCATTTCTTCACATTCTTAGTAGGAATGTGAGGACCATCAAGAACCAAGTCCCACAGCTCACTATCTTTTGCCATGATATAATTATGCAGTGTGTTCTTCCACCATCGGTAACACTTACGGTTGAAACGAGGAGGGCATATGGTGGATTTACCTTCTTCTATACTTGGTGAGGACGCCATTCCTTCAGGATATATTCTCTTGGTGTTAACCATATAGAGAATCCAACGCACTGATACCACTTGTTAAAATGGGTGAGTCCACTAACAGTCAATGGACCAGGTCCCTTGACACAAGAAAGAACAGTAACTAAAAGTTGTGTCCACCTGTTTGGATGGGATCAGGTCCTCAGCACAATTACAATAACAGACAGTAAAATAAGTGCTGAAAGTAAAGATTGAACAAACAACTTTACGTGGAAACTTTCTTGCTCAAGGGAGTAAAACCACGACCTGTTGGACAGGATTTTCAACCGTTTTCACTAATCTTCTCAAGCAAAAGTGAAACCCGGTTACAACGAATGTGAGAAAAAGTTATTAATCTCACGATCAAGTAATTTACCTATTACTTGAAGAGCCTAAGCGGATACAACACCGCTCACTAATCTATCACCTCTAGATAACTTAGACTTTGACTAAGCAACAAAACGATGTTGCCCACTAAATCAGGTAACCTTAACTCATTTAGACTTTCAACAAACCAAAACAATCTGATTCCTTTATAAATTAGGATCAGATTTACAATGTAAGCACATAAGACACTAAGCTATATATACAACAAGACTCCTTAACACTCCATTTGGTTCCTTGTTGATGAGCAGTGTTCTTCCTTGAAGATGGCCTTCAATTTTCAAGCTTATGAATTTCGAGAGAAAATCCAAGTTGAGTTTGCCAAATCTTGAACTTGTGTTTGATGAAAAGAGATAATATAATTCACCACTAATTCGTTGAAACCATCACATTGGCTGAAGGTCTGCTGTTGGAAAAGTTGTGCACCTATCCGCACCAGTGGTGGCAGCTTTTCTGACATCTGTCTTTTCACCTTTTCATGTCGCAGTCTTACTGGGACCAGGTCCCTTGCAAACTTCTTTGTGAGTTCTTCAAAAGGCTTGCTGGTTGACTTCCTTCTTTGAATGAATGAATATAATATGGTGTTTGTCATGCTAAAAATATCAAACATAAAGATTTATTATCTATTGGACAAACACCCTCTTTCATTCTGATTGGTGTAGTTTACTGACGCCTCACCAACCTCTAACGTGACAGCTTTACAACTGTAACCAATTATGTATCTGATGGAGGAAACTTTGTCTGGTACCAGGTCCCTGCATTTGTGAGATACTGAAACATACAATCTCGTCCGCTCTTCTTATTGGTGTAGGATACTGCACTTTTCACCTACCACCTGACATGACAGCTTTTACGACTGTACCCCATTTGTATCTGGACGAGAGCACTCTGCCAGGAACCAGGTCCCTGCATTTGTGAGGATCATCAAAACACCTAGAATATAACAAGGACTTGAAGCATACCTCATACCTCAATAATATGACAATATGTATATACATTGTAATTGTATAATGGGTGATTGAATAATCTTATCAAAGGCCTGTAAGAAACCTAAAAAAAAATGTTATTCAATGAATAGTTGATATCACCAGAGTATATTATACTTTGATGGTATCAAGTAGAAAGAAAGAATCCTTCAAGGAAGACATTGCTTAGTTACTTTTTGATATCACCAGAGTATATCCATATATTGTAATATATTGTGATGGTATCGAAAAGGAAAGAGGGTGAACGCTAATATCAATTTGACGCCAGCGTGCGAAAAAATTCAATATAGATCATTTTAAAATAAAAAGAGGGAATGAAGTAAAGAAACATTCAAAAATAAGTATTTCAGTTTTTTGGGAAGTAAGTGTTCTTTTTCCTAGCAGGTTGGGTCGCATATAACATTCACAAATAGAAAGTGCTAGGAAGTATCTGAGTATGCACCATCCCAAATGAATAATTACAATTATTTTGTACGAGAAAATTAAGATACTTAACTTAAATGATACGAAGAAGATATAGAGGCGGATCTAGGATTTACTGCACTTTTTACCTACCACCTGACATGACAGCTTTTACGACTGTACCCCATTTGTATCTGGACGAGAGCACTCTGCCAGGAACCAGGTCCCCGCATTTGTGAGGATCATCAAAACACCTAGAATATAACAAGGAATTGAAGCATATCTCATACCTCAATGATATGAAAATATGTATATACATTGTAATTGTATAATGGGTGATTGAATAATCTTATCAAAGGCCTGTAAGAAACCTAAAAAAAATGTTATTCAATGAGTAGTTGATATCACCAGAGTATATTATACTTTGATGGTATCAAGTAGAAAGAAAGAATCCTTCAAGGAAGACATTGCTTAGTTACTTTTTGATATCACCAGAGAATATCCATATATTGTAATATATTGTGATGGTATCGAAAAGGAAAGAGGATGAACGCTAATATCAATATGACGCCAGCGTGCGAAAAAATTTAATATAGATCATTTTAAAATAAAAAGAGGGAATGAAGTAAAGAAACATTCAAAAATAAGTATTTCAGATTTTTGGGAAGTAAGTGTTCTTTTTCCTAGCAGGTTGGGTCGTATATAACATTCCCAAATAGAAAGTGCTAGGAAGTATCTGAGTATGCACCATCCCAAATGAATAATTACAATTATTTTGTACGAGAAAATTAAGATACTTAACTTAAATGATACGAAGAAGATAAGGCGGATCTAGGATTTGAAGGTAGTGGGTGTCATATATTAGGTTAATTAAATGATCAAATTATTATTGTTAAGTCTCAACAATTTGTGATATTTCGTCACATATACCATATGACAATAATGTCTATTAAAGTCTAGTGTAGCCCATGGCTTAATGGTATTGACACTATTTTGTTATGTGTGGATTACGAGTTCGAGTCCAAGCGCCAACATTTTTATTTTGCAAAAGAAATATAAATACGTTAAAAATGAGCAATACGGCAATCGAACTTGCGACCCGAAAGCTGAAAATTCGTTACTAAACCACGGGCACAATGCGCCTACTTGTATCTAGGGATAGCAGATTAATTTATCATAAGTTTTTTTTATGAAGATATACATTTATATACACATGTATATATAAAATTTCAACCGACCCCCACCATGATACGTAGATCCGGCCCTGAGAAGATATTGTTTTTTTTTTGGTAAACATAAGTTAAGTTTTGTATTTTTTATTTTCTTAGAAACTTAAGTTAAATTATTATCAAAATATCCTTTAATCTTATTTCGTTAAGTATTATATATAAAAAGTCAAAATCAAAGAGTTGCTAAAAAACGATATCTATTTAAAATATACTAAAAAAGAAAAGGCAAACAGACAAATCAAAATTGAGAAAACGTATTTTTTTCCGTATATTTGACTATAAATGTATTTAATTATTTTTGACCGGCTTGTTAAATGTGTAACTTTCCCTACATTTAGGGTGTGTTTGGTATGGAGGAAAACATTTTCCGGAAAATGTTTTCCAATTTTCTCATGTTTGGTTGGGTCAAATGTTTTCCAAATCAACTCATAATCTTCAAATTTAAGGAAAATGACTTCGCTTCGAAACTTAAGGAAAATATTTTTCAAAACTCTCTTCCAACTTCCCCCATACCAGCCCCCCTAACCCTATAAAAAATTAAGTTTATTATTTAAATATTTTCAACTTTAAAAAATTCAGTTTTTCAAATCATTTTCTACTCTAGTAAAAAAATTAAGAAGATATTTGTCAAAAACATTTTTCACTCAAAAGCTAAACACTAAAATATTTTCTGAAAAAAATTTCCATGAAAAATATTTTCCTTCATACCAAACACAACCTTAAAGGAAAAATCTTGGGAGATTTTTTTGTAAAACATTATCTGATTTTTGAAGTGATAAAGGAAAAAAGGAACCACAAATGAAAAACCATCACAATAAAAGAGACAAAAATGATGCAGCTAGGAAAATCATTCTTCTATGGCTAATAACATTTCGATCAATCTCCCAAAGTTCAATCAAACTCTAATATCTTTTACTAACATATCTTCACTCTCTAATTTTCCATACTCAAAGGTTCATTTACATAGCCAATTATATTATCATCAATTCAAGGAGACCAATTACACTTCACCATCATCATATACCTATCGCCTCTTTTCTCGAAGGAGTTTTGTGGAAGATGAAGATGATCATAAATCCAAAAATTATAGTTTTCAAGAAGCTGTGAGGCTTTTTAATAGTAGAGATTATTACAGGTAATGATAATAAATGAACGAGTCAAATTATAAAATGATTTGTTATGTAATGTTTTTCAAATTTTGCTTAGGTCAAAATTGGTTCAGTCTAAAAAAACAATTGTGAAAGTTAATCTATTTTTCTTAAATTATTAGTTTAGTTTCTTTGAAATTTACACAACTCCCAATTGCTAAATATGATAATGTATGTCTGGACTTGGTTTGCATTTTGACTCGTCACATTACACTATTTAGACCCCTTTTAAATTTTTCCTTTTTTTTTTTTTGGTTATTATTTAAATTTATGTTCCAAGTTCACTAAATTAATATCTTGTTTGGTCAAATTTTTGAAATTAAATTTATTTTGAAAAGTAATTTTTTAAAAGTACTTCGGTAAGAAGTCATTTGTATTTTATGAATAAATTTTCAAGACACTTTTTGAGAAAAAAATATTATTTGATCGTAAGTTATGAATGTATTTCAAAAAAGTAAATTTTGAAAACAAGTAAATTTTTGTTACTCCCTAAAATTTGTCAAAAACTCATTTGACCTCTCAAAAACTTAACCAAAGAGGCTATAATTTTCGTGTTTTAAAGCAGTTTGATGATTTTGTTTCTTCTAATCTATGATAGATAAATTTATTCCAATGGGAACAAAATTTAAATGTTCATTAAAACAAATAACTCCAACTCAATCCGTTTATAGTTAGGTGATTTTGTCATGTGTTACAGATGTCACGATGTTGTTGAAGCCCTTTGGACCGAATCCCAAGAGCCCATTCGAAGTCTCCTCCACGGAATTCTTCAATGTGCAGTAGGATTCCATCACTTATTCAACAAAAATCACAAAGGAGCAATGATGGAATTGGGAGAAGGAGTGTGTAAGCTTAGAAAATTCAACTTTGAAAATGGACCATTTTATGAGTTTGAAAAAGAAATTTCACAAGTTTTGGATTTCATCTATGCAACACAAATTGAAGTTGCTGCTTGTGGGGATGATATTTGTGTAACTATGGATCAATCAGAAAGATCATATCAACTTCTTGGTGGATTTGCAGCAGGACAACAACTTTATACCTTGGTTATTGAGCAACATGATTATTGCTATATTGTTTTTTCATATCCAAAATATGATGAAAATGTACAACAACTTAGGATAAAACTACCAACTATTGAGGCTTCTGAAGAAAATCTCAAGGAGTTAGAGTATAGTTGATATGGGTATACACTTTTCGTCTCAAAGATATGACCTAATTTTATGTCTTGATTTATTGTCATTTTTCTTCGTTTTTATTGTTCAATTTTATTTATTTTTGTCCCTTTCTACCCATTTTATGAACATAAAAGGGGGGCTCGACTTACTATGTGGCACCAACTCCAATGACACAAAGAATTTAAGTGTTATTCAAAATGATTTACGAAACATACTTTCTTGATAATGTTTATTTAAAAGATTTGATTTTGTCTTTTTTTGTATGTTTTGTTTGAGACGAATAGCGTCATATTCTATATTTCCAAATTTATGAGACTCAATTTGCTATTACTTGTCTTAAATTAAAAGTATTAATTGATTGAATCATATTGTTTTTAGGAAAATTCAACCAGATTCCTTTTATTTTTGCCAAATCAAAACAAAATTAATTCAATTTTCTTCTGGTTCGTCTAGTTTGACTTAATTAGGATTTCTAGCTCAAAATTCATCAGTAAAATAACATAATTTTCAAGTAATGCAATTATATGTACATAAATCAAATCATTATGAAATTCTCAAATAATTAAATTAATTTATATGTAATATATAAATTCAAATTATATTATTATAATTACTCAGTCTAAATGATAATTTTTTGCTTTTCGAGATTAAATCTTCTTAATTATGACAAAAATTTGAACATAGATTTTTTTTTTTGAAAACTACATAAAAGTATTATATAAAGTACAATAATTAATGATTCAAAATATTTAAAATACAAATAAAATAATTATGGTAAAAAAATAGTCCGTATTTTAAATTTAATCGGTGTCACATAAATTAAAACATCAATTTCGTCGTAAATTGAATTCTCAAATCACCAATATCAAAAAATAAATATATTTTACCATGCGAGCCATAACCACAAGATGTGATTACGCAAGGGGAGGTGACATAATGTAATATTGTTAGGGCTAGGCATAAAATATCAAAAATCCAATCACCGAATTGAACCAAAATTTTGGATAATTTGGTATTCGATTATTTGGTATTTGGTATGATATTCGAGAGTAAAACTTTAGAATTATAGTATTCGGGTTTGAGTTTAGTATGAGACATTAGTACCATTTGGTATTCGGTATTTTCCGAATACCAAAATATTACTTAATGAAGGTCATATATCAACATATTCGTTACTCATTAGTACAAGTTCAAAGAGAAAGTTAAAGATAAGCATTAACAATCCAAATACATGTCTTTTGTATCAATTTATTTTTCTTGATGTCTTCTTACTTGTTGATCTTCTATTATATCTTGTCTCCACATAAAAAAAGATGATTGGAGAAATAGTATTAACTTTGTAATACGATCGGCTATAACTTTAATACGGTACTGCCGAATACCTTACCAAATCAAAGTTTAATTTACCATTTACCAAATTACCAAATTAAAATTTAAAAAATTGATATTTGATATATTATTTGACTACAATTTGAGAAATACTAACCAAATACCAAACGCCTAGCCCTAAATATTATCATTCAAAAAAAGACAATGTAATATTTAAATGGTTAAAAATTATAAAATAATTAAATTCACTTTATATGTAATATCTAAATCCAAAATAATTAAAATGCATATAAAATATTGTGGTAAAAAATAGTTTGTTTTCCGAATTCAATCGTTGTACATAATTGGAATGTCAATTCGAAGAAAACTGAATTATCAATTTCCAGAAATAAAAATTTCAAGTTTTAATGATTATAAACACTCCGGATGTTGATAGAAATCGAAATTTCCTGTATTCATAAAAGTAATTGTCCATTCTAATACATTCACCCTAATAGCTTTTAGTCCATTCAAAATTTAAACTTAAGATATCGGGTCAAAGGTTCATGAACTTTGTCATTGTACCACACTAGCAGTCAGGAGCGCCCCTAGATCACCCCTAGAAGATAGGAACCCGATAGTTTTGGCCCAAACTTCGTATTTATCAAGAAAAAGTTATCTAATATGTACAAATTATTTATTTAAAATCAAGAAACTTAGAAGGAAAAAAAAAGTTGGATCTCATAAGTTTTTTTTCAAGCAAATTTATACAACTAGTGATAAAGATCAAACAAGAAAGAAACAAAGAAATAGAGGATATGTGGTTTAATACTCAAGCTATTGAAATTATGGGTAACAAGGGACTAAACCCTCACCTCCCAATTAACTTCAACAACCTAAATTCAATCCAACGAAGGATAATCAAATGAAACCAAGAATCACTAAGGGGTATTACTTTGATTAATCAAACTCAAGAAGTTAACTAGCAATCCCAAGAGTTCACCCTAATTACTCTTAATTACTCACTAAGAAGATACTACAATTTGAGAGTCAATATTCAACATAGTCTAAATCTTGCAAAATGATAAAAGACTAATATTTATACTAGGGACATAAAGAAAACACTTCTTTGACAATTTTACCATTAATGAGATAAGGGTCTTGTTTGGTTGCCTTTTTTTTTGTGAATTCTTGAATTCATGAAATGACCATTTGCACACATGGCCACTTTCCTACTTCCTTCTCATTTTGATGTACCTTACCACATTGTATGTCCTTTTTTGGTGACCTTCAAGCTCCTCTAATACTTCTTTTTTCATGAACATTGCTTGTAGGCCTTGGAGATCCTTTGCTTGGCTATGTGTGAATGGACTTGAGGGGTATATGTTACTCATGTTAGTGTCATTCATGTTGCCCATGTTATAATCCTTCCCTTCTTGAAAATGATTCGTCCTCGAACCCAAAGGATCACCAACAATATAAGGAGATAAATCACTAACATTGAAAACATTATGAACATTATATTCACTTGGTAGGTCAATCATGTGAACATTGTCATTGATTCTCTTGAGTACTTTGAAAGGTTCATCCACTCTTAGGATGAGTTTCCCTTTTCGTACTTGTGGAAACCTCTCATTTCGAAAATGCACCCACACCCAATCAACTACATTGAAGAACACTTCTTTTCTCCCTCGATTTTTTCGAATGTCCACCTTTGAATTAATCTTTTCAATGGCCTCTTTGACTTTGGCATGAATTTTCATCATCTCCTTTGCTCTTTTCTTGGCATCTAGGCTCCCAACAACATGGGTAGACAAAGAAACTGCTCCTTAAGAATATCAAGTATTTTTGGCACCCCAAAGAGTCCCATCAAACCACCACTATAAGCCTCCTTGACAAATAACTCTCTTTATGAGCTCATGGCCATACATACTCGACCTTCTTTGAACAAAAATCATCAAGAATTTGGTACCTATCAACTCGCTTCCCTTTACTAAGATTATCAAAGGTATCTTTGAAGTTGGAATCCATATATTAGAATCCCTTTAAGTTTTCAAACCTCATCATTTTATAAACCAAGGTATTGACCAATACAAACCTTTTTGATACATCATGCACTACCACATTCTCCTTGTCTTGCTTATAGTTGATCACATATGGAAAGATTTCAATGAATTCAACCCACTTAGCATGTCATTGGTTCAATTGCGATTGCCCCTTATGATGCTTCAAGGACTCATGATTGGTCCTTATCATGAACTCTTTCTGCCACAAGTAGTGTTGCCAATGAGCCAACACTCGCACAAGTGAATACAATTCCTTGTCATAAGTTGAGTACTTGAGCATATCTCCCTTAACTTTTCACTAAAGAAAGCTAATAGTTTTCCTTCTTGCATTAACACACCACCTGACACCAACACTTAAGCATCTCATTCAATTTCAAAGGCCTTAACACAGTGGGGTAGTTGGAGCAAGGGTGTAGAACTTAATACGAGTTTCAAGGAATGAAAAGACTTCTCCTGCTCCTCACCCCATACAAAAGGTACATTTTTCTTGATCAATTCTGCCAAAGGAGCAGCAAGTGAACTAAATCCCTTCACAAATTGCCGATAAAAACTTGCTAACCCATGAAAACTTTTTACCTCGATTGCACTGGTCGGGGTCGGCCAAGTCTTGATGGACTCCACCTTCTTTTCATCGACCTCAATCCCATTTTCATTAATCACAAAATAATAAAACACAACTTCATCAATACAAAATGAACATTTCTTGAAATTAGCAAAGAGACGCTCTCGTAGTAGGACATCAAACACTTGTCTCAAATGGGATACATGTTCCTCCATTGCCTTACTATACACAAGTATGTCATCAAAATATACCATGACAAACTTGTTGATGAAAGGTTTGAGAATATAGTTCATCAATATCATGAAAGTATTTGGGGCATTTGTCAATCAAAATGGCATTAGAAGCCATTCATACAACAAAACTTTGTCTTGAAGGTCGTCTTCCACTCACCACCCAGCTTCATACGAATTCGATCCACTCATGTCAACATTCTCACTTCTAATATCTCCAGGTCTTGTCACCAAAAACCTTCCTCGATTGACAGAACGTTCCGCTACTGACACTTGAAAAAGCAGTTTTCAAGGTCTCGTCACTTCGGTGAATCACTTGAGCCCTGATACATTTTCGGTGCCATGGAGCTAGACCAGTGAGCTATTACGGCGCATCTTCACAGACCAAGAACTACGAGATCACCGGCCAACCAAGATCGGATATAGTTGGTTTTCCGCAAAATCTATTTCAGTAGAGCGTATGATGTCGATGGCCCGAGGTAGAGCACTCAATGGGCTATACCTACTTTGAAGGTGAATCCTGGAGAAACAATAGAACCACATAGATCATCAAGTATATCATCAATTCGAGGAATAGGATGTCTATACTTCACCGTGATCTTATTTACGTCTCTATAGTCAATATACATTCTCCAAGCACCATCCTTTTTGGGAAGAAGAATTACTGATGCGGATAAGGACTTAGGCTTTCTTTAATCAACCCCTTTTAAAGAAGCTCTTCCACTTGCCTTAATATCTCTTTGGTTTTTACTGGGTTACTCCAATAAGCTGTATGATTAGGGATTTGTGAACCCGATATAAAATCTATTTGATGTTCGATTCCTTTCAAGGGTGGTAATCCATTCGGAATCTCATCTAGAAATAGCTCATCATAGCCCTGCAAAAGAGAAGAAAAAGTGCTAGTATCTTGGTTAGCATGTAAAAGAAGGTTGGAGTTGACAAGGCACACTAGAAAACATTCCTCATCCACACCCTTTAAACGCTTGCTTGGCTTTGCTATCATGCACATGTTCTTCTTATTTTTAGCCAAGGCACTCCTCTCCTATGGAATGATGGTGGAATTTTTGCCTTCACCTTCTTCCTCCTCGACTTTTATTCTCTCCGAGGCTCTTTTATAGCTGGATAGTCCTCGCTCACTTGATATAGAGTGAGAAGTGCAAGCACATACATCTTACCTTCAATCACGAAAGTGTATTTTTTGGATCTCATTTGGTGCATAATATCTCTATCAAATTTCCAAGTTCTCCCCAACAGTAGGTGACATGCCAACATGGGAACCACATCACAAACCATTTCTAATTGTACTTCCCCACATTAAGCCAAATACTTACTTGTTTGAGGACCTTCATCTTTCCACTCTCATTGAGACATTGTAGCTTATAAGGATTGGGATGCTTGTTGGTTTGTATTTTCATACACTCCACCAAGGAACTACTCACCATATTAGTGCAACTTCTATTATCAATGACAAAAAAATACACTTTATCTTGGATTTTGCACCTAGCATTAAAATAGATTCTCCCTTTGGTCAAGTTCTTCTTTTGCAAGGGCTCCCGTAATTCTTCTTACAACACATGAACGATTAACATTCATTTTCAAGTCTTCATCATCATCAAGTAAATACTATCCCTTCTCCATGAAGCAAGAAAAATTCACCCTGTCATCCAACCTTTCTTCTTCATCCCAGAGCACCTTTCTCTCCTTCACCCTATCTCTCTCCCCCCAATTTTTTCTTCACCCTCATATTCATCTTCAGTCTTATATCTATCATGAAGATAAATAATTGTTCTCCTCTTTGTACACTCGCTAGCAACATGTCCCATCCCTTAACATCTAAAGCATTGAATTATAGAGGGTCGAGGAAAGTTATGTTTAACATAGTTACCTCCTTGTGGTTGCTCACTTGCCTTGGATTCGTCATCAAGCTTGAATTGTTCTTCTTGACCTCCACCTTTAGGTTGATCCCTAGAGGATGTCTTCTTCCAATTATCTTTACCTTTGCTCAATGTGGAAGTTAAAATTTTTTTGGCCTTGTATGAGTTTTCCTCTTTCAAATATTCTACTACCTTTGAGGCATCATGGAAAGTCGTTTCAAAGAGTCTCGTGTACTTATGCTTCAAGGACTTCAAGATATCATACCTCAAGTTTTCCACGAATTGTATTACCGTACATTCCATATTCTTTTCAATTTTAGACTTCATCCATAAGTTCTCAAATTCATTATAATATTCTTCCACACTTTTGGTGCCTTGTCTCAACATGTACACCTTCTTGATCACCTTTTGGTAGTAGTTTGGAGTCAAGTATCTCAACTTCATAAGTCCAATGAACTTTTGCCAAGTAAGTAACTCATAGTTATGATGGCTCTCCATTTCCCTCCACTTGAACTCCGAACAAGTTGATATAT
Source organism: Solanum corneliomulleri (assembly GCA_027704805.1). Classification (NCBI taxonomy): domain Eukaryota; kingdom Viridiplantae; phylum Streptophyta; class Magnoliopsida; order Solanales; family Solanaceae; genus Solanum; species Solanum corneliomulleri. Next base: position 7,883,098 of record JAKWIY010003054.1, on the reverse strand, counting down.
ACCCCTCGAATTGCATGAGAACATACTTCACCTTCAAAGTTTCTGAGATATTATTTGTGCGAAAGATCCGCTCACTTTGAATTTCTCATTCCAAGAACTCATCGGGGTCACTACTTCCTTTGAAACTTTGAAGTGTGACCTTGATAGTGTTCAATTACTTATCTTGATCATTTCTCTTCCTAATCCTATTTCCTCTATTTTCCATCATGTCAAATCTATATCTCATCCTATCTCCTCTATATACCCATTCTATCTCCTCTATTCTCATATTTTTTATCTCTCATGCCTTGGTCCCACCCAAGTCCTGATGTCATACTCCTTTCCTTTGCACTCCATTTCCATACCTACCTTATGCTCCCAAAACTCATCATTATTGAACTCGTCATGAAGTTCAGCATAGAGAGGATTTTTCTATTGATAGTCTTGGTAGGGCATTTGTGGTGCATTTTGTGGATGTGATGTGTAAGGTCTATGAAAAGATGCATTGGAATCCTTTAGAAATAGTTTTTGGTAGTGCACTTGGTTGGCCACTAAAGGAAGATTCTCTTGTGGCAGGTGATAGGGTTGTGGATTCGGATGTTGTGTAGGTGCCTTAGGTGGTTTGTAGGGTTAAAACTTGGAAAGTGGGGTGTTGGTAGTTTCGGGTTCTGCTTTGTGGAGAAGAACGTAGATTATGAGCTTGTCTCGCAGAAAGGTTAGTGGAATGCACTGATGCCCTCCTAACTCCTTTTATTCTGGTTGAATTGCTTTCCTTCTATTCTCATTTTCCACCCGTACCAACCTTTCTTTCATACCTCATGTACTTCCATTCATTTCCGAGATATTGGTGAGAACCTCCATGATGTTTTCCGAGCCCTCCCCAATTGGACTTGTATTAGACATGATACCTACAAAACTCAACAAACGAGGTTGGTAACAAAAGTCTCACGTCACTCGTACATATCTCTCAACTCACCTTCTATGGCGTCGTCTCAAATTGATAGTGAACTAGATTTGTTCAATCAACTCAAGATCACATATCCTTTGTAATGGAGTGGATTCTTGTGACCCTTGAAAGAAGAACGACCCAAAAAAAACTAATGGACTTGATAAAGAAGGTTGACAACGAATTAAGATGAGAAAAGTAGTTAGAAAGATCTCTCCAATGGATTTCCAACCATATCAAGAACTACCTCTAACTCATCATGAGCTAGGAGTTATGGTCGTTTGAAAACGACCAAAACTCATTTTCTTATCTTACTAAAATTTTCCTAATTTTTCTTTCTTTCCGAAAGTGATTTTTTTAGTTTTTTTATCTTATTTCTAGATATTTCAAGTTATGAGATATTACACACTATCTCTATGGTATTTCGTGTAGATGTGTTCACCGATCATAAGAATTTCTGGTATGTTTTCAATGATAAAGGAACTTAATCTCAAATAAAGATATGGTTAGAATCGTTTAAGAATTACGACATATATATCCTCTACCACCCAGGTAAGGCTAATTTTGTTGTTGATGATTTGAGTAGGTTGTCCGTAAGGAGTAATTCTCATGTTGGGGAAGTCAAGAAAGAATTGGCTAAAAAATTTTATAGACATGCACATTCTGGAGTTCATTTGTTAGATTCCAGTGAAGGTGGAGTTGTGAGATAAGAGGTATGATTGATATTCTTGAGTTGAGTCGTTAATTTCCATAATCTGCATGAACCTTATGGTTTGAGTTATAAATTTTTAAAAGCTTTTTAAAACCAACAATTGAGTTTTTAAACTAACTTCGAGAAAGTAAAATGAGTTTTGAAAAAAGAGTTTCTAAAGCATGATTAGTATGACAATTGGGTATGTCATCAATGTATGAGCAGTATTGTATTAGATATACCATCAATGTTTATGCAGTATGACTACTTGAGTTATCAATGATCATATTATAATATGATTTTGAAATGTTTTTTAGAAAGAGTAGAGTTGAATTCATTTTCTTTAAAATAATATATGAGATTGTCACGACCCAAAATCTGGCCGCGACTGGCACCCACATTTACCTTCCTATGTGAGCGAACCAACCAATCTAACCCTTGACATTTCAATGTATATAAACAGAAATAATGCGGAAGACTTAAACTCATTGATAAAAACAATTCAAAAACCTTTATCATCCCCAAAATCTGGAAGTCATCACCACAAGAACATCTATAATCAAATGACTAAACTAAGAGTATTCTAAACACTAAAACAAGTAAAAGCTAGTCCATGCCGGAAATTCAAGGCATCAAGACTTGAAGAAGAAGATCCAGTCCAAGCTAGAAGCATTAGCTCACCCTGAAGATCCGGTGTGACAAAGACTGGCTAGAATTACTGTTGAGTTGAAGACGACGGCCCGTTTGCTGCACTCCACAAATAACAAAGAAGAAAACATAAAAGTAGGGGGTCAGTACAGAGCACGGGTACTGAGTAAATATCATCAGCCAACTCAAAATAGAAGACAATATATATCAAGTAACATTATAAAACAACTATAATACTCAACATGTAGCAACAACAAGTACTATAATCATCAATAAGTACTACCAAGTTCATCCATGAGGACTCAAGCCTCAATACCATACTCGTTTTGGGAATTAGGTTCATTAGATTGAGTATATTATTCATCTTTCAAGATTCATTATCTTTCTTCCTCTTGTGTCGGTACGTGACACTCCGATCCTCATATACTATCCTGGTACCGGAACGTGGCACCCGATCCATATTCTATCCCGGTGTCGGAACGTGACACTCCGATCCTCATATACTATCCTGGTACCGGAACGTGGCACCCGATCCATATTCTATCCTGGTGTCGGAACGTGACACTCCGATCCTCATATACTATCCTGGTACCGGAACGTGGCACCCGATCCATATTCTATCCTGGTGTCGGAACGTGACACTCCGATCCTCATATACTATCCTGGTACCGGAACGTGTCACCCGATCCTCTATTTCTATCCTGGTACCGGAACGTGGCACCCGATCCCCTAATTCATCAAGCCTTTTCTTATACTAAGGCATCATCAATCTCATTATATAATTTATCAAGCCTTCTTTTACACCAAGGCATCATCTTTAACAAGTGAATTAGGGTTTCTTTCAAGATTTTGGATTCAATAACTTCATCATGCTTATTTTATCACAATCACATAATCATATTCATGCAAGCATACAATTAAGAATATAGAAGGGTTTACAATACTACCAACACATATCATTCGCTATTAAGAGTTTACTATAAGATAGTATAGAAACCATAACCTACCTCCACCGAAGATTAGTGATCAAGCAAGCAATTTCCCAAGCTTTGTTTCTCTATTCTTTCGTTCGATCGACTCTCTCTCTCTCTTTGTTCTTTCTATTATCTTTATTCAAACCCTCTTTCTTTTACCCTAATTAACATATAATTAAGTGTAAAAGATGACAATAATACCCCACTAATTAACTCCAAGTTACCTCTTTTATCCCCCAAGAAATTGAGTTATTAATATAAACCCACGAAATATATAATTATGGCAGGAATAGTCCAAAACGTCCCTTTAAAACTTAACCAGAAATCCGACTCCGACTGGGATTACGCAACCTGTGACGGGCCGTCGTGCCTGCGACGGTCCGTCCTGCAGGTCGTCGCAAAGTTCAGAGACCCAAATTTCCACCAAGGGTCTGTGACGGTCCGTCACGCCTGTGACGGTCCGTCCTGCAAGTTCGTCACGAAGTTCAGAGAGTCGATTTTCAGTACCCAATTTCAGAATTTCTAAGTGTTTTGAAACGAGACCCTGCGACGGTCCGTCGTGCCCATGACGGTCCGTCGTGGAGTCCGTCGCCTCAGCCAATTTTCCAGAAATAAAATCTGCTGCTCAAAACGACTAAATAGGTCGTTACAATAGATACCAATTTACCCATCGTTCGTCCTCGAACGATCACAAGAAGAAAAACAAGGGCGGAAAAGAGTACCTGAATCCGTAAACAGGTGTGGGTATTTTTCTTGCATATCTGCCTCCTTCTCCCAAGTGGCCTCTTCAACCGGTCGATTCTTCCATTGAACTTTGATGGATGCAATCTCTCTCGACCTCAGCTTGCGAACCTCTCTATCTAAAATAGCAACCGGTTCCTCCTCATAAGTCAAATTCTCATCAAGCAAAACTGAATCCCAACGGATTATGTAGTTTCCATCCCCATGGTATCTTTTCAACATGGACACATGAAATACCGGATGCACCCCGGACAGCCCTGGAGGCAAGGCTAATTCATAAGCCACCTCCCCTACTCGCTTAAGTACTTCAAATGGACCAATATACCTTGGGCTTAGCTTACCTCTTTTTCCAAACCGCATCACCCCTTTCATGGGCGAAACCTTCAACAAGACTTGTTCACCCTCCATAAACTCCAAATCTCTAACCTTTCTATCTGCATATTCTTTTTGCCTACTTTGAGCCGCTAGAAGCTTTCCTTGAATGCACTTCACTTTATCTATCGAATCCCTCAAGAGGTCAGTACCCCAAGGTCTAACCTCAAATGCATCGAACCAACCAATGGGAGATCTACATCTCCTCCCATATAAGGCTTCAAATGGAGCCATGTCAATGCTGGAGTGATAGCTATTATTGTATGAAAACTCCGCTAAGGGTAAGAAGTTATCCCAATGACCACCGAATTCTATCACACATGCACGAAGCATGTCCTCCAACACTTGAATCGTTCGCTCAGACTGACCATCAGTCTGAGGGTGAAACGCAGTACTAAGGTCCAACCTAGTACCTAATTCCGCATGCAATGTTCTCCAAAACTTAGAAGCAAACTGCGTACATCTATCTGATATAATGGAGAGTGGAACTCCATGCAGTCAAACGATTTCTGAGATGTAGATTTTGGCTAACTTCTCTGCATTGTAGGTCACCTTGACAGGAATGAAGTGAGCAGACTTAGTTAACCTATCAACAATCACCCAAATGGAATCAAACTTACCCAATGTCTTTGGAAGACCAACCACGAAGTCCATTGCAATTCTTTCCCACTTCCATTCAGGAATGGGCATTCTCTGAAGTGTTCCTCCGGGCCTCTGGTGTTCATACTTTACTTGTTGACAATTTGGGCATTTGGCAACAAAATCCACTATGTCACGCTTCATCCTTCTCCACCAAAAGTGTTGCTTTAGGTCACGGTACATCTTGGTTGCACCAGGATGTATAGAATATCCGGAACTATGAGCCTCTGTAAGAATAGTGTGGATCAAGTCATCAACACGAGGCACACATACTCTTCCCTTAATCCTCAAAACACCTTCCTCATCGATTGTTGCTTCTTTAGCCTCTCCTTGCAACACTTTATCTCGAATTCGACCTAGTTTCTCATCATCAAACTGTCTTCCCTTGATCTTGTCAAGAAAAGAAGATCTTGCCTCTACACAAGCTAACAATCCTCCCTTCTCATTTATTTCTAACCTCATAAGGTCATTAGCCAGAATCTGCACCTCTCTAGCCAATGGGCGTCTAGAAACTTGCAAATGAGCTAGACTTCCCATGCTTCCGGCCTTTCTACTTAAATCATCCGCCACAACATTCGCTTTTCCCGGATGATACAAGATAGTGATGTCGTAGTCCTTCAGTAGTTCCATCCATCTCCTCTGTCTCAAGTTCAAATCTTTTTGAGTAAAGACGTACTGTAGGCTACGATGGTCCGTGTATACTTCACATTTAACCCCATACAAATAGTGCCTCCATTGCTTTAATGCAAACACTACCGCGGCCAACTCTAAATCATGGGTCGGATAGTTACGTTCATGCACCTTTAATTGCCTCGAAGCATAAGCAATCACATTCTTCTCTTGCATTAGCACTGCACCCAACCCAGAATAGGATGTATCACAATAAATAATGAAGTTCTTACCCTCTACTGGCAAGGTAAGAATTGGTGCAGTAGTCAACAAGGTCTTGAGTTTTTGAAAGCTTTCCTCACACTCATCCGACCATACAAATGGAACATTCTGCTTAGTCAAGTTCGTTAATTGGGAAGCAATAGAAGAGAATCCCTTGACAAATCGGTGGTAGTAGCTAGCTAAAACCACGAAGCTCCTTATTTCTGACATGTTTGTGGGTCTCACCCAATTCTTCACTTTCTCGATCTTAGATGGATCCACCATCACTCCATCCTTAGAAACTACGTGTCCCAAGAAGGACACTGAATCTAGCCAAAACTCACACTTGGAGAATTTGGCATAAAGCTTCTTCTTCCTCAATAACTCTAACACCATTCTCAAATGCTCCTCATGTTCCTTCTTACTTTTAGAGTATATCAGTATATCATCAATGAATACTATCACAAAGAGATCCAGATATGGCTTAAAAATCCCATTCATCAAGCTCATGAAAGCAGCAGGGGCATTAGTAAGACCAAACGACATTACCACAAATTCGTAGTGCCCATACCTAGTTCGAAAAGCAGTCTTTCGCACATCCGTTGCCCATATTTTCAATCGATGATAATCGGATCTCAAGTCAATTTTTGAGAAGACACAAGCACCTTGTAACTGATCGAACAAGTCATCAATGCGAGGAAGAGGATACTTGTTCTTAATAGTTAACTTGTTCAGTTGTCTATAGTCTATGCACATCCGAAAACTCCCATCCTTCTTCTTCACAAACAAAACCGGAGCACCCCAAGGAGATGCACTTGGTCTAATGAAGCCGTTGCTCAACAACTCTTGAAGTTGTGCCTTTAACTCTCGTAACTCCGCGGGAGCCATTCTATAAGGGGGTATAGAAATGGGGCGAGTACCCGGTTCAAGATCAATACAGAAGTCAATATCCCTATCTGGTGGCATACCAGGAAGATCTGCAGGGAACACATCCAAAAACTCACGGACTACCGAAACTGACTCAATCGAAGGTACTTGGGTAGTGTCATCCTTGAGGTGTGCTAAGAAGGCTAAACAACCCTTACTAACCATTCTCTTAGCACGAAGAAAGGACACGATACGAACCGGATTGGGAGTGTAGTCGCCCTCCCACACTAACGGGTCTGTCCCAGGCTTGGCTAACGTCACAGTTTTAGCATTACAATCCAAGATCGCAAAATTCGGAGAAAGCCAAGTCATACCCAGAATTACATCAAAGTCAACCATTTCTAGGATAACCAAATCTACATAAGTGTTGCTCCCCACAAAATTCACCAAGCAAGACCTATATACCTTTTCAACTACCACAGACTCACCCACCGGAGTAGACACACGAATAGGCATATCAAGTAATTCACAATGTAAATTAAGACCATTAGCAAATGAGGAAGATACATAAGAAAATGTGGATCCGGGATCAAACAATACAGAAGCCATGCAATCACAAACCAAAAGATTACCTGTGATAACAGCGTCAGATGTCTCCGCTTCAGATCTCCCAGGGAAAGCGTAACAATGGGCCCCATTACTTGTCTGTCCGTTGCCCCTACCATGTTGTGATGTAGTGGCTCCAGTTTGCCCATCACCCCTGCCGTTTTGGTGACCACCATTACCTCGACCACCACGTCCTCCAGAATAACGGCCTCTACCATGACCACCTCTACCTCTGACTATGGGAGGTCTGTAACTCTGTTTTGGGCAATACCTCTTAATGTGCCCAGTCTCCCCACATCCATAACATTCTCTGGATTCAAGCATCGGTCTCTCAGAGAAGTGTTGACCGGTCTGAGGTGGACCCCCAACTACAGTCTGTAGTGAAAACTGAATTGGTCGGGCCGAGTAACCTCCGGAACTCTATCCTCTAGAGTAAGAACCATTAAACTCACCTCCCTTTCGAAACCTTTTTGATGTAGATGTCGTGGTGAAGTCATCTGGCTTCACTCCTTCCACCTCTATCACGAAGTCTACTACCTCTTGGAAGGATTTTGCAGTAGCCGCTACCTGTAAGGCTGAAATCCGCAATTCAGACCTCAACCCCTTCACAAACCGGCAAATCCGCTCTTGTGGACTGAAGCAAAGTTGAGTGGCATACCTGGATAATGCACGAAACTTAGCCTCATATGCATTAACCGACATCCTACCTTGCTCTAGGCTCAAGAACTCATCCCTTTTCCTATCCCTCAAAGTCCGGGGGATATACTTCTCCATAAACAAACTAGAGAATGAGGCCCAAGTCATAGGTGGTGCCTCTGTTGGTTGACACTCAACATGTGACCGCCACCACATTTTGGCGTTCCCTTGAAACTGATAACACACGAACTCAACACCAAACCGTTCTACTATACCCATCTTGTGTAGTAGCTCATGACAGTCAACCAAAAAATCGTAAGCATCCTCAGATTCAGCACCCTTGAAGACTGGAGGTTTCAATTTCAAGAACTTACTGAAAAGTTCATGCTGATCATTTGTCATTATAGGCCCTGTAGTCAGACGAGGAAATGTGCCTATTTCCAATGAGGCATCCATACGGGGAGCCCCAACAGCGGCATGTCGTACCTCTGAAACCGGAGGTGTTGGTGCAGAAACCACTGGAGGTGCCTGACCGTGATCAGATAACCCACTAAGATAAGCAAGAACCTGATTGATCTTCTCTGGGGTAGGTTGGGGTGGCAATTCCTCATTTTGCACTTGTTCATTCTCCCCTTCCTCACCCTCTCTTATCACCTCCTCAGTCGGTGGAGGAGTCACCGCCCTAGTATCAGATGGGCTAGGTGCTTGTCCTCTTCCTCTAGAGGACGTCCTCCCACGACCTCTACCACGGCCTCTTGCCACTGCTCTTCCTCGAGCCACAGCCCCAGTGGCTGGTTCAGACGTTTCTTGTCTTGCCGGTGTTGGTGTTGGCGCAGTCGTTGCTCTAGTTCTAACCATCTGCAAAATAGAGTGAAGATGGTCAGATACCGATTTGTATCACCTAGATACCAATTGGATTCAAGTAATAGCACGAAAGAAAGAAAGAAAGAGTGGAATTTTCCTAAAGTCTTATAGCCTCTCAAGGAAAAGTAAAGGCGTCCCCCTACCGTTCCTTAAGACTCTACTAGACTCGTTCTTGTGTGATGAGACCAACGAACCTAATGCTCTGATACCAAGTTTGTCACGACCCAAAATCTGGCCGCGACTAGCACCCACATTTACCTTCCTATGTGAGCGAACCAACCAATCTAACCCTTAACATTTCAATGTATATCAACAGAAATAATGCGGAAGACTTAAACTCATTGATAAAGACAATTCAAAAACTTTTATTATCCCCAAAATCTGGAAGTCATCACCACAAGAACATCTATAATCAAATGACTAAACTAAGAGTATTCTAAAAACTAAAACAAGTAAAAGCTACTCCATGCCGGAAATTCAAGGCATCAAGACTTGAAGAAGAAGATCCAGTCCAAGCTAGAAGCATTAGCTCACCCTTAAGATCCGGTGTGACAAAGACTGGCTAGAATTACTGTTGAGTTGAAGACGACGGCCCGTTTGCTGCACTCCACAAATAACAAAGAAGAAAACATAAAAGTAGGGGGTCAGTACAGAGCACGGGTACTGAGTAGATATCATCGGTCAACTCAAAATAGAAGACAATATATATCAAGTAACATTATAAAACAACTATAATACTCAACATGTAGCAACAACAAGTACTATAATCATCAATAAGTACTACCAAGTTCATCCATGAGGACTCAAGCCTCAATACCATACTCGTTTTGGGAATTAGGTTCATTAGATTGAGTATATTATTCATCTTTCAAGATTCATTATCTTTCTTCCTCTTGTGTCGGTACGTGACACTCCGCTCCATATACTATCCTTGTGTCGGAACGTGACACTCCGATCCATATTCTATCCTGGTGCCGGAACGTGACACTCCGATCCTCATATACTATCCTGGTACCGGAACGTGGCACCCGATCCATATTCTATCCCGGTGTCGGAACGTGACACTCCGATCCTCATATACTATCCTGGTACCGGAACGTGGCACCCGATCCATATTCTATCCTGGTGTCGGAACGTGACACTCCGATCCTCATATACTATCCTGGTACCGGAACGTGGCACCCGATCCTCTATTTCTATCCTGGTACCGAAACGTGGCACCCGATCCCCTAATTCATCAAGCCTTTTCTTATACTAAGGCATCATCAATCTCATTATATAATTTATCAAGCCTTCTTTTACACCAAGGCATCATCTTTAACAAGTGAATTAGGGTTTCTTTCAAGATTTTGGATTCAATAACTTCATCATGCTTATTTTATCACAATCACATAATCATATTCATGCAAGCATACAATTAAGCATACAGAAGGGTTTACAATACTACCAACACATATCATTCGCTATTAAGAGTTTACTATAAGATAGTATAGAAACCATAACCTACATCCACCGAAGATTAGCGATCAAGCAAGCAATTTCCCAAGCTTTGTTTCTCTCTTCTTTCGTTCGATCGACTCTCTCTCTCTTTGTTCTTTCTATTTTCTTTATTCAAACCCTCTTTCTTTTACCCTAATTAACATATAATTAAGTGTAAAAGATGACAATAATACCCCACTAATTAACTCCAAGTTACCTCTTTTATCCCCCAAGAAATTGAGTTATTAATATAAACCCACGAAATATATAATTATGGCAGGAATAGTCCAAAACGTCCCTTTAAAACTTAACCAGAAATCCGACTCCGACTGGGATTACGCAACCTGTGACGGGCCGTCGTGCCTGCGACGGTCCGTCCTGCAGGTCGTCGCAAAGTTCAGAGACCCAAATTTCCACCAAGGGTCTGTGACGGTCCGTCCTGCAAGTTCGTCACGAAGTTTAGAGAGTCGATTTTCAGTACCCAATTTCAGAATTTCTAAGTGTTTTGAAACGAGACCCTGCGACGGTCCGTCGTGCCCATGACGGTCCGTCGTGGAGTCCGTCACCTCAGCCAATTTTCCAGAAATAAAATCTGCTGCTCAAAACGACTAAACAGGTCGTTACAGAGATATTCCCAAGAGTAAATGTTCACATTTAAGATGAGACGAAACTGAGATTTCCAAAAGAGTTTTGCGTAGTTTGAGTATCATCTATTTTAAGAGAATAACTTTTGAGTAATTATCTCAAACCAAAAAAGGATTTATGTTTTTAAACATGTGCGCTAGTATATATTAGTAGTAGTATTGAGCACCGATATGGGGGAGAGTTTTGATAACTCACAACTCCAATAAATCATGTAACTAACGTGGGTAGAAAGGGGCATACCTTTTAGATGATCGTTAATGCTTTTTAGCATAGACTAGTGGATCCACTTGTGAGTAGGTCTTATACTCTAGCAAAGTGTAAGACAGTATTGACAGCGTGGGTGAGACGATGTATCATCACATCACTCATAGTGATGGTTGTCAGTTAAAAAAACTCTCACAGAGATATTTGTATTTTATACCGAGAGTTTACTTGTATTTTCATATATAAACATATTGTATATCATATTCTTGCATACAAATTGAGTATATTGTATTCTTAAATACATTGAGTTATTTTTTACTATTTTAAAAGCTTTCTGGATATTGCATCTCTTATTGTTGCTTTATATTAAGTTGAGTATCCAGAGTTTGAGTACCAAGAGTCGAGTGTCTTATTATTGAGTTAAGTCTTATTTCACTAAGTTGAATATCTTATTATTCAGTTAAGACTTATTTCACTGAGTTAACTATTTTATCTATGAGTTGAGTATCTTATCCCGAGTTGAGTTAGTTGAGTGAGTTGAAGAAAGGTAAGTATGTTTCCTTTTTATCAAGTTCAAGCATATATTATGTTTTATAATTTCTCTTATATGCTCAACATTCCATGTAGGAGTCATTTGGCGTGCATCATTTCATGATGTAGATACAAGTATTCAAGGTCATCAACAGGTGTGTCGTTTATATCACATGTACTTCGAGTTAGCTATGATGAGCCTCCTTACTTCCGGAGGGTTCCACTTGTACTTTCAGTTATATAAGTTGTTAGGATGTCGTGGGTCTTTTCCCGACTTCCATCTTTGTTAGTCAGTGGTTTCATAGATGGAAAGTAGAGTTTGAGAATTCTTTTTCATTTATCTTATTGAACGTTTTAAAGACTTGAACTATGATTGTTGGCTAGTTGAATATTCCAGATATATTCACAGTAAATTATTTCAGTAAAAGCTTTGTATTTGAGTTTCATGAATTTTATTCAGTTTTTAAGCTTTTGCATGTTTAAGTTAGTGTTTCACTTGTAGTCAGTCAGGATGAGGGTTCACTTGGGGACTAACAATGGTTTTCGAGTGCCGACCACATTCAGGGTGTAAACTCGAGTTGTGACACATTTGTATTTCGAAATTTAAAAAGAATAACATATATATTTTTTAATGGCGGAAGTTCTAAGCATCGCTACTTGCATATAATATTTTCTCTTTCTAGATGGCAGAGGTTTCAAACTCGCTATTTACTTATATTTTTTATCGTTGATAACACTCAACTACTAGTTAATTCAATTCTAAGTGTAAGTTATCGCAATCTAGTATAAACTCAATGAAGCATTGGGGTCGATCCCACAGGGAGTGATACGGAAGAGTATTCTATAATGAAGTAACGAATTATGTAAACATTATCGAAAAAAATTAAAGTACATTGAAGCGGTAGACAATAGTGTCAAATGGGGTTCGGGAGGGGGGCCAGAGAGACAATTAACAACTACGAAAATAGGGTAGTAAACAAGTAGAGAAAGATTCTCGTGAATGTGATCGATTAAATGCTAATCTCGCTATATTGGTAGTTATAATTTACTAAAAGACGTTGAATCTTATGGGTAGGCTAGGCTTATCAATCAACTATCACGATTCAAGAGAATTCTCGAGAACCTCGACAAGCATAAAAATATGAATAGGCCAAAACCTCAATTAATCTACTCTCTCGAGCTAGATTGGTAGGAGTGAGCTTTCTCAAGCTGAATCAACAATAACCCAATCATCACAATCACCAATTGATAGACTTAATTCTAAAGCCTCTTTCTTAAGTGACCCTAGAATACTAAGTTAGAACTGCATTTGCAACTATAATTCATGAATTAAAATACAACTATCAATCAAACTCACTTCAAATAAACATTTAAATTAGTAAATAATAACACCCATACGCTAATTAGGGAATTTAACCACATAATCACATCCATGTGAATAGGGGTTTAGCCACACCTCATAAAAATCAAAAAATTATTACCAACTATGTCTTCGATCAGTTGGGTAACAAAATTCAAGTCTTCACAATGTTTGGAGTCAACTTCAGATCAAAACACAATTCAAAATTGTCATAAAAAACTACTTAGAACAGTGTTTGAATAAAAAAACGCAGAGTTAGAATATGTTGCACAGAACCATCACTGGAAGACTACCCTTTTCATCTATTAAAAATCGCATTTGTACTCTTATAGACCTTTAACTTCAGGACAGATCGCCGAAGTAAGTTGGTCATCCTCGTCCAAATCGGCGATGCACCGAGTGCGTTTTTCCATCATCATTTTTCCTACCCTTTATCACTTTCTCACTGTAAATTTAGTCAATCATAATTGACATCGCCGATTCATTTGACGCATCGCCAAGTTGCACTTTTCATCGTCGAGTTGGCTTTTTCTCAGGTTTGGCCTTCTGGAACACTTGTCGAGCTGAAGAACCACTCGACAGTTCGCCGAGTGGTCTTGGCGATCCTCAACTTTATTTTTCTTCAACTTTTCAGTTGTTTCGCTCTTTTTTGCCTGATAATGTCCTTGCATTGTTCTTTTGTCTTCATTGCTGCAAATTAGCATTTTAACACCATATTAGAGCATAGAGTAGGCATTTAGGACAATAAAACTTTAAAAATTATGCCCTAAATGAATCGAAATCCTCGATTAATCAAGCGTCACACGATCTCTTTATTTAGTTCAATTTTTTGAGGTTTCCAGCTAATCCATACTATTAAAAATAAGAAATAATTCTAATTAAAAAAGGTTTGATCATTCATTTGCAATACATTATATTGGATATTGGTGTAAAACTTTATTAATTAATATGAAAATTTAATTTCTTTAATTCAAAGTTCTAAAATGTTTTTGATAAAAAGTAGATTGTTATTCTCTTCCTTTTTTTGAATTCAATTTTTGTATTTCTTTTTTATTTATTATATTCACTATTATTTCAAGTGAAATTAAGATCATAACTTTACTGTTACAATTTTTAGGGCTCAAAATTCTAAAGCAAATGTTTTACTAGCCACAACTGTATTTTTGGACCAGATTATGAAAGTAAGAGCATTTATGTACCGAAGTATTTACTGAAGACTTTTTTCCTAAATTTTACATAGTGTAAAGACATTTGACACATTAACATTTTACCTTTTATAAGATCTGATGTTTTACCATTTTAGTTTGTTTGTTGTACTTTCTCTTTTAATTTATTTTTAAAAAAGTGTGAAAATCATTTTCACGGTCAAATTTGAAAGAGAATCTTAAGGAGTTGGAGCATATTTGATACAGGTACTTCCCATCTGAGCAAAGTTATTCATTATTTGTGAGGGTCAAAAATAGCAGATATTCACTGAAATAGTTTAGGTTCATGCAATCATATGACATATTGTTTTTCATTTAGAGGTTTATTTTTTATCTTGTTGTATGGTTAAATTATTGAGCAACTACATAAATCTGATTAGTTTAGGTCCTAATTACTAGGATTCTTGATAGTTTCAAATATTAATTCATCTATCATATTTTGTGCTTAGGATACATGTGTCACGACCCAAAACCAGGACGCGACTGGCACCCACATTTACCCTCCTATGTGAGCGAACCAACCAATTTAACCCTTAACATTTCAACATATATCAACAGAAAATAATGCGGAAGACTTAAACTCATTAATAAAACAATTCAAAACTATTATTATTATCCCCAAAATCTGGAAGTCATCATCACAAGAACATCTATAACCAAATTACTAACTAAAAATGTCTAAGAAGCTAAAAATACATAAGAAACTAGTCCATGCCGGAAGTCAAGGCATCAAGACTTGAAGAAGAAGATCCAGTCCAAGCTAGAAGCATTAGCTCACCCTGAGATCCGGTATGACGAAGACTGGCTCGAATTACTGTTGAGTTGAAGTTGACGGAACGTTTGCTGCAATACACAATTAACAAAGAAGAAAACATAAAAGTAGGGGGTCAGTACAACCACAAGTACTGAGTAGATATCATCGGCCAACTCAAAATAGAAGATAATATATATCAGGTAATATTATAAATCAACTATAAACTCAACATGTAGCAACAACAAGTACTATAATCATCAACAAGTACCATCAAGTTCATCCATGAGGGCTCAAGCCTCCATACCATACTCATTTGGGAATTAAGTTTATTAGATTGAGTATATTTATCATCTTTCAAGATTCATTATCATTCTGCCTCTTGTGTCGGTACGTGACACTCCGATCCCCTACCACTATGTGTCGGTACGTGACACTCCGATCCCCTAATTCTACGTGTCGGTTCGTGACACCCGATCCCCTATATGTGTCGGTACGTGACACTCCGATCCCCTACATGTGTCGGAACGTGACACTCCGATCCCCTAATTCTACGTGTCGGTTCGTGACACCCGTCCCACTAATACTATGTGTCGGAACGTGACACTCCGATCCACTAATACTATGTGTCGGAACGTGACACTCCGATCCACTAATACTATGTGTCGGAACGTGACACTCCGATCCACTAACCTTATTCTATCCGTTCATCAAGCCTTCTCTATACCAAGGCATCACCAATCCCATTACTTTAATTCATCAAGCCTTCTTTTATACCAAGGCATCATCATTAATAACGTAGATTAAAGTTTCTTTCAAGATTTGAGATTCAATGGTTTTCATCATGCTTGTTTTATCACAATCACATAATCATATTCATGCAAGCATACAATTAAGCATATAGACAGGTTTACGATACTACCAATACATATCATGCGCTATTAAGAGTCTACTACGAATAGCATGAAAACCATAACCTACCTCCACCGAAGAATTGGAATCAACAAGAAATTTCCCAAGCTTTGATATTCCCTCTGCCTCTTGATCGATCAATCTCTCTCTCTCTTTGTTCTTTCTATTTTCTTTATTCAAACCCTCTTTCTTTTACCCTAATTATCATATAATTAAGTGTAAAAGATGACAATAATACCCCACTAATTAACCCAAAGTTACCTCTTTTATCCCTCAAGAATTTGAGTTATTAATATAAATCCACGAAATCTATAATTAAGGAAAGAATAGTCCAAAACGTCCCTTAAAACGTGTAAAGAAATCCGATTCTGCCTGGGATTCGCGCAACCTGTGACGGCCCGTCGTGCCTGCGACGGCCCGTCACACAGGTCGTCGTAACGATCAGAACTCTATTTTTCACCAAGGACACTGTGACGGTCCGTCACACTTGTGACGGTCCGTCCTGCAAGTCCGTTACGAAGTTCAGAGAGTCGATTTTCAGTACCCAATTTCAGAATTTCTAAGTATATTGAAACGAGACCTGCGACGGTCCGTCGTGCCTGTGACGGTCCGTCGTGGGTTCCGTCGTTTCAGCCAATTTTCCAGAAATAAAATCTGCTGCTCAAAATGACTAAACAGGTCGTTACAATAGATACCAATTTACCCATCGTTCGTCCTCGAACGATCAAAAGAAGATAAGCAAGGGCGAGAAGAAGTACCTGAATCCGTAAACAGATGGGGGTATTTTTCGTGCATATCTGCCTCCTTCTCCCAAGTAGCCTCTTCAACCGGTCGATTCTTCCATTGAACCTTGATGGATGCAATCTCTCTCGACCTCAACTTGCGAACCTCTCTATCTAAAATAGCAACGGGTTCCTCCTCATAAGTCAAATTTTCATCAAGCAAAACTGAATCCCAACGGATGATGTAGTTTCCATCCCCATGGTATCTTTTCAACATGGACACATGAAATACCGGATGCACTCCGGACAGCCCTGGAGGTAAGGCTAATTCATAAGCCACCTCCCCTACTCGCTTTAGTACCTCAAATGGTCCAATATACCTTGGATTTAACTTACCCCTTTTTCCGAACCGCATCACCCCTTTCATGGGTGAAACCTTCAACAAGACTTGTTCACCTTCCATGAACTCCAAGTCTCTAACCTTTCGGTCTGCATACTCCTTTTGTCTACTTTGCGCCGCTAGAAGCTTTTCTTGAATGCACTTCACCTTATCTAACGAATCCCTCAAGAGGTCAGTACCCCAAGGTCTAACCTCAAATGCATCGAACCA
Organism: Solanum corneliomulleri; assembly: GCA_027704805.1. Lineage (NCBI taxonomy): Eukaryota > Viridiplantae > Streptophyta > Magnoliopsida > Solanales > Solanaceae > Solanum > Solanum corneliomulleri. The sequence continues at coordinate 7,865,846 of JAKWIY010003054.1, read as the reverse complement.
ACCAATGGGAGATCTACACCTCCTCCCATACAATGCTTCGAATGGAGCCATATCAATACTGGAGTGATAGCTATTACTGTATGAAAACTCTGCCAAAGGTAAAAAGCTATCCCAATGACCACCAAATTCTATCACACATGCACGAAGCATATCCTCTAACACTTGAATCGTTCGCTCAGACTGACCATCGGTCTGAGGGTGAAATGCAGTGCTAAGGTCCAACCTAGTACCCAATTCAGCATGCAATGTTTTCCAAAACTTATAAGTAAACTGCGTACCTCTATCTTATATGATGGATAGTGGAACCCCATGCAATCGAACGATTTCTGAGATGTAGATTTTTGCTAACTTCTCTGCATTGTAAGTCACCTTGACCGGAATGAAATGAGCAGACTTAGTTAACCTATCAACAATCACCCAAATGGAGTCATACTTACCCATTGTCTTTGGAAGGCCAACCACAAAGTCCATTGCGATTCTCTCCCACTTCCATTCAGGAATGGGCATTCTCTGAAGCGTTCCTCCAGGCCTTTGGTGTTCATACTTTACTTGTTGACAGTTTGGACATTTGGCAATAAAGTAAACAATATCACGCTTCATTCTACTCCACCAAAAGTGTTTCTTTAGGTCACGATACATCTTGGTTGCACCCGGATGTATAGAATACCTTGAACTATGAGCCTCTGCCAAAATAGTGTTGATCAAATCATCGATGCGGGGTACACATACCCTTCCCTTAATCCTCAACACACCTTCCTCATCGATTGTTGCTTCTTTAGCCTCTCCTTGCAACACTTTATCTCGAATCCGGATCAATTTCTCATCATCAAACTGCTTCCCCTTAATCTTTTCAAGGAAGGAGGATCTTGCCTCCACACCAGCTAACAATCCTCCCTTCTCATTTACTTCTAACCTCATAAGGTCATTAGCCAAAATCTGCACTTCTCTAGCCAATGGGCGTCTAGAAGCTTGCAAGTGAGCTAGACTTCCCATGCTGCCCGCCTTTCTACTCAAAGCATCTGCCACAACGTTCGCCTTCCCCGGATGATACAAGATAGTGATGTCGTAGTCCTTCAGTAGTTCCATCCATCTCCTCTGTCTCAAGTTCAAATCTTTCTGAGTAAAGACATATTGTAGGCTACGATGATCCGTATAGACCTCACACTTAACCCCATACAAGTAGTGTCTCCATTGCTTTAGTGCAAATACTACCGCGGCCAACTCCAAATCATGGGTCGGATAGTTACGTTCATGCACCTTTAATTGCCTCGAAGCATAAGCAATCACATTCTTCTCTTGCATTAGCACTGCACCCAAACCTGAATAGGATGCATCACAATAAACGATGAAGTTCTTACCCTCTACTGGCAAGGTAAGAATTGGTGCAGTGGTCAACAAGGTCTTGAGTTTCTGAAAGCTTTCCTCACACTCATCCGACCATACAAATGGAACATTCTGCTTAGTCAAGTTCGTTAATTGGGAAGCAATAGAAGAGAATCCCTTGACAAATCGGCAACTAAACCAACGAAACTCCTTATTTCTGACACGTTTGTAGGTCTTACCCAATTTTTCACCGTCTCAATCTTAGATGGATCCACCACACTCCCTCCTTAGAAACCACGTGTCCCAAGAAGGACACTGAATCTAGCCAAAACTCACACTTGGAGAATTTGGCATAAAGCTTTTTCTTCCTCAATAACTCTAACACCATTCTCAAATGCTCCTCATGTTCCTTCTTACTTTTAGAGTATATCAGTATATCATCAATGAATACGATCACAAAGAGATCCAGATATGGCTTGAAGATCCCGTTCATCAAGCTCATGAAGGCAGCAGGGGCATTCGTAAGACCGAAAGACATTACCACAAATTCGTAGTGCCCATACCTAGTTCGAAAAGCAGTCTTTGGCACATCCGTTGCTCGTATTTTCAATTAGTGATAACCGGACCTCAAGTCAATTTTAGAGAAGACACAAGCACCTTGTAACTGATCGAACAGGTCATCAATGCGAGGAATGGGGTACTTGTTCTTAATAGTTACCTTGTTCAGTTGTCTGTAGTCTATGCACATCCGAAAGCTCCCATCCTTCTTCTTCACAAACAAAACCGGAGCACCCCAAGGAGATGCACTTGGTCTAATGAAGCCTTTGCTCAACAACTCTTGAAGTTGTGCCTTTAACTCTCTTAACTCCGCGGGAGCCATTCTATAAGGGGGTATAGAAATGAGGCGAGTACCCGGTTCAAGATCGATACAGAAGTCAATATCCCTATCTGGTGGCATACCAGGAAGATCTGCAGGGAACACATCCAAAAACTCACAGACTACCGAAACCGACTCAATCGAAGGTACTTGGGTAGTGTCATCCTTGAGATGTGCCAAGAAAGCTAAACACCCTTTACTAACCATTTTCTTAGCACGAAGAAAGGATATGATACGCACCGGATTGGAAGTGTAGTCACCCTCCCATACTAACGGATCTGTCCCAGGCTTGGCTAACGTCACAATTTTAGCATTACAATCCAAGATCGCAAAATTTGGAGAAAGCCAAGTCATACCCAGAATTACATCAAAGTCAACCATTTCTAAGATAACCAAATCTACATAAGTATTGCTCCCCACAAAATTTACCAAACAAGACCTATATACCTTTTCCACTACCACCGACTCTCCCACCGGACTAGAAACACGAATAGGCACGTCGAGCAATTCACAATGCAAATTTATATCATTAGCAAATGATGAAGATACATATGAAAATGTGGAGCCAGGGTCAAATAATACAGATGCCATGCAATCACAAACCAAAAGATTACCTGTGATAACAGCATCAGACGCCTCCGCTTCAGATCTCCCAGGGAAAGCGTAACAATGGGCCCTATCACCAATCTGTCCGTTGCCCCTACCATGTTGTGTCGTAGTGGCTCCAATTTGCCCATCACCTCTGCCGTTGTGGTGACCCTCATTACCTCGACCACCACGTCCTCCAGAAAAGCGGCCTCTACCATGACCACCTCTACCTCTAGCTATTGGGGGTCTGTAACTCTGTTTTGGACAATTCCTCCTAATATGTCCAATCTCCCCACATCCATAACACTCTCTGGAGTCAGGCATAGGTCTCTCGGAGTAGTGTTAACCGTTCTGAGGTGGACCCCCAACTACAGTCTATAGTGAAGACTGAATTGGTCGAGCTGAGTAACCTCCGGAACTCTGTCCTCTAGAGTAAGAACCATTAAACTCACCTCCCCTTCGAAACCTTTTTGATGTCGATGTCGTGGTGAAGTCATCTGGCTTCACTCCTTCCACCTCTATTACAAAGTCTACCACCTCTTGGAAGGATGTTGCCGTAGCCGCTACCTGTAAGGCTGAAATCCGCAATTCTGACCTCAACCCCTTCACAAAACAGCGAATCCGTTCTTGTGGACTGAAACAAAGTTGGGTGGCATACCTGGATAATGCACGGAATTTGGCCTCATATGCGTTAACCGTCATCCTACCTTGCTCTAGACTCAAGAACTCATCCCTTTTTTCTATCTCTCAAAGTCCTTGGGATATACTTTTCCATAAACAAGCTAGAGAACGATGCCCAAGTCATAGGTGGTGCCTCTGTTGGTTGACACTCAACATGTGACCGCCACCACATTTTGGCGTTCCCTTGAAACTCATAGCTTACGAACTCAACGCCAAACCGTTCTACTATACCCATCTTGTGTAGTAGCTCATGACAATCAACCAGAAAATCGTAGGCATCCTCTGATTCTGCGCCCTTAAAGACTGGAGGTTTCAACTTCAAGAACTTACTGAAAAGTTCATGCTGATCATTTGTCATAATAGGCCCAGTAGTCAGACGTGGAAATGTGCCTATTCCCAATGAGGCATCCATACGAGGAGCCCCAGCAGCAGCATGTCGTATCTCTGAAACCGGAGGTGTTGGTGCAGAAACCACTGGAGGTGCCTGACCCTGATCGGATAACCCGCTAAGATAAGCAAGTACCTGGTTGATCATCTCTGGGGTAGGTTGGGGTAGCAATTCCTCATTTTGCACTTGTTCATTCTCCCCTTCCTCACCCTCTCTTATCACCTCCTCAGCCGGTGGAGGAGTCACCGCCCTAGTATCAGATGGGCTAGGTGCTTGTCCTCTCCCTCTAGAGGACGTCCTCCCACGACCTCTTCCACGGCCTCTTGCCGCTGCTCTTCCTCGAGCCACAGCCCCAGTGGCTGGCTCAGTCGTTTCTTGTCTTTCCGTTGTTGCTGCTGGTGCGGTCGTTTCTCTAGTTCTAACCATCTGCGAAATAGAATGAAGATGGTCAGATACCAATTTGTATCACCTAGATGCCAATTGGACTCAAGTAGTAGCACGAAAGAAGAATGAAAGAATGGAATTTTCCTAAAGTCTTATAGCCTCTCAAAGAAAAGTAAAGGCGTCCCCCTACCGTTCCTTAAGACTCTACTAGACTCGTTCTTGTGTGATGAGACCAACGAACCTAATGCTTTGATACCAAGTTTGCACGACCCAAAACCGGGACGCGACTGGCACCCACATTTACCCTCCTATGTGAGCGAACTAACCAATTTAACCCTTAACATTTCAACATATATCAACAGAAAATAATGCGGAAGACTTAAACTCATTAATAAAACAATTCAAAACTATTATTATTATCCCCAAAATCTGGAAGTCATCATCACAAGAACATCTATAACCAAATTACTAACTAAAAATGTCTAAGAAGCTAAAAATACATAAGAAACTAGTCCATGCCGGAAGTCATGGCATCAAGACTTGAAGAAGAAGATCCAGTCCAAGCTAGAAGCATTAGCTCACCCTGAGATCCGGTATGACGAAGACTGGCTCGAATTACTGTTGAGTTGAAGTTGACGGAACGTTTGCTGCAATACACAATTAACAAAGAAGAAAACATAAAAGTAGGGGGTCAGTACAACCACAAGTACTGAGTAGATATCATCGGCCAACTCAAAATAGAAGATAATATATATCAGGTAATATTATAAATCAACTATAAACTCAACATGTAGCAACAACAAGTACTATAATCATCAACAAGTACCATCAAGTTCATCCATGAGGGCTCAAGCCTCCATACCATACTCATTTGGGAATTAAGTTTATTAGATTGAGTATATTTATCATCTTTCAAGATTCATTATCTTTCTGCCTCTTGTGTCGGTACGTGACACTCCGATCCTCTACCACTATGTGTCGGTACGTGACACTCCGATCCCCTAATTCTACGTGTCGGTTCGTGACACCCGATCCCCTATATGTGTCGGTACGTGACACTCCGATCCCCTACATGTGTCGGAACGTGACACTCCGATCCCCTAATTCTACGTGTCGGTTCGTGACACCCGTCCCACTAATACTATGTGTCGAAACGTGACACTCCGATCCACTAATACTATGTGTCGGAACGTGACACTCCGATCCACTAATACTATGTGTCGGAACGTGACACTCCGATCCACTAACCTCATTCTATCCGTTCATCAAGCCTTCTCTATACCAAGGCATCACCAATCCCATTACTTTAATTCTTCAAGCCTTCTTTTATACCAAGGCATCATCATTAATAACGTAGATTAAAGTTTCTTTCAAGATTTGGGATTCAATAGTTTTCATCATGCTTGTTTTATCACAATCACATAATCATATTCATGCAAGTATACAATTAAGCATATAGACAGGTTTACGATACTACCAATACATATCATGCGCTATTAAGAGTCTACTACGAATAGCATGAAAACCATAACCTACCTCCACCGAAGAATTGGAATCAACAAGAAATTTCCCAAGCTTTGATATTCCCTCTGCCTCTTGATCGATCAATCTCTCTCTCTCTTTGTTCTTTCTATTTTCTTTATTCAAACCCTCTTTCTTTTACCCTAATTATCATATAATTAAGTGTAAAAGATGACAATAATACCCCACTAATTAACCCAAAGTTACCTCTTTTATCCCTCAAGAATTTGAGTTATTAATATAAACCCACGAAATCTATAATTAAGGAAAGAATAGTCCAAAACGTCCCTTAAAACGTGTAAAGAAATCTGATTCTGCCTGGGATTCGCGCAACCTGTGACGGCCCGTCGTGCCTGCGACGGTCCGTCACACAGGTCGTCGTAACGATCAGAACTCTATTTTTCACCAAGGACACTGTGACGGTCCGTCACACTTGTGACGGTCCGTCCTGCAAGTCCGTTACGAAGTTCAGAGAGTCGATTTTCAGTACCCAATTTCAGAATTTCTAAGTATATTGAAACGAGACCTGCGACGGTCCGTCGTGCCTGTGACGGTCCGTCGTGGGTTCCGTCGTTTCAGCCAATTTTCCAGAAATAAAATCTGCTGCTCAAAACGACTAAACAGGTCGTTACAACATGAGTCTTAATCCGCTAGATACATGTATTTGTTGAATTTTAAATTCGAATACATATTTTATTAATTTATTTCAAGTTTTAAACTAATTATTTGTAAATAATTTCCTTAATCAGAGGAGTAATTGAGTATTTTTAAAATACATGACTAAATTTTTTAATATACAACGGAAATTGTAACACCCACAAAAATTTAAGTTAGACTCGAACTATTTCTCATTTACTTGTAGGGTCATATTGGGTGATTTTTAAATTGTCCCTATGTGCAAAGGTAAATTCTTTAGTGTGGGGATGATTTTGGATATAAATTAAGGTTACTAGAAAATCTTAACACAAAGTTGAGTTGAAAGTTTCCTTACCGATTAAGTTTTGATGTAAGATTCTACTTGGTTCAACTTCAAACTACTATATCTCTTAGAATATAAAGAATTATGTGGACCGTAACCTATCAAATGAAATGTATTTGAATGTTATTTTCAACGTCACTAATTTTGTGCCAGTTTCTGAGTAAAAAGTCATGGTCATGTTAGTAACCTGATACAATGTTGTGACAAATTAGCCGACAGAAAAACATTAAAAAGGGTCGTTTTTATCTATTTACCTTTATGAAAATCCTAAATGAATTTCTTGACTAATTTAAGACTCGAAACAATCATATTTTCATCTCTTAATCCATCTTTCTCTTCTCTCTCAAATCCTAAGGAAAAATCAAAGTAGAAGATTTCATTCAAGATTCTTTCAATTTGTTTCAAGATTTTTCCTCAAGATAAATCTTTCTCCAAGAATTTCATTCTTTCTAACTCAAATTATGAATCACTAATGAAAATTGTAATTCTTGGCCATAGAGATTTCATGAAAGTAATTTAAGAATCTCAAGAAAGGTTTTCTTGATTTTTCTCCTTCAAACCGGGTTCCAAGGCTTCTAATCAAGTTTTCTTCAAGATTCTTTAAAAACCTTGTTCTTTCAGGTATGTGAGGCTATCATAGTAATGGATAAGTTCGTTCTCACGCCCTACATCTACTTTCTAATCAGTAAAAGAGTAATTTAGGGTTCTATCCCTAGATTTGAGTATTCTTGAGATAAGTTTATTTTGAATTCTTGAGTTCATGTTTCTTTTTAAAATTTTATTCCTAATTATTGAATTGTTTTATGTTATGTATTAAAATTTTATTGTTAATTCGTTCATGTCTATATTTCAGCATGAACCCTATGAATTGAATAGTTTTTAGAGGAGAAATATTGTTGAGTTATGAGTTTTGAGTTCTTGGGTCCTTTAGTCCTGAGTTCTGAGTACTGAGATTTTTTATTGTTGTTAATATCCCTGAGTTGAGTAGTTGGTCTCCATAATTTCACATGAACCCTATGATTTGAGTCATAAATTTCGAAAAGTCTTTTAAAGTCAACAATTGAGTTCTTAAACTGAGTTTTGAGAAAGTAAAGATGAGTTTTGAGAAAAGAGTTTCTAAAACATGATTAGTATGACAGTTGAGTATGTCTTCGATGTTTAAGCAGTATGATATCGATATATATCATCAATGTTTATGCAATATGACTTTCTGAGTCATCAATGATCATATCATAGTATGATTTAAATATTTTTTAGAAAGAGTTTTCAAGTATGAGTATTAGAGGGCTATGTATTCCCAGAACATCAATTTTTACTTTGATAAAAGAGAAATTGATATTTCTAAATAAGTTATGAGTTCAAACTTTATTTCAAGAGTAGTTACCTCTTTCAAGAAGGTAGTTTGAGCAATTATCTCAAGCCATAGGAAGAGTTTTTAAAAAAAAATATGAATATGAGTATGTATTATTGGGAGTAGAATTGAGCACTGATATGGGAGAGAGTTCAAATAACTAACAGCCTCCATAAATTATGTACGCCAACATGGGTAAAGGATCATACTTTTTTACATCATTCTTTATCGTTTTTTAAGCATAGCGTAGTGGTACCACTTAATTGAGGATATTCTATACCCCGTCAAAGTATAGGACAATTCTGAAAGGGCGGGCGAGACGTTGTATCATCACGTAACTCATAGTGATGGTTGTCGGTTAGAGAATATCCCAATAGAGTTATAGTGTATTTTTATATATCACTTATTATGTTGAGTTCAGAGATAAGATAGTATTTTGTAAAGTCTTAAATGATTTATCTTTTTTATTTCTTTACGTTCAACTTGAGTACATTGTTATCTATTTCAACCCTTTCATTCTTTTATTTGTTATTCAACTATGTTGCATAATCTTATATTCAATTTACTGATGTCATTTGAACTGCATCTTTTAATGATGCAGATACAGGTTCTTAGGATTCTCAGCAGGAGTCTATTGGGATTATTTCATCAACTTCTGAGTGAGACCTCCTTGCTTATGGAAGACTTTAATTTTTATCGGTTGTTACTAGTAGTTCTCTGTAGGAGTCACGGGTCTTTGTCCCAACACTCATCCTTGTATACGTATGAGGCTTCATCGATAGACAATTTTGGAGAGTCATTCAGTTTCAGATGTTTTATTTAAAACCAATGTTTCACACTCTGTATATTCAACGAATGTTTGAGTTTCAGTAAATTGTTCCAAACGTTTCTTTCAATTTTATGTTTATGTATGCTTGAATTAGTCTTGTGCTTATAGTCAGCATAGATGAGGGTTCGTTTGGGAATCAGTAACGATTCTCGAACGCCAACGACGTTCAAGGTGTAGGCTCGGATCGTGATAGAAATCATGGAGTGTATCTATGTTTAATTTATTTTATTTTATGATTTTTCAATAAACTAATATTAAATTAATATTATTAATAAAAGACAAAACATGTATATATTGGTCATGTAATTTGATTTGTTTCATTTATTACTCTTTAAATAATAAATTGATTAATTTGATGTATTAATTATCAATATATAATGTATTCAACAAATTAAACACTTAGATATATGAGTATCATACAAGAACAAATTGTGTCAAATACATGTGTAAATTTTCAATAATGCGTAAATCTTCAATAAATTCATTAGATACATATATACTTAAAAAGTTATACTAAGGGAAAATGCACAATACCCCCTCAACCTATGCTCGAAATCCCAGAGACACACTTATACGATACTAAGGTCCTATTACCCCCTGAACTTATTTTATAAATAATTTTCTACCCTTTTTCGGCCTACGTGGCACTATTTTGAAAAAAATCAACAAGTGTTGGGCCCACAAAATAGTGCCACGTAGGCTGAAAAGGGGTAGAAAATTATTAATAAAATAAGTTCAGGGGGTAATAGGACCTTAGTATAGTATAAGTGTGTCTCTGAGATTTCGGATATAGGTTGAGGGGGTACTTGTGCGTTATCCCTTATACTAATAAAAACTAGATACATATAATCGTATCTCAATAATGTGTCAAATACATGTGTAAATCTCCACTTATTGAAACTTTTTTATTACGTCCGTGGGTGGTGAGAGCATCTCATAGTGGTAGTGTTTGCTTCACCTTTTGATTCAACAGTGTTGCTCACTGCACCTAGATCCGACGGGAGAAGTGACATGAAGTTTCTTGGTTGATCTATGCAATTGGTATCATTGTCAAATGTAGAATTTGATAAATCTATTGATCTTGGAATCTACGGTTATAACGATACCCATTGTCTCTGTGCACGAGTGGTGTCTTCCCTTGCGAGAAAATACGAAGGATTCATGGAGAATGGTTTGAGAGTGAGATAATTAAAGGCTAAGAATTTGATGTATGTGTTGAGAAGTTGTAGATCATCTATTTTAATAGAGTGTTTCTTCACAATAAATTTTGACTGATTAAGGAAAGAGGAAGAGTGAGTTTAACTTGAAGAGGAAGAGCTAGAGTTTGTCTCTAACTCATACTCTTGTTTTTATTAAAACACTAATTTTGGAGTTTTAATGTAAAAATAATTAATCAATCATAATTTTAAGGGATATGAGTATTGATTGTGTCTTCAATAATATATGGTATAAAATATTAAACGTGATGGTATATGTAATTGTTTGAAAATAGAGGTAAATTAGGATATGTGGTAGTGATGTGTGTGTAATATATGAGAGTTTGACATGCTCTTTCTCTTGTCGTTTCATTCATCTCTGTCTATTTTACTTTACAACTTGAAATTAGATTATGTTTTTATTGTGTCAAACATACATTCAGTAGCAGAGTAAGATTTCAGTTGCTACGAACATATGACATATATTTCATATCTTTTTTTTATTATCAGTCTTCTTCATTTTATTGTTACATTTTTTCGACTTTTATCCATTTTTCCACACTTCCTACCCATCTTATGAACTGCAATGATACATAGAATTTAAGTGTTATTCGAAATGACTCACAAAACATTTACTTTCATGATAATGTTCATTTAAAAGGTTCAGTTTTGTCTTTTTCTTCTTCTTTTTTATGTTTTGTTTGAGACTAAAACCATCTTCAACCCAACATCAAATTTTATATTTGGTATAAAATTTGGTGTTTTGAGCTTCAATCCACACCAATTTTCAAAACAAATTTGGTGTAACAGTATTCATCACACCAATTAACTTTTTGAATATTATAATATTTATTTATTATACAAACTTTTAATTAAACATTATGTTAATTGTATGTTTTAATTAAATCTCTTGTATATTTAACTATTTTCATGTAAAATTTATAATATTAATTTTAGATATAAAATTTAGCTTTTTTTAAATTAATTTTTCTATATATGATTTAAAAAAATATATATGTTAATTCTACTATAAACTATATAAATTACAACTAACTTTCACAAAAATAAAAATTGCAAACGTATAAATTTTTAAACAAATAATACTCCGATCGTAGAAATAGCAATAGATGAAAATTATCAATTTGATTGTATTTCATTAATGATTTCATTTTTATTTGTATTATCCATTATTACGTATAATGTATCATATTTGCTAGCAATTTATGTTATTTCAAAAAATTATGGTACAAAATAATTTTATATTAAACGATTATAATAGAAAATAACATAAATCATATATGGTCAATGTTTTAGAAAGAAATTGTTTTATGAAATAACAAATAATGATATAATAATAAAGAAAAAAAAAGATTCTTTTTTGGTGTAAAATTTGATATAGTGGGTTGGAGTTGTTTACAACAAATTTGATGCTGACACCTAACTTGGTGTTTGGGTTGGAGATGTCCTAATAATATCATGTTCTATTTGTCCAAATTTATGAAAACGCAATTTGCTAGTACTCATGTTAATTAAAAGTATTAATTGATTGAATCGTTCGATTTTTATCAAAGACATAATACATAAATATGTCTTTTAACTTGGTCTCATTTCACATTTATGTCCTTCAACTTAGGGTGTGCACAAATAGATACTTAAACTTGTATAAAATTGTACAAATAGACAGACACATCCTATGTGGTATCCTACATGGTGTCCTACGTCAGTGGCGTAGCTAGAAATTTTAGGAAGGGTGGCCAAAAATCTTGTCGCGCCCCATTTTCGCAGAAAACGGGTTTTGTGCACGACCTAACAACTCTTTTGGGATTTTGAGTTTCAGGAGTCGCCACCTAACGAATTAAGGCGTGTTAGGGCACCTATCTAACCTAACTAAGTTTAGCTAAGGTCAACGAGCCAGAGATTAGGGTAAGGGTTCAAATTACCTCGAGGGGAAGGTGTTAGGCATCCCTCGAGGTCTATCAATGTGGGTCCCGGCCGTATCTCATGCAATCTATGTGGGGGTTACAATTAGCAGTCAAGGTCACTTCATTTATTAATTTATTTAATCTTGCTAAGTGATAAAAACAATTAATACTATTTTATATATTTTTCTTCATTAATTTGAGCATGCGAGGCTAGGTGATAGCAATAAATAAACAATCAAGTTTTATTATTTTTTTATTTAAGCATATGAGACTATGTTATAAACAAAATTTGCAAATATTAAGCAATTAATGCAGAAGTAAAGTTTGAAAATTGATAAGTTTTGAATATGAATTTTTTATTTTAAAGAAAATGTTTGTTTCTTTATAGGGATGATGCCACGATATTGTTGATCGCGCTCCTCCACCATAGAAACAATTTTGATTTGAGGTTGGTCTAAAAATAGTTTATATTTTTGAAAAAATGAATTAAAAGATTTAGTTTGCATATAGGCACATAAACATTTACATATAAATGCACATAATTTCTTTTGAAATTCATGGGTAGGTGGTACTTCCGGGGACGCGTCGGGTAAAAAAATTGGAACTAGACCTCGTAGTTCCTTTGACTTTCCCACTAACGATAGGTTAGGAGAGTAATTTATAGACAATGTCATAATCAATCCAAAGTTTTTAAAGGAAGATTGAATAATGACTTTTAAAGAAAATTATGTTGCAAGATTTTGATATGAAATATTTTTAAAAGCCAAGTAATTTGTTAAATGCATGAAATGATTCTAATTTAGTATTATTGAGAAAAAACATATTGCATCATGAATGCGGAAGACAAATAGGATTACTAATTAAATAATATTAACTAATTTTAGGGGGAGGGCACAAATATGCACAAACAAATTTTATTTTTTATGAATATGTTAAAAGTGTAAGCCTATAGACATGATTCTAGGTGTTCAAAAAAGTAACACATATATGCATAATTTTGTGAATCTAAATGATATGAACAAATTAATCATTAGGCATGGTTTCTATATGACAAGACGATGCTAAAAGTTATAACACCTAATCAGCCTACTAAATTATTATGATGTGATTTTAACATTCAAAAATTAATGGAATCTAGTTATTTTTTTTTATTTTTTTAAGACTTATTAACAAAAGCGTCAAGCAAATTGAAAATTGGTTAGATTATAACACGTACCAAACAATAATTCTAAGCGGTTAAAGATAAACCTATAGGCATGATTTATAACTTTTTTTTAAAAAAAAAAAATCACAATGAACAAGTAGGCATGTAAATCCCCCTCCCCTAGACAACCCCCAAATAAATTTATATATATGATCTTTAGAGTTATAAATGTTACAACATTCGAATAAATAAAATAAGAAAAAAAAAATAATATATATATATATATATATATTATATATATATATATATATATATATATATATATATATATATATATATATATATATATAGATTCAAATAAACAAATAAATCTTTCTTCAATTAATCTTCAACTTGAACTTCAAGTTTGAAACCTGTCAAAGCAATCAAATAACAGTTAAGCAAAACAAATTGATTCAACTTTTACTCGAACAAAGTAGTAAAATAGCGAAGAAGAACACTTGAATAATTACCAGATTCTTAATGTATTGTTAGAGTAGCAAGAAAGCAATGAGGGAAGGAAGAGTGATGAGAGAACTTGTGATTGAGAGTGAATGATTGTATATTCTGAGTTTTTATAATGAAGGGAGGGGGTCTTATTTATATAGCAAAGAGGGGGAAACAAATAAGGAAAAGAGATATTTAAAGGAGTCAATTAAATATATGTTTTCCTTATTTTAAAGGAGGTTCAAATCAGCCAAAAATAAAAATATATCACTTCCAAATATAAGCAAGAATAAATTAGGAAGAGAAATATTATTATTATTTATTTATTTTATATTTTAAGGAGAGACAAATCAGATTTTTTTTATTTATTTAATATTTCATTACTAAAAAAAAAGATGAGTAAGAGTAAAGTAAGGAAGATAATATTCTTTTACCTTAAACAAATAAGAGCTAAAACATAATTATTTTACAATTATTTTCAAATATAAAAACAAGTAAGAAATATGTCAAACTTAAGATAAGCAATTTCAATTTACCATAATACATCATGTAAAATGAACTAGGAAAGAATATTTTGGACATTGAATTAATTCAATCATATAAACTAGACATAAATATTAACGGGTAGAAGAAATTACATTTAGACTTGCTCATATATTAAATAATATAAAATCTTGTCTATATTTAATAATAGGAAACGATTAATATGTCAAAATTACCATAGGATGAAAAACAAATTAATCAAATTAAACCAAAATCAAACAAAATCATCAATGACTCCAATCATTTGTGTGAGCATGGATATTGCAAAGATTCATAGATTTAAGCATGATCAATAACTTATTTAATCCATTAATTAAAATAGATGCAAACAGATTGAATTTTTATCAAGATTTATTAACCAATTTTAAGAATCATGGAAAGGAGGGAGTAAACATATTGCGGACAGATTATGAATGCCAAATATTGAGTCAAAAACTAAAAATTTCAAATCAGTAGAAAAACTTCAAAGGATACTAGGAACTAAAGCATATAACGCAAGGGCATATTTATATGGATTAAAGAAATAAAAAAATCACAGATCATTAACAATATAATTTGTTCAAGATAGTGATTCCGTATAATTTTTAACATGCGACAAGCAAAGCATTGAAAAATCAGCCACACCAAAAAATTAAATTAGAAATAAAAGCGATTTTAATCAAAAGAGAACGGACTTGGACGGATTTGTAAAAAATCCGTCTTTAACCGTTTACAAATTCATCGAGCTCGTTGTCTCGCTGTCCGGAACTGCTGGTGGGAGTTGTTGTCGGCTGCTGCTGCGTGGAGTTGCTGCCTGTCTCTGCAAAAAGAAGAGGAAAAGAAAAGGAGAAGAAGAAGGGGGAAACGGGGAGGAGAGAAGGAGCGAGAGGGAGAGGAGAAGAGGGAGGAGGGGAATGACGGGAGAGGGGAGACGGGTGAAGGAAGAGGAACGAAAGGGAGAGAGACACGCTGCCAGTGATTGCGGGCTGGTGGTTGACGCCGCTCGCTGCTCGTCTGGTGGCTGTCGCCGGCCAGAGCTGCGGCTGTTGGGTGCTGCTGGTTGACGCCGGTGGAGCCTGCTGGCGTCGACTGCAACTGTACCTGCGAAACAAAAAGAAAGAGAGGAAACGAAGGAGAGGAACAGAGAGGGGTAGGCAGATGGGGAGGAGAGAGGAAGGGGAAGAGGGAGGAGGAGCCACGGGAGAGGGAGAAGAAGAGGGGGGTGAGGCGGCTGGTGAGAGGGAGGGGAGGAAGGGAATGAATTAAAATTTTAGGTTTTAGGGTCTTTTGGTGTTGAAGAACGAGAATGGGAGATTTAATCACAACCGTTGGTTTAGATAGAGATGAAGGGTTAGGATGTCGATCTAAGATTTATTTTTTAAGACGGACGGATGAGATTAAAAGATGATGTTTTGAAATTAGATTGACAAAGATATAGAATGGCTAAAATTGCAATTAAAATGGCTATAATTGAAATGAAAGAGAGGCTATGATTGTAATAAAACTCTAATTCAAGTGGCTAGAATTGAAAGAAATCGGAATAGAATAGGCTAGAATTTAAATAATTTTAAGGAAAGTGTAAAAATTATTTAAATTTTAAACATTTGAAATTCATTAATAATTTTAAAATATTTTAATAATATCTACGATAATTTTATAAAGTAGAACATACTAAAATATATAATTTTCAAGCAAAGTCGACTAAAAATTTTAAAATTTAAAATACATATTTAATCGAATAGTATTCCTAAAAAAGGTCAAAGGTTGGTCAAAATTGGGTGTCAACAAATCTCATAGCTCGTAAAAATAATTTAAAGAATGGGTGCATTTAAATTTTGTGAATCAAACTACATAACATTAATGATTAATTTTTTAAATTAAAATGTATCAAAAAAATTTAAAATCAAACTACATAATATTTAGCTTTAGTGTCACGTTTATTGATAGGAAGTGAACAAATAAAGAAAAAGAGAGATATTTCAGTTTAGAGTGAAATCACTTTTATGCTTCAATATTTCACAACCTCGGATGACTAACAACGAGAAATGAAAAATAAATAATAGAATCAAACGAGTTTTTTTTAAAGAAAATTTATATAAAGCATTTTCACTTTTAGTAGCTTAATGGAATAAATAAATAAGATTTCCTTATTAACTTTAAATTAAATAATTCTTTTAAATTTTATTTAAATTTTTAATGAAAAGAAAAAAATCAAGTTGAAAGAACTTAGTAGAGTTGAACGACTAAAACCACTAAGCTAGAAATTTTTTATTGTTTTTCAAAGGTGTCCAAAATGTGTTATTTAATCATTTAAATTAACATTTTTCTTATAAATACGATGTAATTTTCTGACGAAACGCCCCTGTCCTACGTGACACGTAGGACTCATGTGTCTACTTATTCAACTTTATACCAGTTTGAGTGTTTACTTGTGCAGAATCAAAGTTGAAGGACATAGATATAAAATGAGATAAAGTTAACGGACATATTTATAAATTATGTCCTTATTAAATTTGAACTAGATTTCAAACCGAAATTAATTCAATTTGTTTTTGTTTCCTCTAGTTTAACTTAATTAGGATATCAAGCTCAAATTGCACCGCTAAATAAAGTAATTTTCAAGTTATGCAATTATATGTACATAAATCAAATCAGTATAAAATTCTAAAATAATTAAATTAATGTATATGTAATATATAAATTCATATTATATTATTAATATTACTTTGTCTAAATGATATTTTTTGCTTTTTGCGGTTAAATCTACTTAATTTTGACAATAAATTTGGACATAAATCTTTTAATTGGAAAGAAAGCAGCCAGGTCTTTTTTCAACCCTTAAGAGCAAGGTCCGTCCCACTCTCTCATCTACACAATTGTCCGATCTCAGATGCTTTGTCGGAGATTCCAGATTTGATTGCTAACCATGAAATCAGTCTTTCCTCCGTCAGGAGGTCATGGTTTGCTGCTTCCAAACCTGGTTGTCAGGACTTGGAGTGAAATCCGTTCTATTTTCAGGCAACCCCACCAATACTTAAGGGCTAAAAATGGCGGATTGGAAATGGAGCTAGCACTGACTTCTGGTTCCACCCCTGGCTCTCTGCCTCCCTACCCCCTTTGAGCTCGTCCATTCGTTGGGTGATCCCTTGCTCTCACATTCGAGTGTTTGCTCGTCGTTTAAGCCCGTGAGTGAGATTTCTGCTCATTGAATTTTTTTCAAAATAAATTTTGAATATTTGGAAATAGCATAAAAAATACTGTAAATTACAATAATTAATAATTCAGAATATTTAAAATACATATAAAGAATTATGATAAAAGAATAGTTTATTTTTTAAACCCATTCGTTGTCACATAAATTGGACCGTCAATTTCATAGATTAATGAATTGTCAAATAACCAATATCAAAAAATTAAAAAAATAATATATTTTCTTGTAGCCAATTCCTTTGCATAAGCATATTTTCCCGTGTAAGCCATAACCACAAGATATGATTACTGTAATATTTAAATGATTAAAATTCTAGAATAATTAAATTAATTTATATGCAATATACATGTGAAATATTGTGGTAAATAAAATAGTTGCAATCTCAGCTAAATTTGAATTTGCCTATAAAACAAATCGATGTATAATTGATTCAAAAAAAAAAAGTTACCATAAAAGTAAATTTTTCAAGTTTAATTTTAGTTGAATAATGACTAAAGTAATCCGTTTCAGCAGGAGTTCCTTTTTCTTCAATATTACTAGGAATAATATTATTATGTTTTCCTTTTTTGACATGGATTTCAAGTCCTATACAAATAAGGGAATATGGTTTATTGACATCTCTATATAATGTAGGGGGTAAGGTACTCAGTTAGATTACATTGAAAATAATTTTTGTTTGTCTATATTATTTGTTCAGATATGGCGAGGGATAACGAACTCCGTCCACTATGGTTGGAACCTCTACTAGATTATGATTTTTATGAACATGATTGTATATGTGAGGTACATAATCAATATTGTACATTTTTTTGTAAAATGTGCAAAAACAAACCTCTTTGTGAATCATGTTGGAGGGTTGATGCAGAAGCTGAACATGAACTTCACCAATTTTTACAGGTACATAATCATCAATCCTTCACCAAAACAACACTTGTTAGAGATTTTTTTTTTCTAACTATTCCTTTAACATAATGAGCAGATATATAAAGTATCGGAAAAAGCATCGGTTCGTAAAGCTGATATAGAAAGTGAGGTAGATGTTAGGAAAATTCAGCCGTATGTAATAAACAATCACAAAGTTATATTGCTGAAACCAAAAGGAGGAAACGGGGGAAACCCTAAGTGCGTCATATGCGAAGGAAAAATAAAAGAAGAATTCTATGATTATTGCTCAATTTCTTGCAAAGTAAGTACACTCCAACTTCATTAGGATAATGTACTTTGTTAGAATAACTTTTTTAACTAACAACATATATTGCAGATAATTGGAGATACAAGGCAACTCGAAAAGGTTGAACGTGCTGGAAAATATAATAGAAGAAAGAGAACGCCCTGTAGATCACCTTTGCTGTAGAATGATACTTGCAATTTTAAATCAGTTAACGTTTTAATTTTCTAGGCTAAGATTTGTTTATATGTTTCTCAACACGACCACATATCTATAACTCAATTTCATATATTGCCGCTTTTTGAATTCCAACCAGTTAGTTATCAATATTTCCCTTTCTCGTCTAAATACCATCAACTTAGTTTTCATATATAATATTATTAAGATCAAGTTTCTAACAAACCTGCAGTAATTTTCGATATATCCTCATGATTTATTCGATGAAAAAAATATTCAAAAATCAGATAAAAGTTTTCTCTTGAAATTGTCATATTATAAAACTAGTATCAAACAACAAAGGCTGCTAAGAAACCCAGCTTGCCTTTAAGCTTAGAGAAAGGCATCATCATCTGGAATAATGCAAGCAATTGCTAGTTTACCAACCAATCGAACAACAAAAATAAGTATGATGTTCTCTCTACAGAACAAAAGCTTCTAATACATATTAACAAAAATGCAATAACGTAAATTAATATGGACAGCTGAATATTTAAAATACCTTCATCGCAAAGAGGCTGTGAAATGCCTTGACATTACACTGTCTCTACAGCTGCAAGGTAGCAAAGAAGCCATTTGTATGGAAAGTTATCTTTCATGGAGATGCCCTGTGATTGACGGCCCATAGCAGGAGATATCCATGAACAGAACGCATATATGATTCGGTCATTCGCTATGATGATTGGATCCTCTAAAAGTTGCTGCTGCGTTCATGTCAGATCCTCCAAAAACACAACAATTATGCATTTTTGGAGGATCCTCACAGGTGCAGCAACATTCATTTTTAGGATCCGAGCGACCTAGTGTTCAACCATCAGTTTCCATAAAGAGGCTCCCCGCCGTTACATAATTAAGAAAAATTCACATACCTGAAATAACTCAGACCCTTTCCCAACAACAAAGAAATAAGTCCCCCAGAACGCTAAAAAGGACAAGTTACACTTCCGACCCACCTTGTTAAAAATAGCAAGCAGACACATGACAATAGAAAATATATTTATGGTAAAATCATCACAGTGCATGAATTCACTCTGTAACTTTGAAAGCAAAAGGAAACAGTTCTAAGAAAGATCTGGATTACCACAGGTCATATGAATAGATTAGAGTAGTCTATTTTTAGGGAGGCATTACCTGCAAGCTCCTTCCTATTTCAACACAAAAGTGAAGCTGAAGTTTTGTGAGAATAGGAATGATTCAGACACTAGGGGAAAAAAGGAGAGATGAAAATTCAAGTGTGGCAAACAAATTTAAAGAATTCCTTAGAGAAAGTTCCATGTAACTGATCTATTAATCCAACGAAAGAGGCCAATTCAACCAGTAGGGAGTAGTTCGATTACACAACAATGTGCACCCTATCACATGATGATGATCTAGAATTAAATGAAAAAAGATCCAAACTTCATAACAGGAATTTGACATGCTATATGGGGCAATCATTATACTCAAAATTTTAAGTATATCAAGATCACTAAGAATATAATTAAACATTTTTGCAAGACAAACATAATTTTAATACATGCTCCAAAATCACCAAAAAAACTCGTGCAACTTGATGCTTTCTTGGTGGTAAATTATCATATTATGCAGGCATGTCTATAGTTCTACATCCCATTATCAAATGGTTATTAGACTGGTTTAATAGGTTGCAATTAGTTGTGCCCTACTTTGGCAATCTTTTATCAAAACATGGTTATGCACATTTCCAGTAAAGTTATGTTGTTGAATCCAAAAGAACATGTCTCAGACAAGTTTCTTCAGCCAATGAGACTCAAAACTTATGTCCAAGTGCTATGATGATTGGATCCTCTAAAAATTGTTGTTGCATTCATGTAGGATCCTCCAAAGACACAAAAATTATGTACTTTTGGAGGATCCGTCACGCATGCAGCGATATTTTCTTTTAGGATCTGAGCAACTTGTAGAAAAAAACTCCTAGCCGTTATATAATTAAGAAAAGTTCACATCCCTCAAATAACCCACACCTTTCCCAACAATGAAGAAATAAGTAATACCTAAAATGCTAAAAAGTAAGAGTTCCACTTCTAATCCACCTTGTTAAATATATCAAGCAGAAACTTAAGCAAAAATCATCGCAATGCATGAATTCACTCTGTAGCTTTGAAAACAAAAGGAGCCAGTTCTAAGGCGAATCTGGATTACCACAGGACATATGCATAGAGTAGTCTATGAGAGTGGCATTAGGAAAAGGCTATTTTTACGGATGCATTACCTGCGAGCTCCTTCCTATTTCAATACAAAAGTGAAACTGAAGTTTTGTGAGAACAGGAATGATTCAGACACACTAAAAAGGTAGCAAGAGCTGAAAATAGGCATTTTACGAGAAAATTCAAGTGACGCAAATAAATTTGAAGTCATTCCCTAATGGAGGAAATTTCTAGGTTGTCACTTGTCGTGTATGACTTGTTTCTAATCACCATAGTTCCTATTGTTTACTCAGCAAAACAAAGGATTGAAAATCTATATAACTGATCAATGTATCCAATGGAAGATGCCAATTCAACCAGCAGGAGTAGTTAGATTACATAACCGCGGGCACCCTATTACATGATATGATCTAGCATTAAATGATAAGAAGATCCAAAATTTCATTAAAGGAATTTGACATGCAATATGGTGCAATTATTATACTCAAAATTATAGATAAGTATATCAAGATTTAAGTATGATATACAATTTAACATTTTTGCAAGAGAAGTATAGTTTTAAGCATGTTCCAAAATGACGAAAGTAAACTCGATTGACTTGATGCTTCTTGGTATTTGATCATTATGCAGGCGTGTCTATAGTTCTACATTCCACAATCAAACGGTTATTGATCTGTTTTATAGTTGCAATCAGTTGTGTCCTACTTTGTCGATCTTTTATCAAAACATGGTTATGCACATATTTTTTATAGAAGTTAACTAAGAGGCAAGTGCTTGTACCCAAACATCATAGACAGCAGATTAGATTTTAACTAAATTATCATTAACCTTCACGGTCAGAACTTACAGTTATTTGTTGGTAGTTGGTAATAAGGGTCTGTGGACCCCTTAGAAAGAAACTACTGGAGCTGTTTTCTAAAGCACGCGGAGGCGTCTCCAATACCTCCTTTGACCTACCTACAAGGGGAAGATTGGAAAGATGGTCACCCCAAATATCATAAGTAAACTTTTCCTCCATACCCATCTTTTTATCAGTTTTAAGTGCCATCTGATTTGGAGGTTTAGATCCAGGAGCTCGTAAATGAGGAGCAATTACAGAACTTGAAGCCAGAACTGGTTGACGACACATCAAGCGAGGAGCAGATTTATCACCACAAGGGAAGGTTGCTGAAGGCAGAAGAACAGGTTTGCTGGCTGATCTTTTAGGTGCACCAGGCTTCTCTTGAGGAGGACAAGAATTTTTTCCACCATCCGTTAATGTTACCTCTCTCTGCAAGACATTCCTCTGAGATGCAAATTCGGAGTGTATATTTTTTTTACATTGATGACTACCAACATCAGCAAAGGGATTGATGAGCTTAACAGGTCGATCCACAACAGCAGACGGGGGAGATGGCCGACGAGGTGTTAAATTTGAGGTAGGAGACAGGGGTGACGATGGTGTAGAATTGCCACTATGACTACTTGAAACATCAAAAAGTCCAACCAAAGCAGTCGCAGAATTCTTTTTCTTCTTCCGCCTCCTCCCTTTTTCTTTTGCAATTTTGACAGTGAGATTACCAGTTTTTGAGGTTTCATATGTATCAGAACTCTGAATTGCTACAGGCTTTGTAGAGGATGACACCTCCATTCCCTTTTGGGTATCTGATGCAGAGTTATATCCTGCACAATGATTCACATTCTGATCAGTTACACTTTGATTTTGGGAGACAGCTTGAATATCTTCACATGCACTGAAACTTTCAACTGACAGAGCCTCACCTTCCCCAATTGACCGAAGCAGACTGTTCAATTTAAAGGAGAACACAAACTTGCCAATCTGTTTCTCAGTGCGATGCATGCGAGACAATTTTCCAGCATGACTAACAGATGTCATATAGCTTTTTCCACTCTTAGGCAAGCACTCATGGGAGCCAAAGGCCACCACTTGGGGTATGATACACCACAGAACTAGAAAGAATAAAGAAGTTAGAAAGAGAATTGTGACGAGCAATTTCTTCACCCTCGTCCAGAACAAAGACCTCTTGCAGAAATGAAGCACACAGATAGGAAGGCTAGCTTTCATTGGTATAACAAGTATGCCAGTTGCCAAAGCCAGTTCAAGATCTCTATGTATAGTGGCAGCAGAAAAATCAGTATGATATGATATCTCAAGCTTTATAGACTCCTCAGGTTCAAGAGAAAAGCCTTTACAACCATTTATTACAAACCCATCTGTTCCACACTCTGTTCCAGAGATTTCAATTTTTTTTACCTCCAAGGGGAAGTCACCCACGTTCTTTGCATGAAGCACCTTTGACAATGATAGAGAACATGCATGAAATTTCTCCTTCATGTTATATAGCACACCTGAAGAAGAGAGATTAAGAGGGGTTGGCATGTTTAATTTGAAATCCAAGTTCTGCACAGGTACAGACGCATCAAGCAAGACCAAAGAAAGCAACCCCCCAGAACCTTTGAGAGTTAACCACTCCACACCAGAAAGATTGTTCCTGAGCAATGCTGAACTTCTCCACTGACATCGAGCTGCAGGTTGAAATAAAATTGGACCAAATGATGCTTTACTAAAAGGGTGAAGAAGTCCTTCAGTTACTGCATTCTCTGCTAGCGAAAAACCGTATCTCTTTGGAGCAGTAGAGTAGTTAGCAACTATTCTACTGGATAGAGAAGGCTGCAAATGGCTTCCTGAAGTCTTGCACTCATCAATAATTTCCCAGGAGTTCAGAACAAGCTGCACCAAGATTGGTTTTTGACTTGGGTTTTCTATTGTGATCCACTGAGAGTGATAACTTCCGACTTGAATCACTGGAAACACTACTTCACTTTCATCCAGTACAGACATGTCATAAGCAGTAGCATGAGATTTCCAGTTCTTCAATACCGACTCATCTGCCATTGTTGTATCCACAGCCTTCAGATTAAATGGATAGAAAAACCAAATCAGGAGCTAATTCTATATACATCTGTACCAAACAAAGGTATACGACTGATACAGCAGTTACAACTATTTCCACTACATGTACATTCAAATTAAGAAAAGCTAAAAAGTAAAGATTCACATGAAATAAATATGAC
The DNA here is from genome assembly GCA_027704805.1 of Solanum corneliomulleri. NCBI lineage: Eukaryota > Viridiplantae > Streptophyta > Magnoliopsida > Solanales > Solanaceae > Solanum > Solanum corneliomulleri. The sequence continues at coordinate 7,841,820 of JAKWIY010003054.1, read as the reverse complement.
TCAGAAGTACAACTCTGCTGAACTAGTAAAAACAGCTCACTGATTCAAGCATCATAAATCAAATAAATAGCTATTGATAAACATTACTTCCTCCATTTAAAAAATAAATGACCTAGTTTGACTTGACACAGAGTTTAAAAAAATAAAAAAGACTTATCAATCTTGTGGTTCTAAACTAAATGTCAAATGTACCAAAATGTCATTTAATCTTGTGGTATTAAACATGCCACATGGAAAGCTGAAATTAAAGTGTAGCCAAAAAAGTAAAAGGATCATTCTTCTTGAAACATACTAAAAAGAGAGCAGCTATTTAAAACAGAGGGAGTATAAGTTATCATGTGACTATGTGAGTATATTTGCAGAAGAATCTCCGCCCATTATGTATTCAAAGAACACAATGTTAACCAAAACAACTTCTATCAGAGAGTGAAATTGTATCCAGCATCCTGAAATATACACTGAACATGCACAATTATATTTCCACTGAAGATGACTTCGGTTATTTTTAGTGCTTCTGGTACATTAAATTTTTTAAAGTATAAGGGTGTATCTCCTACTACAGATTAAATACAGACGAAGAGCCCCTGCATTATACATGATATGGTATATATGGCTCCACCTATCACGTGTTACAGGACACAATCTTCAGTCTTACTTTATGCTGATAATTAAGGACTTTAATACTCTACCAGTTGAAAAGAAAAGGACTTCTATACTCTACATACCCAGATCTCTCTCAAGGGCTTAGTTTGAGTTTCTTGCCACAATATTAGTTTCAGACAAAAGAATAAATATGAATTCCAGTTGCTTGCAAAAATGCCTCAAATAGGAATAACACACAAATCTTGAATTCTCAAATCTGACAGCCCTGAAACTTCCAGAAGTTTGACAAATTATTTTTACTCATTTAAGTGTTTAAAATATCCTCCGAAAAGAAGATGCCACACCCATGAAATTAGACATAATAAGAACCAAATAGCAGAATTCCAATACCTTGATTTCTAATGGTGACCGCATGCTGCTGCTTGAAGAGGCTCTTGTGTTTTCAGGTTCAACTTCATCAGAGTTTTCTTCTTGACCAATTGAAGAGTCATATTTACCTCCTGAATGAAGGCTGACTACATCCATGCAAGCAACTTCAATTTCAGAAGTTCTCGAGTCATTAGTTGATACGAGCAATTTACAGTTCATGCTCATTTCATGAGCTTGCACCGGAGGGTATGTGACCACAGCGACTTGCGTAACAGTACCAGGGAAGAGTATTAGCCCCTCAACATATCTGACACGAAAATACTTGATGTTCTCTCCAGCCTCACTTACCTTGACAATGCTCAATATGTAAGGAGAATCATTTCTCACTGACAGAGCAACAACACTAGTACCATCAGTCCCACATGGTTCTACAGTTTGAATAGACAAAAGAAGTGGATCCATGAGCTCACTGTGAGCAGACATCTTGCCCAGTTCTGCTTTGAGAGGGACAATAATTGTATCAGTTTTACCTTTGGAAGAGCTAAGCAACTGCAGAGAAAAGGCACCAAATATCTCTCCCGTTGTATGACTAGGGAAATCTAATTCTATGATGGTCTCAGTTTTGTGAGGATCAATTTTCCAATTCCTATGGGGTCTAATTGCAACTAGAGGGATACCAACCTCATCACCCTTGACATCCAGCCACTCCTTAACACCAAGAAAGCTGAAATTATTGTTTGAATCTTCACCTTTATTCATATTACAAATTGCTTTTGCATAACGGGTATTATCTCCTGAAGAAATAGACGTCCAAATAGTTACCTCCTCCACATAGAGGGCTTCATTGTAAGGATTATACAAAGAAAGATTTTTACTCAGCCTTCCACTAGAGGAAAGATCAAGACCGACTAAAGGCTGTATGCGATATGGAGATTCAACAGTAAAGCCCTTAGCCTGAACCAAGAAACCACCGGAGCTAGTCTGCAAAACAAACTGCGCTGAAGATAAACCCAACCATGTAGGCAAAAACACAAAACAAATTGATGCAGTTTCACCAGGTGCCAACAATGTTTCGCTGAAATTGCAAGGGTAAAACTGAGAATTGGTTCCATAAGGTTCAAAGACAGTCAGTGACCTGTCGCTGTGTGTATTTTTAACATTTAGAAAAGCTAATGAAGGAAAATATAAATACTTCTCCCCCCAGTCGAGCAAAGGGGGATTGATTTCTACATGAGGGGAAGAACCACCCAAAATGTTGAAACTGTCTGTCCCGTCTTCTGCTTTTGGTTTCAATTTTTTATATTTATCATCAGACAAAGGCACTTCACCGAAAGAAACACCATCTGCCCTATTCCTTCTTATACAATTACAAGGCAATTCACTGTAAAACTCTGGGTAACTCAGATAGCATGAAATTGTTCTTCCACCCAAGAACTTGAAAATACAAGAATCGGATGACCTACTAAGATTTTTATTCTCTTCATCTGATCCTACCGGCAAATCAACATCAGATTGAACCCCAGAAACTTCTTCCACTTGTGATTGGGCATTCTTCTCTTCAAACAAAAACTCCCGCAATCTGGGTGGAAAGCAGAACATGTCTGTATGTGAACACACGCTATCAAGACTTTGACGAGGTACGGGGTTCTCAAGAACGAAACCGTTTGACAAATCACCACTAAAGCCGTCCTCCTCATTGGGTTTGTAGGACATACATGCATCATTCTCTGCTTGGTTTTGCTGTCCCTTCATTGAACATGGTTCACCTTTAGCCAGAATAATGATGATATGGAACAGAACCATCATAAAGCAGAATGTTTCACCATGGTGAAACACTCTCCTGAAGAAATTACTAATACAGATTAATAGCCGATGTAAAAAATTAGAACATCAATCATCATTTACAAGAAAGACAAAAACTTTAAACAGCTATTACGCAGGGGATATGCAAACACAAACAAAAATTTTGGGGAAGGTACAAACACCTCCACCACAACAACTACAAGAAGAGTACAAACTGGTAGTAGTCTATTATTTCAGGAAGAAAACAAAAGGCACCAATTTTAATAATGAAAATAAGTCAAAGGGTGTCTCAGTAACTCAGTTGGTTAGGTTGGCTACCTGGACTTTTCACTTTCACCTTGTTGGTGAGGATTCCGTTCTACCTTGTAATCCCCTCCCCCATTTCCCCTTCTCCTGCCCCCCATATAATAAGAAAAAAAAAAGCATTAATCTTGGGAATGAAATGAAAAATAGTACAAGACACAATCAAATAATCTAAAAATAGAAAAACACATGACGATTTCTAATAACTCCCATAGAAAAAAAACTACAAGACGCTGATACTTCAGCTGTCGATATTAAATATGCAAGTAACTCATTATTAAGTAGGAATAGAAGCTAAACAAAGCTTGCAAACTCCAGCAGCTTAAACCTTTTTCTTTTTTTGCATGTTCAAGCAAGCAAACACACCATAAATAAGCATTCAAAAGCTCCAAAATAAGAACAACAAAAAGCTACATGAAAAAAAAATCAATCAAAAAAAAATATAAAATGAAATAAAAATTGTTACCGGCGGGAGGAGATGCCGGAGAGATGATATGAAGGTCCGATCATTAGGGTTTGAGAGTCCATTGACGAAGATTGAAAAGGAACATGAGTGAAAAAGAAAAAATGAGTTTGTGATGATGGTGGCTAGGGCTTATAAGCGATTGGGATTTTCAACACCAAAAGAAAGAAAAAGGAGAGTCTTGTGAGCAGCACACAAACAAAAACAACAAAGACGCAGATACACCTGATAGATAATATGCACCCGAATGAATGGCTCGAATGACGAAGATAAAAAAAAAAAAAAAAAAACTGAAAAACAGAGAGCAATTAACTCATTCCACAACAAAATGACTCAACTGCCCCCCACAATACACTCTTTTCTTTGAATATCTATTATTAAATTATTATATTTTAAAAAAAAAAAAAAAAAATCTTGAAAGTGTATATATATATTCAAAAAGATAAAAAGAATATCTAAGTTGAAAATGCTTAATCATAGTCCTTTGGTTACTCTCCGTAATTTTATATTTAATTAGTATTTGTGTTCCTGCATTTGAAATACAATAATGTTAGATTAAAATTTATAATTTTTATTTTATATTTAAATTTATTTAAGTTTATTTAAAATATCATTATTCTTCTTTTATCGAAAAGTTATCATAATCTAAAAGATAATAATCGACTTAACTTAAAATTATTATAAAAATCTTATATTATATGCAATAAAATTTAATTATATTTAACACAATTCTTATAAAATTTCAAAAATTCTTTTCATTTTATATGCAATTCACATGGAATTAGTGATGTAAAATAATTACTATGTTATATTACTTTAAAACAGAAAATATTGTGAGAGTATTAATTAAATAAATAAATATATATTATTGTTGTTATTATTTTAACAGAAAACCTCTATAGACTCTATCTATATTTGAATAAGTGGCAAATGTTCATCTCAATTTCAACCAAAATATATAATGATCTCTTTGAAAATTATTTATGATTTATCTTTTTACTGACTTTCCAAAATGGCGATAATACTGATCACCTCCGCACCATTTCTAAAGAACTTTCGGTATCTGAATTTAGTCGGATTTTAATATAGATATCGAATAAAAAATATAAAAAAAATTGAAATGTTATTTAAATTTAAGATCAGTATTAAAGATGAAAAAAATTATATATAATTATGAAATGAGAGTCTGATTTTCAAAGAACGGTAAGCAAAAAAGAATTAAGAACAGAGATAAAATGACACACTATGAAATAAAATTACTCTAGCTATCCCACACGAAAAACAATTTTCTATTAACTATATCTAAATAATTCTATATTTTAGATGATGGAATTAAACTATTTTTTTTTATTTTTTCCTATAAGCCATATATATATATATATATATATATATATATATACATATATATATATCAATAATAATATGTTTTACTCACTAGTATGTGAATATTTCTGTCTATTTTTCTTTAAGTTTGAAGCTACTTAATTAGAGGTCTCAAATTCGAGCCCACTTGCGTATAGAAGCATCTTTGTTAGAGAGTGTTTTACTATCGACATAGAATTTTTCTATTCGAATTCAGTAGAACTTCAATGCAAATACTAAAAGCTGGCAAGAAATCGAAAATAAAAGTTTGAAGTTGTTATTCAGAAGGTATTAGAGGGATGTGAAAATCATCTGAACAGATCAACTCTAACTGAATCGAACCAATTTATGTCATTTCTTCAATAAAATCATACACTTTTATTTAAGTGTATAATCGTTCTGAACAATTTGAATGATCTTTTTAATTTATTAAAGGGAAAAGGGTCTGATATACCCCTCAACTTTGTCATTTGTAGCTGATATACCCTTCGTTATGAAAGTGGCTCATATATGCCCTTACCGTTATACTTACGGCTCACATTTACCCCTGCCATTACAAAATGAGCTCACATATACCCTTCATTTAACGAAAGTTAAAAAATTAGTTTTAAGTTTATATTTTTTACTTTAAATTTTAAAAAAATTATTTAGGATTATATACCATTTTTCTATCAAAGTTCAAGGTATATTTTAAATTTTTTCATACATAAATTATTTTTTGAATTCTTTTATTATAATTATTTTTTCTTATATTTTTTTTCTTTCATTCCTTAGTTTAAAGAAAATAAATTTAAACTATTTTTAGTTGTCTATATTGTAATTTGATTTTTTGTATTCGAAGAAAAAAATTTGTTCATTTACAATAAGTTTTTTAAAAATATTAGTGAAACATAAATAAATTTGAGTATTAAAATAATAATTCTAAATTAGTCATTGAAACAAAAAAAAAAAGTCAAAAAAAAATATGTTTAACGAGGAATAAATTTACTCATATGGGATTATATTTAGAAAAGAATAATAAAAAAATAGATTAAAATTATTTTTTTTTCATTTCCGTTAGAGGAAAAAGGTATATGTGAGTCATTTGTTTATAAGTAGGGGTATATATGAGTCACTTTCATAACAAGGGGTATATCAGCTCTAAATAATAAAGTTGAGGATTATATCAGACCTTTTTCCCTTTATTAAAACTGAAAAAATTTCGAACGGAACCGAATAACCTTACATGAAATATAAATATATTTTATATATTCAAAATAAGTTAAATTAATATAGAAAAATAGTCAAATGACCCCCAGTCTATTACCGAAGTTTGAACCACACACTTGTACTTCACAGAGATTTTATTACACCCCCCCCCCCCCGGATAAAAAACTATATGCACAACGGAAGCATATTTAGATCTTTTCTACTTACATGAATAATAGATAACCAATACAGGTTATGGTAAAACATATATCATGCTAGAACACATAAACATAACGTAATTTAATTCAATAATTACCTCTTGAAGCGTGAGCAGATACCTTCAATCGAATCCCCAAGATAGACAGACTTTCAAGCGAATCTACAAGATAGCTACGGTCTTCTACAATGATCCCAAGTCACATCCAAACTCTCTCAATACTTGGGTGGGCAAGTATCTAAAAGAAAACTAATCATCTATCTAGGGTTAGAAGAATGAGATTTCTTCTCTATCCAAAGAGGAGAATAAAATTCACTTTTTTTATCTTTAGCAAATTTTCACGTTTGCTTTCTTGTCTCAAGATTTTCACGTTAGTTTTCTCTTTATAATAAAACTAACATCTCTCCCGTTTTTCCTTTAGAATTAGGATTCTGAGTTCTAGTTAAATATGGACACTATTGGGTCCACAGAATTAATTATCGAGGCTTCATGTTATGAAAATAATTTCAAATAATTAATTTGAATTATTCTTACCATAATAAATAACAATCATTCCACTAAAAATTCGTAATTGCACTTCTCTATTTCATAATTCCCCATTAAACACTTGTGCAATTCTCCATGTTAAGATTTAAGATACTATTACTTAATGATTAATTTTCTTTAGAGCACTACTTAACTTATTTCATGTGTCGGATTTATAAATTCAATTGCAAGATTTGACACGATGAAAACTTATAAGTTTCTCAAAAAGACATATCAATCAATCTCTATAACGAGACATGGATTCCATCAACTAACTTGTTATTTCACCAACATATATTATTATCATCCAACTTACCAGGCATATTGACCCATCTCAGAATCTCACCTTTTAATAAATTAAAACAATAATTAATATATACAGATCATAATAGTTATATCAATATTGAGAATATAAGTATATTTAATAGTTTAGAGAATATGTTTTTGTGAGTCAGTCTAAAACAACTATCTCTACTCGGTCCCGTTCAATACATACAAAATGTACTAGCACAAGAAGTTGGAACTATACTGTTCCCATAATCAAGATAAATTACATATAATTTTGTGCTACAATTGTACCCGATGACATGTCCAATTTCCATCCTAGATTGTGAACCAAAAACTTTATGCTTATAAGAACTGATGATTTAGAGCCCGTTTGGAATGGCTTAAAAAAGCAACTTTCAAAAAGTACTTTTAAAAGTTCTGAAACATATTTTTAAAATAAGCAGTTATGTGTTTGGATAAAAGTGTTTTAGTTGGAAAAAAAAGTTGATGTGTTTGACAAATAAGTGCTGGTAAACACTTTTTTTATCAAAATGTCTGAAATATCCTTAAAACTGTTAACATGATAAAAAGTTGATTAATTTAAGATTTTTATACTTAAAAAAATTAAAACAAAATTAATATATATTTTACATCCATAAGTATTAATATTTCCCATCTTTCACATATTTCTTTATCATCACAATTTTTTTATAATAATAATAATAATAATAATAGTAAAAATAATAATAAAAATAAAAATAATAATAATAATAAAAATAAAATAATAATAATAATAAAAGTAAAAATAATAATGATAATAATAATAATAATAATAAAAATAAAAATAAAAATAATAAAAAGGTAAAATAATGATAATAATAATAATAATAAAAAAAATAAAAATAACAATAATAATTAACGGCAAAAAGGTAATATACTTGGTCAATATAAAATGACTTTTAAGTTGTAAAAAAAAAAGAACCCCTCACCTAGTTTTTAACATTTGACTTAAAATAAGTCATTTTTTACTTAAAATAAGTCACTTTGATAATTGTCAAACACTCAAATAAGTCAAAAACTGACTTTTAAGTCAGTTTGACCAGCTTTTAAGCTCATCCAAACAAGCTCTTAATCCTCTGTGTATAAGCTAAAACTCTACACACTAAATCATCTACTATATAAGTAAATAGATACCATAAACGACTATATGATCTATTAAATTTTAGCAAATATTTAATATCTAATAAATATTATTTCTTAACACATGGTTAATAGTATAAATCCTAACCCCCCCCCTCCAATCTATTTTAAAGTGAAATTATTTCCTCTCTGAAATGTCATTACTAGGCATGTGTCTTGTGGTAAAATACACGCACTTGACACATGTATTTCACCATTTAATAATATTTTTTTTAAAAAAAATACTCCTCCTTTCTTCCCCAACTATTTTTTTCAGACTTAACTATAATATACACCATTTTTTACCTCAATAAATTTCTTATCGCTAAAATTTATTAAAATGAAAATTCAAATCACATTTTCTCTTCCCCATTCTTTATTTTTTCTCACTCTAATATTTTCATGATTAATTTATAATTTGAGTTTTTGATTTTGATTCTTCATGGATTTTAGGAGAACATGTAGGATCATTCTTTAAAAATGTAGAAGAAATTATTTATTTTTTAGTTTCTTTTAATAATTTGAAGAAGTTTTTTAAATATCAATTACTTCACTTTGATGTTGTTACTCTTGAGTGACTTCAAGAAAAATAATTAATGGGTATATTTTTTTCAAAAAGTAAATTTAATTTGTTAGATATGTTTTAAATACGTTTATTGAAAATTATTTATTCATAAAATGCATTAGTTGTTGATAATTTTTATACCAAACATCTATTGAAAAAGTTTCAACTATGATACTGGTGAAAATATTGAGTAGTTGTATAAATAAATAAGAAGAAAGAAAGACAAAGAGAAAGAAAAAGAAAAAAAAGAACATTAGGATAAAAAAAAAGCACAATATATAAATATGCCCTTTAACTTGGTTTCAAATCACATTCATGCCTTTCAACTTTGAATGTGCACAAGTAGGCACTTAAACTTGTATAAAGTTGAACAAATTGACACACATGTCCTACATGTCATCTTACATGTCATTGTTTGTCCTACATGGTGTCCTACATGTATTGTGTCATGTAGGACTCGTGTGTTTATTTATTTAAAAGTTGGATAGTTAAAGTATCGGTTTGTGCATTATGAAAGTTGGAGGTCAAAGTTAAAATTTGAAGTCAAGTTTAGAGTCCAATATATGTATTACGCCTAAAAAAATATAGGCAACTCACTCTCTCAAAGAGAGTGACATATACTCTCTATGACAACTCAACACTTAAAGGAGTTATTTATTACTCCCTCCGTTTTAACAAAATTGGTCTAGTTTGACTTGGAACAGAGTTTAAGAAAAGAAAGATGACTTTTTAATCTTGTGGTTCTAATTTAAAGTTATGTTAAATGTACCAAAATACCTTTTAATCTTGTGGTCTTAAACATGTCATGTGGAAAGTTAAAGTCAAAATGTTGCCAAAAAAGGAAAGGAGACATTCTTTTTAAACAAACTAAAAAGGAAATAGGGTCATTCTTTTTTAACTAGAGGGAGTACATTTTAAAGTAGTTCAGGGGTAAAAGACTTATGTGAAAAATATGTGTATTTGAAAATCTGAGAATAGGTTGGGAGGTATAAATATAATTTATAACATTTTTCAAATATAAATATAACTTAGATCTTAGGTCTTGGTGAGTGGTGATTGAACGACTTTGGATCTTTACTCTTTAATCAATATTTAATAAATTAAGTTTAAAATTAACAATATGGAAAATATATAAGTACCTCCAACCTATGCTCGAAATCCGAGAGATACACTTATACTATACTAAAGTCTTATTACCTCAAACTTATTTTATTAATAATTTTCTATTGCTTTTTTACCTACGTGACACTATTAATCAGATAGCTTGAAAAAATTGTCAACACTTGGTGGTTTCATAGGATAGTGTCATGTAGGCCAAAAAAGTGGTAGAAAATTATTTATAAAATAAGTTTGAGGGAAGGAGGGAGTATTAGGACGTTAGTATATTATATGTGTGTCTCTGAGATTTCGGACATAAGTTGAGGTGATAATTATGCATTTTCCTTAACAGTACTATGATAGATATTCTATCAAACAATACACCTAAACTGCGAAACATATGCAAGCATTGCTAATAAATGTTTAAGAACAAATAATACGACAACAAATTTTTACATTCTTGACTTCTTGGTAGAATGAAATGCTTCTTCAAGAAAATATTTATGAAAGAATATATTTTAATAATAGTATATTTTAAGGTGATATTTAAAAAAAAAACAAAAATCAATTGAACTGTAAGATACCAAAAAAAAATTGATATGATTGAAATGATTATAGAAAATCTAATTTTAATTATACATTATTAAAATACCCAAAAAAAAATGATATAAATTCTTAATATTAATCGACCGAATCGTCTCACTGGCTTATGTATGTTTAATCCTTTTCGAGGTAAGGCTACTTTTTTTTTATGCCTTCAAAATTTTGAGTATTTAAAAGAATTTAATATTTATGAATTTTATTTTATTTAAAATAATATTAGAGATAATAAAAATATATATATACAGATATATTCTTAAAGAAAAGAACTATGCACATTATCATAAAAAAATTTCAAATTTTGAATTAAATAATTCAATATTCATATTAATAAATAATATTTTTATAATAATATCTCGGCATTATATCGGAGACATGGCTAATATGTTATTAGTTAAAATTAGTATTTATTTGAGTAATAATAAATAAGTTGTGTGAATTTGATAGTTATATTTCTCTCAAAATAGTATTCTAACTCCAAGCAGTAGTATGTATAGAAAAACAATTCTAACTATGATTATAACCATATACTTAATTTCGTTTATTTAAATTTAATTTTCAACCCCCAAAAAAGGAGTCTCATGAGAGGAAGTAAGGAACACAATAAAAATAGAATGACTCGAACAACAAAAAGCAAAAATAAAATTTGAGAAAACCTGAGAGAAAGTAACTCTTAACATAACAAAATTACTCAAATGACCCAGACAACACATTATTTTCTTTAAGAATATCTAAATGTAATACTTACTAACAAATCGTAAATAATAAAATAATTTTACTAATTCATCCCTTTAAAAATTACTTGAGAATTTTATAATAATGTAAACACTTTTAAAAATAATTAATTAAACGAGTAATGTTTCCTTCATTTAGTAAGATGGACAACGAATATGGGACAATAATTTTTAGTATAACGATCAATTAATATGATGAGATCGAGAAAGTATTTTAGAGGGTGGCATTAAGGTATTTTGTTTTTATCTTTCTTATAATCCTAAAAAAGAATAGGTTTAGAAAGATTATATACGGTTATCGTTTAGTATATGAATGTCTATGTCCATTCTTTTTAAGTTAAAAGGTGCTTCATCAGTAGTTTCGATTCCGATTCCACTTGCATGTAAATTACTTTTTGTTAGAAAATGATTTATCATTAATGCGAAATTTCCCAACATGAACACATATTCATTCAATCTTCAATGCTGATAATGAACATCAGATAGAATCTAAAAAAAAAAGTTTGGAAATACTATTTAGGGTAGGATTTGTGTGTATTTAATTTTAAACTTCACTTACAAAATTATTTATAATAATAGAGGTGACTAAAATGAGGCTAGTAAAGTGTATGTTTTATGCCTTAAAAAAAATTATGAGTAAATTTTTATGATTTTCCTTTTATTCAAAATAATATTAAAGATTATAAAAATAAATATAGACAAATATATATATACTTAAAAAGGAACTATATACCTCATATATAATATTTCAAAACTAATAATTAGACAGCTCAAATATTCATACTAATAAATAATTTTTTACAAAAAAACATCTAAGGTAATATATTGCATACACATGGCTGATATGTTATTAACTAAGAATAATATTTATTTTAGTAATTAATAATTCTATGTGAATTTAACAGTTAAACGTCTTTAAGAATATTACATTAAAAATAAGTAATATCTAAAAAGATATAAAAAAAACAATTCTAATTATTTATTATAATTAATAAAATTTGATTTCAAGTTACTAATTTTATTAAAACAAATTTATATAATGATACATTGAACTTTTCTTTTCTTTTAAAAGACTTGCTGGACATAGTTGTAGAGAATTCTTTCTTTATTCCTTCTATTTATTATTGCTATTAAAATCATAAATTTTGTCATTTTTTTAGACAATCATGAATACATTATGAATACCGAATAAGCTAATGTGAATATATCTCAACCATTAATTAATCTTTGAATAAGCTAATGTGAATATATCTCAACCATTAATTATCTTCTAGAACACTACGTCCAACACTTATTATTTACTTTATCTCCTTAAAACTTATGATTTATCTTTATGAAAGAACTCAAAATGATATGCAAAGATGAGAAAGTGGAACAAATAAATACCCTTAGCAAGAATTCACTAACATGTGGTTGTGAATATATTTTCATATTAATGACAAGATATTAAGAGTTAGGCTCGAAAATAAATAAATAGAAAAAACTTTCTTGAACATCTGAACTTCTTTATTTTTTATATTAAAATGTACCTTTCAACACCGCACAAATAATTAATCACTTTAAAATTCAAATATTAATAACAATTGATATTAGATGTGAACTATTTTGTTTGTCATATTTTATTTTTTACAATACTATTTTAAAAATATATTTTTTGGGGCAAAGGTCTACCCGCCTCTATGTTTTTCTACAATTTAAAGTTCTTCTCCCTTGAAAAATAGTAACTTTCATTATTAACATCAATATATATATATATATATATATAAAATTAAGTAATCTTAATACTGATTAGTAGTTGAGGTGATGTCAACTTTTTGATATACTAAAAAGAAAGTTTGGAAATGTTATAACATTTGTGTATATTTTATTATTTTCAAAATCCACTTATGAAAAAATAACACTAGTAAAGTACTTGTTTTACATCCTCAAAAATTTTGAGGACTCAAAAAAAATTAGTGATGAAATTTATGATTTTAATTTTACTCTAAATAACATTAAAGATTATAAGAAAAATGCATACTTATATTTTCAAAAGAAAACTATATCCTTTGTCACAAATAATATAGTAATATGAATTATACAACACAAATTTCATTTTACTAGATAAAGTTTTTACAACAACATTAACATTGTAATGTATTGCAAACATCTATCATCTTATTAAATAGAATTAGTACTTATTTAAATAAATGATAGTTCTACGGGAATGAAGGAATATTGATTGTATTGAAGTGTTAACCTAATAAGGGAATACATGGGAGATATATATAGGAGATATAGGAAGGAGTATTAATCCTAATAGGACTAGGATTAAGGAGTACTAATCCTAATAGGACTAGGATTAGTACACAGTTAATACTAATATTATTTTATACTATTTATTTAATACTGTCTGTTATTATCCCCCCTCAAGCTGAGCTGAGCGGAAGCGAACGGAAGCTTGGAACTGAGGTAATCGTGTTGTCGGCTCGGGAGAGGCTTGGTGAGAATATCAGCCGGTTGTTCTTCAGTGGGTACATACTGCACAGTCATGGTGCCGGCCTGAACTTCATCGCGAACAAAGAGACAATCGGTATCAACATGCTTCATTCTGGTGTGTAGGACGGAATTCTTGGCCACACAGATGGTTGATTTGTTGTCACAATAGAGAGCAGGAACAGTGTGAGTCGCGCGGAGTTCGCGAAGAATATATGTGACCCACATGGTCTCAGCAGCAAGAAGAGCAAGGGCGCGGTAGTCAGCTTCAGTCGAGGACCGAGAGACCTTGGGTTGTTTTTTTGTACACCAGGAGATCAGGTTCGGCCCCAAAAAAACGAGAAACCCCGATGTAGATTTTCTGTCATTTTTATCATTCGCCCAATCTGAATCTGAGAAACCCCGAAGCTCCAAGTCCCCGGGTCGAATTAGTAAACCACGACTAAGAGTGCCAAAAATGTACCTGAGAATGCGTTTTAGACAATGGTAATCATGTTCACTTGGTTGATGCATGCGCTGAGCAACTCGGTTGACAGCAAACTGGATGTCAGGACGGGTATTGGCCAGATACTGTAGAGCCCCAATGAGGCTGCGGAAGTGGGTGATATAGGCAAAGGGGGTGTCGGCTCCATTCGTAAACGAAGAGACTGCCATCGGTGTTGGTTGACTTGTGCATTTTTCCAGTCCAGCTTTCTGCAACAGATCTCGAGCATATTTTGACTGATGAAGAAACAAGCCGCTGCCTGTCCGAGAAACCTCCATTCCCAGAAAATAATGTAACGGGCCAAGGTCCTTCATTTTGAAGGTAGTATGCATAGCTCGAGTGACACCCTGAATGAGAGCTGCAGTAGAGCCTGTAATAATGATATCATCTACATAGACAAGAAGAATGATTGTACCGTGTGCTGAATGTCGAGTAAACAGACTTGTGTCGTGTACGCAACACGTGAAGCCGAGTCCCTGGAGGAACATTTTCAGACGTGTGTACCAAGCACGGGGGGCTTGCTTGAGCCCATACAGAGACTTCTGGAGTTTGCAAACATGTTGAGGGAAGCGGGGATCAACATAGCCCGGTAGTTGCGTCATGTAGATAGTTTCATCAAGCATGCCATGAAGAAAAGCATTGGAAACATCCAACTGATTGATGAGCCAATTGTTGCGCACGGCGAGTGACAGTACCAGGCGAATGGTTTCCTGCCGAATAACAGGACTAAATGTCTCGGAGTAATCAAGCCCATACTCATGATTGTAGCCTTTAGCAACCAAACGAGCCTTGTACCTGGAAATACTGCCATCTGCATTGTGTTTAATTTTGTACACCCATTTATAGCCCAATGGGTGCCGCCCATGGGGCTTAGGTACAAGAACCCAAGTTTTCTGATCAGTCAAAGCCTTAAACTCGTCATCGATAGCATGACGCCAATAAGCTTTTTTTGAGGCAACAGAGTAGGTTGTTGGTTCACTATCGGGAAGGGGTGTATTTGGTAGTATGGTAGCCTGAAAGGTTTTGGGTTTAAAGATACCGGCTTTGCCACGGGTTAACATGGGATGAGTATTGGGGGGTGACACGGGCGGTGGTGATTCGGGGGTGGCCGGGAAGGACCCAAATAAATGGATCGGGCTGGAGATGTTGTGGGTATGGGTTGGTTCGGGTTGGTTGTGAGTGTGGGTGGTGGTTGCAGGTGTATTGTGGGTGACGGTCGAAGGGGTGATGAGGGGTGGTTGGGTAGTGGGTGGAGGTGTGAGGGAAGGTGGTGAGGGACCCTGTGAGTATGTTGGAAAAAGGGGAAGGACGCCAATGAATGATGTATTTGTGGAGGAGGAAATAGACTCGTAGGGAAACTCATTTTCGACAAATTTGACATGACGAGATATGTAGACTTTATGAGTTTGTTGGTCAAGACAGCGATAACCCTTGGAGGTAGGATGATAGTCCAAAAAATACAAGGACGGGATCGGGGTTGTAATTTGTGAGTAATATGAGGGCGTAGCCAAGGGTAGGCAAGACACCCAAAGACGCGGAGGTTGGTATAATTGGAAAGTTCTTGGTAAAGGAGTTGATAGGGTGATTTGTTGGAGAGGGTGTGACTGGGCATTCTGTTAATGAGGTAGTTTGCAGTGGCTAGAGCTTCTACCCAAAAGGAGACAGGGAGATGAGATTGATGTAGAAGAGTAACCACCGTTTCAATGAGATGGCGATGCTTACGCTCAGCCACCCCATTCTGTTCGGGAGTGTATGGACAAGAGGTTTGATGTATAATTCCCAGGGATTGTAGAAACTGGCCAAAGATGTTATTTACATATTCCTTTCCATTGTCCCTTCGAAAAAGTTTAACATGAGAATTGAATTGTGTTTTGACCATTTTTTCAAAAGTGACAAAGGTGGTGTATGCCTGTGATTTGTGTTTTAGTGGTACAACCAAGTGTATTTTGTAAAATCATCCACAAAACAAATATCATATCGAAAACCTGCAAATGAAGGAACAGCAGTAGGACCCCATAGGTCAGAATGAATAAGTTGAAAAGGTGCAGTTGTACGCTTCTCAGATAAGTAAAAGGTAATTTATGAGATTTAGCAATTGAACAGGAGTCACAATTGTTTACATGAATGGAAGAAAAACTAATTGAGACATTAAGAATTTATTATTTGAGTAGACGGTGACCCAGACGACTGTGCCACAACAGACTGTGGCCATCAGCCGAAAGAGCCACCGGAGCCACAGGAACGCTAACTGAAACTGGGTGGGCAGACGAACTTCTGCCAGGAAGAACGTACAGACCATGCTCACAGGGGCCCTGAAAAACACCCTCTTGGTAGTATTGTCTAGGATCTGAAAATCATTAGAGGTGAACAAGAGTGAGCAATTATTGTCTTTTGTGAATTGGTGAACTGAAAGGAGATTGATTTTAATAGAAGGGACGTGGGTAAGGTTACCTAGGTGAAAGATAGCGGTGGGGGTTTTAATGGTACTCATGCCAGTGTGAGAAATATTAAGGGACTCACCGTTGCCAACAATAATACCATTGGAGCCATGATATGGATTTGGAGCGTTAAGCTTGGATAGATCAGAAGTAACGTGCATGTTGGCCCAGTATCCAACAGCCATTTAGAGAAAGGGTCGGCTTGAGATGCATAATTGGCACGGTTATCACTATTTCGGCTCTCCTCATACCAAAACCAGCAGCGAACAGCGGTGTGTCCTGTTTTCTGACAGATTTGACAAGTTGGACGATCCCGCTCGTAAGTGCCTTGCCCGCATCTGGAAGATGACTGCCCACCGCTGCCGAAGGAGTGCAGGCTGTTGTTGCTGCCGTGCTGCTGACCGTCGTACGGCGGACGACTGCCCTGCCGACCGCCGCGCCCGCGGCCTCCGCTGTTTCTGCCGTAGCCGCCGCGGCTCCCCTGCCGGCCGCCACCACGCCCCCCCGCGATAGTTCTGGCTTGCGGTGAGGGCGGTGGCCGACTCCATAACAGCGGCTTCTCGGAGAAGAAGTTTGCTCTCTAGATCCACGTTGATTTCTTCACTTTTTAGCCACGAGGAGAGAGTAGCCAGGTCAACGGGCGTTGGACTGATGCGAACCGACTGTTTAATGGAGGAGTAAGCTGATGGGAGCCCCCGAACGACGCACATGACGAGATCTTTTTCGGGAATGATTTCATTCACGGTGTCGAGGGCTGTGATGATGGTGGAGACCTCGTCTAAATACTCCGCCATAGTTTTCGTGCCTTTGATAATTGTGTGAAGACGATCACACAATTGAAAAATATGAGAGTGAGAAATTGATGCATAGCGTGTTGCGAGGGCCTCCACAGGGCTGAAGCAGTTGTGTAGGATCGGACGTGTTTCTGAACCGTGGGAGAGATGATCGCAATCAAACATGATCGGATCTGGCCATCCACGGCTTTCCAGGCAGCATGGGCCGGATTGGTTTTTTCTGATTTGTCCATGGCGGTGATGACTGCCGGCGGCGGTTCTGTGCTTCCATCGACGTATTTGAGAAGGTAATTGGCCTCAAGGGCTGTAAGAACGGTGATTTTCCATGTAGGGTAATTTATGTCTGATAATTTTTCGGGAGTCAGGGCATGAAAATGCCTGAGAAGGAGTTTAACGCCAGAAGGAAGTGAATCGAGAGGATCCACCTCGGTTGTCATGGTTGCCGCCGCCCAAGAGAAAAGAGGGAACGATCGGTGCCCTAAAGAGAGAAAAAAAAACCTAGAGAAAAGAAGATCTAGGTTTTCTGGCTCTTGATACCATGAAGGAATATTGATTGTATTGAAGTGTTAACCTAATAAGAGA
The DNA here is from genome assembly GCA_027704805.1 of Solanum corneliomulleri. NCBI lineage: Eukaryota > Viridiplantae > Streptophyta > Magnoliopsida > Solanales > Solanaceae > Solanum > Solanum corneliomulleri. Next base: position 7,823,771 of record JAKWIY010003054.1, on the reverse strand, counting down.
ATACATGAGAGATATATATAGGAGATATAGGAAGGAGTACTAATCCTAATAGGACTAGGATTAAGGAGTACTAATCCTAATAGGACTAGGATTAGTACATAGTAAATACTAATATTATTTTATACTATTTATTTAATACTATCTGTTATTAGGAAAATTGTTGATTTTATGTCTTTTAAAAATATTACATTATGTAAAAATCACAAAAAATATCTAAATTATTATTTATTATATATTTAAGTTCTCCTATTAAAATTTCATTTTAGACGATTAATTATAGTGAAATGGTTTTGTCTACAAAATATGCCAGTGTTATAATATCCTTTTTTTTTAAATCTAATATCAATAGATTTGAAAATAATAGCCACCATAATTAATTTTTGGAATGACTCCAATTATTGAATTTGTAATTTCTTTTTAAAATTTTAGTAAAATATTATATAAAATAATAAAAATGATATGACTTTATATTTATTTATTTATTAGTTGGTCATATCTTTAGGCACTTTTTGAAGATAACGTAAGAACATTTGAAGCACAAATCTATTTTTGTGAGGTTGTGGTCCTATGGTGTAATGAGGAAAATGGTTTAATGACAGCTGCTTATTAGGGGGGTTTGGCTGCCCAATCAAAACGACAATCAAGTATTTGTAAAAGCCAATTGGACCACTAAATAATACGGACGCTTATTTAATTAAAGATCTCAAGTTCAATTTTAAATATAAACTTTTTAAATATGGAAGTATTTTTTCAAATGGAGCTCTATATTTTGTGTATTTAAAATAGTTGTACTCCAGTTGAGCATCGAACATTAGGGTTAGAGCTACAATGGTATCTAGATATTCAATTGGACACCTTTATAAAAAATTATATGATATATATATATATATATATATATATATATATATATATATATATATATCAAATCTTATACTTCCTTCATTTAAAAAAGAATGATCTTATTTTCTTTTTAGTCATGTTTAAAAAAGAATGATTCTTTTTTTTGCAATACTTTAACTTTAATTTTCCACGTGACATTTTTAAAATCACAAATTAAAAGAGTATTTTGATACATTTGACATAACTTTAATTTAGAACCACAAGATTTAAAATCTTTTTTTTCTTAAACTCCGTTCCAAATTAAATTAAGTTATTCTTTTTAAAACGGACCGAGTATTATATTATTTTGAGCTGTGATAACGCAGTGGCAATGCATTGCACAAAACATACACGGTGCCTAGGTTTAAATATATGTTTCTAGACATTTTGTTTAGTTTACGTGTAGTGAGCAATAACTTTATAATAATTGTGAATAAAAGTATGTAGGATATACAAGATCGACTCCTTATATAATTGCTTTATTTTATGAATTTTACTAATAAAAAAATAGATAATTCATTAAATTTTTAATCACACCACTATCTAATATTGGATAAAAATAAAAAGACAACAGAAAAAATAATAAAATCTTGAGGGTAAAATAGGAAATAAAATAGGCTACCCTAGTAGTAATTAATTAAGCAATCAAGAACAAGTGGCATGAAAATTAGTGGGACAACGTAATGTTCTATCACTAGGTGGATTTCACATGTTATTTATATGTAATAAATAAAAAGTAAAGTAGGAGTAATATATTCTTTCTATTTCTTTTTTGTTGCTATATTACTTTTATCTATTATTTATTACCTGATACTTAAATCCTCCCCCCCTCCCCCTTTCCCAAAATCTATATACGAAATATCAACTATGCACTTATGGGTGTTTTATTACCTTCTTTTTCACTTTCAAATTTTACAAATTTTTCGTTAAAATTAACCTATATAAAGTAAGAATGACGTAAGTAGGCTTGTTTGCGATAGGTCAATGACATTGGTCTCGTCTGAGGTCTAGACCCCGATCGTGACAAAGTTTTTCTATTTTTTATTGACTTAAATGTTGACCACAACATATTAACCAAATAAATATTCCAACGTGATTGCACGCGCTGGGTCCCCACTTTTCAACTCTCAAATCTTGTTTTTCCCACAGTTCCCTCTCAAAACGTAAAAAGTCCCATAAAAATATTCTCTCTTTTTCATCTCCTTCTTCATTTACATATGCATTTCTATTGATGATCGAAGAAATTTATTGTGTATTTAAACTTAATTTCGCAGTTTATCAACTGATTTATAAAAGGTTACTTTTTTTATCCCTTCTTTCGAGTTTTTGCTTTATCCCTTAGGGTTTCTGTTGATTCGTGAAATTAAGAGCAACATTGGATCTTATTCATCCATACAAAGCTTATTTAAGTTTTAATTGCTTTTTTTTAAAAAAAAAAATTCGAGAAAATTCAAAATTTAAATTAGAGACCTCAATATGAAATTAGAGCAGATTACAAACCCTAAACTCAAGATTTGAAATAGGATTGAACATAAACAACTAAATTCTACTTCTTCTTTTTTTTAGAGAAAAAATCGTGAATTATTTTTATAAAAGAAACAAGGATTAATGATGGGAAAGAAGAAAGAATGGTTTATTTGATGGTGCAGAAGATGTCAAAATTTAAGATGTTCTTACCTTCTAACGTGCCTAGAAGAGGTGTTCTCACCTCCTATGACAAGTCAGCGTTTAAGTGTGTAGAAAATAAAGAAATATGAAATTCAATGGGTAATAGGACACTCATAAAGTTGGAGTGTATATCTGAAATTTCGGGTATAGGTTAGGGGAGACGGGTTAGACCAAAAAAGAGTTAAAATTATTCTCAAACTATACGAAATAGCTCATATATATCCTTTTTTTTTAAATTTTTTGAGATCAAAACTATTCTTGCTGCGGTTTATATTTTGAACCTAAATAATCTTAAAACATTATGTTTGTCACTAAAGCTGACATGACAGTCCACCTAGGCAGTTCAACATGACAAAAATCTTTTCCTCTCAATAATGTTGTTCTTCCTTGTTCATTCATTTCACAAAAAATAAAATAAAAATAATACATATATAATATTCTCCATTTGTTTGATTTGTGTTCGATCTTAGAAACTCCAATTTTGAAGTGTGCTAAAGTTTGTTTGAGATCATAATTGCGTATTGAAAGATCGAGTTCATTGTTTGAATTTGGGGTCAGATTCACAAAATTGATTATCAGATTTTCATTTTTTTGGAAGCAAACTAAAATCATCAAATACCAATCTCCAAACTAAGAAATTTGTTGTTCACTATCAATTTCCAGCTTCAATTACAACATCCAAACAATTTTTAGTAACATTCAATCGAATTTCTTTAAATTTTTCCGCTTCGAAACCCAACAAAAACTAAAAATTTCTCACCAACAAGCTTTCAAATGAATAGCTATTTTTGAGTTGCAACTTGCAACACACGAAGAATGACTTCAAGAGTTTTTCTAACATCTTTAATTTCAATCTTTGGAATTAAAATTTTCAGCCTCAGTTTCGATGACATCAAAATCCAAACAATGAATTTGATCAATCAACACATAACTACCATCTCAAATAGATTTAGCACACTTCAAAGTTGGAATATCAAAGTTCGGACAATAACACAAGAATAATGAAAGGATTTTCTTTTTATTATAAGATGAATAAGGAAGAACAACATTATTGAGAGGAAGAAATTCTTGCATGGTGCATGGCCATATCAGCTTTAATAACAAAAATAACATTTTAAATTCATTTTGTGGTCCAAAACATAAACGGCAAGAATAGTTCTGATCCCAAAATAAATAAAAAATATATTGTTTCAGGAAACGCTCTAGTCAATTTCTAACTAGTGATGTTATGAACTATTTCGAATAGTTTAAAGATAAATTTAGCATTTTCCATAATTATTCCACTATTATAATCGTAGTTGTGACCCTTTAACCGTTACAACTTTTATTTTATCTATTCAATTTTAAATAATCAAAAGAAAAATATTCGAGTTTTTAAAACTATTTTAATTATTAATACTTTCCTTTCAAATCATACCCGAAGAAAAATGAGAGCCTTTAACATACATTTTAACGAAAGCCCAAAAGGTGTTTCTATGACGCTTGGTCAACCAAAAAGTAATGCACAATGCAAAAATCAATAAGGCTGCGATAACAATTATAACAAATCGATAAGGCGGTAATGCCACACTCATGCGTTTAGAATTTTTGAGTAGCTTTCGTTAAACTTTTGAGTTTAGAACATAGGCACAGGAGTATTTGGAAGGTGGGTTATGTGTTTTTCTTGATTTTAATCTATAATTTAATGAAATAATAATGAAGGAGGTGGTATTTTATAAAGACCAACGACTTAGAGCTTGGGGATTCGCTTTCAGGTGTTTGCTTGCGCAGTCTCACGAAAGTATGAATAATTTTCTATTATGAAGTCGTACGTACAAACAGTTTAATATGTTTAAAATTAGACTTATAGACCTTCGATTTTATATGTCATTATAATTTTAACTCCTTATATACTGTGAAAAAATGACAAAAGTCCCGTATCGGTGATTAATGAGATGAGTGAACTTCTTATAAGGCTTGAGCATTTAACCTCCCTTTGAGCTAGCTTTTGAGGTGTGAGTTAGACATAAAACCAAATTTCATATATACCTAGAAGAAAATCGATTACACATTTGACCCAAAATCTTGGAAAATTTCTTAATGATATTTACAATAATTTTTGCCAACTTTTATTTTGCAACTTTCTAGAATTTTACACTTCAAATAAAAATTTTGTGCAATTAAAATAACTCATAAATCATCCTTCCCTGTATGTTTAGTAGTCTTAGCCCAATTTCAAAAGTACGAGCTAATTCCTAACATTTAAACGAGCGGGTGTCACAAATATATACGATGATGAATCTATATTTGTTCACTTCTAGATTAACAATTTTTAATATAAGTGGTAAGGATTACTCTATCTAGGTGTTAGAGTAGGTGTCACACGTTCGATGGTTTAGATCGTGATAAAATTCTTGCAATTTCTTTGTTGGGTATGATTTTAAACCATTATTTATGCCTTTACATCACCTTATTGATGATTTAAAACCATTATTTATGCGAGTATCAATATGATGTTATAGATTTATGTGATTATTTAACTTTCTTGGGTTGATTCCTTGCCTTGATAGCATGCCTTACATGTCTTGTGACTTGTTTTGGCTCGTGGGCATGCTAGTTGATTTGCTATCCTTCGTAGATTTGAAGTCAAATATGATGATAAATATCTTGTGATAATTGTATTTTTGGGTTGATATGAGATGCTTATATAGGCCCAAATATTACAATGACTAACTTTAAACTAAATCATAATTGAGTTACTTAGTGAGATTATTATCTTGAAATGTAAATTTGTTGTTTAATTTAGAATAAAATGTTACATGCTTGAACATCATGCATTACATTTCATTAGGACCAGAGTTGCACGCCTACACATTATATATATTACATATGGATCAGAGTTAGCACGCTTGCACAATATTGTATATGAATCAAAGTGAACGCCTGTTAGAATATGAACCTTGCGAGTGAAAAAGAAAGTGGATATATACTAAACATGTGTATTGAATTGAATTGCATTCATTCTTAATCATTTGCTTAGTTATTTTTGAATTTTGAAATACGTTTGTTAGTATTGTGAATTTTGTTTGGTGGTTATTTAGCTTTGTGTAAGAGTAAATTATTTTGTTGATCATATTGCTTTTGATTTAGAGATAGTTGTTTGGCTGATTCGTAGTTCACTGGATCTCCTCTATCTTTATTTATTTATTTTTTAATATTCTATAACTCTTAAGTTGACAAGAGAGTGGTCGGATGACAAATACTTTTTATTTTTAATTTAAAAATTGTGAATTTGAGTAATCACGGAACGAGAATAGTAGAAGCTTCTAAAAAGGGTCAAAATAGTAGAGCTCTTAAGTTGTATTCATATTCTTAGAGGGTTTATACTAGTGACATCAGATTTTGGAAAACTTTGCATCTATTTTCGTACTTCTATGAAAATAATCAATTCTTTGATGTTATGTACTTGAGTTGGTATATCACTTTTCCAATTTTTAGATCGCGACATTCATAAATCAAAACGAAAAAGTAGAATGAAAAGAAATATCAAATAATGTCATTTATCTTTAAATTTATACTCTATTTATATCATATTAATTATTATTTTTTTGAGTTTTTTCATTGTTCAAAACAATTGAATTTTTTTAAGTTCAAGATGAATATTTGAAATGTTTTCCATATTTGTCATTTTCTTTAAATTGCATTACTTACAAAGTTATATTTATAATTTCACAAAAGTAAAGCCGTTAATATGGGTTAGATCTGTTGGATCGGTCTGACCTAATCCGAGATTTAATAGGGTCGATTTACGATTTTTGGAGCCCATTTGAGAAATGGCTTTTTAGCCCTGTCTGAATAAGCCTGCTGATTTGAGGGACTTGAGAATTATCGATAGGGCCGGCCCGTGGGCCAATCAAGATTAATTAAAAAATATAATATAATATTAAAATTTAAAATTAAAGAGAGTTGAAACTCAAAAAAATTAGGTTAATATTTCTATTTAGATATTTATAATTTTACTTGAAAAAAAACTTAATAAATATTATAAAGATAATTTATTTGTGGACTTGATTAAAAAGTAATAACATTAACGTCATGTAATATAGTTTTGTCAATATTTATGATAATATTTTAAAATTATAATTTATAATTTAATTTAATAATTTTAAATATAATATAATTTTTAAAATAAAGTGGACTGGTTTGGCAAGCCTGAAGCTCACATACTTATGGGTTGGACCGGTCATTTTCTAGCCATAAAAATAATAACCGATCTGACGCATAAAATACCAAAGCTTATATGAGTTAACCTGAAAAGGGTGAACTAGCCTATATTAATAACTCTACAGAAAAGAAAAAAGTATAAATATATAATTTAAATTATGTAAATAAATTTTTGTTTGCCTCACAAATTTAATTAATATGAAATAAAAGAAGCAGTTCACGAAATGTAAAATAAGGGAGCAATTAATATATTTTTTGGTAAGGGTGTGGGGGGTTTGGGTGGGTTTGGGTGGGGGGGTGGGCACAAACAATGAGGAGCTAAGGACCACAGTAATTATTATACTTTTGTCAACAAGTGTAAGTTACCATTATATGTTGAGTCAGCTTATTTGGCTGGCCAACTATATTTATTCTAATTCAGAGTTCATATAAATTGAATAAGTTCATTAAAAATTTATGCATTTAAGTTTGAATGGATTGTTAATTCGTTTATTTATTAATTTAATAACTTATTAAAAATTAAAGTGATATATAATCTAAAATTAATTTATGAATAGATTTATTAATTTTTTTTCAGAAAGTAATTTTTAAAAAATGATATATCTTCATGATTATAATAATTTATTTTTTTTGTTACGTAGTATGCACTAAAATAATAAAAGAATAAATAATTAATTTAAATTCATGTAATATTATTTGAATGAACATATTCCAAAATAAAGTTATAAATATTTATATACCCCCATAGATTACTCATTAAATATGACAGTAACGGCTCTAAATGGATAGCCGTTAGCTGATGGGAAAACGAGACAGTGACAAAGTTTTGGGTAAATGTCGGCCACTTAACGGAAAACGTCAAATAATGGCGGCGCAGTCAGATTTTCTGCCCCTGCAAATATATTTTACTTTTGTCAACTTTACAAAAGACAATTGGAATAATAACAAATATAATTTAAAATAAAATGATTCTGTTTTTTGTTTTGGTTGAGCACCATTCAATTGACAGAGTAGATAACATATTCGTAAAAACACATTTCAATAATGAAGTTATTTAATAGGAATTTATGATATGATACGATATATATTTGATATTTTTGATTTTATAATTATTTAAAATATTATATTAATTTAGTATGATTTGATAGTTAAAGTTTGATTTTGATATTTTACGGTATGATATATTTGATAGAAATTAAATATATATACAAAATAAACTATAAACAACTATTTTTGTTAATCAATTATAATTCAAATACATTTCACTCATAATGGAGTAGTTAAAGTTTAAACTTTTAAACATTTTGCTTATACTAATACTAGCTAGATTACATATTTGTTAGTATTTTAATAATATATATGTTATTTATGTAACTATATATTTCAATATAGTTCTGCTATTTTGATTATATTAAATATCAAATATCATAGAAAATAACAAAAAAATTGGGATATATATCGTATACCACTCCAAATGTCATAAGATCAAAATTACAATATTAAAAATATCGATATAATATAATATTTTGCTATATATCATACCATGCCTACTCCATACCTAAGCAAGATGGATAACAAGAGTATTGAACAGTGTTATTGAGAATGTTAGTTATAAAATTCATTTAATTTACGTAAGTTTAAATAAAAGTGATTTTAGTGGTGAATCTTTTTAGGTTAGTTTAAATTAATCCATCATATATAGAAGGAATAATTGTATATAATAACAAACTAATAACCTAAAATAAATAGAGTAGCTACGATTTGATTTAATTGTACTCCATAGCAAACGTTAGCCAAAGTTTGCCAATCGCCTCTCTCCCAAAAATCTCGCTCGCCACTCTCTCATTTTTTCTTGCCACTCTCCCTCTGCTCGCCTCTCTCGCTTTATACACAGAAGTGTATAGATTGTGTTTCTGTTTTGTATAAAGCGAGAGAAAATTGTATATACACATGAAAAAACATATATTCGTGTTATACACTTAATTATACAATTTACAAACATTTCGCTTCAATTCAATTGTAGACAAATGCAAATTTTATACAAATATTGCAGCGAAAAAAAGCCAACGAATTATACAATTGCGAATTATACAATTGCAGTGAAATACAATTTTCTCTCGCTTATACAACAGAAGTGTATATATTGTGTTTCTGTTTTTGTATAAAGCGAGAGAAAAACATATATCTTCTTCCTATACAATTATAATTATGCAATATACATACATTTTACTTCGATTCAATTGTATGCAAAGCAAATTTTATACAAATATTGCAGCGAATTATACAATTGTGCATTATACAATTGTGTATTATACAATTGCAGTGAAATAAGATAGTGAATTATAGAATTGCAGCGAAATAGGCTAGCGAATTATACAATTTAGGCCAACGAATTATACAATTGTATATGTATAGCGAATTATACAGTTTTATGTTTGCTATGGAGCGCAATTATGCAAACTTTGCTATAGCATATAAATATAAATTTTTTCTTTGCTATATATGAAAGTTGCCCTATATAGAATCATCGTGATACTCGATTTTTGATCCATTAAAATGTTTATTTTAGCTTCTAAGGTTTAATTTTTTGATTAAAATTTATGTATATGAATAATTATGTAATATTTTTTATTATCATCATATACAGTAAAAGATCTTATTAAATTAATATAGGTAAAATTATGAAATATTATTATTTCATAGAAATATTATTTAATTGATAAATTAATATTATTAATTTAAAGAGTGTTTTGAGATTTAACAAGGTCAATTTTGATTACACTAAAATAATGGGATAATGCTCAAGTACCCCCTCAACCTATGCCTGAAATCTCAGAGACACACTTATACTATACTAAGGTCCTATTACCCCCTGAACTTATTTTATTAATAATTTTTTACCCCTTTTCGACCTACGTGGCACTATCTTGTGGGTCCAACGAAGGTTGACTTTTTTTTCAAACTAGTGCCACGTAGGCTAAAAAGGGGTAGAAAATTACTTATAAAATAAGTTCAGGGGGGTAATAGGACCTTAATATAGTATAAGTGTGTCTCTGGGATTTCGGACATAGGTTGAGGGGGTACTTGTGCATTATCCCAAAAATAATTGTATCTTACTAATTTATGTATCATATTTATTGAATTAACGTTATTTTTTTTTTACTATACATAAAGTATAATGAATACATCAAATCATTATATCTCACTAAATTATATATTATATTTATTGAATTGATATAAAAAAATTAAATTCATTATATAGATAATGTGCAAGTACCCCCTCAACCTATGTCCGAAATCTCATAGACATATTTATACTATACTAAGGTCCTATTACCCCCATGAATTTATTTTATTAATAAATTTTTACCCCTTTCGGCGTACGTGGCACAATCTTGTGGGCTTAAAGCTGGTTGACTTTTTCTTTCAAGCTAGTGTCACGTAGGCAGAAAAGGGATAGAAAATTACTCATAAAATAAGTTAAGGGGGTAATAGGACCTTAATATAGTATAAGTGTGTCTCTGCAAATTTCGGGCATAGGTTGAGGGGGTACTTGTGCATTTTCCCTTCAGTATACATAAAGTACAGTGCATGTGTATGATTCATTATAATATATTGTTTTGTTAAATGCTTCTTCGTAAAATAAATTCAAGAATCCAATGATTCATTTGCAAAATAAATTCATTATACATAATGTTCGTTGTTTCTTGATAATCAAATATTTTTCTTTGTATATTTACTAAAAATATTCGTGTATCATCGATGATGAGAGGATATATAAATTACACAAAAATATAGGAAATTTTGTGAAACTGTATCCAAAAATTGCAGTTAACATGTGTTAAAAAATTAACAATGATAGTTCAAATACGTAAAATATTATGTGAGTATAAAAATTAACATTCCATGTGCACTCAAAAAGATTTGCAGTTGTGGAAATACTGAAATTTTTAAATGAAAAAAAAAAAGTTAGAGATGAATTTCAACTAGATTTAAATTTATCGAAAAAATAAAAAATAATAGAATCATATTTCTCTAATTGTGTCAGATATAGATATATTTGTACTTTTAGAAAAATAATAATTTATAATATCATCGCTACCTTATATTTATACAGGAGTCTTTTGAAAATATATATCTTATTATGTTATCGAAATGAGTGAATCACAACTTATACTCAAGATCCTCAACCCAAGAAACTCAAAACTTTCATTGTTAAAAAATGAAATTAAAATCAAGAACTAATCAAGAATCTCAATAATAACGTTCAGGCATTATTTAGATGTATGGCGTGAGGACGAACAAGTCCAGCACTTTGAGAAGCCTTACATACCTGGAAATTAAAGATGTTCTAGGCGAAAATCACAAGTCTTGAAGAATGCTTGAACTTAACCCTTTTTCTCCTCTTGAAACCTCGTGAATATAAGTCATTTAGAAAAAATGTGCTAAGCCATGGGAAAAAGGAAAAGACCAAAATACATTTTCCTAAAATGAATGGAGTGCGTTAGATGAAGAGGCTTCGCTAAAAAACTATAACTTCTTACTCAGAGCTCGAAATTTAGCAAACTTGGCAGTATAATTGGAAAAAAAAGACTCAGACCTCAATCGTCTAGGTCATCATCCACCTGACTCTTTATGTGCTAAAAGATATGATCGATTGAAGTTGATCCAAAACTAAAAATTGACAACTGACTTGAACAAATTTACCTTTAGTTCTTTTGATATCTGAGTTGTTATATCTCGTGACCTTAACACCTTTTTTATTTAGAATCACTTGATACAATCTTATTCATAAAAGAAGAATAGTTCGAGACTTAACTTAGAAATTTTTGAAATGTTACAAATCATGACTTTTTCGATAAGTTGTAACTTTGTAATAAATTATGACTTTTGATAAAACACCATAATACATATTCATGCCACTCTTTGTTTACTATAAATAGAAGAATTTACCTCATTTTTCTAAATAAATAAATAAATAAATTGTTAGTGAAAAAAACTTACAAGATAATAAAATTGCAAGATTACAATTGAAAATAAAATGAAGAAAGTAATCTCTTCAGGCTGAGGCGCGGATATCTCGCTCTCTTTAAGGAGATTCAAGCCCACTGCAGCAAATGTTTTCACCGGTCCAGCAGTAGTCCACTTTGACTTGTCCCCTCCAGGATACAACAGCCTTCACAAAGTATAACTCAACAACTCTGGACAAGAGTTGAGTCCAAAGCTCCACAAAAAAGAACACCTCCCTTCAACTAATAAGAACTCTCTTTTAGACTAACTCTTCCACTCTTTGTTTTCTCTTATGAATTGTGTGTATCAAACCAAATGAAGACCACCACTATTTATACTACAAGAAGTCTTCCTAGCAATGAATAGGAAGATAATGGAGGTAGTAAATAGTGAAGATAATGGCCTTAGGAGTTACATAGGTTACAATGGGAGTTACATAGGTTAAATAAGTTACAATGGGAGTTACATATGTTACATATGTTACAAAGGGAGTTACATATGTTACATAGGTTACAAAAGGAGTAATGGAGGTATTAAGAATGAAATAAAGTGATGGACAACCAATGCTAATGGATGATGTAGAAGTCATCCATTCAAATGTTCATTCTTATAACTCCAAAATAAAGCAATTTAATATTTTAAATATTAATATTAAAATGCTAATAACCTAACAATCCCCCACTCATTTTAATATTTAGATAAGAGAGTATATCAGTTGAAGGAAGACTACTATGCATAATGAAGGTGTGCTCTGCATTGAACCTCCACTTAGTGAAACAGTAACTTTTACTCCAGAGTCGTAGTGGTCTCAGACTTGAACTATGACTGCTTAAGGGAAATAAAATATCACTGCTCACACATAATAATCAAGGTGTTTGACATGAGCTTTAACAGCCAGCACGTTATGGCCATGTGCTATCCCGGTTTCATGAGTGCATTTGAGAATAAGCCCCATTCTCATAGGAAGCGACCTACTTCCACACATCACATAGGTGAAATCTGTCGAGAGTGCTCCTGTAAGATTAACACTCACCCATACGGACTACAGATATTCATTAAGAGTTTTATCAACTCAACCTTCACAAACTACAGGAAATAATGCACTCACATCATAGGGAGGGAAAAAAAATAGTGCATTTTTTCACAACAAGTCATCATATGATTAGTTTGTCCCTTTGAACCTGGTTATAGGATCTCTAGTCCCCAGGTTGGGTTTCCTCATATATGACTCAAGGATTTGTAGGCTTCAATCCCATCCCCCTCGATGTGCTCCAGACCTTTTCTCTTGTTAAGGCCTTTGTAAGAGGATCTGCAAGATTATCACAAGATTTGACATAATCAACATTAATGGTACCATTTGTCAAATACGATCTTACATTACTGTGTTTCCTCCTTATAGGTCTGGATTTACCGTTGTAATAACGATTTTGAACTCTACCAATTGCAGCGGTGCTATCACAATGAATTAAAATAGGAGGAATTGGTTTTTCAAAATAAGGAATTTGAAACAATAAATCTCTTAACCAATTCGCTTCCTCACTAGCTGAAGCTAAAGCAATTAGTTCAGCCTCCATGGTAGAGTTAGCAATTATAGTTTGCTTCTTTGATCTCCAACAAACAGCACCACCACCTAAAGTAAAGACATAACCAGTTGTAGAACAGGAATCACCTGACAAAGTGTTCCAATCCGCATCACAAAAGCCTTCAAGTACAGCAGGATATTTTTTATAGAACAAACCACAATTTTTCGTTCCAATTAAATATCTCATAACTCTTGTTATAGCATGCCAATGTTCATTACCTGGTTTGCTTGTAAACCTGCCAAGTACTCCTACTGCATATGCAATATCAGGCCTAGTGCAATCAGTCACATATCTCAAACTTCCAATTATACTAGCATATTCCTTTTGATTTATTACATCATTTTCACTTTCAACAGGAAATAAGTGAACACTTGAATCAAAAGGAGTAGCAACATGCTTGCAATCATGAAAGTTATATTTTTTCAAAATTTTCTCAACATAATGTGACTGGTCAAGGAAAATCCCCTCACATGTTCTTGTTATTTTTATTCCAAGAATAAAATTTGCCTCACCAAGATCTTTCATATCAAAATGGCTTCTAAGAACATTTTTAGCTTCATCAATAACATTCATGTTAGAGCCAAAGATCAACAAATCATCAACATATAGGCAAATGATCACATGTGAATTATTCCAAGACTTATGATATATGCACTTATCACACTCATTTGTTTTAAAACCATTTTCAATCATGCAGGAATCAAACTTTTCATGCCATTGCTTTGGTGCCTGTTTCAAGCCATATAGGGATTTAGTAAGTTTACATACTTTGCTTTCTTGGCCTGCTTCAATAAAACACTCGGGTTGGTCCATATAAATTTCTTCATTTAGGTCTCCATTTAGAAAAGCAGTTTTTACATCCATTTGATGAATTTGCAAATCAAAAATTGCAGCCATAGCAACTAAAAGTCTAATGGATGTAATTCTTGTTACCGGAGAAAAAGTATCAAAATTCTAGGCCTTCTAGTTGTTTAAAACCTTTTGCAACTAGCCTAGCCTTGTATTTATCAATAGAACCATCCGGTTTCAACTTTTTCCTTAAGACCCATTTGCAACCAATTGTTTTACAACCCGGTGGTAAATCAACTAACTTCCAAGTTTTATTAGAAATTAGAGATTCCATTTCATCATTTACAGCCTCTTTCCAAAATATAGAATCATGTGAAGATAATGCTTCTTTCAAAGTTAGAGGGTCATTTTCAATATTATACACATAAAAATCAGGACCAAAATCTTTTTCTACTCTAGCTCTTTTACTTCTTCTTAACTCAAAATCAACAACTTCTTTATTTTTCAAAGTTGAAGTAGAAGAACTAGGTAGTGACAAAATATTTTGTTCAATCCTTTGACCCCCACTATTTTTAGTATCAAAAGGAAATTTATTTTCATGAAAAATAGCATCACCAGATTCTATTACAATATTATCTTCAAGATTAAAAAATCTATAGGCTGTACTATTTGAAGCATAACCAAGAAAAGCACAAGTAGTAACTTTCTTACCCAACTTTGTAATCTTGGGATCCATTAGCCTCACAAAGGCTAGACAACCCCAAACTCTTAGATATCCCAAACATGGCTTGTAACCTTTCCACAATTCAAAAGGTGTCAATTTAGACTTTTTTATGAGGCACACGATTCAACACATAACAAGCAGTTAAGAGAGCTTCACCCCAAAAATTTAAAGGTGCATGTGACTCAATAAGCATGGCATTAGTCAATTCAACCAAAGTTCTATTTTTCCTTTCTGCTACTCCATTAGACGAAGGAGAGTAAGGAGGAGTAGTTTCATGAATTATTCCCAATGATCTAACAAAAGAATTAAACTCATTTGATTCATATTCACGGCCTCTATCACTTCTAATTCTTTTTATTTTTCTTCCAAACTGATTTTCAACCTCATTGAGATAAGTTCTGAAATTTTCAAAAGCATCACTTTTATTTTTCATCAAGTAAACATATGTAAACTTAGAAAAATCATCAATGAAAGTGATAAAATATCTATTACCTCCACGAGTTAGAATTCCACCAAGTTCACAAATATCAGTATGAACTAATTCTAACAAATCAGTTTTTCTTTCAACTTGAAAATGAGGTCTTTTAGTGATCTTGACTTTACTACAAGCCTCACACTTTTCAAAATTCTTTTTAACCATTGGGATTAATCCTAAACTACTCATGATTCCAACATAACGATCATTAATATGACACAAACGAGCATGCCAAAAATTAGTAGAAGAAAGCATATAAACAGAAGTAGAAGTTTTATTCATTTCAACATTCAACTTAAACATCCCATCACATGCATACCCCTTCCCCACAAAAATACCTTTCTTCACTATTACATATTGATCAGATTCAATAATCTGTTTAAAGCCTGCTTTATTAAGAAGAAAACTAGACATCAAATTTTTTCTCATAGAAGGAGTATAAAGTACATCTTTCAATGTTAATATCCTTCCAGAAGTAAAACACAATTCAACATCTCCCTTTCCAAGCACTTGAGTAGTGTGAGCATCACCAAGCATGATGGTTTTGGGCTCCTCAAAATGAGTATATTTTTTAAACCAGTCTTTGTCATAACAGACATGACGGTTTGCACCAGAATCAGCCCACCATCCATCAACATTCTCAACCATGTTTTATGTCGGTAATCACCGCCACAAAAGGTTCTTCGGTAACGTTTGCCTGAGGGTTAGGACCACGTTTCCGGAATCTGTAAAATCGAGCAATATGCCCACTCTTGCCACAAACAAAGCATGGTCCTTTTTCTTGAACTTGTTGATTTTGTGCTTGGTGATTTTCACCATTATTTTTCTTGGGAGGTCTACCATTATTTTTCTTGAATTTTTTCTTCTTAGGCTTTAAAGAGGTATTTTTGTGAGTTTCAGGATTAGCATTATTCGAAGTAATTAAATTTACCTTCGATGTGATGTTGTTCTCTTCTGTTTGTAAAAGTGCATCTTGGCCTCTTGCTTCTTCTTCCATGCGGATTTTCATTATCAAGGTTTCAAGAGAGGTTTCCTTTTGTTTGTGGCGCATAGTTTTTTGAAATTCCTTCCAAGAAGGTGGAAGTTTATCCACTATGCCACAAACAATAAGGTTATCTCCAATTTTAACCTCTTCGGACCTAAGCTCTCCAACAATCATGATGAAGTCTTGAGCTTGATCTACCACTGATTTGTTGTCCACCATTTGGAAACGAAAAAATCTACTAGCTGCATATTTTTTCGCTCCAGCCTCTTAGGTATCATACTTACTTTGCAATGCCTTCCAAATTTTCTTTGCACTAGAGTAAGTTCTATCATAATAATCATAAAAATTATCAGATAGACAATTTAGAAGATAATACCGACACTTATAGGAATCACCATCGTACTTTTCCACTTTCTCTAGATGAGAAATAGTTTCATCATCATTCATAGTGGTGATGTCTTCTTTATTTGGATTCTTCTCGGTTAAAACGTAAGAAACATTGAGAAGACTTAAGTAGAAAAGTACTTTACCCTTCCATCTCTTGAAATGGTTACCATTGAACCGAAATGGCTTGTTAAGATCTCCCATCTTGACATCCGCGGTTTTTTCAATTGTAGCCATCTTTGAATCTCCTTAAAATTGTTAGTGAAAAAACTTACAAGATAATAAAATTGCAAGATTACAATTGAAAATAAAATGAAGAAAGTAATCTCTTCAGGCTGAGGCGCGGATATCTCGCTCTCTTTAAGGAGATTCAAGCCCACTGCAGCAAATGTTTTCACCGGTCCAGCAGTAGTCCACTTTGACTTGTCCCCTCCAGGATACAACAGCCTTCACAAAGTATAACTCAACAACTCTGGACAAGAGTTGAGTCCAAAGCTCCACAAAAAAGAACACCTCCCTTCAACTAATAAGAACTCTCTTTTAGACTAACTCTTCCACTCTTTGTTTTCTCTTATGAATTGTGTGTATCAAACCAAATGAAGACCACCACTATTTATACTACAAGAAGTCTTCCTAGCAATGAATAGGAAGATAATGGAGGTAGTAAATAGTGAAGATAATGGCCTTAGGAGTTACATAGGTTACAATGGGAGTTACATAGGTTAAATAAGTTACAATGGGAGTTACATATGTTACATATGTTACAAAGGGAGTTACATATGTTACATAGGTTACAAAGGAGTAATGGAGGTATTAAGAATGAAATAAAGTGATGGACAACCAATGCTAATGGATGATGTAGAAGTCATCCATTCAAATGTTCATTCTTATAACTCCAAAATAAAGCAATTTAATATTTTAAATATTAATATTAAAATGCTAATAACCTAACATAAATTTTATAGTCTTCTACTTTTTTTTTTCTTGCACTTTCAAAATTTCGTGTGAAATGATATTATGGAGTGAGTTTATTATTTTATAACCTCAAATACACCCTGTAAATTAAGTGAGCTTCATTCATTTTTCTTAATCACTAATTTGCTATTCTTTTGAATACAAATTGAATAACAAACCCTTCTATTCATGTTGCAATGTTGGGACTATGATATGGGTGCTTTGGGAGTTGCTTATGGGACGTGGTTTCATAAACTAACATAGAAAACACTTGTCAACATCCAAATATGTAAATGTTCTCAATCCAATATTTGTTGAGTCTCCCAAGTCGACTATGAAATGGGAATTTGATTTATCTTTATGGCTTTGAGAAATTCTTTCATTATGAATTAACTTCTAGGTTGAGTTAAATTACTATTATTTTATTGAGTCAAATCCATTCCTATCCTCCATTTCATCAATATTTGTTCTCCATTTATATCGTTTATACTCTAGGCAGGTCGTCACTTGTAAAATTGTTATGTCTTTTAGAGTTGAAGTTTAAAATTTTAAATTTATAAATTCTGAAATTTATAAGTATAACTTACATAAATCACATAGTTTAAGGAATAAATTACATCTTATCCCTGCTTTTATTCTAATTACAATAATCCCTTTAAAATTTCTACCTTTTTGATACATAACTCACTATCTGGATACATTAGTTCTGATACAAGAAAATCTGTTTATTGAGCTAAAAAAGGGAACAAAATCTTTATAGTTGCGCTTAAAATGGAAAAGACACGTAAATTAGCCATCCAATCCATAAATTACGCAATTAATTTATTGTCACTGCAAATCAGTCTCTACCAAAGCAAAACAACTTTTAAAAAAATTCAAATTTCAAATTTCTTCTCCCAAATTGTTAACAATCTTTTATATTTCGATTCAAAATCATTGAAAAATTGAGTTGATATATCATGAATATCTCTATTTTATTGAGGGATTCAAGAATCTAAACTGAGAAAGAGAGATGAATTGAATCAATCATTGTAGCTTTGAGATTGATGAGTTGAGGAAAATCTGAAGATTCGATACATTACAGAAACGATTGTTGTTTTATCCCTATACAATTGTTTGACGACCCTGTTAAAAAATTTTGAGATTCAAAATTCTTCTCTGTGTTCATTGAAAATCCTTTCAGTTTTGTTATTATTCTTGTTCTTCAAGTAGCATTAGCTGGGCAAAATTATGGTGAAGTTTTGAGTGAAAATTTTTTGTTTTACGAAGCTGAGAGATCTGGGTATCTTCCTCATAATCAGAGAGTTAAATGGACGGGTAATTATGAAATTAATGATGAAAAATCTTGCGGGGTATGTTATAAAATGAATTAGCTATATTTTAGTTGTGAATGGTTTGTGATGAATTTGAGTTTTAATTTTTTGGGGGAATTTTTTTCCAGATTGATTTGCTTGGAAGTTATAATGATTCCGGTGATATGTGAATCTGGTTTGTCCGTGGCATGTTGTCATGGAGTATTTTGGAATATGATAGACAAATGGTTGCTAGTGGTGAACTTAGTCATGATATGGATGTTGTTAAGTGGAGTATTGATTACCCACTCAAAGCTCATTCTCAACCTTATTGTAACGACCTGTTTAGTCGTTTTGAGCAGTAGAGTTTATTTCTGGTAATAACTGTCTGGGTCGATGGATCCCACGACGGACCGTCATGGGCACGACGGACCGTCGAGGGGGTCTCGTTCCAAAATACATAAATTCTGAAAATTTGGGTACTGAGATCGACTCTCTGAACTTCACGACGGAATGGCAGGACGGACCGTCATTGGTAAGACGGACCGTCACAAATCTTTCCACAGAATTAACTCTCTGAACTTTGTGACGGACCTTCAGTACGGACCGTCACAGGCTGCGTAACCCTGACTGGGTCAGATTTCTGTTAAAAGTTCTTAAGGGGCGTTTTGGACTATTCATGCTTATGATTATAAAGTTAGTGGGTTAATGTTGATAATTCAATTACTTGGGGGTTAAATGAGATAACCTTGAAATAAATAGTGGGTTATTTTTATCATCTTTTATACTTAATTATATGACAATTAGGGTAAAAGAAAAAGGGTTTGAATAAGAAAAATAGAAAGAACAGAGAGAAAGGGGGAACGAATGAGCGAGAGAAGAGAGAACGAAGAGGAAAGCAAAGACTTTGAGGAGTAGCTTGCTTGATCACGAATTCTTCGGTGGAGGTAGGTTATGGTTTATGCTATTTCATAGTAAACTCTTAATAGCGAATGATATGTATTGGGTAGTATTGTAAAGTCTTCTATATGCTTAATTGTGTGCTTGCATGATGTGATTATGTAATTGTAATGGATTGGAAAGATGAGGCTGTGAATCTTAAATCTTAAATCCACTTTGTTAATGATGATGCCTTGGTATAAAAGAAGGCTAGATGAACTAAAAGAATGAGACTAGGGGATCGGGTGTCACGAACCGACACGTAAAATTAGGGGATCGGAGTGTCACGTTCCGACACCAGGATAGTATGGGATCGGAGTGTCACGTTCCGACACCAGGATAGTAGGGGATCGGAGTGTCACGTTTCGACACCAGGATAGTAGGGGATCGGAGTGTCACGTTCCGACACCAGGATAGTAGGGGATCGGAGTGTCACGAACCGACACGTAGAATTAGGGGATCGGAGTGTCACGTTCCAACACCAGGATAGTATGGGATCGGAGTTTCACGTTCCGACACCAGGATAGTAGGGGATCGGAGTGTCACGTTCCGACACCAGGATAGTAGGGGATCGGAGTGTCATGTTCCGACACCAGGATAATAAAAGAGAATGAATATTGAGGGGATCAGAGTGTCACGTTCCGACACCAGGATAATAAAGAGAATGAATCTTGAATTATGTTAATATACTCAATTTAAAGAATCCATTCCCCAAATGAGTATGATGTGGAGGCTTGAGTCCTCATACATGTGCTTGGGTTGTGGCCAATGGTGATGGTACTTGTTGTTGTCACCTGTTAAGTATTTGGTTGGTTTTATGTTATTATTCGATGTATATTGCTTTCTATTTTGAGTTGGCCGATGATACCTACTCAGTACTTGTGCCTTGTACTGACACCTACTTGTATTCTTTTTCTTTGTTATTTATGGAATGCAACAAACGCGCCATCACCTTCGACTCGTCCTCAACTCTAGCCAGTCTTCATCACGTGAGATTTCAGGGTGAGCTATTGTTCCTACTCAGACTGGGTTCTCTCTCATTCATGTCTGATGTCCTTGAAGTTCGGACATGGACCATCTGTTTACTTATTTTAACTTCCTAGATACTTTTAGATTTAGTAATTTGAGGGTAGAATGTTCTTGTGGTGATGACTTCCAGATTTTGGGAATAATAAGTATTAAATTTTAGAAGTTATTTATTGGTTATATTAATGAGTTTAAAGTCTTCCGCATTATATTCTGTTTATTATGGTTGAAATGTTGGGGTTTAGATTGGTTGGTTCGCTCACATAGTAGGATAAGTGTGGGTGCCACTCGCGGCTCGTTTTGGGTCGTGACAAACTTCGTATCAGAGCATTAGGTTCGTTGGTCTCATCACACAAGAACGAGTCTAGTAGAGTCTTGAGGAACGGTAGGGGGACGCCTTTACTTTTCTTTGAGAGGCTATAGGACTTTAGGAAAATTCCATTCTTTCTTACTTTCGTGCTATTACTTGGATCCAATTGGTATCTAGGTGATACAAATTGGTATCTGACATCCTCACTCTATTTCACAGATGGTTAGAACTAGAGCAACAACTGCGCCAACACCAACACCGGCAAGACAGGATGCGTCTGAGCCAGCCACTGGGGCTGTAGCTCGAAGAGGAACAGTGGCAAGAGGCCGTGGTAGAGGTCGCGGGAGAACGTCCTCTAGAGGTAGAAGACAAACACCTGGTCCAGCTAGTACTAGGGCGGTGACTCCTCCACCGACTGATGAGGTAGTAAGAGAGGGTGAGGAAGGGGAAAATGAGCAAGTGCAGAATGAGGAATTACCACCCCAACCTACCCCAGAGATGATTAACCAGGTTCTTGCTTATCTTAGCGGTTTATCTGATCAAGGCCAGACACCTCCAGTGTTTTCTGCACCAGCACCTCAGGTTCCGGAGTACAACATGCAGCCCAGTGTTTTCTGCACCAGCACCTCAGGTTCCGGGAGTACAACATGCAGCTGCTGTGGCTCCCCGCATGGATGCCTCATTGGAAATAGGCACGTTCCCTCGATTGACTACAGGACCTATAATGACGAGTGATCAACATGAGCTTTTCACTAAATTTCTGAAGTTGAAACCTCCAGTCTTCAAGGGTGCTGAATCTGAGGATGTCTATGATTTTCTGGTTGATTGTCATGAGTTGCTACATAAGATGGGCATAGTAGAACGATTTGGTGTTGAGTTTGTGACCTATCAGTTTCAAGGGAACGCCAAAATGTGGTGGCGGTCATATGTTGAGTGTCAACCAGCACAGGCACCACCTATGACTTGGGCGTCATTCTCTAGCTTATTTATGGAGAAGTATATACCCCGGACTTTGAGGGATTGGAGGAGAGATGAGTTCCTAAGCCTAGAGCAAGGCAGGATGTCGGTTACTGCTTATGAGGCTAAGTTTCGTGAGCTATCCAGGTATGCCACCCAACTTTGCTTCAGTCCACAAGAGCGGATTCGCCGTTTCGTGAAAGGGCTGAGGTCAGATTTGCAGATTTCAGCCTTACAGGTAGCTGCTGCAGCAAAATCCTTTCAGGAGGTGGTAGATTTTGTGATAGAAGTGTAGGGGGTGAAGCCAGACGACTTCACCATGGCATCGACATCTAAGAAGTTTCGTTAGGGAGGTGAGTTTAATGGTTCTTACTCCAGAGGGCAGGGTTCAGGAGGTTACCCAGCCTGACCTATTCAGTCTTCACTGCAGGCTGTAGCTGGGGGTCCATCGCAGACCAGCCAACATTCCTCTGAGTTTGGAGGTTACCCCCAGACTTCGTCATTCTCACAGAGACCTATGCTTGAATCCAGAGAGTGTTATGGATGTGGGGAGACTGGACACATTAGGAGGTATTGTCCAAAACAGAGTTACAGACCCCCAATAGTCAGAGGTAGAGGTGGTCATGGAAGAGGCCGTCATTCTGGAGGACGTGGTGGCCGAGGTAATGGTGGTCACCAAAACGGCCGGGCTGACGGGCAAACTGGAGCTACTACAACACAACATGGTAGGGGCAACGGGTAGACAGGTGACAGGGCGCATTGTTATGCTTTCCCTGGGAGGTCTGAAGCGTAGACATCTGATGCTGTTATCACAAGTAATCTTTTGGTTTGTGATTGCATGGCTTCTGTATTATTTGATCCTGGCTCCACATTTTCATATGTATCTTCCTCATTTGCTGCTGGTCTTAATTTACATTGTGAATTGCTTGACATGCCTATTCGTGTTTCTACTCCGGTGGGTGAGTCTGTGATAGTTGAAAAGGTGTATAGGTCTTGTCTTGTAACTTTTGTGGAGAGCAATACTCATGTAGACTTAGTTATCTTAGAAATGGTTGATTTCGATGTAATTCTGGGTATTACTTGGCTTTCTTCAAATTTTGCAATCTTAGATTGTAATGCTAAAACTGTAACGTTGGCCAAGCCTGGGACAGATCCGTTAGTATGGGAGGGTGACTACACTTCCACTCCAGTTCGTATCATCTCCTTTCTTCGTGCTAAGAGAATGGTTAGTAAAGGGTGTTTAGCTTTCTTGGCACACCTCAGGGATGATACTACCCAAGTACCTTCAATTGAGTCGGTTTCGATAGTCCATGAGTTTCTGGATGTGTTTCCTGCAGCCCTTCCTGGTATGCCACCGGATAGAGATATCGACTTTTGCATTGATCTGGAGCCGGGTACTCGCCCCATTTCCATACCCCCTTATAGAATGGCTCCCGCTGAGTTAAGAGAGTTAAAGGCCCAACTTCAAGAGTTGTTAGGTAAAGGCTTCATTAGACCAAGCGCTTCCCCTTGGGGTGCTCCAGTGTTATTTGTGAAGAAGAAGGATGGGAGTTTCCAGATGTGCATAGACTACCGGCAGTTGAATAAGGTAACTATTAAGAACAAGTACCCCATTCCTCGCATTGATGACTTGTTCGATCAGTTACAAGGTGCTTGTGTCTTCTCTAAGATTGACTTGAGATCCGGTTATCATCAATTGAAAATACGGGCAACAGATGTGCCAAAGACTGTTTTTCGAACCAGGTATGGGCATTACGAATTCGTAGTAATGTCTTTTGGTCTTGCGAAAGCCCCTGCTGCTTTCATGAGCCTGATGAACGGGATTTTTAAGCCATATCTGGATCTCTTTGTTATCGTATTTATGATGATATACTAATATACTCAAAGAGTAAGAAGGAACATCAGGAGCATTTGAGAATTGTATTGGAGTTGTTGAGGAAGAAAAAACTTTATGCCGAATTCTCCAAGTGTGAGTTTTGGATAGATTCAGTGTCCTTCTTGGGGCACGTGGTTTCTAAGGATGGAGTGATGGTGGATCCTTCCATTTGTATGGTCGGACGAATGTGAAGAAAGCTTCCAGAAACTCAAGACCTTGCTGACTACTGCACCTATTCTTACCTTGCCAGTAGAGGGTAAGAATTTCATTGTTTATTGCGATGCATCTTTTTCTGGGTTGGGTGCAATGCTAATGCAAGAGAGGAATGTAATCGCTTATGCTTCGAGGCAACAAAGGTGCATGAACGTAACTATCCGACCCATGATTTGGAATTGGCTGCGGTAGTGTTTGCATTAAAGCAATGGAGACATTATCTATATGGGGTTAAGTGTGAAGTCTATACGGATCATCGTAGTTTACAGTATGTCTTTACTCAGAAAGATTTGAATTTAAGACAGAGGAGATGGATGGAACTACTGAAGGACTATGATATCACTATCTTGTACCACCCGGGAAAAGCTAATGTTGTGGCAGATGCCTTAAGTAGAAAGGCAGGGAGCATGGGAAGTCTAGCTCACTTGCAGGTTTCTAGACGCCCATTGGCTAGAGAGGTTCAGATCTGGCTAATGACTTTATGAGGCTGGAAGTACTAGAGAAGGGAGGATTTTTGGCCTATGTGAAGGCAAGATCTTCCTTTCTTGACAAGATTAAGGGAAAGCAGTTTACTGATGAGAAACTGATTCGGATCTGAGATAAGGTGTTGCGAGGAGAGGCTAAAGAAGCAAAAAATCGATGAGGAAGGTGTTTTGAGGATTAATGGAAGGGTATGTGTGCCTCGTGTTGATGATTTGATCCACACTATTCTTACAGAGGCTCATAGTTCAAGATATTCTGTACATCCTGGTGCAACCAAGATGTATCGTGACCTAAAGCAACATTTTTGGTGGAGTAAGATGAAGCGTGACATTGTTGATTTTGTCGCACAATGCCCGAATTGTCAGCAGGTAAAGTATGAACACCAGAGGCCCGGAGGAACACTTCAGAGAATGCCCATTCCTGAATGGAAGTGGGAGAGAATTGCAATGGACTTCGTGGTTGGTCTTCCAAAGACATTGGGTAAGTTTGATTCTATTTGGGTAATTGTGGACATATTAACTAAGTCTGCTCACTTCATTCCGGTCAAGACGACTTACAATGCAGAGAAGTTAGCAAAACTCTATATCTTAGAGATTGTTCGATTGCATGGAGTTCCACTTTCCATCATATCAGATAGAGGTACGCAATTTACTTCTAAGTTTTGGAGAACATTGCATGCTGAATTAGGTACTAAGTTGGATCTTAGTACTGCCTTCCACCTTCAGACCGATTGTCAGTCTGAGCGAACGATTTAGGTTTTGGAGGATATCCTTCGTGCATGTGTAATAGAATTTGGTGGTCATTGGGATAACTTCTTACCCTTAGCAGAGTTTTCATACAATAATAGCTATCACTCAAGTATTGATATGGCTCCATTTGAGGCACTGTATGGGAGGAAATGTAGGTCCCCCATTGGTTGGTTTGATGCATTTGAGGTTAGACCTTGGGGTACTGATCTTTTGAGGGATTCATTAGAGAAAGTGAAATCTATTCAAGAAAAGATTTTAGCAGCTCAGAGTAGGCAGAAGGAATATGCAGATCGAAAGGTGAGAGACTTGGAGTTCATGAAGGGTGAACAAGTCTGAAGGTTTCACCCATGAAGGGTGTGATGCGGTTTGGTAAGAGAGGTAAGCTAAGTCCGAAGTATATTGGGCCATTTGAAATACTTAAGCGAGTAGGGGAGGTGGCTTATGAATTAGCCTTGCCTCCAGGACTCTCAGGAGTGCACTCGGTATTTCATGTGTCTATGCTGAAGAAATACCATGGGGATGGGAACTACATTATTCGTTGGGATTCAGTTCTTCTTGATGAAAATTTGTCCTATGAGGAGGAGCCTGTTGCCATTCTAGATAGAGAAATCCGCAAGTTGAGATCAAGGGATATTGCATCCATCAAAGTCCAATGGAAGAATCGACCAGTTGAAGAGTCCACTTGGAAGAAGGAGGCTGATATGCAAGAAAGATACCCACACCTGTTTACAGATTCAGGTACTCCTTTTCACCCTTGTTTTTCTTCTTGTGATCGTTCGAGGACGAACGATGGGTAAATTGGTATCTATTGTAACGACCTGTTTAGTCGTTTTGAGCAGTAGAGTTTATTTCTGGTAATAACTGTCTGGATCGACGGATCCCACGACGGACCGTCATGGGCACGACGGACCGTCGAGGGGGTCTTGTTCCAAAACACTTAGATTCTGAAAATTTGGGTACTAAGATCGACTCTCTGAACTTCACGACGGAATGACAAGACGGACCGTCGTTGGCAAGACGGACCGTCACAAATCTTTTCACAGAATTAACTCTCTGAACTTTGTGACGGACCTTCAGTACGGACCGTCACAGGCTGCGTAACCCTGACTGGGTCGGATTTCTGTTAAAAGTTCTTAAGGGGCGTTTTGGACTATTCATGCTTATGATTATAAAGTTAGTGGGTTAATGTTAATAATTCAATTACTTGGGGGTTAAAGGAGATAACCTTGAAATAAATAGTGGGTTATTTTTATCATCTTTTATACTTAATTATATGACAATTAGGGGTAAAAGAAAAAGGGTTTGAATAAGAAAAAATAGAAAAACAGAGAGAAAGGGGGAACGAACGAGCGAGAGAAGAGAGAACGAAGAGGAAAGCAAAGACTTTGAGGAGTAGCTTGCTTGATCAAGAATTCTTCGGTGGAGGTAGGTTATGGTTTATGCTATTTCATAGTAAACTCTTAATAGCGAATGATATGTATTGGGTAGTATTGTAAAGTCTTCTATATGCTTAATTGTGTGCTTGCATGATGTGATTATGTAATTGTAATGGATTGGAAAGATGAGGCTGTGAATCTTAAATCTTAAATACACTTTGTTAATGATGATGCCTTGGTATAAAAGAAGGCTTGATGAACTAAAAGAATGAGACTAGGGGATCGGGTGTCACGAACCGACATGTAGAATTAGGGGATCGGAGTGTCACGTTCCGACACCAGGATAGTATGGGATCGGAGTGTCACGTTCTGACACTACAATAGTAGAGGATCGGAGTGTCACGTTCCGACACCAGGATAGTAGGGGATCAGAGTGTCACGAACCGACACGTAGAATTAGGGGATCGGAGTGTCACGTTCCGACACCAGGATAGTATGGGATCGGAGTGTCACGTTCCGACACCAGGATAGTAGGTGATCAGAGTGTCATGTTCCGACACCAGGATAGTTGGGGATCGGAGTGTCACGTTCCGACACCAGGATAATAAAAGAGAATGAATATTGAGGGGATCGGAGTGTCACGTTCCGACACCAGGATAATAAAGAGAATGAATCTTGAATTATGTTAATATACTCAATTTAAAGAACCCATTCCCCAAATGAGTATGGTGTGGAGGCTTGAGTCCTCATACATGTGCTTGGGTTGTGGCCAATGGTGATGGTACTTGTTGTTGTCACCTGTTAAGTATTTGGTTGGTTTTATGTTATTATTCGATATATATTGCTTTCTATTTTGAGTTGGCCGATGATACCTACTCAGTACTTGTGCCTTGTACTGACCCTTACTTGTATTCTTTTTCTTTGTTATTTATGGAATGCAGCAAACGCGCCATCACCTTCGACTCGTCCTCAACTCTAGCCAGTCTGCATCACGTCAGATTTCAGGGTGAGCTATTGTTCCTAGCTCGGACTGGATTCTCTCTCATTCATGTCTTGATGTCCTTGAAGTTCGGACATGGACCATCTGTTTACTTATTTTAACTTCCTAGATACTTTTAGATTTAGTAATTTGAGGGTAGAATGTTCTTGTGGTGATGACTTCCAGATTTTGGGAATAATAAGTATTAAATTTTAGAAGTTATTTATTGGTTATATTAATGAGTTTAAAGTCTTCCGCATTATATTCTGTTTATTATGGTTGAAATGTTGGGGTTTAGATTGGTTGGTTCGCTCACATAGTAGGATAAGTGTGGGTGCCACTCGCGGCTCATTTTGGATCGTGACACTTATCTTCATTACAGAGAAATTTTGTGTAGTTAATTTTTTTATTTGTGATCTCGAGATGCTGTGTAATCAATTTTTTTTTGAATAGTTGTATCATTAGTTATTGTGATGTATCCGATAGTTGATTTTAGATTGATACATTAGTATGTGTTAGTTATTAAGTATCAAATACCATTTTTAGTTGCCAAAAGAATGAATATTTAGTAGTAATTTGTATTAATGTATCATGGTCATCAATGAATATCAAATACGTGTGATACACATTAGCTATTAATATGTATCTGTATTGGTTGTTAATTTGGATTTTTTTACTTCTTCCAAAGGTGGTAGAAAATTACATCAATGCGCTACACAATGAATCATAAAAATTAAAATACAAGGGTTAAAAATATAAATGAGAAATTTTTCAAAATGTCAATATTTTAACATTTAAGAGGGTTCATTAGCAACACTTTCAATATTTAGTAAAAATGTCAAATTTTAGTTTGTTATGTATCTTATTTATGTTTTTATTATTTGTTTTTATTTAAAAAATATAATTATTTAATAACAAAAGGGAGAAAATCAAGGGAGAGTATATTTCAAAAAAAGGTAAGGATCACTTAATTTTCTCATCAGTTACATTTTCAAATAAAATTTAAACCTTGTTTTTTTTTGTCTCCAGAATTTTTACCTTTTTAAAATTATATTCATTCCACAATATATTCTATTTATATTTATTATAGTTTTTTTTATTAGTTTGTATTCATTCCAATAGGTATGCCGAATTTATCAATATAGTCATTTAAGAAATATATTTGTATTCATATATTTTTTCCCCTATATAGTTATTTTTTTCTTCAAAAATCTTGTATGTATTCATTTCAATATGTATTTTATTTGTATTTCTATTTATTTTAGTTTTTATTTAGAATTTTATATAATAATATATGAAATATAAAAAATTAGTATGATGAAAAAGTGAATGAAATATAAAATTGAAAAGAAATAATTGAATATTTGGTGTACTCATTCTTAAATAAAATGCATAACTAGTTGACATACCTTTAGAATAAATACAAATTAGAAAAAGATGTCAAATTCAGAAACAATGCAACATAATTTTTGAATGAATACAACTGTTAATTGTAAAAATACATACTAACTAAAACAGTATCAAAATTCAATACATACTTCTAAATTTATGAATACAAAAAACAATAAAACTATGAAATACAAAAATAAGTACTAATTGTGGTACATTGACATAACTGTCACAAAAAAAAAATAGAATACAAAATGAATTAAAAATATGAAAATGCAATTCCAAATCTATGAATACAAAATACAATAAAACAATGAAACACAAAAATACATACTGGCTAAAACAACAACAAAATTCAATATACACTTCTAAATCTATGAATAAAAAAACATTAAAACTATGAAATATACATGATCAAACTCATATAATGTGTTACATTGACATAACTAACACACACACACCAAAAAAAAACAGAACACAAAATACAATAAATATATGAAATACAAAAATAAAAATTAACTATAACATAATAAAAATTTCATATACACTTCCAAACGCATTGTAACATTAATTTTTTTGAATCTTAAAAATTAGTAAACAAATTAAACTAGACATGCAAGATACAGAACATGCAAAAAAAAAAAAAAAACTCTTCTCTAACAAATTGGTCTTCTTCAACTTCATAGTTATGAATTTGTGTGAGATTTTGCACATCGACGGATTCAGACATTTTTTCCCATCGTATATCCTCATTAGATTTAGAAGCGGAACCTACATTGTTGTTTAATTCTTGATTGAAAAAAAATATTAAATGACGGAAAATCGAAAGAACTTTGATTATTTTGTCCAATACCTCTAGTAACTTTCTTGAAAACGTCCATTGAAGGGAGAATTATGTAGTCTCAAACCCTAAAAAATGTTTTAAGAACAATAACAAAACAAAAAAATTTAAAAAAAAAAACATTAAAATCGGTAAGTAAATAAATAAGGAATCTGAAAAAACATAATACCCAAATCAATGTTAATCTTCAAATCAAATCTTGCAACGAAATTAAATGATAGAAAATATTAATATATTCAATTGAAAATCAGTGGAATTGATTTGGAAGAATGTTTGAGAGAGAATTGAAATGAAGAGTAAGAAAAGAGAAAAAAATCTGGGGATTTGATTAAGAAGAAAGTAAGAGAGAGAAATTGATAAGCCTAAGGAAAGAGAGAGAAAAATTAAAATGACATTAATATCTATCCAATTACATAAATATAGGAAAATGTGTAATCTATGAGAGAGAGAAAAAAGGTGTAAATAATGAGAGAAAAAATATTAATAATATCATAATAATTATTTATTTTTAAAATAATGACATTTTTGACATATTTACTAATATTATTAAAGTATGGATATTATCACTAAATAAGTTGATTTTTTTGACTAGTTAGCTAAATTTCCCTAAATATAAATATCATAATTTGATACATAAATTAAAGTAGTTAAACATTGACAATGTTATGTATCATATACCTATTATAACTAATATGTAGTGCTCTCATTATAAAAATGATGATTTATGTATCAAGATTATTATCGGGTAATATATACATATACATATACATAACCTTCTAAATTGGATAAGACTAAAGAATCATGAAAGATTGTAGATACATAACATACAACTGATTTGGTACTGTCCATATAGCCTTTTAAACTTGAATTGAATTGAAGATACATTGTAGAACTCGATACATATAAATTATATATTAGGTAGTGTTTATGTCTCAAGTACATTTATATTGAGCAGGATAAACACTACACAACAACGATATCAGAAAATTGTAGATGAAAAAGCTAAATAAATATTTAAACGATAATTCAAGAACTAGAAGAAAATTTGATGAAAAAATAGTTCTATCTCTTAAGGAACTAGAAATTGATAAACTAGAAAGAGAATAAATTTAAAATTAAAAAAAAAAAAAGTAACAAAGACAATTGCTAATCCGTGAGAGTGATTTCAGGCATGAAAATAGGAACAAAAATCTTTGGGTTAAAGAGTTGTGAGTTATGTATCTGGAAAAGTAGAGATGGAAAGGAAAATAGGGATTTTTCTAATATTTTGAAATGGTAGGGAACTTAAGAGAATATGAAAAGAAAGATTGTGTAGTTAGATAATTTTTCCAATTTATAATGATAATTTTAAATGATAATAATTAGATTATAATTTAAATATTAGTATATATGCAATGAACTTATAAACACAACTATATTATTTAACCAAAATCTACTGAATCAGCCAAATCTGCATATGGACTACTAACTCCACTCCTAGTTGAGTCTCCTACATCAACTAAAGAATGAGGAACATGATCTTCTTACATAACTTGGACGATGCTCTAATCATGATCTAACTTTTAAAATTGAGTTTTACCTAATATCAATTTCTTTTTATCAATAATTCCAACCATTTAGTCTTAAAAGCCTGCCATATAAACAGTGATGATATATATGATGATGAAAGTTATCACAAATCAAACCTACTTTCTAGATTAATTCCACTTTGCTTTCCCCCTTAACCATAGTCAAAGAAGATAATGTCAGGTAGTTGAAACTTTTAGACATGTAAAAAGAATATTACTAATATATAGTATAGATAGTCTAATCCATATTCTCTTTCAAAAGAAAAATGTATTGGATTTGTTTGGAGAAAAAGACATGTTACATACTTGCATTTGGTCAACATAGCAATTGTAGCTCACTATATAGGCTATAATTTATAAACAATGTTTTAAGTTATACCATATTGTGATATCTGTGTATGTTAATAATTAATAATTCTCATAATAATTTATGTTATTTTTGTTATTTGTAAGTTGACAAATGAATATGAATGACGTCTTTCTTCATTTTGGATCTTTCCTGGGGAAGCCAAACAAACTCAAATTAATTAACTTACTAGGAAAGGACACAAAGTGTCGTATTATTCGTTCTATAACTTTGGACGAAGGTTAAGAAATAGTTTTTTTTAATTATTATTATAAGCCTTTGGTCGATCTTAGATCAACGTATGAAGTGAAGAATATGCATATTTTGTTCAATGGGAGTCATTATATAACCGATTGTCCAGCCGAGTTTAATCAACTAACCTTACGTAAATTTACCTTGTAAGGCATGATATTGATCGTATCCCTTTTGAACGGGTGTGATTCACATGTATGTGAGATAACATGATCATCTCACTTGCCTCTCTCCTTAATTTAGTATATCTAGTAGTAAATTAATAATAACACAATTCACGAACGAACGTAAGAAGTTGACAGCAATACAAATAAAATTTTAAAAAGATCAATACTACAAAATTTTCTACAAAACCCATTTATCATCACAATAAGATATTTAGTTACTTGTCTTATTTCTACGAATGTCAAAATAATAATAGTACTAATCAAACTTTTAGGCAGAAATCTTCACCAAATTTTCGACCAACGCTAGACCAATAATCATTGAGTTTAATTTTGAAAAATTGTCTGGCTTTATAACCCAGTAAATCACAGGCCCAATACGGATCTTGGATAATGGGCAATGGAGGTTGGGCTGGGCTTAATAGAAGCCCATTTCAAAGATTGGTACATACTTAATCCTGATGAAGACAATATTCAAGAACAAGAAATAAAACATTAAAATTTAATAGTTTCTAAGTTTGGCAATATATGACCAAATAATTTATTGAATTAAACTTTTAGAAATCATTTATGCGAGTACGAGGAGTAAATCACTTTAAATCGAATAATAGTAAGTATCAGTTTTCTATGCATTCATGAAATCAGACATTGATAATAACTGACGCAAACACAAATAAGAATAACAGATGATTAAGGATTAGTCGTAAGACTTGTATTGTCTAGGTGTACAACAACGTCCGATGATTCAAACATAATCGAGTGCATCTGATATGAGCTCACTACAAAAAGTTTGAAGAAAAAGATGAGAATGAAAACATAAAGTGTTTTTTATTCGAAAAGACATGCAATTTGAATAAGTAACATCTTTTCACATTTAATAGATTGTGACTTTTCTAATAAGAACAATAACACCTATTCTTACCACCATTTATTACCTATAAATAGATGATTTTTTTAATCATATTTATTTAAAAAATAAAAATAAAGTAAATGAATTTTTTGATCTCCCGGGATTAAACTCGAAATAACCCATCACACATTTGGATATGGCATATTATTTGACCCAAAATAATTTGGGGCGAAGCCATTAACCCATTAATGGACTTGATATCTTTGGGCCACTCAAATTTGGCCCAATCTTCTTCCTAAAGATTGAAAAACTTCCTTGGTGTGATCGTTGGAGCCCAAATATTAAAATACATTATCATAAACAAAGTTTTTTCTTTCAATGGTGAATTAGTGACAAAACTTTGTGTTACAAAACATGATATCTATTTTCGTTTATTTTTCACCGAATTAGTTTACTGAAAATTGTATGATGAGAAACAGATTCTCGTTGAAATAGTCGGACATGGAAGTTATTAAATTCATGTTTCTATACAAGCATGCCTCATGGAAACCCCAAAAAAGAAAACATTATTGTCACATGGTGAAACTTATCGTGACTTCATGTTATATAGAGATAATATAAATTACATTTTACACATGAAGAAAAATAAATTATACTAAAAATATCACTTTGGATACCGTTACATGCATGTGAGGGACAAATGTATTCTATAACAACGCGTTTGCATTAGTTTTGAATAGAATGACCAATCCCCGGACTATGACCCCGTCCATAAGGACTAAATCCGTCAACACGACCAGGTGGTGGAACTGAACTCGGTGGTTCCATTGGTGCAGGCTCATCGTCAAATGTTCCCTTCTTTGTTGCATAGACCACATTAGGGTTTTCATCGCGATCTTTTACCCTCCTATCTTGCATTTTCGATACCATAGTGTGGCTACTAGGTCCTGAGACATCGTTGATATGTTTGAACTTCATGAATCGTCCCTCGATAGATTGAATAATGTGAGAGAATAATATTGAAAAGAAAAGTAGGTAAGTAAGAATAGTTACTACCTTTGTTTGAGCCATGAAGAGAAGTAGAGAAATATTATTATGTAATGTTTGATAAGAGGGATGCTTAATATACTCTTTAACCTATAGTATTTATAGCAAAATAAGTGATATGAAGTCATGAAGGTTTATTGGTCCACATTAGTTGGAGATTCTCATGTGCATTATAGAAAAAATAAATATTAGAGAAGCAGTAAATTACATTTTCATAATATAATGTTTGGTACGTAAAAGCTGCAATGCTAGCCTGTCCTCTTTGTTCTTATTATGCCATGCAAGATTTTATAACAGCCCTAAATTCTTCAGCCCTTCAATTCTAAGATTATATGTCTCCAATATTAAGTATGAATGTAATAATAAGTAGACACACACTTCGTACATGATGTTCTATGTACACGACATTCTACGTATATTATGTCACATTTCCTTGTTCAGCTTCATATACATGTTTAAGTGTTTATTTGTACTAGCTAATTAACACTAAATTAAATAATATATTTATGTACTGTGTATTTTTTTTTTTTTTAAAATATAGTTTTTAAATCAATTTGCGTACATCAATCAACTATATTTTACAAGGGAAAGTTTTTTACACGAACATGCATGTCGGTTTAGCCAATGCTAGACAATGAATGTAAGTTAGAAGTTGGAACAAATTGTGATTATCAATTTACTATCACACAAACGAAATCAAACATAAAAACATCTTAGACTTACCAAACTGACTCGACATGGTAATGATAAAGCATTTTAATGAAACAAAATTAAAAAAAAATTACCAAACCAACACCCTAAACCATGATTAGGTGAATTCAAACTTGCAACATCGACATATCAATGTATCTTTTCCGTCTCAATTTATGTGACATTTACTTTTTGTTTCGTCAATTTCAGTGAGAACCAACACCTTTCCGTATATATTCCAAATCCTTTGTTTCAATTAATTATGCATCACAACTTTTTTTTTTGTCTATCTCAAAAAGAATGTCATTTTTCTATAATCAGAAACAACTTAACTTTGAAATTTCTCATTTATTGTTAATTTAATGATTTGTAGCCATTCAAATATTATTTAGTATTATTTTATACATTAATTTTGAAATTTCTCATTTCTTTCTTAAAAAATATATTAAGTCAAAATGTGTCACGTAAATTAAGAAAAAAGAGTAACAATTTGCATTAACTCGTTTTACTCTTAATAAGATTATATTAAAAACCTTTTCTTTTATGTTTGAAACATCGTGTCCAATTAAATAAGATAATAATAATTTTATGTAATAAAATAAATTGGGAACTTGAAGGGACATATTTGGAGTTTATAGAACCCACCGTAGATGGTATTAAAATGTTGTCGTCTACATGCGCTCCCACTGACTTGTTATTTTTAGTTTCAATGTAAGCATGCGCTCACACCTTTCCAACTGGAGATTCTGATGGATTGTATTTTTTGTACTTTGTAGACAACAAAGTTAAACACCTCTTTGTGACTATCAATGGCTAAATTAAACTAAATTGAACTACTACTAGTTTACTATTTATTTATTTGACCTTGAAGTAGTGCTACCTACTTTATATGAGTTGCGATGTATTGATGGGAGTGTTTCACCATTAATAAGAGGTCTTGAGTTCGAGCCTATGTATAATGAAAATTTCGTTAAGAACGCCACTCACAAATGGGCCACGTAGTATTCGATCTGATTTTAATTTGAACTCTAATATGGACTCAGACGCCGAATGAAAAAAAAAAAATACATACCCACCTACCACTGCTGATAGAAGAAAAATGTGTGTATCTTGGAGTTGACCTATCAAAGACACACAGGGTCAAGTTTATACTGAAGGACTTTCTTAAATAGAAAATTCACATACCCGATGTACTTAGGTTATTTGATTTACAAATCAAATCTTTCTTAGTCACAATTCAGACCATTGTGAATGAGATCCACATTAAGGGTTTCTTTAATAGGGAGTATTAAAAGAAATAATTCATATATTATGTATTATTATTTATTTAGTAGGCAACTTATTTAGTACTACGCTAGATAGAAATTTGAGCTTATGTATAACTAATTCACGGATTAGTTATATCTCCTACATGGTATTATAGGATGTATTACTAATACCTTCCAATTTTGGAGGTATTAATAATATTTAGGATCTAGTTTCATGGGGAAATT
The DNA here is from genome assembly GCA_027704805.1 of Solanum corneliomulleri. Classification (NCBI taxonomy): domain Eukaryota; kingdom Viridiplantae; phylum Streptophyta; class Magnoliopsida; order Solanales; family Solanaceae; genus Solanum; species Solanum corneliomulleri. The sequence continues at coordinate 7,787,277 of JAKWIY010003054.1, read as the reverse complement.
ATCCCTCAAAGTATTTTATTTTTTTGATTTTATGTTTTATATTTGCACTAGTAAATTTATTTAAATATATTAGCTTACTATTTATTTAGAGTTTTGTTTATTACTAAATAAATCCAATACAGATCAATACAATATTTAAAGGAAAATTTGTATATAATAGCAAACTATTAATTCAAATTAAATGGTATAACCATAGTTTGATTTATTTGTACCCATAGTAAACTATTGCTATTTCGTCTCTCTCCTGGTAAATCTCACTCGCCACTCTCGTTTTCTCCCTCGTCTCTCTCTCTTTTATACAAACGCAAATGTATAAAATGCGTTTGTGTTTGTATAGAGCGAGAAAAAAAATATACATATATTTTCCTTTCCCTCTCTCCCATCTCCTATGTCACGTCCCAAAACCGAGCCGCGACTGGCACCCACATTTACCCTCCTATGTGAGCGAACCAACCAATCTAACCCTTAACATTTCATGTATATCAACAGAAAATAATGCGAAGACTTAAACTCATTAATAAAAACAATTCAAAACTATTTTATTGTCCCCAAAATCTGGAAGTCATCATCACAAGAAAACATCTATGATCAAATTACTAAACTAAAAGTAATTCTAAGAAGCTAAAATACATAAAAAGCTAGTCCGTGCCGGAACATCAAGGCATCCAGACATGAAGAAGAAGATCCAGTCCAAGCTAGAAGCATTTAGCTCACCCTGAAGATCCGGTGTGACGAAGACTGGCTAGAATCACTGTTGAGTTGAAGACGACGGCACGTTTGCTGCACTCCACAAATAACAAAGAAGGAAACAAACAAGTAGGGGTCAGTACAAAACACGGGTACTGAGTAGATATCATCGGCCAACTCAAAATAGAAAACAGTATATATCAAGTAATATCATAATCAACTATAAAACTCAACATGTAGCAACAACAAGTACAATAATCATCAACAAGTACCACCAAGTTCACCCATGAGGACTCAAGCCTCGATATCATAATCATTTGGGAATTAAGTTCATTATGTTGAGTATATTATCACCCTTTAAGATTCATTATCTTTCTTCCTCTTGTGTCGGTACGTGACATTCCGATCCCCTACTACTATGTGTCGGTACGTGACACTCCGATCCCCTACTACTATGTGTCGGTACGTGACACTCCGATCCCCTAATTCTATGTGTCGGTTCGTGACACCCGATCCCCTAATATGTGTCGGTACGTGACACTCCCATCCCCTAATTCTACGTGTCGGTTCGTGACACCCGTCCCACTAATACTATGTGTCGGAACGTGACACTCCGATCCACTAATACTATGTGTCGGAACGTGACACTCCGATCCACTAATCTCATTCTGTCAATTCATTAAGCCTTCTTTTATACCAAGGCATCATCAATCCCATCACTTTAATTCATCAAGCCTTCTTTTATACCAAGGCATCATCATTAATAATGTATATTAAAGTTTCTTTCAAGATTTGGGATTCAATAGTTTTTCATCATGCTTGTTTATCAAAGTCAATAATCGTATTCATGCAAGCATACAATTAAGCATATAGAAGAATTTATAATTCACCAACACATATCATTCGCTATTAAGAGTCTATTACGAATACCGTAAAAAACCATAACCTACCTCCACCGAAGAATTGGAATCAAAAGCAATTTCCAAGCAACGTTTCTTCTCCTCTTTCGTCGATCGACGACCTTTCTCTCTCTGTTCTTTCTCTTTTCTTATTCAAACCCTCTCTTTTTTACCCTAGTTAACATATAATTAAGAATGAAAGATAGCAATAATGACCCACTAATTAACTTAAGGTTACCTCTTTTGTAACGACCTGTTTAGTCGTTTTGAGCAGCAGAACGAAATTCGGGAAAAAAAAAAAAACTGGCCAAACTACGGACACCCCGACGGACCGTCATAGGTCCGACGGTCCGTCACAGAGGTCCGTTCCATGACACTTAGAAGTTTGAAAATCGGGTACTGAAAATCGACTCTCTGTAAAATGTGACGGACCTGCAGGACGTTCCGTCACATCCACGACGAACCGTCGTGAGTTTCCGTTGCAAAACACTTCAACGTTTGAGAATTTGGTTCGAGAGAAACGAGTTTCTGACCGCCATGACGGACGTGCAGGACGGACCGTCACAGGCGTGACGGACCGTCACAGCGTCCGTGGCGACGATGGGAACTGGGGAGGGCACGACGGCCTGTGCGACGGACCGTCGCACCCACGACGGTCCGTCACAGATCAACGCAGTCCCAGACAAGTTAGGATTTTCCACACGTTTTAAGGGTCGTTTTTGACTATTCTTTCCTTAATTATAAAGATTGAGGGGGTAACATTAATAAGTCTAATTACTAGGGGTTAAAAGGGGTAACCTTAAGTGAATTAGTGGGGTTTTATTGTCCTTTTTCACACTTAATTACATGATTAATTAGGGTAAAGGAAAGAGGGTTTGAAAAAAACAAAAGAGAAAGAACAGAAAGAGAGAGAGCAGATCGATCGAATTGGTTGAGGAGAATAGCAAGCTTGGAAATTTCTTGTGGATTCCATTCTTCGGTGGAGGTAGGTTATGGTTTATGTTACGATAATCGTAGTGAACTCTTGATAGTGTATGATATGTATTGATGATGTGTAAACCTGTCTATGTGCTTAAATTGTATGCTTGCATGATTATGATTATGAGATCGTGATTAATTAACAAGCATGATGAAGCTATTGAATCCCAAATCTGAAAGAAAGAACCCTAATTCGCTGATATATTATATAATAAGATTGATGATGCCTTAGTATGATAGAAGGCTTGATAAATTATATAATGAGAATGAGGATGCTTAGTGTGAAAGAAGGCTTGATGAATTAGGGGATCGGGTGCCACGTTCCGGTACCAGGATAGAATGAATATGAGGATCGGAGTGTCACGTTTCCGACACCAGGATAGAATTGAGGATCGGGTGCCACGTTCCGGTACCAGGATAGAATGAATATGAGGATCGGAGTGTCACGTTCCGACAACCCAGGATAGAATAGTGAGGATAGGGTAGAGTTGCAAGTACAATTTCCAGGTACGGGTGGCCACGGACTAGATATGAGGATCGGGTGCCACACATCCGGTAACCATGATAGAATGAATATGGGATCGGAGTGTCACGTTCCGACACCAGGATAGAATTAGAGGAGCGGAGTGTCACGTACCGACACAAGAGGAAGAAAAGATAATGAATCTTGAAAGATAAGAATATACTCAATCTAATGAACTAATTCCCAAATGATGAGTAGGTATGAGGCTTGAGTCCTCATGTGTGAACTTGACGGAAATTGTTACTGATAAAGTAAAATGCTATTGCTACATGTTGAGTATTGTAGTTGATTTACATAATTTATTAATATATATTGTTCCCTATTTTGAGTTAGCCGATGATATCTACTCAGTACGTGTGGTTGTACTGACCCCCTACTTTTATGTTTTCCTTTGTTATTTGTGTTATGCAGCAAACGTTCCGTCAACTTCGACTCAGCAGTAGATCAAGCCGTCTTCTTCCATCGGAAATTCAGGGTGAGCTAATGCGTCTAGCTTGGACTGGGTCTCTTCTTCAAGTCTTGATGCCTTGAACTTCCGGCATGGACTAGTTTTTATTGTTTTTTAGCTTTTAGACATTCTTAGATTAGTAGTTGAGATAGATGTTCTTGTGATGGTGACTTCCAGATTTTGGGAATATTAATAATAGTTTGAGTTGTTTTATTAATGAATTAAGTCTTCCGCATTCTTTTGTTGATATTGTATTAAAATGTAAGGGTTATATGGGTTGGTTCGCTCACATAGGAAGGTAAATGTGGGTGCCAGTCGCGTTCCCGAATTGGGTCGTGACAGACTTGGTATCAGAGCCTCAGGTTCATTGGTCTATCACACAAGAACAGGTCTAGTAGAGTCTTAAGGAACGGTAGGGGGACGCCTTTACTTTTCCTTGAGAGGCTATAAGACTTTAGGAGGAAAATTCCATTCTTTCATTCTTTCTTTCGTGCTACTACTTGAGTCCAATTGGTATCTAGGTGATACAAATTGGTATCTGACCATCTTCATTCTATTTCGCAGATGGTTAGAACTAGAGCAACGACCGCACCAGCAGCGACAACGGAAAGACATGAAACTACTGAGCCAGCCACTGGGGCTGGCTCGAGGAGGAGGAACAGCGGCAAGAGGCCGTGGAGAGGGAGGTCGTGGGAGGACGTCCTCTAGAGGAAGAGGACGAGCACCTAGCCCATCTGATACTAGGGCGGTGACTCCTCCACCGACTGAGGATGCAGTAGAGAGGGTGAGGAAGGAGAAAACTGAACAAGGGGCAGAATGAGGAAATGCACCCCAAACTACCCCAGAAAGATCAACCAAGTACTTGCTTATCTTAGCGGGTTGTCTGATCAGGGTCAAGCACCTCCAGTGGTTTCTGCACCAACACCTCCGGTTTCAGAGATACGACATGCGGCTACTATGGCTCCCCGCATGGATGCACCATTGGGAATAGGCACATTTCCACGTCTGACTACTGGGCCTATTATGACAAACGATCAACATGAACTTTTTAGTAAGTTCTTGAAACTGAAACCTCCAGTCTTCAAGGGTGCAGAATCTGAAGATGCTTATGATTTTCTGGTTGATTGTCATGAGCTACTACACAAGATGGGGATAGTAGAGAGGTTGGTGTCGAGTTCGTGAGCTATCAGTTCCAAGGGAACGCCAAAATGTGGTGGCGTTCACATGTGAGTGTCAACCCACCGAGGCACCACCTATGACTTGGGAATCATTCTCTAGTTTGTTCATGGAGAAGTATATCCCAAGGACTTTGAGAGATAGAAAGAGGGATGAGTTCTTGAGTCTTGAACAGGGAAGGATGACAGTAAACGCGTATGAGGCTAAATTTCGCGCGCTATCCAGATATGCCACGCAACTTTGTTTCAGTCCACAAGAACGGATCCGCCGTTTTGTGAAGGGGTTGAGGTCAGAATTGCGGATTTCAGCCTTACAGATAGCGGCAACAGCAACATCCTTCCAAGAGGTGGTAGACTTTGTGATTGAGGTGGAAGGAGTGAAACCAGATGACTTCACCACGACATCGACATCAAAGAGGTTCCGAAGGGGAGGTGAGTATAATGGTTCTTATTCTAGAGGACAGAACTCCGGAGGTCACTCAAATCGACCAATACAGTCTTCACTACAGACTGTAGTTGGGGGTCCACCTCAGAACGGTCAACACTTCTCTGAGAGGCCGACGCGTGAACCCAGAGAATGTTTGGGTGTGGAGAGATTGGACACATTAAGAGGTACTGTCCAAAACCAGAGTTACAGACCCCCAATGGCTAGAGGAAGAGGTGGTAATGGTAGAGGTCGTTATTCTGGAGGGCGTGGTGGCCGAGGTAATGGTGGTCACCAAAACGGCAGAGGTGAAGGGCAAAACGGAGCCACTACTACACAACATGGTAGGGGCAACGGACAGGTAGGGGCAACGGACAGGCGAATAATTGTTATCATTGTTATGCTTTCTGGGAGATCTGAAGCGGAGGCGTCTGATGCTGTTATCACAGGTAATCTTTTGGTTTGTGATTGCATGGCATCTGTGTTATTTAACCCTGGCTCCACGTTTTCATATGTATCTTCCTCATTTGCTAATGGTCTAAATTTACATTGTGAATTACTTGACATGCCTATTCGTGTTTCTACTCCGGTGGGTGAGTCTGTGATAGTCGAAAAAGTGTATAGGTCTTGTTTGGTGAATTTTGTGGGGAGCAACACTTATGTAGACTTGGTTATTTTAGAAATGGGTGACTTTGATGTAATTCTGGGTATGACTTGGCTTTCTCCAAACTTTGCGATTTGGATTGCAATGCTAAAACAGTGACGTTAGCCAAACCTGGGGCAGATCCGTTAGTGTGGGAGGGTGACTACACTTCCAATCCGGTGCGTATAATCTCCTTATTCGTGCTCAGAAGATGGTTAGTAAGGGTGTCTAGCTTTCTTGGCACATCTTAAGGATGACACTACTCAAGTACCAACGATTGAGTCAGTTTCGGTAGTCCGTGAGTTTGTGGATGTGTTCCCTGCAGATCTTCCCGGTATGCCACCAGACAGGGATATAGACTTCGCATTGATTTGGAACCCGGTACTCGCCCCATTTCTATACCCCCGTATAGAATGGCTCCCGCGGAGTTAGAGAGAATAAAGGCTCAACTTCAAGAGTTGTTGAGCAAAGGCTTCATTAGACCAAGTGCATCTCCTTGGGGTGCTCCGGTTTTGTTCGTGAAGAAGAAAGATGGGAGTTTCCGAATGTGCATAGATTACCGACAGTTGAACAAGGTAACTATTAAGAACAAGTACCCCATTCCTCGCATTGATGACTTGTTCGATCAGTTACAAGGTGCTTGTGTCTTCTCAAAAATTGACTTGAGATCCGGTTATCACCAATTGAAAATACGAGCAGCGGATGTTCCAAAGACTGCTTTTCGAACTAGGTATGGGCACTATGAGTTTGTGGTAATGTCGTTTGGTCTTACTAATGCCCCTGCTGCCTTCATGAGCTTGATGAATGGGATTTTTAAGCCATATTTGGATCTCTTCGTGATTGTATTTATTGATGACATATTGGTATACTCAAAGAGCAAGAAGGAACATGAAGAGCATTTGAGAAAGGTGTTAGAGTTGTTGAGAAAGAAAAAGCTTTATGCGAAATTCTCCAAGTGTGAGTTTTGGCTAGATTCAGTGTCCTTCTTGGGGCACGTGGTTTCTAAGGATGGAGTGATGGTAGATCCATCTAAGATTGAGACGGTAAAGAATTGGGTAAGACCTACAAACGTGTCAGAAATAAGGAGTTTTGTGGGGCTAGCTAGCTACTACCGCCGATTCGTCAAGGGATTCTCTTCCATTGCTTCCCAATTGACGAACTTGACTAAGCAGAATGTTCCATTTGTATGGTCGGATGAGTGTGAGGAGAGCTTTCAGAAGCTTAAGACTTTGTTGACTACCGCACCAATTCTTACCTTGCCAATAGAGGGCAAAAACTTCATTGTTTATTGTGATGCATCCTATTCTGGGTTGGGTGCAGTGCTAATGCAAGAGAAGAATGTGATTGCTTATGCTTCGAGGCAATTAAAGGTGCATGAGCGTAACTATCCGACCCATGATTTGGAGTTGGCCGCGGTAGTGTTTGCACTAAAACAATGGAGACACTATTTGTATGGGGTTAAGTGTGAAGTCTATACGGACCATCGTAGCCTACAGTATGTCTTCACTCAGAAGGACTTGAACTTGAGACAGAGGAGATGGATGGAACTACTAAAGGACTACGACATCACTATCTTGTATCATCCGGGGAAGGCGAATGTTGTGGCAGATGCCTTGAGTAGAAAGGCCGGAAGCATGGGAAGTCTAGCTCATTTGCAAGATTCTAGACGCCCATTGGCTAGAGAAGTGCAGATTTTGGCTAATGACCTTATGAGGTTAGAAATAAATGAGAAGGGAGGATTGTTAGCTTGTGTAGAGGCAAAATCCTCTTTCCTTGATCAGATTAAGGGGAAACAGTTTGACGATGAGAAACTAAGGCGAATTCGAGATAAAGTGTTGCAAGGAGAGGCTAAGGAAGCAATAATCGATAGGGAAGGTGTTTTGAGGATTAAGGGAAGAGTATGTGTACCCCGCATCGATGATTTGATCACCACTATTCTGACAGAGGCCCATAGTTCCGGATATTCTATACATCCTGGTGCAACCAAGATGTATCGCGACCTAAAGCAACACTTCTGGTGGAGTAGAATGAAGCGAGATATTGTTGAGTTTGTTGCCAAGTGTCCAAATTGTCAACAAGTAAAGTATGAACACCAAAGGCCCGGAGGAACACTTCAGAGGATGCCCATTCCTGAATGGAAGTGGGAGAGAATCGCGATGGACTTCGTGGTTGGTCTTCCAAAGACATTGGGTAAGTATGACTCTATTTGGGTGATTGTTGATAGGTTAACTAAGTCTGCTCACTTCATTCCTGTCAAGGTGACTTACAATGCAGAGAAATTAGCAAAAATCTACATCTCAGAAATCGTTCGATTGCATGGGGTTCCACTCTCAATCATATCTGATAGAGGTACGCAGTTTACTTCTAAGTTTTGGAGAACCTTACATGCTGAATTAGGTACTAGATTGGACCTTAGTACTGCATTTCATCCTCAGACCGATGGTCAGTCTGAGCGAACGATCCAAGTGTTAGAGGACATGCTTCGCGCGTGTGTGATAGAGTTTGGGGGCCATTGGGATAGCTTCTTACCTTTGGCAGAGTTTTCATACAATAATAGTTATCACTCTAGTATCGACATGGCTCCATTCGAAGCATTGTATGGGAGGAGGTGTAGGTCTCCCATTGGTTGGTTTGATGCCTTTGAAGTTAGACCTTGGGGGACTGATCTGTTGAGAGATTCTATGGAGAAGGTGAAAGCTATTCAAGAAAAGCTTTTAGCGGCTCAAAGTAGACAAAAGGAGTATGCAGACCGAAAGGTTAGAGACTTGGAGTTCATGGAAGGTGAACAAGTCTTGTGAAGGTTCGCCCATGAAAGGGGTGATGCAGTTTGGAAAAAGAGGTAAGTTAAGTCCAAGGTACATTGGACCATTTGAGGTACTAAAGCGAATAGGGGAGGTGGCTTATGAATTAGCCTTACCCCCAGGGCTGTCCGGAGTGCATCCGGTGTTTCATGTATCTATGTTGAAGAGATACCACGGAGATGGAAACTACATTATCCGATGGGATTCCGTTTTGCTGGATGAGAACTTGACTTATGAAGAGGAACCAGTTGCTATACTAGATAGAGAAGTTCGCAAGTTGAGGTCGAGAGAGATTGCATCCATCAAAGTGCAATGGAAGAATCGACCGGTTGAAGAGGCTACTTGGGAGAAGGAGGCAGATATGCAAGAAAAATACCCACATCTGTTTACAGATTCAGGTACTCCTTTTCGCCACTGTTTCTCTTCTTTTGATCGTTCGGGGACGAACGATGGGTAAATTGGTATCTATTGTAACGACCTGTTTAGTCGTTTTGAGCAGCAGAACGAAATTCGGGAAAAAAAAAAAACTGGCCAAACTACGGACACCCCGACGGACCGTCATAGGTCCGACGGTCCGTCACAGAGGTCCGTTCCATGACACTTAGAAGTTTGAAAATTGGGTACTGAAAATCGACTCTCTGTAAAATGTGACGGACCTGCAGGACGTTCCGTCACATCCACGACGAACCGTCGTGAGTTTCCGTTGCAAAACACTTCAACGTTTGAGAATTTGGTTCGAGAAACGAGTTTCTGACCGCCATGACGGACGTGCAGGACGGACCGTCACAGGCGTGACGGACCGTCACAGCGTCCGTGGCGACGATGGGAACTGGGGAGGCACGACGGCCTGTGCGACGGACCGTCGCACCCACGACGGTCCGTCACAGATCACGCAGTCCCAGACAGTTTAGGATTTCTCCACACGTTTTAAGGGTCGTTTTTGACTATTCTTTCCTTAATTATAAAGATTGAGGGGTAACATTAATAAGTCTAATTACTTAGGGGTTAAAAGGGGTAACCTTAAGTGAATTAGTGGGGTTTTATTGTCCTTTTTCACACTTAATTACATGATTAATTAGGGTAAAGGAAAGAGGGTTTGAATAAAACAAAAGAGAAAAGAACAGAAAGAGAGAGAGCAGATCGATCGAATTGGTTGAGGAGAATAGCAAGCTTGGGAAATTTCTTGTGGATTCCATTCTTCGGTGGAGGTAGGTTATGGTTTTATGTTACGATAATCGTAGTGAACTCTTGATAGTGTATGATATGTATTGATGATGTGTAAACCTGTCTATGTGCTTAAATTGTATGCTTGCATGATTATGATTATGAGATCGTGATTAATTAACAAGCATGATGAAGCTATTGAATCCCAAATCTTGAAAGAACCCTAATTCGCTTGATATATTATATAATAAGATTGATGATGCCTTAGTATGATAGAAGGCTTGATAAATTATATAATGAGAATGAGATGCCTTAGTGTGAAAGAAGGCTTGATGAATTAGGGATCGGGTGCCACGTTCCGGTACCAGGATAGAATGAATATGAGGATCGGAGTGTCACGTTCCGACACCAGGATAGAATATGAGGATCGGGTGCCACGTTCCGGTACCAGGATAGAATGAATATGAGGATCGGAGTGTCACGTTCCGACACCAGGATAGAATATGAGGATCGGGTGCCACGTTCCGGTACCAGGATAGAATATGAGGATCGGGTGCCACGTTCCGGTACCAGGATAGAATGAATATGAGGATCGGAGTGTCATGTTCCAACACCAGGATAGAATTAGAGGAGCGGAGTGTCACGTACCGACACAAGAGGAAGAAAGATAATGAATCTTGAAAGATAATGAATATACTCAATCTAATGAACTTAATTCCCAAATGAGTACGGTATTGAGGCTTGAGTCCTCATGTGTGAACTTGACGGAAATTGTTACTGATAAAGTAAATGCTATTGCTACATGTTGAGTATTGTAGTTGATTTACATATTTATTAATATATATTGTTCCCTATTTTGAGTTAGCCGATGATATCTACTCAGTACGTGTGGTTGTACTGACCCCCTACTTTTATGTTTTCCTTTTGTTATTTGTGTTATGCAGCAAACGTTCCGTCAACTTCGACTCAGCAGTAGATCAAGCCCGTCTTCTCTCCATCGGAAATTCAGGGTGAGCTAATGCGTCTAGCTTGGACTGGGTCTCCTTCTTCAAGTCTTGATGCCTTGAACTTCCGGCATGGACTAGTTTTTATTTGTTTTTAGCTTTTTAGACATTCTTAGATTAGTAGTTTGAGATAGATGTTCTTGTGATGGTGACTTCCAGATTTTGGGAATATTAATAATAGTTTTGAGTTGTTTTATTAATGAATTAAGTCTTCCGCATTTCTTTTGTTGATATTGTATTAAAATGTTAAGGGTTATATGGGTTGGTTCGCTCACATAGGAAGGTAAATGTGGGTGCCAGTCGCGTTCCCGAATTGGGTCGTGACATCTTTTAACCCCCAAGTAATTAGACTTATTAATATTAATCCTTTAACTTTATAATTAAAGAAGGAATAGTCCAAAACGTCCCTTAAAACGTGTAAAGAAATCCGACTGGGATTACGCAACCTGTGACGTGCCGTCGTGCCTACGACGGTCCGTCCTGCAGGTCGTCGCCAAGTTCAGAGACCCAATTTCCATCAAGGGTCTGTGACGGTCCGTCACGTATGTGACGGTCCATCCTGCAAGTTCGTCACGAAGTTCAGAGAGTCGATTTTCAGTACCCAATTTTAGAATTTCTAAGTGTTTTGAAACGAGACCCTGCGACGGTCCGTCGTGCCCATGACGGTCCGTCGTGGGGTCCGTCGCCTCAGCCAATTTTCCAGAAATAAAATCTGCTGCTCAAAACGACTAAACAGGTCGTTACAATAGATACCAATTTACCCATCGTTCGTCCTCGAACGATCACAAGAAGAAAAACAAGGGCGAGAAGTAGTACCTGAATCCGTAAACAGATGTGGGTATTTTTCTTGCATATCTGCCTCCTTTTCCCAAGTGGCCTCTTCAACCGGTCGATTCTTCCATTGAACTTTGATGGATGCAATCTCTCTCGACCTCAACTTGCGAACCTCTCTATCTAAAATAGCAACCGGTTCCTCCTCATAAGTCAAATTCTCATTAAGCAAGACTGAATCCCAACGGATGATGTAGTTTCCATCCCCATGGTATCTTTTCAACATGGACACATGAAATACCGGATGCACTCCGGACAGCCCTTGAGGCAAAGCTAACTCATAAGCCACCTCCCCCACTCGCTTAAGTACCTCAAATGGTCCGATATACCTTGGACTTAGTTTACCCCTTTTTCCAAACCGCATCACCCCTTTCATGGGTGAAACCTTCAACAAGACTTGTTCACCCTCCATGAACTCCAAGTCTCTAACCTTTCGGTCCGCATATTCCTTTTGTCTACTTTGAGCCGCTAGAAGCTTTCCTTGAATGCACTTCACCTTATCTAACGAATCCCTCAAGAGGTCAGTACCCCAAGGTCTAACCTCAAATGCATCGAACCACCCAATGGGAGATCTACACCTCCTCCCATACAATGCTTCAAATGGAGCCATGTCAATACTGGAGTGATAGCTATTATTATATGAAAACTCCTCTAAGGGTAAGAAGTTATCCTAGTGACCACCAAACTCTATCACACATGCACGAAGCATATCCTCCAACACTTGAATCGTTCGCTCAGACTGACCATCAGTCTGAGGGTGAAACGCAGTACTAAGGTCCAACCTAGTACCTAATTCCGCATGCAATGTTCTCCAAAACTTAGAAGTAAACTGCGTGCCTCTATCTGATATGATGGAGAGTGGAACTCCATGCAACCGAACGATTTCTGAGATGTAGATTTTGGCTAACTTCTCTGCATTGTAGGTCACCTTGACCGGAATGAAGTGAGCGGACTTAGTTAATCTATCCACAATTACCCAAATGGAATCAAATTTATCCAATGTCTTTGGAAGACCAACCACAAAGTCCATTGCGATTCTCTCCCACTTCCATTCCGGAATGGGCATTCTCTGAAGGGTTCCTCCGGGCCTCTGGTGTTCATACTTTACTTGTTGACAATTTGGACATTTGGCAACAAAATCAACAATGTCGCGCTTCATTCTACTCCACCAAAAGTGTTGTTTTAGGTCACGGTACATCTTGGTTGCACCAGGATGTATAGAATATCCGGAACTATGAGCCTCTGTCAGAATAGTGGTGATCAAATCATCGATGCGGGGTACACATACCCTTCCCTTAATCCTCAAAACACCTTCCTCATCGATTGTTGCTTCTTTAGCCTCTCCTTGCAACACTTTATCTCAAATTCGACCTAGTTTCTCATCATCAAACTGTCTTCCCTTGATCTTGTCAAGAAAAGAAGATCTTGCCTCTACACAAGCTAACAATCCTCCCTTCTCATTTATTTCAATCCTCATAAGGTCATTAGCCAGAATCTGCACCTCTCTAGCCAATGGGCATCTAGAAACTTGCAAATGAGCTAGACTTCCCATGCTTCTGGCCTTTCTACTTAAAGCATCCGCCACAACATTCGCTTTTCCCGGATGATACAAGATAGTGATGTCGTAGTCCTTCAGTAGTTCCATCCATCTCCTCTTTATCAAGTTCAAATCTTTTTGAGTAAAGACGTACTGTAGGCTACGATGGTCCGTATAGACTTCACACTTAACCCCATACAAATAGTGTCTCCATTGCTTTAGTGCAAATACTACCGCGGCCAACTCCAAATCATGGGTCGGATAGTTACGTTCATGCACCTTTAATTGCCTCGAAGCATAAGCAATCACATTCTTCTCTTGCATTAGCACTGCACCCAACCCAGAATAGGATGCATCACAATAAACAATGAAGTCCTTCCCCTCTACTGGCAAGGTAAGGATAGGTGCTGTAGTCAACAAAGTCTTGAGTTTCTGAAAGCTTTCCTCAAACTCATCCGACCATACAAATGGAACATTCTGCTTAGTCAAGTTCGTCAATTGGGAAGCAATAGAAGAGAATCCCTTGACAAATCGGCGGTAGTAGCTAGCTAACCCCACAAAGCTCCTTATCTCTGACACATTAGTAGGTCTTACCCAATTTTTCACCGTATCAATCATAGATGGATCCACCATCACTCCATCCTTAGAAACCACGTGTCCCAAGAAGGACACTGAATCTAGCCAAAACTCACACTTGGAGAATTTGGCATAAAGCTTCTTCTTCCTCAATAACTCTAACACCATTCTCAAATGCTCCTCATGTTCCTTCTTACTCTTTGAGTATATCAGTATATCATCAATAAACACGATCACAAAGAGGTCCAAATATGGCTTGAAAATCCCGTTCATCAAGCTCATGAAGACAGCAGGGGCATTCGTAAGACCAAAAGACATTACCACAAATTCATAATGCCCATACCTAGTTCGAAAAGCAGTCTTTGGCACATCCGTTGCTCGTATTTTCAATTGGTGATAACCGGACCTCAAGTCAATTTTAGAGAAGACACAAGCACCTTGTAACTGATCGAACAAGTCATCAATGCGAGGAATGGGGTACTTGTTCTTAATAGTTACCTTGTTCAGTTGTCTGTAGTCTATGCACATCTGAAAGCTCCCATCCTTCTTCTTCACAAATAACACCGGAGCACCCCAAGGAGATGAACTTGGTCTTATGAAGCCTTTGCTCAACAACTCTTGAAGTTGGGCCTTTAACTCTCTTAACTCCGCGGGAGTCATTCTATAAGGGGGTATAGAAATGGGGCGAGTACCCGGTTCCAAATCAATGCAGAAGTCAATATCTCTATCCGGTGGCACGCCAGGAAGATCTGCAGGGAACACATCCAGAAACTCACAGACTACCGAAACTGACTCAATCGAAGGTACTTGAGTAGTGTCATCCTTGAGATGTGCCAAGAAAGCTAAACACCCCTTACTAACCATTCTCTTAGCACGAAGAAAGGAGATGATACGAACTGGACTGGAAGTGTAGTCGCCCTCCCACATTAACGGATCTGCCCCAGGCTTGGCTAACGTCACCGTTTTAGCATTACAATCCAATATCGCAAAATTCGGAGAAAGCCAAGTCATACCCAAAATTACATCAAAATCCACCATTTCTAAGATGACCAAGTCTACATAAGTATTGCTCCCCACAAAATTCACCAAACAAGACCTATATACCTTTTCGACTATCACAGACTCACCCACCGGAGTAAAAACACGAATAGGCATGTCAAGTAATTCACAATGTAAATTTAGACCATTAGCAAATGAGGAAGATACATAAGAAAATGTGGATCCAGGATCAAACAATACAGAAGCCATGCAATCACAAATCAAAAGATTACCTGTGATGACAGCATCCGATGCCTCCGCTTTAGACCGCCCAGGGAAAGCGTAACAATGGGCCCTATCGTTTGTCTGTCCGTTGCCCCTACCATGTTGTGTTGTAGTGGCTCCGTTTTGCCCATCACCTCTACCGTTTTGGTGACCACCATTACCTCGATTACCACGTCCTCCAGAATAACGGCCTCTACCATGACCACCTCTACCTCTAGCTATTTGGGGTCTGTAACTCTGTTTTGGACAATTCCTCCTAATATGTCCAATCTCCCCACATCCATAACACTCTCTGGAGTCAGGCATAGGTCTCTCGGAGAAGTGTTGACCGGTCTGAGGTGGACCCCCAACTACAGTCTGTAATGAAGACTGAATTGGTCGAACTGACTAACCTCCAGAACCCTGTCCTCTAGTATAAGAACCATTGAACTCACCTCCCTTTCGAAACCTTTTCGATGTCGATGTCGTGGTGAAGTCGTCTGGCTTCACTCCT
Source organism: Solanum corneliomulleri (assembly GCA_027704805.1). NCBI lineage: Eukaryota > Viridiplantae > Streptophyta > Magnoliopsida > Solanales > Solanaceae > Solanum > Solanum corneliomulleri. Next base: position 7,771,831 of record JAKWIY010003054.1, on the reverse strand, counting down.
TCCACCTCTATCACAAAGTCTACCACCTCTTGGAAGGATTTTGCCGTTGCCGCTATCTGTAAGGCCGAAATCCGCAATTCTGACCTCAACCCCTTCACAAACCGGCGAATCCGCTCTTGGGGACTGAAACAGAGTTGAGTGGCGTACCTGGATAATGCACGAAACTTAGCCTCATATGCATTAACCGACATTCTACCTTGCTCTAGACCCAAGAACTCATCTCTTTTTCTATCTCTCAAAGTCCTTGGGATATACTTCTCCATAAACAAGCTAGAGAATGATGCCCAAGTCATAGGCGGTGCCTCTGTTGGTTGACACTCAACATGTGAATGCCACCACATTTTGGCGTTCCCTTGAAGCTGATAACTCACGAACTCAACACCGAACCGCTCTACTATACCCATCTTGTGTAGTAGCTCATGACAATCAACCAGAAAATCGTAGGCATCCTCTGATTTTGCACCCTTAAAGACTGGAGGTTTCAATTTCAAGAACTTACTGAAAAGTTCATGCTGATCATTTGTCATTATAGGCCCAGTAGTCAGACGTGGAAATGTGCGTATTTCCAATGAGGCATCCATGCGGGGAGCCATAGTAGCCGCATGTTGTACCTCTGAAATCGGAGGTGTTGGTGCAGAAAACACTGGAGGTGCCTGACCCTGATCAGATAACCCGCTAAGATAAGGAAGAACCTGATTGATCATCTCTGGGGTAGGTTGGGGTGGCAATTCCTCATTCTGTGCTTGTTCATTCTCCCCTTCCTCACCCTCTCTTATCGCTTCCTCAGTCGGTGGAGGAGTCACTGCCCTAGTACCAGATGGGCTAGGTGCTCGTCCTCTTCCTCTAGAGGACGTCCTCCCACGACCTCTACCACGGCCTCTTACCACTGATCCTCCTCGAGCTACAGCCCCAGTGGCTGGCTCAATCGTTTCTTGTCTTGCCGTTGTTGCTGCGGGTGCGGTCGTTGCTCTAGTTCTAACCATCTGCGAAATAGAGTGAAGATGGTCAGATACCAATTTGTATCACCTAGATACCAATTGGACTCAAGTAATAGCACGAAAGAAAGAATGAAAGAATGGAATTTTCCTAAAGTCTTATAGCCTCTCAAAGAAAAGTAAAGGCGTCCCCCTACCGTTCCTTAAGACTCTACTAGACTCGTTCTTGTGTGATGAGACCAATGAACCTAATGCTTTGATACCAAGTTTGTCACGTCCCAAAACCGAGCCGCGACTGGCACCCACATTTACCCTCCTATGTGAGCGAACCAACCAATCTAACCCTTAACATTTCAATGTATATCAACAGAAAATAATGCGGAAGACTTAAACTCATTAATAAAAACAATTCAAACTATTATTATTGTCCCCAAAATCTGGAAGTCATCATCACAAGAACATCTATGATCAAATTACTAAACTAAGAGTATTCTAAGAAGCTAAAATACATAAAAAGCTAGTCCGTGCCGGAACATCAAGGCATCCAGACATGAAGAAGAAGATCCAGTCCAAGCTAGAAGCATTAGCTCACCCTGAAGATCCGGTGTGACGAAGACTAGCTAGAATCACTGTTGAGTTGAAGACGACGGCACGTTTGCTGCACTCCACAAATAACAAGAAGGAAACAAACAAGTAGGGGTCAGTACAAAACACGGGTACTGAGTAGATATCATCGGCCAACTCAAAATAGAAAACAGTATATATCAAGTAATATCATAATCAACTATAAAACTCAACATGTAGCAACAACAAGTACTATAATCATCAACAAGTACCACCAAGTTCACCCATGAGGACTCAAGCCTCGATATCATAATCATTTGGGAATTAAGTTCATTATGTTGAGTATATTATCACCCTTTAAGATTCATTATCTTTCTTCCTCTTGTGTCGGTACGTGACACTCCGATCCCCTACTACTATGTGTCGGTATGTGACACTCCGATCCCCTACTACTATGTGTCGGTACGTGACACTCCGATCCCCTAATTCTACGTGTCGGTTCGTGACACTCGATCCCCTAATATGTGTCGGTACGTGACACTCCGATCCCCTAATTCTACGTGTCGGTTCGTGACACCCGTCCCACTAATACTATGTGTCGGAACGTGACACTCCGATCCACTAATACTATGTGTCGGAACGTGACACTCCGATCCACTAATCTCATTCTGTCAATTCATTAAGCCTTCTTTTATACCAAGGCATCATCAATCCCATCACTTTAATTCATCAAGCCTTCTTTTATACCAAGGCATCATCATTAAAAATGTATATTAAAGTTTCTTTCAAGATTTGGGATTCAATAGTTTTCATCATGCATTTTTATCAAAGTCACATAATCGTATTCATGCAAGCATACAATTAAGCATATAGAAGACTTTATAATATCACCAACACATATCATTCGCTATTAAGAGTTTATTACGAATACCGTAAAAACCATAACCTACCTCCACCGAAGAATTGGAATCAACAAGCAATTTCCCAAGCAGTGTTTCTTCTCCTCTTTCGTTCGATCGACCCTTTCTCTCTCTCTGTTCTTTCTCTTTTTCTTATTCAAACCCTCTCTTTTTTACCCTAGTTAACATATAATTAAGAATGAAATATGGCAATAATGACCCACTAATTAACTTAAGGTTACCTCTTTTAACCCCCAAGTAATTAGACTTATTAATATTAACCCTTTAACTTTATAATTAAAGAAGGAATAGTCCAAAACGTCCCTTAAAACGTGTAAAGAAATCCGACTCCGACTGGGATTACGCAACCTGTGACGGGCCGTCGTGCCTACGACGGTCCGTCCTGCAGGTCGTCGCCAAGTTCAGAGACCCAATTTCCATCAAGGGTCTGTGACGGTGCGTCACGTATGTGACGGTCCGTCCTGCAAGTTCGTCACGAAGTTCAGAGAGTCGATTTTTAGTACCCAATTTCAGAATTTCTAAGTGTTTTGAAACGAGACCCTGCGACGGTCCGTCGTGCCCATGACGGTCCGTCGTGGGGTCCGTCGCCTCAGCCAATTTTCCAGAAATAAAATCTGCTGCTCAAAACGACTAAACAGGTCCTTACATCCTTGATCTCGCTCGCCACTCTCCCAGATCTCGCTCGCCACTCTCCCAGATCTCGCTTTATACAAAAATGCAATGTACAAAATGTCCTTGTATAAAGCGAGATAAAATTATATGTATACATATATTTTGGTTCCCCTTTCTCCCCTCTCCCCTCTCCCAGATCTCGCTCGCTCAGTCGCCTCTCTCACTTTATACAAACACAAATATCTACATTGTGTTTAAGTTTGTATGAAGCGAGAAAAATTGTATATACAAATACAAATGCATATATTTTCGTCCTATACACTTGTGATTATACAAATACGATCTTTTCCTGCCTAGTTTTCTATTATTTTGTCTTTCTCGTGTTATACAAACACATATTACACAATAGATATTTTGTATATGTATACCAAAAGAGATTATACAACTACTTTTCTTTGTATATGTAATGCGAAATTATCTTTTGTATATGTTTAGAGAAATACACATATTTATGTTTGCTATAGAGCACAATTATGCAAACTTGGTCCGGTATGGAATGAACTTATAATCATGGAATCGACTCGATCATATAACTATGACATACAAATATGTCATCAATATATGTAAGATTTTACTTGAAAACTGAATCAAACTCAACAAACTTCAACAACAGGAACCCACAAGATTTCAAATGAATTATCATCAAGAACTCGTAATATTAGCTTTCAAAACAACACAACTTCGCTGAATTGAATCATGATTTACACGTGGGTGAACTAACCCAACGCTATGTGATCTCACATACCTCATAGGATTCACTACAACAAATTTGATTATTACTGACAAATAATTTTGTCACTAGAAACTCACATTTCGTCACCAAAAGAATTTTGTCGCAAAAAATAATTCGTCAGTCATTCGTCTCTAAAGCATGGGTTACTAAATGTATATAGAGACAATTTAGTGTTTCGTCACTAAATAGAAATGTAATAACTACGAAAATATTTTTTGTCCTTAAAATACTTCGTATTTATGACAAATTTATTCGTCATAAAAGTTATTAAAATTTGTAGGTAAAGATATATTTTTGTCTGTAAATAGGTTATCATAGCCGACGAAAATGATGTGCCACTAACTATTTAGTTTAATTAGTGAGATGTAATCTGTCTCAAATATTTTATGTATTTCGTAGTCAAGCAAATAATATTTCATCACTAAAAACTATTTTTTACATACAATTTTTTTGTTCTCCTTAAAGGTAAAAATTAGTGACAACTTTATATTTGAATAATTTTGTAGTTGAAACAATCATGTCGTCACTAAAAATAATTCTTTTACCGATAAAATAAAATTTTCGTTAAAATATATTATAAATAAGTAGACAATTTGGGACAAAAGATGTTTTTGTCACGGAATGTCATACTTTAATGACGAAAATGTTATCGTCTTAAAAACACAATATATTTATCAGTATAAAAATTAAGTTTTTGAAGATAAAATATTTTGTCATTAATGTTATTCAAACTTGGTAGCAATACTATTTACAATTCATATTAAGTTAGGTCTCTGTAATTTTAAAATTTATTAAGAAATTATTAAACAATACAAATATTAATGTTAATAGCATGGAGTAAATTTTTTTAAATAATGAGCATCATACACTATACAAATTAAAATTAACAACATACTAAAAGAAGCAAGATAATTATAAAAAGAATTACACTGTCATTTATTAATTAAGAACATCTAAATGACATTTATATAGATAAGAATAAAAAAAATTATACTGTCATATATTTATTAAGAACATATAAATATGACATTCAGGATATAATATATCAACGTTCCCCTTAAGGAAAAATATATTAAGTAAAATTTCTCCAACTTGAAAGTCTAACTAAGATATACTAAATATTAGCAAAACTGAGGCAGTAAAAGAGAGGTTGCTTCTCAACTTGACGGTGCATAATCAACATAATTTTTAAAATTTTTCATATAAAATAAATAAAAGACTTGATCTTATTATTTGAGTTTCTCTACCTAGAATCAAATTGACATAATAATAATACCGTATAATTTTAAAATAAAACAAATCTTAAAAAATGGTTGTAAATCTACCATTTTATAAATTCAATTCTACTTTTTTTTTTTAAATCCAGTAAATAAAATCGTTGGAGTATCAAATTTGAAATCCAAATATGTGAGTAACGAACTTTTTATTTTATTCTAATTGCAAGAAATTAATTTCTTTAAAATATCAGTCTCTTTCTACACCTAACAGGTAATAACAATATTCTTATTGTAATTAGTAGAAATAATATATTTCATTTCATCCTCTATTGAATAAAAATCATGACTTCTATCTTCTTTTCCCCTTAATTCTATTTTGATTCGTTAAGGTAATGTGCTTTTCTTAAGATTAATATGAAGAAAAAGTAGCGGGAAGAGAAACAACTAAAAATTGGATTAAATACGTAATTTCATTAAAAATAAATTCTATTAGTATAAATCTAAAGTATTTATATAAAAAATAGTCAGAAACCAAACCTAATAAAATTTTAAATACTTAAAGGACTAAAACTAGTAAATGTACGATTAAGGGACTTAAAATGACAAGTATATAATTAAGAGACGAAACTTGATAACATTTTAAATAGGTAAACGACTAAATATGATAAATATATAGTTAATGAACTATTTTAGACGTACTCTAATAGTTCAGGGTGTGGGGTCCATCCCCATGTACCAAACTTTGAATAACTCTCTGCCAATTTCAAAGTTTGGTAGATTTGGTGCTGAATTATTTTTCAGCTTTACTTAATTTTCAATAGTAGGTAAGCTATGAAAAAAACAATTGTTTTTCTTCTCTAGCACATTTGGAGGGTAGTGCATTTGTTTTCTATGAAATGAAGGACAATTATTCATTCTAGGTGCACCAAAAAAAATTACAAAGGAGAGAAAAGAAGAGTGAGACATCACAGAGGAAAATAATCTGTGAGGAAAAATAAAGAGTGTGAGCGATATTGTAGTGAGGTGGAAAAATCAAAAGAGTGTTATTTATTTTGAATGTGTAGTGGTCTTTGGAGTTTTACTAGACATACAAGTATAAAATCCATACTATAGTGATATTCGTTGCTCCTCTCGGGTCGTGGTTTTCTCCTTATTTAGGAGGGTTTTCACGTAAAATCTTGGTGTCATTATTTCTCTTTTATTCTTGTTGATTAACCGTATTGTTGTGTTCCCCATTTATTGTCTTTATTACCGCAAATACTATTTCTGTGACGGATTTATTCCCAATAATTGGTATCAGAGCACAGGTTCTGCTCATTTACAGAAACATTTTTTGCAGCTTATTGTACTATACTCAATGAAAAAAAATTCTGGAGTAAAGTACGAGGTAGCAAAATTCAACGGTGATAGCAGTTTCTCAACGTGGCAGAGAAAGATGAAAGACTTGCTCATCCAACAGGGTTTGCATAAGGCACTAGGGGGCAAATCCAAAAAGCCTGAATCCATAAAACTTGAGGATTGGGAAGAAATGGATGAAAAAGTTGCTAGTGCAATCAAATTGCGCTTAACAGATGATGTAGTTAATAACATCATCGATGAAGAGAGTGCATGTGGCATTTGGACAAAGTTAAAAAGTCTATTCATGTCCAAAACACTGACAAATAAGTTGTACCTAAAGAAGCAATTATATGCGCTACATATGCGTGAAGGTACAAATTTTTTGTCTCATTTAAATGTACTTAATGGACTAATCACGCAACTAGCAAACCTCAGAGTAAAGATCGAGGATGGAGATAAAGCCATAGTGCTCCTAAACTCGTTGCCATCTTCCTACGATACTTTAGCAACAACCATTTTACATGGTAAGGACTCTACTAAGTTGAAGAATGTCACATCAGCCCTTTTTCTTAATGAGAAGATGTGAAAAAGGCCTGAAAATCACGGAAAAGCTCTCATCACGGAAAGTAGAGGAAGAAGTTACCAAAGGAGCTCAAGTAACTATGATAGATTCGGAGCTCGTGGAAAGTCCAAGGTCCGATCAAAATCGAAGGCCAGAAATTACTACAATTGCGATCAACCAAGACACTTCAAAAGAGATTGTCCAAATCTAAACAGGGGCAAATGGGAAAGTAATGGCCAGAAGAATGATGACAACACAGCTGTCATGGTGCAAAATAATGACAATGTTGTTCTCCTCATAAATGAGGAAGAAGAATATGCATGCACTTGGCAGGTATAGAGTCAGAATGGGTGGTCGACACAACAACATCTTACCATGCCACACCAGTAAGAGATCTTTTTTGCAGATATGTAGCCGGTGATTATAGCAATGTGAAAATGGGTAACACAAGTTACTCAAAGATTACGGGGATCGGAGACATTTGCTTAAAAACAAATGTTGGATGCATTAGTGTTGAAAGATGTGCGCCACGTACCTGATTTGCGGATGAAATTGATCTCGGGAGTTGCTTTGGACCAAGATGGATATGAGAACTACTTTGCAAATAAAAAATGGAGACTCACCAAAGTGGCATTGGTGATTGCAAAAGGAATTGCTCGTAGCACATTATACAGGACAAATGCAGAAATATGCAAGGTGAATTAAATGCGGCTCACCAAGAGAATTCTGCAGATTTATGGCATAAAAGAATGGGTCATATGAGCGAGAAAGGATTAAAAATTCTTTCCAAAAAGTCACTCATTTCTTTTGCCAAAGGTACAACAATAAAATCGTGTAACTACTGCTTATTTGGTAAACAACATAGAGTCTCATTTAAGACATCATCTGAAAGAAAGTCGAATATACTTGATTTGGTATATTCTGATGTTTGTGGTCCAATGAAGATAAAATCAATAAGAGGTAATAAATACTTTGTCACCTTTATTGATGACCCTTCTAAAAATTATGGGTTTATATCTTGAGAACCAAAGATCAGGTGTTTCAAGTATTTCAAAAGTTTCATGCACTGATAGAAAGAGAGACAGGTCGAAAGCTAAAACGTCTCCGAACCGACAATGGAGGTGAGTACACTTCAAGAGAGTTTGAAGAGTACTGTTCAAACCATGAAATCAGACATGAAAAGACAGTTCCTGGAACCCCACAACACAATGGTGTATCTGAGAGAATGAATCGCACCATTGTTGAGAAGGTGAGAAGCATGCTCAGAATGGCTAAATTACCCAAGACATTCTGGGATGAAGTAGTTCGGATAGCGTGTTATCTTATCAATCGTAGTCCATCAGTTCCGTTGGAGTTTAACATTCCGGAGAGAGTTTGCACCAACAAAAAGATGTCTTACTCGCACCTAAAGGTGTTCGGTTGAAAAGCTTTTGCACATGTACCAAAGGAGCAAAGAACCAAGCTAGATGATAAATCAGTTCCCTGCATATTCATCGGATATGGAGATGAAGAGTTTGGGTACAAACTATGGGATCTTTTAAAAAAAAAAGGTCATCAGAATTAGGGATGTAATCTTTCAAGAAAGTGAAGTTGGAATTGCTGATGATCTATCCGAGAAGGCCAAGAAAAAGAATGGTATAGTCCCTAATCTTGTTACCATTCCTTCTTCTTCTAACCATCCCATAAGTGCAGAAAGTACGACTGATGAAGTTGTTGAGAATGAAGAGCAACCTGATGAGATTGTTGAGCAGGGGGAGCAACTTGGTGATAATACCGAGCAAATGGAGTACCCAGAAGAAGAAGAACAATCTCAACCTTTGAGGAGATCAGAAAGACAAAGGGTATAATCAACCAAATACCCTTCCTAAGAGTATGTCCTTATCAATAATAAATGTGAGCCAGAAAGTCTTAATGAGGTGTTATCTCATCCAGAAAAGAGCCAATGGATGAAAGCCATGCACGAAGAGATGGGATCGCTACAAAAAAATGGCACATACCAGCTAGTTGAACTTCCAAAAGGAAAAAGACCACTTAAGTGCAAGTGGGTCTTTAAACTCAAGAAAGATGGAAATGGAAAGTTGGTCACGTACAAAGCTCGATTGGTTGTAAAAGGATTTGAAACAAAAGAAAGGTATTGATTTTGATGAAATTTTTTCACCTGTTGTCAAAATGACTTCTATTCAAACTATTTTGAGCATAGTAGCTAGTCTAGATCTTGAAGTGGAGCAATTGGACGTGGAAACTTGTCACGACCCAAAACCGAGACGCGACTGGCACCCACATTTACCCTCCTATGTGAGCGAACCAACCAATCTAAATCTTAACATTTCAATGTATATTCAACAGAAAGTAATGCGGAAGACTTAAACTCATTAATAAAAACAATTCAAAAACTATTATTATTATCATCCCCAAAATCTGGAAGTCATCACCACAAGAACATCTATGATCAAATTACTAAAATAAGAGTATTCTAAGAAACTAAAGCAAGTAAAAAGCTAGTCCATGCCGGAAGTTCAAGGCATCAAGACTTGAAGTGGAAGATCCAGTCCAAGCTAGAAGCATTAACTCACCCTGAAATCTGGCTTGATGAAGACTGGCTAGAGTTGCGGTTGAGTTGAAGATGACGGAACGTTTGCTGCACTCCACAAATAAACAAAGACGAAAACATAAAAGTAGGGGGTCAGTACAACCACAAGTACTGAGTAGATATCATCGGCCAACTCAAAATACAAGATAATATATATCAGTTCATATCATAAATTAACTATAATACTCAACATGTAGCAACAACAAGTACTATAATCATCAATAAGTACTACCAAGTTCATCCATGAGGACTCAAGCCTCAATATCATACTCATTTGGGAATTAGGTTCATTAGATTGAGTATATTAACATTCTTCAAGATTCATTATCTTTCTTCCTCTTGTGTCGGTACGTGACACTCCGATCCATATTCTACCCTGGTGCCGGAACGTGGCACTCCGATCCTCCAATTCTATCCTGGTACCGGAACGTGGCACCCGATCCATATACTATCCTGGTGTCGGAACGTGACACTCCGATCCTCATTCTATCCTGGTACCGGAACGTGGCACCCGATCCATATACTATCCTGGTGTCGGAACGTGACACTCCGATCCTCATTCTATCCTGGTACCGGAACGTGGCACCCGATCCTCTATTTTTATCCTGGTACCAGAACGTGGCACCCGATCCTCTATTTCTATCCTGGTACCGGAACGTGGCACCCGATCCCCTAATTCATCAAGCCTTCTTTTATACTAAGGCATCATCAATCTCATTATATAATTTATCAAGCCTTCTTTTACACTAAGACATCATCAATAACAAGTGAATTAGGGTTTCTTTCAAGATTTGGATTCAATAACTTCATCATACTTATTTTATCACAATCACATAATCATATTCATGCAAGCATACAATTAAGCATATAGAAGGGTTTACAATACTACCAATACATGTTATTCGCTATTAAGAGTCTACTACGAATAACGTAAAAACCATAACCTACCTCCACCGAAGATTAGTGATTAACAAGCAATTTCCCAAGCTTTGTTCTTCTTCTCGTTTCTATCTCTCAATCGATCAATCTCTCTTTCTCTTTGTTCTTTCTGTTTTCTTTATTCAAACCCTCTTTCTTTTACCCTAATTACATATAATTAAGTGTAAAAGATGGCAACAATAGCCCACTAATTAACTCAAAGTTACCTCTTTTATCCCCCAATAATTTGAGTTATTAATATAAACCATCTAACTTTATAATTAAATCAGGAATAGTCCAAAACGTCTCTTAAAACGTGTAAAGAAATCCGACCCAGCCTGGGATTTGCGCAACCTGTGACGGCCCGTCATGCCTGCGACGGTCCGTCACGCAGGTTCGTCATAGACTTGTTTTACTTAGGGAGTCTGTGACGGCCCGTCGTACCTACAACGGTCCGTCCTGCACTTCTGTCACGACGATCAGAGACTCGTTCCCTGTACCAAATTCTCAAAAGTTGAAGTGTTTTGCAACGGGAGCTCACGACGGTACGTCGTAGCTGTGACGGCCCGTCCTGCAGGTCCGTCACAGATTACAGAGAGTCTATTTTAATGCTCAATTTTCAGAATTCTAAGTGTTCTGTAATGAGACACCCTCGACGGTCCGTCGTGCCCACGACGGTCCGTCGTGGTGTCCGTCGTCTCGGCCAGTTTTTCCAGAAATAAAATCTGCTGCTCAAAACGACTAAACAGGTCGTTACAAAACTGCATTTCTTTACGGAGATTTGGAAGAAGAGATTTATATGGAGAAACCAGATGGATTTGAAGTATCTGGAAAGAAACACATGGTGTGAAAATTGAATAAGAGTCTCTATGGGTTGAAACAGGCCCCAAGGCAATGGTACAAAAAGTTTGACTCTTTCATGAAAAGTCAAACGTACACAAGACCTATTCTGATCCATGTGTATACTTCAAAAGATTTTCTACAATAATTTTATTATTTTATTGTTATATGTGGATGACATGTTAATTGTAGGACAAGACTAAGAGCTGATTGCAAAGTTGAAAAAAGATTTGTCCAAGTCATTTGACATGAAAGGCTTGGGCCCAACACAACAAATTCTAGGGATCAAGATTGTTCGAGAACGAACAAAAAGAAATTTGTGGCTATCTCAAGAGAATTACATTTAACGTGTACTAGAACACTTCAACATGAAGAGTGCTAAGCCTGTTAGCACGCCTCTTGCGAGTAATCTGAAGTTGAGCAAACAGATGTGTCCTACAACAAAAGAGTAGAAAGAGGGAATGACTAAAGTTCCTTATTCTTCAGCAGTGGTGGGAGTTTGATGTATGCGATGGTGTGTAAAAGACCTGATATTGCTCATGCACTTGGTGTTGTTAGCAGATTCCTTGAAAATCCTGGAAAAGAACACTGGAAGGCAGTTAAGTGGATACTCAGGTACCTAAGAGGTACCACAAGAGCTTGCTTGTGTTTTAAATGATTTGATCCAATCTTGAAAGGCTATACTGATGCTGATATGGCAGGTGACCTCGATAATAGAAAATTCACTACTGGTTTTTTGTTTACATTTTCAGGGGGAGCTATATCATGGCAGTCAAAGTTGCAGAAGTGTGTCGCACTCTCTACAACTGAGGCAAAATATATTGCAGCTACTGAAGCTGGAAAAGAGATGGTATAGCTAAAATGATTTCTTCAAGAACTTGGATTGCATCAGAAGGAGTATGTCGTCTATGGTGACAGTCAGAGTGCAATAGACTTGAGCAAGAACACCATGTATCATGCAAGGATGAAGCATATCGACATGAGATATCACTGGATTCGTGAAAAGATAGAGGACGAATCTATGCAGGTCATAAAGGTCCCTACTAGTGAAAACCCTTCAGATATGCTGACCAAGGTCGTATCAAGGGACAAGTTTGAGCTATGCAATGAACTTGTCGACATGTACTCAAGCTAGAAACCTAGAGCTACCTCCTTCAGGGTGAATGGGTCTGGAGGGGGAGATTATGGGGTCCATCCCCATATACGAAACTTTGAATAACTCCCTGCCAATTTCAAAGTTTGACAGATTTGGTGCTGAATTATTTTTCAGCTTTACTTAATTTTCAATAGTAGGTAAGCTATGAAGAAAAATAATTGTTTTTCTTCTATAGCACATTTGGAGGGTAGTACATTTGTTTTCTATTAAATGGAGGACAATTCTTCATTTTAGGTGCACCAAAAAGAATTACAAAGGAGAGAAAAGAAGAGTGAGGCATCATAGAGGAAAATAATCTGTGAGGAAAAATAGAGAGTGCGATCGATATTGTAGTGAGGTGAAAAAATCAAAAGAGTGTTATTTCTTTTGAATGTGTAGTGGTCTTTGGAGTTTTACTCAGACATACAAGTGTAAAATCCTTACTATAGTGATATTCGTTGCTCCTCTCGGGTCGTGGTTTTCCCCTTATTTAGGAGGATTTCCACGTAAAATCTTGATGTTATTATTTCTCTTTTATTCTCGTTGATTAACCTTATTTATTATCACAAATATTATTTCTGTTACGGATTTATTCCCAATACGGAGACCATTTACTTTAATTATTAACAATCCTAACCAAAATATTTTTTTGTATTTACCTATGAACTTTTTTGTAGCAAATAGTTGAAGTATTCAACTAAAATTTTAAGTCGTCATTATTTAACATCTTACATATTTTGTGACAATCTTTTGCTGTCACTAAATCCCCGGTTGATTAGAGATAATAAAATGATTGTCATCAATTGTTTATATTATTAGTGACAAAAATAAATGTCACAATTAAATCTAATTTTTTGTAACTAGAACTTATTATATTTAAGTAAAAACGCTAATTTGCCACTTTTGTAACAACATAGTTTTTGAGATGAAATTATTTTGTGTCCAAAGATAAATTAATGTTAAAACAAAAAATATTTTTTCACGAATTAGATACATCATTAGTGATGAAATAATGTGTCACTGTTAAGTTTAGATTCATGACTAACAGTATTCAATAAATGACGCCAATTTATTTTTTGGAGGGGAATTTTAGTGGACAAAATTCTGCTATGAACTTTTATGTTTCGTCACTAAAAGTATCTATCTTATATATTTAAGCATAAAAAATAATTTTTGTTACTAAAAATGAACAATTAGTGACGAATTTTATGTTGTAGTGAATAATTTCGTAACTATATATCATATTTGTTGTAGGAATATTAAATCCTTGGCGATATCCACAATCAAAACTGTACGATCTTGACATTTCTTCCCCTTTCTCCTCTTCTCTACAAGCCCTAGCGTGGATTTCGAATTGTCTAAACTGATATAATTCTTATTAGAACCCAATTAAACTCCTAAAAATGAAATAAAATAATTGGGTAAGGAATAAATCAAACTATCCTTCTAAAATTCGATTTGACTTTCCATATCTATGCAACCCAACTTTAAATGAACATATCTCATTCATATGAACTCGAAATTGAGCAACCTCGGTGGCGTTGTTAAGATAAATCAAAGATCTTCCGTACATTATTTTGTAGTATACCTAATTTATCCTGACCTAGGAGTTATGCTCATTTGAAGCTCACCCAACACTCAAACTAGCATAACTTAATCAATTTTTCATTCTTTCAAAAAAAAAAAATGACTCTTTCTAGTTCCAGCTCTTTCTAGTTCTTTCAAATAGCGAAATGTTACAACTAAACCATGCATTACTAATTTTTGGGTTATTATTCTTTCTACCAAGCGCCCCCTAAGTATCCAATGAAGAACCAACTACCAATCCAAAACTTAACCCAACACACCATTTTCTAAAATCAAGTCATGAAATTAGCGTGGGTTTTGATTTTCTCTTAAATTTTATGAATTAGGGTTATTCTGATCAGATTGGTGATTCATTTAGAAGCTCTGTACTTGTGATAGTAAAATCTTGGGTTGTATTTTAGCTTTTCGCTATTTATTCTTGTGAAAGACTTAGTGTTTGAGATATTCTATTTGTAGCTTATCATTTAATATTATTTGTATAATTAAATTGATAAAACTAGTGATTGACTTACTTAGATTGTGTTAGTTGATGGGTATTGAATTTAGCAAATAAAGTCTTATTTTCCAGCTCTTTTCTAGTTTTTAGGAGAGTAGTTTATCATGGATGTGGTTCCTGTTTTTTAGGATTAATATAAGTTAGTTTATCCAATGTTATATTGCTTAATGTTATTATAAATCTTCAAGAAGAGAGTACTAAAAAGAGTCGGAAAATGAGTTCCTGTCAATTTGAGTGTATTTATTGACTCTTCAGCTCTCTTTTGTTTTCGTATATACTTCATTCTTGTGCATCTGTTTACAATTCAGCCTCTCTTCATTCACCAAAGACATAATGTATAAAAATGTCTTTTAATTCGGTTTTAACTAATATTTATATTTTTTAATTTTTAGTGTATAGAAGTAGACACTTAAATTTGTGTAACTTGACATTCTTGTAAAGGTTTTTTAATTCGGTTTTAACTAATATTTATATTTTTTAATTTTCAATGTGTACAAGTAGACAATTAAATCTGTATAACTTGACATCCTTGTAAAGGTACGACACATGAACCTAACTCAACCCCAAAAGTTAGCTCATGAGGGGAGGTTTTTCCAAGTCCATATAAAAAAAACAGTTTTACATCCTATCAATGTGAGACTTGTTAACACTCCCCATCATGCCCAGACCTCAACCGGAGTGTGAACACTTATATGGGGTCCAACATCGGTGAACAACAAATTGGGATGTGCCTGACTCTGATACCATGTAAAGATATGACACATTAACTTAATTCAACACTTAAAGCTAGCTCATGAGTGGAGGTTTGTCCAAGTTCATATAAGAAGACCAATATCCCATCCCTCTACTGATGTGGGACTTCTTAACAATCCTACATGGCGTCTTACGTATATTATGCCACGTAGAATATGTGTCTACTTGTTCAATTTTAAACAAATTAGAGTATTTTTTTTGCTCAATCAAAATTCGAGGAAATCAATTTCAGTTGGGTCAACTTAAAAATTAAGTTTATACATTATACCTTCCAGGGGCGGAGCCACCTTGTCCCCAGGGTGTCCAATTGGACACCTTCAGTCGAAAAATTATATATATATACACATAAAGTTTTGACTTATATTGATATATATGTTATTTAGGACGCTCTTAAATAAAAAAGTAACCCGTAGTGGAATGGCTAGAGCTGTTGCAACTCACTCGCTGCCCCAGTTTGATTCCTCGCAAGAGCGTTTTCCTTTTTCTGTAATTATTTTGGCGTCTTGAATTTAGTAAGTAAATAAACATGTGTAAGTTTATTAGCTTGGTAGTAAATAATTGTCAAGTGTGTTTTGAGAGATCAAAGTCGAATCTCACCTCACGTAAAGATCTTTTTTTTTCAATTAAAATTGGATTATTAGAATATCTATAAATCATTTTTTTTAAAAAAATTACTATTCAAAATTCAGAACCCCTTCATAAAATTCCGTGCTATGCCACTGATATCTTCATCATAATAATATTTCATTTACATCACTTTTGTCAATATGATTTCAGGGTGATATAAAAATAGAAAGCTGAATAAGGAAACTACAAGAAGTTGCTTGAAAATATGTTGGTAGCCTAATCATGATAAGTTCATTAACTACCCCAAGTTGACAAAATTTTCATCCAATGATCCTAAGAAGATGTGACAAGTTGTTGGTGGCTGAAATATTTCAACAAAAACTGCAAGAGGTAACCAACAACCAATATCAACCATCTAATTAAATTATACAGATGAAAAAGTAACAAAAGGAAAAGGCAGTTGTACCATTTATTTATATATATATATATATATATATATATATATATATATATATATTATATATATATATATATATTATATATATATATATATAAAATAGGATCTTTCTCTTCTTTTTTTAATTCAAAAGAGCATGTAGAAGATCCTCCATCCTCCATTTTTGTAGTGAGTTAGTATAATAATAATAATCAATTGAATTAAGTACCAGCAGCACTCATGTACCACAGCCTAGTAAAGCTGAAAAGTGCTAATGCTCATTTTAGTTTATTAATTATCGTTTGTAATTTTGTTAGGCTTTCAAAATTGGACTTCCAGGACTTGAGGAGCCAACAATAGATGGAAGAGTCATTTTCAAAGAATCTGCTTTTCCAAATTTTAATTAAAGAAGGGGGGGGGGGGGTAGTGAGTCAATAAAAAGCATATCCCACTTTGAAGCTTATCATTGCCTTATTTAAGATCACAAATCAATTACTAGTAGTTATAAAGATGAGATTAGTTTGATTTAATTCTACCCGAAAAACTTGTTCAAAAGGGGAGGATTGTTGAAACAAAAACTATCTAATTATACAAATACTCCTATCATAGATACTATTTCATTCTATAATTTGAAATAATTACAGTTACAAGTCAGATACATATATCTTTGATACACCATATATTTTGAAATATACATACATAGGAAGAAAGGGGCGAGCAAGAGAATCGATACATATATTTGGGTTACTAGATACATTCCGATATACAAATATATATATAGATAGAAACAAACTAGAAAAGGAGATTGGAGCGCGAGAGATTAGTGTATCCCAATACATGCGAAGCATAATTGAATACAATGTATCTGAAATAAATTGTTCCTAATTTGACCGATACGTTATCTATGATTATATATCTGAATGCTAAAATAGCACTCAGATACATATATTTGGTGAAGTAAATATGATATGGAACGTAATTTTGAACTCTAAAGTGAATACACATAATTAGGTCCCGGAAATAATGGAAGTTGTTTTGTTTTCTCTTATTCAAAACGATTTAATAAGGCCATTAACCAATTTTCCAATATATGTGAGAATTAACCCACTTTAACACCCCCTTTATGTCCAAAGCTTCAATTGAAGCATGGATTCGAAGATCAAATAGGGATAAACTTGGCTCTGGCGCTATATAAAAAATGTTATTTCAGCATAACTTTATCCATAAAACTAACTGAACTAGAAAAATTCATATGAGCAGGTGATAATATGAAACTTTGACCCGTTTTAATATTGTAGTTGGTGGCCTCTATACATATCAATTTAACAAGGGTGGCCTCTATACATATCAATTTAACAAGGCATAACAATTAAATATATCCTTCAATTTAACCTCATTTTACATTTACGCCCTTCAACTTTGAGCATGCACAAATAGACATTTAGACTTGTATAAAGTTGGACAAATAGACACACGAGTCCTACATGTTACAATACATATAGGACACCATGTAGGACATAAATTTCCATGTAAGATGCCATGTAGGACGTTTGTGTCTATTTGTTCAATTTTATACAAGTTTAAGTGTCTACTTGTGCACACCCAAAATTGGAGGGCATAAATGTAAAATGCGACCAAATTGAAGAGTATATTTATATATTATGCCATTTAACAATTTGTCTTTCTCTCCGTAGCCATTACAAAATTAAATAATTCCGCAAAAGTACATTTTATAACATTACATTGTATTTATGTGGTCAAAGTTTTACATTTTCAGTTGCATAAATGATTAATTTTATTTAGGCATAATACATATATTGGACCCTAAACTTGACTTCAGATTTTATCTTTGACCCTCAACTTTCATAATGCACAAACAAACACTTTAACTATTCAACTTTTGAATAAATAAACACATGAGTCCTATATGGCAAAATACACGTAGGACACTACGTAGGACAAAAAATGACATGCAAGACATGTGTTTCTATTTGTACAACTTTATACAAGTTTAAGTGTTTACTTGTGCATACCCAAAGTTGAAGGGCATACATGTAATTTGAAGCCAAGTTAAAGGGCATATTTATGTATTATGCCTTTTTTTATATTAGTGTTTGAAAAGTTCATGCACAATTGTGTGTGTATATATATATATATATATATATGTATATATATATATACACACACACACACACACATATATATATATGTGTGTGTGTATATATATATATACATATATATATATATATGTATATATATATATGTATATGTATATGTATATGTATATGTATATGTATATGTATATATATGTATATATATATGTATATGTATATGTATATATATATGTATATGTATATTTGAAAACGACGAATGTTAGAATGCGTCACTAATTCCGTTGTATATAATTTTTTAAAGTGATATATTCTCAACCTTTTAGTTACTCTCTAGAAACTCATGCTCACAAGCACTGAGACTCCAATGAAGGCTCTCAAGCTCTAAAGCTTCCATCTCTTCCCAAGTCTCCACCTCAAAGATTTGAAGCAAACATTTTGAAGTCTCCAATGAAGGCTCTCAAGCTCTAAAGCTTCCATCTCTTCCCAAGTCTCCACCTCAAAGATTTGAAGCAAACATTTTGAAGTCTCCATCTCGAAGGGTACCCAACCTAATAGAAACCCCAACTAGGAATTTAGGTCTTGCAAAATAGAAATCACAACTAGAAATTTCAGTCAGATTTCTGCATTTGGATATCAGATTAACTAGACATACCATTATTTTCCAGTTTCAACTTGAAATACCATTAACCCTAACTATGAATCGCTTCACTTGACAAACCACTGAAAATAAAGATTTTAGTGATTTAGTTGTTCTAAAAATATGAAATTTTGACTTTGAACTCTTTCCGTTTCATTTAGCTTGAAGTATGATCGGTAATTTCTCAGAAATAGGGGTTCTAGAAATTTAAATTTCTGCAAATAGAAGTTTTTTTAGAAGTAAAGTTTTTTGAAAATAGGTGATAGGGTTCAAGCAAGCATTTCGAATTATTCTCAAGAGTTTTTAAAACATTGGTATGCTTAATTTCATACAATGAAACAGAAGAGAACAATGAAACTGTTCAGCAGATCAAACATCAGTAATTTCATAACACTATTAAGCATACCAATGTTCCAAAAACTCTTGAGAATAACTCCAAATATTTGCTTGAACCCTGACACATATTTTTAGAAAGCTTTACTTCTAAAAGAACCTCTATTTTCCGAACATTCACATTTCTAGAACCCTTATGTTTGACAAATAACCAATCTTACTTCAAGCTAAATGAAATGGAAAGAGTTCAAAGTTAAAATATCATATCTTCTTAACACCCAAATAACTATAATATCTATTTACAACGTTGTGTCGAGTGCAACCATTCCTAGTTAGATTTCATATTTTTCAACTGAAAAATAATGGTGTGTCGAGCTAAAACTGGAAAACAATGGTATGTCGAGTTAATTTGATATCCAAATGTAGGAATCTGATGGAAATTCCTAGTTGGGGTTCTTATTTTGCAGAATGAAATTCCTAGTTGGGGTTCCTACTTAGTTTGGGTTTGAGCTAACTGAAATCGAAATGGATATGAGGGTTTGATCTCTTACCTTTTGAGATGGAGACTTCAAAATATTTGCTTCAGAGCTTCGAGATAGAGACTTGGGAAGATATGGAAGCTTCAGAGTTTGAGATCCTTCATTGGAGTTTCAGAGTTTATCAGCGTGAGTTTCTAGAGAGGGACTTGAAAGTTTAAAATTTTGTGCCCTAGAATATATCACTTTAAAA
Organism: Solanum corneliomulleri; assembly: GCA_027704805.1. Classification (NCBI taxonomy): domain Eukaryota; kingdom Viridiplantae; phylum Streptophyta; class Magnoliopsida; order Solanales; family Solanaceae; genus Solanum; species Solanum corneliomulleri. The sequence continues at coordinate 7,751,755 of JAKWIY010003054.1, read as the reverse complement.
CAAATTTTGACGAAATTAGTGAAGGATTCTAACATCCGTTGCTTTCAAATAAAAATATATATATATTTATCAAAAATTATACTGACGAATATTTTTATTACTATATAATATAAATTTTATAAAAATATATTTAATAGTTTAGCAACCTTTATTCAATCACTAATTCTGCTGCCCAATACTAGTTTAAATTTTCACCCCTACTTTGTTACTAAATCCGTAGGAAAAATAAAGTGGCAAAATTTTTCGCTAATATTTGGTGAAGAATTAAATATTCTGTTGTGCATCTGTTTCTATATTATAAATCGAAAAATCATTTGATAATTTTTCAACAAAATGGTCATTCCGTCGCAAATCCGTCGTTATATAGTGACGGAATATAGTTCGTCGCTAAATGTTATTTTTTAGTAGTTAATCTATTGTACCTTTTGGTGATTTGACCCATCTTGAGTTGAGAATTCATGATAGGGATTGAATTTGATCAACATTTTGAGTTTCGAGTGTTAGATGGAAGTTCTGTCAATTCCATTGTCTCCAAAAGGTCGAGTTTACGTTATAAGTTGGTTGGTGATGTTTTTGAGGCCTTAAGATGAGTTTTAGGCGTTAAGGGTGAGAATTTGAGTTTTAAGACTTAAATGTGGTTTGAGAGGTTAATCCCATCACTTGACCACTTTACGAAAATTCAATGACTCCATCGAGTGTGGATGCCAAATTTAGTGGGGTAGAATGTCCAGTTTATTTTAGTTGGATTTTGAACAATTTCCAAGGGTCTGATAGGAGATAGGCTTATAGTTTTTTCTGTTTTTTAAAGTTTGGTTCTAGGGGACCACGTTCTCGGAAGGCGGGCGACTGGGAACCGCAATGCGGAGGGTTGAGGGCACGCCCATAGGTAAACTGTAATCCGCGATCATGACACTCTTCACGTGTTTGTGAACCTTTGGTAGCCTAATTTGTCGCATTCACAACATATGTTCCTTGTTTGTGGACCCTAATTTTTTTTACCTAGTATTGTACTCTAGATTTCTTCCATTTTTCTTATCCCACCATTTTCACTCTACTGGAGCTTTGGAGAAGTGATGTTGTGAGTTGTAACACCCCGAAAATTTCTAAGCCTAGAATAAAACCATTCTTCGTTATGATAAGATTTTTTCGAGTTATTTTAAATTTTTGTAGGTCTTAAGGTCACTAGATATAACACCTCTATCTTAAAAAAGAACTAAAGAGAAATTCGTTTAAGTCATTTGTCAGTTTTTTCTTAAGGTTTGGATCAAATTCAAACGACCACATAATTTAGTACATAAACAGTTAGGTAGTGCCATGACCTATCAAATTGAAGCACTTAGAGTCCTCTTTCCAGCGCCACCATGTTTTCATCGATAAGAGGCCTGAGTAATAATTTTTGACTGATTTACTAGAGAGGCTCGAACCTGGCAAAAGCTCTATGATGGCTCCGCGTTACGAAGTGAATATGAACCTCCTTATCCACTAGAAAAATATTCTGACTTCAACCTCATTTCATTTATTTCTTTAAGGGTATATTAGTCCTAAAAACCCTTAGGAGGTAATCTAAATTACCTTAAATGTTTAGAAAAAATGTTTTGATAATCAAACCCTCTCATTTCATCCTAAATTTCTACGCTGAAGAAATTCAAAAAATGCTAAGGCTAGGGTTCATCTTCCAAGATTTTCCTTCGAGTTTCTTCAAGAATATTTTTCTTCCATGTATGTAAGCTTTCATAGTGTTGGGTTTTTTCTTGGGTTTTAGCTTCATTCTTTAACATCAGAGTCTTGTTGAGTTCTTGAGGTGAGGGATCTTGTGAATAAGTGTTATTGTAAATGAAATTTGTGTGGATTTAATTGAAAACCTTATGGTTTATGAAATTAGTTAAATTGGGCAATGAAGTTTCATTAGGAATGAATTGAATCAAGTTTGGGGGAGGAAGAAAAGATCGGACAAATATTTGCACCCAAGTCCGCGTCAAGGAGGCGCTTAAGATTTTCAATATCCTGTCAATCACCCACTCTCTGTGTTGTAGAGAGGATAAGGATTCCTCTGTTTCAAAAAAATTTCGCGACCAAAAATAAAATCCTTCTCCACGTCGCGTCAATGCTATTCTATTCGTGTCATCGCTTTTTTGTTGTTTATAACTATCTAAGCTTTCATTAATCATTGAGAGATCCTATATATATCCAAATCATTCCTCTTAAATTCACATTTCAAATTAATGTAAAGTTAATAAAGAGGTCCTTTTGAGTCATTTTCAGAAGTCTTTTGTAATCAACCATGGTTTTGAGCTAAGTTTAGAATTAGAAGGGTTGTATTCATGAGTCTCTATATTGTTATTGAGATCCTCGAGTGGAGTTGTTCATGTCCATAATTCTATACGAACTCTACAAAATGAGTATTCGTGAGAGGTGTAGTATCGTTAAGTTCTGAGTTCTTGAGTCCTTGAGTTCTCAGTAGTAAGTTTTCATATTGCTATTAAGATACTTGACTTGAGTTGTTTATATCCATAATTCCGCAAGAACCCTATGAATTGAGTTATAAATTTTGAGAAGCTTTTTAAAGTCAATATTTCACTTTTTAACTGAGTTTTGAAGAAGTAAAGAAGAGTGGGAGAAAGAGTATAAGGGAACTATGTATTTCTCAATTGTTTCATTTTTCATGAAGAAAGAGAATATTATTTTGAGAAAAGAGAAACTTTGATTTCTAAAAGAGTTATGAGTTCAAAGACATTTCAAGAGCGGTTACTTCTTTTAAGAGGATGGTTTGAGCAATTATCTCAACTTAGAGGAAGAATTTTTTTAAAAAATATATGAGCATGAGTTATATATTATTGGAAGTTGTATTAACCACTGATATGAGGATAAACTATGCATGCTAACATGGGTATACAATCATACTTTTAAGATGAATCCTAAGTGCCTTCGGACAAAGCTTAGTGAATCTACTTAATTGAGGTGTTCTATACCGCGACAAGGTATAGGAAAGTTCAGTTGGAAGCATGGGTGAGACAATGTAGAATCATATTGCTCATTGTTGACACCCAATTTTGGCCTAACATTTTAAAAAAAATTGTAATTTTGGGCCACAACGCTAAACCCGTCATTTGAGCCCATTTTGAGTTTTTATATAAGTTGGTAACTAGGTCAAAAGAGGGGGGAATTTTTTTCAGAAAAAAAGGGGGAACCGCTGTCCCCCTCTTCTCTCTTCCTCCCAAACCCTTTTCCTCCCAGCTGCCACCCCCCAAAATCGACTCCCTCACCATTTTTTTGACCAGCAGCTCCAAGCCAGCCACTCCCCTTTTCCCCTCTCCCAGCCGCCTCCATCTTCTTCCCTTCTCCCTCTTTCCGTCACCCACCTTCCCTCTCCCTTTCTTCCTCTCCACCGACGACGAGCAGCTGTAGCTGGAGCCGCCATCACCTCCTCTTCGCTGCTCTCCTCCTCCCCTTTCTCTTGTCCGCCACCCTCTTCCTCTCTTGTTATCAAGTCGTCTCTGGCAGCAGCTGCAAACAAGAATAGACAGCCCACAATACTCTTCTCTTCCAGTCAGAATCTCGCCTAAAACAACTCCATTTCTCCTCCCTTTTTCCGGCTAACAACCTCACCAAACAAAACCCCCATCCCATTTTTCCTTTACATTTTTATTATTTCATTTTTTTCATTGCAGATGAATGAACCAGGGAGCTATTATCTCCAAAAAATCATCAAGTTTCGAGGCTTATCGACGGGAAACAATTCAGATCCAGCGTACAATAGCTCCGAGGAGCTTTGATATTTTTCTTCAATTTCTGGTAGAAATCTTGAACTATTTTACAATTTGTTTTGTTTGTTATTGTTGATTTTGTTCTATGTTGAATTTCATATTTCACTTGAATATTTTTATGTGGCTGCTTGTTTGGAAATTTATTCTGTTTAAGTAGATTACTTTTATTTATTTTATCTTATGTTTACTTTATGTTTAAGTTTACACTTCCTATCTTGCTAAAATTGTTCATTGGATATTTAAATAGTATTGCATTGTTACTTTTTTTTTCTTTTAGAATACTTTTACTTACATTATTTTATGTATATAGAGATAAATGTTTTTAGATTCTTAACTCCAACGACTATTATGTTAGCAATTTCATTTGGTTTTGTTTGATTTCAAAAATAGGATAGTGAATTTTATTTTTTCTAGTGAGCAACCTGCTTCAATCCTTATATCTTGGTTACTGTCATGTGAACGTTTGTTAGATTTGCTTCTAATTTACTGTTATTTTTATTAGTTAATATAATTTGTTTTCTTTCAATTATTAGTTAAATGATAACATATGTAAGGGCTTAATTCAATTAATGAAGGTTGGTGTTATATTTTTGGTTACCTAGCTTTTTATATGTTGAAAGAGGCCAATGAAAAATCTATCCGTCGGATTTAGAGGCCTCCCCATTTTAAAAAGACGGAATTTTAATTCAAGTTTATATATTTTATATGTTGAAAAGGGCCAATAAAAAATCTATCCGTCGGATTTAGAGGCCTCCCCATTTTAAAAAGACGGAATTTTAATTCAAGTTTATATATTTTATATGTTGAAAAGGGCCAATGAAAAATCTATCCGTCAGATTTAGAGGCCTCCCCCATTTTAAAAAGACGGAATTTTAATTCAAGTTTATATATTTTATATGTTGAAAAGGGCCAATGAAAAATCTATCCGTCGGATTTAGAGGCCTCCCCATTTTAAAAAGACGGAATTTTAATTCAAGTTTATATATTTTATATGTTTAAAATGTCCGATGAAGAAATTACCGTCGATTTCCAAGGCCTCCCGTGTTAATAAGACGGATTTTTATTTTTATGTTATTAGTTGAGTTATTCATTTTTATTTATATTTATTTGGTACTAACTCTTTTACTTAGTGTCTTTACAGGTACCCGGAGATGTTTCTCCTTGAATTATTCGAATGAAGTTCGAATCATACTTTGTTTCGTTATTTTGTAAATATTGACATTAGGCAAGCCTTAGGCCGATGATTATTATTTTATTGTGTATATTGTATGTTTATTATTTGTATATTATTTTATTCTTCCTCAATTTGAAAAAAAAAATGAATTCAGTCGGGAACCACAATTGTGGATTTCGAAGGGTGCCCAACCCCTTCCCTTCGGAATAATTTAAACCCCTTACCTAGAATCGAATTGGTTTCGTAGATCATAATTGGTTTCCTAGTTTTCCTAAAATTAGGTGGCGACTCTTTTCAAAACTCGTTTATTCTTAGAACTTTGGTAAAATTGAATCAATTAATTATTTTCGAGTTGCCGTGACGTTTTACCCTATTTCGAAAGAGTAGGGATGTAAACAGAATGGCGACTCTGCTTGGGAGTTTAGAGGTTTAACCAATATGAATTTAATTTTTCAAATTGAGGAAATTTTTGTTTTACTATTATGTTATACCTTTTATTTTTATATTCGTTGATTATTTGTTTATTGTATTTATTCATTATTTATTTTATTGTATATTTTTTTTATTATTGCATTCATGGCATCTTCCAATATGTATGCATAGTATATTAAAGGATGGTTTGTGGAACCGCAACCGAACTTTAAATTACTCAATCCTTTTTCGGAATGATCGGCAATTTATTGGTTCGTTATGCGTCCAATGGTTGTCGTGAATTTCAGCCCAAGTTGTCCGCTTGGGTTCCCGGTCTTTCAAAAGCCACTCTTAGTCAACTAGGATAGAGCTAAACCAAATCCGAATTTAAGCATCAGCCTAAGATGACCAACACCTAAGGCGTGTTGTGCCCATTAGAAGACCACCTTGAGTCCAGAACGCCCACGGCCTAAATGGACGTTCACACTTATGTGTTTAAATTTGAAGGATGTATACGTTGTTTGGGAAAATCATTATCTCATAGTTTAACGATTAGATTATAGTTTGATTAGGTTAAAGAAATACTTCACCAGCTACTAGCCTATTCGAAGATATTGCCACCCGAAGATGACAACAAATCAAGAAAGCAGAAGGATATTTAATGGAGGCATAGTTTAGGGTCGTACCCCTGCGTGGGACTGATTATTTTGTATACATTTTCCCTCTCATGTATTCACATTAGGTTTTATTCATAAAATTTGTATAAATTTGAGTTTTGAGGAAACGAAATAATTCAAATGACGTATACATCCTTCAAATCGATAGGTCTAACCTAGGCATAAAAGGGTCACATATTTGTATAGGACGCACAATAATTGTTTGTATGCTACGTGATGTATTAGGTATGTCTTTAATTAAAATAGTATTTATGTGTTTTATTTATTATTTGTGTGATATTTTGCATTATTCATTATATATAGGAACTAACACTTTTACTTTTTTGAGTTGTTCTTCTTCAAAGCGAAACGTTGATTTATGTCTCAATTCAGAAATTATTATTTGTCCAAAGTTGCAAGAGACAAGAGGATTAGTGAAATTAGAGTCCTCGCATTTCTCAATTATATCACGTCAAAACGATAAATCAGGGAGTATTTGACTATGAGGTGGCACCCACTTATTTTTATTATTATTTTGCATGATGGTCCTGCTCTCACATATTTCTCATATTTTTGTAGGAATACCGTCCCCGACATCAGTCGGGGATGGTCATAACAATGTCTGGATCTAGTGAAAATTGAAAGGAGACAAAGATCCAAGAATACATCCAAAAAGAATACAACAAATCATTAATGTGAAAATTTGTAGGTTACATTCAACAGACAGTATAAATATTGACGATTAAGAGGCTAAAAAAAAAAACCTTCATGACTACAAATTTTAGTGGCGCTAGACACAGGAATTTCTTTGAGTTGTCTAAATCTTTAAATTATTATATGCCTTATGTGGTCGAACTACGCGTACCTGATTCTCATTTTAATGAGATACGTAGGCAACCCTTTTTGGGTTCGGTATTATCTTAATCTTAAAAAAAAAGAAGTAAAAAGTAAAAAAAAAAAATAGTTTGTGCATATTTTTCAGGTCATATCTGCACGAACTATGCGTACCTGATTCTCATTTCGGTGAGATACGTAGGCAACCCTTCTTGGGTTTGGTATAATCTTCTAAAAAAAAAAATTTAAAAATCGTTTGTGCATATTTTCCCAGTCATATCTGCACGAACTACGCGTACCTGATTCTCACGTTAATGAGATACGTAGGCAGCCTTTCTCGGGTTCGGTAATCATTTTTCAAAAAAAAAATAAAAAAGTATACATACTGTTAAAGTCATGTCTTGAGCTCGGTCGGGACCTATATGGTTAAGAGCATGTAAATATATTCGATATGATGGAAAAGACTGACTTTGCGGTCAACTACAGATTCTCGTGGTACCTCTTATCTGTACTTTTGTGATGCTTGAAAATTCTCTTGCATTCAATCAAGATAAGAATAAAACTAACCTTATGTTTCACGCGCATTGTGTGGTGAGATTTTGATCAAAGTTCAATTGTGTTACACTGTTGATCTAGAACTTGACCTGAATGTTTTTCGAGGCGAAATCATGAGTAATGTTTGGTTTGAGAAAGGATTGTAGGCCTTTTTTGACCCGATTGTGCCTTTCAAAGCCTAACAAATTACATTAATCCCTAGTTTTCCCATTTTGAGCCTGAAACCTTCATTTGGACAACCACATCTTAACCACTACCCTTTTGAGTGCTTACGAGCACTATCCTCTCTTGGTCCAACCTTCTTGAGTGCACAAAGGATGTGCAAATTATAAAAGGAGATCAATGTTTGAAATTTCAAAAGGCAAAGATATTGAGTCTCTCAAAATCAAGGAAGCAAAGACTCTAGAGAAAAAAGAGAAAAAAAAGTGGAATAAATAAAGAAAGGCAAAAAATTTCTTTATAGGACCAGCGAAAGGTTGGAAGGAAAATATTCCAACAAAAAGGAAAATTATTATAATGAAGAAGTGAATAAAAGAAAAGCTCCAAGGAGTAAGGACTCAAAAGAAGAAAAAAAAAAAGAAGAGAAAAAAAAAGCTCAAAAAAAAGGGAAGGGAAAAGTGTTAAAAATGAGAATTCAAAAGAATTTGAGAGGGCAGAGAATAATGAAGAGGATCTAACGCCAAAGGCGTACCAATCATTAAGAGCACAAATTCTGTGTAACACTCAAGGAGGAATTCAGTCACTTTTATCTCAAATAAATATCCTACCCATCCCTAACCCTACATTACAAGCCAATGACAAGCCCTACATGATCTCATTCCAAATGTTCTCACATTAGTGGAGATTTACATAAAGGTCAAGCATATGGTATCACAGTTGTGTGCATTGAACATTCTTGTGAGTGTGAGTGCACTCTGAAAAATGTCCTTTAACCAAATGTTTCAAATATGTGTGAAATAGGACTAGCCTTTGTCGCGAGGGCACTTGAAACATGAGGATTGATACAATTCAAAATCTTTGTTTGAAACAAGATGAACGGATCTTGTCAATCCTTAAGTATATTTGAGGTACCACTTGAAGCTGTATGAATTACCTTAATTCAATCTTAAAAAAAAAGGAATGAGAGATTTACCTGCAATCTTAACTGTTGGTACCAATCGTGGTGAAAATTTGACTATCTCATCGCATTTTTATTTTTGAAAAAAAAAAGAAAAAAAATTGTCTTTTGAGTTGTTCATTATAAAAGGTGTTGTTAAGTTAATCTTATATATGTGAGACTCCTATTTTACTTCATTGGATTGTCCATCCCCAAAATGTGATATGTCTTGTTTTAGGATTTGAATATAGCAACGGATACCATTTGCATACTCCATCATGTTCATATTGTGCATTTTCTACTGATAATCTTTTAGATTCTTTGCAGCACTCATCATCCACGAGAGGGGAACTACGTTTGACCTGATTCCTGCTCCAATGGGATACGTAGGCGCCACAACGGCTCGGTCATATACCAGTAAAATTTCCATTACTCTTCATAATGGAAACTGGGACAGAATTTTTGAGAGGGTCTCAAAAATTCATTTGAAGTTGGACTATTTTCGAGCATCCACCTCGTTACAGTTGGAACATTATCGAGTCATCCACCTCGTTACAGTTGGAACATTATCGAGATATCCACCTCGTTACAGTTGGAGCATTATTGAGACATCCACCTCGTTACAGTTGGAACATTATCGAGTCATCCACCTCGTTACAGTTGGAACATTATCGAGCCCTCCACCTCGTTACAGTTGGAACATTATCGAGTCATTCACCTCGTTACAGTTGGAACATTATTGAGACATCCACCTCGTTACAGTTGGAACATTATCGAGCCATCCAGGCCTCGTTAAAAATCATGCATTGCGAGTTAATATTCATGCATCGAGAGTTAATTCATGCATACTTAGTTAATATTCATGCATCGAGAGTTAATTCATGCATACTTAGTTAATATTCATGCATCGCGAGAAGATTTCATACCTCACGAAAAATCGTGCATCGAGAATTAGTATTCATGCATCGAGAGTTAATTCATGCATTGCGAGTCAATATTCATGCATCGCGAGAAGATTTCATACCTCGCAGAAAATTCATGCATCGCGAGAAGATTTCATACCTCGCAGAAATGTATGCATCGCAAGAAGATTTCATACCTTGCGGAATTCATGCATCACTAGTTAATTCATGCATTGCGAGTCAATATTCATGCATCGAGAGTCAATATTCATGCATCTAGAGTTAATTCATGCATTGCGAGTTAATATTCATGCATTGCGGTTTAATATTCATGCATCGCGAGAAGATTTAATACCTCGCAAAAAAAAATTCATGCATCGCGAGAGGATTTCATACCTCGCGGAAATGTATGCATCGCAAGAAGATTTCATACCTTGCAGAATTCATGCATCACTAGTTAATTCATGCATAGAGAGTTAATATTCATACATCGCGAGAAGATTTCATACCTCGCAGAAATGTATGCATCGCAAGAAGATTTCATACCTTGCGGAATTCATATATCACTAGTTAATTCATGCATCGAGAGTCAATTCATACATCATTGGTTAATATTCATGCATCGCGAGAAGATTCCATCCCTGGCAAAATTTTATGCATTGCGAGAAGATCCCATCCCTCGCAAAATTTTATACATCGCGAGAAGATTTCATCCCTCGCAAAATTTGCGCATCGCAGAAAGATATTCATGTCGCGCAAGCAATCATGCGTTGTCAGAAAAGGGATCGTGCATCTCAAATGAAATATTTATCCTTCAACGTCAACTGACGTTAAATGTCGAGGAGAGAAATTAAGTATCGACACGGTGAAAAACACTGCCTCAAATTTAAATTGCATTTTAAGATGACAATTTTTATCTCAGTCTTTGTCAAGAACATTTGAAAGGATGAATTTCTTCAAAAAAAAAAAAAACAACAAAAAAATCAAAAATCAAAAATAAAAAAAAAATAAAAAATAAAAAAATAAAAAAAACAGGTGCAAACTACTTCAACAAGGACGCAACTCATCATAGAACCTTTTGGAGACAGGTCTGAAATTTACTTCCACCACATGCAACCGCACTTCTCTACAAAGGTCATGTGTTCAGTCAAAATTGGGTTTGTCAAATTTCGTTGTCCACGATTTCTTTCATCAATCATACACAACGAAAGGGACAGCTGTTGACACCCAATTTTGGCCTAACATTTTTAAAAAAATTGTAATTTTGGGCCACAACGCTAAACCCGTCATTTGAGCCCACTTTGAGTTTTTATTTAAGTTGGTAACTAGGTCAAAAGAGGGGCGAATTTTTTCAGAAAAAAAAGGGGGAACCGCTGCCCCCCTCTTCTCTCTTCCTCCCAAACCCTTATCCTCCCAGCCGCCACCCCCCAAAATCGACTCACTCACCATTTTTTTGACCAGCAGCTTCAAGCCAGCCCCTCCCCTTTTCCCCTCTCCCAGCCGCCTCCATCTTCTTCCCTTCTCCCTCTTTCCGTCGCCCACCTTCCCTCTCCCTTTCTTCCTCTCCACCGACGACGAGCAGCTGTAGCTGACGCCGCCAGCACCTCCTCTTCGTTGCTCTCCTCCTCCCCTTTCTCTTGTCCGCCACCATCCTCCTCTCCTGTTATCAAGTCGTCTCTGGCAGCAGCTGCAAACAAGAATAAACAACCCACAATACTCTTCTCTTCCAGTCAGAATCTCGCCTAAAACAACTCCGTTTCTCCTCCCTTTTTCCGGCTAACAACCTCACCAAACAAAACCCCCATCCCATTTTTCCTTTACATTTTTATTATTTCATTTTTTTTCATTGTAGATGAATGAACCAGGGAGCTATTATCTCCAAAAAATCATCAAGTTTCGAGGCTTATCGACGGGAAACAATTCAGATCCAGCGTACAATAGCTCTGAGGAGCTTTGATATTTTTCTTCAATTTCTGGTAGAAATCTTGAACTATTTTACCATTTTTTTGTTTGTTATTGTTGATTTTGTTCTATGTTGAATTTCATATTTCGCTTGAATATTTTTATGTGGCTGCTTGTTTGGAAATTTATTCTGTTTAAGTAGATTACTTTTATTTATTTTATCTTATGTTTACTTTATGTTTAAGTTTACACTTCCTATCTTGCTAAAATTGTTCATTGGATATTTAAATAGTATTGCATTGTTACTTTTTTTTCTTTTAGAATACTTTTACTTACATTAGTTTATGTAAATAGAGATAAATGTTTTTAGATTGTTAACTCCAACGACTATTATGTTAGCAATTTCATTTGGTTTTGTTTGATTTCAAAAATAGGATAGTGAATTTTATTTTTTCTAGTGAGCTTCCTGCTTCAATCCTTATATCTTGGTTACTGTCATGTGAACGTTTGTTAGATTTGCTTCTAGTTTACTGCTACTTTTAATAGTTAATATAATTTGTTTTCTTTCAATTATTAGTTAAATGATAACATATGTAAGGGCTTAATTCAATTAATGAAGGTTGGTGTTATATTTTAGTTACTTAGCTTTTTATATGTTGAAAGGGGCCAATGAAAAATCTATCCGTCGGATTTAGAGGCCTCCCCATTTTAAAAAGACGGAATTTTAATTCAAGTTTATATATTTTATATGTTGAAAAGGGCCAATGAAAAATCTATCCGTCGGATTTAGAGGCCTCCCCAATTTAAAAAAACGGAATTTTAATTCAAGTTTATATATTTTATATATTGAAAAAGGCCAATGAAAAATCTATCCGTCAGATTTAGAGGCCTCCCCATTTTAAAAAGATGAAATTTTAATTCAAGTTTATATATTTTATATGTTGAAAAGGGCCAATGAAAAATCTATCCGTCGGATTTAGAGGCCTCCCATTTTAAAAAGAGGGAATTTTAATTCAAGTTTATATATTTTATATGTTGAAAATGTCCGATGAAGAAATTACCGTCGATTTCCAAGGCCTCCCGTGTTAATAAGACGGATTTTTATTTTTATGTTATTAGTTGAGTTATTCGTTTTTATTTATATTTATTTGGTACTAACTCTTTTACTAAGTGTCTTTACAGGTACCCGGAGATGTTTCTCCTTGAATTATTCGAATGAAGTTCGAATCGTACTTTGTTTCGTTATTTTGTAAATATTGACATTAGGCAAGCCTTAGGCCGATGATTATTATTTTATTGTGTATATTGTATGTTTATTATTTGTATATTATTTTATTCTTCCTCAATTTGAAAAAATAAAATGAAAATGAATTCAGTCGGGAACCACAATTGTGGATTCGAAAGGGTGCCCAACCCCTTCCCTTCGGAATAATTTACACCCCTTACCTAGAATCGAATTGGTTTCGTAGATCATAATTGGTTTCCTAGTTTTCCTAAAATTAGGTGGCGACTCTTTTCAAAACTCGTTTATTTTTAGAACTTTGGTAAAATTGAATCAATTAATTATTTTCGAGTTGCCGCGACGTTTCGCCCTATTTCGAAAGAGTAGGGATGTAAACACTCATTGTGATAGTTGTCGTTTTGAGAATCTCCCAAAGAAGAGTAATGAGTTTATAATTTTATTTTTATACATTTTGAGTTCTTGTCTACTGTTTACAAAGTTGTATGTATTGCATCTTGTTATCATTGCTTTCATATTGAGTTAAGTATTCTTGAGTTGAGTTGTGTGTTTTTGTGTCACATTGAGTTGATACAAGGTGAGTATGTGTTTCTTTTGTCAATCAAGATTATAATTATGGTTAGAATTCCCTTAAATTATTGTACAATTAGTTTACTAACAACATTTGATCTACATCATTGTATGATGTAGATACAAGTGTTCAGGATCATCAACAAACGTTTTGCTGAGTTCATGTGACATTTTTGACAGATTTGGTGAGTCGTCTTATATTTCTGAGGACTTCACCTTTACCTTGCAGTTAGTATCTTTGACATGTCGTGGGTCTTGGTATCTTTCTCTAATAGTAGAGACTTCATTGACAGAGAGAGTTGATGATTTTTTTTAGTATTTAGTTTCTTTTAAGTTGTTTTACAAACTATGAGGATATATAATGAGTATTGTTCAGACTTTTTAAAGTTGAGAATTCGATATTAATGAATTTAATTCAGTTTTAAATTTATGTATGCTTGAGTAAGTGTTTCACTTGTAATCAACCAGGATCAGGGTTCACTTGGGACCAACAATGGTTTCGAGTGCCGGTCATGTCCAGGATGTAGACTCGGATCGTGATAGGAGCTTTGGTTGAGTAACCTCGTGTGAGTAAGTTTCCCTTTCCTTATCGATTTCTTTAATTTTTATATTCCAAAAACAATTTAAAATCATGACATTAGTGTGGGTTTTGGGTTTTTTCTCCCACCATTAGAAAATTAGTAATGTTGATTTGGAGATCGATTCTTGCTTATTTTAATGAGTTTTTCAAAAATGAACTCCTCTTGACTTGTAGAATTTTTTTTCAACTAAAATATGATTTTATTATTTTCAACTTTCAAAGTGATTTTTAGACTATTTTACTCTAGATTTCAAATACTATTAATATGGGTATCATTGAAATATTTTTTGTCAAACTCTTTCCATTCTTGATAGTTCAGGATCGTTTCAGTGATTGTGTGGTTGAGAAAATGCTCTAATAGATTTTTTCAAGTGAAGTTTCGATCTTGAGGTAGGTTTGGATATCTCTATTATAGACCGAGATGAGTAATTAACCATTTTTAGAGATATAACTATAAAATGAGTAGTAGTATGAGTCTTAGAAGTTGGTAACTGCTGAACGTCCTTGCTTAGTTCGTAAGATGCCTATTTGTGATATGTAGCATGTGTGGAGGTTTGTGTGATACCTTTAATTGTTGTTGAAAACCTTTAATATTTGAGTAATTGCCTGAGTGAGAGGTTGTGTGACCTATATTTATTTTTGACATTAAAATGCCCAAGTTAGGGGCTTGACTTGAATTTTTGACACCTTAAAATGAGTGAAATGCTTTCTAAGTATTAAAGATTGGTTTCAAATGGTTTCCTCCACTATCCCTATTATTCGAAGACGTGTTTCATGACTTGCTTAGTTTGAGAATTTTATACTATTTGAAATTCTTCATGAACTAATTATACATGTATTGTATGTGCTATGATACATTCATATACATGCAACATATCATTGTTCATAGTGTGAGAAAGTGGAAAAGTGCCAATTTCTTAGAAAGAAAATGTAATACCTTACTATATTCTTGACCACAAGGTAGGTGTCAAGTTGATGAGATTATGGTATTGGTATATGAACTGCTAGTCTCTCATGGGTCCTTGTCTAGAAGCTAAAGCTCAACAAAGTGTATAGGAAAGTAGTGCGACGATCTTGATTTCACCATATCGTTCCATCATTTCATCATTTTTCATCATTCATTGCATCACATTGTCTAGTTTTTTTGTATTGTGTAACTTACTTATTTGTTGATTTGATAATTATTTATTCCCTTTTGTATTTACTTTTTATTCGCGCCATTATTATCGAAATTGGCGATAAGGATGCCAAAATGATTCTTTTTTGTGTGCATGTGGAAGCATTTCATAATTTATTTCTTAATACTGTTTAGTTGCTTATACTCAGTTGGTCTAACCTAATAAGTACATGTGAATTATAATCACCCCCTACTTCTGGTATTCCTTTGATGAAGATCTTAGTTAGGTTGATCCTTGTAGCGGTTGATTGGATCCGACGGTTTCTTGTCTTTCGAAGTTGTGGTAGGATCCTACTTTCTAGATCGTCATTGGTCTTCATCAAAATCACTTAAAGTCTTTAACTTTCGAAGTTATTTTTGTAAAACTGTTGAACAATGAAGAAAAGAAGGAAAAAAATAGTGAAAATTGAAATGGTGAAGAACAAGGAAGACGAAAGAGAAGGGAGGGTGTTTTTTTAAAAAAATTAATTGATTGATGTAATTAATTTTATAAAGTGTTCAGAAAAAAGGTGAATAAGTAAAAAAAAAATATAATAATTTAATAACATGGTGCATACATGATCATGATATAATGTGGACATGACTATGATGTGATGGCTAAGAGTAGTATTATAGTTTCAGAGTGATAGTTAAATCACTTCAAAATTGTTAAGGTGTATTTAAATTTTCGTATAGTTAAAATATTAAAGAACATTTTGTTTCCATGTTCATAGGTGATTGATGTATTTTCTCAATATTGTATACTTGATATGTTATATTATAACAAAACTCTATATATCTTTTTACATTAATCTTCTTCCTAGAGTTCAATCATCAAATTCATCTAAAACACTTTAACTACACCAAATCATCCTATATATTAGATCTAGACTCCTCGATACATATCCAACTATACTCACTCAAAACGGGGCTTATTTCCAAATACCCGATTTTCAAACAATTTTTGAGCTTTAACAATGGTTATCTATGAAGTTTATTTTGTACGTTCATGTTCTCGGCTTCGAATTAATGAATAACTACATTTTAAAATGTCAAACACCATTCTCCAACATATTTTATTTAACAAATTTTTTAATTAGGAGCATGAATTTGTATGCCAACAAGCAATCCATCAATGTTGTCCCAATCTTTTATTTATAGGTTAAATTAAAAATAAGGCACATGAATTCGTAGCCTTTTTATAATATTATTTGATGATAAATCATACAACAAAAATTATAAATGGTTATATATATACATATATCACTTGAAATGATTGAACTTCATTTCAATTACCAGTAGCCAACAGCCATCCAATAGTAAATGAATTGCTTTCATTAGTGGTAGGTGCACTTTAGATCAGAAAATCATATATATTCAAAGCACTTTTTGTCTATAGTTAGTTATTGGTAAATTTCTCTTTTAGATCTTGTAAGCTGGATGATATATACAATACTATTGCTAATAGAACTCATGTTTTTCCGGTAATTCCTGTAACGAATTAGTGAAAAATTTATGTTATAACATATTATTTTCTCATTTATTTTCCTTTGAATTAATTCAAAAATGCATGATGAGATATAAATTCTCACTAAAATAGTGAGCAAACTTCCTAATTTTTTGTGCGAAAAGATTACAATTTTCAATTTTCTCATCAATTTAATTAAGATATCTATTAAAATAACCGTTGAATATTTTTAAAAGGAAAATAGTAGTAATTGT
Source organism: Solanum corneliomulleri (assembly GCA_027704805.1). Classification (NCBI taxonomy): domain Eukaryota; kingdom Viridiplantae; phylum Streptophyta; class Magnoliopsida; order Solanales; family Solanaceae; genus Solanum; species Solanum corneliomulleri. The sequence continues at coordinate 7,735,193 of JAKWIY010003054.1, read as the reverse complement.
TTTAGTAGTGATACCTCTAACAGTTAATCTTTAGTTACTTGAAATATAATTCGGTCTTTGTATATAGAAAATATGTTATATTTGACTATTTATCGATCTATATTATCGTCAAATATAAAATAATATAACAATTTAATAACTCACATGATTAAATACGTAATAAAAAGAGTAATAATTACGATACATTTATGAATATTCACAAAAAAATAATTTAAATACATACTTTAGTTAATTAATTTTTTTATATATTTAATTGAATACCATAACTATTTAAATTTATGAATAATTAAGGGACAAAAAATACTATTAACTCAAACAGAAGCAAAATCAAAACTGACATTAGTATCCGGCAGAAAAAAAGGGAAATAAAAAAAATTAAAGCACCATTGAGGGAAAAATATCTTAGATTTGATTTCCTTTATCATTAATTTGAATTTGTGTCCACTTAGTAAAATACAAAATACTTCCTGGTATTAAAATTTATGAATTATGGAGCATGAAAAGGATGCTATAAATATATGTCAAATATCAACAAGACTTTTATCCGTATAAGTGAAAATTGCATAAAATAGAAAATTACTAGTTCAAATTAAACACCATAATTACACTCCGATTTAATTATATTCCACAACAAATTGTTGTCATTCGCTTCTTTCCTTAAATTTCTCGCTCGTCACTCTCGTTTCTTGCTGGGCTGTCTCTCCCTCGCCTCTTTTCTTGAATTTCTCCCTTGCCACTCTCGTTTCTTGCTGGGCTGTCTCTCCCTCGCCTTTCTCACTTTTTACAAACACAAATATATAAAATGTGTTTGTATTTACACAAAGTGAGAGAAAATTGTATATAGACATATTTTTTCGTTCGTCTCTCTCCTCAAAGAATCTCACTCCCCACTCTCACTCGCCTTTCTCACTTTATACAAATACAAATATATAAATTGTGTTTGTGTATTAAACTGAGAGAAAATAGTATATACAAATATAAATACATATATTTTTATCCTATATACTTATGATTATATAAATACAAATTTTTCCCTGTCCAGTTTTCTTTTGTGTTTTTCTCTTTCCCGCTTTATAAATACACAAATTATACAATTAATTCTTTTGTATATGTATACAGAAACAGATTATACAATTTCTTGTTTTATAAATGTATACCAAAATATACATATTAATAGTCATAGCAAACATAAAGTTTGTTATGAAGCGCAATTATACAAACGGCATAATACATAAGTATGCCCTTTAACTTGGCTTCAAACCACATTTATGTCCTTCAACTTTGTATGCGCACAAGTAGACACTTAAACTTGTATAAAAGTTGAATAAATTGACACACATATCCTACAAGCATCCTACATGGCAATTTTCGTCCTACGTGGCGTCCTTTGTGTATTGTGCGATGTAGACTGGTGTATTTACTTATTCTACTATATACAAGTTTAAGTGCTTATATGCGCATATTATAAGTTGAAGGGTATAAACATAAAATGAGGCTAAGTTAAAAAGCACATTTATATATTAAATCTAAAATTTACTCATTATATAGATAGGAAGAAAAGTAAATCAATATGTTGATTGCGACTTCTTGATGAACAAGGCACAAACATGATAAAATCCTGATAAACAAGGAAAATGCAATGAAGGATATGAAGTTCCTTCTCCATCAGACTTAAATTAAAGATTAAGATATTTTGTCAGATATTTGTTTGATTCATTTGAAAAACGAATCATGATTGTTATCATTAATTTGGAATAATTATAACTTTTAAGCACTAATTTATAGTCATAATCTCCCTCAAAAGCTTAATACATAAACAAAAGACGTAATTCTCTTGAATTGCTTAAGTGGAAAGAGTCAAAGCTTGCATATAAACCATCCACACAAAAAAATTAAGCACAATCAAGTGGGGAGTATTAAAAAATAATCATGTCTTTTTCTTTTGACTTTCAGTGGTGAGGTGGCTGGCTAGCTGAACCAAACGTACTCGAAATTTATATTTTGTGAATTTAATTTTAAAGTTTATAATCTCTTATATTTTTATTATCATGAATTTTTATTAATTGTAATTTTAGTGAAATATTACAAATAAAACAAGATTCAAATAAATCCAAATAACATTAAGCTATGTCCACCCCTAGTTACCATTTTATGTTTTATAAGCCTAAAGTTTAACATTTTCTCGAAATGCATATAATCTATTGAAGTCCACGCAAAGATCTACTTAAAAAAAGAAAAAAAGAATTGATGTAACAAAATTGATGTGGTACTACAGAAAATAACAAATGATGTGGTACTATAGAAAATAACAAAATAAATATCTAGGTGTCTTTATTTACAATAAATTTTAAAATATAGAAAATAAATTATAATTATAAAAGAATATGAAGAAAAATGAATATTTTATTGATCAATAGTGCGGATATAATTTGTTTCTCCCTTGGTTCTTTTCTCATAAACAACTTCTCCATATTCGAGAGCCATTAGTGACATATATCTTGATAGGAATTTGATTTGACATTTTTATGTCTATTTGATGAATTTGTGGAATATTTCATGTCTCTTAAAGGGAATATAATATCATTTATATGACCATGAAATAGGGTTTAGGGTTGAGTAACTTTCAAAAATCTTAAATGAAATTAAACACATCTTTTAGAGTTTCAAAAAAATTTAATGTCTACAAATGACCCCTACTACAAGGCTAGTCGGAGTGTAGACTTGTTGAAACTAAGACGAGACTTGAGACACTCATTCTTCCATCTTTGTAGTTTTGTTAAGACGGGTTTACAAATTTGATCCATGACAGAGGGCAAATGCAAATCCCACGATGACAAAAAATAAATTACAATCATAAAAAATATTAACAAACATGAATATGTATTGATAAAGAGTGCGGGTACATTTTTGTTCCTCCGATCCCTTGATTCTTCTCTAACAAAAAGATTTTTTCATAATTGAAGGCAACTGGTGGCGTATTTCTCCACTAGGATGATTTTGATTTGACCTTTTTAGGAATATGCCCTGAATATGCTGAATATTCGAGATGCCTCTATAAGAGCACAAACTCCGATAAAGGACAAAAAAGGGGAAAGAGGCAAGTTCACGAACTTGAAATAGACCCTTCACTTCATATTAGATGGACCGTTTAGGTGTCCACGACTAGATAAGGGCATCGTGAGACCATCCAGGATTGCCCCTAGGAAGTAATCACCTGGACGATGCCCTAGACGGGCCGTGGTGACTTGAAAGGCCCGTCTAGGGGTCCGTACAAATCACCCAAACAATGAGGTTGCACCCAAGGTTACTCTGAAGGACCACAAATGCCTAGACGGTTTGTGAAGCTTTACACAGACAGGGAAGTCGTCCATAAAAGAAACTTATTAGACTTTGAATTTTAGGTCAACTGCAAATGATCATATCTTTCAGCACAAAATGAATAAGATGACACATGACCTATAAAATTAAAGGTCTTTTAGTTCTCTTTGTAACGCCAAGTTCTCCTCATTTCAAGTTTGGAGTAAAAATTTATGCCCATTTTACTGAATCACTTTTGGGCAGGTGAAACTTCACGACTTGATATACGATTCATAAAGCCATAGATGACTTGTGAAAATTCTCTTCTAAGTCACCTCATTAGTGTTTGTTAGTGAAAAAACTTACAAGATAATAAAATTGCAATACTACAATTGAAAATAAAATGAAGAAATTAATCTCTTCAGGCTGAGGCGCGGATATCTTGCTCTCATTAAGAAGATTCAAGCCCACTGCAGCAAATGTTTTCACCGGTCCAGCAGTAGTCCTCTTTGACTTGTCCCGTCCAGGATACAACAACCTTCACAAAGTATAACTCAACAACTCTGGACAAGAGTTGAGTCCAAAGCTCCACAAAAAAGAACACCTCCCTTCAACTAATAAGAACTCTCTTTTAGACTAACTCTTTCACTCTTTGTTTTTCTCTTGTGTTTTGTGTGTATCAAACCAAATGAAGACCACCACTATTTATTCTACAAGAAGTCTTCCTAGCAATGAATAGGAAGATAATGGAGGTAGTAAATAGTGAAAATAATGGTCTTAGGAATTTCATAGGTTACAATAGGAGTTACATAGGTTACAAAGAGTAATGGAGGAATTATCCATTCTAATGTTTACATGAATGTTTTTATCTCTACAATTGAATTCAACCAATAAAGCCAAAAGTAATGGCATTACATGGTTACCAAGTCAAAGATGAATAACATAATTAAATTGGTAGTTTAAAACACAAATGCCTTCCAATGGTCATTCTTATAACTCCAAAATAAAGCAATTTAATATGTTAAATATTAATATTAATATGATATTAACCTAACAATCCCCCACTCATTTTAATGTTTAGATAAGAGAGTATATCAGTTGAAGGAAGACTACTATGCATAATGAAGGTGTGCTCTGCAATGAACCTCCACTTAGTGAAACAGTAACTTTTACTCCAGAGTCATAGTGGTCTCAGACTTGAACTATGACTGCTTAAGGGAAATAAAATATCACCGCTCACACATAATAATCAAGGTGTTGACATGAACTTTAACAGCCAACACGTTATGGCCATGTGCTATCCCGATTTCATGAGTGCATTTGAGAATAAGCCTCATTCACATTGGAAGCGACCTACTTCCACACATCACATAGGTGAAATCTGTCGAGAGTGCTCCTGTAAGATTAACACTCCACCCATACGGGCTACATATATTCATTAAGAGTTTTATCAACTCAACCTTCACAAACTACAGGAAACAATGCACTCACATCATTGGGAGGGAAAAAATAGTGCATTTTTCACAACAAGTCATCATATGATTAGTTTTTTCCTTTGAACCTGGTTATAGGATCTCTAGTTCCCAGGTTGGATTTCCACATATATGACTCAAGGATTTGTAGGCTTCAATCCCATCCCCCTCGATGTGCTCCAGACCTTTTCTCTTGTTAAGGCTTTCGTAAGAGGATCTGTAAGATTATCACAAGATTTGACATAATCAACATTAATGGTATCATTTGTCAAATACAATCTTACATTACTGTGTTTCCTCCTTATAGGTCTGGATTTACCGTTGTAATAACGATTTTGAACTCTACCAATTGCAGCGGTGCTATTACAATGAATTAAATAGAAGGAATTGCTTTTTCAAAAAAACGAATTTGAAACAATAAATCTCTTAACCAGTTCGCTTCCTCACTAGCTGAAGCTAAAGAAATTATTTCAGCCTCCATGGTAGAGTTAGCAATTATAGTTTGCTTTTTTGATCTCCAACAAACAGCGTCACCACCTAAAGTAAAAACATAACCAATGGTAGAACAAGAATCACCTGACAAAGTGTTGCAATCTGCATTACAAAAGCCTTCAAGTACAACAAGATATTTTTTATAGAACAAACCACAATTTTTTTGTTCCAATTAAATATCTCATAAGTCTTGTTATAACATGCCAATGCTCATTACCTGGCTTGCTTGTAAACCTGCCAAGTACTCCTACTGCATATGCAATGTCGGGCCTAATGCAATCAGTTACATATCTCAAACTTTCGATTATACTAGCATATTTCTTTCAATTTATTACATCATTTTCACTTTCAACAGGAAATAATTTAACACTTGAATCAAAAGGAGTAGCAACATGCTTGCAATCATGAAAGTTATATTTTTTCAAAATTTTCTCAACATAATGTGACTGGTCAAGGAAAATCCCCTCACATGTTTTTGTTATTTTTATTCCAAGAATAAAATTTGCCTCACCAAGATCTTTCATATTAAAATGGCTTCTAAGAACATTTTTTGCTTCATCAATAACATTCATGTTAGAGCCAAAGATCAACAAATCTTCAACATATAGGCAAATGATCACATGTGAATTATTCCAAGACTTATGATATATGCACTTATCACACTCATTTGTTTTAAAACCATTTTCAATCATGTATGAATCAAACTTTTCATGCCATTGCTTTGGTGCCTGTTTCAAGCCATATAGGGATTTAGTAAATTTACATACTTTGCTTTCTTGGCCTGCTTCAACAAAACACTCAAGTTGGTCCATATAAATTGCTTCATTTAGGTCTCCATTTAGAAAAGCAGTTTTAACATCAATTTGATGAATTTGCAAATCAAAAATTGCAGCCATAACAACTAAAAGTCTAATGGATGTAATTCTTGTTATCGGAGAAAAAATATCATAAATTCTAGGCCTTCTAGTTGTTTAAAACCTTTTGCAACTAGCCTAACCTTGTATTTATCAATAGAACCATCCGGTTTCAACTTTTTCCTTAAGACCCATTTGCAACCAACTGTTTTACAACCCGGTGGTAAATCAACTAACTTCCAAATTTTATTAGAAATTAGAGATTTCATTTCATTATTTACAGCCTCTTTCCAAAAAATAGAATCATGTGAAGATAATGCTTTATTCAAAGTTAGAGAGTCATTTTCAACATTAAACACATAAAAAACAGGACCCAAATCTTTTTCTACTCTAGTTCTTTTACTTCTTCTTAACTTAAAAACACCAACTTCTTTATTTTTCAAAGTTGAAGTAGAAGAACTAGGTAGTGACAAAATATTTTGTTCAATCCTTTGACCCCCACTATTTTTAGTATCAAAACGAAATTTATTTTCATGAAAAATAGCATCACCAGATTCTATTACAATATTATCTTCAAGATTAAAAAATCTATAGGCTGTACTATTGAAGCATAACCAAGAAAAGCACAAGTAGTAACTTTCTTACCCAATGTCGTAATCTTGTGATCCATTAGCCCCACAAAGGCTAGACAACCCCAAACTCTTAGATATCCCAAACTTGACTTGTAACCTTTTCACAATTCAAAAGGTGCCAATTTAGACTTTTTATGAGGCACACGATTCAACACATAACAAGCAGTTAAGATAGCTTCACCCCAAAAATTTAAAGGTGCATGTGACTCAATAAGCATGACATTAGTCAATTCAACCAAAGTTTTATTTTTCCTTTCTGCTACTCCATTAGACGAAGGAGAGTAAGGAGGAGTAGTTTCATGAATTATTCCCAATGATCTAACAAAAGAATTGAACTCATTTGATTCATATTCACGGCCTCTATCACTTCTAGTTCTTTTTATTTTTCTTCCAAACTGATTTTCAACCTCATTGAGATAAGTTTTGAAATTTTCGAAAGCATCACTTTTATTTTTCATCAAGTAAACATATGTAAACTTAGAAAATCATCAATAAAAGTGATAAAATATCTATTACCTCCACGAGTTAGAATTTCACCAAGTTCACAAATATCAATATGAACTGATTCTAACAAATCAGTTTTTCTTTCAATTTGAAAATGAGGCCTTTTAGTGATCTTGGCTTTACTACAAGCCTCACACTTTTCAAAATTATTTTTAACCTTTGGGATTAATCCTAAACTACTCATGATTCCAACATAACGATCATTAATATGACACAAACGAGCATGCCAAAAATTAGTAGAAGAAAGCATATAAACAGAAGTAGAAGTTTTAATCATTTCAACATTCAACTTAAACATCTCATCACATGCATACCCCTTCCCCACAAAAATACCTTTCTTTATTATTACATATTGATCAGATTCAATAATTTGTTTAATGCCTGCTTTATTAAGAAGAAAACTAGACATCAAATTTTTTCTCATAGAAGGAGTATAAAGTACATCTTTTTCAATGTTAATATCCTTCCAGAAGTAAAACACAATTCAACATCTCCCTTTTCAAGCACTTGAGTAGTGTGAGCATCACCAAGCATGATGATTTTGGGCTCCTCAAAATGAGTATATTTTTTAAACCAGTCTTTGTCATAATAGACACGATGGTTTGCACCAGAATCAGCCCACCATCCATCAACATTCTCAACCATGTATATATCGGTAATCACCGCCACAAAAGGTTCTTCGGTAACATTTGCCTGAGGGTTAGGACCACGTTTCCGGAATCTGTAAAATCGAGCAATATGCCCACTCCTGCCACAAACAAAGCATGGTCCCTTTTCTTGAACTTGTTGATTTTATGCTTGGTGTTTTTCACCATTATTTTTCTTGGGAGGTCTACCATTATTTTTCTTGAATTTTTTCTTATTAGGCTTTAAAGAAGTATTTTTGTGAGTTTCAGGAGTAGCATTATTCGAATTAATTAAATTTACCTTTGATGTAATGTTGTTCTTTTCTGTTTGTAAAAGTGCATCTTGACCCCTTGTTTCTTCTTCCATGCGGATTTTCATTATTAAGGTTTCAAGAGAGGTTTCCTTTTGTTTGTGACACATAGTTTTTTGAAATTCCTTCCAAGAAGGTGGAAGTTTATCCACTATGCTACAAACAATAAGGTTATCTCCAATTTTAACCTCTTCCGACCTAAGCGCTCCAACAATCATGATGAAGTCTTGAGGTTGATCTACCACTGATTTGTTGTCCACCATTTGGAAACGAAAAAATCTACTAGCTGCATATTTTTGCGCTCCAGCCTCTTCGGTATCATACTTACTCTGCAATGCCTTCCAAATTTTCTTTGCACTAGAGTAAGTTCTATCATAATAATCATAAAAATTATCAGATAGACAATTAAGAAGATAATACCGACACTTATAAGAATCACCATCGTACTTTTCCACTTTCTCTAGATGAGAAATATTTTCATCATCATTCATAGTGATGATGTCTTCTTTATTTGGATTCTTCTAGGTTAATACATAAGAAACATTGAGAAGACTTAAGTAGAAAAATACTTTACCCTTCCATCTCTTGAAATGGTTACCATTGAACCGAAATGGCTTGTTAAGATCTCCGATCTTGACATCCGCAGTTTTTTCAATTGTAGCCATCTTTGAATTCTCCTAAAAATTGTTAGTGAAAAAACTTACAAGATAATAAAATTGCATATTACAATTGAAAATAAAATGAAGAAATTAATCTCTTCAGGCTGAGGCGGGATATCTCACTCTCTTTAAGGAGATTCAAGCCCACTGCAACAAATGTTTTCATCGGTCCAGCAGTAGTCCTCGTTGACTTGTCCCCTCCAGGATACAACAGCCTTCACAAAGTATAACTCAACAACTCTGGACAAGAGTTGAGTCAAAAGCTCCACAAAAAAGAACACCTCCCTTCAACTAATAAGAACTTTCTTTTAGACTAACTCTTTCACTCTTTGTTTTTCTCTTGTGTTTTGTGTGTATCAAAACAAATGAAGACCACCACTATTTATACTACAAGAAGTCTTCCTAGCAATGAATAGGAAGATAATGGAGGTAGTAAATAGTGAAGATAATTGTCTTTAGAGTTACATAGGTTACACTAGGAGTTACATAGGTTACAAAAAGTAATGGAGGAATTAAGAATGAAATAAAGTGATGGACAACCAATGCTAATGGATGATGTAGAAGTTATCCATTCCAATGTTTATTGGAATGTTTTTCTCTATAATGAATTCAACCAATAAAGCCAAATGTAATGGCATTACATGGCTACCAAGTCAAAGATGAATAGCATGATTAAATTGGTAGTTTAAAACACAAATGCCTACCAATGATCATTCTTATAACTCCAAAATAAAGCAATTTAATATGTTAAATATTAATATTAAAATGCTAATAAGCTAACAATTTTTAAGTTAGAGTCATTGTGGTCTTTTCCCAAAGTATTTGGTACCCCAAAATACATCATTTTAAACCTTATTTCAAGGCCTATACAAGTGAATTAAGTCCTAAAATTACCAATTTCAATTCATATTCCTAAATTTTCTAAACTTGATCGAATTCATCCTTTCCAAAAATCTTCTCTCTAGATCAACGAAGAAGAGGAAGCTAGGGCTCTTCAAGTTCAAGTCTCATTTCTTCATTATTGCTTAGGGCTACAATGAAGGTATGTTGGAAGTTCATCAATGAGTTCAATTGCCCCATTGAGTTCCCAAAATTTCTTCAATTGTTTGATTCAATTTTTCAAGATTTGATTAGACTTTTAATCAATTCCTCATGGATTCTATTTGCATTGTTTTAATTACTTTATTATGGTCTTATTTTGATGATTTAGACTTAATTACATACTTTTCAACCAATTCCATGTGAACTCATGCATTGATCTATGAATTTTAACTGTGAACCCTTATTTACATGTATTTATAAAGAAGCTTAAATATATGAATATGTTTTATGGAATAATATTTATGACTCAAGTAAGTTTATATATGAAGGTATCTATATTTTCTATGAAGTTTGGACACATGACATGAATGACATTTAAATTTGCTCTCAATGCTTTTCGGGATATTTTTCTAAATTAGGTCTTGATTAGTATGAAATCCGGATATGTTATCAATGAATATTGATCACACTTTCAAGACTATTTACATTAGAAGTAGGACATTTCTAGCATGAAGTGAATGATTATGGGCCTTAGCTATTATGAAAAGATCATCGATGGTGAAAGGTTTTCTCACGTACGGCGTATGGAGCATAAGACAAGTGGTGAATACCCATGTTTCATAATGATAAGACAAGTTCATATTAACGACTATTTCATGAGATTTATCCATAGCACCAAGAATATATTGAGATGAAAGTTCTCTCATAGCTTGAGGCCGGGGTTTCTAGTAGTAATCTACTTAACCTATACCTATGTGCCACCATAGGATGATTGTCTTAGATAGACAATATCTAGTGGATTCACGTAATCTAGAAGTCTATGGTCCTTACCTTGGCAAATAGGACATCCCTTTTTGGTGTGGGATCGACACTCAATTCTATGTTTTACCTTTCATGGTCTATATGTCGGTTAACTAGTAGACTTCCCACAAAACCAACTAAGTTAATTACTAATGTTTTATAAAGATTCCTTTTATGATTTAAAGATGCATTAGCCATGTTTATGTTTTATGAATCTTTATAGATGATTTTATTATGTTTTAACTTGGTCATGCATTCCATATTTTTTTTTTTTATGTTCCATTGTGATCATGTATCATGTTTTTTTTTATGTTCCATTACATTTTACAGTACTAATTATTCTTTGTTATATTCATCTTTGCATAACATGTCTCTAAACCATAACTTCATGTGTATCAATTTGCTTGATTTATTTATGTTTAGTCGGTCTTAAAAAAAATAACATATTTCGATACTAAGTAACAATTTAACAATAAAATATCTATATTACCCTTAATGAAATGATGTACAATCACACAAATTTTTATCATTCATTTTGGGCCACAAATTTTAAAATTTTTTCTCTCTTTTAAACTCTATATCATGTTAAACTATCTCGCATAAAATAAGACCAAGGAAGTATTAAATAAAAAATTTCATCGTAGTAATTTTTTCTACTTGTTTTGCCAAGATGGCAGACATCACCATCGAACTTTGTTAAATCTTGTGCCCATTTTTTTTATCTTATCGATTCCGTGTAATTGTTCGTGAGCCTTAATTAGGTGTTCTGGCACAACAACAAGGGTGAATGCGTTGAGCAACATACACTTCTCCATTCATTTTATTTATTCATGTATGTTTTGAAAATAATAATGAATATAAGTATTTTATCACAATTATGTTTATTTTATATTTTTTTATATTTTAGAAAATAATTTAGAGATTAAGTAATTAATGTTGAGAACAAAAAGTTATTTTCCTGTTATGTTATAAATAAAACTTAAATCCTTTCAAGTACAAATATATATCGATAGACACTTAAAATCCTTCTTGTCTTCACTTATCAACATTTTGTTTGATCTAAAATTTTGTAAATATGACGCATCACTTGCCTTACGTGTGCATCCATTATCATTTTACTGTCTATTCATATGGTTGATATCTTAATCATTGACAAATCTCACAACTCGTGTTAAGAATGCAACTTTTTATTTTCAATTGAGAAAAGGGTTAACTTTAACTTTGTCATTTAGAACTGATATACCCCTTATTAAGAAAGTGACTTATGAATACCCTATTATTATACAAATGACTCACGCATACTCTTCATTTAACGGAATTGAAAAAATTAGTTTTGCATTTACTTTTTTTTATTTAATTTTTTTTTTTTAAATTATGTAGGGGAATATATATTATCCTTGTAAAAAGTTCAAGATATATTTCAATCTTTTTCATACAAAAATATTTTTTAACTTCTTTGATTATAATTATACGAGTTTAAATTAGTGAAACATAAATGAATCTGACCATCTAAATAATAAATTTAAATTAGTCATTAAAATAAAAAAGTCAAAAAATATATGTGAGGAGAATCAAATATACCTCAAATGAATTAAATTTTTTAAAAGGAAATAATTAGAAGATTAAATATTTTTTTTTTCTTTTCATTACAGGAAAAATATATATATGAGTCAGATGCAGCTTTATATGATAAAGTTCATGAGATATATAAGACCCTTTTTTCTTTTTAAAAATTAAAGACAAATAAAAATACGGATAGAATAATAGAAAATGTTTAATTGAATCTTTCACAGTGAGTTATTTATCCTCAAAGCTCACTGATAATTGATAAAAAATTCAAAGAGGCATTAAAGTTGAGACTCAATTTATCTAGGATAAAGTCATTTCAACAATAATTAGCATTTTTTAGTGGAGGCTTTATTTTGAATTGTATAAGAGATTTCAGAATCGGTTAAAATACAAAATCCAGATGCAAAGTATAAAATAGATTTCTCTTTTTGTAGAAAATTATATTGGGCAAAAAATATATATAAAAAAATAGATATTTCTTTTTGTAGAATGCTGTGCAAATAAGCTACATAAAATAAAGAGCATTGCAAGTTTGGATCACTCAAATACATTAGTGTTTTTGTGTGTGTGTGTTTTTTTTTTTAAAAAAAGAAGTAATTCCTATTAGTATTGTAGCCTATTTTGACTTCTCCAACGATTTTGAAGTAACGTGAATCAACCAAATTGATGCTTCCACAAGATAATTTTAAATTAACAAATGACAATTATAAAATATAATAAAAGCACTTTTTGATATGTTTCTTTTCTATGTTTGATACTTTATATTAAAGTTTGACTAATTTATATATGTGTAGTTTAGGATCCCATTCCTCGAAGGTGGGTGGGCATAGAGCAGGAGGTGGGGGAGGGTGGAAGCACTCCGAACAAGGATTTTATTCGTATTCATGCTCGAATCTGAAATCTCTAATTACAGAAGGAGCACTACCATGATCAACGGCGGAAAGATTTTTAAGAAGGGGATTCAAAATTTAAAAAAATATTCACATGAAGTAGTTCACGGAGGTTCGACATCTACTATCTATACCTAAAAATTTGTTTTAACCATGTATGTATAAATAATGTAATTTTTTGCCAAAAAGAATTCGAATTACCCCTAACTATTAGGTGGCTCTAGCTTTTCCCCGATCCACTATACCACTTCCTTTGGTGGTGCCTATATATATGGTGAAACATAAAATGAACAAACATTCTTCACTCACATTTTCTCTCTTAAGAGTTTTTCTTCTTCTTTCACAAGCAAAAATAAACAGCCACTTCATCTTAACAAAAGTTTTAGTGCAAATATTTCTTTAATCACCCTATAACTAGTCAATTATGGCATGTATCCATCATATGTATGCATTTACTTTCCTTCTTGCACTTATTACTTGCCATCAAGTTCTATTTACTGAAGGAAGACAACTAAACACATTGAAGAAACACAAGTTTGATTCAACTCAAATCCCAAGTCAAGTTGTTATCAACCCAAAGCAAAGGTATGAAGAAAAAGCAAATCATTTTCAATTCACAAGAAAAAAAGAAAATTCCCCTGCTTCAAGGCCTAAAGTAAGCTTTGATAATCTTAAAGATCACAGCCCTGGTATTGGTCATTCTTTTCAAAACAAAAACATTGTTGGTACAAATGTACGCTGATAGTGTAAAAGAATTTTTATGTACGCTCTCATGCACGTTGTTTAAGAACGGGTAACCATCCATAATAAGCAGAACTAGCTACCTGAAAAATAGGACAGGCAACATGTTACATGTTACATGACATATTTTAAATAAAGATAATAGTGTAAAATTAAACTCTCCTATATGTGTTTATAGGTACATATTATTAGTTTTTGTATATGCAATTAGTGGTTTCTCTTGTAAATCAAAGGATTGGGGACATTTGGAATATATTACTTAAAGCTTTGAAGTGTATTTGCAAAAGGAAGATTGTAAATCCAAAACTTACATATCATTTGGTTTGTTGGATATACGTATCTGAATTATGAAATAAACTTATTGTGACGACAACATCGGGTTATACTTAATGAACCTTACATCCCTTTAAGAGACTATTTTCATTATTCGAATTTGCAACTTCTTATTCATATGAGTCATGACGGCAATTTCTTACGCTTCTGCAAAGGTTCTATACTTTTATTTCAATAAAAACTCATGTTTTTTATGTGCAATTTGGTCTGCTCCTTTGTCTAGTAGTACTTCACAATACAAAATTACAAAAATCCTAAATATTAACATAAACTTAGGATAAGTAAGATTATTGAGATTGTAATTTGTAGAGTCCAATCCCAACCTAAATAGAGAAGACATTAGCAGCTATTTATGAAAAAGAGTAAAAATTCTTGTCACTTTTGGAGGATCATAAGTCATAACCATCAACCCGTATTCTACTTCTGCAAAAGAACAAGAGACCACAAGCTGCTTTTTAATCATATTTCATAAGGTGAATTTATAAGTCTAATAAACCACACAATAAGTGATCTTCGGGTCAATGGACATTTTACCAAATCCGAGTCATACCATCCGTAGAATACGAGCTCACGATTATGATACCAATAATGAGTTTATATGTCACAATCCAAAAATGAACGTAACGGCACTTGTCTATTTTTACCAAGACGCATCACAAAAAAGAAAAAAATGAACAAGAACAAGATAAAACGGAAAAATTTATTCTTTCTATTAAAATACCCGAAATTTGATTGTCACATATACAAATTACTAAATACATACGTTGCGGAGTTAAGAAATAAGTACAAGTCTCAGTCCTTGATTCTCGAATAGAACAAAGCTTAATAAAAGAAAAAGAGGGCCCACCGGGACGACAAGCAACTACCTCTCGATAGTCCTTTGACAAGCCTTGAAAAGTAAGAGAAGAAGGAAGCTCATGCTAAACTGGGGTCGGAACCTACACAAGTGTAGAAGCAAGGAGTGAGTGCAACAACACGGTACCCAGAAGAAACCTAATAAATAAGATATCTAGCTATAAATTGAATACCCCTTACACTCAAACTACAACTAACACAGAAATCAGCCCAGCCTAGCTGTTCTATAATGCACAACTCACTAGGCTCAATAATCATGGTTCAATAGTCATAATGCAACAACCAAACAAATCAAGTAATTTGATCTCAATGTCAAGTAGATCAATCACAATTAACAAGCAAGTCACATATAATCATCAAAATCCTCAAGTCACAATAATCAATCCCTAGTCGGCACTATTTCTCATCGGCTTTATGTCAATCCTCTAGCCGGAAATGACATCGACATCATAACACTTTCCGAAAATGACCTCGACAGAATAACACTTGTCAGAATAACCTCGACTTCATAAAAATCATA
This sequence comes from Solanum corneliomulleri, assembly GCA_027704805.1. Taxonomy (NCBI): domain Eukaryota; kingdom Viridiplantae; phylum Streptophyta; class Magnoliopsida; order Solanales; family Solanaceae; genus Solanum; species Solanum corneliomulleri. The sequence goes on along the minus strand of JAKWIY010003054.1, from coordinate 7,719,596 downwards.
TGTCTCAACATGGTGTTTAACAATCAATGCACACAACCAATATCACACCATATAGAAGAGATTATATTCATTCAATTCAAGTCCACATTCATCCTATCAAGCATTTCATCAATCGATCATGAAGGGTCACAACAAGGAAATTCATATCATTGTGTTCATCAAATAGCTTTTAAATTTCAATCCATTTTTATTCGTTAAGATTTATCAAGTGGATAATTAACCTTTCACCTCATTCCCATTACTCCCAACACACAAACAATGAATGGAATACATAATATACTATAATACATGGTTTAAAAGATTACTTGTCTTAAATCAATCAATAATCACTACAATAGTTGAGTCTTCCCATTTCAAATCTCTTCCAAAACCACATAATCCATATACACACAAGTATCAGGGTTGGCTCCTATGCCTATTTGAATAAGGAATTGGCCTTAGCCCCCAATTTTAGGGGGCCTCAATTTTTTACCAATAATAAGTTATGAGTTAATTTTTTTTTAGAAAAAATTAATTATTTATGTTAAAATATATATTTTTTAAAATACTACTATTTTATCTCATTAATCCCATCTAAATAGAAGAAATCAAGAAGAATTGTTTTATTTTCTCACCATTTCTATGCTAATATACACATTATTTTATTCTTTTAACTCCTTTTACACTCTTTTCTTTAAATTTTTGACAAGTCGAGTAATACTCGATAAAAAAAATATGAATCAGTAGTCAAAAGTGTTGAACAAAGTGAACTGTAAATTCTTTTTCTGTTTCTTCTTAGATTTTCAAGCATTACAACAAACATAGTAAAACAGGGGCATACAAAATATTATCAACTTGATTCTATGTTAACAATTCATATAATTATTGTCCGAGTAAGCAAATGTTTTTCAACAATTGATAAAATCGAATAAATCATATAAAAAAATATTAAGTATACTTTGCATTTTGAAAAGCAAGCTTTTTTTTTTCTTTTTAAAAATAATGCATATGAAGTTATTTAGATTTTAGGCCTCTAGTTGAAATTTCACTTTAGGCCTCCAATAGTATTGAGCCGCCTCTGACTAGTATTCACAAATACATACATCTATTGCTTAGAACAATGGGTCAATTCATTCAAACCCAATTTCAAAAAGAAGGGTTGAATTCGAAATTTAATACTGGAAAGCAATACTTGAGGCTTTATGAAATCACTGATAAAAATATTTTGAAAAAGGACTCAAAAATAGTTCAAAATCTCATTTTGATTTAAGAACTTATGTTCTTGAAACACCTCATCATTTATCAATCAAAATATCATATTTTGATGTTAAAATTCATAAATAATCAAAGAAAAAGAAAAGGAAGTCTTAAGGTCATGATAGATTTAGCATAAGAAAACTTTTCTAAAATTGTCACCAAGTGTTCCCCAATTTCAAAAATGAAAAATGAGGCTTAGACCCCGAAAATGGCAGGTCAAAACCCCTCTAAGATGTCGCAAAAACTTTGCGAACCCTTCTAAAAGATCGGGCATCGCAAAATCGTAGGCCGCTTAAGCGATACCCCTTTCCCTTAAGAGGAGGTCCCTTAAGTGACATGATCTTCGCAGAAAATGATGCCTGATGCACCAGAAAACAGAACCAAGTCCCGAAACTCCAAAAGGACCCTCATGATTCGTTTGGAACCCCTATAAAAACAAACCACAGAAGCAAATCAATTTTACTCGACTTATCAGACACAATGGAACCGTCAAAACATGAATCTGAGGTCTCTTGACCCGACATCTTCGAAAACCACAAGAAACTAACTTCAGGCGTAAAAAGTCTAAAACAAGCTTAGAACCTCTCAAAAAACTAAAAAAGACCTCATTTAGGCCTAAAATCATCCCCCAAAATCCAACATAACTCTTAGAATTTTGATCCCAACATCTGAACTTAGAGTGTTGCCAAAGCCAGCCGGATAAGGTGGATTGCAAGATGATCCTGACTTTGCCAAGAGAGTTCACGGCAAAAACCAACCCGAATGAATCTTTGGAAAGAAATGTGGTGGATACTCAGTAAGCTTTCCATGAGGTAGTGATGCCAAAAAGGGCTGTTCCCATAGCGTTACGTAGGCTTAACTTAGCCCATATCTCTAACTAAGGATTGACTACTACATCTAGGGATGAGACTGATCCCGAAAAAGAAGTCTTTCTTTATGGTTATGGAATCACTTTGATTGAAAAGCAAGTCGATGATGCCATAAGTCAAACGGGCGGGTAAGGCAAGATTCTCGAAGGCTAAATTTTTACTATTTCACAACTTAGGGCCTTAAATCCTTAAGAAAACTTCAAATCTAAAATCGTCGACTCTCACAACTTAGATTTCACATTTTGGGTCTAATGGAATCAAAGGAATTTCATTTCTATATTCGAAATTCCAAAAGATCATGAAAACCACTTTTTAACAATATTAGCCTTTCAAACCCAAGTCTTACAAAATTCTCATCTTTTAACTCAAACTTCAAAACTCAGCATAAAAGACATGGGGTAGATCACAAGAGGGAAAAATGGTAAATTCATAAAACTTTTCAAAAATGATCGATCGAGACATTACATTATCCACCATTAAAAATCATGTTCTTCCTCAAACATAAAGCAAAAGAAAGTACCTAAAGTTTCAAGCTAAGTATATCTGGCACCCATATCCTATTATGTATCCTAAGTCGCCGCACCGACTGAACGATGTTTTCACTATTCCTTCACTAAAACAATCTCCTTGGTCCTAACCTCTAGACTTGCATATCAAACATGACCATAGGCTCCTCCTCAAAAGATAAGTCTTGACCCAACTCAACTTAATAAAGAGAAATCATGTGGTACTTATCCAATACGTACTTTTGAAGCACAAAGATATGAAACAAGGGATGCACAATTGATAAGCTAGGTGGCAAGGCCAATCTATAGTTCACCTCTCCCACACTGATATCATAGGTCTAAGATTTTCGTTCTCTTCTAACCTCAATACACCCTTCGTCTAAGATTTTAGGGCCATCTGAATACTAGAATGATAAGAATTGTAGGTAAACTCTGCTAAGGGTAAACATCAATCCCATCTAGCACCAAAATCAATCACAAAAGCTCATATCATGTTGTCTAACATCTAAATTGTCCGCTTGAACTGACCACTTGTCTGAGGGTAAAAAGTTGTACTCATATCTAACCGAGTACTGAAGCCATGTGCAATGCCTTCCAGAAATGACAAGTAAACAAAGAACTTCGATCAGAGAAAATATAAATTAGGACTCTATGTAGTCGCACAATCTGATTGATATAAAACTTATCTAACTTCTTTACCGTATACTTCACTCAAACTGGGATGAAATGGGTGGACTTGGTCAACCTATCAACCCCCATCACAATGGAGTCATAACCACCCACGGTGGTAGGTAGTCCCACAATAAAGTCTATAGTGATCCATTCCCACTCCTAGTAGGAATATGCATACTCTAAGGTATACCTCTAGGTCGTTCGTGCTCACATTTGACCTATTGGCAAGTCAAACACCTCAAAACAAAATCTGTTATATCTCCTTGCATACCACACCCCTAATTATGCTGGCTCAGATCATGGTATATCTTTGCTGCACCTGGATGGACAGAATATCAGAAACGATGGACCTTCTCAAGAACCAATCTAATCAACTTGCCCATCTTGGGCACATAGATCTTTCACCCAATCCTCAAGGCACCATCACAATCAAGGACAGACTCCTTCGCATTCCCTCTCATTACATTGTCTCGAATGAGATATAGTTTCTCGTCATCAAACTGACACTCACAAATATGCTCAATCAAGGAAGAACAAGCCTCAATAAAACCAATCAAACTGTCCGTCTCCTCAAAAATCTGCAACCATGACTAAAGAGTCTTGATATAACAAATTCAGGAGCGTCTTGATCAGGATAGTTACCAACAAGCTACTAAGGATAAGGACTTCTAATTGACACAACAAATTTAGAGTATAGTGGTACGATCAGATTCTGTAGATAACTACACAAAATAATTTAAAGAATTTTGAGATTAGCTCATCAATATACACAAATTATTAGACAACGATCACAAGGTTATAATTTTCAAGTTTAGACTATACAAGGTTCATTTACATATTGACGGAACTTTGAATTAGCGACAAACTACTAAGATTCTTCAAAAAATTCTAAATAAAATTTAGTTATTTGATAACTACACAAAAAAATAATACTTCAGGTCAACACTATTGAAACAAAATATAATCAAAGAATACATTTCTTTGTAACTTAAAAAATAGTAAAGCCTACACCTAAATTGGACAGAGGCAGTAACACTTGTCAAGTTGGGTGTAAATTACTGAATATTCTAATTAATATAATATAATATATAATTATGAAATATGATCATAAAAACCCACCAAAAAAGTGGAGATGACAGTGATAGCTTAGCAAGTTAATTGCCAAATGGGGCAAAGTACAACGATAACCTTTGATTAAAAGTACTCATTTAATATGGCCCAACTTTGCACATAAAAAATCGAATAATGCACTTAATTAACTAAATTATGTACGCAGAGAATATGCTATTAAATAAAGCATGATTGTCTATACTTGATTTATAAAATACTATATCACACTAAATATAATATATGATCTACAAGATTAAAATATCAAAGAATTTTTATTTGAGACAGGATTTACTTAGAAAACAATGACCATAATTAAAATCCAAGAATTCCATGTCACTCTTATATATTCCCTAATCGATTGGTTCGAATTGGATCGATCAGATGAACTAGTTATTTACTGTTTCAGGGAAGTAGGAAAACAAATAAAGTAGTTTTGATGATTGATAAAGTGAAGGCATGGTGTCGTATGTGTACAATTATGAGAGATTGCGGCAAAGAAGAAAAAGTATTGAGGCAAAGAAGAAAAACTGAAGAATTGTAAAGAAGGAAAAGAAGAAAACAAATATGGAAATAAATAAAGAAGGAAAGAAATAAAAGAGTAGCAATTCAAGTCAAAGAAGGAAAGAAATAAAAATGTAGCAATCCAAGCCAAAGAAGGAAAGAAATAAAGAAATTACAATTCAAGTCAAATAATGAAAGAAGTAAATATAGACAAGTTCAAGAAGAAAAAGGATTTGTAATTCCTTTCCTTGTAGAAGTTGAAGGCAAATCAAATCTATAAAAGGATCAAGAAGTTGAAGGAAAAAATGTCTTTGCAATCACAAAAATCGAGAGAATTTTTCCAGCAAAGCCAGAACGATAGGTATTGCATATTCACGAAAGATATCATCTTGAGAGCAGTATTTTCTGGAGAAAAACGCAGGCCTTTGTTACAGAAACGCAAGGACCAGGTTCACCTTCATCACAACAACATAAGGACCAGGTTCACGAAACCTGTTCTACTGAGAACTATTGGATATTGAAGTTTGATCAATTAAAGTCTAGGGTTATTAGTCTTTATTGATTTGTTCTAGGTTTATTATTGAGTTGTAATAATTTCTAGATTTGTAACAAGAAGTGGGTTTGACTTCTTGGGAGTTGAGTCTTGATAGAATTGTGACAAGAAGTGGGTTTGACTTCTTGGGCAAGAGGTTGTGAGAATTGTAAACAAGAAATGGGTTTGACTTCTTGGGTGGTTAGAGTTAACAAGAGTTGAGAGCTTTTGTAAACAAGAAGCGAGTTTGACTTCTTGTTGAGTGGAGAGTTTTCGATTATAGTTAATCGAAAAGGGTAGAAGTTTAGAGTTAGATTCATTGATTAACTGAGTTGTAAATCTTGAATTAATAGAAAACTTCGGTGTGGTTTTTCCCTTCCTTGAGTTAGGAAGGTTTCCACGATAAATCTTTGTTTTATTGTGTTACGACAAAATTACAAGAACCTGGTTCTTGTTCTAGGGGTAAGGTTTCTTCAATTGGTATCCAAGCCGGTCTTTTCATTAAAAGACTAACATCTTGAAAAGGATTAATGGCTGCACCACCTACACCAAGGAAGGAGCTTTATAAACTCGACCACTACTGTTTAATGGAAAGTATTATGGATGGTGGAAGAATCGCATGATGGATCATTTACTAGGAGAAAATCCAGACCTATGGGGAGTCGTGTTGGACGGTCCAACCATACCCATGAAGAATAGAATTGATGGAACCACTCAAGTACCAAAAGATAGGAAAGAATGGAATGCTGCAGATAAACTTGCAATTCAGAACAACGCTAAAGCAAAAAAGATCTTGATATGCAGAATAGGTCCAGATGAATACAATCGAATATCATCATGTCAAGATGCTAAAGCAATATGAGAAATTTTGCAAACTGCGCATGAAGGAACAACTCAGGTAAACAAGTCTAAAATAGATAACTTGAGCAGACAATACGAACTGTTTCGAATGACAGAAGGTTAAACAATCCAAGAGATGCATACCAGGTTCACTACTATCATTAATGAAATCTACTCACTAGGTGAAATAATTCCCAATGGGAAAACAGTCAGAAAACTTTTGAGTGTTCTTCCAGAATCTTGGGAAAGTAAAGTAGAAGCCATTACTGAAGCCCGTGATCTAGATAAGTTAGCTATGGATGAACTCATTGGAAATCTCATGACCTATGAACTCAAGAAAAAACAAGAAAAGGAAATTGGAGGCAAAAGAAAAGAGAAGAACTTGGTTCTTACAGGCACAACACCAGAAAATTTTAAGGACGAAAACATTGCGTTAATGACCAAAAGGTTCTCAAGAATGTTAAAAAAGGGACAGGTGTACCACAAAAGGAACTCTAAAAAAATCACTGAAAATCCAATAGATCAAGTATGTTACAAATGTGGAAGTCCGGATCACTTTGTCAAGTTTTGTCAATTAAATGCTCTAGAGAAAAAGAGGAATAGTTCAGAAAAAGAAAAGGAAATCAAGAATGATAAGTACATTCCCACAAACAGAAGAGCCTTTGCCGCTATGGGGGACTTATCTGAAGAAGAATTTGAGGATGGAGGGTTCGAAAATCAGTCACTACTTGCAATAGAACAATCAAATAAATATGATTTTCTTGCACTCATTGCTGAAACAAATTCTGAAGATGATGATGAAGATGACAAACAAAGCAAGGTAAGTTTTCATCACATCAAAGTAAATATTGAATCATATTCTAAAAAGGAACTAGAGTCCTTATTGAGTACTCTTATAGATGCATATCAGTCTGTCAATTCTGAAAGAGAACAAGTGATGAAAAACTATGCATCTTTAAGAGAAGTCAATGACAATCTTCAGAAACACAATCACTTTCTTCAAAATAAATTAAAGAACATATTGAAATCTCAGACTTAAGTCACAAGGGCAAAAACTCTGCTAGTGTACTTCAATTAGCTCTAGAAGAAAAAATAAATTTGTTAACCATAAAATGCAAGCTTTAACAGAAAGGAATAGGTTACCACAAGAAAATCTTGATCATACCAAACTGGATCTGGAAAAAAATCTTAGATGGACCAGGTCCTCTGAAATTTTAAGTACGATTCAAGAAAGGCAAACCACTTGTCGAAGTGGGATAGGTTTTGAAAAACAGAATAATCTTATGTCACACACTATTCACATGTATAAAAGTTTATGCACTCATTGTGGAAACTCAGGTCATTTAAAGAATCAATGTAATGCTTTAGTTGAGGCTTTTCAGAAAAATGTTAAGTTCACCAAAAAGGAAAAGACTGATACGGCTAAGAACCTGGTTCGAAATAAAAATGCTCCAAATAAAAGGTTTTCTTATTTGCCTTTATAGGCTAGAAGAAATCTTATTCATCCTTTTACTCACATAAAGGGGCCCAACCTAATCTTGGTTCCCAAGACTAATCTTTGACTAGTGTTTCAGGTGAAGGTGAGAGGGAAAAGACCAACTTGGTAGATGAATAGTGCATGTTCCAATTAGGTGCTAAAAATGGTAGAAAATTTCCTTTCGCTCTTTGATTTTCAAGCAGGCAGTTTATTCCTTGAAAAGGATGAGAAAAATGAAAGAGACAAAAATAGTTGAAGAAAGTGACATGATATCAAACATCTTTTAATGATGCAAATTTAGGGAACACTGCGTATGAACCTGGTTCACATTTAACAATCATTGATGCAACTGCAACATGAATGTCTACTAATATATGGTTTTGGAGATTGGGGGAATAATAGAGAAATCGGGACAGTAAGAGTATGCTACACCTTTAGGGGAACTTTGTTGTGTGAACATGGTCCTTGTGGTTCATTAGAAGGTATTAAAAATTGACAAGGGTTAGTTCTCTATGACAGCTTGAGATTCGTTTGACCTTGGAGAATATGATGATGCGACATTCTCATGAAGGCCTTGAATATGAAAAACTTGAGAAAAATCAGTCAAAGCATGGTCTTATCGAAACAAGTTGATGCATTATCATGATTTCCTTTAATAATTGGCTAGTAAACGAAGAATCTTATTCTTGAGTGATTATACAATGAATATCTGCTAACTCAACCTCGTACTGTAACAGGTACACACTCAAATCACATCTCAAACAATGTTTAGAAAGTCTGCGGATGTTATATCTTCTCTTTGCTAACACCATTAAGCAAATCATGAAGAAATACAAAAAAAGGGGGAACCTGGTTTCTCAGTAATACTCAGGTATGTACCATCCTTTTTCAATGCATTAATTTCCTGAGTTTGGGTCAAACATAAACACTTTAAACCTGGTCTATCATCGAAAATTCAACTTTCTTAAAGATCACCAATAACCCTCTTTGACAATAAGCATCGTTCAATCTTAAACTGCTCTAATGATGAAAATCTCAGTATTGAAGTCACTCATGCTTTAATTTAGGGGGAACTTTGCTTTACCACCCACATTTGTACCAGGTTCACAAACTCCAAATTGATATTTCATCCATTCCAAGTGTATAACCTGTCTATCTCATTGGGGGAACAATTCTCACAGAAATAAATTGTTGCTTGCTTTCATTATTGATAAACACATCTCTTTGTGCACCAAAATGTGATGAATCTCTTACTGGTAGTTGGTACTCCTTCAAAGTTGCCATCAAGAAAAAGGCTATCAAAAAAGAAAAAGAGAAAAAAAGAAAGAAAATCATGGAGGAATGAAAATGTTACGGAGTAGAGTTAAAAAAAAAAAGAAAAAGGGTGATGATGTACCTCATGTTTCTCTTGATGAAATTTCACATTCTAAGAAAACTGATTAGAATAAAGAAGCTGGTGCACAATGGGCATACTGAATTTTTTTTTATCTATGGCAGTAAACTTCCCTTTCTTCCTCACTTTAGTAATCTTTGTCCCAATCCTCATTCTCAAATTTTAGACTCTTTGACTCTTTGATGTGCTTATGTCAATCTCATAGTCATGATATCATATGTTTTTGATTAAGGGCATAAACTGGTACATATTTGTTTATTTTGTTTCCTATTGAAGATCTTAATTGTGTATGAGTTTAAGATGACTAATATTCTCAGATTAACTAACCATTTTGTTAGCAGAAGTGTACTTGAAAGTGTTGCCCAAGTGGCTATGAGTTAAAAATGATATTGCACTCATTGAATGTTATTCGAGTTCTTTGGTTATTGGTTTTCATTGATGCCAAAAGGGGGAATGTTATATAATGTTGATAGACATATGCATCGTTTGTCATCATCAAAAAGGGGGAAATTATTGAGGAAAGAAAAAACATGAAGTTTGTAGTTTTGATGGATGACAAAGAATTGAAGTTTTGATCACTAAAAAAGAGTCTTGATGTGTAACAAATCATTGGTTATCATCATCAAAAAGGGGGAAAATGTTGGGATGTAGGAGAACAAATAAAGTAGTTTTGATGATTGATAAAGTGAAGGCATGATGTCGTATGTGTAAAATTATGAGAGATTGCGGGAAAGAAGAAAAAGTATTGAGGCAAAGAAGAAAAACTGCAGAATTATAAAGAAGGAAAAGAAGGAAACAAATATTGCAATAAATAAAGAAGGAAAGAAATAAAAAAGTAGCAATTCAAGTCAAAGAAGGAAAGAAATAAAAAAGTAGCAATTCAAGTCAAAGAAGGAAAGAAATAAAAATGTAGAAATCCAAGCCATAGAAGGAAAGAAATAAAGAAATTACAATTCAAATTAAATAAGGAAAGAAGTAAATATAGACAAGTTCAAGAAGGAAAAGGATTTGTAATTCCTTTCCTTGTAGAAGTTGAAGGCAAATCAAATCTATAAAAGGATCAAGAAGTTGAAGGAAGAAAATGTCTTTGCAATCACAAAAATCGAGAGAATTTTTCTAGCAAAGCCAGAACGATAGGTATTGCATATTCACGAAATATATCATCTTGAGAGCATTATTTTCTGGAGAAAAAACGCAGGCCTTTGTTACAGAAACGCAAGGACCAGGTTCACCTTCATCACATCAACATAAGGACCAGGTTCCCGAAACCTGTTCTACTGAGAACTATTGGATATTGAAGTTTGATCAATTAAAGTCTAGGGTTATTAGTCTTTATTGATTTGTTGTAGGTTTATTATTGAGTTGTAATAATTCCTAGATTTGTAACAAGAAGTGGGTTTGACTTCTTGGGAGTTGAGTCTTGAGAGAATTGTAACAAGAAGTGGATTTGACTTCATGGGAGAGAGGTTGTGAGAATTGTAAACAAGAAGTAGGTTTGACTTCCTGGGTGGTTAGAGTTAACAAGAGTTGAGAGCTTTTGTAAACAAGAAGCGAGTTTGACTTCTTGTTGAGTGGAGAGTTTTTGATTATAGTTAATCAAAAAGGGTAGAAGTTTAGAGTTAGATTCATTGATTAACTGAGTTGTAAATCTTGAAATAATAGAAAACTTCGGTGTGGTTTTTCCTTCCTTTAGTTAGGATGGTTTCCACGATAAATCTTTGTTTTATCGTGTTACGAACAAATTACAGGAACCTGGTTCTTGTTCTAGGGGTAAGGTTTCTTCATTTACCATTCACAACAATTCAATCAATCAAGCAAAAAAATAAGCAAGGAAATTATGTAAATGGTAAAGATGGAGTAAGCATGCTAAGGGATGTCAGATAAAATATATACATGTTCATATTAGTTGTGGAAATATATATATAAAATAAACGGAGAAGGGTCAAAACTATCCTTAAACTATTCGAAATACAGTAAAATCTCTATAAATTGATATAGGTGGGACCCTGAAATTGTATTATTTTATATAGATATTAATCAATCGATAAATTAATATTTATTAATTTAATGAATGGTTTAAAATTTAATGAAGGTTAATTTTGATTTTATCAAAATCATTGTATCTTACTAATTTATGAATCAAATTTATTGATTTCATCTAAAAAAATATAATACATAAAGTACAATGAGTACATCAATATATATATCTTGTAATTTCTACATTATCATGTTAGGATAATAAGAACATTATTATCGTGATAAATTTTATAGTAGGATATTAGAAGACTATGAATTAGGACAAACTGATCTAACAAAGATTAACGTTTTTGATGCTATCAGTAATCCCTGCTTGGACACAAATGTTCAACAAGAGACAGTAGAAGATTGATTATTTTTGACACTGGAAAATTCGTTCGGGAATGCAATCTCAGAGAATTTGAATGAAACCAATTGTGAAAATGTCATTCATGAACTTGGAGTCATGATTAATGATCTCGGTTACTATAATAAAATGAATGTCAATAACCTGTTGAGTTATCCAGGTGAAAGTGATACATGGTAAGAGGTCCAGAGCTTAGAAAAAATTGTGGATACCATCAGAAAAAGCAATGTTGATGATGAAGTTGAAAATGATACTATACCTTTGAAACCAGTTACGCATAAGGAAACAGTTATCTAGAACTCTTCACAATTTCATGAAGCAACTCAAAAAGACAACACCAGAATTCTTGGATGCAATAAGAAAAGTTAGAGATCAACTTCAACTAAATTTAAATTTTAAGAGAAAACATAACACAATAGAATGATATTTAATTAAATTGTCTTAAATATATTTTTATAACTTATAAAGAAATATTAATTTATGACATTAATGGGACAATAATTTATATAGAGGTCTTCTAGAAATATATCATCTTATTATTTTATAGAAATTGGTAATTTTTTTCCTTCGGCAAAAGTTGGGACCGGAGAAAATATTATTTTATAGAGATTCTTAATTTATCGAGTATTAATTTATAAAGGTTTTACTGGAGCTTATATATATTCTTAAACTATACTTCTGCTCAAAAATACCCTTTCTGTCAAACTATTGGGTAAAACCTACCTTTCATGTTAACAGAAGTATTCATGTGTATGTTAAATACCACATGGATTGTCGTGACCCAGGGTTACCCCTAGATGTAACACGACATACTTGACCCCGAATTGGGTCTCATACAAGCCCTTACCATAATCATAACATAAAGTAATAGAAACAATGCGTAATTTAAAACTTTTACAATCGAAGTCAACTTCATTTTCATAAACGAATATAAGTGTCTAGACCTTGTCTAAATCACCATCTAGTTCATTAGGAAATACAATTAGGGTCAAAGCCCTTTACAATAAAGTCTCAAAAATAGAAAGTACAGTAGAAGCTAGAAAAGATAACTCTTGACCTCGAATCATGAGGACTCACCAAGCTTGGGGAATAGCCAACCCAAGTTTCACTTGAAAAGAGGAGTACGTCTCAATGATCGGAACCTAGACTCATAGAAAATATAAAAAATATGTGTTAGCATAAACAATGTATTAGGTATGAAAGCTAGGCATAAAAATCCTTGAAACATGCATAAAGGAGACATTTAGTTGAATCATGCATTTATCAAGTTTAAAACCCATTACGCACCATTATAATCAAGCATACCATAAGCAACCTATAGCTATACTTGTGCAATGCAAAGGAAAGATCTCATAATCCTACCGAATGCTAAGTATCACTCTTAGGTCACCCACATCATACATATCATACCTTAACCTCATTCATACCCAATAGTCATATACAAGCAAGCATTCATATTCATAATTTGTGACACGTAAACCAAACCTTAAATCCATACATGTCTTATATATATAATCCATAAACCATCATGACATATGAGAACCTCACCACAACTCCTCTTAAAGCCCACTTGTGCAATACATAAATGTAGTCTCATACCCTCATCCATACTAAGTAGCTAGTAAACCTTAAGAAGTCATAGTTAAAGTCCATGTTCTTAACATAATTCATATTCTTATCATATAAGGAAATTTAACCTTAATCGACATAGAAATGTGAGCTATATGGAATCCGGTGTCTTACCTCAACATCGGAAAGAGGTCTACCTGCCTAAGGTAGAACTAACATATCAGCTTTTAGGTAGATCTACTAGATAAAGACCTATGTGGGAACATAGTTATGGGATAAGAATATTTCTACTAGATATCCAAAATTTTTAATGTAAAAAGTTTCCATCTCAGATTATGTACTTTGGGAGGCCGGACTTTCTAGAATAAAAGCTTCGATCTCATTTTTATATACACTCGGTGCTAAGAATAATTTCTTTTAAAATTCATATTAAGTCTTTACTTAAGTTCATGTTGAAGTAATAACACACTAGGAACTCATACCAACATAACATCATAGTAGCGCATAGTTTTATTAAGTGAGAATGTCGTTTCAACCTCAGAATCATCATCATGTGAGTAAAACTTTCTATCTTATTTATAGTGTGTTCAAAAGACTAGTCATTCAATCAACACAACAATCTTACCATATTCATACTCATTCATACATAGTCATGTGTAAGGGTAGGGGGAAACATGCTCTTGCAACATTACCACAATTACACAATATTCATTGGGTCTTACTTTGGAAGTGAAACATAAGCTCATACACAGTTCCCATAAAGATGTACGGACTCTCTTACTTTTCCCTTCAAGGGCCGTGAATCACAATCAACCCAAACATGTACAATTACTACATAATATAAGAGCAATTTCATGACTCAATAACTAATTCATCATAAACATATCAATTCACATGTTTCTAATATTAACCAACCCACATCATCAATTTATATCAAATTGGGGGAAACATGGGTCCATGGGTGATTTTAACATAAATAATCAAAATCAACCATAATTCACCATAATTAAACAAATAAAATCGTTTTGGAAGAAGACCATGTCAAAGAGTGAAACCCTAGGTTTTTTTTTGGGGATTGTAAGTCTTAAAAACATAGTTTGAAGGGGCTCTTTGGGTGATAAATTCCCAAAAATGAAAAATATTCATACCTTAAGTTGATTTCCCCAAGAATTAGAGAAGAATTGACCTTGGATAATTCTTTTCATGTACCTTGTGTTGCCTTGAAGCATAGGTAGTACCTTCTCCATGTTGCATAAGGACACATCCCAAACCCACTCGAGAAGCGTCACAATATACCACAAGACCTCCGGTACCCTCCAGTAAGATTAACATTGGAGCGTTAGTGAGTCTATCTTTCAACTCTTTGAAGCTTTTCTCGCAAGCTTTCGACCACACAAATTTAGATTTCTTTTGAGTTAGTTGTCAATGAAGAATCAATGGAGGAAAAACCCTCAAGAAACCTCCTATAATAACTATACAAACCCAAAAAAGTTCTAATATCGATAGGAGTTAGAGGTCTAGGCCAACCCTTGACCATATGCGTCTTCTTGGAATCTATTTCAATACCCTCGTTCGACACAATATGACCAAGGAAGGAAATTGACCTTAGCAAAACTCACATTTACTAAACTTAGCATATAATTGGTGGTCTTTATGGACTTACAATACGATGCTCAAATGATCCATATGATTACTTTTCTCCTTGTATAGATCAAAATATCGCCGATAAAGAATATGACAAATGAATCAAGATATTGTCGGAACACCCTATTCATTGGGTCCATGAATGCCATCGGGACATTAGTTAGACCAAATGACATCACAAGGAAATCATAGTGCCCATACCTAGTTGGGAAAGTCTTCTTAGGTATATCAACCCCTCTCACCTGATGGTAACCCGAACTAAGATCTATTTTGGCGAAATAGTTAGCCCCTTGAAGTTGATGAAACAACTCATCAATTCTAGGGAGGAGATACTTATTTGTTATAGTCACCTTGTTCAATCGGCGGTAGTCAATACACATTCTAAGGGACCCATCGTTCTTTCTCACAAATAACACCAGAGCACCCCATAGTGAGATACTCGGTTGAATAAAACCCTTGTCTAAAAAATCCTTTAATTGCTCATTTAACTCTTTCGATTCAGCCGGAGCTATTCTATAAGGAGGAACGAATATAATTTGTGTATTTGGCAAAATATCAATGCTGAAGTCTATTTCCCGTTCGTAAGGAATGTTGGGAATGTCATTGGGAAAGACTTTTGAACACTCACTTACCATGGGGACAGACTCTAATGAAGGAGTTCTGAACTCAACATCCATATAACCCTAACAATATGGTAAATGCACCCCTTGGAGATCATTTTCCTAGCTTTAGGACAAGAAACAAATTGACCTCTAGGGATAGAATTTCCCCCCTTCCACTCTAAAGTAGATTTTATGGGAATTGGAACTTTACTACCCGAGTCCTACAGTTAATAGAGGATTAACATGCATGGAACCAATCCATAACCAAAATGACATCAAATTCTATTATGTCAAATTCTATCAAATCAACCAAGTGACTTTCTAAGACAAAAAAATAGGACAACTAATGTAGACTCTTTTTGTCTCTACCGAGTAACAAAACGGGGTAGACAACAAAAAAATCTCTAAGAACACGTCAGGAAGTATTTCAAATTTCATAGCCATAAAAGGTGTAACAAAGGAAAAAGTGGCACGAGGGTCTAAAAATGCATAAACATAAATAGAGAAGACTTGTACCATACCAATCACCACATCTAGAAAGCTCTCTTGGTCACCTTGGGATTGAAGAGCATAGAAGCGGTTCTTCTTGGGAGCATCAGGATTTGAGCTACTATGAGGGGCTTGCTTTCCCTCTCTCCCTTGAACCTTTAACATGGGACAATCTCTCATTAGATGGAATCTCTTTCCACACTTATAACAACAATCGTTCTAACTAGGCACTACAATTATGCTTCTTACCACATTTTTCACAATTAGGCCTATCAACAGAAGAACCACCACTATTTCCTCCTTGTGGCTTAGGGTTAGACACCCTATCTTTGTTGACCCTTGGAGTTCTATAGAAGCCTTGGTTGGAGAACCTTTTTTTGAATCTTGGTCTACCTTGACTCTCAAATTTACCCTTGGAAGAATTTCCATCATCGGTCAACCTCTTTTTGAACCTTTTTCTACCTTGACTCTCATATTTACCCTTGGGAGAATTTCCATCATCGATCCTAGGCCTCTTCACCTCGCTATTCTTTCCTTGGAGTTTCTCATGTTCCCTTTGTTTAGCATACACAATAAGATGGTATATATCCATGTTATCATAAATCATAACTGAACGACATTCTTTTATGACCAAGCTAGACACCACTGTCACAAACCTAGTCATCTCATCCCTAGGTTCTGCCACCATAAATAGAGTATTTTTAGACAATTTGGTGAACTTTAGAGATTATTCTTTAACACTCATACCTCTTTGGCGAAGGTTGATAAATTTTCCACTTTTGCTTCCTTTTTCTCCCTTGGGAAAAACCTATCAAGGAATGGTTTCTTGAACACTTCCCAACCTATGGGGCCCGCTCCATTCGGCCTATTCCTCTTCCATTTAATATGACGTGCTTGGGCCACACCCTTCAATTGATACGCGTTTAGCTTTTCTCTCTCTATAGAAGTCACCGCTACAACATCAATTATCTTGTGGATTTGTTCCATGAACTCTTTGAGGGTCTTTACCCACTTTCAAACTTAAGAACTTAGGAGGGATCATTCTTGTGAAGCCCTCAACCTCGAAGACATGGTTCTCTCAATAGGGTTCACATGAGCTCTAGCATTCCTAGTGACTTGAGTCATTGAAGCATGGGTCAAATTTTTTGAGAGACGACCTTATTTGCACATTAGTCATAGCCCTCCATCATTAGGATCTTGAGGAACTTGAGGATACACAAGAGAAAGGTTAGGAGAAATACTTCCTAGAGTTAAAAATCCAAGGCACGACTAAAGAGTAATGAAAGAAGTGCAAGTTCCTAAATAAAGTCTCTCAGTCATAAGTGTGGTACGCTTCACGCTCATGAACAAGACTCTATTACATGTGGTTCATGAGACATCATCCTAGAATCATTCTAAACTCTATGTTTAAATTACAAAGTTAGTAATGACCGAGGGGTACCCCTTAGATCTAACAAGGCGTACTTGACCCCAAATGGGGTCTCATACAATACCTTTGCATAATAATAACATGGAGAGGAATTTAAAACTTTTAGAATTGAAGTCAACTTCTTTTTCATAAACAAATATAAGACTGTTGACCTTGTCTCAATCACCATCTAGTATTATAGAGAATTCAATTAGGGTTAATTCCCTTTACAATAAAGTCTCAAAAATAGAAAGTACAATAGAATGTAGAAAAAAATAACATCTTGTCCTCAAACCATGAGAAATCACAAAGCTTAGGGAATAGTCAAATTAAGCTTCACTTGAAAGGAGGAGTATGTCTTAACGAATGGAACCTACACTCATAGTAAATGAAGAAAATATGGATTAGCACAAATATTGTACTAAGTATGCAAGCCATGCATAAAAATCCATGAAATATGTATAAAATGGACATTTAGTTCAAATAATGCATTTATCAAGTTTAAAAGCCATTATGCACCTTTATAAAGAAACACAAGTAAAAATATCATAAGCAACCCAAAATTATATTTGTGCAATGCGAAGGCAAGATATCATAAACCTACCAAATGCGAAGTATCTCTCTTAGGTCACCCAAATCGTACATATCATCCCTTAACCTCATTCATAGCCAATAATCATATACAAGAAATCATCCATATTTATAATTTGTGACAAGTAAAGCCCACTTGTGCAATGCATTGATGGAGTCCCATACACCCATCCATACTAAGTAGTAACCCTTAAGAAGTCATAGTTAAAGTCCATGTTTTTAACATAATTTATATTCTTATTATATAGAGAAATTTAGCCATAACCGACATAAACCATGTGAGCTACATGGAATCCGGTGTCTTACCTCCATATCGAAAAGAGGTGTCCTACTTGCCTAAGGTAGAACTAACATATTAGCTTTTAGGTGGATCCACTATCTAAAGACCTATGTGGGCACATAGTTATGGGATAAGGAGATTGCTACTAGAAATCTGGACTTTCTAATGTAAAACGTTTTCATATCATAAGATATTTACTTTAGGAATCAAGACTTTCTAGCATAAAAGCTTCCATCTCATTTTTATATCCACTCGGTACGAAGCATAATTCCCCATAAAATCCATATTAAGTCTTTACTTAACTTCATGTTGAAGTAAGAATACACTAGACACTCATACTAACATAACATCATCATAGCTCATAGATTCATTAGGTGAGAATGTCTTTTCAACATTAGTGTCATGCCCGAGCCTACACCCTGGGTGGGACAGGAACTCGAAGGCCATTGTTGGCCTCGAGCAGACCCTTGCCTGGCTTGCTTACTCAGTGAAAGACTTAAGCACAAGAGATATATCTCATGAGATACCTTAAAAGATAATACCTTAGCCAAAACGATAACTTAATTCTTAAACGTATACAACTGAAATGAATAAGACAAAAGAAATAATGCTATATGTCTATAAAGCCTCTAAAATGGAGATGGATGTTGGGACAGGACTCCTAATCATTCTAACAACTGAAAACTACAAAATAAGAAATAAAAGATGTCCTTTGAAATGCAATAAGGCTCACCAACAGACTCTAAACTGCTCCCTGATCAACGATCCACCGAAATTTCGATCTTAATTACCTTCCTATGCATCATAAGACGTTGCAGGACAACTAGTATCAATATATTGAATGTACGAGTATGCGATTTGGAATGCTAAACACAACTTAAGCTTGAAAGGAATATGCAGGGAACTCGTACCTTGACTCTTCTCAATTCATGCATAACTTAACTCAATATACAATAATAAGACAGATACAAAATATATGAAGCTTGTAAAATAATGGAAAACAACTTAGTTCATTAAAGAAAATGCAATAAAAAACTCAACTTTACATATATAATGAAGTAACATAGTTTCAGTGGGAGATTCTATAATCAACAACCACCACTATGAGCCTAAGTGGTGATACAACGTCTTGCTCACACTGCTAGAACTATTCCATAATTTTCCATCGCATAGAACTACTTAACTTAGTGGATCCACTAGCTTTATTTAAGTAATCATCTAAAAAGTATGATCCATTAACACTCAGGATGTCTACATGGTTTATGGAGACATAGTTAATATGAACTCGCATCCCATTTCGCTGCTCAATACTACTCCCAAAAATATAATTAGCTCATGTATTTAGAAAAATAATTCTTTCTTTGGTTTGATATAATTACTCAAATATTATCTCAAAGTCTCTCTTGGCATCAATATTCTATTTCTTGCTCAAATGTGAAAACATTTATAAACTCTTAGGGAATACTTATGTCCTTTATAACTTTTTGAGAATGATCTCAACTCTTTACTCTTTCCGTAAATTGAAACTTGAGTCTTAAAAACAAAGTTAAAACATTGCTAAAGACTTAAAACTTTTAATAACTTTGCTTTGACTTGTTCTTAACTTCAAAACTTGACTCTTAACTTCTTTGACTTTGATCTTAAATTTTCTTGAATTAGATTATGGATCAAGGTTCATGATCTCATGTTTATGGATAATTTCATGATGTTTATATGTACCTTTTAGTGTTGAAATCAATTAACAAACATAGGTAAATCACTAAGGAACAAATACATAAAGATGGGGAAAGAATGGGGATAACTGGCGTCCCTAGCGCTCTGAGAGGCACGGGGCGCCAGCTCTCAAACTCTAGAGGGATGGTTGGGGCACTCTGGCTGGCACGTCTCCCCATATCCCTATGTACAGAGGTTGCTTTGGGGCACGCTGGCTGGTGCGACGACCCACCCCCTTCGCCAGCTAAACTCCGAGTTTTCTTGCTCGTTTTTCATCTCTAAACCCTCTAAACTTCAATTTTTCTTTCCCCAAAAACTTAGGATCATTAGTAATATCAATATACAATAGATTCAACAAAAAGTTACACCCGGAAACATGTATCAAACCATCAAGAAACTTCAACAACACAATCATTAAGAACTCAACAAAACTTTCAACAATGTTCTTCAAGAACTCATTTCTTAACATTCAATACTCAACTTCACTGATTTGAACATGGTTGGCACGTGGGTAAACTAACCCAACGCTATATTATGTCACATACCTTTTTAGGAATGACCCCCGATGAATTCCACACAGAAAGCTTGAATGTTATTGGAAATTTCTTCATTTTCTCCTTTTTTCCCTTTCTACAAGCTCTAGCGTGATTTCTAAGTAAATCTAAACTGAATGAAGTCTTATTTTCCCTAATACATCCCTATGAACGAATTAATAAAACTAGGTAAGGAAAGTACAAATTTGCCCTTCCCAAATCCGGATTGGACTTTTCTTAATCCAACAACCCAACTTCCAAAAGGCATAACCCACTCATACGAACTCGGAATTGCACAAACTTCGCGGCGTTAGAAAGATTATTCCAAGGAATTTCCAACCATATTTTGAACTACACCTAACTCACACCGGTCTAGAGTTATGGTCGCTTGAAGTTGGGCAAAAACTCATTTTAACTTAAAATTCCCAGATTTATACTTCCCAAAAGTAACTATTTTCATATTTTAAAACTCTTTTCTAGGTCTTCCTAGTTTCGATATGTCACATTTAGAATTATATTCATGTGATTAAACCTTTCACATCTTATTCATAGTGTGTTCATGAGAATAACCTTTCAATTAACACAACAAACTTACCATATTCATATTCATTCATACATAGTCATGTGTAAGGGTAGTGGAAGCATGATCTTGCAACATTACCACAATTACACACAATAGTCATTGGGTATTCACTTTCTAAGTGATACATAAGCTCATACACAATTCCCATAAAGATGTACAAACTCTCATACTTTACCCTTCAAGGGCCATGAATCATAATAAACCCAAACATATACAATTACTACATTATATAAGAGCAATTTCATGATTCAATAACTAATTCATCATAAACTTAATCAATTCACATGTAGCCAATATCAACCAACCTACATCATCCATTCATACTTTATCATAGTGGGGAAACATGGGTCCATGAGGGATTTTCATCATAAATCAACAATACTTCATTATTCAAATCATAAATTATCACAATCAACCATAATAAGCCATAAAAAAACATAGTTTGAAGAGGATATTTGGGTGATAGCTTCCCAAAGATGAAAATAATTCATACCTTAGATTGATTCCCACAAGAAATTGGAGAAGAAAGATTGATTCTTGGACCCTGACCTTGACCTTACTCTTCAATGAAATCCTAGAGAGAGAATTTTTGGAGAGGAGATGTAGTTTCTAGTTTGATTCTTGTGAATTTTTGGGGGTTTCAGGGGTGAATCATGAAACCCCCATCCATGCACTGTGAGTGGGGTCACACCCTATATCGTTAAAACGTCGTTTGCTTCAAAAATTGGGAGCACCAAGGGAGGCCAAGCCTATACCCATGACCCCTACCTACGAGCTTGGGTCTACCTACGGTTCGTGGTTGCACGTTCATAGGTCCTGCTATTTTTGACAGCTTTTTGGACCTTCTCTTGGGTCCTTCTTAAGACCATTGGGGCTTTCATCGGGTCAATGGCTTGACGTTTAGGGACTAAAACATTAATACTAATTTAGGGGACACTATAATCTTTACGTTCAACCTCATTTAGGCTATTAGACTACATGTTAGGCTCTACCTTAGTTCATTAGATTTCCGGAGTGTTACATGGATGCTACATGTGCACGCCAAACAGACCTCATGTAACCATCTGAAAATAATAATAATAATTTTTTTTGAATAAATAGGTACTTAATATGATTTAATTATTAATTAAAAATCTAAAATTTTAAGGTCATAATGGTCCTTTCACGTGTTAATTAAAATAAATCAGATTTGTATTAATCTAATTTAAATCCTACTTGACTAAGTCTTTTGAATTAGTGTCCTAATCCTAATAACACTCTATCTCTCTCTCACGTTCTCCATATCTCTCTCTCATTAGTTTCTGCCAAAAAAATAATTTCAATAACTGAAAATACATCAAGAGTTATTCACACTTGAAGAACTCACATGAATGTATAGGTAAAAGACAAAGTAATCAAAACATCAAGGCTAAGAGAGGTTCGTTGATTGAGGTGTACGTTGAAGTGAATTGGGCGTGGGTTGGAAGAGTTTCAAAGCAGCAACATCAGCGTTTGAACATCGATAAAGGTATGAGTTTCTTCTCTCTTGGTCCCTTTCCCAAAAGATCCCTTAAGGTTCAAGATATTCATTCCGAAAAGTAGGGTTGTTCCCCGTTGTATGTCCCTGTCACTAGCTCCCACTAAATTATAGGTTGGGTATGTTTGCTGGCATAAAGTAAGGATGAAATGCATTTTCGTGATGTTTATGTTTAAGTATGAATGCTCGGAATTATGTGAATATTGAATATGTTGTCCGAAATCATGTGAAAAAGTGATGTGTGTGTGTAATGTGTGGCAGTGAACTTAGTCATTGTTGGAGGAGTGAAATGGCATGTCTAATTTTTGTATTTTATGTGCAAAAGTTGTACACAACGTGATATTCATCATAATGAATCATGGCTGATTGAATAACAATCTTTTAGCCAAACAAACCTATGAAAGATGCACCTAAAAACGTGTTAAAATGGTCTACAAATTTTCTTAGGAATTCAAGTGAAAATGTTGATAAAAATGAGTTGAAAAATGACCAAAATATCCAGCAACAATGCAATGTTAATTTAGACTAAAGTTTAATAAAAGAATCTGGAAATTTAATAAAATTTTAAAGGGGTGAGGACACCAGGATTCGAACTTGTGACCTCACCCGTGTACCTGCTGTAATTCGTGAGAAAACGAAAAAAAAGGGTCTAGGGAATTAGAAATCGGGTTGGTGGAAGAGAAAAGAGGAAAAAAATATTTTTTTTTTTAAAAAAGGGGAGGTGTGGGATTCGAACCCCACGACCTCTAGCTACGCGCGCAGAAGGGAAAATTAATGAAGAAAAGAAATTGCGAGGCGTAGGGATCGATCCCACGACCTCAAGGCGGAAGGGTAGGCGAAAAAAAACTATGGGGTCGTGGGGAATCGATCGCCCCTCCGTAGAGCCGTCAATATGGGCTAGGCCATTGGGCCGGCCTTGCCTAACCCGAGATTTAATAGGGCTGGGCTATGATTTTGAAGCCCATTTAAGAAAAGGGCTTTTTAGCCCGACCTGAATAAGCTTGCTCATTTGGGGGGCTTGAGAAATATTGGTAGGGCCGGCCCGTGAGCCAATAAAAATTAATTTAAAAATATAATATAATATTAAAATTTAAAAATAAAGCGAGTCCAAAATCAAAAAAATTAGATTAATATTTCTATTTATATATTTATACTTTTAGTTGAAAAAAAAACTTAATAAATATTAAGGAAAATGCACAAGTACCCCCTAGACTATGACCAAAATTCTAGAGACACACCTTAACTAAACTAAGGTAATATTACCCCTGAACTTCTTTTTTAAAATTTTATGCACCTTTTGTCTTATGTGGTACTCTATGTGACTCCATGCAATTGAGGCGCGTCACAGGTATTTGGATGCCACGTAAGCCAAAGAGGTACACAAAATTACAAAAAAAGAAGTTCAGGGGGGTAATACGACCTTAGTAAGGTGTGTCTTTGGGATTTCGGTCATAGTCTAGGGGGTACTTGTGAATTTTCCCTAAATATTCTAAAGATTATTATATTTGTGAATTTGATTAATAAGTAGTGACAAGGTCTCATTAGTTTCCATTAAGATTAAGACGTTTGATTTGAATCACATTTAAATGTTAAGATTTGCATTAAGTCATAGATGTGTAAATCTGAATAAACATCTGAATATTAAAATATTGTCTCTTAATCTGAACACTAAATTATTGGGACAATTTGTAATGCGGCTGGATCAACGGACCTCGCGACGAATCGTCATGGTCACGACGGACCGTCATGGTCTCCGTCTGTCACGACCCAAATCGAGCCGCGAGTGGCACCCACACTTACCCTCCTATGTGAGCGAACCAATCAATCTAAACCCCATCATTTCAAACATAATGAACAAAATACAATGCGGAAGACTTAAAACTCATTAAAGAAATCAATCAATAACTTCTAAAATTTATAAATCATTATCCCCAAAATCTGGAAGTCATCATCACAAGAATATCTATCCTCAAATTACTAAATCTAAGTGTATCTAAGAAGCTAAAATAAATAAAAAGCTAGTCCATGCCGGAACTTCAAGGCATCAAGACATGAGGAAGAAGACCCAGTCCAAGCTAGAAGCATTAGCTCACCCTGAGATCCGGTGTGATGAAGACTGGCTAGAGTTGCGGTTGAGTTGAAGACGACGGTATGTTTGCTGCACTCCACAATTAACAAAGAAAAACATACAAGTAGGGGTCAGTACAAAACACAAGTACTGAGTAGGTATCATCGGTCAACTCAAAATAGAAAATAGTATATATCAGATAATATCATAAAATCAACTAATATTCTTAGCATGCGGCATTTACAATTACCATAACCCTTGGTCACAACACCAAGCACATCAATGAGGACTCACGCCTCCCCATCATACTCATTTGGGAATTAGTTCTTTAAATTAAGTATATTAGCATATTTCAAGATTCATTATCTTTATTCCTCTCGTGTCGGTACGTGACACTCTGCTCCATATACTATCCTGGTGTCGGAACGTGACACTCCAATCCTCATATACTATCCTGGTGTCGGAACGTGACACCCGATCCATATTCTATCCTGGTGCCGGAACGTGACACCCGATCCATATTCTATCCTGGTGCCGGAACGTGGCACTCCGATCCTCATATACTATCCTGGTGTCGGAATGTGACACCCGATCCATATTCTATCCTGGTGCCGGAACGTGACACCCGATCCATATTCTATCCTGGTGCCGGAACGTGGCACTCTGATCCTCATATACTATCCTGGTGTCGGAACGTGACACCCGATCCATATTTTATCCTGGTGCCGAAACGTGACACTCCGATCCTCATCATTCTATCCTGGTGTCGGAACGTGACACCCGATCCCCTTATCTCACTACTTTCGTTCATCAAGCCTTCTTTTATACCAAGGCATCATCATTAACAAAGTAGATTAGGGTTTTTCAAGATTTAGGATTCAATAGCTTCATCATGCTTATTTTATCACAATTATATAATCACATTCATGCAAGCATACAATTAAGCATATACAAGGGTTTACAATACTACCCAATACATATCATTCGCTATTAAGAGTGTTTACTACGAATAGCATAAACCATAACCTACCTCCACCGAAGAATTGTGATTGAAGCAATCTACTTTTCCAATGCTTTGCTTTCCTCTTCGTTTATCCTCTTTCTCGTTCGTGCGTTCTCCTCTCTCTCTTTGTTCTTTCTATTTTTTTCTTATTCAAACCCTCTTTATTTTACCCTAATTAGCATATTATTAAGTATAAAAGATGATGAATTAACCCATTAATTAATTCAAGGTTATCTCCTTTAACCCCCAAGTAATTAAATTATTAACATTAACCCACTAAATTTATAATTATAGCAGGAATAGTCCAAAGCGCCCCTTAAAACATTTAACAGAAATCCGACCCAGCCTGGGATTACGCAGCCTGTGACGGCCCGTCGTGCCTGCGATGGTCCGTCCTGCTGCCTCCGTCACAGAGTTCAGAGACTAGATTTTTACCAAGGGTCTGTGACGGCCCGTCACGCTTGTGACGCTCCGTCCTGCCACTTCGTCGCGAAGTTCAGAGATTCGATTTCAGTACCCAAATTTCAAAATTCTAAGTGTTTTGGAACGAGACCCCCTCGACGGTCCGTCGTGCCCATGACGGTCCGTCGTGGCATCCGTCGACTCAGTCAGTTTTTCCAGAAATAAAATCTGCTGCTCAAAACGACTAAACAGGTCGTTACAATAGATACCAATTTACCCATCGTTCGTCCTCGAACGATCACAAGAAGAAAAACAAGGGCGAAAATGAGTACCTGAATCTGTAAACAGGTGTGGGTATCTTTCTTGCATATCAGCCTCCTTCTCCCAAGTGGCTTCTTCAACTGGTCGATTCTTCCATTGAACTCTGCTGGATGCAATCTCCCTTGACCTCAGCTTGCGGACTTCTCTATCTAAAATAGCGACAGGATCCTCCTCATAAGACAAATTCTCATCAAGCAGAACTGAATCCCAACGAATGATGTAGTTTCCATCCCCATGATATCTTTTCAACATAGACACATGAAATACCGGATGCACTCCTGACAGTCCTGGGGGCAAGGCTAATTCATAATCTACCTCCCCCACGCGCTTCAGAACTTCAAAGGGACCAATATACCTTGGACTAATCTTACCTCGCTTACCAAACCGCATCACCCCTTTCATGGGCGAAACCTTCAGCAAAACTTGCTCACCCTCCATAAACTCCAAGTCTCTAACCTTTTGATCTGCATATTCTTTCTTCCTACTTTGAGCCGCTAAACGATTCTCTTGAATGCACTTCACTTTATCTAACGATTCCCTCAGAAGGTCAGTACCCCAAGGTCTAACCTCAAATGCATCAAACCAACCAATGGGAGACCTACATCTCCTCCCATACAGTGCCTCAAATGGGGCCATACCAATACTTGAGTGATAGCTATTATTGTATGAGAATTCTGCTAAGGGTAAGAAGCTATCCCAATGACCACCAAATTCTATCACGCATGCACAAGCATATCCTCCAGCACTTGAATCGTTCGCTCAGACTGACCATCGATCTGAGGATGGAACACAGTACTAAGGTCCAACCTAGTACCCAATTCCGCATGCAATGTTTTCCAAAACTTAGAAGTAAACTGCGTACCTCTATCTGATATGATGGAGAGTGGAACTCCATGCAACCAAACAACTTCCGAGATGTAAAGTTTGGCTAACTTCTCTGCATTGTAAGTCACCTTGACCGGAATAAAGTGAGCAGACTTAGTCAACCTATCAACAATTACCCAAATGGAGTCATACTTACCCATTGTCTTTGGAAGACCAACCACGAAGTCCATTGCAATTCTCTCCCACTTCTATTCCGGAATGGGCATTCTTTGAAGCGTTCCTCTAGGCATCTGGTGTTCATACTTACTTGCTGACAATTTGGACATTTGGCAACAAACTCCACAATGTCACGCTTCATTCTACTCCACCAAAAATGTTGCTTTAGGTCACGATACATCTTGGTTGCACCAGGGTGTATAGAATACATTGAACTATGAGCCTCTGTCAGAATGGTGTTGATCAAATCATCAACGCGGGGTACACATACCCTTCCCTTGATTCTCAAAACACCTTCCTCATCGATTGTTGCTTCTTTAGCCTCTCCTCGCAACACTTTATCTCGGATCTGGATCAATTTCTCATCAGTAAACTGCTTTCCCTTAATCTTGTCAAGAAAGGAAGATCTTGCTTCCATACAAGCCAACAATCCTCCCTTCTCATTTACTTCTAACCTCATAAAGTCGTTAGCCAGAGTCTGAACCTCTCTAGCCAATGGACCTCTAGAAACTTGCAAGTGAGCTAGACTTCCCATGCTCCCTGCCTTTCTACTTAAGGCGTCTGCCACAACATTAGCCTTTCCCGGATGATACAAGATAGTGATATCGTAGTCCTTCAGTAGTTCCATCCATATCCTCTGTCTCAAGTTCAAATCTTTCTGAGTAAAAACATACTGTAGGCTACGATGATCCGTATAGACCTCACATTTAACCCCATATAGATAGTGTCTCCATTGCTTTAATGCAAATACTACCGCAGCCAACTCCAAATTATGGGTCGGATAATTACGTTTATGCACTTTTAATTGCCTCGAAGCATAAGCAATTACATTTTTCTCTTGCATTAGCACTGCACCCAAACCCGAATAGGATGCATCACAATAGACAATGAAATTCTTACCTTCCACTGGCAAGGTAAGAATTGGTGCAGTAGTCAACAAGGTCTTGAGCTTCTGAAAGCTTTCTTCGCACTCGTCCGACCATACAAATGGAACACTTTGCTTAGTCAAATTTGTCAGTCGGGAAGCAATAGAGGTATGTCTCTCCCAATTCTTCACTGCCTCAATCTTAGATGGGTCCACCATCACTCCATCCTTAGAAACCACGTGTCCCAAGAAGGACACTGAGTCTAGCCAAAACTCACACTTGGAGAACTTGGCATAAAGCTTTTTCTCCCTCAACATTTCCAATACAATTCTCAAGTGCTCCTCATGTTCTTTCTTGCTCTTTGAGTATACCAATATATCATCAATGAATACGATGACAAAGAGATCCAGATATGGCTTAAAAATCCCATTCATCAAGCTCATGAAAGCGGCAGGGGCATTCGTAAGCCCAAAAGACATTACTAAGAACTTATAATGCCCATATCTGGTCCGAAAAGCAGTTGGGCACATCCGTTGCCCGTATTTTCAGTTGATGATAACCAGATCTCAAATCAATTTTTGAGAAGGTACAAGCACCTTGTAACTGATCAAACAAATCATCAATCCGAGGAAGAGGATACTTGTTCTTAACTGTTACCTTATTCAGCTGTCTGTAGTCTATGCACATCCGAAAACTCCCATCCTTCTTCTTTACAAACAAAACAGGAGCACCCCAAGGAGATGCACTTGGTCTAATGAAGCCTTTTCCTATCAATTCTTGAAGTTAAGCCTTTAACTCCCTTAACTCCGCGGGAGCCATTCTATAAGGGGGTATAGAAATGGGGCGAGTACCCGGTTCAAGTTCAATGCAAAAGTCAATATCCCTATCCGGTGGCATACCAGGAAGGTCTGCAGAAAACACATCCAAAAACTCAAGGACTATCGAAACCGACTAAATTGAAGGTACTTGGGTAGTGTCATCCCTGAGATGTGCCAAGAAAGCTAAACACCCTTTACTAACCATTCTCTTAGCACGAAGAAAGGAGATGATACGAACTGGAGTGGAAGTGTAGTCACCCTCCCACACTAACGGATCTGTTCCAGGCTTGGCTAACGTCACAATTTTAGCATTACAATCCAAGATTGCAAAATTTGGAGAAAGCCAAGTCATACCCAAAATTACATCGAAGTCAACCATTTCTAGGATAACCAAGTCTATATAGGTGTTGCTCCCCACAAAAGTCACCAGACCAGACCTATATACCTTTTCAACTATCACAGACTCACCCACCGGAGTAGAAACACGAATAGGCATGTCAAGCAATTCACAATGTAAATTAAGACCAGTAGCAAATGAGGAAGATACATAAGAAAATGTGGATCCAGGATCAAACAATACAGAAGCCATGCAATCACAAACCAAAAGATTACCTGTGATGACAGCATCAGATGTCTCCGCTTCAGATCTCCCAGGGAAAGCGTAACAGTGAGCGCTATCGTTTGTCTGCCCGTTGCCCCTACCATGTTGTGCTGTAGTGGCCCCAGTTTGCCCGTCACCCTGGCCGTTTTGGTGACCACCAATACCTCGACCACCACGTCCTCCAGAATGACGGCCTTCTCCATGACCACCTCTACCTCTAACCATTGGAGGTCTGTAACTCTGTTTTGGACAATACCTCTTAATGTGTCCAGTCTCCCCACATCCATAAAACTCTCTGGATTCAAGCATCGGCCTCTGTGAGAATGACGAAGTCTAGGGATAACCACCAAACTCAGAGAAATGTTGACCGGTCTGTGATGGACCCCCAACTACAGTCTGCAGTGAAGACTGAATAGGTCGGGCTGGGTAACCCCCTGAACCCTGCCCTCTGGAGTAAGAACCATTAAACTTCACCTCCCTTACAAAACCTTTTTGATGTCGATGCCATGGTGAAGTCATATGGCTTCACTCCCTCCACCTCTATCACGAAGTCTACTACTTCCTGGAAAGATTTCGCTGTAGCCACTACCTGTAAGGCTGAAATCCGCAACTCTGACCTCAACCCTTTCACAAAACGGCGAATCCGCTCTTGTAGACTGAAGCAAAGCTGGGTGGCATATCTGGATAGTGCACGAAACCTAGCCTCATAATCAGTGACCAACATCCTGCCTTGCTCTAGGCTTAGAAACTCATCTCTCCTCCTATCCCTCAAAGTACTGGGTATATACTTCTCCATAAACAAGCTAGAGAATGATGCCCAAGTCATAGGTGGTGCCTCTGTTGGTTGACACTCAATATGTGACCGCCACCACATTTTGGCGTTCCCTTGAAACTGATAGGTCACAAACTCAACACCAAATCGTTCTACTATACCCATCTTGTGTAGTAGCTTATGACAATCAACCAGAAAATCATAGACATCCTCAGATTCAGCACCCTTGAAGACTGGAGGTTTCAATTTCAATAACTTACTGAAAAGTTCGTGCTGATCACTAGTCATTATAGGCCCTGTAGTCAATCGAGGAAACGTGCCTATTTCCAATGAGAAATCCATGCGAGGAGCCACAGTAGCTGCATGTTGTACCTCCGGAACCTGAGGTGCTAGTGCAGAAAACACTGGAAGTGTCTGGCCTTGATTAGATAACCCGCTAAGATAGGCAAGAACCTGATTAATCATCTCTGGGGTAGGTTGGGGTGGCAATTCCTCATTCTGCACTTGCTCATTTTCCCCTTCCTCACCCTCTCTTACTACTTCCTCAGTCGCTGGAGGAGTCACCGCCCTCGTACCAGATGGGCTAGGTGCTTGTCCTCTTCCCCTAGAGGACGTCCTCCCACGACCTCTTCCACGGCCTCTTGCCACTACTCCTCTCCGAGCTACAGCCCCAGTGGCTGGCTCAGACGCATCTTGTCTTGCCGGTGTTGGTGTTGGCGCAGTTGTTGCTCTGGTTCTAACCATCTGCGAAATAGAGTTAAGATGGTCAGATACCAATTTGTATCACCTAGATACCAATTAGATCCAAGTAATAGCACGAAAGAAAGAAAGAAAGAATGGAATTTTCCTAAAGTCTTATAGCCTCTCAAAGAAAAGTAAAGGCGTCCCCCTACCGTTCCTTAAGACTCTACTAGACTCGTTCTTGTGTGATGAGACCAACGAACCTAATGCTCTGATACCAAGTTTGTCACGACCCAAATCGAGCCGCGAGTGGCACCCTTACTTACCCTCCTATGTGAGCGAACCAATCAATCTAAACCCCATCATTTCAAACATAATGAACAAAATACAATGAGGAAGACTTAAAACTCATTAACGAAATCAATCAATAACTTCTAAAATTTATAAATCATTATCCCCAAAATCTGGAAGTCATCATCACAAGAACATCTATCCTCAAATTACTAAATCTAAGAGTATCTAAGAAGCTAAAATAAATAAAAAGCTAGTCCATGCCGGAACTTCAAGGCATCAAGACATGAGGAAGAAGACCCAGTCCAAGCTAGAAGCATTAGCTCACCCTGAGATCAGGTGTGATGAAGACTGGCTAGAGTTGCGTTGAGTTGAAGACGACGGTACGTTTGCTGCACTCCACAATTAACAAAGAAAAACATACAAGTAGGGGTCAGTACAAAACACAAGTACTGAGTAGGTATCATCGGTCAACTCAAAATAGAAAACAGTATATATCAGATAATATCATAAAATCAACTAATATTCTTAGCATGCGGCATTTACAATTACCATAACCCTTGGTCACAACACCAAGCACATCAATGAGGACTCACGCCTCCCTATCATACTCATTTGGGAATTAGTTCTTTAAATTAAGTATATTAGCATATTTCAAGATTCATTATCTTTATTCCTCTCGTGTCGGTACGTGACACTCCGCTCCATATACTATCCTGGTGTCGGAACGTGACACTCCGATCCTCATATACTATCCTGGTGTCTGAACGTGACACCCGATCCATATTCTATCCTTGTGCCGAAACGTGACACCCGATCCATATTCTATCCTGGTGCCGGAACGTGGCACTCCGATCCTCATATACTATCCTGGTGTCGGAATGTGACACCCGATCCATATTCTATCCTGGTGCCGGAACGTGACACCCGATCCATATTCTATCCTGGTGCCGGAACGTGGCACTCTGATCCTCATATACTATCCTGGTGTCGGAACGTGACACCCGATCCATATTTTATCCTGGTGCCGAAACGTGACACTCCGATCCTCATCATTCTATCCTGGTGTCGGAACGTGACACCCGATCCCCTTATCTCACTACTTTCGTTCATCAAGCCTTCTTTTATACCAAGGCATCATCATTAACAAAGTAGATTAGGTTTTTCAAGATTTAGGATTCAATAGCTTCATCATGCTTATTTTATCACAATTATATAATCACATTCATGCAAGCATACAATTAAGCATACAAAAGGGTTTACAATACTACCTAATACATATCATTCGCTATTAAGAGTGTTTACTACGAATAGCATAAACCATAACCTACCTCCACCGAAGAATTGTGATTGAAGCAATCTACTTTTCCAATGCTTTGCTTTCCTCTTTGTTTCTCCTCTTTCTCGTTCGTGCGTTCTCCTCTCTCTCTTTGTTCTTTCTATTTTTTTCTTATTCAAACCCTCTTTCTTTTACCCTAATTAGCATATAATTAAGTATAAAAGATGATGAATTAACCCATTAATTAATTCAAGGTTATCTCCTTTAACCCCCAAGTAATTAAATTATTAACATTAACCCACTAAATTTATAATTATAGCAGGAATAGTCCAAAGCGCCCCTTAAAACATTTAACAGAAATCCGACCCAGCCTGGGATTACGCAGCCTGTGACGGCCCATCGTGCCTGCGACGGTCCGTCGTGCTGACAGAGTTCAGAGACTAGATTTTTACCAAGGTCTGTGAAGGCCCGTCACGCCTGTGACGGTCCCTCCTGCCACTTCGTCGCGAAGTTCAGAGAGTCGATTTCAGTACCCAAATTTCAGAATTCTAAGTGTGTTGGAACCAGACCCCCTCGACGGTCCGTCGTGCCCATGATGGTCCATCGTGGCATCCGTCGACTCAGTCAGTTTTTCCACAAAAAAAATCTGCTGCTCAAAACGACTAAACAGGTCGTTACACCGTCGTCCCATACTTGTGCAATTTCTTCTTCTGCTCTCTTCAGTACCCTCGACGACAGGTTTGACGGATTGTCACCGGCACAATGGTCCGTCGAGGGTCTCCGTTCCAAAACACTTGAACTCTTGGAATTTGGGTACTGGGACTACTTCTCTGATCTTCATGACGTACTAGCAGGACGGACCATCATGGCTACAACGGTCCGTAACGCACTCCATAACCCCACACTTGGTCAGACTTTCCTATCTTTCTTCAGCAGCTGCACTATGATGCCACCTACGGACCGTCATGGGCACGACGAACCGTCACAAGCTCTGTAGGTTATACTTTTCTATATTTCTCGCTCAAAAACCTCTGCAGTCATCTTTTAGACAGTTTTCTTGCAAATAAAGAGAAACTTACATTAAAATTAGTACAAAAAGGCTTTTGGACCCACTAAACTTAAGGAAAAAGTATTAAAAGTACCGTGAAACCAGGGTATATGAACACCCTCAACTTAAATTTGTTGTTTGTCCTCAAGCGACGCACTATGACTCAATACAAAATCTTTATACAATAGTATCCATGTTTTATCCTTCGCAATCATTTGACTATCAATCCCGATCAATCTCATCATATTTATGCATGCTATCACTATTAGGCTTGAATTATGTGGAATCAGACCATTACACAGACTCACCATGCACTAACACCTATCCTCTTAAATTTCTCACAAGGTGCTAATATTTCCGTTATTGCAATTAGTGTCCTTACTTCAAAACAACATCCTCATTTTTCACGCAATGATTTCAGTTTGAGTATAATGATTACTTTTCAACACTCACTCTCAGAAAAAATTCACACTCTTTCATACATATTGCCATAAGCTTGCCCTTATTTTCACCGCTTTAAGTTCGCTATACAACTCTTAGGATCACGATAGGACTTTCTTAGTTTGTAACATAGGCTCAGGGTCAGGTAGGGTATATGTAGGTATACTTTAGTGACTTTTTTCCCTCCTTGACATATCGGCTAAACATACCATTTTCTATCATTTTATTTTGCCCAGTTTCTCATATTATTTCACCTAGCTATTTTCTTTTCTTTCTTCATTTGTGTAAGTGACTCTCTTCTTTTCTTGCTTGTATTTCTTGTGTGTGTGTATATATATATATGTATATATATATATATATATATATATATATATATATATATATATATATATTCTTTTCTTTCAACTAATTCTTGAGTCACTTTACTTTTGTTCATTCTCTCTCTTTGTTCTTTCAACCCCACTTTCCAGAGCATTCCTCATAATAGCCACCCTCAACTCATGGCTTTGCCATGAGTCAAAGTACACAATACCTAAAGTTGGGTCAAAGCCATAAAAAGGGTTGTTTACTTTATTATCCACCATCAACTTATGCTTTTGGCTTAAGCTGAGGTGCACATGTCCAAGGAGGAACCAGGGCCAACACATTATTCTCAGAAAAGATCAGTTGGGGTGACAAAGAAAGGTCTAGTTTAAGCTCAAATCATTTGGATCAAAGGAGGATAAATTTCATTTAGTTTTCTTTTATTTATGCTAAAAATGGGCTATATTGAATAAGGGCCTATGATCCTTTCCTAATTGTTTTTTACAACTTACTTTTAGCAAGACTAACCAGGAAAGTTCTAGCTCAGCACAAATAGTAGACTATCCAAATCTTCCTCACACTCACTTGACATCTCAATACTCTATCAGAATATCAGACACCTAGTTCGAATTTTAGACTTAGGGTCATGCAGTGGTGTACCTCTATGTCATGCTTAGAGCCACACATTTATCAATTACTATGCCTAGTCATGCATCATTTTCCATTTTATAGGATATCATTTTAGCCATCATGCTTCAGAATTAAACTATCTACACAAGATATAGACATGCTGGTTCAACAAAAAAAAAATCAGTCTCTTGGTGAAAAAGAACACAGGCAAGAAAACCCCAAAAGAGGATAGTGAATTGGGCTACTCAGACTTCACCCTAGCACTCACTTTACATTTACCCCACCCCAACAAAAAGACATGTAATTGTCGCCAATGCATTAAAAAAATTGATATACAAGAATGGTAGGTGAAGCAAACCTGGGGCGCAAAGTGCCGACGATCAGCAAGCTGATGGGTCCGGTTCCCCGGAACCCACTACCTCTGTAATCTCGACACCCTCAGTAGTGTCCTCAGCATTAACAACACTATCAGCAGTGCCTCCCGCTATCTCCACATTTCTGGAGCTAGACGCCCCAGTAGCTAACTCTACTGCTCTCATCTGACGCATCTCCTCATGAGCAAGTGAAGCTGTCCTCGCAACCTCCATCGCACGGTGCTCCTTGTTCCGTGCTCGAGCTTCATCCTCCTCTCGACCCCTACGCCTCTTGGCATGCTCTCGAGGGAGAGGTGGTAGAATCTCTGATGTGGCAAATAGGGCTGCCATCACTGTGTCTTTAGCAGGCTCTGCAGAAGGGGCCTCAGACTCAGGCACCCTAGCCTCTAAGATCATATCGATGTCTGCGCGAAGAATGTCGACCGCAGCCGAAGGGTCGACACATCCACCTGAGGGGATGGTCGAGCTAACACCCGGAACTCAAAAGCGTCCAAGTGCTGATAAACCTTAGCGATCTTCCGCTCTGTGTGCTGGGCCATTCTCCGCTCCAAGCACTCTTCTGCCTCAGCAATAAACCTCTGCATCCAAGGCTGGATGTGATGCAGAAGTGTAGCCATCTGTGCCTCTAATTTCTGGACCCTAGCAAGCGGGACCAGAGCGGAGAAAGGGGCTGAGTGAGAGGAGCTCGGGCAGTGCTACTACCCAGGATAGACTCGACTGGGGTAGTGTCAGTAGAAGCCGCCTGCGTAGCCGTGCGGGCCTGTGCTACCCTATCAGCCAGATTGTCACCAAGAGGACACAACTCTGGACGAGGCCCTTTGCGTGGAGCCAACTTATTGTACTCATCCCTGATGAGGCCGATATCAACAGTTTCAAACGGGGTCTTGAGCTGATCAACGTGCCATATAGGCACACCTACGGACCTGCATAGAGAAAATATCATGCACAGGAAAGGGTAAGTAGTTGTGACCTTAAAAGCCCTCTCATGCATGACTACTTGTAGAAGCCAAGCAAAATCCATCTCAATCCGGCTATCATCGCCGCCGTCAGTACTGCTTGATCCTATGTGACTATATTATCAGCGGCTGTGGGGGAAAGGCAGTGGCGGACAATCAACCACAAAAACTTCACCGTGAAGGTCAGGTTATCCTTCTTGATGGCTCTCTTTGGCTCGGTCACCCAGTCAGCACCCTCTCCATCAACGGACAAGTGCAGGGACATCCACTTCTTGGTGGTCTCTCTCAGCGATGGCTCAAACAGGAATTGGACATCTTTGACAATCTACCATCAGTAGTAAAACTTGGCAGTGAGAGGGGTCCAGTTTGCATCAACATTCTTGCCGTATAGATACCGGCGGATGGAAAGAAGGGAGATATCAACCTGAATGCCACGTACTTAGACCTGCTCCAATGGGGCCTGTTTGGTGGGGCAGCATGCCTATCAATCTGTGATCGGAGAGTCACTACGTAGGAGGCGTAGAACTCTCGAACAAACTCTTTACTATAACATCCCAACAAACGCGCTTTCCACTCCAGTCGATGTCTGGTGAAGAGATTGTAGATCTCTGGCATCGTCAAGAGACTTCCCGTAACGACCCACCGCTCCAATGTAAGTGTCCGAGTCATGACTCCTTGTCATTCAAGAACTTTGCATCGGAATAGACTTGATAGTGCCCGTCGAAACACCACTGATTCGGCTGGTCGTTAACCGGGGGGAGAGCACGAGTCGGTGAACCAGGTATGGATTCCAAACTTCAGCCTCATCAGACTAGGTAGATTGTGCAGCGGTGGCGGGTGTAGGGACCTCAGCAAATCCAGAGGCTTCCTACGACCACGAAACTCCTAAGGAGTCAGATACTCCTTCTTCATTAGTAGATGACCCAGAAGGTGTGCCGGTCCGTGTGCGCTCCTCATCAGATTGGGAGGCAGTGACTACGCCAAATGCCACCTTTTTGGGTATGGCTCAGTCAACACGTGCAACTCGGGAAGGGCGGACGTGCCTGGGGGCAAGTACTCGGGGTCACGCTCATCATCAGAGCCAATGACCGGCGGGCAGACGAGGCGACAGACTTCGATCGCCCGCGTGCGTAGACTCAATCTTGTTTTGGTGCCATAATATATAGTACGTGTAAAGAATCAATATTAGTACTAAAAGGAGCAAACAAGACAAGCCAAACCACACAAAAGAAATAAAAGATTTAAGAAGTAATGACATTTCTACAGTAATAGTGAAACACGACGGACCTAGTGACGGCTCGTCGTGAGTACGACGGACCGTCATGGGGTACGCTGTGTCTTGCTTAGACTATGTTTATATGGAGACCCTGAAGGAAAGTCTCTGACAAGTATGACGGTATATGCAGGACAGACCTTCACAGGTATGACGGTTCGTCGTAGGTGTCCGTCAGAGGACACTTGAAAAAAATATGGAGACCCTTAGAAGAGGGGGGTCTCTAACCGTCATAACGGTCATGCAGGATGGACCGTCGAGGGTATGACAGTCTGTCGTAGTTGTTCATAAGTAGGCACTTGGAAAAACTATGCAGACCGTTAAGACAGGGGTCTCTGACCGTCATAACGGTCATGTAGGACGGATCGTCGTGGGTATGACGGTTCGTCGTAGATGTCCGTTGGAGGACACTTAGAAAAAGTGAAAGACCCTTAGGAACAGGGTCTCTGACAACCAGAACGGTTGTGTAGGACGGACCGTTGTGGGAACGACGGTCCGTTGCATGTGTCTGTTGGTGGAAACTTTGAGAAAATTGGTCAGTGGGGTGTTAGGGCTATTGGAACGGACCCGATGATGGTCCGTCGTGGGCACGACGGTCCGTCATCGGGGTCTCATTCTATCATTCAGTTATAGAACTGGGATGCCCCATTCATCCCCTATGACCCAAATGAAATTGTTAGTGTTTTAACCTTCATTTATCTATACCAAATACCTAGTAAACTAGCAATGCTAAGGCACCTATTTCTATAGTTCTAACACGGTAATTTCGAGGATTCTCAACCTAGGTCAGACAAAATTTTATTAAAGAATGAACCTATCAAAAAGAACTAGGCTAATACTAATTGATAAACACAAATGCAGTGTAAATGATTAGAAATTAGAGACACATACCTGAGAATTTGAGAAAAACAAGAGAGGAAGGTACTTGGTGATGAAGTAGAGACCCACAGCGGCAGCTCCGACTAGTAGATAGTGAATTTTAGGAATTTGGAGAATTTGGGGAAAATGATCGGTTGTAAGAGAGGGGGGTTATGATCTTTGGAGGTTGAAAAGGGAGGGAAATGGGAGAAAGAGGGAAGGAATGGGGTGAAATGAATGGGTGGGGGTTTTAAATGTTGAATTTATAAAAAAACCCAGCCGGGTCGGGTCGGGTACGCTACATTAATGATGCGACGAGTCCCCGACGACGGTCCGTCTCAGTTGTGACGGTCGGTCATTGGTTCCGTTGCGTGTGTCCTTGTTTGAAAATAACAGAAAGACGTACCTATCACGACAGATTCATGCGACGGTCCGTCACAAGCACAACGGTCCGTCGATGTATCCGTCAGTGACTGCTGTAGAGTGATTTTCTGCAGAATTTCCTGGTGATGTGGCTGCAAATTTAAAACCCATTAGTAGAAAATACTACCATTAGTAAAAATAAAAAAACTATAAGTATTGGGTTGCCTCCCAACAAGCGCCTGATTTAACGTCTCAGCACGAGTGAGGTCAGTGACTGCTGTAGAGTGATTTTCTGCAGAATTTCCTGATGATGTGCCTGCAAATTTAAAATCCATTAGTAGAAAATACTACCATTAGTAAAAAGAAAAAAACTATAAGTATTGGGTTTCCTCCCAACAAGCGCCTGATTTAACGTCTCAGCACGAGTGAGGGCACTCTATTACTCAGTCTTCATCAAGATGGTATGCCTCTATCATTTCATTCACCGATGCAGTATGCCCAAAATAGAGTTTTATTCGTTCTCCATTCACCTTAAACCGCACTTCCTCCTTCATTTCTAACTGAACTGCTTCATGAGGGAATACTTGGGTAATTAAGTAAGGGCCAGTCCGTTTGGACTTTATCTTGCCCATAAGCAAACGCAACCTAGAACTGTCTAAAAGCACTAAATCTCCAACCATTAATTCTCGTTTTTCACTTTTTAGTTCATTATCCTTCTTCATCTTTTCTTTGTGGGATATGGAAGATACCGATTGGAGCACACCACTCTTCTTCATGGACCTACAAATATTGAAGGTCGCTTCTTCATTGTTCAACCGAAATTTTATCTTCCCCTTTTCCATATCATCTAAGGCTCTACCAGTAGCAAGGAATGGCCTCCCAAGAATAATAGGCACTTCAAAATCGACTTCACAATCAAGAATAACAAATTTTGCTGGATATATGAACGACTCCACTTTTACTAGCACATCGTGGAGTATCCCTACAAGCCATTTCGCTGTTCGATCAGCCATCAGTAGCCGCATCGCAGTGGTCTTTGGGTCACCCAAACCCAATTTTTGTGAATCGAGAGGGGCATGAGATTTATTCTTGCCCCTAGATCACATAATGCCTTCGCAAAATGTAATAAACCGACTGTACAAGGAATAGTGAATGCACCCGGATCTTCTTTCTTTTGTACAAGAGATCTTGTAGCAATATAACTACAATGATGCATTCGATCATCATCCTCGAAAGTGACCGATCTTTTCTTTGTAACTAGATCTTTCATAAACTTGGTATAACCGGGCATTTAATCTAGAGCTTCTACCAAAGGGACATTGATAGAAAGCTGCTTCAGCATTGTTATAAAACGCCGATATTTACCATCCTCGGTCATTTTCACTAATCTCTGAGGAAAGGGGTGGTGGTGGTCTAGGCATGGGAACACCTTTATAGGGACTTCTGCATCTTTTCCAGTGCTATCTTCTGCTTCACCACTACCCTCTACCACCTTATCATTATCCTTTCTCACCTTTTCCTCATTACACGGCATAGGTGGGTCAATGGTTTGCTTACCACCCCGAGTAGTGATTGCCATACAGTGTGCATCATTTTTTGGATTTTGGACAGTGTTGCTAGGAAGAGTGCCCGGTTGCGTGTGTTCACAGTCGCGGATAATTGTTTTATTTGCAACTCGATCTGCTTAATTGATATTGCATGTGTATCAAATTTTTGC
Organism: Solanum corneliomulleri; assembly: GCA_027704805.1. Classification (NCBI taxonomy): domain Eukaryota; kingdom Viridiplantae; phylum Streptophyta; class Magnoliopsida; order Solanales; family Solanaceae; genus Solanum; species Solanum corneliomulleri. Next base: position 7,679,043 of record JAKWIY010003054.1, on the reverse strand, counting down.
CTAATACCCTCTAAAGTACTCCTTAACTCTTTAATGTGCTCATCACTAGCATCGAACCTCCTAATCATTTTATGCAACATATCCTCAACTCGCGCCATACTATCTCCACCATCCCTAGGAGTAACTTCACGATTTTGAGGGACATAGCGCCCATTCCTATCATTCTGTTACCATAGTTACCCCTGTTGAAGTTGTTGTCGCGGTTGTAGTTTCCATCTCGGACATAATGACCCTCACAGTTATAGTTACCATAGATCCGATCTTGTTTCCCTTGACCTTGGTGCCAATTATCCTGATTTGAGACTGGGGCACTCGGTCGGAAACCCCCCGTCTGCTCATTTACTGCACATGAATCCTCCGCATAATAGCATTCATCAGTAGGTGATGGTGGTGTAGACAAGTAGTTAGCTGCATTTATCTTTTCTGTACCCCATTGATATGTTTTAATACCAACCCAAGCTCAGTTCTTATCTGTGCCATGTCTTCACGGATCTCATCCGTGGCTGGGTTATGAGTGGATTGCACTGCGAAGGTGTTTCTCCCAGTATCTTACTTCCTAGTACTCCAAGATTTATTATTCCAGGAGATTTTCTCTAACTTTTCAGCAATCTCAACATAAGGACACTCCCCAAAAGAACCACCCGCTATAGTATCCAACAACATTTTATTATTATAACCCTGTCTCCGATAGAAAAATTCCTTCAGTGACTCTTCATCTATGCGATGATTGGGTACGCTTCTAAAAAATGAGGTGAATCTATCCCAAGAACTACTAACTGACTCTCCTGGTAGTGCCACAAAGTTGTGCACTCTGTCTTTGTGGTTTAGTTTCTTGGAGACCGGGTAGTAGCGTGCTAAGAAAACGTCCCTTAGTTGGTTCCAAGTGAAAATTGAGTTGTAAGGGAGCTCAGTAAACCATATATAAGCCTCTCCCGTCAGTGAGAGAGGAAACACTCTTATCCCTTTTACATCCAAGTCCAAGTCAGGCCTCCCTACACAGTTTTTACACACTGCCCTAACCTTAGCTATTTGGGCATGTGGATCTCAGAAGGTAGCCCTGAAAACAAACCTCTGGCAGTGAACATTTGCCTCAGGCTACTAGTTAACACAAAGGTGTGGCCTGGTGGTAGAGGAGGCAAGACAAGTGGCCCATCGGAGTCTTCTATATTGTCATAGCCTCTATAGTATTTCTGGGGTCGTGGAGCGGGATTTTGTCCCCTCTGTTGGTGTTCACCCAGAGCATCAAGTAACAACTGACTATGAACATCAACCGGAGCTGGGATGTTCTGGTTTGGATCATCATCATCAATTCCCAAGTTTTGATTCATGCTGCGTAGTGTAAGCTCTAATTCATGATCGTAGGGAAACAAGGATTCTTTTCATATCCGTGTATTTGGCATACAAGGAAGATGGTTCTGCAAGAATCAAAAACAATAAAACAAAGTAAAATCAAGAAAATATCAACTAAACTATAGTAATAAGTTTAAGTTAATCTAAAAACTACTTTCCCCGGCAGCGTCGCCAAAATTTGATACGCTCAAACTTACTTCACAAATAAGAAGTAAAGCGGTCGTGTCAAGTAAATAACCCAACTAATGATTTTGGATCGTTCCCACGAGGAAAATAGTTTAGACTTAACTTCAATCTATTATTACTATTGTTCAGTCAATTATTTCCTTGGAAAGCAAAAATGATAAAATGGGGGTTTTATATTTCTAAATGAATCAAAATAACTAGAGAAATTAAAGGAGACCACTAACAGCTTCAAATGTTGGAGTTTAATCAATTAATAAAAGTAACTAGGGTTTATGTGTTCCCTACATGTTCATCACTTGATAATTCTAACTATAACAATTCTTCCTAGTATCTTGCATGCAAAGTGATAAGTTATGTATTTCTAAATCCTTGGTCCGGCATCTAGAAAATTTCACTACGCACCTTGGTCTGGCTACGTGTGTTGCTATACTAACCCTTATCTTTACCTCATATTAAGTATCATATTTGATATTTGACTAAGTTATTACCTCGTACCAATCAATACTAGCCTACACTAAATCTATGTTGATACTTCTTTCCCTATTATCTACCTCCTTGGTCCGGCAAGTAGCATTAAGGCGAGTTCTAAAGTTGGCTATCCGTTAAAAAGACTTCTAAGCGAAAGAATTGTCAATACATGCAAGACAATATTCTAGAATTGTTAATTTAGTTAGGTTTTACCTCATTATTCACCTATGGATCCCACAACCCTAGTTATGGAGTTTAGTTACCCATAGTCATAATCACAATATTCAAATATATGATATAAGAATTCATGCACTTACTTCAATGAGAAAGTGTAAAATCCAAAAGTTCGCGTGATTAATCAACAAAAATAACCAACAATCAATTACAAGAGTCTCAAAATATTCAAGAGTCTCACAAAGGGTCAAAAAAATATTCAAGAGTCTAACAAAGAGTCTAGAAATAATCAAGGGTCTAACCTCAAAAACGAGGTTTTTCGAACTATCTATAAAATATAAAAACCTAATTAAATAAGGACTCTATTTGCTGGAAATCGTTCAAAACGCGGCTGGATCAACAGACCTTGCGATGGATCGCCATGGTCACGACAGACCGTCATGGACTCTGTCGTCCCATACTTATGCAATTTCTTCTACTTCTCTCTTCATTATACTCGACGACAGGTATGTCGGATCGTCACAGGCACAACGGTCCGTCGAGGGTCTCCGTTCCAAAACACATGATCTCTTGGAATTTGGGTACTGGGACAACTTCTCTGATCTTCATGGCGAACCAGCAAGACGAACCGTCATGGCTACGATGGTCCATCACGCACTCTGTAACCCCAAACTTGGTCAGACTTCCCCATCTTCAGCAGCTGCACTACGATGCCACCTATGGACCGTCACGGGCATGATGAACCATCACAAGCTCCGTAGGTGGTACTTTTCTGTATTTCTCACTTAAAAACCTCCGCATTCATCTTTTAAATAGATTTTTTGCAAATAAAGAGAAATTTACATAAAAATTAGTACAAAAAGGCTTTTGGACCCACTAAACTTAAGGAAAAAGTATTAAAAATACCATGAAACCACGGTATATCATCCTTCAACGGACATCTACGAAGGACCGTCATAATCACAACGGTCCGTCCTGCATAACTGTTATGACGGTCAGAGACTCCTCTCTTAAGGGTCTCCATCCTATTTCAAAGTGTCCTCTTACGGACAACTACGACGGACCGTTATACCCTCGACGGTCCGTCCTACATACACCGTCATGACTGTCAGAGACCCCTCTCCTAAGGGTCCCATTTTTTTCTAAGTGTCCCACGACGGACCGTCATAATCACAACGGTCCGTCCTGCATATACCGTCATACTTGTCAGAGACTTTCCTTAAGGGTCTCACATAAACATAGTTTAAGTAAGACATGACGGACCCCATGCCGGTCCGTCGTACTCACAACGAGCCGTCACTTGGTCCGTCGTGTTTCACTTTACTATAGAAATGTCATTACATCTTAACTCTTTTATTTATTTTGTGTCATTTTTCTTGTCTTGTTTGCTCCCTCTAGTACTAATAATGATTCTTTACAGGTACTATATGTTACGGCACTAAAACAAGATCGAGACTACGCATGCGGGCGATCAAAGTTTATCGCCCTGTATGCGCGCCTGGTCATTGGATCTGATAATGAGCGTGACCCCGAGTACGTGCCCCTAGGCACTTCCACCCCATCCCGAGCTGCAAGTGCTGCCAGAGCCACACCCAAAAAGGTGGCGTCTGGCATAGTCATTGCCTCTCAGTCTGATGAGGAGCACTCTGACAGGCACACCTTATGGGTCAGCTACTAATGAAGAAGGAGCGTCTGGCTCCTTAGGAGTTTCGTGGTTGGGGAAAGCCTGCAGATCTTGTGAGGTCCCTGCACCGCCACCGCTGCACATTGTGCCTCGTCTGATAAAGTTGACAATTCCGAATCCACGCCCAGTTCACCGACTCATGCTCTCACCCCGGTTGCCGACCAGCCCAACCGGTGGTGTGTTGACGGGCAGTGTAAAGTCTATTTCAACGCAAAGTTACTTAATGACAAAGTAGTCATGACACGGACACTTACATTGGAGAGGCGGGTCCTTACGGGAAGTCTACCGACTATGACAGTGATCCACAATCTCTTCACTCAACATTGACTGGAGTGACAACGCGTTTGTTGGGACGTTATAGTGAAGAGTTGGTCAGAGCGTTCTACGCCTCTTACGTGGCTACTCTCTGATCACCGATTGATAGGCGGGTTGCCCCTGCCAAACGGCCCCACTGGAGCATGTCCGAGTATGTGGAATTCAGGTTGATATCTCCCTACCTGCCATCCGCCAGTATCTATACGGCGAGGATGTTGATGCCAACCGGACCCCTCTCACCGCCGAGTTTGACTACCGGTGGCAAATAGTCAAAGATAGCCAATTCATGCGTGAGCCATCGCTGAGAGAGACCACCAAGAGGTGGATGGCCCTGCACTTGTCTGTTGATGGAGAGGGTGCTGACTGGGTGACCGAGCCGAAGGGAGCCATTAAGAAGTCTAACCTGACCTTCACGAAGACTTCGATATGATCTTAGAGGCTAGGGTGCCTGAGTCTGAGGGACCTTCTGCAGAGCCTGCTGAAGACACAGTGATGGCGGCCTTATTTGCCACTTTTGAGATTCCACCACCTCCCCCTGGAGAGAATTCGAAGAGGTGTAGGGGTCGAGAGGAGGATGAGGGTCGAGCACGGAAGGAGCACCGTGAGATGGAGGCTGCGAGGAGAGCCTCGCTTGCTGATGCGGAGGCGCGTCAGATGAGGGCAGTAGAGTTAGCTGCTGGGGCATCTAGCTCCAGAAATGTGGAAATAGCGGGAGGCACTGCTGATAGTGTTGTTGATGCTGTGGACACTACTAATGGTGTCCATATTACAGAGGTAGTGGGTTCCGGGGAATCGGACCCACTAGCTTGCTGATCGTCGGCGCTTTGCGCCCGAGGTTTGCTTCACCTACCACTCTTGTATTTCAATTTTTTTATGCAATGGGGATAATTTTATGTCTTTTTGTTGGGGGTGGGGTAAATTGAAAGTGAGTGGTAGGGTGAAGTCTGAGTAGCCCAATTCACTATCCTCTATTGGGGTTTTCGTGCCTGTGTTCTTTTTCCCCAAGAGACTGATTATTTTTTTCTGTTGAACCGGCATGTCTTTATCTTGTGTACATAGTTTAACTCTGAAGCATGATGTCTAAAATGATATCTTGATAAAATAAAAAATGATGCATGACTAGGCATAGTAATTGATAAATATTTGACTCTAATCATGACATAGAGGTACACCACTGCATGACCCTAAGTCTAAAATTCGAACTAGGTGTCTGATAATCTGGTAGAGTAATGAGATTTCAAATGAGTGTGAGGAAGATTTGAATAGTCCACTATTTGTACTGAGCTAGAACTTGCCTGGTTAGTCCTGCTAAAAGTAAGATGTACTAGACAATTAGGAAAGGATCATAGGCCCTTGTTCAATGTAGCCCATTTTTAGCCTAAATAAAAGAAAACAAAATGAAATTAATCCTTTTTTGATCCAAATGATTTGAGCTTAAACTAGACCTTTCTTTTTCACCCAACTGATCTTTTCTGAGAATAATGTGTTGGCCCTGGTCCCTCCTTGGACATGCACACGTCAGCTTATGCCAAAAGCATAAGTTGAGAGTGGCTAATGCAGTAAACAACCCTTTTTATGGCCCTGACCCAACTTTGGGTATTATGTACTTTGACTCATGGTAAAACATTAGTTGAGGGTGGCTTTTATGAGGAATGCTCTGGAAAGTGGGCTTGAAGAACAAAGAGAGAGCAAGAACAAAAGTAAAGTGACTCAAGAATCAGTTGAAATAAAAGTGAAAAAAAATAATAATAAAAAATACAAGAAATACAAGCAAGAAAAGAAGAGAGTCACTTACACAAATGAAGAAAGAAGGGAAACTAGCAAGGTGAAAGAATATGAGAAACTGGGCGAAATAAAATGATAAAATGTGGTATGTTTAGCCGATATGTCAAGGAGAGCAAAAAGTCACTAAACTATACCAAAATATGCCCTACCTGACCCTGAGCCTATGTTACAAGTTAAGAAAGTCCTATCGTGATCCTAAGAGTTGTATAGCGAACTTAAAGCAATGAAAATAAGGGCAAGCTTATGGAAATATGTATGAATGAGTGTGAATTTTTTCTGAGAGTGAGTGCTAAAAAGTAATCTTTATGCTAAAACTGAAATCATTGTGTGAAAAATGAGGATATTGTTTTGAAGTGAGGACACTAGTTGCAATACTGGAAATATTAGCACCTCGGTGAGAAATTGAAGAGGATAGGTGTTAGTTCATGGTGAGTCTGCGTCATGCTCTGATTCCACATAATTCAAGCCTAATAGTGATAGCATGCATAAATATGATGAGACTGATCGGGATTGATAGACAAATGATGACTGATTGGGATTGATAACCAAATGATTGCGAAAGATAAAACATGGATACTATTGTATAAAGAATGGGTATATATATATATATATATATATATATATATATATATATATATATATATATATATATATATATATATGTATGTATGGCCTTGATATTTGGGTCAAGGCATCCTTTCTTTTTTGAAAAAAAACTTAAAAATGAAATTAAGACGAATAAATTAAAATATTGGGAATAATCAATTACCTTCTATCCTAATTTGAAGATAAAATTGTTGCAATCAATTCTATTAGTATATATTGAACATTCACCCCCTTTGACTGCTCTTTTTCCTTGCATCGCAAAGATTTCTCTATTTTTGCTTTCTTGTGAAAATGGTGAGTCTTATTTTTCCCTCTTTTTTGAGCTTTTTTTGGTCTGAGAATAAGTATTTGAGATTGAAGATGCATAAACCAAATGTATGTATTTAATTAATTTTCAATTTGAGAAGTTTAGACCCGAGATCTTGAATTCAGTTTTTGAAAATGAGAAGCTAGGAATTGTATGCAATCTCAATTTTGTTCTTTTTTTTGTTTCCAATCTAACAATGTTGGTGGTTATTAGGATTATTTATTAGCACCAAGTTTCTTGAGTTTTCATTTACCTTTCTTGTTTAATTGTTTTTGCACAAGAATTCAGTGCATTTGGGAGAAAGTGATGAAGCATCAATGACATCAAAATATTTTGACTGTTTTTGTCTTAATGTTTGACTTATGATAGAATTTTCCTTTTGATAAATAGATAAATTTTGGCTTTCTTTCACTTTTTTATAGCATTGATTTCTACGCCAGCTTACTTGAATCTAAACTATCCATATGCTTGGTACATCAACATATTTTTTTTTTATAAATTTTCTTCAATTGATAGAAGTTTTGATTCACATATTCAATTATTTGAGGAACCTTTTGTTTTTTTGTAATGAAATCATATTGATAGATCTTCTTGTCATTTTCTTGAAAAGGCATTCTCATAAAAATGTTATAATACTTGGTTAAGATACAACTCGATGTTTCATTTTTTTTGTGTACTTGCTTGTTTGACCCTAGATTTTAAAGTCCAGATTTCATGTTGATGCAATACTATTAGATCCATATATTTTTCTTTAGTGTTTCTAAGTTCACACCTTTTTTATATGTATAAATTCTTTTGTTAGTAAACATTTTGTATATTGAAGATGTTAATATCACACAATTACTTATGTATGATTTTTTTTTCCTGGTAATTATTGCGATGCTCTAGTGAGAATACATATAATTCTAGCATAAGTACCTTTTGATCGACAATTCAAAATTTCTAGAATGTAAAAGATAATATCAGTGCTATTGGTATCAGTGCTATTGGGAATCACTATTTTTTGGTTGTTAGCATTCATTATATTTTTGTGATTAGTGAACATTATAATTTTTTCTACAATGGTACTTGAACTTATGTAGCTTGGTATGTAATGTTTTAGTTGTGTTACTGTTTAAAAGTGGGTCTATGTTCTTAAGTTGACCTACCAAAACAAATATGCATTTTTGTAGATTGTATTTGAATATTAATAATTTCTCTTATTATTATTTATATTTTCCTTATTATTATGTACGTCTTATCAATTGAAGTTGACATGTAGGCTGGCAGTCACAGAGACGATCCCATTGTAATAGAGGTCAGTATTATGCACACTTTATCTAGTATGATTTCTTTATTTGACACGTCTAAAGATATGATAGAAGTCTTCTCTATCTTATTCTTAGTATGTATCTTAGAAAGGCTTTACACCATGACTTTTTGCTTGAGAAGCTTCTGACAATTTAAGTAACAAAATCTTTTGTGCCAAAGCCATGAATCATCTTCAACTTTATTTTTAATGCATTTTATTGAAATTGTACAAAAAAATTTCTTTTTATCATCTCTACTTCAACAATAACTTGATTTGGCTTAATTTTATCAGAAACTTTACAATAATTATCTCTAAACACAAGAGAATAACCATTTTCCACGAGTCGACCAACACTAAGAATTTTTTTTTCCATGTTAGGATGACAAAGAATATCATAAATTTGCTTACCACTTCCTTTTAATATCAAGAATATGACTAAGGCTCCTCTATCCCTATTCTCACTTTAGTAGCGATGATACTATTAATTGAGAGAAAATCTTTTTTATCTCCAGTAATGTGATTACTACAACGCTTTCAATATACAATTCTTTACTTTTTGTTGAAAACATCAGATTAAGAATCAAAAAAGGTTTTCTTCCATTTTTTCCTCATATTCTTCACAAAAAAATGCTTTCTTTCATTGCTTGTTCTAGCAATCCTTCTCAATGTGGCCAAAATGTTTACAAAAGTTACATTGGGGCTTGTCTTTCTTCCAATATTATTCTGCATTGTGATCAGTCAATTTTGCAAATATTATAAAAGATACTAGAACCTTTATAATCTTTTTCTTCAGCCTTCTTAGAAGAACCATCATGATCCTGTTTTTTTTAGATTGTAATTTTCTTTTGTTGATTTTTCGAGAAAATTATGGTATTCTCATTGGTTCTAGACTGGAAATCCATCTCCTTGGGTTGATCTTCATGAAAAAATCTTTGCTTTTCATTTGCCAAGAAATGATCCTACTCTTTTCTCAATGGAAAGCTTAGAAAGATCTTTCGTCTCATCAGTGATAGAAACAATGTACTCATACTTTTCTGTAAAACTAATTATAATCTTTTCTACAACTTGTTAGTCAAAAATAGTATCACCATGATTTCTCATTTCATTGACAATATAGATGGCTCTTGTGCAATATTCATTTATTATTTTCAAATTCTATCATCTTTATATTTTGATACACTCTTCTAGGAGTTTGAATATTTATAGTGCATATCTTTTCTTCACCATACACCTCAATTTTCAGAGACTCCCAATCTTACTTTGCAGTGTCACAAGTAGCAATCTTTATAAAATATGATCTTGAGAGTCATATTTTAATTTTTCTCAAGGCTTTTGCATGTCGACAATACTTAACCTCAAATATTTTTCATGCCTACTACGGAATGTTTACCATTGTTTTTGGCTCTTCATAGCCATTTGTAATAATAGTCCACAAACCTTCAACTTTCAGACGTGTTCTCATTCTTATCTTCCAGTATTCAAAGATATTACCATAAAAAATGGAGTAAGAACAACTGATGAATCAACCCCTTCATTTTTTTGATGTCATATTCTTTTCTTCACCTAACCGTAAATTAAAAATGAAAAACTGCTCTGATACAAATCTGTAGGAAGTATAGGAAGGTACTTTCTTTACAGAATGTTCAAGTGTTATATAGGCGACTTATTACCTCTTGAGATGATTAAAATCATCAGTTACATCTTTATTTATACTAATAAAAAAAACCAAAGGTCTTGCACAAATAATTAGATACATGTATTATAGAATCTTAAAACACTTTTTGAAAAACATAGAGACAATACTGGAAGACTAAACATCAAGGTGTGTGCCATTAATTCCAATAGTTCTTCCTTATTTTCCTAATTTCCCACTCTTTCGGTAAGGAAAAATATCAACACCTGCACTACCCTTTGTCACAAGATAAGAGGATTGAGCTTTCTATATTTAGGATATGAGTTGACTGTCTTATTTTAGAGAACATCAATCTAGTAATCTTGATATGCTGGACATACTATTTGTTTTATATAGCACAGTGAAATGTAGAATCTTCTTTTCATATATACCTTTCTCAAAATTTGTGGTTAAGATGGTAAGAGAACTGAGTCTATTATTACTGAGAGTTCAAAATGACAGGATGATGAAAATGATGAACCTGCCAATACTAATCCTTTGTTGGAGACTATGTCTTCTGAGGTAATGTATCAAAACATAATGCATGAACACGTGATACGATTATAATAAATGATCTAATGTTTTCTCAAATTATGGATGGTTTGTGTTTTAGTCAATTTTACAAGCTGAATGCATGATTGAGTTGAGGATTTCTACACTTATAATGGCGCGCAAGTATCAACTAAGAGAGAGGAATGATAACAATGATTCATGTTGCATATGCTTGGTAAGGAGCACAAAACTTTGGCTACTTATGAACATGTTCACAACCTGATTCTATTATATTATTTCATGTTTGGATGAGTGTAGGATACTTATGAAGACGGGATAGAACTTGGAAAGCTTAGTTGTGGTCATGAATTTCATTGTTATTGCATCTGGAAGTGGTTGAAGATCAATATCAGTTGTCCTTTATGCAAAACGCGGGATTTGAAGAGTGTATGGCTTTAATTTCGACCAACCTAGTACACATAATTTCTTATGTCTCATTTAAAGTTGATTGATTTGAAGATCTAGTACTCATTATGGCTTTGAAAACTTATGATTTTGACCTTTTTGTTTTGGTGCCTTTCTTGTTATGAATTAATGTAAGATAAAATCTTTGAGATGTCAATTTATACTTAAGTACTAAATTTATTAGCTTATGAGGCTTTCAGTTGCTTTAAAATCTCTAATTCATTGAAGCCTCTACAATTGTCAAAATATGTCTACTAAGATTGATCATTATAGAATCTCTTTTCTCTATCCTTCGAGCTTTTTATTATTGTGCGAATGCAAATAAATAATGTATATCTTCCTTGGTCTCCCTAATTCATGGTCATATTATGTGTGGTCTAACTTTTTCAGGAGCCTTCATGGTTAAATATTACTTTAATGCTTTAATCGATTTAGAGTATTTAAATGTGGATGTTTATTAATGGCTTCGACATCCCAACTACTTTTTTACCCTTTTGCCTTTCAACAATTTGGAAAGGAAAGAATAGATTCCTTTGGTGATGGATCCGTCTTCAAATTTTGATGACATTGAAATAGTTTTTTGTGACCATCACAACAACTAGGTCTTAGAATTTATAGGCAAAGTTCAACGAATAGAAATTATGATCCAACCCAGTGGGACATGCTGACACCTATTCTAACACATGTACCACCTAATTTTTAAAAATGGGCAGTGTGAAAATAATCATCATAAACTAAAATAATCATGATTTTATAATGGTGTCAACAACAAATAACGTTTCTTATAAACACCACCCAATAGTTAAAAAAAATAAGCAAAACAAAACTCATAAGCACTGAGTTTTCAACAACAAATAACATTTCTTATCCATCACGAGTAACACCTATCCCGGAATCCCATTCCTTACAATGACTTAAAATAACATAAACCAAATGTTCCACATGAACACATACAAGTTATATATGATATAAACTCACCTTTTAAGTAGCCCAAACAACTAAAGGATCAAACATGCAACAATTATGTTATGAAGAATCAAATTAGGTCCACTCATGGAACTATAAACACATACTTGATCCTCTCATGGAATCTAAAGTCAAAATTTTAGTATATCGACGTGATATCTAAGCTATGCCTAATTAGAATACTAGTGTGGTATCTGAGTCAACCATATATGGATATCCCCATACTACATGTGTTATTTGATATAATGATGGGGATATCTTATATCAAGCGTGGTACTTAGGCTAACCATTAAACACAAACAATCATGCATAATCACAAACATTATGAAGAATAACGTTAATCCACAAGTACATAACAAGTTCATTTGAGATTATATATCAATATTTTGTCATTACTTATGCCTTCTTATGGTTTCTCCTGTTATACATAGTCATGCGATATATCAAGCAACAGATATGTATACCTATATCTATAGAACAATGCAACCATCCTTACAAGGAAACTTAACGACAAATAAGAACTAGATAATGTACCTCTAGTCATTATCACATCTCCCACTTTAAAATCCCTAACAAAAACCTATAATCATTCAAACTCCATGCCTAAATGCATATGCATGCAATCTCCAAATAGATACCAGAGATAATTTGGTAGTAACGGGTCTGGACTACTTAGGTTAAGAAAACCTATCCTACCTTTGTTAAGAGCAATTGCTAATGCATTCTACCTATGAAATTTTACAACACGGGAGAAGTGTATAATGAAACAACATTGGAAATCCTGTGGTTTTCACCCTCCTTGCACGGTAATTCTCTGCCTTCATTTTTCTCTCGACTCGGGTGCCTTTAGATTGTTTTTGGAGAAACCTATTTTTTCCTTTAAAAAATAGGAGGAAAAACGGTGATGCATTAATTAGTGTCATGACCCCGTGACTACCCCCTACTCCTAACACGATGCTTAAAGTCACAAGTGAATCCAAGCTCACTGTTGATACTGATATAGTAATGAGCAACAAAATATGAACATGTAAAAGAATAAAAATATCTAAGTGTAAGCATAATTATGGAATACTGGTTGATATATTTTTGAACAAAATTTTGTATACAACAATTTTAATTCAAAATGAGAGAATACAACAACTCTAACTGGAAGTCTATGAAGCCTCTACTTATACTAATTATAGTTAGTGGGACATAACCCCGAATCTCCCCAATCAATATATGTAAATATAAATAACATACTAGAATTACAAATTGATTTTAGTGATCGAAGTAAGAGGACTCATCACTTTCTGTCCAGAAGTTGCGGTCCAACTCACTAAGATTTTGATAGTTTGAGCCTCAATCTACATCATATGAAAACTGTAAACACAAGAATTATGTGGATTAGTACTTTAAATATACTGAGTATAAAATATGTGTATGATAATTTGTAAAGCAGGACATGATGAATATGAGATGTTCATTGAACAATAAACTGAAATACATGAACTAATGCAATGACCAAGTATTAAAACATGTAAATATTAGATATTGAAACTAAAATAACCGAATATAAGCTTAAACCAATAAACTAAAAGATTTAGGTGTCGAAGATACCATTCACCAACATAAACCATGTGAGATATAACATGGAGTCTGGTGTCTTACTCCAACATCGAAAAAAGAGTGTCTTACTTTCATGGTAAGGACCATGAGTCTGAATTAAGGTAGATCCACTAGCTAATGTCTACTTGAGACAAAATCATATGGTGGCACATAGTTTTGAAACTTAGGGATTGCTACTGAAGATCAAAGAAGGCTTAACAAACACCTTCATCCCAAAACCCCACTCGATGCTAAGTAAAATCCCAACAAAAATATGTAAATCAGATCATATTCATAAATGGTTAGAATCTAGTAATACCACTTCGTACGGTTAGGCCAAAGCATTGGTAAAAGGTCAAAAACTCAGGTAAATTTCAAGGTTCTTAGTCCAAGGAGGTAGGGAGGACAACACTTGTATCTAGGAAAATTTAGTCCGCCATGCTCGCCTCTACATGTAATTACTCTAAAACTCCACCTCATAATATTGATTCAGGATAGCCAGGAAGTTGCACCTTCGACGGGTGGCGGACCATCTTTGATCGTACTTGCTATAATTGTGGAGAACTTGGGTATATGAGAAGAGATTTTCCCCTACCACGAGTGATGGATTCCACACAACAGCAGACTAAAGCAGTTGTCCGTGGGAAATGGTAATATTGGTCGAGGACGTCAACAAGGTGGACTGGGAGGTAATCAGTGAGGCCGTGAGGGTAGAGGAAATGGTTACACATGAAGGCGTAATGTGCAACCAAGTAGGAAAGTCACTCGACATGATGCTAAAGTTCAGTGTTATGTCTTCCTGGGTAGGAATGTGGCAGAGGCATCAGATGCAATGATCACATGTACTATTCTTGTGTGTGACCGGATAATTAATGTGTTATTTTATTCATGTTCTACTTATTATTATGTATCATTCGATTTTCCTCAGAGTTTGATATGATTTGTGATATACTTGATGGTCCCATCCATGTTTCTACCCCAATTGGAAAGTCTATCATAGTTACCCATGTCTATCGTGCTTGTTCTATTTTATTTATGGGTCTTTCGACTTCGGCTGATTTGGTAATATTGGATATGACTAACTTTGATATAATCTTAGGAATGACTTTGTTGTCCCCTATTATGTTGTGCTTAATTGTTACACTAAGTCTGTAACTCAAGAAATTATGAAAAGGAAAAAGTTATAGTGGGAAGAGATATACAAGCCTAAGCAAGCTCAGATCATATCCTCCATTCAGGCTAGAAAACTAGTAGGGAAGGGTTGTTTGGATTATTTAGTGCATATTCAGGGTGTTGAGGTTTAGTCCCCATCTATTGAGTCTATTCCTGTGGTTTCAGAATTTAGAGAAGTGTTTCCTACTGATTTACCTGGTATGCCTCTGGATAGAGATATAGATTTTTGCATTGATGTGAAGCCTGGTACTCGTCCTATTTCCATCCCTCCATATAGCATGGCCCCAACACAATTAAGAGATCTTAAGTCTCAAATCTAAGAGCTTCTTGACAGGTGATTTATGTGTTCTAGTGCTTCCCCATAGGGTGCTCCAATTTTATTTGTTAATAAAAAGGATGATAGTATGAGAATGTGTACATACTACCGGCAATTGAATAAGATCCCCATTCTAAATTAGTATTCCTTGCCTTAAATAGATGATCTTTTTACCAATTGCAAAGTGCATCAGTTTTCACCAAGATTGATCTAAGGTCTGACTATCATCAGTTGAAAATTAGGCCTAACGATGTGCCTAAGACAATGTTTAGAACCCACTATGGGCATTATATGTTTTTGGTTATGTCTTTTGGGTTGACTAATGCTTCCTCCGCTTTTATGAGTTTCATGAATTAGGTGTTCAAATCATTTCTTGATTCATTTGTTATACTAATAGAAAGTATTACTAAATTACTAGAAAAAGGGAATATTAGTGTTGCCATAGTAATTCAAATTGATAAGAAAGTAATTGTTAATTCACATTATTAATCATCATGATGGATAGTAGCATGAAGCTATCGTTTGTTAAATAATGACTTTATAGTAGCCGAAATGGTAAGGTCCTTTTTGACCCAAGGGCATGTATTGTTGGCTTAGTAATGATGACGTATAAAAGGGTCGCATGACCACCTTGATGTATAATTTTCACATTGAGTAGCAAATATAATTTTAGCAAATGACTTAATTATGTAATGGAATATTGTATGTGGCAAAGTGATCTTCCTTTTACAATCCCCTCAAATCTGTCATTTTTCGCTTCTGTTCATTTAAGGAAAAGATGCAAGTGAATAACGAAAATCAAATTCTTATTGATAAAAGAGAAAAGACATAAAGTCACCAATAAAGTTGTCCTAAATGTTCAAAAATACACCTTAATTTTGCGGGAATCCTATTACCCCACAAAAGTATTGAATATCTTCATAAAGAAAAAGACTATTTTAGGCCATGCATTTTCTCATCTGGTAAGACGCGTGAGCATATCACTTGGTATTGAATATATTTCTTTTATTTCTTTTGTTTTCCATTTCTCGGCTTTTCATGTCTTTTCAATTTATTGGTCAAGGGATAACGGACTGGAGATAATCTCCTTCATTTTTGATAATTCTTGGTCAAAATTATTGGAGGAATAGCTGAGTAATCAAGGAATTGAAGGTTAATAAGCTAGCGTTTTCTTACATTATTTGAAAAAGATCACATTTTAATAAGAAAATAAACCTTGAAAAATTTCAAATTAAGTTTTCCGACAGGAATTTAAAAATGAATAATTTTTGGGGAAGATGATGAATTCACCAGAGAGAGTTCCAACAACTCTTTTGAGCTTGTTTTGGGGAAGATGATGAATTTAAATAAAGTAAAGAATTAATAATGAAAAAACTGAAACATGACACTTTGGTTTTTAGCACAAAAATAGACCTTCACGCGCGTGTTCACAAATCTGGTGAGAAAATGGGTCAAATAGTCCTTTACAAAGATATTCATTACTTTTGTACAGGAATAAGACGATCGCAAAATTAAGGTATCTATTTAAAAATTCGTAACAACTTCTATGTCTTTTATCTCGATAAAATAAATATACTAGATCATCAAGCCTCATTAAAAAAAGACTGACGACCCTGAATCCTATAAATCTAGCTACTTCCCTACAACAATAAGTAATTATTTAGAAATGGTTACAAAAAAATATATTCCAAAACCCTCCACTTGATGTATGTGTGTGTGTGTATATATATATATATATATATATATATATATATATATATATATATATATATATATA